>JAWWNH010000011.1:25767500-28167500 GCA_034641385.1 Darevskia mixta
TATCATGCAGTGTCCACACTGGATCCAGCAGATCCTGTGATGGTCCCATTTCCTGGAGGGAGGAAGTGGGCTGCTGGGTGCCACTGACAGTACTGTCCACCAGTCCACTGTTTGGGTGGGCACACCCGGACTGTGGGACTTTCCTGCTGGAAGTCAGCAGACACCATAATCCCATCTAAATGCACAGATCTGAATTGCCATGTTAGTTTAATAAGTGGAATTACAGTACTTCAAATTCTACATGGGTTATCCAACCACAAAATGTTTACAGCTAATAACTAACCAGCAAGTCACCATCGATTGGAAATTTGAGTTTTACAAGTTTATTGTGTATGTATGATTTGTTTAGTGTTCGCCTCATAAAAAGGAAGTTACTAATCTAATAACTCATGGATACCATAGCTGTAAAAAACAACAACAAACTTGTATTCAAATTGTGCTTTCAACAGCTCACAACATAGCAACTGCTTATTGCCCAAATTTCTTGCATGCTGATCCTACTCATGTTCACTAATCAATTAGTCCCTGCAAGTTTGATTACATTTACTCTGAAATTGATGAGCACAAAATGCCCATCAGATTTCCCCCGAAAACATCTGAGAAATGCTAGACTAAATAAAAGTTAGGTGGCAGAGCTTTGGTAAAGTCTGATTTCTACATGCATACCTATGATAAAAAAATGCATGATCAAGCCGATATCCCACCAGAGTTCTTACTTTAGTTTGTACTTTGGTATGTGAATTAATCTATACTGTTATGTCCCTAAAATTACATAAACATGACAATAAGTTGTAATCTTCTTTCATAACTCTGGCAATTCAATCCTCATGGAATATGGGATGCAAGGTTTTTTATTACAGAAATACAAATACGTCTTTAAAATAATTTAAATAATTCATATTTTTTTTTGCCAGTCTTTTGATTTTAACTGGCTTGGCTCCTGACCATAGCTTTAGACTACAAGCATTGTAACAGCTGTTAATCCAGAAATGTCACAGGAGTGGGAGCAGCTTTAACAAATACACTGTAAACGTCATGTGGTTTATAAGTTAAACACTAGCACTTATTTGCCTGTAAGGAGTTACAAAGACACAAAAAAGCCAAGTGTGCATGTGTGATAGACCCATATGGCATTTAGACCATGCCACAACTTTATTTATAAACAATCGTATCACTCAGATTGCATCGGAAGAAATGGGTAGACCTCTATTTGAAACGAAGCACTCCGGAGAAACGAAGTCAGTGATGTGGGAATTAAAAACCAGTAAAATACCAAAGAAATCCGTTAGTGAAGTACTTGACACCACAGATGGCAAAGGAAAAACAACGCAGCATGTCTATGACCAACCACCCTGATATCTCTGGATGGAGGGCGGTATACAAATTCAATCAATCCAACAACAACAATCCCACTAGGGCTAGTAACTTTGCCCAGGCTCGTCAGACATTTCACCAGCCACGTCGAAAGTCCAAAATGGAACATAGTTAACTCTCAAAATAAGCATGAGCACGTTAACTTGTGCGGAGAAAAGAAAAAATCCCGAGATCTACCTTTTTTGTGTGTGTGCGGCTGTTGCCTTTGCGCACGAGCTTTCTTTTTAAACAAAGAAAGCGTAAGGCGAGAGGCTGCTTGCCAACCCCCCCCCCGACCGCCGGAGAGCCTTAACGGCATTTAATTTCCAGCAAACCTTTCGGGGTTCCTCCACCAGGGAAGGAAAGCTCGCGCGGCGACTGACCCTTGAGGGCCCGGCGGTGGGACTCCCTTCCGGGTGGGGGCAGCAACTCTGGCGAGACCCAAAGGTAAGGCCTTCGGGGCCCAAGCAGGCGCTGGGAAAGGGCCGGGTGGCGGCGAGGGAAAAGCCGGCTTCGTGCCTCCCTGCTAGAGGTAAGGGCGGGCTCCGAATAAGCTCGTCCCGCTCCGGCCTCAGACGCCAGGCCCGGCTAGGCCCTCCTCGCGACCGTTATAACGGCTCAACCGCGCGTTCTCCCTCCCCCCTTCCTTCGCCTCGTTCTTCCCATGCCCTCCTGGACTTTCCCCCTCACAGCTACCGGAACGAAACCGCGTGCTTTAATATTTTATATATATATATAAATATCTTATGGTTCTTCTTCTTCTTACCCGCGCCCCCGCAGCCCCGACTCCACTATCGTCGCCGCGGCCATTTTGAACTTCCGAACTCCTCGACTTCCACCGCCGCCGCCGCCGCCGAAAGCTGAAGCGATTGAGACGTCGCGCATGCGTGCCGGCGGCGTAAGCCGAGCCGAAATAGTAATAATTAAAAAAACCGCACACCTCGCTGGTCGCTTCGACAGAAATCGGAAATGAGGTGAACGTCACGAGCTCGGAAGTTGAAAAACGCAACTTCCGGCGGCTTGTGAGGAGCAGGGGGTTTGCTCGCGGGAGATATAGTCCCATACTTCCGGTTCCCAGTTGCCTGTAGGAACCGGAACGGCCAAGCGCAGCTTTACCATAGAGGTCGGAGGGCGAAGCGGGTTCCAGTTCCGCTGAACGGCCCCGCATATGGCGGCGTCCAAATGGGAACAGAAAGTGAGGGGTGTAACTCTTTCCCGTTTCTATGGTTCTCGAGTCTGAGCGTGGGCGGATGGGAGAGGAAGAATGGAATGTTCTGCTTTTAGGGAGCGTCTCTAAAAAGTCAGCCGCCGGCTCAGGCGTAGAACACCCTTGATTTGTTGATGCATATAGGCCTTCCCAGGGATGCTGGAGAAAAGGCATTGTTGCAAACGAATACTGCTCTCCTTAAGCCAGTGACTTGAGAGTAGGTTCCCCTCGGTTGCATTTAGCTTACTTATACTCAGAGTAGATTATTTTTTAAATGAATGCTCCTGAGTGGCATAGGTCCCTGAATTTCAATGTTAGCCATCAACTTCAATAAATCTACTCTGAGTAAAGATGAGTTTAGGACTACTTCTGGGTGGACAGAGAGTGTGGGGATGCGGTTATTAGGGCCCGATCCTATGCTGTTATTTCATGTGATGAAGTCCACACACGGGACCAAGGAAACTTTGAAAGTTGCAAGATGCACACTTATTTCCTATACTGTGTGTGTGTGTGTGTGTGTGTGTGTGTGTAACCGTGCTCCCAAGGAACCCTGCAACAAAGAATTACAGTGGTAACTCTGGTTAAGTACTTAAATCGTTCTGGAGGTCCGTTCTTAACCTGAAACTGTTCTTAACCTGAAGCACCACTTTAGCTTAATGGGGCCTCTCACTGCCGCTGCGCCGCCAGAGCACAATTTCTGTTCTTATCCTGAAGCAAAGTTCTTAACCTGAAGCATTATTTCTGGGTTAGCGGAGTTCTTAACCTGAAGCGTATGTAACCCGAGGTACCACTGTACAATAAATTTATGATATGTAATTTATGATATGTAATAAAACATTAAAAGCGGTGTGAAAAATCTTGATAAAAATGAATTTAAACCAGAACAGATTAAGAGAGCTGGAAAAATTGCCTGGCGCCAAAACGGCATCAGGTGCCTGGGCAATTCTCTGGGGGGAAGCGCTGCACAGCGAGAAAGGCCCTTTCCACAATAGCTACTTGGTACCCCTCGGAATCTAAGGGATGCGGGTGGCGCTGTGGGTTAAACCACAGAGCCTAGGGCTTGCTGATCAGAAAGTCGGCGGTTCGAATCCCCTCGACAGGGTGAGTTCTCAGCCCACCTATCAGTTCAAAAGCACATCAAAGTGCAAGTAGATTGGTAGGTCCCACTCAGGCGGGAAGGTAAACGGCGTTTCTGTGCGCTGCTCTGGTTCGCCAGAAGCGGCTTAGTCATGCTGGCCACATGACCCAGAAGCTGTACGCCGGCTCCCTCGGCCAGTAAAGCGAGATGAGCACTGCAACCCCAGAGTCGTCCGCAACTGGACCTAACGGTCAGGGGTCCCTTTACCCTTTACCTTTACCCCTCAGAATAAAATCTTAAGGTGCGGAAATCTTAAGGTGCTCATGGAGATAATAAATCTCTCGGGTGCCCGGGTCTCAAGCCATGAAAGGATTGACTTGAAAAGTGGAAAGGTGTTTCTTTGAATTCCTCGACCTCCCACCATCCCCTCCATGGGTCCCATTGTCAATATTTTCACCTGCATATTATTATTACCTAATAATCCATATTTTACATCTTTCCATGTTATCTATTGTAATCATTACATTACAAGTATTGTTAAAATCCTGCTAATGTTTTCATCTGCTTACAGTGGTCTCCTAAATAAATTGTAATTCCCCCCCCCCCCATTCTTTCTTGAAGTTGTTGTCTTCTTGGTTCCTGAGCTTTCCGGTCAGTTTTGCCATTTTGGTATATATTCCATCAGTTTAACAAAGAAATCCCTACCTATTTGGTACAGTAATGTGATAACTTTTTACTTGTAAAATCAAATAAAAGCTATTGCAAAAAAAGAAAAGGAAAGTGGAAAGGTGTAGTAGCTTTAAAGTATAACAGGGATGAAGGAAACCATCCCGCAGTCCTGCTCCGAGGCCATTTGCACATGCTCCCTTAGCGCTTTGGTAGGAGGGGTCTGGGTATCTGCAAGGCAGCCTTGGCTTGGGAAGTTGGTGAGAGAAGCAGGGAAGGGCTTGGAGGAGCGGAAGCAGATCGGGACCAAGGGAAGCCATCCTGGTTTAGCTCCCCTGCGGAGGGGAGCAGAGGGGAAGGTCCTGCCTGTCTCCCCTCGGCTAAGCTTGCGTGCGCAAGGTTTTCTGTCGCGTGGCGGCGGCGGATGATTTAGCAGGGGCGCAAGGACCCGAAGTTCTCGCTGATGGATCTGCGCAAAACTTTTACCCATGGGTAACAAAGGTATATTTCTTCGATGGCCGTCCCTGAGCATGAAAACCGGAGGAGGGGATTTGCTGGCTGGCTCCTTCCTGGAAGACAAAAGCACAGCCGCTCCATAATATATTACCTTGTGCGCGCGTTAAGCCTCGTACTTTGTGCATACTTCCCTCTAATCGTTGCTTCTGCCCCTAGTAAAGAGGAGTCGGTGCATATTTACCTCGCTTTATTTCACTGTATGATTTGCCCCCCCAGTCCCGTGCACTTGAATCTAGAGGGGATTCTTCTACCCATATTATGTTAAATGAGTGCAGCATCTTCGATGTGTTCTGCATTTTCCAACCGCTTTTAAGAAGCGTTCCAAAAAAATGTTTGGCCTAAATAGTACGAGATCCCTGTATCCCTGTGCAGGTTTGTGTTAACTTGATGTTTGGAGTTAAAGATGCAGTGTAATTGTACCTGTGGTTTTGCTGGGTTTGTTTGTGAGCATTCACTTAAGATCAGTTTAATGTCTTTCCCGAAGTTAGCGCTTCCCTTACAGGAAACACTCATTTTTCAAGCAATAAGCTGCAGGAAAAGGCAGTTAATACAGGGAGAGCTTTGCTGGATCCGACCAAAGGCCCATCTAGTCAAGTGTCCTCTATTTGCCCAGTAGCCGAGGGGAGCAGGCCACGCGTGTCAGTTCTTGCATGGCCTCTCACAATTGGTGTCACTGCGATGTACAGGGAGTGGCAAAGTGGCAGGGAGGCCAGCACTGCCCAGTAAAGTCAACTTACACCAACATCCTCCCTCTCTCGCCTCTGTCCCTCTTGGTAAGCCACAGTGATGGCAATGATGGGAGGCCAGGGAATTGCTCCTGGGAGCCAACCAGCTTCCTTTGGAAAGCCCAAAGCAGAGCATGAGCGCAACAACCTATTCCCCACTTGGGCTCACCAGCCATTACTATTTAGAGACGCCACCACACAGCCATTGTGGTCGGTCGCTAATGAAAGCCTTCTCCTCCATGAATTTGTTTAACCGCCTTTTGAAACCACCCCAGTTGATGGCCACCGCTGCCTTGTTTTAACTGTGTGTTGCGTGAACACACTACCCTTGGGCTGTAGGACTAAACAAACGCATCTTTAAGCACCAAATTTTGAAATTCTGTTTGGAATTTAATTCCATAGGAACATTTGGACTTGTAAGTCTAGGGATGGGCGATAATAATAATAATTTATTATTTGTACCCCGCCCATCTGGCTGGGTCTCCCCAGCCACTCTGGGCGGCTTCCAGCAAACATTAAAATACATTAACCGGTTTTGCAACATCGCGACATATCTATATATCACAATGTCTGAAATAAGGATGGAGATATGTAGAGGCATTGGCTGGCTTCACGGTTTCCCCCACATTTTGATTTTTTGCATAGCACACACACACACATCATGACTTGTGATATATTGCCAGGTCCAAAATTATGAAACCAATATCACAATATGGACTTCAAACCAGGTTTGGATGATATATATAGGTAGATCACCCAGTCCTAAAGTAAATACCTTCAAGATGAGGGTTGTGTTGGAGGGAGGAAAGAAAAATGACCCAGGACAGAAATAAAAATAAAATATGGCTACTTGCTAGAGTGGCTATATTCTGCCTCCATGGTCATTATGGTCAGGACAAAAGTAAAATGTGGCTACTTGCTGCAGTGGCTATATTCTGCCTCCATGGTCAGAGGTATTATGCTTCTGAATACCAGTTGCTAGAAACTGCAGGACAAAATATAACTGTTGTGCTCATGTCTTGCTTGTGGGCTTCCCATGGGTATCTGGAAGATGGTCCCTGTGAAAATGGGGCTGGAGTAGATGAGCCATTGGTCTGATCCCGTTGGGCTATTCTTCTGTTCTAATAAAAGTAGAATTTCTTTTCATGTTTCTTTGTACTGACCACAGTTTTGATCACTGATCTGCTTGTTTTGAACTCCCAGAAGTCCGGAGCAAATTCACCAATGATTGAAAAACGAAAAAACTCCCCAATAACTAATAAAACTGAAAGACAGTTTGTAAGTAGACTTTTAATTTTTGAATGTGTTGGATCTTTCCTCACCATTCATATTTTAACTTGACAGGTTATTAACATCATACACATTCATTATAGTCTTTCAAACGTATTGTATTTTCTAAAAAAAAAAAAATAACCCACAATTTGAAAACTGCAATAGAGTAATGGATAATTCAGTGTAAGTTTATTTAATGGGGGGGACAGGGTTTTAACCTGGTGTGTGTGTGTTTTAAATTGTTTTTAAAATGTTATATGTTAGTTTGGATTTTTGTATTTGTGGAGTGGGAGATTGTTTAGGGCAGGCATCCCCAAACTTCGGCCCTCCAGATGTTTTGGACTACAATTCCCATCATCCCTGACCACTGGTCCTGTTAGCTAGGAATCATGGGAGTTGTAGGCCAAAACATCTGGAGGGCCGCAGTTTGGGGATGCTTGGTTTAGGGGCTTTGGTTGGGGAATGTATTTTTTATTAGTTTGTATACATTAGCATTGTTAATTGTTTTAATTGTGTATTTTGTGCTTTTATATTATAACTTTGTGTTGTGAACCACTCTGAGACCTACGGGTAAGGGGCGGCATACAAATTTATTTTAATAATAGGAATAGCAATAATAAGAGTAATAATTTAATGTAAAGCATAAAAATGGCTTTTGACATATTATCGGCTAAGGATTGGGGTGTGGGTGTGTGTGGAAGAATCCCACTACTCTAGAGGGGTGGATAGCTCAGTTGGTTAGAGCATGGTGCTGATAATGCCAGTCACTGAATATTCCTGCATTGCAGGGGGTTGGACTAGATCATCCTCATGGTCTCTTGCAACTCTACAATTCTATGTGGTATTGCACACCATGCTTTACCTAGGAAGGGATGGGTAACGTTCCCATTTGACTACTGGATATGGTAGTTTGGCTGGACAGTGAGAAGGATAGTTCAGTGGTAGAGTGCATGTTTTTTTTGGGGAAAGCGACTTGCGTCCCCTTGAGACTCAATGTCACCCAGTCTGTCATTTTCCCCGCCCCCTTTGTAACTTTATAGGTTGCTAATATCAACACAATGAGCCGCCGTGGAAACAACTGGGCCTACACCGAGGTCATTGACCTCCTGGATATATGGGGAGAGCAGAAGATCCAGAAGCTGCTCCAGAGCAGCTACAGAAATATGGACACGTTCCAAGTGATTGCAAGCGAGATGGCCAAGCGGGGACATGAGCGCACTGCCCAGGAGTGCCGGACCAAGACGAAAACAATGCGGAGGGATTACAAAAAGGCCAAGGACAACCCCTCTTCGCTGGGCGGGCGCATGACGTGCCCTTTCTATGAGCAGCTCGATAGGATATTGGCCGGCGATTCTGGCTTCCAGCTCCCAAGGAGGCTACCGCATGCTGCTCTGCCGGAGGAATCATCGGGGGATACCAATTCCCCGTGTCCCCTGGCGGAAGGAGCCGCACCCGTGGTGCCTGAGGACTATAGTGAGAGTCCGGATCAGTTTTCCCCATGCACGCAGATTGCTGTGGAGATCTCCGATTCCGCCACGCCCAGTCCCATGTTCTACATGACGAGGGCAGCCTCCGCGAAGCCCGCAAGCATGTCTTGGCCGGCAGCAAGTAAGAACTCCGCTTTGTGCCCAGGAGAAACTTGTAGCAATGATAATAATTTTATTTTTTACTAGCTGACCCGGCCACGTGTTGCTGTGGCTTTTTTTTATTGTTTGTTTTGATGATTGTATTATAGGACTTGATGGTAGACTACATTTTTTGTTGTGCCATTGTTTGTGTAGATATGTAGGTTTTGTGGATTCCCAACTCGAGAGCATGCAACATACAATTGTCCATGAGAGAAGCAATCAGTTTCTAGATTTATACCGCATATAAAAAATAAAATTATTATGGCGCCCAGACTGACTGGGTTGCCCCAGCCACTCTGGGCGGCTCCCAACAAAATAATAAAAGCACAGTAAAACATCAAGCATTAAAAACTTCCCTGAACAGATGTTGCCTTCAGATGTTGCACCTTGTGAGATTCCATGCAATGGTCCGCCTGCGCTGTGGCTGTGTTTATGTATTATATTTTCTTACAGTTATGTCCTGTCTTCCTTCCATCATGGAACCCAAGGGACAGGTGGTGCTCAAACAGTCTCCCATCCAAGCACTGATCAGACAAGCTTGGTTTCAGCAACGGGGTGGAGTAGAGGGCCATCCATGGCTCCAAGCCATGATGTCTATGCTCAACCTCCACAGTTGGAGAAAGCAATGCTTCTGAATAGCAGGCCATTCTTATGTGGCCTCCTGTTCCTTCAGACCATTCCCTGGGACTATGATGCTGCTTCTAGTTCAGGACAGTGCTTGTGTACTTATGCTGTTCTAAGCTTCTCACAGGTATTTGGTTGTCTAATGTGAGAATGAAATGCTGGACCAGATGGGCCTTTGGTCTGATCCAGGACTGGGCAATATATTGATATACCACCCAAAACCGGTTTGAAGTCCATATCATTATACTGGTTTCATCATTTTTGACCTGGCCATATATTGCGAATCGTTGTGTGTGTGTGTGTGTGTGTGTGTGTGTGTGTACTATGCAAAAATCACAATGTGGGAAAAACCGTGAAGCCAGCCAATGCCTCTACATAGCTCCATCCTGATTTCAGGCATTGTGATATACAGTGGTACCTCGGTTTTCGAATGTCTCTGTTGACGAACGCCATAAACCCGGAAGTAAATGCTTCGGTTTTCGAACCCGCCTCAGAAGTCAAACATGAAACGCAGCTTCCGTATTGATTTTTCTGTATTGAGTTTTCTGTTTTGAGGCTTCCGTTTTGAGTTTTTGGTTTTCGAACGTTTCGGAACTCGAATGGTCTTCCGGAACGGATTACGTTTGAAAACCAAGGTGCCACTGTATAGGTATATTGCGATGTTTAGCTGGTGATAAATCACGATATTGAAAACCAGTTATCGCCCAGCCCTAGCCGGACCCAGCAGGCTTCTTCATATGTATAAAACATATTAATTCACACATCTTTTTTCATTCCTGCTAGAAGCTGATCATCCGGCTCCTTCCCTCTCCTCTATGTTCCTCAGTAACCCTGGCAGCTCATCAACCAAAGGTTCCAGAATGGGTAAATATGAAATGATAACATGATGAGATTGAAAAAAACGATGTTTAAAATGAGTATATTAAAAAAAGCTCAAAGTGTTTCTGTTACGTATTATAGGGACAGAAATCCCCACCCCCCGCAAATGTTAAAGTTGTTTATGTATTTAACAACAGCAGCTAGGATTCTATATGTCCCAACCAATGAAGAATGGATAAGTAAGATAAATAGACTATGCAGAACTGGCAAAATTAAGAGAATCTAATTATGAGTGTTTAACGTAAGAATGGATGCCTTTTTCAGACTATTTAAAGAAATATTGTAGTATGATGAACTTGCGAGCAAGATTTGAGCTATGAGCGACAGAGGTAATTAGATTATAATATTGTGGTTATGATTTAATAGAAGATCGGGTATAGCAGAAGGGGTGAAACAACAACTCCATGGAAAAACAAGAGAAAAGATGAAATTGTGTTTTGATTGTATACACGTTAACATTTTTGAAACTTGATAAAACATAATTGCGGGGTGGAGAATGGGTAAATACATCACTGAATTCATTTTGTTAGTATTTAAACTACCCGGAGTCCTTTTGTATCGCATTGCAATGTGCACTCTCCTTTTTAATATATGGCACTGTGTGTGTGTTGTGTGCCTGTCTATCTCCAGATGCAACGGTGGCCCCTTCGTCAGCTCTGCTGCCCAACTGCCCGACTCTGTCTTCCGAAGGGCGGCTGACCAGAGTCCGAAAGCGCCAAAGGAAAACCAGGAACGACTTGGTCATGGAATTGTCGCGAATAGCAGACAGGAGGGTTCAGACCGCAACCGACAGAATCCTGTCTTCCTTGAACCGGTATGCCACCGCAGACCTTCAGGACCGAGAGAGGGACCGGGCGGACACGGCGCAAATCATTGCCATCATGCACCGCCAGACAGAACTGCTGGAATCGCTGGTGCAGATGCAGTCTGTCGAGCAGACGCCGGTGTCCCCTGCACCTTCGTGGCATCCTCGGCCGCGCTCCGCCATCTCTCCCCCCTCCCGTTCGGGTGTCCCCAGGAGGACACTGGTGCCCCGGGTGAACCACAGGCGGAGACCACAGAAGTACAGCCCTTAACTGTACTACTGAGGAAGAGGGTTTCCTAGTTAAAGTTGCTGGGTGCTACTGGAACAATATATTGAGAGCCTACACCCAGAGGCATTTGTATTAACGGCTGGAGTTTCTAATGCTAGACTAGGACATAAACAATGAGGTATAATATATGCTACTGAAGCCTCAGTCGTGTACCCATTCTCTTGAAAACGAGCCCCCTTGAACTCAATGGGACTTACTTTTGACTAGTTATGCATAGCGTTGTACTCTTAAGTGTTTGGATTTAGATGCTCTGGAAGACTGTTTTATAGCATATGTTCCAAAGACACCAAGATTAATTATCTGGTTCCTTATTGGCCCTGTGGGTTAGACACTTAGGTGCTAAAAATCTTAATGGGTCCTCGCTTAATTATGTTGATGGCCAATGCCATCCCCCCTCCACGTCTTCCTTTTTTAAATTTTGTATTCCTTGAAATGTCATTTAAGTTTTAAAGTCCTTGTCCCCTGTTTTAATTAAAAATACCCTGTTAATCGTCTGGGAGGTGGCATAAACATGCAATGGTTGGTGCGAGCTGGAGATCAACAGTGGTTCTTCCAGTGGTGCAACAATAAAGCTTGCTAGCACATTTGCAAAGTTAAGCAGGGTCCGTTATGGTTTCAAATCGGATGGGGGACCATGTGTTGAGATTCTTGCGTTGCAGAGGGTTGGACTGGATGACCTTCAGGATCCCTTCCAATTCTACAATTCTGTGCCTCCCTCTCCTACTTGGTTTCTTTGTCCTCTTTTGATAGGTGGGTCCAGCTTTCTTCTATGCAAACAGGATAAAGAGGATGGGCATATACAATGGACATAATACATGAAATTGTGTATCATGTAGGGCGGGAACATAATATAAATTAATATCAAGCATTTACAGTGGGACCTCGACTTACGAAGATAATGCGTTCCGACGCGACCTTCGTAGGTCGAAAACACTCGTAAGTCGAAAAAACCGCATCAAAAATTCATAAGTCAAAAAAACCCTATCTAAACAGCTGCGACTTCCTTGCGGAAGTCGAAAAAATTCGGATGCGGCGGCCATTTTCCCCCCGCGGAAGTCACTCGTAACTCGAAAACAACGTAAGTCGAGTTACTCGTAAGTCGAGGTCCCACTGTATTTAATGCTAAACGCAAGCTAGTTGAAGTATAGACCAGAGCAATAATGCAGTCCTTAAACATAGGGTTTGGGACACCTCTGTGCATCACCTTGCCATGGCCAAGGCTTGGTCCTTTTCTGCTGAATAGGAAGTGGAAAGAAAAGACACCCATTTCACCCCCCCTTCCTCCTAAATCATCACTTTTGTAATACATAGAAGTCAAAACATTTCCCTTCCTGGCTGAAAGCATGACATCCGCTGCGCAGCTATGGCCTGGCCTCCATGGTCCATCTGTGGTGTGGAGAGGAATTGACATGTCTTGATGTCACTGGTAGATACAGGCTTTGAAAACCATGGTGCAGACCTGGCCCTCGATGTTTATGTTGAGTAGGTGAGATGGGTGTTGCAAGGAGACATTACAGATGGATTTAAAAATGGGGCTGAGAAGGTGGAAGGTGAAAGGACTTCATCAGCGGGAGGTAGGGCGAGGTGTTCATTTGACCTGGAGAACAGCAGGACACGGAAGATGCCATGCAAGCTGATGAGCTTGCATAGGTGAATGAGGATTAAAAAGGGGATATCGAGTTGTTGAAGTATTTCATTCTGGGCTTCTTGTGGAAGAGTGCGGTAGGAGTGGAGTAAGTTGTTTTCAAAACTGTCAAGGTCGTTACCCTGATTTGCCACAGATATAAGGCCAGTAGCATTCAACTTTGGGGTGTCCTTGATGTCCAAGCCAGTAAGATGAGTAGAGGAATCGTCAGCCAAATTTATGTCAACTAGGGCGTTCTGGTCAGTCTTTTGATGAGGTATTATTAAACGAGGTATCAAATGGGGAAGGAGAGGAGTTGGGGGTGCCTCATTTTTGAAGTACCTTGTGATTCTTACACCACTTGTCTTTAGGTGTTCTCTATATTTGTACACCAATTTTGCCAATCTCCTATCACGAAATGATGCCACCGCCCTTGCCTGGAGACCGTCAAAATATAGATATTCCACATGAGCCAAGTCGATAGAGTTAATAAGGATTCCCGGCATATGGACCTTCAGAAAGTTTAGTAAGTGAGCTTTACACTCCTCTTGTGACAGTAGTCCTGGGGGCTTGGGGTAGCTTGAGCAAAGCTTCAAGTTCCTCCTGAACTATCCCAAGCTCAAAAAATGGAGGAACTAATGTTAAAACAAATTCTAGAACTATCCTCGGGAAATTCTAAAATACTAAAAGATTTTCTTCCCAAATCTGTTGAGAGAACCGAGGAAAAAGGGGATATATGGGAATTAGAGGTGGAGAGTGTTAAATGCAGCACTGTTTTTCTATGCGCCGGAACTCGCCATGAACGTCTCCCTTCTCTTTTAATGCCAATGGTGCCCACATGAGAGGTGGGAGAAGTTGCGGCTGGAAAAAAAATGCCCTGGTGTAATAACTAAAAGCTCAATGTTGGTTGTCGAGATCAACAGGGATTCAGTACAACGTAAGGGGAGGGTGATGTGATCAGAAGAAGGGAAGCAAGAGTTCTGTTTGGTTGCTTCTGGAGAACATCTCTGCTCGGTGGTAGTACTGCAAAGGAAGTATGGGAGCAAAGTATCTCACAGGAGAGGTACCATCTAGTGAGAGTGGGGGTGGCTCTCTTAATCCCTCCCCCCCCACTTTTGTTTTTGTAACCTGTGCCAGTTCCACTGGCTTGTTGGACTAGCAGCAATAAACGGGGATTGGCGCAACTCCCATCTCGGCTGCTGATACACTGAGCGCATCGCATGAGCATGCCTGCCACTCTCTATAATCGCTGCAGGAAGTAACCATGTAAGAGCACGGCTTAGTGGCATGCAGCGAATGCAGAGAAGGCTTATAGATACCCAAAGTAATGATCTTAAGGATCTATAGGAAATACTACAGTTGGAACATGGAAGCCACAGTGCATGAGTGGCTTTAAAACTTCCAGGGATCTTTCAGTGAGGAAAACCACAGAGCCTAGGGCTTGCTGATCAGAAGGTCGGCGGTTCGAATCCCTGTGACGGGGTGAGCTCCCGTTGCTCGGTCCCAGCTCCTGCCAACCTAGCAGTTCGAAAGCACGTCAAAGTGCAAGTAGATAAATAGGAACCGCTCTGGCGGGAAGGCAAACGGCGTTTCCATGCGCTGCTCTGGTTCGCCAGAAGCGGCTTTGTCATGCTGGCCACATGGCCCGGAAGCTGTACGCCGGCTCCCTTGGCCTATAGATCAAGATGAGCATCGCAACCCCAGAGTCGTCTGCGACTGGACCTAATGGTCAGGGGTCCCTTTACCTTTCTAAGCCTGACAGCAGGTGTGGGGAAACTGGCCCTCCAGAAGTTTCTGAACTTCAACTCCCATGGTCCCTGGCCTTTGACCATGTTTGCTAGGGCTGGTGGGAGTTGTAGTTCAGCATCATCTGGTGGGTTGAAAGTTCCCCACTTCTGCTGTTACAGCATGCCCCCAAGTCCTTGGCAGATGCGTGGAGCAGGCAAGGCAATGTAGAACAATGTTAAGACCACTGGGACTAGATATGTAAAGGAACACAATACCTATAACTTCTTGAAAGAGTGGCAACCCAGTTGAGAGTGGTAGCCAGTTTTGACTTGCTGGATAGAATTAACGGATGAATTAGTGGGCTTAAGCAGTTGTGGAGAGGCCATACCACAGACCTTTGGAGAACGGGGAGCAAATTATTTTTGTCTACAAAAAAGCAATTGATAAGAATTGTGCTTACCATGGATTTTACAGGTGTGCTATGTCCCTTGTTTCAGCAAGATGGCAGGCAAGGGTTGTGTCGAGAAATACAAGGGATAGCCTAGGTTAGAATGGTATTTTAGCTTTCTTTTGTAATGGCAAACCTCTTTGCTTGCTTGTATTATAAACCCTGCTTCATAAAAACTTTGTTTCAAACCAAATTTGCCTCCCTCTCTCTTTCTGCATGATGTGTTATCAGCAGGCTGCATGCTCATTGGATGTGGTTTAAGTGGGTTAAGTACTTTGACCTGCTTCAGGCAAGGGATGCAAGGCGAATCAAGGGAGAAATAATGGTGGGGAGACAACTTGGGTGCAGGCAGCTAGAAAGGAAGGGAGCACAGCCTGAAGAGCTGTTGGGGGCACACAGGGGATCTACAACCACACTGGTGTGATGAATCAGCTTGGGTACAGAACTCTGCCCAGAGGAGGCCAAACGGAGCGACACTAATCTGTCGCTTCATACCTGACCAGAACGCTTCCGAGCACAGTTCAGAGTGTTGGTGCTGACCTGTAAAGCCCTAAACGGACTCAGCCCAGTCTACCTGAAGGAGCATCTTCACCCCTATCGTTCAGCCCGGACACTGAGGTCCAGCTCTGAGGGCCTTCTGGTGGTTCCCTCACTGCAAGAAGCGAAGTTACAGGGAACCAGTCAGAGGGCCTTGTCAGTAGTGGCTCCTGCCCTGTGGAACGCCCTCCCATCAGATGTCAAGGAAATAAACAACCATCCAACTTTTAGAAGAGATCTGAAGGCAGCCCTGTTTAGGGAAGTTTTTAATGTTTGATGTTTTATCGTGTTTTTAATCTGTTGGGAGCTGCCCAGAGTGGCTGAGGAAACCCAGCCAAATGGGTGGGGTATAAATTATTATTATTATTATTATTACTTCCAGTAGCACCTTAGAGACCAACTAAGTTTGTTCTTGGTATGAGCTTTCGTGTGCATGCACACTTCTTCAGATACACGAAGTGTGTACACACAAAAGCTCATACCAAGAACAAACTTAGTTGGTTTCTAAGGTGCTACTGGAAGGAATTTTTTTTATTTTGTTTTGACTATGACAGACCAACACGGCTATCTACCTATAACTGGAATTATTATTATTATTATTATTATCATCATCATCATCATTATTATTACCTCAGATGGTTAACACAATTCAGAAACATTCAGTCATATTTCCTATCTGCACTGGGGAGTTAAGTGTCGTGGTGGAAGGGAAGGCACAAAGGTTTCAAGGTTAGATGGTATCCCATCTTTGCCGAGCATTTGCCCCCATTCATTTGCAGAGACAGGACAACTCATCCTGATTTGCTTTCAGGCTGTTTATATGTTTTCCTGTTAGTCGGTCATCTCACACTTGGGGGCCCCTACTCCCCCCAGCTTCCCCCAGCAGATGGGTTGCCAGGCCCTCTAGGTTTGTCTCCCTTCTGTGTAGCTAAATTCATGGAGACTCGTTAAGTTGTGGCCTGATTAAACCCAATATTTTAACAAGTGTTCCAAAGTGAGGTGTGATTTACCAGGGACAGGTACCAGAAAACACAGGCAGTTGGGACACTTAAGCAGTGAGTGTTAGCTTGGTGCAGGAGTGGGGACTCTTATTTTCTGTTGTGGGGTGCATTTTTTTGGGGGGTGGGGATAGCTGTGTGTGTGTGTGCCTGCAAGCTAGTAGTGTGCTGGGCCAGAGGCAAAAGTAGGCAGAGCACTCATCACCTCCCCTCCTCTGTGCCACTGCCTTCTCCTTCTATTGCTAACTCTCCAGTCTGTCCCCCCATTTCCCCCCTCCCTTGCCACTAGCACAAAAGGTTGAAGGTTACACTTTGCCCAAACCCTAGATGAAAAGCTTTGTGGATGAAAGATTGCATGGGAGTGCATCTGAGCACCTCTGAGGTTCCGGAAGGAAAGACGGAATATCAAGTCGCCTTGTCAACGTTATTTTGCAGCTTTCTTAGCCTTTTTAGCCCCATTGCTAGCCCCAAAGCAGCAACTTGTGATTCAAAGTTCTGCTAAGGAAACATTTCATGCTTACGCTCAGATAACTCCAACACAGTTTTGATCGTGCTTTGCTGCGTTTAAGGACCCACAAACAAAAAAATCAGAACGGCATGTTATTCTCTGAAGCAGAGGTTTTCAACCAGTATGCCGTGACACCCTGGGGCATAGCTGTCAACCCTCCCTTTTTTTGTGGGAAATTCTCTTATTCCAATGCCGTTTCCCGCTGCTATCCCGGATTGTTGATATCCCTTAAATTTCCCGGATTTCAAAGGAAGCAGCTCCTCTCCCTCCCTGCTGGCCAGGGAGGCTCCTCAGCTGCGTTGCTCGGCTGCCAATAAGGAGTCTGAGACCGACTGGGGGTGGAGCTTGCATGCCTTGTGCAGCCAGACCCTCACGCCCAACCAGACAGACAGCCTGCCTGCCGTCTACGCGCTCGCTCTTTTGCTCTCCCGTTCGCGCGCAGCCTCTGGAGCGCAGGGTGGCGAGGCTACTTGGTGCCATTGCACCGCCCTCGCAGCATCCCTTATTTTCAAATCCGAAAGCTTTTAAAAATCCCTTATTTTCAAATCCAAAAGTTGACAGCTATGCTCTGGGGTACCTTGAATGATGGTCAGAGGTGCCATGAGCAACACTGGCCTCTGTTCCTATTTCCTTCCCTCCCTTCCCTTATGCCCTCTCACGTCTCTGCCTTCCGAAGGCTTGCACAGCTGTTTGTTCTGCTCCTGCCATTGCTGCCTCCCAAGGTAAAGAGCCGGCCTCATATTCACCTTTGGCCAGTCTCCATTGGGCCATTAAGGCTGGGGCATCCTCTGCCCTGTGGGGCAGCGTAAGGAGGCACCTCTCTTTGGGTGGGTGGGGGCAGCTCAGAGACTGGGGGGAGGGGCAGCAACAGCTGTCTGGAGGACTCCCCAAGGAGAGGAGAGAGGAGAGGAGGCTGAGGGAACACTCCACAAGGGTGTTCAAAAAAGGGTGATAGGCTGTCACCTTTGCAGGCAAGGGGTAACATAACTGGGCTCCTGAGCCCCACAGAGGTGCCGCAGAAAGAAGGTAGTTGGTCAAGGGAGCCATGGACTCAAAAAGGCTGAAAACCTCTGCTCTAAAGTCCGGAAGAGTTTATGGTAACACTAGTAAATTAAGCCTGTTAAGCAAAACAGGCGCTAGAAAGCTCTCTCAGGAGCCGTAGCGGCAAGGCAGCAGGAGCCGACGGCACCCCCACCCACCCAACTCCCAATGCGCGCACCTCCCGGCAACACCACCTCCTTTCTCCCTGCCTTCCTCCGCTGCTGCTGCTGCTGCTGCTGCCGCCGCCACCGCTTTCACTTCCACCCCCTCGGAAGACTTTCCTCCCCGATAATGGGGAGGGGAGAGGAAGGGGAGAGAAAGAGGTGCGGGGGTCCCCCCTTCCCCCATTCCTCCCCCTCAGCTGAGGCTTCCAGGGAGGAGGGACCTGCGTGGTGCGGCTGCTCCACGGCCGCCCCGCCAGCCGCTGCCGTCGCCTGGCTGTGCCAGAGGCCGCCGCTGCCGCTCGGTGGGGTCTCGGCGGGCAGGGGGTGTGTGCCGGTGTCCGGCGGCCGGCTCATCCTCCGCCGCTGCCGCTGAGGGCGGGGCGACGGAGCTGGTGAGCGGGTCTCTCCCTGCTTGCCTGCCGGGCGGTCCTGGCTGTGCCAGAGGCCGCCGCTGCCACTCGGTGGGGTCTGGACGGGAGAGGGCGGCCGGCACCCCGGCCGCTCCTCCTTCCGCGGAGCCTCTGGCGCCGGCAGCCTTCTGTGCTCGGCGCGGCCGGGGGAGAGGAGGAGCGTGACGGGGAGGGGAGGGAAGGAGGGAGGGAGGGGGAAAAGGCGGCGGCGGCCCCCCGAAGTCTCTGCGAGGCAGCGGCGTTGGCAGGGGGAGAGGCCGGGGCTTGGGGCCTAGCGGAGCCTCCCTCTTCAGCGGGGCAGGCGGAGGGAGCCCGGAGGCGAGCGGTACGGAGGGTCTCCCCCTCGGCCAGTTGAGGAGGGAGGCTCCGCTAGGCCTGCAGCGCCCCTGGCGAAGCCGGCAGGTCCGCGGAAGTGCCTGGGCAGGGCGAGCCCGGCGGCGGTCGGTTGCCCCCTGGGAGGTGCGGGGAGGGCAGCCGTGCGAGGCGGCGGCACTGACCCAACTGACGACGCGCCTGCGCACGGCCGTCCTCTCGGACACGCCCCCCTCTCCAATCCCTGCTCCAATCCCTGCGTCCCTCTCCGACATGCGCAGTGGAAAATTTCCACTGACACACACCCGCGGACGTGGGGACATTAGGGAATTATTATATAGGATTCACTGATTTCCACCCTCCTCGTATTCCAGAAGGGGGCAGCAAAAGGCAAGTGCCTCTCTAATCTTTATTTAATCCTCTTCCCAGTACTGTACTGGATTTACATATAAGATAAACAAGCTATAGCTTAGGGCCCCACTCTCTTGGCCCCCCCAAAAAAATTTAAAGGAAGAAAAACCTGGATGTACATTTCCAAACTATAAGATAAAAAACAAAATAAAATCTACACACAGCAACAGTGTTTTGTAGGCTCCTATGATGTAGGTAAGTACAGTGGTACCTCTGGTTAAGTACTTAATTCATTCTGGAGGTTCGTTCTTAACCTGAAACTGTTCTTAACCTGAAGCGCCACTTTAGCTAATGGGACCTCCCACTGCTGCTGCGCCGCCAGAGCAAAATTTCTGTTCTTATCCTGAAGCAAAGTTTTTAACCTGAAGCATTATTTCTGGGTTAGCAGAGTTCTTAACCTGAAGCGTATGTAACCTGAGGTACCACTGTAATGGGCCCCGCCTGCTAGCCTGCTCCCTAAAATATCACTGGTTTGCTCATTTCTATATCAATTACTTTCATATAGTGTAATTTGTTGTTGACAAAGGACAGCTGGACGTATAAAGGGCCCCATTACCTTCAGTAGCTTAGGGCAGTGTTTCTCAACCAGTGTGCCTCCAGATGTTTTGGGACTACAACTCCCATCATCCCTCGCTAGCAATACCAGTGGTCAGGGATGATGGGAATTGTAGTCCCAAAACATCTGGAGGCACACTGGTTGAGAAACACTGGCTTAGGGACTTATCAAACCTAAATCCAGCCCTGCCTCTTCCTCTCGTGAATTGACATTTAAAAAATCACTTCAATTATGAACACACACAGCTACCTTATACTGAACCTGGCTGATAGTCTGTCTAGCTGCCTACACAAACTGGCAGCAGCCGTTCAGGTTTTCCTAGAGGTTTCCCCCCAGCTCTGCTTAGAGATGCTGGAGATTAAATTTGGGGTCTTTTGTGTGTGCTCTGCCAAGGAGCTCCAGTCCTTCCCTTGCAAAGGTGATGGTTGCTTTAGAGTGATGTAATGAGATCAAAATGAAGAATGTTTGCATAGTTTTCTATGTGTCATGTTCAAAACAAACGCTGTGTAGGACGCAACAAGCACAAATTTCAAATAATCTTTACAATTTGGAGGCAAGCAATCAAGGTGAGCATCTACATCCAAAGTAAACTTATCCTTAGTCCTAAAGAACTTCAGTATTTTTCCTGGAGGCCACGAATGTCTGGGACCACCACTTATTATGACTTCCACTATCCTGAGAAACTGCAGGAGTTTCTGTGGAATAATCTCTTACATCAAACATATTACAGAAGAAATCAATCAATATCAATATAAATATCAAAACCTTTATTGGCATCACTTACAAACATTCAACCATCAAAATAAATAGGGCAGTGCGATCTCGTCGCCATCAGAAGAAATCAATTTAAACTGGATATTGCATCGCGAGCAGGAAAAATCAGTGATATTTGCCCTGAAATTTTGTGTAGCTATCTCAGAGCTATAAGGCGGCGGCAAGGGTGGGTGGTGGGTGGGAATGTCTTCACCATTAAAGCTAAAATCCTCACTTGGCCCAAGAGATTACCTTTTCCTCACCTAACTGTGAGTGCTCTTCAACAGTACAATATTATCACCTGTTCTGGTGCAGGCTAAATGATCTCTGCTTTCTAAATAACTGAATTTCTGTCCCGCTGAAGACACTGAAAACACATTGGCTTGTAGGGAGATATAGGACCCAACCCCCACTTCCTGTCCTCAATAGCTTCACCTCAATTAATATTCCTGCAACAAGGAAGGAAACTCAAACAAGAGTCCCCACTCCCAGTAGTTTTCAAGGGTTCTCTTAATCCAGATTCCTCTAGCAATAAAAGAAGATGCAGGCTTGCTACATAATTTTCAGCACATGTTAAACACATCAGGTAACTCAAGTGTTTTTAAGAGAGCTATTTTAATCAGTTTAAAGCCTCTTCTAGTGCTGCAGAGATCTGGAAAACAGTTATTCTGCACTCTTAAATAATGCGCTCCAATAATGTACAGGAACTGTCTAGCTTAGAATCAGAAGGCCTCATTATGTGGGAGCTATTATGCGCATTTAACTTGTGTGCATTCAGCTTTACAAGTGTGGCAATTTAAAAAATAAATAAACGAAAAGGAGGAGGAAAGGGGGTGGGTTTCCGGGGGGAATGACTTTGGCAATTTCCCACCCGCCATTGAACCCAATGTGTTTTGACTGTACATGATTCAAGCAAGATTCCCAGCACGTAACCCCAGCATAAGATGTGGGCTTGCTGTAATGATCTCTGATCTAAAGACTGCCAAGGCAGGTTTCAAGGTTGGCTGAGCTACGAGGGAGGCCTGAGTAGGCGGACTGGAGATTTCTGCACGTGCACTGAGAGCTGCTGTCACACCACGCTAGACTTTGCTGCTAAAATTTCTTTATGGGGTGCCCTCAGCGGTAAAGCAAACTCGGCTGCTTGACACATCCGTCCGAAGCTGGTATTTCCTTAACTACACAAAGTAGACTTTTGATTGCAATTGCAGTAGTCAGAGCAGTGACAAGGTCTCCTTTCTGTTCAGCGAACAAGTGCTCATTTACTGCACTTGCGTTGCTGCAGGAGTTGCGAAAGGTATTGTGGAAGCCATCATCTACAATTTCTCCCCCGGCAATTCTTTCTGGCTCTAAGTATTCTTTCCAGAATTGTAAGTATTCTTTCCTAAAAAACTCTGCAGCTCTGAGAATCCATTATTTTTATTTGTTAATCTATAGCAGTGCATTATAGTGTTAGTGTGCTGGAGATAGAAGAAGAGTTTGGATTTGATATCCCGCTTTATCACTACCCGAAGGAGTCTCAAAGCAGCTAACATTCTCCTGTCCCTTCCTCGCCCACAACAAACACTCTGTGAGGTGAGTGGGGCTGAGAGACTTCAGAGAAGTGTGACTAGCCCAAGGTCACCCAGCAGCTGCATGTCGAGGAGCGGAGACACGAACCCGGTTCACCAGATTACGAGTCTACCACTCTTAACCACTACACCACATTGGCTCTCTAAATGAGAGAGACTCAGGTTCGCATCGGCCATGGAGCTAACTGGGTGACCTTGGGACAATGTCTGTCTTTTGGACTAGCCTACCTCACAGGACTGTCGTGAGGGGAAAATGGGAGAGGGGAGAACCATGCATCCCGAGTTGCTTGGAGGATTAAAAAGGAACAACCTGACCCCTACCCTGTTTGTAGAAAGAATGTTTTTTTACTGATAAAGCAACACAAGAATGGATACTGTAGCTCAGCTATATATTCCTTCTTTGGACTAGATGATCCTCAGAGTCCCTTCCGACTCTTCAATTCTATGATTCTGTGATTTTATGTTATATATTGAGGTGCATTAAACTGTTCAACATCACACAGTTTGCCTTGTTGTCTTTCAAGTCTGCTGCAAGTTAAAACCATTGTTTTTCTTACTCCAGTTCCCAATCTTAATTAAATCCTTGTTATATTCCAGTTTCCAAATATTCTACACTGGGGCGGTCCAACTTTTCATACTAAGTAGGCTGAAAGAGTACTTTGACATGGAACCCGCAGGTTGCATGCACATGGTGGTTGTTGCAGCGGGGGGGGGGGAGTGAGGCCAAAATTTGACGCACTCCCTCCCCCCAGTCTTCATGCTGCCTTCCCAAAGCCAATAAACAAGGCACTGGGCTTTGAGAAGGAACATAGGAGCCAACTCCTAGGGGATGAAGGGGCTTCACCCCCCCAATAAACTATTTGAGGGGACTGGACTGGACCCCCCCACCCAAAGTTGGTGAGCATTGCCATTAAAATAGTGTGTGTACACCGCATCATGTGATCGATTATACGGGGCGGGACTTACCTGCCTCCCCAATATTTTATTCAAGTTGGCACCCCCGAGAAGGAAGCACAAAGTTCTGCCAGGGTTCTAGAGCCCTCCCACCTCCTTCCCAAAGCTGGAAAACCGTGACCTGGGCTTTGGGAAGAAGGAAGAAGGACTCAAAACACAGCACCTGACTTACCCGACTTTGGGAAGGCAGCATGAGGGCTGTGGCAGGAGCGTCAAATATTGCTGAGGGCCACCACAAAAGGCATCGAAGGCCGCATGTGGCCCTCAGGCCGTGTGTTGGACCGCCTTGTTCTACACAGTTTAGTTATCGTTTGCTTTTTTTAGATTACTAGAGAAGGGGTTGTCAACATTTTGGTGGCCGGTGGGCACATTTAAAATTTTGAGAGAACACCATTGGGTATGAGCTCCCTTTAGGTATCAATGGATTCCAGATCCCAACAGCACAAGCCAGCCTAGTCAATGGCAATGGATGATGGGAGTTGTAGTCCAACTGCATTTGGAGGGCCATCACTTCCCCACCCCTGAAGTATAGCTACCTACCCCATCCCATTATATCACATTTGGGGGGCTTAAAATGTTTTCCCAGCAAGAATATTAATTGCTACATATTGGAAAAAAACAAGAGATCCCAAATATTAGAGAATGGCAAGAGAAATTATTTAGTTATTTAGATTTGGCCAAATTAACGGAATCAATTAGAGGAGGTAGCAATCAGAAATTCTGTCAAAGTTGGGAAAATTTGGCGAATATATGAAAAAACAGTGCCCCACTCTAAAGTCTTGGATCTATTTCTAATAATCCGTACTGATACAAAAGAAAGGAGGATATATAAGAAAATAATTTGCATAATATATGGTTTAGTGGTAATGGAAAGCAGTAATGAAATGGTTTAACTAATGAACCCGAGATGATGACAAGTGGAAGTCTATGATTTGGATGGGATTGAGTGTTGAATTGTTGGTTTGTTTTGTTTGATTTATTTGTCTTTGTTAGAGTTTTTGTTAGAAGCATTTGGTTGTTTATGATTTGTTTTGTTGTGTTTTGTTGTCTTTGTCATTAGTTAAGATTGGAATTTTTTATTTGTTTGTTTTTTATCTGTATGTGTTCTGTATCTGTATGTATCTGTATGTATAATTTTCAATAAAGATTATTTTGAACGAAAAATAAAATAAAATAAAATGTTTTCCCAGCGAACTGGCAAACTTCCTCTCCTCCTTACACAGAAAATAGACTGTGTCTGCTTGGGATAAAGGCGATACATTCTGTGCACTGTGTAGAAGGCTTTCGTTTATTTCCTATTTCTACCCTGTTTTTTTGGAAAGGATTCCTGTCTTCTTTTTTGTGCCTGTCACATTAAAGTTCAATTCTTCACTGCAGGTTCAACTTTCTAATGCTCTTAGACTCTTTTCTGCTTGCCTGAAGCGTTTGTGTACATGGAAGTTACATCGCCATGGTTATTGCAAGGCCTCCCTTCCTGCCAAAAATAAAATAAATAAATAAAACCGAGCTAGATTCCTTGACTTTCCACACAAACGGTCTGTGTGTCTATCTTGGCGTTGTAAGTTCCATGGGGAGGCACACATTTAATACTTAAAAACAAAACAAAACACAACCCTAGCAATGTTTAAAGCTTGAAAGAAAACAATAGTAGAAGTAAAATGAGGTGAATACGCCGTCTATATTAATCACCCTCCTAAACATATGTTATCAGTGCAGTGATACAGAGCTGGTGACACAGTGGGGGAGCTACCATAATTAGCATCCATCACATGAAACCACGGAAACCACATGGGGAGCCCTGAAAATTATAGCTTAGAGGCAAATTGTGTGGATTGACTGCATTGCACCCAGAATTGCTTGTGCAATTATCTGCTTCGGATAATTCATCTTTATTATTGTTATTATTATTAAAGTTTAGTTGCTGTTTTTTTTTTGCTTTTAAGATACTTAGGATAGCTCAGGGCTGTCTAGGCACCCCCACCATACAATCCTAATCATGTGCATCTATTTAGAAATACGGTAAATAAGTTCAGTGGGACTTACTCCCAGGTAAGTGGAGATAGGGAGATGCTCTGTGATACAGAGATGCAGTTTGGTGTAGATAGACGGGACATACTGATAAAAAAAATGGGGAAGGCTGGTCAATATTTTGTACTTGGCCAAAATATAACAAGCAGAGCATGCATAGGGTTTTGTATACATCTCATCTATGTACAGTCATACCTCGGAAGTCGAACGGAATCTGTTCCGGAAGTCCATTCAACTTCCAAAACGTTCTGGAACCAAGGCGCAGCTTCTGATTGGCTGCAGGAAGTTCCTGCAGCCAATCAGAAGCCACAATGGATGTCCGGGTTCCAAAGAAAATTCGCAAACTGGAAAAATCACTTCTGGGTTTGTGGCGTTCGGGAGCCAAAACATTCGTCTCACAAGGCATTCAGGATCCAAGGTACGACTGTATCAAAAAAATAAATATATAAAAAAGTCCATATTTTTGCATTTCTCTCTCTCTCATTCTCTGTTTTGATATGTGCTTTTCTGCATGTCATGATAACCTGGGTTTATGGTCATGCTCCTTCATTCGGCGATCAGAAGTCACCCTTTAGTGTGTTGGCTACATACAGTTTTATTTTATCCTTTTGCCTTAATTACTTATGTTGGCTGGGCAGCCGGTAATGTTATTGGCAAAGCTTTCACATTACTTACTGTATTCTCCAGCACCTCACATTGGGAAGGCATTGCCACTCTTTTGTTCCCTTTGTGGTGTAAGTGCCGTGAGTCATTACAAAGCATATAAGTTTTTTAGATCCATGCAGAGATGTTGAGAGAGCATTCAGCTGAGGACAGGACTGAGAAAAGCTGGCTTCCTTTTCATATCTCAGTGTCAGTGGAATGACACTGTGTGGTCAGAGAGAGAAGAGGGAGAAGACTGGGAGGAGGAGCTGTCGGAAGCTGAAGAGGCAACAAGGTTTAGTGAGCGGGGAGAGAGGTGGCAGAGAGAAGTCCCAACTCAGAGGCAGAATGGCGACATGCTGCAGAAGAGGCACAGGCATCTCCTTCTCCTACTGCAACAAGCTCTCCTCCTCCTTGGTCTCCTAGAACCAGAAGAGGCATGAAAGGGGAGGAGCAAAGATAGGCACTTAGGCACAGCCTCAGATTGCTTGGCAAAAAAAGTCTTCAGTTGCTTATATTTTTAAACACATGTAACACAACACATTTATTTATTTGTTCAAATTTATATACTGAATCATAAAAAGAGAATACCAAAGTGGCGAACATCAAGAAATGTAATATAGCTTGTATTCCTTTATAGAGAGAACAGACTTACAACATTTCAGAGTCAGTGGGGAGTATACAAGCCATACTAACAGCTAACAAGAAAGCAATCCATCCTACACGATAAATAAGTATTGGGTAAAAACCAATAAGCAATAAGAGTCATGCCCAGTGCTGACCAGCGGTGGGGAACCTGCGGCCCTCCAGATGTTGTTGGGGGGAAGATATTCCCCCCAAAAGGTCAACAACTTTGCCTGGATTTTCACTGTAGGGGACATGACAACTCTAATTGAGGATCCAATATGGAGGTCTACCAATGCAAGTTGTGATCCTGTGCTCCAGCGGCTTCCTTTTTAATCTCCATCTTACCCGAAAGGGTTCTTAATGAATCACCCCTGTAGGGAATAGACAGGGTGAAGCAGAACAATCGAGTACCTTGTGATCCTCCACAGCCTCACTCCTGTCCCTTTAAAATTTATCCTAGTGTTTTGAAATGTTTTAACTCGTAATGCCAATAAAGGTATTTGTATTTGATGCAGTGGCCATTATGCATTGCATCATGCCCCCATGGCAGCCATTTTGTGACTGGTGCCCACAGCACTTTCTCCAAAATTACAAACTGGATTAGAAAGGTTGGGAAACCCTAATATGGAATATATTTGAAATACATGCCATTCCTGGCAAACTTACCAAATAGTACATTTCTACCTATGCAAGCTTAACTTATCTATTTAAGTGTAGATACATAGGTAAAGGTAAAGGGACCCCTGACCGTTAGGTCCAGTCACGGACGACTCTGGGGTTGCGGCGCTCGTCTCGCTTTACTGGCCGAGTCATGTGGCCAGCATGACTAAGCCATTTCTGGCAAACCAAAGCAGCGCACAGAAACGTCGTTTACCCTCCCGCTGGAGCGGTGCCTATTTATCTACTTGCACTTTGACATGCTTTCAAATTGCTAGGTTGGCAGGAGCAGGGACTGAGCAATGGGAGCTCACCCCGTCGCGGGGATTCAAACTGCCAACCTTCTGATCTGTAAGCCCTAGGCTCTGTGGTTTAACCCACAGCGCCACCCACGTAGATACATAGTTTACTTCAATTGTATGCCTCTTGAATGAAAGTGGGGAGGTTGGGAGTGTGAGGAAGTAGATTCCCTTGCAGGTCTACCCTATACATATTTTCTTGAAACTACGTCCTCCTTTCAATGGAATTACCTCCGAGTAAGTGCATGGAGGATTGTGGCCCAAAGCGCTTTTCATTGCAGTTGAATTAGATCTGCAGAGCCCTCCCAAGAGCCAAGCTATCCAGAAAAGCCTGAAGCAACAGGACTACAGGCGTACACACGGAATTGGGATGCATTTGCTCAGTGGACCTTTCTCAGGCGTATATTTCCTGTGGCTTATGAAATCTAAAAATAATCACCATTCACTTGTGAATTGGATGTTCAATATAAAACTACCGTAGCTCCTACATTTTCCATTCTCATCCCATTTGTTTGATTTATTTATTAAACATTTTATACCACATTTTGTGTGTGTGTGTGTGTGTGTGTGTGTGTGTGTTTTTTTAAAACGAACAAACTGCTTTACAGCAAATGCAAAACCTATCAACAAGAAGGGGAGAAGATAATATTATCATACTTAAAACCATGGAAGATGAATAACACACCCTCCAACATTTCTCCAATGAAAATAGAGACGTCCTATTCCATACCCTCCAACGTTTCTCTGATGAAAATAGGGATATCCCCTCCAACACTTCTCTGATGAAAATAAGGACATTGTATTCCATACCCTCCAACATTTCTCCAATGAAAATAGAGATGTCCCCTCCAACATTTATCCAATTAAATAGGGACTTCCTATTCCATACCCTTCAGCATTTCTCCAATTAAAATAGAGACGTCTGATTCCATACCCTCCAGCATTTCTCCAATGAAAATAGGGCCATCCTATTCCATACCCTCCAACCCTTATTCCCCTCACAGAGCGACAATCCCCAAAGTTCTATGGGAAAAGGTTTTGACTGTTAAACCACTCTGAAAATTATAGCTCTGTGAGAAGAATAGGAATCTCCAAACAATTCTCACCGCCCTTAAGAAACCACAGCTTCTGGGCTGCTGCAAGAGATGAAGAAGATTGTGTTACCCTTTGTTCATCTCCTATGTCTTGCAGACTTTTTTTTTAGCATCCCTTCTCTATAATCATTTTACTGCACCAATAGTTGTGAAGCATCCTTTAAATTCATGGTAGCTGTCAGCTCAGCATCTTGTGCAAGCTAGTCATCATTGCTCATAGGCCACAGTGGTCCATGTTGTCCCTGCTTTCTTTTACATTTGTCTAGAGTTTGCGTAGAGCTTTGATACTAGGGATGGGTAAGCAAATATAAGTGTTGGTATACTGAGCCGACCAGATCTTAGCAAGAGCTCTTGACCACAGTAGGATCGGGTTTGTTCTCATCCTTCGGCTGCTGACTCATTGGATATGTGGCAGCCTGTATTTCAGTGGCTTCCAGCTTAAGGAGTGGACCAGCAGTTCTTAATGTTATAGGTAATATAAACCAGGCTGGGGCAATGCTATGCCATGTCGAATGATGGCATGATAACTTAGCATTATATCTATATTTGTATACAGGCAAAGGACAGACCAAAAGCTACACTCAGCCTTAGTGTTTTGACATGCAGCTAAAATAAGGGCTCATTTGACAACTTTTTTTTCATCACACGAGTTTGGATTGTGACTGTTTTGCCAGCCCTGGCAAGATGACTGGAATGTAGTTTCTCCAAATGCCCGCTAAATAAAGAATTGTACTTTCATGAAATTGCAATGAGCTGCATTCTTTTTTACTCTTAGAGTAGGACTTAAATCCCCCCCAAGGGTCTGGCTAGAAAGGCCACATTATATAAAACAAGGGAAAGGGATGTGAGAGGGCATTAGAGGAAGGAAGGAGAGAGGGAGGGAGGGAGGGAAGGAAGGAAGGAAGGAAGGAAGGAAGGAAGGAAGAAAGAAAGAAAGAAAGAAAGAAAGAAAGAAAGAAAGAAAGAAAGAAAGAAAGAGGGACAGAGGCCATTGTTGCTTGTGGCACCACAGCACACTGGTTGAAAAGCCCTAAACTAAACTAATGAACCTGCCTTCTCAAAGCAGGAGGGAGCTCATTTTTGTTTATTAGTTCACCTTACAGAGCCTGTGGTGATTATTATTATTATTATTTTTAAAAAAGGTTTGAAAGAGAGCATTGAACTTCAGTGACCCAAAACATTCCTGTTTTGATATCAAAACTTTAACAGTGGGTCAGCATTTGGATTCTATACAATAAACTTTACAACCAGGGCAACAGAGATTTTTTTTTTAAGTTCAATATTTTCCTTTATAAATATCTGTGTTCCTCTTTCCTTAAATGGCTTCTGAGAGCTCTTGATTTTTAAAAATGTGCACGCGTTTATATCTACACAGACATTTGCTACAATTGCTTCCACAAGCTCAAAAAATACACTTATCTCTCTTGGGGTGATCAATACCTTCAAGACAATTGTGTATTTTTATGGCTAAAAATCAATTATGCAAAGTGTATTAGTACTTACGTAACTTTTATAAATAAGTCTGCTTTATACATTAAGTGCTAAATGCTTCAGGACACATTGTACATGCAAATTCAATGTCCATTCAGAGGATAAGGGTTAAACTCATCATTTTTAAGAACAGCAGCAAGACTTTCTAAAGCAGAATGCTGCATTTGGTGATTTTATTTTTGTGTGTGAAAGGTCTGTCCCCAAACAACATCACAGAAGAATCACAGGGTACAAAACTCCTGGGACTATACTGCTTCTGACTGCAGGCAGATGAATTGCATGATGCAAAGACTCCCATTCTAGCTAGGGAAATTTTGCACATCAGAGAAAAGGAAGTCCACTATCTGTTGTTTGCAAAGGAACCAGATCTCCTTGGTGAACTTGCAGTGTTCTGCGATAGGGGAGACCATGTCCACAGGCAGTGCTATTCAGCTCTGATCCAAGAGTTAATAAGCAGCTGGCTTTCGGCTGAGGGAGCGTCTGAGGCAGAGAGAGACTCACAGTGGAAGCCAGAGTGAGATGCCAAAGATTTCAGTCTGTGCTGCGTGGCATGCTTGAAGCAACAACAATGCTGTCTTTTCCTGGAAATGCACATGGAAAAGAAGAAAAAGGCTATTCTTTGCAGGACAACAGCTTGTTCTGGAAGTGTTCTTAGCTGTTATTGTCAGATCCGGACCATAACATAATCTGAGCAAATGGAAATGTTTTGCAGTGGTCACCGCATCATGTGGCAACAGATCCTGAGCAACGTTGCACAACAGAGGGAAAGGAATCCTCTGTTATGTCTCTCTACTCCTCAAGTGTCACATCCTGTGTGATGGAACTCCTCGCCTCTTTGATTCACTAATAATAATAATAATAATAATAATAATAATAATAATAATAAATTTTATTTTTACCCCATCCATCTGGCTGGGTTTCCCCAGCCACTCTGGGCAGCTACCAGCAAAATATTAAAATACAATGATTTATCAAATATTAAAAGCTTCCTTAAACAGGGCTTCCTTCAGATGTCCTCTAAAAGTCAGATAGTTGTTTATTTTTTTGACATCTGATGGGAGGGTGTTCCACAGGGCGGGCGCTACTACTGAGAGGGCCCTCTGCCTAGTTCCCTGTAACTTCACTTCTCGCAGTGAGGAACCACCAGAAGGCCCTCGGCGCTGGACCTCAGTGTCTGGGCAGAACAATGGGGGTGGAGACGCTCCTTCAGGTATACTGGGCTGAGGGCTTTCAAGGTAAGCACCAACACTTTGAATTGTGCTTGGAAATGTACTGGGAGCAAATGAAGATATTTCAGGACCAGTGTTATATGGTCTCGGTGGCCACTCCCAGTCACCAGTCTAGTTGCCGCATTCTGGATTAATTGCAGTTTCCGAGTCACCTTCAAAGGTAGCCCCATGTAGAGCGCATTGCAGTAGTCCAAGTGAGAGATTACCATAGCATGCACTACTCTGGTGAGACAGTCCACAGGCAGGTAGGGTCTCAGCCTGCATACCAGATGGAGTTGTTAGACAGTTGCCCTGGACACAGAATTGACCTGCACCTCCATGGACAGCTGTGAGTCCAAAATGACTCCAAGGCTGAGCACCTGGTCCTTCAGAGGCACAGTTACCCCATTCTGGACCAGGGAGTCCATCCCCTGTCCCCACAAAACAGTACTTCTGTCTTGTCAGGATTCAACCTCAACCTGTTAGCTGCCATCCATCCTCCAACTCATCATGTGTGTCACCTTTCAAGAGGCGCTCAGGTAACCTAGGCCAGCAGGTCCTCACTTGTTTCCCAGTGTCAGCAAAAAGAGTGAAGTTCTTTGTTGCTGCTCATTCCTCCTCCCGGCAAAGGCAGGGGAAATAGCGGGCATTAAATTTAATTCCCTCCTCACTACTCTCAGCCACCACTTTTACAGAAAAGCCTCAGTATGAATTATTGAATTCATTTCTTTAAATAAAAAGAGTCGGACATCTTGACCAAAGCACACCTTAAAAAATAGAAAGAAAGAACAGCCACGCTAGGGAGAGAGAGAGAGAGAGATTTTGTGAAGTCTTCTTATTGAAGCGGAATGAATTTGCCAATAAATTATTTTCTCTGGCAGACAACAATCCAGAGATTCTCAGGATGACTATAAATTCCGCAGCCGGACAAGCAACATTTTTGTGGGACACTGGTGAAGCTAACCAATGGTAAGCTCCAAAAATAAGGAAAAAGCTTTTTCTTTAAAAAGTAGAAAAAATAATGGCAATACTACTTTTTGAGGCTGCTAATAGAAATTCAGTTGCCATATCTTTAGAAGGAGCTTGTTCTGTTTAGCCTTTATTAGATAGAACATGACCACTCATGCTACACAACAGTATTCTTTCACAACAGGATTTTCTACAACAATCCTAATTTAGAAGATACAGTGGTACCTCGGTTTTCGAACGCTGAAAACCTGGAAGTAAATGCTTCAGTTTTTGAACACTTTCCAGAAGTCAAACATGCCACGTGGCTTCTGTATTGAGTTTTCTGTATTGAGGCTTCCATATTGAGGCTTCCGTTTTGAGGCTTCCGTTTTGAATTTTCGGGTTTCAGAACTCGAACGGTCTTCCAGAACGGATTATGTTCGAAAACCGAGGTACCACTGTATTGTGACATTATAGCTGACCATTGCTTGGTCAGGTAAATTGCTGAATTCTAAAGCCCAGGAAGGTTAGCTTAGCACATGTCTAATTTCATTTGGTAACTCATTCCAGTAGGCTGGAGCTGCAACACCAAAAGCCCGCTCTCTAAACATTCAGAAATCTTCACAAAGCCCCATCTTGCTCAGGGATATATGGGGCGAGGCGATCCCTTAGGTAACCTGGTCCCAAGTTGTGCTGCCAGAGGTGGCAATGTATGAATCAAGGCACTTTTTGTGGTGTTTGATCTTCTGCCTGTTTCACACATGCAAACACGCCCTCCTCTCCCCAGCGAGTCCTCAAAAGTCTGATGCAACTGACAAAGGCTGTCTCTGCAAATCAGGCTTCTCCAGACTCACTGCTGCAGTGGGGAGAAAATTTTGTCGCTTCCATCTCTCCTGTTGTTTCTCTTTCTTCAAAATAATGGTGGCAGGAAGGGATAGAGAGGCACTGGAGACAGCTCCCTTCTCTTTCCAAAGGGCTACCTTCATGGGAATGAGATGACATGCAATTGCTTGGGGGACTAGATGATGCGCACTCACCTCTGAACAGCCCTAGATCTATCACTATAACATGAATAATAAGAAAAAGAGAATGGGCAGTGCTTCTGGGCTGGATTGCAAATAGCATCCTACAGTATCGCCAACCACTCTCCTGCTCCTGAGTGAGGCAACGAGGCTACGGTTAGTTCACACTTGAAAGGTTTACGGTGGAAATTTAATTTCTTATTCAATTTTGAATGTTTTTGTTGATTTTAAACATACAGAAAAATCGCATACCCTCCAAGTGTCCCTATTTTCCGGGAACAGTGACAGAAGCCGTCCTGGGTTTTTTTATTTGATCCTGGAATGTCTCCGCTTTCCTTTTTCCTTCCCTCCACATTTCAGAAAACAATTAAAAGTGGTGTGTTTGTGTGTAGGTGCAAAAACAGAGTTCTGTTCATAGTGAAAATAAAAATTCCTGCACCAAATGAAGGAAATGGTGAAGCTGGCATACAAAGCCCATCCAGTGTGGTGTAGTGGTTAAGAGTGGTAGCCTCGTAATCTGGTGAACCGGGTTCGCGTCTCCGCTCCTCCACATGCAGTTGCTGGGTGACCTTGGGCTAGTCACACTTCTCTGAAGTCTCTCAGCCCCACTCACCTCACAGAGTGTTTGTTGTGGGGGAGGAAGGGAAAGGAGATTGTTAGCCGCTTTGAGACTCCTTAGGGTAGTGATAAAGCAGGATATCAAATCCAAACTCTTCTTCTCTTCTTCTCATCCTACAATTTTGAAGGAAAATGTCACCAAAGACTAAATTCTTTAATTGCAATGCTTTAGCGGTCAGCAATTTTTTATGGAAACAAGCAGAGCGTTGATTCCTTTATTGTAAATGGAGCCTTTCACTGTCTACTCAGAAGTAAGTCCCACTGTATTCAATGGAGCTTACTTCCAGGTAACTGGGTAAAAACTTTGCAGCCTTATACTGTAATCCCAAGCATTTTTACTCAGAACAAAGTCCCACTGAGTTCAATAGGATTTCCTCTCTGGTATGTTCCTGATCATTCTCACAGTTTCCTTTCCGTGGCAAAGCAAGTGCTATCCAGGGCCGGCGCGTCCATTTAGGCGAACTAGGCAATTGCCTAGGGTGCCAAAATGGAAGAGGCGCTGGCCAGTCTGCCCCCCGCCCCCCGCTGCCCCCGCCGCCGCCCCAACCAGCGGTGGAGCAAGCAAACCGCAGCGGCGGGGGGCGCCTGGCTGGGCAGGGGGCGGGGCACCGCTCCGCAATGTGCGTCATACGCAATGACGTCACGTGGCCCGCCCCCTCGCCTAGGGTGCCAAAATTGCCAGCACCGGTCCTGGTGCTATCCCACACTTTCGAGTGCATTTTCCTGTCACTTTCCTTCTTGCAAAAAGTCTGCTCCTTTAGGGAAGAGGATTTCTTGTGCAAGACTCTACCTGTGCAGCCTGAATTTTCTGGTACATGACTGGCATCCCCTTGAAAATGACAACTATCTGGGAGCATCCTTCCTGTCAAACAAATAAATAAGCATGTAAACAAATGCAAAGCGTTGCAAAAGTATGCGAGAAGCTGAGTGATTTCCATCACAGCTAAACAAACGATAGGGAATGAGGTACAAGGGGAGGGGAGACTAGTTTTGAGCACCGCAACACTGAGAGCCAAAGTGGATCTCTTAGAGCTCTTTTTTTTTTAAGCCATTAGTTAGAAAAGGAGGCAAAGTAACCATTCATCTGGAAACTGAAAGTAGCCCTCAGGAAAACCAGGAAGAAAAATGGGGGGGGGGGAAGCTGCATGGCATGTTCAGTTTGTGATTATGCAGAAATCTTAACTTAGAAAAACCGAGAGACGATGAATGGAAGAGACTCAGAGGACCATAGTGAGAGGCTTTTAAAAAGTACTTCTGCATCAAAAATGTCCCCCACCCACTCGCCCAAGACGGGCTTTTATTTTGACAGACTTCAAGGCATTTGTAATGGTTTCTACTCAGAGGGACTAATCACAAAAACCAGAACCAGTCATTTTTGAGAATCCGTTGCTGAAAAAAATGTCCAAGCCCTGACATGTAGTCATTTCGTCATCCTTCCTCTGGGCTTCCCGTTAATAAGCTCTGCTATTTCAACCATAGTTTTGAAAAGCCCAGCAATTCAGCATGATTTAGCGCCAGACAGAAATCAGATTAGCAGTGCATCCCCAAGAACAACTTGGGGTGGGAGATGGGCAGGGAGGCACAGGTGAAATGCAGTAATCTTAGATTCTGGGCTTAATAGTTTTATGATGACATTACCACCTCCTGCCCCCCCCCCACTTCAGATGGTAATGTATATTACTTCATGTAGTTCAAAATGTGGTCAGCCAGGCCTGCTCACTTCCTTTTCTCCTTACTCATTTCGGGGGTTCTGGAGTTCTGCCCTAAAGCCCTACCCTAATAAGAACCATTGGAATGATGTTGGGGGTTGCCAGATGCAAAAGAGAACAGGGCTCCTGTGCTTTTAATTGCTGTTTTAACTGTTGTTCCATCTTAACGGGCTTGCATTATTGCACATTTTAATTACGGATGTTGTGATATTTCGATGGAATTGTTCTAGTTGTGTGTGTGTTGCAATTGGTTTTATTCCTGCTAAGAAGCAATTTTGGTAATATATATAGGGAAGTTTTTAATGTTTGATGTTTTACTGCGTTTGATGCTTTAATTTGTTGGAAGCCACTCAGAGTGGCTGGCGTAACCCAGTTGGATGGGTGGCATTATAATACTAATAATACTAATAATAATAATAATAATAATAATAGGTTTAAGAAGAGGGAATTGTTGCATGAAATGTAAAGCACTTTCATAACATTTTAACAGCTGTGACTTCCCCCTTCCAAGAATCTTGGGAATTGTAGCATGTTGAAGGTGCTCAGAGCTTTTGGGAGACCCCTCACAGAGGTCCCAGCACTCTTAAAAAACTACAGCTCCCACGGTTCTTCAGGGAAAGCCACAACAGTTAAAGTGTTATGAGAGTGCTTTCAATGTGACCAGTACTGGAACTGCTTTGGAGCAAGAGGTTTGTTGCTGCTATCATAAAAGAGCACTAATAAGCCCCATTCCCCTTGTTTCCTAGGCTAGCGGCATCAAACATTTACACTTTCCTTCCCCTCTGGAATACTGCTTTAGAAGAGCTGAATATTCAACGATAGTGTGAAAAGTTGGAGTTACGGGTCGTGACCTCCTGTGTGCTTCTACTCTCTGTTACTTCTCCTTTTCTCCTATACCTCCACTTTCTGGTGGTTTTTTCCTCTCTTCCATCTTCGCTTTTCTCTTCTTCTTCTCTCTCTTCTTGTAGATTTTGCAGCTCATGTATATAGATTTTTATGTAAACTAGAGTATATTAATGTGAAAATTAAGTATGTATGTTGTTACGAATTGTAACTTTTTTCTTTCTTTCTCTTTCAATAAAATTTCAATAATAATAATAATAAAAAAAGAAGAGCTTCCAAGCTGGCCTGCATATCCAACCGGGAGCTATTGGGAGGGACACACTGACTATCTGAGCAGTAAACCTGGAATTCTCAGCAATAACTTGGAATGTCCCTGGAACGTTTAGCCTTGTTCTGCTCCAAAAGTGTCAATATTATGTGTGTGTGTGTGTGTGAGAGAGAGAGAGAGAGAGAGAGAGAGAGAGAGAGTTTATTGCCACATGTACTCCCTTAAGAGAGAGAACAAAAACACCACTTCCACCAGGATCTTCTGTTGTGCAACAAACAGAGGGCCACAAAGGAGCAGAAAGGGGGCCACCTGCAACCTACTGATTCATCGTAAGGTTTGGGGACCCCCCGACCCACAGATTCTATCAGCTGCAAGGAAAAGGAATGCTAAGTTGCAATTTATACAATTTTAATTGATGTATCCCTGCACCCTGCAACTATTCTTACAGCAATCTGGGAAGTAGGAAGTATTAGATTAGAAGATATACAAGCAAATCACAAAAGCAGCGTCTGGAACTCAAGAGCATTTAGATCAGTTTCAGCATATATGAAGGATAATTCCTTGAATAATATGCACTGATAGTATTGTATGCCTGTAACACGTTTGAGAAGGTTGGCCTAACATGCTGGAGGGGTTGTGGGCGCAGAAGAGGCACTTATATCCACCTCTGGTGGGAGTGCAACTTTGTTGCTGATTTCTGGACAAATTTACACCAGGAAGTATGAAATATGCTGCAAGAAAATGCGTTATTGAGGCCACAATCAATGTTTTCAAACATCTTTGATACCGGGTAGAAGGACAGAAAGATCTTGCTAAACATCTCAGTAGTCTGCCTCACCATATCACTGGAAAAGTATGCAGAACTTGACATTTGAGTATGATATCAGTCCCTCTGGAATATTGCCATATTAGGGAAGATAACACACCAACTGAAACTATATGAGGGTCTGGAGACCCCAGATTCATTTTATATGATTTGGGGACTCCTTTTTAAATTATACATCTTGAGAAGCCTTCACTAAGCAGCCATCTACACCAGGCATAGGCAAACTCGACCCTTCAGATATTTTGGGACTACAGTTCCCATCATCCCTGACCACTGGTCCTGTTAGCTAGGGATGATGGGAGTTGTAGTCCCAAAACATTTGGAGGATGTTTGCCTATGCCGAGTTTGCCTATGCCTGATCTACACACTAGTGACAAATTGGGAGGCGTTTTGATATGAATTGTTTCAGTAACATCGTTTTTATTCCTATCTCTTTGACAAATATTCCTGTTTGTCAATGACTGGCAGAGTGTTTCTCATTTATTGGCATGTCGCTTGTAGACCTAGCAGAAAAAAGGGAAATTGTGTCTATTGTTCTAGAGACCTCGGTTGTGTACCATGTTCAATGTGTTAATGTTTATGGATACCTTTTTTGTTTTTTGCTTGATATGAATAAAGAAGAACTAAAAAAACAAGTTGACAATTTTGAGGTGGGGCAGAGGGAGTGGTAACTTCATTCACTGTAGCTTCATTCATGCTTTGCTCTTCCTGCCACCTGGAGAAGCATTTGTATAGTTTATCGCAGGCTGCATTTGAAAGCACATCACGTTATTGTTTTGTTGCAAATGTACAGAGAATGTACAGAGAGCATAGTAGAAGAATTTCAAGGAAGCTCTGGATTTAATCCTAGCTGGACAGAAATGCTAAGCTACACAGCCCTTCAAAAAAATATATGAGACGGTGAGTCATCTGGAAATCATTATGTCAAAGTACAGTTTCTATAGAGCTATCTAATGCATACAAATCAAGCCCATATATAATGTTCAGGCAGTCTAACGTGAAGCCAAACCAAATTCCCAGGCTGCTCTCCACCCGCTCACCGCAGCTGGATTGGAAAGTAGTTGGTGGGGGTGGGGCAGGAGGGGGCAAGAGAAAGTCTGCCGAGGTGGCAGTTTGCAAATAGCCTCTCTTTCAACTGGGGAGAGGCTTTTATTTTTCACTTTGGTGTGGAGAGGAAGATGAGCTGTACAGTTTCTTAGTCTTCCACCTCCTTAACACTTGAATTGGGGCTTACAGCCAATGGTATTGTGTTGATGTCACAGCTCCACCACAGCTCAGCATTCATCGAGGGAAACAAACAAAGCTTTATGCCTTTGCAACCCCACAAGGAAAAGCGACAACCCAGAATCCAAAGGGGTTGCTTTTTTTGTTTTACCCTAAAAAAAACATCTCTGTGAGGTAAAGTGTGAGTAACTTTAGGAGTATAGCACCTAGATCAAGGGAAGTAATAGTACCACTGTATTCTGCTTTGGTCAGACCTCACCTGGAATACTGTGTCCAGTTCTGGGCACCAAAGTTCAAGAAGGATACTGCCAAGCTGGAACGTGTCCAGAAGAGGGCAACCAAAATGGTCAAAGGCCTGGAAACGATGCCTTATGAGGAACGGCTTAGGGAGCTGGGTATGTTTAGCATGGAGAAGAGAAGGTTAAGGGGTGATATGATAGCCATGTTCAAATATATAAAAGGATGTCATATAGAGGAAGGAGAAAAGTTGTTTTCTGCTGCTCCTGAGAAGAGGACATGGAGCAATGGATTCAAACTACAAGAAAGAAAATTCCACCTAAACATTAGGACAGTGATGGCTAACCTTGACACCCCAGATGTTTTGGAACTACAACTCCCATCATCCCTAGCTAACAGGATCAGTGGTCAGGGATGATGGGAGTTGTAGTCCCAAAACATCTGGAGTGTCAAGGTTAGCCATCACTGCATTAGGAAGAACTTCCTGACAGTAAGAGCTGTTCGACAGTGGAATTTGCTGCCAAGGAGTGTGGTGGAGTCTCCTTCTTTGGAGGTCTTTAAGCAGAGGCTTGACAGCCACCTGTCAGGAATGCTTTGATGGTGTTTCCTGCTTGGCAGGGGGTTGGACTGGATGGCCCTTGTGGTCTCTTCCAACTCTATGATTCTATGAACTGCAGAAGATTACCTGCTAAGCTTCACGGTTAAGCCCAATGCAATGCTATGCATTATGGGATTCCATGGGACTCAGTACCAAGTAAGGAAGCATGAAGCTGCCATTTATTTCTGCACGCAGTAAAGCTTCACTCCCCCCCTTTCTGCTCAGAACATCTCTGCTCATTCCATTTTTACTTCAAACCATTATTTCAAGCCTATGAAAAGAAACCAGCCAGCCAGAAGAGTAGCCCTAAGCTGAGAGCAAAGGCAGAAGGGAGGAAAGAGGCTGCTGAGACAATCGAGCTGTTCTTGAGGGCACCCTAACAACCCATGTGTCTGCTAATTAAAGGGCTTGTTTACATCTTGAGGGACGTGGGTGACACTGTGGGTTAAACCACAGAGCCTAGGGCTTGCCGATCAGAAGGTCGGCGGTTCGAATCCCTGCGACAGGGTGAGCTCCTGTTGCTCAGTCCCTGCTCCTGCCAACCTAGCAGTTCAAAAGCACGTCAAAGTGCAAGTAGATAAATAGGTATGCCTCGGGCAGGTAAACGGCGTTTCCGTGCACTGCTCTGGTTCGCCAGAAGCGGCTTTGTCATGCTGGCCACATGACCCGGAAGCTGTACGCTGGCTCCCTCGGCCAATAAAGCGAGATGAGCGCCGCAACCCCAGAGTCATCCGCGACTGGACCTAACGGTCAGGGGTCCCTTTAGCTTTACCTTACATCTTGAAGACTGCTAATGTATAGAGCTTTGGCTGTTTTTAGCTGATGGTTCAATCTTGCTACTCAAATCAGTTATCTCACTGTGAGATGTAGAAATAATAGAAGGCAGAGCTAAAAGACTGGGTGCTTAATTTGTTAAGAGCAGGGTGGTAATGAAAGGCAATCTGTACATGTTCACTAGCCATCTTCTTGATAGCTTCTTTAATGGTGCGGGAAATATATTGTTGTGACTTTCGTCAGTCTGCTGCCCTCTAGAAGTTTTGGACTATGATTTCCATCACCCGCACACCGCAAACCTGTTTTACATTTTACATAGCAGACTTGCCATTGTTGTCGAAATGCTAAGATCTCCTTGCTGGGAAGCCAGGAGGGCAACTAAAATGACCAAGGGTCAGGCCCTTGCAGAGCCAGGCAGAGGCCCGGGCCAGGTAGATAATGTGGCCCCTTTTTTTTTTACCCTGGGGATCTCCGATAACGTAATTTTTTTATAATGTATTATAATTTTAAATACATTTTACAATAAATACATTATTCATTTTAAAATGTATTATACAATTTTTAATAGTTCAAAAATGTATTTAAAAATCTATTTTTAAGTAGACAACTTTGACTATTATTTATTATCTTCTTATTCTACTCTTTAAAAAGATGTATGCTTGTGAGAAAGCCACTATTTCTTTAAAAAACATGGTTTCCACCAAATTTTATCCTCATTGAGCTATATGTACTCTTCGGGTGTAAGTAATATTCCTGGCCTAGTCAACAAAAGTTTAAACAAATGGCCACATCTTCATCAATTTTTCATCATTTTCAAAAAAAATTCAGCGATAAGAAAGCCAACACACTTATCTTTAAGTTAAAGGTAAAGGTAAAGGGACCCCAGACCATTAGGTCCAGTCGAGACCGACTCTGGGGTTGCGGCGCTCATCTCGCATTATTGGCCGAGGGAGCCGGCGTACAGCTTCCAAGTCATGTGGCCAGCATGACTAAGCCGCTTCTGGCAAACCAGAGCAGCGCATGGAAACCCTGTTTACCTTCCCGCTGGAGCGGTACCTATTTATCTACTTGCACTTTGACGTGCTTTCGAACTGCTAGGTTGGCAGGAGCAGGGACCAAGCAACAGGAGCTCACCCCGTCGTGGGGATTCGAACTACTGACCTTCTGATCGGCAAGCCCTAGGCTCTGTGGTTTAACCCACAGCGCCACCAGCGTCCCCATCTTTAAGTTACGTGTGGTTTAAATTTTTGGCAAACAAGATTTCAAACAAAAACTCACCAACTTTTAACAGCATGAAAAACATGGCCCACCACAAACACTTGACTTGACTAAGACCTTACTTGCTTACCGAGGGCGTATTCACAATCCCTCACCTCTCCAACACAACCAGGTGAGCGATTGTGAATATGCTGACTGAGGCCCCCTTTGGAATTGCAGGCCCGGGCCAAGTGGCCCATATGGCCCACCCTCTGTCTGGGGCTGCCAAGGGTCTGGAAACCAAGCCTTATGAGGAACGGCTGAGGGAGTTGGGTATGTTTAGCCTGGTAAAGAGGAGACTGAGAGGAGATATTATAGCTATTTTCAAATATCTTTAGAGACATCACATGGAAGAAAGGAGATTCCAACTAAACATAAGGGAGAACTTTCTGACAGTAAGAGCTGTTTGACAGTGGAATGGATTCCCTCGGGAGGTTGTGAACTCTCCTTCCTTGGAGGTTTTTAAGCAGAGGTTGGATGGTCATCTGTCATGGACAATCTAGTTGAGATTTCTGCATTGCAGGAGGCTGGACTACAAAACCCTTGGGGTCCCTTCCAACTCTACAATTCTATGATTCTATGATTCATCCTCAGCCAGTTCCTTTGATAACATATAACAAAACAACACAAAACTGGTAGTTATTGTTGCCACTGTTCCAAGCAGGCATGCAATTAATTCTCAGTAATTAATATTTGCACTTCTGCCTGTTAGGGTTGCCTGACATGAAATTAAATGAAAACAAAACCCAGTTACCAGTCGCGTGTAGCATCAAATATTAAAATGTAGGTTGAAATCCAGAGGCAATATAGTGAGAGAAACAGAAATCTGTTTCATTTGGAATTCAAAAGAATATATTCCTAAAATGAGGCTTCCTTTGTTCCATGGTCTCCCTGCTTATTTAACTTATATGCAGAATTCATCATGCGAAAGGCTGGACTGGATGAATCCCAAGCCGGAATTAAGATTGCCGGAAGAAATATCAACAATCTCAAATATGCAGAGGACACAACATTGATGGCAGAAAGTGAGGAGGAATTAAAGAACCTCTTAATGAGGGTGAAAGAGGAGGGCGCAAAATATGGTCTGAAGCTCAACATCAAAAAAACTAAGATCATGGCCACTGGTCCCATCACCTCCTGGCAAATAGAAGGGGAAGAAATGGAGGCAGTGAGAGATTTTACTTTCTTGGGCTCCATGATCACTGCAGATGGTGACAGCAGTCACGAAATTAAAAGACGCCTGCTTCTTGGGAGAAAAGTGATGACAAACCTTAAAAAGCAGAGACATCACCTTGCTGACAGAGGTCCGTATAGTTCAAGCTATGGTTTTCCCAGTAGTGATGTATGGAAGTGAGAGCTGGACCATAAAGAAGGCTGATCGCTAAAGAATTGATGCTTTTGAATTATGGTTCTGGAGGAGACTCTTGAGAGTCCCATGGACTGCAAGAAGATCAAACCTATCCATTCTTAAGGAAATCGGCTGTGAGTGCTCACTGGAAGGACAGATCCTGAAGCTGAGGCTCCAATACTTTGGCCACCTCATGAGAAAAGAAGACTCCCTGGAAAAGACCCTGATGTTGGGAAAGATGGAGGGCACAAGGAGAAGGGGACGACAGAGGACAAGATAGTTGGACAGTGTTCTGGAAGCTACCAACATGAGTCTGACCAAACTGCGGGAGGCAGTGGAAGACAGGAGTGCCTGGCGTGCTCTGGTCCATGGGGTCACGAAGAGTCGGACACGACTAAACGACTAAACAACAACAACAGTATAAATGGGACAAGACACATAGTACATGCTTTAGTTATTCAGCTCCTAAATGTCTTTGTTCAAGTGATTTCAACAGGTCCATGGAGGTTTCAACCATGAGTTTATTGAGGATTAGGAACCACTCCAACCATAAGCCCTCAAGATGGCGGGGGGGGGGGTTAGGGAGATTCCTGGGGCCATCGGAAGCCGCACCTCGGTTGTTGAACATTTTGGAAACTGAACGGGATTCCAGAACGGATTACCTTCGACAACCGAGAATTGACTGTAGTTCTTTTACGGAACTTTTATACCTAAAATCTGGGTATCAGGCTGAAAGCACTTAGAAGACAATATATTTAAGAGCAATACTGTTTCTTATTTGTGTAGTGAATGTAATGCTCTTGAAACTGGACACAGAGACTGTGGTCCTGCACATATTTGTACAACGTAAATCCAGTTGAATTCGATGTTTTTTCAGGAGCCTATTGTAGCTGTGTAACGGTTCGCAACAAAAGTCTTAAGTTATTAGACAATTATATGAGTGATGCATTTTGTTCCATTTCATGTTAAACTGGCATAAACATGACCTGGATGCTCTTGGCACGTACATGCCTAGCCCTAATGGGAAATGACATGATGAATGATTGCCTACTTATTACTGCAGAAATGCTGGTAATAAATGGAATAGCATGCATTATTATGCAGCATGTTCTGTCTTGCTGCTTCCATTAATTTGATAAGCCAGCCGTAGGATTTCTAATTAATTAGGTATACAGTAGCTTTACATTATCATAAGCATTCTTTGTTTTTATAGTCTCTCTTCTGCACAACAAACCACAGTGTATTTGTTGTACACATATTTTTGCATCTGGTCAAATATAGCATCTGTGCAACCAAGTCTGGATGACAAAGCTGAAGACTGAAGTCATAAATGAGAACAGAATCTTGGCTTGTCGTTTCCTGTCAAGTTGTTGTAGGACAAGAGAAGTGAGGAATACAGGTGACCCCAGTCCCATGTTTGGGATCTGATTGTTTCTAGGGACAGAGCTCTGTGCACTGTATAACACCCCCTATTGCCAGGAGCAGGTCAGCAATAAATCACACGGCATCAGTGAAGTTAACTCTTTATTCAAGGAAGCAAGATCTTACCCCTATGAGGCAGTTGTGGGAACTTAAGGCCCCCACCTTCCCACAGTTGCCTAAGTCTCCTCCACCTCCTGGTGCTTCCCAAGCAATCTGAGACTCCATCGCCATGCCTGTCGTTGCTCCTCCCTCTTCATACCTTTCCTGGTCTGGGACACCAGCTGGTCACAGCAGGAAGGGGAGACACCCTTCATCAGACTGACTCATCTCTGCCTCTTGGCCTCCTTCCTGTTCACTGAACCCTATTACCTCTGCAGCTTCTGACACCTCCTCCCCCCAAGCTTCTCCAGCTTCTCCCTCTGACCACTCATTGTTGTCCCACCACCAATTCCCTGGCTCTGAGCCTACTTCCCTTGGGGGTTCCCCAGCTGTTGCTTTCTATCACTCCTCTGCATCCAGCCAGTCCATGACACCTATGCCCCCTAAGCTAGTCTCCTTACCCCAAATGTGTGTGGGGGGGATGCTTTCCTGCTGTCAGTGCTAAAGTACAAGTCAACTGCTGCCAGTCAAATCAACTTCTGTTTGAAGAATGGGGTCTGGGTGGGCGCACTATTTTGACTTTTGCTTCACACAGTCAAATGTATTTGGCTGACGCTTAACTTCTTGAAGTGAAAACGGCTGTGATCTCAAATACAATTCTCAAACTAGCTTTATGGCCCAAAATAAACCTGGGTACTATTTTTTGGACAAAATTCATATCTGAGCATAAGGAAAATTGATGAAGTTTGAACATTACATCAAGGCTGAATCCAAGGAGATCTACAAATACCATCATAATAATGGTTCAGAGCTACTGGAACATTTCCAGGGGTATCTAATGATGCATTATTTGAGGTCTATGGGGAATTAAAAGTTATACTATGCGTTCTTGATATTTAAGCTATTTCAAAAAGCCAGACATGTAAAAAGAAGAAAATTAAGGGATCAAAATGACTCAGCCGAGGTCCAGATTCTGAAACTGAGTGATCTCCACCCCCTCATTTATCTTTCCAAGCTTATTACCAAGCAGTTAAGTAAGACATTTACTGATCTTTCAGTAAGTCACATTTGTTGATAGCATATGTGATTTCACAAAAGGCGATGCTATATTATCTTTAATAACTTACATCAAGCTCATATAATGTGGGTAGACACTAGGGAAGGTCAGACACCAAGCATCACCTGTCTCATAAATGAGACATGCAACAAGAACTGATGTCCTCGCGGAAACGACTGTGGTATAATTAGAGGGATGATTTAATGAGACATTCACAAATCAACATATTGAATGCAAAAGGACCTTTAAAGAAGGTACATTAAGCATGGGATAAAATGAAGCCAAAATGGCAAGATTTATGGCCCCCTGGATTTCATTGGAAGTATTATCAATGGCCACAGGAGCTAAATTTACTGCAAAAGTCCCATCATATACTGAGATGGAATAATGCTATATAGAGGATGGGATGTTTTGGTGGCATGCCATCATGTTAAGTACCGGTAATTCCAAAGAGAAACAATGTTCATGGATCATTCCTTGAAATCACAGCGTGGTTCCACAGTGTTCGATCCAGCAACATACCATTTAGTACAGCAATGTTTTCATAGTGTACAAACATGCAGCTGGCTCATAGCATAGCCCCTTTTTAACCTCCCTTCTGCTGGCAACTTCCCAGCTGTGTGTTCTAAATGCCACCTCCTTTTCCTGTGCCTTACAAAGGTCCCTCAACCGCCCCAGACTGCAGGTCACTACTGGGAGGTGAAGCTCGCTTTGTGAGAGAATTCCTCAGAGAGAAAAAGCCACTTCCTTTTGCAGTAATCTAGGAAACAGAAATCTGACCTGGCAAGATAAGGAACTCATTCTGTGGAAGGCGATGACCAAAGATAGCAGAACCATTGTCTGGAAAATAACCCTATACCGAGTGAGATTTCCATCTGGGGTGTGATGAAAAACAGTTCAGGTGTTGTTAAGAATGCAGTTGGGTTTTGAATTCCTGCCTCACCCTTATTGATTCAAAATAAGAGTGCGAAACAGAGTCTTCCCAAAAGCAGGAATTAACAAGTCAGATCTGGGAACAATTGCTCCACCAACCACCTATTTCATTGAGCATGCATCCTGATTTCCTTGAACAAAGCTTACAAGGGGGCTATCTTTATTGAGCATTTGTTCAGATTTGTTTGTGGGAAGGTTATATGGCAATGAGTGCCCATCCTTCTCACCAGTCTCCCTACCAGGTCTCAGGTTCTGGGAACCTTCTGACCTGGCAACCCTCACTGCCAACTAGAACAGCTTTAATATTCCAAGTGTGTTTGGGGTTTTGTTGTTGTTGTGGTTTAGAATTTGGCTGTAAATGTTGTAGAGTGAGGTTTGGAAGAGGGATTGTTACTGTCTTGAGCAGAGTTAGCACAATGCCAATTGCTCCAAGCACATTAAAACTTGCCGCTAACCCAGAAATAATGCTTCAGGTTAAGAACTTTGCTTCAGGATAAGAACAGAAATTGTGCTCTGGCAGTGCAGCGGCAGCGGGAGGCCCCATTAGCTAAAGTGGTGCTTCAGGTTCAGAACAGTTTCAGGTTAAGAACGGACCTCTGGAATGAATTAAGTACTTAACCAGAGGTACCATGGGCGTACCCAGGGGGGAGGCAGAGGGGGCAGCTGCCCCCCCGAAGGCAGCCCTAGAAGCAAAAATGATCAGCGTCCATTCAAAGCAAACCTGAACGACCATGGCTTGCCCCCCCCTAGTTTTGATCCTGGGTACGCCCCTGAGAGGTACCACTCTCTCTGTGTGTGTGTATACACACACACACACACACACACACACACACACACACACACATATATATATAGTAAAGGTAAAGGGACCCCTGAACATTAGGTCCAGTCGTGTCCGACTCTGGGGTTGCGGCGCTCATCTCGCTTTATTGGCCGAGAGCCGGTGTACAGCTTCCGGGTCATGTGGCCAGCATGACTAAGCCGCTTCTGGCGAACCAGAGCAGCGCACGGAAACGCCGTTTTCCTTCCCGCCAGAGCGGTTCCTATTTATCTACTTGCACTTTGACGTGCTTTCGAACTGCTAGGTGGGCAGGAGCTGGGACCGAACAATGGGAGCTCACCCCATTGTGGGAATTCAAACTGCCAACCTTCCGATCGGCAAGCCCTAGGCTCTGTGGTTTAGACCATAGCATCACCCGCATCCATATATGGTACATACATGTTATGACATTCAATTAAAGTATGCACTTAGTCCATTTACAGTTTAAACCCGCACTTCACAGCTGCAACGCTCACCCATAAGATCACCCATGTGCACTTATTGCTTTATTGTCACTTCCCGTTTCACACAAAAAGTCCAGCTATGTGGCCATTAGAAACAATGTGGCCACGGGGAAATTGGGAAGCCTGCATCTTGTACTGCCATCAACTTATGGACACTGTTGTGTGCAGTCCCCAAGCAATTCACTCTCAGCACATGTGGGAAAGTGCAATTTCTCTAGAATCTCCACCCCATGCTCAAAAGTTCGATCCTACAGTTGGCAGCGGATGCACATCACCTGCTTAGCACAGGCTGGCCTCCAAGCGGCCAAATGCTTGTGTGACTTTGCCTTAAGGGCCAGGCTAGATGCAAGGCAAAACATGTGTGCATTTTGTTTGTTTGTTTGTTACGTAAGTAGCAGATGTGAAGAAGTCAAAGCAGCCTAGGGACTGGAGTGTGTGAGAGAACAGGATGTTTCATGCTTTGTCTCCCAGGCTCTCCATAATTTCTCTTTGCATTTCAAGGGAAGCTCACATTGGTGCCCATGGAGGATTGAATTACAAATAGTCCCCTTAGAATGAAGATATTTCTGAGCTTCCTCCTCCTCCTCCTCCTCTTCTACTTCTTCTTCTTCTTCTTCTTCTTCCTCTTCCTCTTCCTCTTCTTCCTTTCCGGCAATCACTCGTAGCCAAGTAAGATTGTCTTCCATGAACACGGTCTTAATGGTATGTCCATAAGTGACTGTGGAGGCCAATTCTGGATCCACACGTCCTTCCTCAGTGGGGACATAGCTTTCTGGGTGGGAGTTGATCACGGTGGGAATCTGCCAAATGTGCCTTCCTCTTAGCTCATTTCTCCCTTTCGTCCTGAGTTTGTGTTCCTTTAAAGTCCATGACGTCTTTGGTAAAGGCTGTTCTCCAATTGGAGCGCTCACAGGCCAGTGTTTCCTAATTATCTGTGCTTATGCTGCATTTTTAAAGATTTGCCTTGAGCGCATCTTTAAACCTCTTGATGTCCACCAGCATTTCTGAGCACCTTAGCAGGGAGAGAAAGAGCTAACCTTTCCCTTTCCATTCCCTACAGTCCTGGGGCTTTTCAGGCATCCCCTCCGTTGTTAATTACATTCCAAAAAAATATGTGTGTTAATTGCATTCATTAATTAGTCCCAGTGGAGTGCAGATGTGTACCATCTCGCCCCAACTTCTGCAAACTTCACAAATCCCATTTTTGTCACACAATCAAAAGCGCACACGGCACTTCAGGCCATTTCCGTGGCTCAACAGATGGTGTCGCCATAGCACCACAGGGCAAATAAGCAGTGGTGCTTTAATTTGTGCGATGAGCTAACTGTGACTACCGAGAGCAGCCCTGGCTTGGAATGCACAGCTGTAGACATTCTCAATGGAACAAAGATCTACTTTCAGTTCTATCTTTATTCCCCATGAGTTGTTTACATAGATTGACTACAGAAGCGGGCTTGTTTCTTTTCTCGTTTCTTGCTCAAAAGTTGTCCTTGTGTTTAATGTACACAGCCAAAGAGCCTACTTGATTGCTGCCGTACCTATGAGACTGCACGGTGCAGGCAGAATGTGAAAAAAAAAAATAGGAGCTTAGGAGTAGTTCATACAATCAGCAAAATCAAGTGGTCAAGCGGTAACCATTTCAGATTTTATGCTTCCCAGGGTGGGTGATTGTGGATGTCTTTGCACTCAGAAAGCACACATGCTAAGAGCCAATGTGGTGTAGTGGTTAAGAGTGGTAGACTTGTAATCTGGGGAACCGGGTTCGCGTCCCCGCTCCTCCACATGCAGCTGCTGGGTGACCTTGGGCTAGTCACACTTTGAAGTCTCTCAGCCCCACTCACCTCACAGAGTGTTTGTTGTGGGGGAGGAAGGGAAAGGAGAATGTTAGCCACTTTGAGACTCCTTCAGGTAGTGATAAAGCGGGATATCAAATCCAAACTCCTCCTCCTCCTCCTCCTCCTCCTCCTCCTCCTCCGCTTCTTCTTCTAACATACACCCCAAGCAGCAGCTACCAAGTAGCCTGACCTGGGATCATAAGCCAACTTCTTATGTTTCTCCATACAAAGCTATGCACACATTAGATTCCTCTGCATGATCTGAACTCTGCATTCTAGTGAAAATAGAACCTATGCATGTACATTGTGTGTGTGTGTGTGTGTGTGTGTTTAAATTATTTAAAACAAAGATAAAACAACTCCATAGAGAGTATCCTCTCTGAAAACTCCACAGAGCTTTGTCAAAGTGTTAAAAATCATCACCATCTTAACAAACACAAAATGATACAGTCCATCGCTTGGTCTGTTGCCCATAACTAAAAATATATTTTGTATCAGCAGCAGTGCAGATGTGGAGGCTGTGTGCACAGGTTTAGATCAATAGTTGGAGACAGGGAGGAAGTATTGTTGTTGTTAATTAGATTTATATACCAGCCTTCATCATAAGATCTCAGGGTAATCATAAGATTTGCAGAGTAAAATACAGGATAAAAACCATGACAATAAATAAAGCAAAACAGCAAAAGAACACACACACCAGCCCCACAGATAAATTTAAAAGGCTGTAGAATATTATTAAAAAATTCCTTCCAGTAGCATATGTATGTATGTATGTATATATGTATGTATGTAGAATATTAATCAGCCAAAGGCCTGGTTGAAGAGGAACATTTTCGCCTGGCGCCTAAAGATTTATAAGGAAATTGCCAGGCAAACCTCCCTGGGGAGAGCATGCCACATATAGGGAGCTACAGAAAATGTCCATTCTCATGTTGCCATCCTCTGGACCTCATATGGAGGAGGCACACAAAAAAGGGTCTCAGATGATGCATGCAGAATCCAGAGTGGTCTATATGGGGAAAGGTGGTCCTTCAGTAGGCAATAAGCTGCTTCCCTGTAGCCATGTGACAAGTATACACGCTTCTGTCGCATGAATCCAGATCCCATCTTTTTCACTTTAGGGCCTTCTATTGAAGAAGCCTGCTTTTTAGAACAGGTTTTGTTTGCAAGTCAAAACAACTGGAAAGCTTTATTCCTGGAGGTGATTTCATAAACTTACCCTCAGAGCTCATGTCAAACCTGCCAAGGAAGAACTGATCCACCCAACTTGTGAAGCTTTGAAGTGGAATCTTTGATGTTTAATTTCCTGCTATGCTTCTGGCTGTGGCAGAGAACCATATCCCGTGCATGTGTTGACATCAGCTGTAAACAGGTTGAGGTAAGCAGGAAAAACGAGAGAGTTCTGCATCAGAATGTTACAGAAGTGTCTTCCTTCCACTCTCAAATGGCGGTTCCATGGAAGACTAAGGAAGCACACCAGTCAGGAACCTATGCAAGAACTTTATTGTCTCTTTCCAGTGAGAACAGCCAAACAAACTCCTGACTCCAGCTAAGTCTAGCGCCACCATGTGACTAAACCATATTATGACACTATCTATACAGGTGGGTTGCATGGAGGGATGTGTAATTTCTCATTTCCCCCCATTCTTAAATTAAGTTCTCTACATTTCCATTTCAGTTTTCATTTTTTTAAAGACCCTGTGAAAATTCATCGATATTCTCCCAATATACACATTTTTGCATGTGATTTTGCCTAATATACATATTTCCCCCAAAAAAGTCTCCCTCATATGATGAATTTGTGTTTGCTATTTTTCACAAATACATGCATTTTAATGCACACTTTGCACTAGTATATGCAGTTTTGTGAACGCTACTTGGCTGGAGAACTGCACTGCAAAATTCAGAGAAGTGCAAATTTCGAACTATGGCTGTGTGTTTTGGTTCTCGTACAATTTTGGAATGTGCAAATTAGGTAAATTCAAGTGCAAATGAGAAGTGAATTGAATTTCTCTCCCATCTCTAATTGCAAGTCCTTTGTGTTACCCCAAAGTGTTACCCTGCTGCATTGACTGCAAGTAAAGAACTTTGGTTTGATATTACACCTTCTTACACCTGAACTCCAGTTCAACACATCTGTGAAGGTATGTATGGTGTCTGTACCCATGCTCACCTCCAAGGAGTTCAGCCAAGGACACATTGTCCCTCCCTTACTGTCTACCACCATGCAGTGATTGGAGCATTGTTGATTTGTGGGAGTGCTCCCTTCCGTAAGAGGCAAATAAGGAGGCCCAACTGGCAACTTTGAAATGAAAAGCAGTCGGGGGATGGAGCAATCCTGATGGAGGGGTGTTGTAAAAGAAAGAAGGAGAGGAGGTGCTTAATCCTTTGCCTTTGATTAAAAAACTCCCACAGTATTCCCCGCCCCCGGTGCCTCCTGCGAATGTTCAAGCACATTTTTGCAAGGATAAAAATGCACCTGGAACCCTGAAAGGTGGAAAGCAGGGCAGAGAGGCAAATTTCAGCAGGAAATGTCTATCAAGGTAAAGGTAAAGGGACCCCTGACCATTAGGTCCAGTCGTGTCCGACTCTGGGGTTGCAGCGCTCATCTCGCTTTATTGGCCGAGAGCCGGCATACAGCTTCCGGGTCATGTGGCCAGCATGACTAAGCCGCTTCTGGCGAACCAGAGCAGCACACGGAAACGCCGTTTACCTTCCCGCCGGAGCGGTTCCTATTTATCTACTTGCACTTTGACGTGCTTTCGAACTGCTAGGTGGGCAGGAGCTGGGACCGAGCAACGGCAGCTCACCCCGTCGCAGGGATTCGAACCGCCGATCTTCTGATCAGCAAGCCCTAGGCTCTGTGGTTTAACCCACAGCGCCACCTGGGTCCCAATGTCTATCAAAGCAAGGGTTAAAACAATCCCTTCCACTCACCACTCCCTCATATACAATCACAGCCTCTGGAAGGTACCTTTCATATAAAGAAGTCACTGTTGGAGCTTTCTTCCACACATTCACATATAACATCCCCTCCCCCCCACTAGAAGTATCTGATTTACCTTTTTATTGCCTCTGTGATTACATTTATTTTAAATGGCTTTTTACTCCAGGAGCTGTAGGTTGCTGTGCAACATCCTTTCTCCTTCATTAAAACACCAAACATTTTTGCACTTTTTTAAAACAGAATAAAATATTTCCTTGAATCGGCAGGCAAAGAGTGTGACGAGGAGACAAACTTTCATTTTTTCCTACCAGATAACTGCATTAAAATGTTCTTAATACGTCAAGCACATCTATAATAACTTGATCAGACTACTTGCCACGGAAACCCGAGTGTTGAGGTGACTAATTTTCTTCCTCTACTGGTCTTAATATCTCCTGGTGGGTTTGAAACCTGTTTGGGTTTCATATTTTCATCTGTTTTGGTAGCGCCTCACCCCACCATTTTTGGTAACATTTTACTCTTTTGCCAATTATTACTGGCATCAAACAGAATTTCTGCTATTGTCTACATATATTTAAACAACAGGGATGAATATGCAATGAAGCCAGAGTAAACAGTAATGTGTACGTACCCTAGGTTTTACTCAGAGTAGACTGTCTGAAATGAATGAACACTACAAAGTTAGGTCCCTTTATTTCAATGGGTTTACTTAGTTGAATACCACCCCATTACTACAACCACCACCACCAAAGCCCTGTAGGTGATTCCTGGGTACAGTTCCATAGCAGTGCGGCTGCTCCTAATTTGAGCTAGTTTTAAATCTTTGGTCATGTCTTCTTTGTTGCTACAGCAGATGTCAGGCTCCTCCTCCTCAATACAGGATGCCATCACAGTTCTACAAGTGTGGGGGGTGTCAAGGGGAATAAAATTAAGTGTGGACAAAGGAAGGATGCATCTGTCACAAAACAAAGAACATCTGTCTTCAGCCCAAGCAACTTTTGCCATGGCTTTGCAAAACACAAAGGACCAGGTTGACCAACACAAACCGCTCACTCTATAAAACAAGCTGTAGCCTTTTAGGCTTGCCAGCAGAAGTCAGGCTTGTGTGTTTCAGCAGAACAACAGGAGGGGATGGGGAACATCGTGGTGCACAAATCTCAGCTGCGCATCTGCTGTGTGTGCTTTGTCTCCCTTTGTGCACACAATGTAAAGGACTAAATCATGGTACTATTGTGTACACTGATGAGATGGCCAAGAGGGAGATGGTGATCAGAGTAGGAAAATATCTGCACAGCATGTTTCCAACGGTTGTGTTATTCCAGGCACGTCCAACAGGTATCGTGATCTACCGGTAGATCACTGGACATCTGCAGTAGATCACTGGTAGATCACTTGACAACTTTGACTCCCCTAAAAAAAACAAGCTCAACAACTTTGACCCCTGGAGCCCTAAAAAAAAGGGCCTTCCTCCTCCCTAAAAAAAAGCACAACAACCTGAACACCCCCCTAAATGGGGTAGATCACTGCCAGTTTTTAAGCACTGGTGGGATTACTTCTTGTTTATCGATTAATGGCACACACCCTCCCAAAGGTGGCGGAAATATTTGCTGGTCAACAACTTTGGCTTGCTCCCCTAAAAAAAATTGGGTAGATCACTGCTAGTTTTTTTTATCCGTGAGTAGATCGCAGTCTCTTTGGAGTTGGCCACCCCTGTGTTATTCCAATATACCAGGCATGTCAAAAGTCCATTTTGGGGGCCTATTCCGGTCCGCTGGTTGGTTTAATCCTGCCCCTGTAGCAGTTTATCTCCAGGGGTAAAATTTTAAAAAAAACCTCAACAACTTCAGTCCTAAAAAAGGTCAACAACTTGGTTGGCCTTTTGGTGGGCCTCACGGCCCTTCACTTCATCAAATCTGGCCCTATTTGAAAAAAGTTTGGACACCACTGCAGTATACCTTTCCCCATTCAGTTTATTCCAAGGTAGTTAACACCAGATAAAAAAAGAAAGCTTCATTTTTATTTCTCAGACCACATTGGCTGCTCTTATGGTTTCTCCCAGAATTGGAACCAGATATTCTAAAAATGATAGATATTTGTTTGGAAAACTGAGCCTTTGGTTCCTTCTTTCACTGGCAGGAATTTGACAGGTACATAGCGCTGAAAGCTTCAGAGATAGCAATAGTAGAACCTGTGGATTCGCCACATCTCAGGTAGGGGTGACAGCAACTTTGCAATTAAGGGATCTAAATCAAAGGAGAAGCAAATCTGCTTACTGTGAGACTTTGAGGTGCTTACAGATAAATCATGCTGGTGCAGCCAATCAATATTAACTGCCTGAAGCCAAACGGTCATTGCAATTCTAAAAATCCATCAGAGCTTCCAACATGGAAAAATAAAAAATAAATAAGAGACAGCAAAGCCCCTCAAAAGACTTGGCAATATTATATCATGCTAGCAGCAAACCATGTTCTTGTTTATAAATTCTTGTTAGACTTTGGCTGCAGCAACACAAAGAATAGTGTCATATTTATATTCCCAAAGATACCTAATTTCTGTGGCTGGGAGAAGCATTTTATTTTAAAGAATTTACATATAGACCAATAAACTGCTCTCACTCACCATTACAAGGTATGGTAGTTGTCTCCTTATGTCATTATACAGATGAGACAATCAAACAAACAATGAGGCAAGTCCTTCATTGCTCTGATGCCACAAACGCAGCATCTCACAATGTTTTGTCACACTGTTCTTCCGCTATAGAGAGAAGCAACTGGTGTCCCCCACACCAAATCTCCCCTCCCCACTTGAGAAGTATCCTCAATGGCCACCAACCAAGAGTCGAGAAGGTAGAATAGAGGGAGTGATCACTATGTGGCATGCCAACAATCTACTTTGGACAGCAGTGATGAGGACCTGGCCTGTCACTCACCACCACTTCCACAATACTAGTATTTGCTCAAGGTACAGGGAGTTGTAGAAATATCTGATTACTCCTCTAGGTTAAAGGTAAAGGTAAAGGACCCCTGACAGTTAAGACCAGTTGCGAACGACTCTGAGGTTGCGGCGCTCATCTCGCTTTACTGGCCGAGGGAGCCAACGTTTGTCCACAGACAGTTTTTCCAGGTCATGTGGCCAGCATGACTAAGCCGCTTCTGGCGAAACCAGAACAGCGCACGGAAACGCCGGTTACCTTCCCGCCGAAGTGGTACCTATTTATCTACTTGCACTGTGATGTGCTTTCAAACTGCTAGGTGGGCAGGAGCAGGGACCGAGCAACGGGAGCTCACCCTGTTGTGGGGATTCGAACCGCTGACCTTCCGATCAGCAAGCCCTAGGCTCTGTGGTTTAACCCACAGCGCCACCTGCGTAGATACATAGTTTACTTCAATTGTATGCCTCTTGAATGAAAGTGGGGAGGTTGGGAGTGTGAGGACCTTCTGATCGGCAAGTCCTAAGCTCAGTGGTTTAGACCACAGCGCCACCCGCGTCCCTATTCCTCTAGGTTACAAAAGCCGTATTGCAATGGTGGGGAACATGTGACCCTCCAGATGTTGTTGGTCTACAGTTCTCATCGTCCCTGAACATTGGCCATGGGGATCTCCTGCACATAATTCTACAGAGATGGCATGGTGGAGTGGTCCGAGTGTTGGGCCAGGATTCAACTCCCTACCCAGCCACGAAGCTCACTGGGTGTTCTCGGGGCAGCCACTGCCTCTTAGCTTAACCTACCTCACAGGGATGTTGTGAGGATAAAATGGGATGAAAGGAATCTTGTGCATTACCTTGAGCTCCATGGAGGAAAGGTGGAATAATTGTCTTCACAGTCATCACCTCACCGCACTGCAGCAGCCACCATGTGGAGTGCTTTTCCATGTGGCATTTCCATGGTGGCAAGAACACAGCAGCCCTCAGACATTGGCTCAGCTTTGGAAAAACATCATATTACTAAAGCAAGCTGCCTACCAAAATTTTATGAGCTGCTGTTTATTTCAGGAGAACAAAGACAGCTGCTCCTGTTGGTGTTTCAACCTATGACTTCAGGAATAGCCTGCAGCTAAACACTACCTCTCAGAAGCAGGTTGCTGATTTTCCAAAATGTTTTTATACAAGGCAAACCTAGAGGAACGTTTAATGATAATCTTTTCTTTCAAGTGTTAGAAGTAGTTTTTAATTCATCCTTTCCGAGGATTCATCTCTTGCCAAATTCCCTTGCATGTTGTCATGGCAAGATCGAGCACTTTGCAGATTTGGCTTATAATATGCCTGTACCAGTAAAATGAATATATGGTTGAAATGTTCATGCTTTCCTGAAGAAACCTGCATTTTCTAAGAACCACAAAAACCAAATAGACTATAAAACAATTGCTGTTGTTTTTAGCATGGCTGATTACCTTATTTCTTAAACTCTTCAAAGTCATAGATCATAGAACTGTGGAACTGGAAGGGGCCACTTCCTCCCAAAGTGAGGGTGTGTGACCTAGCTAAGCTTGGCAGGACAACCTACTCTATGGTCTTAACCCTTACATGCACTAATTAAAGTTAAGCATGTTGGTTATATGAGGCTGATTTATCCCACAAATCCCCTCTCAGGCAAATCTAACAATGGCATGCAGAAGCCCTGTTATGTACTGAGTTGAATAGGATCCAAAATGCAGCAGTCTGATTGGTCCTAGAACAATAGGATTCAGAATGCAGCAGTCTGAATGGTCCTAGAACAATAGGATTCAGAATACAGCAGTCTGAATGGTCCTAGAACAATAGGATTCAGAATACAGCAGTCTGATTGGTCCGCAGGAGCCACCCAATCCAGCTCCAGGGGGAAGTGAATCCGCAACCTGATTGGCCTACAGGAATATCCTGGAATTAGCCAATCACGTGGGGCCCATTGTGTAAATAATGTATATAAAGCAGACGTTCTGGGGGAACTTTCATTCCTCGCTACTATGAGCTGAATAAAGAGCATGAAATCCACACTCGACTCCGAGTATATTTCAAGCCCCAACTTGACTTGAAGGTTCTCAAAACTGTCTCTTGGTAGGGGCTTGGTGAGATTGTCAGCTGTGAGCCGATTAGGATACCCTCTTGCATGAGATACTGTACATGTACTTTCCCATGGACCTCCTCTTATACTCACCAGATGTGGAGATAGTGTGTGTTTGTGTTGGTGCTGGGCCGATTAGCAGCAAGGGCAGAATGTCCACAGCCTCACCTATTCCTTAAATGTTTGTGAGGTTAATCTGAAACCCACCTATACCGACTGGTGGATAACACATATAGATAGTTACAGCACTCCTGAGTGTGTCACACTCCACTGGTGCCTCAGTTCAAGCGAAAAAGCTTGCGGTTGACCTCAGCTAATGTTTTTAGCAGCCTGGAAAAGCACGAGTCAGCTGGAACTTCCTGTCTTGAATGCAGAGTGAGTTATGCAGGGCTTGTTCAAAAACTCTCAAAATGCACATTATATACATATGGACAGCAATATGTACATTCTTAATCTTTCCCTGTAGATATCAAAATAATCTAAAAGTGCCATCCTGTACTAGTTGCCTCAAGGCCCAAAACAATTCAAGGGGCTCCAGAGGGATGGGAAGGTCTCTGCCAGACTTGAGGTCTCTCATCTCACCTCCCGGGATCTCCCTCTTCACCTGCGCTTTCCTCTCCACACCTCTCAGAGACTGAGGTGCCTCTTGTACCACCCACCCTGGAGCCATCAGGTGCTGGGTTGAGCCCTGCCTCTCCAGAGAGGGAAAAGAGACCCCCTCCATCACCCAGGTCCTGGAGGCTCCAAAGGAGGTGTGAACAGATGGAGCAGTTCCCACCTTCAAGGCAAGGTGCTAGGTTGTTTGCCAGGTTGCCAATTTGAATAAAATATTGGAGGGGGGCAGGTAAGCCCCACCCAACATAATCAATCACATGCACCCATCAACTTTGGGGTGGACCAGCCCCCTCAAATATTTTATTGGAGGTGTGTGAAGGGACCTCGGCCCCTAGGAGTTGGCTTCTATGTTGCTTGCTCTGGTAACCCATCTTTGTGCTCCTCCTCCATGAGAGGTCCGGAGGACAGCAACATGAGAACGGGCCTTTTCTGCAGTGGCTTCCCGTTTGTGGAATGCTCTCTCCACAGAGGCTTGTCTGGCGCCTTCATTATATGCCTGTGGCATTGTGGTCTAAACCACTGAGCCTCTTGGGCTTGCAGACCAGAAGGTCGGAAGTTTGAATCCCCGTGACGGAGTAAGCTCCCGTTGCTCTGTCCCAGCTCCTGCCAACTTAGCAGTTCGAAAGCACGCCAGTGCAAGTAGATAAATAGGTACCGCTGCAGCGGGAAGGTAAACAGCATTTCCATGCGCTCTGGCTTCTGTCACAGTCCTTCATGCACCAGTAGTGGTTTAGTCATGCTGGCCACATGACCCAGAAAGCTGTCTGTGGGCAAACACTGGCTCCCTTGGCCTGAAGCTAGATGAACGTCGCAACCCCATAGTCACCTTTGACTGGACTTAACCGTCCAGGGGTCCTTTACCTTTTACCTATGCCTTTCGGGATGAGGCAAAAATGTTATTCTTCAACCAGGCCTTGGGCTGGTTAACATCCAATACCTATTTAAATGTATTGTGGGAGGGGGTGGTGGGAGGGAAGTTATTGCTTTTTTTGTTTTGTTCTGGTTTTTGTTCTGCATTTTGTGTTTTTTCGCTTGTATTTTTTATGTTGTGAACTGCCCTGAGATTGACAGGTGAAGGGTGGTATACGTATTTAATAATAGATGAATGAATAAAAAAAAAAGGAACAGAACAGTATGCTGCACTGAGTTGAGCCCACCCTATTCCTTTATATAGGATAGCAAGGGCAGAGGCACCACCTTCTCCGGAGGATTGATGGGCACGACGTGACGTCACGTGACATCAAGACGTTGCACGCGGGGCCCTCTAAATATTGAACATCAGTGCTGGGTCAACACTTAAGCTATGAGTAAGTAGATTGCCTGCCTTTGTGTATCTGTGGCTTGGGTTAACTATGTGTATTGCCTGCTGTACCTTACACCAGCAATGTGCATGTGTGTTGCACCAAATCTAAACATTAAAGCCTTTGGAAAGAGTCCTTTGAGCTCTTGAACAACTGAGAGCCAGGACAAAGGCGAATCTTGGGACATACTCACACACTCCTAGAAATATGTACTTTATGGCTTCAGTGTTGTTGTTTTTCCTAATGAGTAAAAGGATTGATCCTTGTCACACTGATGTCACAAGATCACGAGTGCAGAGCCAGGAAACCAGGCATCTTTAGCATTCCTGTGAGCTATGCCCTAATTACACAATATTGTGCTGTTGCCACAGATGTGTTGCATCTAGAATACTGCGGTCATAGTACAGGCCTTGGCTGGGGCATGTTGCAATGCCACAGTTGGATGAACAAATAGCCAATTAACACGGCATCCTCCCTTCTTCGCCATGGTTTTCTCTGCTGTGAGAAAATGGAGATTTAATTTTGAATCCAAGTATGTGGCTTGGTTGGTTGGTGTGTTAGTGATGAACCAGACCCCATGCATACTTGACATCTGCAAAACAAACTGAGCTATCAAAAACAAACACAGCAGGCTCCCCCCCCCCCCGCACCCTGCAAGGGAATGTTTCTTAATAGCAATCCAACATTGATGATGTCATGGATTCCTTTAGATAGTGCAAAGCAGAGGTGCAGAGTCCTTCCTCCTCCCTAAAAAAAAGCACAACAACCTGAACACCCCCCTAAATGGGGTAGATCACTGCCAGTTTTTAAGCACTGGTGGGATTACTTCTTGTTTATCGATTAATGGCACACACCCTCCCAAAGGTGGCGGAAATATTTGCTGGTCAACAACTTTGGCTTGCTCCCCTAAAAAAAATTGGGTAGATCACTGCTAGTTTTTTTTATCCGTGAGTAGATCGCAGTCTCTTTGGAGTTGGCCACCCCTGTGTTATTCCAATATACCAGGCATGTCAAAAGTCCATTTTGGGGGCCTATTCCGGTCCGCTGGTTGGTTTAATCCTGCCCCTGTAGCAGTTTATCTCCAGGGGTAAAATTTTAAAAAAAACCTCAACAACTTCAGTCCTAAAAAAGGTCAACAACTTGGTTGGCCTTTTGGTGGGCCTCACGGCCCTTCACTTCATCAAATCTGGCCCTATTTGAAAAAAGTTTGGACACCACTGCAGTATACCTTTCCCCATTCAGTTTATTCCAAGGTAGTTAACACCAGATAAAAAAAGAAAGCTTCATTTTTATTTCTCAGACCACATTGGCTGCTCTTATGGTTTCTCCCAGAATTGGAACCAGATATTCTAAAAATGATAGATATTTGTTTGGAAAACTGAGCCTTTGGTTCCTTCTTTCACTGGCAGGAATTTGACAGGTACATAGCGCTGAAAGCTTCAGAGATAGCAATAGTAGAACCTGTGGATTCGCCACATCTCAGGTAGGGGTGACAGCAACTTTGCAATTAAGGGATCTAAATCAAAGGAGAAGCAAATCTGCTTACTGTGAGACTTTGAGGTGCTTACAGATAAATCATGCTGGTGCAGCCAATCAATATTAACTGCCTGAAGCCAAACGGTCATTGCAATTCTAAAAATCCATCAGAGCTTCCAACATGGAAAAATAAAAAATAAATAAGAGACAGCAAAGCCCCTCAAAAGACTTGGCAATATTATATCATGCTAGCAGCAAACCATGTTCTTGTTTATAAATTCTTGTTAGACTTTGGCTGCAGCAACACAAAGAATAGTGTCATATTTATATTCCCAAAGATACCTAATTTCTGTGGCTGGGAGAAGCATTTTATTTTAAAGAATTTACATATAGACCAATAAACTGCTCTCACTCACCATTACAAGGTATGGTAGTTGTCTCCTTATGTCATTATACAGATGAGACAATCAAACAAACAATGAGGCAAGTCCTTCATTGCTCTGATGCCACAAACGCAGCATCTCACAATGTTTTGTCACACTGTTCTTCCGCTATAGAGAGAAGCAACTGGTGTCCCCCACACCAAATCTCCCCTCCCCACTTGAGAAGTATCCTCAATGGCCACCAACCAAGAGTCGAGAAGGTAGAATAGAGGGAGTGATCACTATGTGGCATGCCAACAATCTACTTTGGACAGCAGTGATGAGGACCTGGCCTGTCACTCACCACCACTTCCACAATACTAGTATTTGCTCAAGGTACAGGGAGTTGTAGAAATATCTGATTACTCCTCTAGGTTAAAGGTAAAGGTAAAGGACCCCTGACAGTTAAGACCAGTTGCGAACGACTCTGAGGTTGCGGCGCTCATCTCGCTTTACTGGCCGAGGGAGCCAACGTTTGTCCACAGACAGTTTTTCCAGGTCATGTGGCCAGCATGACTAAGCCGCTTCTGGCGAAACCAGAACAGCGCACGGAAACGCCGGTTACCTTCCCGCCGAAGTGGTACCTATTTATCTACTTGCACTGTGATGTGCTTTCAAACTGCTAGGTGGGCAGGAGCAGGGACCGAGCAACGGGAGCTCACCCTGTTGTGGGGATTCGAACCGCTGACCTTCCGATCAGCAAGCCCTAGGCTCTGTGGTTTAACCCACAGCGCCACCTGCGTAGATACATAGTTTACTTCAATTGTATGCCTCTTGAATGAAAGTGGGGAGGTTGGGAGTGTGAGGACCTTCTGATCGGCAAGTCCTAAGCTCAGTGGTTTAGACCACAGCGCCACCCGCGTCCCTATTCCTCTAGGTTACAAAAGCCGTATTGCAATGGTGGGGAACATGTGACCCTCCAGATGTTGTTGGTCTACAGTTCTCATCGTCCCTGAACATTGGCCATGGGGATCTCCTGCACATAATTCTACAGAGATGGCATGGTGGAGTGGTCCGAGTGTTGGGCCAGGATTCAACTCCCTACCCAGCCACGAAGCTCACTGGGTGTTCTCGGGGCAGCCACTGCCTCTTAGCTTAACCTACCTCACAGGGATGTTGTGAGGATAAAATGGGATGAAAGGAATCTTGTGCATTACCTTGAGCTCCATGGAGGAAAGGTGGAATAATTGTCTTCACAGTCATCACCTCACCGCACTGCAGCAGCCACCATGTGGAGTGCTTTTCCATGTGGCATTTCCATGGTGGCAAGAACACAGCAGCCCTCAGACATTGGCTCAGCTTTGGAAAAACATCATATTACTAAAGCAAGCTGCCTACCAAAATTTTATGAGCTGCTGTTTATTTCAGGAGAACAAAGACAGCTGCTCCTGTTGGTGTTTCAACCTATGACTTCAGGAATAGCCTGCAGCTAAACACTACCTCTCAGAAGCAGGTTGCTGATTTTCCAAAATGTTTTTATACAAGGCAAACCTAGAGGAACGTTTAATGATAATCTTTTCTTTCAAGTGTTAGAAGTAGTTTTTAATTCATCCTTTCCGAGGATTCATCTCTTGCCAAATTCCCTTGCATGTTGTCATGGCAAGATCGAGCACTTTGCAGATTTGGCTTATAATATGCCTGTACCAGTAAAATGAATATATGGTTGAAATGTTCATGCTTTCCTGAAGAAACCTGCATTTTCTAAGAACCACAAAAACCAAATAGACTATAAAACAATTGCTGTTGTTTTTAGCATGGCTGATTACCTTATTTCTTAAACTCTTCAAAGTCATAGATCATAGAACTGTGGAACTGGAAGGGGCCACTTCCTCCCAAAGTGAGGGTGTGTGACCTAGCTAAGCTTGGCAGGACAACCTACTCTATGGTCTTAACCCTTACATGCACTAATTAAAGTTAAGCATGTTGGTTATATGAGGCTGATTTATCCCACAAATCCCCTCTCAGGCAAATCTAACAATGGCATGCAGAAGCCCTGTTATGTACTGAGTTGAATAGGATCCAAAATGCAGCAGTCTGATTGGTCCTAGAACAATAGGATTCAGAATGCAGCAGTCTGAATGGTCCTAGAACAATAGGATTCAGAATACAGCAGTCTGAATGGTCCTAGAACAATAGGATTCAGAATACAGCAGTCTGATTGGTCCGCAGGAGCCACCCAATCCAGCTCCAGGGGGAAGTGAATCCGCAACCTGATTGGCCTACAGGAATATCCTGGAATTAGCCAATCACGTGGGGCCCATTGTGTAAATAATGTATATAAAGCAGACGTTCTGGGGGAACTTTCATTCCTCGCTACTATGAGCTGAATAAAGAGCATGAAATCCACACTCGACTCCGAGTATATTTCAAGCCCCAACTTGACTTGAAGGTTCTCAAAACTGTCTCTTGGTAGGGGCTTGGTGAGATTGTCAGCTGTGAGCCGATTAGGATACCCTCTTGCATGAGATACTGTACATGTACTTTCCCATGGACCTCCTCTTATACTCACCAGATGTGGAGATAGTGTGTGTTTGTGTTGGTGCTGGGCCGATTAGCAGCAAGGGCAGAATGTCCACAGCCTCACCTATTCCTTAAATGTTTGTGAGGTTAATCTGAAACCCACCTATACCGACTGGTGGATAACACATATAGATAGTTACAGCACTCCTGAGTGTGTCACACTCCACTGGTGCCTCAGTTCAAGCGAAAAAGCTTGCGGTTGACCTCAGCTAATGTTTTTAGCAGCCTGGAAAAGCACGAGTCAGCTGGAACTTCCTGTCTTGAATGCAGAGTGAGTTATGCAGGGCTTGTTCAAAAACTCTCAAAATGCACATTATATACATATGGACAGCAATATGTACATTCTTAATCTTTCCCTGTAGATATCAAAATAATCTAAAAGTGCCATCCTGTACTAGTTGCCTCAAGGCCCAAAACAATTCAAGGGGCTCCAGAGGGATGGGAAGGTCTCTGCCAGACTTGAGGTCTCTCATCTCACCTCCCGGGATCTCCCTCTTCACCTGCGCTTTCCTCTCCACACCTCTCAGAGACTGAGGTGCCTCTTGTACCACCCACCCTGGAGCCATCAGGTGCTGGGTTGAGCCCTGCCTCTCCAGAGAGGGAAAAGAGACCCCCTCCATCACCCAGGTCCTGGAGGCTCCAAAGGAGGTGTGAACAGATGGAGCAGTTCCCACCTTCAAGGCAAGGTGCTAGGTTGTTTGCCAGGTTGCCAATTTGAATAAAATATTGGAGGGGGGCAGGTAAGCCCCACCCAACATAATCAATCACATGCACCCATCAACTTTGGGGTGGACCAGCCCCCTCAAATATTTTATTGGAGGTGTGTGAAGGGACCTCGGCCCCTAGGAGTTGGCTTCTATGTTGCTTGCTCTGGTAACCCATCTTTGTGCTCCTCCTCCATGAGAGGTCCGGAGGACAGCAACATGAGAACGGGCCTTTTCTGCAGTGGCTTCCCGTTTGTGGAATGCTCTCTCCACAGAGGCTTGTCTGGCGCCTTCATTATATGCCTGTGGCATTGTGGTCTAAACCACTGAGCCTCTTGGGCTTGCAGACCAGAAGGTCGGAAGTTTGAATCCCCGTGACGGAGTAAGCTCCCGTTGCTCTGTCCCAGCTCCTGCCAACTTAGCAGTTCGAAAGCACGCCAGTGCAAGTAGATAAATAGGTACCGCTGCAGCGGGAAGGTAAACAGCATTTCCATGCGCTCTGGCTTCTGTCACAGTCCTTCATGCACCAGTAGTGGTTTAGTCATGCTGGCCACATGACCCAGAAAGCTGTCTGTGGGCAAACACTGGCTCCCTTGGCCTGAAGCTAGATGAACGTCGCAACCCCATAGTCACCTTTGACTGGACTTAACCGTCCAGGGGTCCTTTACCTTTTACCTATGCCTTTCGGGATGAGGCAAAAATGTTATTCTTCAACCAGGCCTTGGGCTGGTTAACATCCAATACCTATTTAAATGTATTGTGGGAGGGGGTGGTGGGAGGGAAGTTATTGCTTTTTTTGTTTTGTTCTGGTTTTTGTTCTGCATTTTGTGTTTTTTCGCTTGTATTTTTTATGTTGTGAACTGCCCTGAGATTGACAGGTGAAGGGTGGTATACGTATTTAATAATAGATGAATGAATAAAAAAAAAAGGAACAGAACAGTATGCTGCACTGAGTTGAGCCCACCCTATTCCTTTATATAGGATAGCAAGGGCAGAGGCACCACCTTCTCCGGAGGATTGATGGGCACGACGTGACGTCACGTGACATCAAGACGTTGCACGCGGGGCCCTCTAAATATTGAACATCAGTGCTGGGTCAACACTTAAGCTATGAGTAAGTAGATTGCCTGCCTTTGTGTATCTGTGGCTTGGGTTAACTATGTGTATTGCCTGCTGTACCTTACACCAGCAATGTGCATGTGTGTTGCACCAAATCTAAACATTAAAGCCTTTGGAAAGAGTCCTTTGAGCTCTTGAACAACTGAGAGCCAGGACAAAGGCGAATCTTGGGACATACTCACACACTCCTAGAAATATGTACTTTATGGCTTCAGTGTTGTTGTTTTTCCTAATGAGTAAAAGGATTGATCCTTGTCACACTGATGTCACAAGATCACGAGTGCAGAGCCAGGAAACCAGGCATCTTTAGCATTCCTGTGAGCTATGCCCTAATTACACAATATTGTGCTGTTGCCACAGATGTGTTGCATCTAGAATACTGCGGTCATAGTACAGGCCTTGGCTGGGGCATGTTGCAATGCCACAGTTGGATGAACAAATAGCCAATTAACACGGCATCCTCCCTTCTTCGCCATGGTTTTCTCTGCTGTGAGAAAATGGAGATTTAATTTTGAATCCAAGTATGTGGCTTGGTTGGTTGGTGTGTTAGTGATGAACCAGACCCCATGCATACTTGACATCTGCAAAACAAACTGAGCTATCAAAAACAAACACAGCAGGCTCCCCCCCCCCGCACCCTGCAAGGGAATGTTTCTTAATAGCAATCCAACATTGATGATGTCATGGATTCCTTTAGATAGTGCAAAGCAGAGGTGCAGAGTCCAGTCTTGGGCATTTTCGAACAGTTAATGCTGAACATTATCAAATGTCCAAATGCCTCCCTTGAAATATGCAACTACGTATATGGAATTCTTAGTAACTTTTCAGCTTCAAGTGAGAATATCATAAGACCTCAAAGGACAGCTTCTTCTTTTAAAATCAATTTCATTAAAGGTTTTCAGCATATTATACAATAAGAAGCAAACAGATCTAGAACAAAACTAATAGAGAACAATATATAAAAAGGAAAGAATGCAAGGAAGAGAGGAAAAAATAAATAAAATGATGATAGAGACTTATATACATCAATACATAACTTTGTGTTTTATCAGGATCGTTATTATTATGGTGGTTGTTATTATTTTATTTTACCTCAAGGACAACTTCTTGATAATGATCAACAAAGCTAATACCTTCCATTATCAATAATTCTTATTATTTGTCCCAGGGATTGAGAATGCAATGACCCCAATTTGCATTTGTGTGTATGCATGTATGTTTATTTTTTAATTGTATTGTTTCCTTTTTATTTTGTTGCATATATAGGCTATTGAGTTACATGATTTGGATTAAATATATGTATTTCTTTTTTTAAAAAAGAATTGCATCAAATCCACCTATATTGCTACTTCTTTGCCATCCTATACACTTCCAAAATTGGACCATCACTTCTTAGCAGAGCTAATCTGGCACTCCTGCGGATGTGTTTGCACCAACCACACTGCTGACCCAGCCCTCCCCATCCTACCAGTACCTTCTGATAAGCAGCGGTGACATGGCTGATCAGAGGTCAGGTGAATGGTGCCCCCTCACTACACCTGCCGCTACATGGAGATTGTTCTGTGGAGCTCTTGTGGTCTGCAATAAGAAACATTCATTACATCCTGCAGTAGCTTGCCTTGGCGTATGTTTTAGCAAGGGAATCCAAAATCTAGGACTCCGGGGCAGCTTGGTAAGCTTAACTGAAAGACGCAAGAGTTCATTTTCTTCCATGGTTCAGGATCTGGCCCAAACAGATTACAGAAATGATTTGCATAGAAGGAAGTGATAAACACAGGCTTGGCATAGTTTAGCAATCAAGGTTGAGGTACGCCTGTTCTTTCTTAATCCCAGTGACCAGACCCTCTGGCAGGTGTGGGGAACCAGTGAATCTCCAGATATTGTGTTGTTGTGCTTTTGTCAAATCATTTTTATTAAGGTTTCCAATACAACATAATCACATTGAAACATTCCAAATTACATTTCAAATTATTTATCCAATTATCAATAATAATAATAAAAAAGAAAAGTTCCAATTCTGCCAAATTATTATTTAAATTTATTTTGAGGTTTCCCATGCTTCAAACTCCGGAGTTATCTAATCAACTATTTGTCCTTGCTTTTTACCCTTCCTATATTTTCACAGCCTCTGATGTATTCCAACAAGCAAGATAAATCAAAACAAACAATGTCCCTGTGTGGATTTAAGTCCATATTTCATCACCATACGATCGCCTTGCCCCTTGATACTCTGATTCCAAAAGCCAAATCACGGACAGTCGCCATCTTCATTCAGCCCCGATAACATCCACTCTTTTTCCACAGCTGTTGTTCACCCGTCTGCTTTTCACTTATACCTTTCCAGGAGGGTTTGCCAATTATTTTAAAAGTTCATATATTGTGGTTATTAAGGCTTGCCGCTCCCTAGAATCTCCAGATATTGTTGGACCCCAAACTTCCATCAGTCCCAGCTGGCACAGCCAATGCTCAGAGATAATGAGAATTGTGGTCCAGAAACATCTGGAGATCCATAATTCCCCCCTCTGTTTATATATACATACAGTATATATTTAAAATCCTTTTAATAGCAGCCATATACTGGCTTCTCTCTTGGCAAGATGGGAAGCAGAAAAAGAAACAGGCCAGCATTCATTCCAAGATTTTTGTTTTGCTTTGTTGTGAGTGCGCTTCGCTCCCACCTACTTCCAAATATTTATGGAACAAGCTGTGGGTCACATGATCGCGCTGGAATGATTCCAGAGAAGGAACGGGAGAAGGAGTGCTTGTTTAAGGCAGTAATTACATCATCACTTTGGCATCTGGTCCCAGGCCTGGAAAGAATGCAGGGTCCGCTGGTGTGAAGCAGCGGGGAGATAAAACAGAAACCACATCATACATGACGATGTTCTTACATGGAGAAAATGGGTTGAGGGTGGGAAGGATAGTACCACGTATGTGGAAAGACATGCGGGTACCCACTTTTGTAATGATTATTGGTTCGGGAGCTGCACTTTGTGTGGTGGTTAGCTTACTTAAGAAATGTCATGTGTGAAGTGATAATGAGAGGGTGTTTTTGCATCGCCTCGCTGTAGTTCTGGGCTTCTTTGATTTAACCATAATAACTACTCTTGTGGCATAGGAGATGATGCATGCTGAAAGTGCAGCCAAGAAGGAAACTTCATCCAAATGGGAAAAGATGATAAAGAGATGGTTAAAGAGGAGATAGGTGGATATCTACACACATATGTAAAATGCTGTGGAAATGCTTTTTCAAAAAACGTTTTGAAAAGTACATCGAATTTGACATAGCTCACCATCGCCATCTAGTGTCACATTTGTATATTGCACTTTACAACACATTTAAAACGTTTTATTTGCCGCTGTGTAGCTGAGTCCATAGCTTTCCTAGTCTTCTTCTTCCTTTTCTACTTCTTCTCTGATACTGCCTTTGCCCTCAATAAATGTTGGTGAGTGAACGTTTCTTATTACTGAGCACCCCGCTAAATCCATATCACTGCAGATGTAATAGGATGGCCTCATGTCCTACAAAGGAGAGTCCATTACGTCAGGAGTGGGGAACCTTTTTTTAGATTGAAGGCCACATTGGTAGCCAAATGGCAGTGGTGAACAGGCCCTTGCATCTAAATTTTAACCAGTAGCTACTCTCATGCTCATCTTTTCCCAGTTAATGGAAAGTTTAGGGTGGATTTTGGGGGGGAGATTAATTTGGAGGAGAGGCTAGAGATTTGAGTTGTCTTTGCAATAATCTGTTTATTTACCAATGTCCAGGCTGAGTGGGCATTTTGGGGATGCAGAGTCAACCACACTGGCAGAACCAGATTTCATAGCAGTTCTCAAAATTGAAAATGTTTGCTTTTTAAGTGCCCCTTTCAGATAGTATCTCCAGGCTGAGGAAGAAGATACTTTGGCCTCCTCTTGTTCTGCAGGTGGTTGTGGTTGTAGTACATTCCAAAGGGGCTTTGGACAAAGAGTGGCTTAATTGGTTTTGAAGTGTCCATTCGCAACAGCCAAGCCTGGGCAACGAGCCATGAGTTGCAACACAAACAAAAATTACAAAGGATTATGAAGCATTCTGTGTGTTATATAAATATGTAAAATAGATGATCATCCTCATCATCATTATTCACAATAAAACCAATCTAGAGCACCAGGCATTCCAGTTCTGAATGCAGTTCTACCTCAGATAGTTGAAACAAAATAATAATAAAAAATCCTTCCAGTAGCACCTTAGAGACCAACTAAGTTTGTTATTGGTATGAGCTTTCGTGTGCATGCACACTTCTTCAGATACACTGCCATTGATCACCTGAATTTATAAATGCAAGAATACTGCTAGATCCTTGTCTGATAGTTGCTGATGTTTAAATGTTCTTTATTGTACTTCACTCTGGGATTATGTTAGTGAAGAGCAGACTGGAAATCTTCTAAATAAAATTCAGTGTTAAGCGCAAATCTAAGTTGCTCATTGTTGTAAATTAACATTGAGTCTAGATTGCCCAAAACAACAAGCTGTTTAAAGAAAACCTTGGGGTGGCAATATGAAAAAATGATGTTATTTACTGAACACAAACCCAAATCAGTCAAAATAGCCACAGCGAGGGAATGCTTTCCCAGTCATCTAGCAAAGATGCTCTCTCTCGCTTACATCCAGTCTCCAGACATCTCTGATGCTTCATAAGGAGGAGCAGAAAACCATTTGCAGTGGATATATTTGCTGCTGGCTTGAAAGAAGCTTAAGAAACTGCCCACGATGTATCAGGATTATAAACCATGTTGGAAAGGAGGCAAGTTTTTAAAATCCCAAACTTTTCAGTTAAAAAATAGCCCCAACAATGCCTATTTGAAGCACACTTCCAGTATTTGATCGTGCTTATAGAAACCTGCCTGAATTGCAAAACTTGTTGATTAAATGTTCTGTTACCTGGCAACATTCAAATACTTTTGCAGAACCAACATTTCTTAGTTGTGTTTCAAGGACCAATTTTCTTAGCACGGATCTCTCAAGAGCTGACAACGGGATCTGGAGCGCCAAATCGCCTGCCCCAAGGTTAGATATATCTTGAGAACGGCAGGGTTAATTTAGCCCAGGAGGACTTAAGACCATTTGGTTCGAAACGTGGCTTTCCAAAAGCCACTCTCCAGGGGCGTAGGAAGTGGGAGGCGGGGGGGGGGGTCACCCCAGGTTCCATCATGGAGGGGGGTGACAAATTATCAAGGAACAATTACTGCCCTACTAGGGTGGTTCATAAAAAACCTTTTTTGGAAAATGCCTGCTCCAAAGGTCTTATCTTACTACACTAGGGATTATATAGCTATATATGAAATTTCATGCATATCAGTTAATATCTTGACCCTCCTCCATGAAAATAGCTGTTTACTTGGCCGTTTTCCTATGTCGTGAAGGCTGAAATTTCAATTCAGTGGAGTACTTACTGTTCCCAACCCTAACCCTGCGGAAAGCCATCTAATTAGACTTTAATTTGATTTTGACATGTTTTTAGGGGGTAATTTAATTATTGTTTGATTTTATACCCATGTTATGTGTCTGATGTTAGCCGCCCTGAGCCCAACTTTGGCCAGGGAGGGCAGGATATAAATAAAAGTTTATTATTACTTATTATTATTCCTTTGTAAGAAAATATGAAATAACGTAAAACCATTTTTGCAGGCAACCCCCCCCAATCAATGTGGGGGGGGGGACAAGAAATTTTCTGCACCGCGTACCACCTGACCTTCCTATGCCTCTGCCATTCTCCCTAGGAAAAAATATCCAGTAGAGAGCCTGACCCTCAACCCAAAGCCTGGATTCTTGAAGAAGCCTCCTGTTTTGCTGCTTTCTCCAACTCTGTGCATTGCGAGAGGCGAAGATACCGCATGCTGCAAAGTAGCCTCCTCCGGCTTTTTGTGGTGATGAGCGGAGCTCTGTGGCCCAGCATTGCCAGAGGGGATACGGCATCACAGAGGCCATGGAAGAGATCCAATTAATATGAGTGACATGCCAGTAAATGGAGGCTAGACATTCAACTTGGAGGGAAAGGGGAAGGAGAGAGAGCCATATGTTACACTTTCCAGTGTGGCACTGAGATGAGGAATGTGCTGCACACTGCAGTCGCCATGCCGACAGAACTCTGCCCCATTGCAGGTCATTTATCTTATGGCTAGCAGCCCTACATATTTCTGGGACACCAGTGTTTTCAGTGACTGTCCTGTACTGTTCTTTACATTTTGTTTCATTCCATTAGTACAGTGCCTTGTCATTTTCTTGACCTGGAATGGATTGCTGTTGTTTCCACAGCACTTTGCTCCTATTATGATGACGGCACATGGCTCTGTGCCTTTCTGCTTGCTCTCTCTCCTGTGTGTATGTGGAACACTAGGTGTACTTTGGCCATCGCTGGCTGATTATTATCCACTGCAGCCTCCCTTCCTCCTCCTTCTAGGCCTCCTAACTGAACAATGCCCAAAATCTTTTCATTTCATTTATCTTTTCTCTTTGTTTCTTATGTTTTCTTTCTTATCTTTTTACTTCATTTCCCCACAATTCAGTATTTGCAAATACATTTTTTTTTTTTTACAAAATTAATCCGTTGCTCGGGGAATACGATATAATTCTGGTGTGTGAAATCCCCCCCTCTCTCACACACCCCTTTATAGTTCAAATATATAGCATTCTAATACATATTATTATTAATAATAATTTATTATTTATACCCTGCCCAGCTGGCTGAGTTTCCCCAGCCATTCTGGGAGGCTCCCAGCAGAATACTAAAAACATGATAAAACATCAAACACTAAAAACTTCCCTAAACAGGGCTGCCTTTAGATGTCTTCTAAATGTCAGATAGTTGTTTATTTCCTTGGCATCTGATGGGAGGGTGTTCCACAGAAGTCCCTCTGCCTGGTTCCCTGTAACCTCACTTCTTGCAGTGAGGGAACCGCCAGAAGGCCCTCGGAGCTGGACCTCAGTGTCTGGGCTGAACGATGGAGGTGGAGACACTCCTTCAGGAATACTGGATCAAGGCCATTTAGGGCTTTAAAGGTCAGCACCAACACTTTGAATTGTGCTCGGAAACGTACTGGGAGCCAGTGTAGGTCTTTTAGGACCGGTGTTATGTGGTCTCAGTGGCTGCTCCCAGTCACCAATAAACTCTGTATGTCCCCTAGTCTTTTTTAAAAACTTGTTTATTGTTTTATTCACGCACAGTATTGAATATTGATTTATTAGATCTTGCACTTTGATATTTCAATAATTTCAGGCATCATTATCAATTAAGTTGTTGCCTTGTTGTTTGTCTTCCCTGGCACTTATCAAATTTGTCAATTTAACCACAGATGTCAGCTCCCAAACTTTAGATAGCCAGGATTCAATAGAGGGTGCTGTTTGATTTTTCTAGTTTTTACGGATCACTATTCTTGCTGCAGCTTAGAGGTCAATAGGTAAACTGTCATTTCTAGGTCTTCCTTCATTACAATAACTTCAAGGTAAGCCAGCAATATCTTAACTGGATCTCTTGGGAGTTTGTAACCCACAAGATTTCTGTATTTTATCACCACTAATTCCCAAAAAGTTATGATAATGGGGCAGGCCTAAATTACCTGAAATATATTGGCATTAGGGGCTTCCAGCATGTGCAGCTAATTCTTAGATATATTAAGTAGCATTCAATTAAGTTTTACTTACAGTAGACCCAATGAAATTAATGAACAGGACTACGTTACAGCTGTTAATTTCTACAGGTCTACTCGGGTTAAAACTTGGTTGAAAACCACTCATTTTATTCAGTCTAACTCGGATAACATAACATTGAGTTCAGTCATCCATTTTCCCCCAATGATGCTTTTAGAATCCATTGCAGAAACCAAATGAGTATACCCTGTAGTCACATTTCAAAGTTAAGTGAAGTAATCAACTATATATTTTGGAAGGTTGCTTGTTTCTTTGCTATGCATTTGGACACCTCTTAAGATCTTAAGATAGGGACACGGGTGGCGCTGTGGGTTAAACCACAGAGCCTAGGGCTTGCCAATCAGAAGGTCGGCGGTTCGAATCCCCTCGACAGAGTGAGCTCCCGTTGCTCGGTCCCTGCTCCTGCCAACCTAGCAGTTCGAAAGCACGTCAAAGTGCAAGTAGATAAATAGGTACCGCTCCAGCGGGAAGGTAAACGGCGTTTCCGTGCGCTGTTCTGGTTCGCCAGAAGCGGCTTTGTCATGCTGGCTACATGACCTGGAAGCTGTATGCTGGCTCCCTCGGCCAATAATGCGAGATGAGCACCGCAACCCCAGAGTCGGTCACGACTGGACCTAAGATACTGTAACTAAATTTTGCATGATGATTCCTGAGATCAAGGAGCCACTTTTTGTCTGTGTTTGGGTACAGCTGGATGTCATTTTGAATCAAGATGGCAGACCAAACCTTTCAAATCTGCACTGATGACCAAACAGCACTGTTTCTTTTATTTCTGAGAATGTTCCAAGCAATTACCGGCTATGAGGCTGATAATTCACAATACTATCTAAAGAACACCCTTCTTTCCCTGCATCGAGGTAACTCTATTAAGTCCAAAGTCTAAAGCTTATCTTAACTGAACCACTGCACTGAACAGAAGCAGAGCTTACAAAATTATGCAAATCAGTGACCTGCATTTTCATTTTGCATAGCAATAACTGTTCTGTTTCCAGTTTGGAAGCTAATGCTAATTGTGGCAATGGAAATAAAAAGAATGCCTACTGAAATCAGAGGAGATACATTTGGCACAAGCTCCTCCACCATCCAAAATAACCATATCTTGATCTAACATTAAGGGGTACAGTATTTGATTTCCTGTGACTGGGTACAAAAGTACCTCACACCTATGGAGGTGGTTGCCTATATAATGCTGGAGATGGAATGTGTGGGGTGGGAGATAAATGAAACTTATATTCCCAACTTCCTTCCTGATAACTGAGCAAATACATTTCTGACTTAGTGAAGCTGAAAATGGTTGCGGCGAGAGATCGGTTTTAATCGTGAACAGAATATAAAGTTGCTGCACAGAGCCAATTACCAATGTCCCCGCAAGTGCATTGCTACTTTTAATTAGCAGTGTTAGGGAGGAAAAATTCCTCCCAGTTCAACACATTAATTAACATTAAAATAGCCAAGCAACTGTGTGGTGGATGGTCCAGAATCCAGTTGTCTAAATATTAGGCACAATTTGCACCATAGTTAATTCCCCCCACCCTATTGCATTCATTTTTATATTTACTGTTTTATTTCTGACTATTAATAGTTTCATTTTGTTCTAGCAGTGCAGTGGGGTACCCTGTGCTTTTTGTAGACCCCCACCCACCCAGTAGAGCATAAATGTCTAATACTGCAGGGGAGGGGAGTTGAAATATATCCTGTCCTCTATAAAGGGCAGTATATCATAGGTAGAAGGTACAAAGGACTTGTCAGTATTTGCAAGCAATAGTTCATGCTATGCCTGCATTTATATTTGTCTGTTTATTTAGATGTGTTAAATTTATTTTTCACCAAAATAAATAAATAGATAAAACATATCAAGGCATAAATATAACATAAATAATATCATACAAATAATCTCTCTCCACAAACTGGGAATCTGAAAAACACCAGAAACAACCCATTGTTAGTAGCAGACAATGAATGGGTTGAATTCAAACTTAGACATACATAGAATGGACCCATGGAAATTAGTGGGATTTCATAAACAGAGCTCAGGGAGTTCATTTTTAAAAGGAACAAGCTCTAGTTCATTAACATGCCCCAAACGGAACTAATTCTGGTTCAGTTCATGGTTCAATTCAAGTTCATCCAAATTATCCAAAGAAAAATGTTTTCAGCATTCAGAATGTTACAAACTGCTGTGCTTAAGTATAAAATGTACTTAAGAAGGTAAAAAACAACATCCAAACACAGACATGGTGTGAATTGATCAGTTTAGTTTAGCCAACAATTATGACAGGTGCAAAGAATATAAACTGTAAAAAACAACGCCAGCAACCCACAATTAAGAGAATGAACTTGAAGATGAGCTAGAAATCATTCCAAGTTCTACCCTATATTGAACATAATGATAGCTACATTCAGTAGATGCTGAACTGAATACAAAATCCCTGCTGGAGGAGCAGCCTTTACCTTAAATATAATCACACCGAGACCATGAATTTTGAAAAACAGAAAGCTATGTTTATTACAGGAAATTAATGTTTGATAGGAAAGATCCCTAGTTTTATCTAACTAAGGTGGAGATGCATTCGGTCATGCTTGCTCATGCATCTCAGGTGGAGAAAACCTCAAAAATGTCTCCTTCCATGAGGGAGGCATAGAGAAGAAAGAGGAAGTGAGGTCAGTAACCCTAAGAGTTTCAGTCTAACACTGAAGGAAGATAAATAAATCAGCACAGGAAGGACAGTCTAGGAAGCTTGGAGGTATAAAAGCCTACAGAGCAAGCAGAGTTGCACATGACACTTCCAGCACTTAGTTCATGTTCAGTTCAACTGGCAATTATGGAAACTACTTTCAGTTGTAATTCAGAGATTTTTGGACTAGTTCAGTGAACTTTGCTAAACCAAACTTGTTTACTCCAAGCAATGATTGGTATGAACTTGACCCATTTATTTTGAGGAGTCCACTCTAAGCGTGACTAAGCCTGACTCCAACTCAGCATACATTACCTCAACAGCTTACGGCCTGAAGATCTGGCAGAATAAAAAATATTTTTTACAAGTGCTCTAAAAAAGGGTGATGTTATGGAACTAGCATATCTCTTGGCTTTTGGAGGCTTTACTTCTAAGCTTCATGTGGGCAGGAAGGCTTCATATCAGTGCAAAAGATTCAGGAATGTTTGCAGTAGAATATTTGAGAAATAGAAGACTCTGACGTGTGACTCCCTCCATTAAAAGCATCTGGCAGCCACAGTAATAGTTGCTGGACTTTGCTCAGTTTGGGGGAACATAAATTGGGCAGACCTGTTATATATGCTTCCTCCTTATGAGATGCTAGGTTTTAGCTTTTAAAACAATGTTCAGTTCACAGCCATTGGACCCTTTGTTTGAGTTTTGATAGGAAAGAGAGGAAATCCAACTTTGTTTCCCTTTTCGGCTGCAAAGCCAATAGACTTGAGAAAGTCACGGCTTCCTAATCATGTTCTAGGGAAGCTAAACTGATTCCCCTGAAATGAAAAAAAATAATTAAAAAATGCATTCATGTCCTCTTTGTGGGCTTTCCATTAGGGATCTGGTTGGCCACTGTGAGACCAGGATGCGGGAGTAGATGGGTCTTTGCTCAGATCCAGCAGGGTTCTTATGTCCATATATTATTATATGTTCCTAATTTTTTAACACTTGCAGCCACATACCTGGTGGAGATTGGGATATTTTAAGAAACCCCCAAATTAGTGCGGTTTTGAAAGGGTCAGTCCATCATCTTGATTCAATATCAATATCCAATTGTATCCAAACACAGGCAAAATACTGCTCTCTGATCTCAGGAGCTATCATGTCTTAAAAGGTGTCTGAATGCGTAGCAAATAGGCAATAGGAAACCTATAAATTTTCTCAAAATTATTCCTTCTGAGAAATTTTGGCTCATCTCCATCAAAGGGGCTCGAGGATCAGGTGAAATGAAGGACCTCAGCCTGAGACCGTGGGGCAACATCCAGTCCAAATAGAGACTACTGGACTAAATTGAAAGAATAGTATTAAATTGACAGAATAAATCAGCTTCCTGTGCTCCTAAAAGATCCCTTAGATTTGATTTAGATACTTCTGCAACAGAGAGACAGCGGCATCTAAAAAGGAGATCCCCTTCATGAAGGACTTCTACAGCTGCAATGGAATGTCCCCCTCCCTCATGAAGTCCCTGTGGCTCCAAATCTTTACTGGGGAGGTGGTTTCCCTCAACTCTCTGGAGCATACTTGGGAGATGTCTCACTGGGGAGAGAAAAAGGAAGGAAAAGGTTCGTTGTGGAAGTCCTCGCATGAATGGGACGGCTTTGTCTGACACAGCCCAGGAGTTCCTCGGCAGACATTTAAGGGTTCCTCAACAAGCAAGCATTGAATGGAGAAAGTCTGAAAATCATTGTTCAACTGTGGCAGACTTGTGAAACTGCATCTGTGAACAAAGGTGGGAAATCCTGTACGTTTCTAGGCTTCCTTCATCTGGGATTTATTTATAGAGCATCTCATTCCTGCCAACTGGAAAAAGGGGAGCTAGAGCATTCCTGGACACGGTAGGTAATATAGCCCTGACCAGGGTTGCTTGCCAGCTAAACTTGGCTAACTCTTCTTCCCAAGGCCATGCCTGCCTTTATATCGGTATAACATTCCACATCAAGCCGTTGCCTAGAGCTTCAAAGATGATGCTAATTACAAAATTATGTAATGCTTGGAAAGATGTGCTGGACAAGAAAAAGAAGGAAGCAATGCAGGAAACTCTCAGTGATTATGTGAGGGCACGAATCAATCTTCCCCTATTGATCCGGCACTGATCAAACTGAGTGTTGCATTCAAACACAATGAAAGAACACATGAGTGTCCATTTAGAGGGAGATTGATGTTGTTTTTAACTTAACAAAATAATAATAATTATACTGCTTTATTGTAAAAAAAAAAAAGCCCAAACCTCAAAGCAGTAACCACTTCATACTGAATTTGGGAGTCTATTGATGTTCTTGAATCATCAAAGATAAAATCAGAGGGAATGAGTCCTTTTCTTCCCTTTTAAGTAACCTGGCAGAAGGTACTGAGCAAGGGAACAGTTTCTACATTATTCACCAGACTTTTCAGATGATATGGATTTCTGACATGATAAAAGCATTTATGTGCAGGGAAACTCATCAAACATGCATCGCGGAAAGTGACACAACTATTTCTTTTGCTGAATGTCCTTGCTCTGGGAAACCATGGCTGGCAGAAATTTCCTAGCATGCGAACACTGAGGCCCAAACTATACACTAGGCAGCCTTCTCCAATGTGATGTGTTCCAGATGTTTTTGGGCTATAACCTCAGTCAGAGCCATCCAGCACAACTTTGCTGGCTGGGGTTTGATGGGGGTTGTGGTCCAAAATGTTTGGGACCTTTGGAGCCAACTCATTGCATTTAGATGCCAATGGCCTACAGGTTCCTTGCAACTGAGGTATTCCAGATTCACTAGAAGATTTTGACTCATGAGAATAGCAGCTAGTAGTAATTGTGTGGGACATAATACAATTACTCCATAAACTCCCCACCAACCCACCCCTAGTTAACACAACATCACCCGCAAGCTCCACTACAGTCCCATGAAATGTCTGTCCAGCAGAAGACTAGAAAGGCAATCCACTTTGTTACTCTACATTCCTACATTACCCAGTTCACTTAATTTGGATAGCTGCAAAAAGGAGGTCAAATGGTTCAATCATGCTTCCATTAAAAGTATTTGGCTGAACTCCCACTGACATCATTTGGAGGAGACTAGAGCCAGATTGCAGCCAAATGTCTTGTTTGTTCATTGTCTCAAGAGCCTTTCCAGATTTAGGAAATTAATGCATCATCTGCTTCCTGGGTCTCTTTATTCTGAATATGCTTGTGGGCACAACCCACAACCTAAAATTAAACATCTTTCAGTGTTTGGTGCATTAAATCCATTTGTTCTCCATTTGTTGTGCATGTATTATGCTGAGCTCAGAAAGCAAATGCAGTTGCATGAATGTTTCACCGTTTCCCAGGAATGAACAAGCCTTTTTTTCTGCTTGGGAAAACACTACTATTTCCCTAGTTACTGTATCAGTCACCACTGTAGGTGTTGCTCATGTGTTGCAAGTAAAAAGGTAAAGGTAAAGGGACCCCTGACTGTTAAGTCCAGTCGCGGACAACTCTGGGGTTGCAGCGCTCATCTCGCTTTACTGGCCGGGGGAGCCGGCGTTTGTCCGCAGACAGCTTCCAGGTCATGTGGCATGACTAAGCTGCTTCTGGCGAACCAGAGCAGCGCACGGAAACACTGTTTACCTTCCCGCCAGAGCGGTACCTATTTATCTACTTACACTTTGATGTGCTTTCGAACTGCTAGGTTGGCAGGAGCTGGGACCAAGCAACGGGAGCTCACCCCGTCACGGGGATTCGAACCGCCGACCTTCTGATTGGCAAGTCCTAGGCTCTATGATTTAGACCACAGCGCCACCCACGTCCCTCAGGTGTTGCAAGTACCTGCTGGCTATTATACAGTGGTACCTCGGGTTACAGACGCTTCAGGTTACAGACACTTCAGGTTACAGACTCCGCTAACCCAGAAATAGTACCTCGGGTTAAGAACTTTGCTTCAGGATGAGAACAGAAATCGCGCGGCGGCGGTGCGGCGGTAGTGGGAGGCCTCATTAGCTAAAGTGGTACCTCAGGTTAAGAACAGTTTCAGGTTAAGAACGGACCTCCAGAACGAATTAAGTTCTTAACCCGAGGTACCACTGTATTGACAACACTCCCTTCTACCCAATCAGGGTGTGGGCTAGGACGCCTAGGGTCTCAAGTTCAAATGGGGCCTCAACTTTAAACCCAATTTTGGGGCATTTAATAAGCTCCAAATGTAGTTTTTTTCTGCACATTGGACATAATGCACATCTATGCACATTGGACACACTCCCCCAGCTTAGAGCTGCAAATTTAAACAAATAAGATATGTGATTTGATAAAAAACATATTTCTTTTTTTCTTGTTAACTTAGATTTGTCAGATGCTTAGTATCACCTCTGATATTACACAAAAGACAGATTTCCTTTAATAATTAGTGCATTAGCACTGAAAAAGGCCAAGGAAGTACTTGTTAAATAATAAAAAATGAACTTCTGTTGCACTCTATTTTTTCCTTTCTTTTTTTGGTGCCTTATTTTGTTTTCGTGTGTTGTTGTTTTGCATTTTTATTATAGCTAGGGGAAGTGGAGGTTGGTCTGTTAGGGCAAGCAGGGCTTAGCCATATAAGATGAAATGCCATGCAATTAAAAAAAAACAAAAAAACCCTCCCGAAATATCAAAGCCACATTCTTTCCTTTTCAATACATCCTTCCACAATCTGTTTGAATTTAGAGAGGCTCTTCCTCCTAGAGACATTTCTCTCAATCTCCCATTCTCTGGCTAATCATCTCTCTGCACCACTTAGCCAATCTCAATCCAAAATTCTTATAAGGCTAGGAGGTCCCACCCATCTGTCTCCCGGCAGAAAAACCTTGTGATAATAGAGCTATGGGCTCTTAGCCCTGGTTGGGCAATTTCCCTCCCTCTGGCCATCATGATAGCAATCTTAGAATGAATCTAACTTTAGCAGGTCTACCTGGAAGCCAAAAGCTATGTTTTGAACATGCTCAGAGATGTTTCTTTGAAGGCCACACCTCCAAACAGCTCAAAGCACATTTCTTTTGCACATAGTCAGGTGAAGGGTGTGATTGCTACTTTGAGTAGTTTGCTTTTTATTAATATTTGTTAAGAGAGTTCTATGGTGTGGGATTCTTTTTCTATAATATCTCGTTTTTAAATTAGCTATTTGCATTTAGTCTTGTGGATGGGGAGGAGAGTAGGAGGAAAATTTGTGTGTGTGCGTTTGGTTGGCTACTGTGGACTAGATGAACCTTTAGCCTGAGCTAGCAGGCTCTTTGTAGTATAAGATGTACTACAAAGGATACCTGGAATCACCTCAGTAGATACAATCTGAGGTTCCTCATTGGTGAGCCAGGCAAATTCTGTGCATGCTCATGTCATTTCTGTGCTTACGAGTTGTGCTTACGAGTTGTGCATGGAAAAATCTGCAAACACACTGACAGAGCTGGGGCTCCTCCAGACATTCTTTTTATGATGCATTCATGACAGTTTGTGCTCATGATGCTAACGGGGTGGTTATACACAATCCCACTTTCATTACTTTGTGCCTGTGAAAGTTTTGGGGGGCAGCCATGCTGTTTCATTTCCAATTGGCACATGCTCTGTAGCTTCCTCACAAAATCTTGTAAATTTTTATACCACAAATTTTCCAGGGTGGAATTTTTGTGTTCTCTTTGGTCCCAGCCCAGATCATAATAATTCAGTAATGTTCAGGAAGCATCACAGAACAATGAATAAAGTGGAATGACGTGTAGACTATCCAGTATAAATCCACTGCTAATCCACTACTGCTGCATCCATTACATGTTGTAGAGAAACACAGTCTGGAGGGGCCCCTTTCCTCTTGCCAACCATCTTCTTGCCAAGTTTCTTCTTGACAGCCATCAAACTTCAAACCTCTGTCTCCTCCACTGTCTACATTCAGCCTCCCAAAGTGTTAATCTCCAAGCCCCACTCCAAGCAGGTGGGCTGCATCTACAAGCTGGTGGGTAAAGGTAAAGGTAAAGGGACCCCTGACCATTAGGTCCAGTCGCGGACGACTCTGGGGTTGCGGCGCTCATCTCACTTTACTGGCCGAGGGAGCTGGCGTACAGCTTCCGGGTCATGTGGCCAGCATGACTAAGCCGCTTCTGGCGAACCAGAGCAGCGCACGGAAACACCGTTTACCTTCCCACCGGAGCGGTACCTATTTATCTACTTGCACTTTGACGTGCTTTCGAACTGCTAGGTTGGCAGGAGCAGGGACCGAGCAACGGGAGCTCACCCCGTCGCGGGGATTTGAACCGCCGACCTTCTGATCGGCAAGCCCTAGGCTCTGTGGTTTAACCCACAGTGCCACCTGTGTCCCTTAAGCTGGTGGGTACCAGCTATCAAACATAAGGTGGTAAGACCATCTGCATTGCATGCAGAATATCTCAGGTTCAATCCTTGGCTTCTTCGGGTAGGACTGGGAATGTTATCTGGCTGAAACCTTGGAGATTCACTGCAATTCAGACGATACCGAGCAAGACAGACAAGTCATCTGACTCGGTATAAGCATTCTCCCATGTTCCTCAGCTTCTTGTAGTCATCCGTGTTCCTTAAAACAGCATCTTTTGCTATTAACTAGACCAGTGATGGCTAACCTTGACACTCCAGATGTTTTGGAACTACAACTCCCATCATCCCTAGCTAACAGGACCAGTGGTCAGGGATGATTGGAGTTGTAGTCCCAAAACATCTGGAGTGTCAAGGTTAGCAATCACTGAACTAGACAGAAGCCAAAAGGTGGTTCTGTCTTCACTTGAAACAGCACAATAGCATTCCTGTTATATTAGGTTCACAATAAAAAGAAGCAGATTCATCTGGGACACACACACACACACACACACACACACAGGATGAGTCCTTTAAAAGAGGCCCCATGGATACAGAGTACACATGTTCCATGGGGCCTCTTTTAAAAGACTCAATGTGTGTGTGTGTGTACACACACTTTATTTTTGGCTTATTTAACCAGTAAATTATGCACACAATTGCAGTGATCTTTTGCCTCTAAAAGACAAGCTAATTTTCGCTTTGTAGAAGATTTGCAAAAGCCGAAAAATAACAGTGTAGTGGACACAAAGAGCTCTATAGAAAAACATGGACCTTGAATAAATGGATTATTAATGTTGTGAATGACTAAGAAGTATTCATAAATGGAATAATGGCTCAGTACATGAGTGAGCTGAGGAGGTAGATCATCGCACTTATAGTCACTTTTTCATGCTATTAAAGCAGTAACAGGAAAAGGCCCAGAAGCATTATTGTTTGCTATGTTCTGCAAGCCATTACTCAAAATGTGTTCACTTTTCTCTGTGCTGTTTCCTTATTTTGTTTTGTAATTCAAGTTCTCTCACTTCCTTGTAGCCACGGTCCATTCTTAGTGAAACATATGAGAAATAAGTCAAAAGGTACTAACTGTTGTAAGAACGTATTAGAAGGAATATAAAGAATAACTCAATAATGATAGGTATATTCATTACTAGAATAAGGCTATACACCGGGAAATGATAGGAAGTCCAACTACACCTTTTTATTTTTTCCTGGTTTTTTATTTCTTTAACTCATGTTAATAAATAGATAAGACAACAAAAGATAGTAAAAATACGAATCAGTTTAATTTATGTAAGTAAACAGAATACTACTTGTATATGGTTTTTGCTTACACAGATTGTTTACTCAAGAAGATGTACAATATATATGTATATGTATATGTATATGTTATACGAGATATGCTATATGAAATATGTCATATGATATAAGAGATTGTTAATAAAGAAAAAAACACCTGGAAAAACAAAACAAAATAATGCTGAATTATCAAATTTGGACTTTCTGAAACCAGATGGGAGCAAAAACAAAGCCACCATTCAAAATTCGTACTCAGCCGAATTTTGCGACTCAGTTTTCAAACTAAACGATGTTTACCACAATGCATATATTAGGGGAAAGGATGCATAGAGTTCAATATATTTGTGAAAATAACATACAAAATGCATGTCTAACCTCCCCAGGGAGGGAATTTCTTAACTTGGGTGTTTACACAGAAAAGGCTCTGTCATTTCCACCTCTTTTGGTGGCGAAACATACAACATACAACAAGGCGGCAGGGTTCTTAAGAGCATGCATGGGTTGAATCCAACCAAGTCATTGTGTGAGTGCAATAGCTTCCTTTTATGCCAAAGGGCTTCTCTTCTCTTCCCTTTCTTCTCCTCACATGTCCCCTGCACTGTTCCCCAATCCCAGAGTCATTTTTTGGGGTGGGAAGTGCAGTTGGCGGAGTGGGAGGGAAAGTTCAATTGCACAAGCAACCGTAGTTTTCACTCACACAATAACTTAATCATGCCATGTGAATGGACATAGGGGTTTCCATTTCCTCTCTTCCCTGCACCCCCAATCTGCTCCAGAAGGTCCCCCAACCCTCTGGAGCTGATTTTGAGGCTATATGAAGAGATAGTAGAGGAAGAGGATGGTCTGATACATGCATGGAAGTTTGTTGCATGAGCAGAGCAGCAGTGTTCAGTACACCCCTATAAGTAAATGCCGTATCACAAAACACCTTGAAGTCTTCAGTGGCCTAATCTGTAGGAAATCCAACCCAGGGTGCACGCTGTGTCTCCTAAAACTTCACCACTCAGAGAACTGGAGTGAACATAACAATAATCTTTCACTGGGTAAAAATTAAATTTGTGAATCTTCAGTCTAAGCAACTTGGCTACTGGTTGTGATGGTGACTATTATGCTCTGCTCCCATGGACCGTCAGAGGCAGTGTGTTTCTGAATAATAATAATAATAATAATAATAATAATAATAATGTAAAAGGTAAAGAGATAAAGGACCCCTGGATGGTTAAGTCCAGTCAAAGGTGACCATGGGGTGCGGTGCTCATCTCGCTTTTCAGGTCGAGGGACAGTGGTGGAGGAAGGGGACGGGGGGTGCCATCTCTGAGGGGGTGACAAGAAGGCACTCCACGGGAGGCTTGTCCCGCTGCCCCGGGCGCAGCGGCGCCATCTGCCGCCATTGCGCAGCTGCAAACGGAGAATCCCTTCTCCACCGCTGCAGCCGCGAGCAGAGGATTCCACCGCCGTCCGTATGGCGCTTGAGCAGCACTGTCAGCAAACCGCTGTGGCACCGGGTGGTTTGCCCTGCCCCCCGACACCCCACACTGGGTGCCGGTTAGCCTTCCTTCGCCCCTGCCGAGGAAGCCGGTGTTTGTCCACACACAGCTTTCCAGGTCATGTGACCAGCATGACTAAACCACTACTGGTGCATGGAGGACTGTGACAGAAGCCAGAGCGCACGAAAACGCCGTTTACCTTCCCACTGCAGCGGTACCTATTTATCTATTTGCACAGGTGTGCTTTCGAACTGCTAGGTTGGCAGGAGCTGGGACAGAGCAACAGGAGCTCACCCCGTCACAGGGATTCGAACCGCTGACCTAATAATAGTTGCTATTATTATTATTATTTTATTATTTGTACCCCGCCCATCCGACTGGGTTGCCCCAGCTACTCTGGGCAGCTTCCAGCATATACAGAAACATAATAAAACACCAAACATCAAAAACTTCCCTATTACAGGGAATACCGCTTGCTGCAAACCATGGAAGGAGAGTGTGCTCTTGTTGTGCTCAGATCCTGCTACTGGGCTTCCCTTGGGCATCTGGTTGGCCACTGTGAGAACAGGATGGCAGGCTAGATGGTCCATTGGCTTAACCCAACAGGCCTATCCCTATGTTCTTGTGCTTCCCTTGAACTGGCACATCCAGTTTGCCTCCAGACCACGACCCCCAGCAGCATCTCTGTGCCATTCCCAGAATAATGTGCATATCCTAGTACAGTACAGACTCATCACAGAAACCCTAATGAAAGTTGACCCTGTAGGCAGGCACTAAGTAGCCCAGCAATACTGTTCTTTTACATGGCTTTATAATAACGAGAATTTGTTTTTGCCCTGTTACCGAGAACCAGTCTCTCTCTCGAGAGGCCAGATGAGTTGTTCGTGTAGCTCTGCTTCTTGTACAGAACTGCAGGGTTCTCATTTATGTGCCTTGTGTATAAGCCTGTGATTCATGCTAAACAATTTCTCCATCTATGACTCTGTGGGATAGCTGTAAACACAGCGTAAGAGGCTTTTGTTTTTTACCAGCAGCTACTTCCTCACTGTTCTTTTGAGTGGTTATGTTATAGGATGGAGAAGGACTGGTGCAAAGAAGAAATATGAGCCATCTTAACACAACCACTCAATCACTATGATAAATGATGGGGTTATCTTCTTATCCCTGTCTTAATTAGAGATGAGGCCAGATCGTAAGTCTGTGGTCTTTGCATGATTGGTGCTGGGAGAATGTGGAGACTGCTGAGCTCACAGTCAGAAGGGTGATGGGCATATGTAACAGCCCCTCAATGTGGTGGCTGCCCAACCCATGCAGCTGCTCTGATTTGAAGGCTGTAGCGACCCTCTTTCTGAGTCATTGTGATGACACAAATCATTTCTATCTGAATGACCACCACAATAAGGCACCAGGCTATACAAACAGGGTCTCTCTTAAGAACAGCTCCTGGCCTGAGGCAGGTTGCAATTCCAAACATTCACCAATATTTCTTTTTTAACCCAAAGAAAGTATGGTTCAAGTATTATTTACCTGGGCCATTGGAAGACTCTGTTGTGATAGTCATCTTTTAGCGGAATGAGCTATGGCGTGTCTTCTTATTGTGTTGTTTGATAAGTGTTTTAAGAATTTTGCCTTGTACATTTTTCAAAAATGTTGGCTTTTCATTTATTTTATCTGTTTGCATTTTATAATAAGTCACTTTGAGATTATTATTTTTAAACAAAGTGACTAACAAATGTAAATAACGATGGTGATGTTACAGGCATTCCATGTGACAGAAGTTCATACAAAGGCCACAGCATCTGAACTCTTCTCCCACTGCAACTTGGATGTCTTCATCCACATTTGACCAGTCTGAGAATAGGATGCTGGCCTAGATGGGCCATTGGCTCTCCTTATGTTCTTATGGATGATGGCACCACCGGAGACCTGGAAAGCCAAAGGCAAAGGTAAAGGTAAAGGGACCCCTGACCATTAGGTCCAGTTGTGTCCGACTCTGGGGTTGCGGCGCTCATCTCGCTTTATTGGCGGAGAGCCAGCGTACAGCTTCCGGGTCATGTGGCCAGCATGACAAAGCCGCTTCTGGTGAATCAGAGCAGCACACGGAAACACTGTTTACCTTCCTGCCAGAGCGGTTCCTATTTATCTACTTGCACTTTGATGTGCTTTCGAACTGCTAGGTTGGCAGGAGCAGGGACCGAGCAACGGGAGCTCACCCCGTTGCAGGGATTCAAACCACCGACCTTCTGATCAGCAAGCCCTAGGCTCTGTGGTTTAACCCACAGTGCCACCTAGGTCCCTAAGGCAAAGGTAGACAGTATCAAGAAAGAGCAAATCTCCTAACACTGGTCAAGCAAGAAGTCAAGCTTGACCTGAAAGTTTTTTTTAGCAATCAGGCTGATTTCCTTGCAGTTCCCAACTTTAACAAGGAGAGCCACACATACTGAATTCCTGCCTAACACCTGCAAGTTAAGACTTGCAATAGGTCTCCCCAAATCATTAGATCTAGCCAGGAAAATGAAAGCAGAATTGAGCTAGGAGGGGTCTTGTGTTGAGCATCTTAATTTTTATGCATTGGTGGCAGGTGGATTCAATTTTTGAATATACACTAGCACTGTTCACCTCACCATCAGAGCAGGAACCTTTATCCACCATTGTGGGTAACTTTGGATCTAGAGTTCAGGCTTTTAAATTTAACTTTCACGGATGGAAACGTCACTCAGGAACCCAAGCTGAGAGCAGTCGCACCTGATAAAGCCCACTTTATCAATCCACCCCCTAGATGACACATCTGAAAGTAATACTACTATGTCATGGGCAGGTCCCTTTGACAATACCTGAAAGGCAATCCACCTGACCCAACTAGAATGGCAAGTGACAGGCTGAATCAAAACACTCTTTCAAAGCAGAACAATGAATGCTAAGAACGTAACCAGCTGACTTAGCGAAGAGAGAATGTCCTTCCTGGATGCTGTTTGGGTGTGCACTGAATGCAATAAAATGCCTGATCAAGATTATCCTGTTGCATTCATTTAACATAAACAATACTACCTAGATCTGACACAGCAGTGACACAATATTTCTATAAGCTAAGCTGTGTGGGAGCCCATATCTCTTTATTGAGAGACTCGTTGCACAGAGTTCTTGATCACCCAGTTTCAAAATAAAAATAAAAGTAGGATAGCAGTCTATTAAAATAACAAGACTGGTAAAGAGCATATCTTATGGTAGTGATTAGTATTTGCTCTCCAGCAAATGCTTTCATGCCTTTGGTTTCAGAAGCAGTAGTCCATTACTCTGCTATTTGCACATCCTGTCCCGAAGAATTTGGCCACTCATTTGTGCCAATGCTCTTTTGCAACATTTATTAGCTGCTCCTTGAGCAGATTGGTTTCCACAGTGATTTTTAAAACCCCTTTTAAAACCATTCCAAACAATTTCCTTAGCTATAGCTATAGCTATAGATATTCTGAACTGCAAAGAGGCAACAGAGTGTCTATGGTAGTGTGGAATCAAAGTGTAGTTTATTCAATGTTCCTCATGAACATTCCAGGACTTGACAAGATCTCCCAGATGTGCATTCGTGGATGGTTAAAGATTTAGGTATGTCAACCAGACTTTATGAGTCAGGCATCAAAACCAGCCCATGGTTTGTGCTAACCATAGTTGCAAACCTGCACCATGGTTTTGAGCTTTCAAACATACCACAGTCAACCATAGTTTAGAGCTGCTTGGCTGCTTTTGTTTTAGCACTGAGCTTCAAAAGTTCAATAAGTTCATTCTCATCTCCCTCTGAAGGTGGACCGGTGGCCATAATAACACTGCTTTGCCAGTGGTTTGTTAATTCAGGTGTAATGGCAAACCACAGTTAGCTTGCAAGCCAGCTTCAAACTGTGGTTTGATATCCTGGCTTGTCACAAACCATGTGTACTCAGACATAAGCCCCACTAAGTTAATTGGCCTTATTCCAAGGTAAATGGGCATAGGACTGCAGTCTTAGTCAGATGAGGATTAATAGTGGTTATTATATCTGAAGGTGTGACCACCAGAGATGTCAGAAATACAGGTTTGCCACCCCAGATGGCCACCACCCACTTCCTTCTCTTCTGCCTGTCTACAACTTTGTTCCTCAGCTCTGTGAGGTCATCATGTCACCTCCATTACAGGTTGCTGCTAGAGGGTGGAGGAAACATGTGCTGTGATGTTATGTTATGGGGGCGGCATCTAATGTAGTGAGGAGATGGGATTAGCTATGGAGTTGCTATTTTTAACCAGTCTGCATTTGGCATTATGTATTGTTCTGCTCAGGGACCAGGTGGCGCTGTGGGTTAAACCACAGGCTTGCTGATCAGAAGGTCAGCGGTTCGAATCCCTGCGACGGGGTGAGCTCCCGTTGCTCGGTCCCAGCTCCTGCCCACCTAGCAGTTCGAAAGCATGTTAAAGTGCAAGTAGATAAATAGGGACCGCTCCAGCGGGAAGGTAAACGGCGTTTCTGTGTGCTGCTCTGGTTCGCCAGAAGCAGCTTTGTCATGCTGGCCACATGACCCGGAGGCTGTCTTCGGACAAACGCCGGCTCCCTCGGCCTATAGAGCGAGATGAGCACGCAACCCCAGAGTCGGACACGACTGGACCTGATGGTCAGGGGTCCCTTTACCTTTACCTTTATTGTTCTGCTCTGAACAGAAGATCCTAATAAGTGTTCCATAAAAAAATCTCCTATTCCACCACGAGAATACATGAATCAATACACCATATCATCTGCCAGTGTGCATGGACGAATCAACAGACAGATAGACTGGCAGAATGATACAAACCTAAGTTTATATAGAACTCTCAGTTTATGTGGAAATTTTCACAGCTTAGCTACCTGAGCCTTAAAAGGATATTTGACTGAATTAGATTGAAATGCAAATGTAAACATAAATAGGCCAGAAGGTACTCCCAAATTACAAATGTCTCCCTTCTGTTTTCTCTTCAGCATTAGCTAGGAGCACATGCATGCATCTAATTGAGATGCTTAAAGTGGATTTAAGGCCTCGTGTAAAAATCTTCATCAGGGCTGGCCCAGTATGGACAGATAGCCTGAGAACTCAGATGGAGTGGCAAGACTGAAGCAACCTGCAGCATCTATAGGTTTAAGAGGAAGCCAATTGGTCCACTGTATCACCTGACCTCTGCTGAGCTGGCACCTGCAATACCACCTTTGGCCATCCCTGGTGGTGGTGCTGAAGCATGCCTGAAAGTAAGCCCCACAGCTAGACTTCCTAGTTCAAGACCTTTGATGACATTTCATTATCCTCCTTCTCAACTGCTGATTTGTGGACAGACAAGAAATTGCATGATAAGAATGGAATGAATTTATTTAAAATTATAATGCCTTGATATATGATGCTGATACAAGCATAGAGATACAGTGTCAGGAAAGACAACTAGATAAACTTTAGTCCATTGATTTCAGTAGGTCTATTCCGAGTTCAGCTTAGTTTACAATCATCAACTCACTTACCTGGTGGTAATCCCCAATGAATTCAACAGGACTTAGACAACCCAAAGTCACAACCTACAAAGGGCTTGAAAGTGGAAGGAAAAAGATTGCTTTCTTCGTGATTCAGGAAAGGGATAAATAACAGAGGAGCCGCCTTGAAGAAGAAAAACAATTAGGCAATGTTTCTTATGCTCCATCTATATCTCATATTCTGTCACAAACAATCCAAAAACAGTTTTGAACCTGAAAGCATGCCAGAAGCAAAAATTGCAAGGTACTTTCTCTTTGTCAACTGCTTTGAGGGTTTTTTTTTTTAACAATCAAGTGGCATATAAATCTTTATAAATCTTATGAAAATAAGGTGGTTTTTTTTACTTTATTTTAAAAAGGGGTTCGTCTGGACAGAAGGGTTTGGAATGATGGGCAATGGAACCTTTAGACTCTCCAGGTTCTCAGACACCTTTAGAACAAAGGCTAGCCTGAAATTCTCCTTCTTGCTTAAAATTCTGACAAAACCAGATAGCCAAAGAAATGAAAGAGAATATTGTCCACCCAAGTTGCAAATCGAGGTGCATTTTTTTTTAAAAAAAATATTTTTAAATCAATGAGTAGGTTGTTCTGCACAAGCTGAACAACAAAAGGTACGATGGGCTCATGTTTAAGTTTTGTAATTATAGTAATGATGTATATTGCAACTAGACTGAAATAATTCTTGTAATTACTTTGTTTATTGCTCCAGTTTCTGCATTGGACGTCTGCTTACATCCCTAATTATGCTATGCAGACACATCCAATCATTTACGCTTGTTTTGACATGAAGCATTCAAAATGGTAAACAGAGGAGGTCCACATATTACTCATTCATTCCTGGGAATGGACGGGTTTCACTGTGGCTATTTCTCTTCATTGAAAAGACAGCAAACCCTTGACCTTAGGTTTTCTGTATGTCCCCCTCACAGCCTTGGCTTTAATGTTTGTCATACAGAGGCTCTGTGGGGCAGTGGGTGGAGTATGTACTGGTCTTGATCCAGGGAATTCCAATCCTGTCTCAGAAAAGGTAGGAATTAAGGTGAAACTACTCCGTCGCGAATTTTACTCAATGACCTTGGACCACTCAGTCACAGCTGCTAAGCCTAAACTACTTGCAGAGCTGCCCCAAACATATAGGACACCCTGGGATCCCTTGCAAGGGAATATAAATATAGATATAAATAAGATAAAGTGGGGGGGGGGGAAATCCGTGGCTGCTGCCTTGATTGCCTGAGAGAAAGAGCTACCGGTATGTATTTGGATACAGATATCTGGGATTGGCAATCTCATTCTCTTCCTACTCGTTTTTCCAGAGTTTTCCCTCAACAGCTAATTACCATTCTGTTGACATAACACACACTCAGTCCTCATTGGGATTTTTAATTTTTTTCGGTGAGGGGAAGGATTTATAGAGTTTTTGTAAATATTTTTGTGCTCTTCTTCTTCTTTTTGCAGATCTCTCTCTTTTTGCATGGGTAGCGCTGTTTTGGCCACGCAAGCAGCAATCCTTACAACTTGCATATCAGAAATTAAGGGAATCATGGGACAGATATAATAAAACAGAAGTACACAGAAAATCAATTTAGAGTGAAGCTGGTTTGGGGAAAAGCCTTGTCAGTTCACAATGATTCACAAAAATCTGATAGTAAAATCCATCACAATATTGCTATTTCCCTCCTCCCCCGAGGTTTAAAGAAGGATAGCATTCTTTCTGTGAGGAACGGTGCTCATTCGGATGGAACCTGGCTTTTTACGTTATGTACACTTCCTTGAGCATTTATGATAAACCTTTAAATTGTATGCATCTCATTCTCTTCTATTATATGAAACAGAAGAGAGGTGGAGATCTTTCAAATTACTTTTATGCAGAAAAAGAACCTGAGGACTGAAAAGAGACCACACACACACACACACACACACACACACACACACACAATTATGGTGTGAACTGTCTTGCCTTGCAAAGCACCAAGGGTCCGTTTCTCCCCCGCTCTGATAGTAGGAATAAACAGAGAGCCCAAGGCTCTCCATTTTACATGAATGAATGAGTGAATGTAGAGGAACACAGCAAATATAGCTGCTTCTCTGCATTCAGCTCCCATTCAGACACATCATCATTTAGCTCCCTGAAAGGACTTTCACAGCCACTTGCCACTGAATCTACAACTTCCTTGCAAGTGCAGATTCCAGGGAAGATTTTGTTCAAGAATGAGAGGGATGCAGTGGAAGAAAGGATTCTGTGGAGGGCAGGATGAGGAATTCATTCTCCGATAAAACTGCACATTCCAAGCAAATTTATCACTGTGTAGACAAGTTGGAATGGACTGAGAGTACATATAAGACATTTATGTTACGGCCTTGATTTTTTAAAAAAACTATCAGTGACTGCATTGTTGTCAGATGGTGTGCAGAATCGTGGCACCAAAGGTTAGTTGTGTGCACCTACGTGTGATTTTGGGTAAATGAAAAGATGAAAAGAGTAGCCCAATTTGGGTGTTTGCCCTCCTCATGTGTAAACAAACTTGCAAGGGGGAAATCAGGGTGTGCTGCTAAGCCCCACCTCCTTTGCTGTGACACCTTTCTTTTATTTACAAAAGTATTTATGTACCATCATATAAAATATTAGGGCAGAGCACAACAATATGTATGTAACAAATACACCATTAAAAACACCCTCTTCTTACCAAACTCGGTAAGAGCCAGGGTATTTCACAAGGCGTGGCTTTGCATCTTTTCTGCTCTGGGGGCAGGGAAGATGAGCAGCAAAGTTGCATGCCAGAATGCCTCCCTCTCAATGGCAAGGTGGGGGACTGTTCCAGTGGTGGGGCAAGCAGAATGCCACCTCTTACGCTGCTGCCATCTGAGGCAGGTGCTTCATCCCACCCCATCAGTGGCCCGGCTCTGCCTGCTGGCATAGAAAGGTCTTACACCAGTAAGTCAAAAGTGAGGGTGGCTGTTGCATCTCTGCTGGAAGAATAGGCAGCATGAGACCGGACACAGTAAATGCTTGACTTTTTGTGGATATGAATCAGACCCCTGTAACACGGGGGACAATGAGCAGCACTCCACTGGATGATCATCACACTAACTAAGTCCTCTGTGAATTTAAGAATGAAGATCTGAAGCAGGAACATAGCTGTCAACTTTCGGATTTGAAAATAAGGGATCAGCAGCCTCACCTGTCCCGGGGACAGTCTATGGTTCTCGGGGACAGTCCACGCCGCGGTAATCCCCCCAGGCTACAAATTAATTTACACCAGGCTACACACCATCATCTTTCCCCACCTCAGGGTCTCTTTTCCAGGGAGTCTTCTCTTCTCATGAGATGCTTCAGGATCTGTCCTTCCGGTGAGCAGCCAGGGCCGATGTCCTTCGGAATGGATCGGTTTGATCTTCTTGCAGTCCACGGGACTCCAGCACCACAATTCAAAAGCGTCAATTCTTCATGGGGGGATTGATCAGGTTCACTCTTTTGGCTCTCTGGCATCCATTAATGACTTATACAAACGTGTTGCAGACTTTGCATCCTTTTTTAAAAAATTTATTTAATCATTTTTTCGATATAAACATCAACCACAAAAAACACAAACAATAAAAACCATAATAACAATCCTTTAACACTCTTTTGGAAGGAGTGTATTTGTGGGCTGGGCCAGAGTGGTTGATTTTACATGCAAGCAAAGCATGTAAAATTGAAAGTGGAGGGAAAGGAAGAAAAATGCAGTTAAATCTGAAAATCTGAATCCAGAATTAGATTTCCATTAAATTTCCCATGGACATCCTATTCTCTGTAACTATTGGTGAACAACACAACTGAGCAATGCAGCTGAGGAGCCTCCCTGGCCGGCAGGGAGGGAGAGGAGCTGCTTCCTTTGAAATCCGGGAAATTTACGGGATATCTAACAATCCGGGATAGCAGCGGGAAACAGTGCTGGAATAAGGGAATTTCCCACCAAAAAAGGGAAACAGCGAAAAATGGTGCTGGAATAAGGGAATTTCCCACCAAAAAGGGGAAGGTTGACAGCTATGAGCAGGAAGCCTCTTCTCGTTGATTTAGACTCCTAAGTTCTAAATGCACACCACCCTCAGACTTATGAAGGGCTCCAAACCCGGTAGAGAAGATGTGTCAGAGTGGGTGGGGCTTTGGCAAAGCTGATGAATCCAAGGGGGTGGGGTTTGTTTATACATTAGGATGATGAATGCCTGAAAAGGGCTAGTGTCAGAAACTGCTGGATGCTAAGATATGGTTTTGAATGTTCAGGGTAAACAGGTTTCTGCAACCTGCACAGTCCTAGTCCAGTAACTTCCATCATTTAAACCTACACACACTTATTTCATTCATTTCATGTTTATCCTGCCCTTCACTCATGGGACTCAAGAGAGTATACATAGGTCTCTCTCTCACCACATTTTACTCTCGCAACAACCTTGCAAGGTAGGCTAGGCTCCGAGATGGTGACTGGCCCAAGATCAGCCAGCCAGACTCACAGCGGAGGGGGAATTTGAACATGGCTGTCCATGGTCCTAGTGCGACTGCTACATCACAGTGATTCTCTCCTCCTGACAGGTGTATCTACACAGAGTGAAATACACACCTGACAGTCACCTTCAGCGGCAATATCTACCATTCCCAGTTTGGTGTTATAGGCAAATTTGATGAACATCGCTTCAATTCCTTCATCCAATTCTTCATCAGAGAATCCTGGGCACTGCAGTTTGTTAAAGGTTGCTGAAAACTGTAACTCTGTGAAGGGTGAACTACACTGCCCAGAATTCATTGAGCAGGGAAATGTAGCAGCAATGCACCCAGAGTGAGTTGTATCCAACCAAGTCATACTCAGAGTAGACACACTGACTTATTATATGGAACGCCCTCCCACCAGATGTCAAGGAAATAAACAACTATCTGACTTTTAGAAGACATCTGAAGGCAGCCCTGTTTAGGGAAGTTTTTAATGACTGATGTTTTAATGTATTTTTAATATTTTGTTGGAAGCCTCCCAGAGTGGCTGGGGAAACCCAGCCAGATGCGTGGGGTATAAATAAATAATAACAATAACGATGATGATGATGATGATAAATTGAGTTCGTTTCTGTTAATGGGTCTATTCTGAGTACCACTTAGTTGGACCAACCCATAACCTTCAATAATTGCTGCTGGTGTAATAAACATATTTGAATGGCAAATATCTGCTCTCAGGCACTAGTATTTTAAGAGAAATGTCTCTGGATTCCACAAGAGTGGTTAGCAGTCCTATTCCCCATATGCATAAAAGAAGCACCAGCTAGGAAATGGATATAAAAATAAAAATGTTTTTAATAAGAAACCTGTCCATGGAACATGGATGAATATTTCCAATTACCTGTGGAGAAACAGATGTATTTCCCTTTCCTCTCTCTACGCTGCCCAGAATATATAAATGACATCCCCTCCACCAGAAGAGGTACAAAATGAATAGCAGAAATAAACAAATAGGCAAGCACTGGGGAGGTCGAGTGCAGAACTGGATTTGGACATTTTTCAGCTCCAAGATTCATGCCCTGGTGGAAATTTGATATTTTGCAGCCCAGGAGGACCAATCGTTTTAAAAACCTATCTTTCTTCTAGGCATGCCATTGTTTTGCTGCAAATTGCTCTGGGTTGTACCATTACGTTTCAGCCGAAATTATATAGTCATGAGCAAAAACATTCCACCAGGGATCTTCGCTTTAAAAACAAACAAAACCCAAAACAAAGTTCTACAACTTATGCTGAAATTGTGTGTGTGTGTTGTTCCCATAGTTTGGCGAACCAGTGGTTTTTAATTCCCTGAAGGATAGATTCTGCCTAGACAGACAGACAAATATTTCCTTTCTCAATTTTAAAACTGAGTGCTTGAGCTAGCAAATAAATTATAGGCAAGTTTCTACTTCCAAAACCTGAAACCTTGTTGCTGGGTCTATTTGGACAATCTGTTTTTTAAAAAAGAAAAAGAAATTGAGAAAGAAAATCCAGTACTTTGTGAATAATTTGTCCATCTCAGCCCTTCTTTTAACTGCAAAGTATTGGAAGAAAACAATTCTACCTGAAAGGGATAAATGGAGCAAAAGTGTCTGTCAAACTTTGGTAATGGTGAAATGACTCACTATAATAGACTCTGGGAAAACAGACTGTGCATGCACACGAAAGCTCATACCAAGAAAAAACTTAGTTGGTCTCTAAGGTGCTACTGGAAGGAATTTTTTTATTATTTTATTTTGTTTAGACTGTCTACACTTATGGATTCCTTTTGCCTTGAACAGAATTAAAATGTATGAAGGAGTATGTGTGATTTCTTTTCTTTTTTTTCTTTTATAAAAAGTGTGGGCATGGCAGCATGCATTAAGTGAGGAAAAAAGGCCACTCCCTTAATCTTCACAGTTGAAATTTTATAGAGATTTGCCAAAATTATCAAGGTGTGTCTGTTTAGAGAGTAAGGTTACAATCCAGCATGCTTAAGGTGATTAAAACAATTAAGCTGAAGCACACCTGAAATTGATTGCTCCCCCCAATTATAGCAAAAAGCATTAGCAATGAGTACAAAAAAGAACTTCTAATGATACGTGGATTTTCAGCAGCGTTCTTGTACAAGTGCCATAATGTTTTAGAATTATGCAGGATGCCATAAAGAACGTTATATCCCAGGCTTACAGGCAAGCCTGAATAAATGCCCTTATTAACCGCGGGGGGTGCTTTGCTACTTAAAAAAAAAATCTTTGCTATTATTTGAACGTGTATGTGTGTGAAAAAAGCTTGACGCCTGAAGGCTCACACAGTAGAAATAAAAAGCAGGCATCCGTAAATAAATTTTACATTACGTTAATTTGAGTGTGAATGTTGCACATTTTCCTGACTCAAGTGTTTCCTCTTCTCGTCTGTGCAACAAACATCTGAGGAAAACAAAATATCCTGATAGGATAGAGTTGTGTGTATGTGTTGCTTTCTAAACTGAGGAAAAGAAGAAGAAGAAGAGTTTGGATTTGATATCCCGCTTTATCACCACCCGAAGGAGTCTCAAAGCGGCTAGCATTCTCCTTTCCCTTCCTCCCCCACAACAAACACTCTGTGAGGTGAGTGGGGCTGAGAGACTTCAGAGAAGTGTGACTAGCCCAAGGTCACCCAGCAGCTGCATGTGGAGGAGCGGGGACGTGAACCCGGTTCACCAGATTACGAGTCTACCTCTCTTGACCACTACACCACACTGGCTCTTGCCAGAACCATAGTGGCTGCAGTAGCACATGAGAAGACTAAAAAGAAATGAAAACATACTGCATTTTTTCCGTGTATAAGATGAGGTTATTTTTTAAAAAAATGGGGGTCGTCTTATACACGGATAGTGGAGAGGTGGGACGGGCGATTGGTGGCTGCCGTGAGCAGGAGATTGTCAACGGCGTTTTTACGGGTGATTGATGGGTACAGCAAGGTCTGCTGGCTGCTGGGCATTTGGTTGGGCAATTGGTGCTTGCTTTCGGCGAGCGTGCAGACGATTGGTGGCTTCGTCGATGTGCGTGCGATTGGCTGTGGGTGTCCTGCAATCTCCCCCATAAAAAGCTCAACAACTCCGGGCAATCTTTCCCCCATTTTCTCAATTTGGAGTCCCCAAAAAGAGGGGGTGTCTTATACACAGGGGCATGTTATACACGGAAAAATACGGTAACTTAAACAAAATGTGTGAGCATCAGGGGCATGGGGTTGCTTGTTAGTAGCAATGGCACAGTCCAAGACATGTCCCTAGTGCTTGCTAGGTACAGCCATACCTTGGAAGTCAAACAGAATCCGTTCGGGAAGTCCGTTCGACTTCCAAAACCAAACTGTGGCTTCTGATTGGCTGCAACAAGCTCCTGCAGCCAATAAGAAGCCACTGAAGCCCCGTCGGAAGTTCGGGTTCCAAAAGAACGTTCACAAACTGGAACAATCACTTTCGGTGTTCGGGAGCCAAAATGTCCGTGTTCCAGGGCTTTTGGAATCCAAGGTATGACTGTTCTTAGAAAGTCATAGCTTACAGGGAATGGCCAAAATACATTTGGAAGGCTTCTTCTCTGCAGACAAGTCCCCAGTGTGTGGACAGAGTGAGGGCAGGTTCAGCAGAGAATGCAGTGGTGGGAATGTGGCTTGTTGTTGTTGTTATTTAAATTTGTATACCGCCCTATACCTGCAGGTCTCAGGACAGCTCACAGGATGTGAGTACCCTCTTTCCATGACGGGACAGGGCTTACATATTATATTCAATATGCAGATTTAATGTGTCTGGCTCTTTAAAGTAGCCCTGGAGTGGGAGGTGATCTGGACTCTTCGGGGTGGGCAGCTAATCCTTCCCCTGAACTTCAGTCCCAGTGAAATCAACCACCAAGCTTTGGTCTGTAGGAGGGAAGCTGTCAATGGTGTCAATGGCCGCTTCTCTTTCAGATCAAAGAGCAGCTTGGGTGGAATGTTTTTCATTGGGGCTGTGGTACGCGAGGAAAGGATTAACACTCCTGAACTGTTGTTCCCCAGCTGATGCTATCCTCAGTGGGTGCTATTCAAGAATCCCCCAGACACAATAAATATGCTGGTACATGAGGTGTAATGTGTAGTTCGGCCCTTATTTGCCTCAGGAGATGTCAAGTCAAAGATACTTTTGAGTTTCTCTTAAAAAGAAGTTGTGTGCCTTTTTGGGGTATTGTTGTTTCTGCTGTTATTTCAACATTTTCTAACATTAAGTTGTAAGGGGCTCTAAGATTTGTAGAGTCATCACTAGGATGTTATGTTCCAACAGTTACTTTGAGGAAAATGCCTCATGACATCCTACTTACTTTATGACAACAGTATCATGGGCAAAAATTAACGGGGCATTTGTTTAAGACTTGATACACTCACTTAAACTCCTTAGTTTTTTCCAAATAGCTTTCATTTAAGAAAATATTTTTCCCCTCACCTAGTTCTACTTAACATCTCATGAGGTGTTTCAGTCTCTGCTGTCTCCCTATATAGACGCAGGATCGACATATTCACACTAGCCGAGACCTATGACTGCACATTCACTTTGGGTTACCACAGCAACTTGTTGGAAATAAAGTTCTTTCTTCTTTTTGTTTTGCTTCCTCCCTTGAAGAGCCTGAGAGGGACCACCATGTACAGGAGGAACAAGAGAGATTACAAAAGCTTCCCCGGAACAAAAGAACCATGTTATGTTGTTCTTACGCCACAAAGGGTCACATCAATCCTTCTTTCTTGAAATACACTGAATATTCCCAAAAGCTAATAACTCATACAGAAGAGAAGTCTCGTCTGTCAGGGACGTGCGAAAGCCTTTGCCACAAGCCACTCTGAGAAGTGGGTGGGCCTCTGGCTCATACTTCAGTTTGTTGGAATGAATGTCGTCACAAACCATAGGTAGCACTAATCATCGCTTGCAAACCTGCCTCAAACCAAGGTTACTTATTTTGGCTTGTAGCTAAGCCGATCACAACTCATGGCTTGCCTATTTGGACACAACACTTTGGTTGTGTTTCTATAATTACGGCCTGTCATTACATCTGAACAGAGCCAATGTCAGCTTGGGCAACTGAATTTGCTGTTGACTTTGCCTTACTTCTATATCTATCGACCATAGCTTGGTTTCAACTAGGGTTGCATCATAATGCTGATTTCCCTGACAGCAATAAAAAAACTTACATTATATAGCACATTTCATGAATTTTATTTATGACAGATGGATTCTTCCAGTGCACTCATGGTGTCGGTCATCCCAGTCTGGGGTAATGATAAGAATCCCATGAAATAGTGTAAGTTGAGAAATAGTGGATTGTTCAGTGAGTTTCTTGGCTGGATAGAGATTGGAAGCCTGACCCTGGTCTGAAACTCCATTACAACAAATTGGCTCTTGAAGAACATCATATGCATGATCTCTGCAATCCTTACAACAGGCATCCCCAAACTGCGGCCCTCCAGATGTTTTGGCCTACAACTCCCATGATCCCTAGCTAACAGGACCAGTGGTCAGGGATGATGGGAATTGTAGTCCAAACATCTGAAGGGCCGAAGTTTGGGGATGCCTGCCTTACAACATTCCTGCATGGTAAAGGTAAAGGGACCCTTGACCATTAGGTCCAGTCATGACCTGGGGTTGCGGCGTTCATCTCGCATTATTGGCTGAGGGAGCCGGCGTACAGCTTCCAGGTCATGTGGTCAGCATGACTAAGCTGCTTCTGGCGAACCAGAGCAGCACATGGAAACGCCATTTACCTTCCCGCTGGAGCGGTACCTATTTATCTACATGCACTTTGGCGTACTTTCGAACTGCTGGGTTGGCAGGAGCAGGGACCGAGCAACCGTCGCGGGGATTCGAACCGCCGACCTTCGGATCGGCAAGCCCTAGGCTCAGTGGTTTAACCCACAGCGCCACCCACATCCCTCCTGTATGGTAGACTGGCATTATTACCCTCATATTGTGAGAGTAGGGGAATATGAGGCTGATGAAATCTGTGGTGTGGTTAGGTAGCTTTAGACTTTGGCTGCAGTGGCCTTGCACTGTTTGGATTGGTGATGGTTGGTGCCCGTTAGGGTTGGTGGGGCAGAAGATAAGGAGGTCAAAGGTAGGTAAAGTCAGAGCCAATGATAGGCAGATCCAACTAATTCTAGTTTTGCCCTCATCCTTCACCCTGCTGAGTTTATATAAGAGCAACACTGAGACTGAGGAAGAGGAGCAAGCTGAAAGTCAATGCTACCTTCTGGACTGCTTGCTTATAAGAAGCGAGATAGAGGAAGGAGCTGAGGACCAACTACGGTCGATGGGGCAGTGACCCCATTCACCCTAATAGTCCAGTCCCCGCTGCTTTGGATGGAACATGTATTACTGCACTTATTTCAAAATTTGGCAAGCCAGTTCTGCTTCCTTGGGGTGGGTGCTGTGGGGTTCGTGCTCATTCTGCTGAATAGGGCCTGGACCTCCAACCCAAAATTCCTGTTCCGGTGGCATCAATGGATGGAAAAGCAACTTGTCTAAGAGCACCGTTACACATGATGGCGGCGGATCAATGTACCTCTACAGCAACGAAGCGACTAAATTTGCGTGTCTGAACATGCTGAACTGTTTATATGGTTAACCACTTTATAATGGCAAGAGATCTATTTTCAAGCAAAGAAATAAATGAAAACCGGGGAAAGAAGAGCAAGAGAACACTGTTCTTCTCCTACTCACACCCACACCCACTCCTCAAGGTGTTTTCTTCTTTTCAGACTAGTTTCCCACCCAGTGAATTTGTGATGGACATTGTGCAGCTCAGACCATTAGCCATTCTGCAGCACCACATGGGGAAGTCTTGTGGGCACTGAATGCATATAATCAAGTGTACACAGAGTGAAACAGGCACGTATAATTCATTTCATGTGATTATGTCTTGTGTACATTGTTCCCTCCCTCTAATAAATATGTGATCTGTGCAGGTAACTTGGCATATGTGAATTGATCCAATGAGATCCAGCTGGATCCAAGCTAATTCAGAGGTAATTCCTAATTAATTCCATGGAATTTATACCCAGATGCATGTCATTTCCAACAAAATGGTGGTGGCCAACATTTGCAGAGAAACTGCTTGTGCAAGTGTAGTGTAACACAGAAACCACAATCACACATGTCCACAGCTCTCACCTTACAATGCACAGAGTCAGTGCAAACTGACTTAGAGGCACTGTAGAAAAGTTTCTGCCCCTAGAAGCACAATTCTACAGGGCTTTCTTTGCTAGATTCTAGAACATTATATGGCACTTCAAATAAATTCAGAAACAGCTGCAGTGCTTTTGTTCTTTAAGTGTGTGAAAAGGGATTTGACTTTTTTCTGACTCATCTGCTTTGCGACAATCTTCAGAAATTCATTCTGTTTGTCTGAAAACTGCTTCGTAGTGACATAATTACTCAGAGTTATGTAATTTGCAAAGAAACACCAGTGCTTTTGTAACTTCACATTGCATTAAAAAGCCAAGCAGCAATGTGATGTGCAGCATGTTTTATGGCTAAAAGTGATATAATTGTATCCAGATGCAACAATTTGGTTGCGCAGAGGGATTGCTTATACAAACCTAGAATTAAAACCAAGGGGCACAATTCACCACCCATTGAAATAAAATGCAAAACTTCCTTTGAATGTGAGGGGTGTAAATTGCTGCTACGATGTTGCTATAATTGGGTGGCTTTTTTGTTTGTTGGGAGAATTTTAACTCCTCATTCTTTCAAACAAAAGGGTGGAGGCAAGAAACCCAACAAAATATATTGTTTCACCACAGAGGGTTGTATTCAATATAACAGTAAGACGAAGGTTCCACCAGCACAAGGATTTTTCCTTGCATGACAGAGACTTCTCTCCCTCTCCTTCCTGCTGCACTCTCTAAATCTGTTCTGGGTTTTCCCCCAACCCCCCAGAACAGAATTGGCAATGGCACAACGTACACCTGGGGGGGGGGGGAGAGAAGGTGGAAACCCCTTTGTGCTATCAAAAGGTTTGAACAAACTTTATTGGTCTCTAAGGTGCTACTGACAGGAGTGCCTAGCGTGCTCTGGTCCACGGGGTCACGAAGAGTCGGACACAACTGAACGACTAAACAACAACAACAACAACAACAACAACAACAACAAAGGTGCTACTAGAAGGAATTTTTTTATTATGTTTCGACTACGGCAGACCAACATAGCTACCTACCTGTAACTGTTGAATGCAGCAGTATTTCATAACAAAGTACAGGATGCGTATGCATTTTGGATAACCTAGTGTGAACACAGATTAAAAAACCAGCTCTGGAAATGCAGTGAGTGTTGACGGGAGTGAGAATTCAGCCTAAGTATTTTAATATCTGTTGGAGGCCGCCCAGAGTGGCTGGGGGGACCCAGCCAGATGGGCGGGGTACAAATAATAAATTATTATTATTATTACTAAGTATGGCTTCACGTCCAGCAAAAACACACCACTTCCTTCCCACCCACCCTCTCCCAAGGCGAAACTGTCTCACTTCTCTTTTCCCTCCCACTTTTCGGACGTATTATAACTGTTCTCAATATATAACCTTTCTGTTGCTCCTTCAACATTGTCATCCCTCCAGGCTTTCTACACCGTGCCCTCATCCAGCCAGCCTTCCCTCGAGAGAGTGACTCTTTGCAGCCATTGCCTCCCACATCACTTTTTCCACAACACAAACAATCCTTCTTTGCCTCTATCTGAAACTATGTGCGGAGGGGTGGGGGTGGGGCGGCAGACAGCTGCACTTATGAGACAGCTCCCTTAGGCCCCTTTGCCTGAGGCGGAGGTGGGGAAGCTTTCACTCCCTTGATTAATCATGTCTTTGGGGGGTCAATGGGAGGCAAGGAGGAGGAAATGTATCATCCCTTCTCAGCCTGTCTATGAAATCATGCCGATTTCTAATCAAGGCTGCACTCCTGTGAACATGCAGCAGCAGACAGCAGTAGAGGCGTCTCTGCTGAGTACTGAGAGCTGCACACCTGTACTGTTCACGTTTCAATTGCAGGTCTTTTTTTATTTTTTTAATGCTTCAAGCCAAGCTTCATATTTAGTTGAAAGCGCTGTGGGGCTCTCCTCGAGTTCTTGTTTCTGTTTTCTATCATGCATAGGAGCCAACTTCTGGGGGCCGAGGTCTCCTTGTCCGCCCCCCCCCTAAAATATTTGAGGGGACCAGCCCAGCCCCCCAAGTTAATGGGCATTGCCATTCAAATGGTGTGCACCATGTCATGTGATCAATTCCGCCCCAATTATGTTATTCAAGTTGGCTCCCCTGTTGTCATGCAAGGAACTGTACCTCAGTGAGGAACAGGGGTAAGGATAAGTGAACCCATTAATGTAAATCAAGGCCTAGCCAAGACATTTTAGAGGAAAGTTTAGAGGACATTTAGAGGAATTCAGTGGCCAGGTTGCTCACGGTTTGAGACGGTTTGAGCATATTACCGAGTACACCGATCCTGGTCAGACTGCACTGGCTACCAATTAGTTTCTGGGCCCAATTCAAAGTGCTGGTTTTGACCTATAAAGACTTAAATGGCTCAGGACCACAACACCTCAAGGGCCACCTCTTTCCATATGAACCTACCAGGACCCTGAGATCATCTTCTGAGGCCCTCCTTCATGTGCCTCCTCGAGAGGTCCGGAGGGTGGCAACACGAGATCAGGCCTTCTCTGCAGTGGCTCCCTGTCTGTGGAATGCTCTCCCTAGGGAGGCTTGCCTGGCGCCTTCATTATACACCTTTAGGCGCCATGCAAAAATGTTCCTTTTTAACCAGGCCTTTGGCTGATCTGATTGACATCCTATGACCTTTTAATTTAATTTTATTTTTGCGGGGGGGGGGCTATTGGGTTGTTGTTTTTATTTTTATTAGGTATTTTGTGGTTTTATATCTTGATTTTATTCTGTGAACCGCCCTGAGACTCCTGGGTATAGGGCGGTATATAAATTCAATAAATCATCATCATCCTGGATTCTGGCCCCTGGTTTAAATCCATTGACAGCCACATTGCCCTTAATGCCAACTTCAGACCCACCACCTATGATGGCCTGCCTCTGCTGCTGTGGCCCACATGGACATATGGTTCAGAGCTAGGAATTATGTGCTCCTCCTCCTCCTCTTCTTCCTCTGTGCAAGCTCCACTCCAGCAAAGGAAGAAAAAGACTTTGCTGGCATAAGAGGGCAAAAGCGTTAAGAGCATTTAAATACACACTTGTGGAAACTCATGGAAACATGTTGACCGAATAGGGCAAGCCCCACATCAGCACCCATCAGCATCCCTGGGGCAGCCACTAGACCCTCACCATTCTGGCAGAGTGCCTTTTACAGCTTGCTTCCTAGCAAGCTGTGGCTGCTTGGGTCTTGCTGCCATTTCCAAGGAGTATTGTGGGAAATATGAATGGTGACTGGACGCAGCTGTCCAAATAAGCCCACCGTGGCCGGGATCCACGGGTGGACGCGGGATCCACCGCCAGCGGGCGCTTTGGAACGAGGTCCTCCTCAAACATACAGCCGGCTCTGGAACAGGATTTCTATTATGCAGCTTCTTAGAACCATCGAAGACGCCTTCTGTGTGCGGCTGCTGTTTTGTTTTCAGGCTGCCGCTGCTGGAAAGGATTGTCGTAGGAAGTGCTGGAAGAGTACAGTATCTCTCTCTTTTTTTTTCTTGCTCTCTGGACAGATCTGCCCCGCCCTTTCCAGCTGTTGCGAAGGCGGAGAGAGAGAGAAGAGTTTGGACTCTCTCTCTGTCTCTCCCTTTCCGGAACAGCCCCCAGTAGGGTAAGGCGAGCGCGCAAAGCTGCGCCACGCTCGGCTTTTTCGACGCCCGTCCATACTCAGGACTGGGTGGAAACAAACGCGCGTGGAGCCTGGAGGCTGCAAACTCGCCGCTTGTTCGACGGGCAAACCCGCTCTGCTCCGGAGAGGGAAAACAATCGCTGAACTTATCTTCGCCAAAACCAGCTGCGGTTTGCTTGCAAGGAAAACCTCTTGGGGGGAAATGAACCCTCCTCCTTGGCATCCTATTCTCCCCCAGGACTAGAAATTTAGGGATGGCCGCGATGGAGGAAAACGCAAGCAAGGAATCCGCTCCTTTTCGTCGCTGTTTCCAATCCCACCCGCCCTTCATTAACCCTGTCTCCGTTTCTCAGTTACGTTAAATAGTAATAATAATACGCCACTGTTTTCTACCGATATCCGACCGATAGCTGATCCACGCAGCGGCCGCAGGAAGGGACTCACGGGGTGTCGGCTGCTTGTCTCCCAGTTTCCTTCCACGTGTTGCATTGGGGCAATCGGAAGCCACCTTTCGCGCGCCCAGCCAACCGCCCTTTTGCGTGCGTGTTTTGCAACAAGCTCTTTGCCCTGCCTGCGAAGCGAAGTATTTCGGATTCTTCGGAAGCTCAGATTGCAAAAGGAAAAAGAAAAAAAAAGGAGAGAGAAAAAGGGAAGAGTTTTTAACGCGCGCGCACACCACGTACTAAGGCGCTGCTCCGTGGCGTTGTCTGGGCCGTCGTTGGATCCTCGCCGTTGCCTCAAGTCGTGTCCCCAAATCGAAAAGGGTCCGGTTGGCTCGACGGCAACTCTCCGGGCGCGATCCCGTGCTGGTGGACACACAGGGAGGCAATTGGAAGCGAGGAGGAGCCGGAGGAGGAGGGCGGAGACCTCCCACTTTCCCGGGCCAAGAGCGCAGAGGAGGCGCCGGGCCGCTTTACGCGCAGCTCCGAGGGGAGCGCGCCTGGCCGAAAGCGACGCCGCCTAGCCCTGCTGCGATGGCGGGTTCCCGTCCTCTCGACTGACTCGGCGCGCCTGGGAGGACGGAGGCGGTCCGCTCCCGTCCAGTCCCCGGCCGGCGGAGGGGTTATGCGCCTCGGGCAGCGGCGGGATGGCCTCGGCCGTGTTTGAGGGCACCTCTCTGGTGAACATGTTCGTGCGCGGCTGCTGGGTCAACGGCATCCGGAGGCTCATCATCAACCGGCGAGGCGACGAGGAGGAGTTCTTCGAGATCCGCACCGAGTGGTCGGACAGGAACGTGCTCTACTTGCACCGAAGCTACTCGGATCTGGGCCGCCTCTTCAAGCGCCTGCTCGACTCCTTCCCCGAGGATCGCCCCGAGCTGTCACAGTCTCCCTTGCTCCAAGGTTGGCACGGGTTTCCCCGCTCTCCCTCTCTCCCCCCACCTTCTATCTCTCTCCCTCGTTTCGCTTTACGCTCCTTGCCGCGTCTCCGTTAACTCGGGAGAGAGTTGAGCTAAAATCGGAGCGGAGCTTCCTTTCTCGGAATTGGGGAGAGGTGGGGAGGGTCCTCTTCCTCTCGTTCCCCTTTCAATCTGCTGCTGGGGGGGTTTCACTACGAGCATGTGCAGAGTGCCTTTCTAGCTGCAGGGCAGGGTTACAGCCAGGACTACGCCCTAGGTCCCGATTTCGATTTTCCAGTAGGAACATAGGAAGGGAAATTAGGAAGAGGGTGGAATGGGTGGGAATCCAATAGCCAGGCTTAATTGGAGGCGAGGGTCCTCAGGGTTTGGCTGCAGGACTGCTTTGACTCCAAGACTTAAGTCATGGGGTGTATGGAATGCTTTGTGCAGAGTGCCTCTGAGCATGTACAAAAGTAACTGCTGATAATGAGAAAAGTAACTGCTGATAATGACGGTGTGAACCCAGATTGGTACTGTCTTTGCCCCTTTAATCCTTCGGCCTCTCATCATGCATATAACACTAGGGCTGCAATTGCTAGAATTAACTCCTAAAACTGCTGTAGCTCTGATAGCTGCTGTATGAGGAACTGCATTTATCTGGACCTGCCTGCTCTGCTGGCACTTTGGCATGCTTTTAGATGACACTCGTGCCAAATAAGAAGCAGAGGAGGACACTGATTGGTAATTTTGTGCAGGAGTTTAGTGAGCAAACCCTCCCCCTGCCATGTCAATCACCCACGTTGATCGCTGATAGCCTTTTCGACTCCCAGTGCTGATCTCTGGCCCTGTGTACGCTTGTGAGTGTTGGATTGTGCTGATTCAGCAAATGGCATCAAATGTGTGCAAACATGACATGCTGATAAGTGAGTCAAGTCACAAGTCTGAGATGAAGGTATCTTGCCCAGTGATCTGTGGCAGAGGCAGGAGGCTAATTTGTAGAGCATCCTATATCTTGGGAAGTGTAGGAGGGCTGATTGGTCCATTCTAGTCTAGTCTTTCAGATTTCTAAACCTTCCGATCTTAAAGACTCCAGGTAGGTGATTAAATACCTTGGCACCAATATTAAAAAGTATAGGTAGCAACCTAAGAAATGCCCCATTTCCACCCAGCATATCTTCGTTATCTCAGATGGCCTAGTCTCAGAGTGGGGTGTGAATGATGTTGGAACTTCAACATTTGCAAGGCTCCGGGGGAAGGGAGTCAGACAGATGTTGTACAGTGCTTGGAAAAACCTCTCTCCGTTTTTGATAGGCAGGTGGCTTGTGCCTAGGAATGGCAGTCCATCAGTACAGATGTTAGTATCGTAGATTGATCTCCAGAACTATGGAGCATTGGCCCTGCACGTTCAGAGCTGAATGGCTCTTCCAAATAATCAGGAAGGAACAGCCCCACAGGAAGTTGTGAGGCAGTTTTGACAAGTGACAATTATACAGAGCTATGCATTTCCTGACTGCAATCCAGAAGTAATAACTATGTTGGCAAGTTTTACATTTGGTTTTGAAACGGCTCTCTCCTGCGTTCTGTTCTGCTTCCTTGCAAATGTGTGGTAAATAATGGACAACAAACAACAAATTACAGTATTTACAAAAAAATGCATTTTTCATAAATGCAAAGATGACTGATCAACACTTTCAATGCATAAGCCACTTTTATCCTCACAACAAGTCTGTGAGGTGTTACTGTTGTGATCCAGCACCTTGATCCTCTGCTGGTTACGTCCCAAGCGCAACAGGGTTGCATTGCAAACTAAGGTAACTTACAGCAGCTTCATTAATTGTGTTGAGGACTCTTTAAAGTGGAGGACAAAAGAGAATAAAGGAGAAAGGCAGGCTTGGGACTTAAGAGTGTGAAATATGGTGGCCAATATAACTGATGGCATATGCATGTAATTACCATCCATAACGAAATGGTATACCTCCCCCCCCCCAGTACAGTAGAAAAAGTGGTTTTGTGGCAATCTTATAGCTAATCCATGCACATAATGAAAAGCACATAATAAACACTGGAATTGTACCACTTTAGAATGCAAAGGAGCAGAGCGTAATAATAATAATAATAATAATAATAATAATACGTTGCTCACGCTCACCACGTTAAACAGCAGCAACTGAGTATGCAAAAAATTGGCACGCATGAAAAACGACACTAGCTTAGATTCCCTTTTGCTGACATTCTCACTTTCTATGCACTGGGAGTTTGGGATGTAGAAAAGGTCTCCCATGTGTTTTCTGAAATTCACTCCCACTGCAAGCTTTCCTAGGCATGTGGGTTGTCTTTTTAGCATGAGAAATGGCTGCTTGCCCATAACAGAACACTCAGTAGTCCAAGGAGAATGTTTTGCTTTAGTTTTTTTTTAAAATTGTTATTACTATTCTTGGCAATTGTTTTAGGGGAGTCAAAAAGCATAGCTGTGCCTTACATCTCAGTTTACGGCTGTGCGTGCACACCATACATTTAAAATACATTTTAAGCACATGCACCTCCCAAGACCCCTAGGAGCTGTAGCTTATTAATGGTGCTGGGAATTGTAGCTCTGCGAAGTTCTACTCTAATACTGTAGTGTGGTGTAGTGGTTAGAGCGTTGGACTAGGACCCAGTTGACCAGGGTTCAAATCCCCCCTGCCTTCAAGCATGAAGCTCGCTGGGTGACCTTGTGCCTCTCAGTCTAACCTACCTCACAGGGTTGTTGTGGGGAGGGGAGAAGCGTGTATGGCACCTGGAATTCCTTGGAGAAAAAGGTGGGGTAAAAGTGAAATAAATAAAAAGCTTTTCAGGAAAAGCAACAAGGGTCAGCTGGGGTGAGAAAATGCCGCAAAGTTAATGGGATTGGTTGTCCCCTGTGTGACACTGCATAGAGCCATATATATATATATATATATGCATGTACCAGCTGGACGTCAAGAAGAAATGCTACAAAGTCACGTGGAAACACTGGGCAGGCAGTAGGGGATCTGTTGTCATCGTTTGGCTCTGATTGCTGGGAAACTGAACTGGGCAATCAAACTCTATGTACACAGGCTTCACCTAGACGCTGCAGGAGACTCTGAGTACAATTGCAGGCAGGCAAGGGAAAGAGAGGCACAAAGAAGAGCCTGGATGGTGGCCTCTACTTCACCAAACTGCAAAACAGGGGCTGATCTATTTGGACAGAGGAACTCAGAGTCTGCTGAAGGTTTTACTGGATGCTGCAGCTAGACTGGCAAAAGAAAAGAAACCGGCAGTCTCAGCCTGTGCTATGTGTCACCAACTCATAGAGAAATGCATGCTTGTAGTAAATATCCCATAAGCAGTGTTTGAAATTGGCCAGGCGCATTTTGCATCTGGCTTTCAATGTCTTGCAACCAAATGAAGATGCCTCAGTGCCAGGGTGGCGTCTGACGTCTCCACCATCTGGAGGTGCATGTCTGGGGATCCTTGGATCTGGACCAGGGGTCAGCAAACTTTTTCAGCAGGGGGCCGGTCCACTGTCCCTCAGACCTTGTGGGGGGCCGGACTATATTTTGAAAAAAAAAATGAACAAATTCCTATGGCCCACAAATAACCCAGAGATGCATTTTAAATAAAAGCACACATTCTACTCATGTAAAAACACCAGGCAGGCCCCACAAATAACCCAGAGATGCATTTTAAATAAAAGGACACATTCTACTCATGTAAAAACACGCTGATTCCCGGACCGTCCGCGGGCCGCATTTAGAAGGCGATTGGGCTGCATCCGGTCCCCGGGCCTTAGTTTGGGGACCCCTGATCTATACTGTTTCCACACACTAATACCCCATCCTGTAGAATCCTGTCCTTTATATTTTATATGCACAGTCAGAATGAATTTCTGGAACCAACATGCTTTTTCTGAGCAGCCTGAGCAGGAGCAAGTCATCCTTAAGAGAAAAGGCTGGAATCGGCCAATATGTATGTGGACTGTCCCTGGATCATGGGACTTTTCTTCTTTAAGTTCTCAGAGCTCTTAACCTAGCTCAAGGCTGCCATCTGAACTAGCCAGATGTTCAACTGAGACTCAATCACAGTCAATCCAGCATTCAAAAAATAAGACTTTAGAGCCGCCTTGCCCCCAAAGGGCAACTAGGCATTCTGTTTTGGTGACCGCAGCCTTGGTTTAAGGAGCCATTTGGCACCTAGCTTATATATATATGAGTTTCTAACACTACCCATAAGCCTCTAGCAAAGCCTGCTGGACAGCACTGATTTGAGGCCAGGCTACATATTTTATACACTTACCTGGAAACAACCCTGAGATGACTTTATGCTCACATCCTAAGCCAGAGATGGGGCACATGTGCCCTTCCAGGTGTTGCTGGACTCCAGCTCCCATCAGCCGCAGTTAACATGGCCATTGGTTGGGGATTGATGGGAGTTGCGGTCCAGCAGCATCCAGCGTTCACCTCTGTGCAAATCCATTCAAGTTAACTCCATCAAAACTCGCAAGCGTATGATCCCAGGCAGGCCGGGATCACTCTCAGCTCCCCATGTTCCTGGAAGTCACCTTGCACCGAGGCCACTGGGTACAGCAAGGAGCCTTGTGGATTAAATAACCAATACAGAGAAATCAAGCGGTGTACATGGATGTATGAAGTGGCCCCGGGTCACTAGCCATAGGTGGCTAGCCAGCCTACTGAGAAATTCTTCAGCCAGCCTTTCTGTTCCTTTTCAGCTTGTGGGCCATAGAAGTTGTGGCATGCTCTGTCAGTGCCAGGCTGTATTGCCTTCAGCTAACTTCCCCATCTTACAGGTAAAGCTAAAGGGACCCCTGACCATTAGGTCCAGTCGCGGACGACTCTGGGGTTGCGGCGCTCATCTCGCTTTACTGGCCGAGGGAGCCGGCATACAGCTTCCGGGTCATGTGGCCGGCATGACTAAGCCGCTTCTGGCGAACCAGAGCAGCGCACGGAAACGCCGTTTATCTTCCCGCTGGAGCGGTACCTATTTATCTACTTGCACTTTGACGTGCTTTCGAACTGCTAGGTGGGCAGGAGCAGGGACCGAGCAACGGGAGCTCACCCTGTCGCGGGGATTCGAACCGCCGACCTTCTGATCGGCAAGCCCTAGGCTCTGTGGTTTAACCCACAGCGCCACCCGCGTCCATTCCCCATCTTACCCTAGGTCTTTAAACTAGTCAAGTTTCTTCACTCTCTGCTTCTAATGGAATCCTTCCCTAACCACCACTACTGCTCCCACCCCCTCAAGTATTTGTACTATTTCATTCTGCTCTGCTTCTGCCACTTAAATCTTCACTGCATTGTTTTGGGCTCTTGTTTCCTTTTGTGATCTTGGAAATGTGAAGTTGTTTCCACATTGGTCTGTGCTTTGCTGGCAGCGGGAGGGAGGGAGGAATTTGGCTGAGACTCGCTGTCCTGAAGTGCCCCCTGCAGACAGCTCTAGAGCACTGCTGCTGAAACCTGGAGACGAACCCAATCGGGTTTGTTTTTCTAAAATACTTTGCAAGCATTCTTGCTGTTCTACCATTTGCACATCAGATTGTGGGTGTGTATTTGGTCTCCTTGGGGGGGGGGAGTCTTATTTGCTAGCTTCCCAGTGAATTGCATGTGACCTCATACCATGTACTATCATCGAATAGTGCTGTAGGTCTATTCACTTTGCATGTAAAGGCCCCAGATTCAATCCTCAGCATCTCCAGGTAGAGAAAAGATTCCTGTCTGATACCCAGGGCAGCTGCTGCTAGTCAGTGTTCCTAACGTGAGGCACAGAGAACAGGCGAAGTGTCCGTTTATTTTGGGATTTCTGTTGATAAGGCGAAATGTTTTGTATCCTCTCTCAAATGTTAATGAAAATTTGCAGGGCAAGAAGTTGTATGGCTAACAGGCAAACATTCAAATCCTTATGGATTCATTTACAGCAAACTAATACGCTTGATATCTTTCCACATGGTTTTCCTGGATAGTTGAAGTTAGTGCTGCCGTTCATCCAGATTTTCCCAGACATTACCTGGATTTCAAAGGTGGAATTGACGGCCGAGGGGAATTTCTGAAAGGTGGTCCTGGAACTTAGACAAGTCAATCGAAACATCATGGGGTTTTTTTTGGCGTTCTTGTTAAAAAAAAAAAAGTCAACAATTTTGGGCTCTTCCATGGTGGTGAAGAGCATTTGTACATATACATTAGGCATGTACGCTGGTCTACAGGTTTCTCCTTGTTTCCTGGCAGCCTGTAACTTTGTTGAAGCAGACCAAGCGTTTCCAAAGGCAGCGGCTGCTGTTGCTATGCTGTGGCAGTAAAGATAGTTTCGCAGTTGATGCGCCTCAGTTGTGGCACATTTTATTGTCGGCAGTGTCAACAGTGCATTAACGGAGCCTGCTCAGAATCTTTGTCCGGCAAACAATGGCTCTGACTCTTTAATTATCTAGCTGAAAGTAAGTTTTTGGCTGCCTCGTTCTCTTTTGCAAGGAGTTGTTGTTTTTAATACGGCATGGGCTGTACACCCTGGCAGCGCAGCTTGCCGAAAAAGGAGCCGGTTTGTATCTTTTGTTATGAATTACTTGCTTTTAAGCGCCCTGGTAAAAAGATCTTACTGATGTGTTGCCAATCATTTTGAATTTACTGGGAACAAGACAATAGTTTTTTTAGCTGATTTATGTTGTCACAAGGTTACTTGAATACGTTGACTTTGTAACTAAGCCAGGTTTGCAAAACAAAGTCACAGAGGTTACTAGTCCTTCTTCTTCTTCTTTTTAAAAAGCTAGCTGTGTGCCCACTATATGCTAGGCTTGAGTCTCCTGAAATGGAAAAAAGAGAGAACAAATGTTTAGAAAGCTTCATTGCGGAGTTACCTGGATACAATCTTTACTCACATTACTAGTCTGAACTAAGCTATCAGAATCTACAATCTTTGCTGTGATGTGCAGTTTGTTGTGACCTCCTGAATTCTGCTCCAAATTCTGATGAAATTCAACTCCCAAAGATACAGCGGCATTCTCAGGACTCTAGGACTTCGCAATCCGAGAGAGAGAGAGAGAGAGAGAGAGAGAGAGAAGAACTGTAAGGTTTTCAGTTATCTGTCTCCAGAGTGAAATATTCCCCTCCCCTGTCGCATCCAGGGCTCCCCTAGATGACCTGACCTGTTTACGGGGCAGTAAATCCAGATTTGTTTGCACAAAGCTTACCGGTACTTACTGGTTGGACTGTGTCCAATCTTTTTTGAGCATTTGCTCTGATTTGTTTGCAATTAATACAGAATGCGGCAGCTAGACTGGTGACTGGGAGTGGCTGCTGGGACCATATAACACCGGTCCTGAGAGAACTACATTGGCTCCCAGTACGTTTCCGAGCACAATTCAAAGTGTTGGTGCTGACCTTTAAAGCCCTAAACGGCCTCAAAGGCCCAGTATACCTGAAGGAGCGTCTCCACTCCCATCGTTCAGCCTGGACACTGAGATCCAGCGCCAAGGGCCTTCTGGTGGTTCCCTTACTGCGAGAAGCGAAGCTACAGGGAACCAGGCAGAGGGCCTTCTCAGTAGTGGTGCCCGCCCTGTGGAACGCCCTCCCAGCAGAGGTTGAGGAGATGAACAACTATCTGACATTCAGAAAATACCTCAAGGCAGCCCTATTTAGGGAAGTTTTTAACCTGTGATATTTTAATGTATTTTAATATCTGTTGGAGGCCGCCCAGAGTGGCTGGGGAGGCCCGGCCAGATGGGCGGGGTACAAATAAAATGTTATTATTATTATTATTATTATTATTATTATTATTATTATTATTATTGCAGGGAGGTGATAGGATAGTGAGCATTCATCCTGAACCCATTCTGATTTGTTTGTGCGGTGGTTATGCACCTTCCTATTAAGCAATTGTTTAATCTGTCCTTTTCACTGTGTTCCCCCATCACTTTCCTTACTGTAAAAAGTCTGTTGTTGTTTTTTTAAAGGGAATTTGTTGCACCAGGGCAATAGAGCGCTATCATCCACTTTAATGCTGCAAACCTAAATTTCCGGTATGCACTTGAATCCATCCTGCAAAACACCAACAGACTAGAGGTGACCTTAGAGCAGTGTTAGAAACTCTGGCATATAAACTAGGCGCCAAATGGCGCCTTAAACCTAGGTTACGATCACCACAACGGAATGTTTATTTACCGGGGGTTGGACTAAATGACCCTCGGGGCCCCTTCTATGATTCTGTGAGTTCACATACATTGCTTGACTGTAGCTTGCTCTTACAACAATTCACTTGTCCCAGTATGCAAGAAGCAGAAACACATACCGGGGAAATGGAGATGGCATTAACTATGGACTAAGGCAGAGGACTTTAAACTGTGGTTGCCAACCTGCCGCCCAGAAATCTCCACGTAGTTGCAGTTGGACCCACTCCAGAAGCAAAATGCGCCTGACGCCTGGCTAGTTTCAAACACTGCATTAGAGATCCCTTCATCCACTTAGGAGAGGCATAGGCAACCTTGGCTCTCCAGATGTTTTGGGACTACAATTTCCATCATCCCTGACCACTGGCCCTGTTAGGTAGGGATCATGGGAGTTGTAGTTCCAAAACATCTGGAGAGCCAAGGTTGCCTATGGCTGACTTAGGGCAACCATGGTTTCCCATGGTTAGGATTGCTCCCTTAGTATATAACTTTGCCCCAGCAAAGAGGAGTTGGAAGGGGACATAGTATGAGGTTATAGTTGATGGAGGACGTGTAAATTTAGCACTTCCCTTTCTGTACACTGGACTGTTAACTTGGTGAGAAGTCATCTGACTTTCCAGTGAGTGCAGATAATACAGAAGTGGAGGAATTCTGTCCTGAATCTCTTGCTAGAGTAAACTACAGCTGTTTTGAGAACTTGGGTGCAAAAACACATCCATAAAATGCAGCAGTTGAGCAAGAAACTCCATTTGTGGATATTCATTCCTCGTTGATGGATCCGAATTAGAACTTAAACAAATATTCAGACCCCATTTATATAATGACCAACTGCTACAAATTTTCACTTGTGCATTCCAGTCAGGCAATGTAGAATGCTGTGTTTTATTCGGAATTCATTTCTTTGCTATTCCGTCACTCAAAATTAATTCAGTGAGCTGACACTGTGTCAACATACTCAGTTTCCTCTATGGAAATGACTCTTCCAATTAGAAGAGTTTTGGCACTCACCAAGGAGACAGAAGAAAGCCAGTGAAATTCTGGGTTTATGAAGTCCCTGGTAAAATTGGCACGTGACCATTAAAACAACCTTACTGTCTGGACCAATGCTTCCTCCATCAAATTACCCTACCCATTAAGTTTCAGCCTTGACAGAAAATGTCCTAGTGTCTTTGACAGTGATGAGAAGTGGCTGCTATCGAAGTATGCAATTGCTGAGATACTTGGTTCATAGAAATGCACCCTGAAATGGCTCTTTACAGAACTCCTACTGTGTGCAGTACTTAAATATAAACATGCATTCGCATTGTATATTTAATCCATTTTTAATCTTTTGTTGGAAGCCGCCCAGAGTGGCTGGGGAAACCAGATGGGCAGCTTAGTCATGCTGGCCACATGACCCAGAAGCTGTATGCTGGCTCCCTCGGCCAATAAAGCGAGATGAGCGCCACAACCCCAGAGTCGTCCATGACTGGACCTAACGGTCAGGGGTACCTTTACCCTTTACCTTTTTACTTTGCAAGTATATAAACGATCATAGCAAAAATGATATGGGAACCTATATAATCCACAGGGCACTGTATCATGCAGTTCTCTAAATATGTTGCAGAACTATGGAATTTGGTGGGATTCTGCATTTTCAGAATCTCACCTTTAAAAGAGCAAGTTTTTTTGCATTACAGTTCTGGAGATTAGCTTGGAAGCATCTGGGCACCATCTCGTGAAATCTCAGAGCCCAGAAGAGGGACGTGAAGCTGATGTGGTGTTTCTCATGATTAGGGGATGACTTGGCGCCGCAGAAAGTTTGACTAAGCGCGATGACATTAAACATAGTTGCTCACACTTCTGAAATTATATGTAATAGAGGAGGCTATGAGGTATGGAAGAAGTTTGCAGTTTCAAAGACGGCTGTTAACTGTAATTTCAAATGACAGCTGTAAATGCTGTAATCTTATTTCAGACAAAATGCCCACAGAGAACAACACAAATCTCTTCTTGCTCTTTCAGCAAGTTTTACCCATGTAACAATGAAGTTGGGTAACATTTCTCCTGTTTGACAGTTTGGAGACGGATACTCATATATGTCAAAGCAGTTTTATTCTTTCCAAGCTTTCTGACCAAAGGGTGGCTAATTTTAGGTACTTAATATAAGAAGGGGATGCGGGTGGTACTGTGGTCTAAACCACAGAGCCTAGGACTTGGCGATCAGAAGGTTGGCGGTTCAAATCCCCACGAGAGGGTGAGCTCCCGTTGTTCGGTCCCAGCTCCTGCCCACCTAGCAGTTCGAAAGCACGTCAAAGTGCAAGTAGATAAATAGGTACAGCTCTGGCGGGAAGGTAAATGGCGTTTCCGTGCGCTGCTCTGGTTCGCCAGGAGCAGCTTAGTCATGCTGGCCACATGACCTGGAAGCTGTCTGTGGACAAACGCCGGCTCCCTCGGCCTATAGAGCGAGATGAGCACCGCAACCCCAGAGTTGTCCGCAACTGGACCTTATGGTCAGGGGTACCTTTACCTTTACTAATATAAGAAGAGCTCTGGGGTTGTTGTTTTTTTGCTCACAGGCTTGGAAGATTGTTTCTCTTGGAAGATTGTTTCTCCTATGGAGTAAACTTGGAAACAAATTTCAGGATTTGCTCGTAAAGATGCCCAAGATGACACTGTATAATTTTGTAACTGTATGAACGCTACAGCTATCAATTTTCCCCTGAAGTTCATCATTGTTTTGAGAGTCTGGTCTAGACCCTCCATTCCACAGGCCTCATTTCTACCAAACTCTGTCCACCTGCCAATTGTATGATGTCATTTGATGTCGCCGGTCAAGAAGAAGTGTTGCAAACAAATACACTTGCCACTTATTCTTTTCAAGGGGATTTGCTCACTGCTGCTATCAGCTTCACTGATGGCTATGTGTGTGCACTGTAATCCTAAATAGGTTTACTCAGATGAAAGCCCCTTTGAGCTCAGTGAAACTTACTTCCTGATAGATGAGCTCAGGACTGCATTCTTAACTTGATTTGAGCAGTTATTCCCTCTTCCTATAGTGTTTGGGAACTGTAGTTCTGGGGTTGAGAGGAACTCTCAACAGGCAAATCTTTGCATATCACCCAAATTTCGTCCAGAATTTGGCAAAGTGCAAGTACCGGTAGGTGGTCATATAAGACCTTCGTTAATAGTACTAGCAGGAGTGTCCAGCACCATGGGAGTAGCCAAGGGGCAGCTGGGCCCCTCCCCAGATCAAGTAAAACAATAGAGATACTTTACTAACTGACCAATCACATTGGTTCTGCCCCCCCCATCCTGGCTATGTCCATACGAGTGCTGCCTGGGATTTCTTAGAAACCAACAGATATTGTGGTGAAAAATAATAATGAATAGTGTAATTTGTGAGTTTGGACCCATCATGTCCAAAATTGGGAGGAGGAGGAGGAGGAGGAGAAGAAAAAGAAGAAGAAGGAGAACAGTTTGGATTTGATATCCTGCTTTATCACTACCCGAAGGAGCCTCAAAGTGGATAACATTCTCCTTTCCCTTCCTCCCCCACAACAAACACTCTGTGAGGTGAGTGGGGCTGAGAGACTTCAGAGAAGTGTGACTAGCCCAAGGTCACCCAGCAGCTGCATGTGGAGGAGTGGGGAAGCGAACCTGGTTCACCAGATTACGAGTCTACCGCTCTTAACCACTACAATACACTGGCTCATACCAAAGCCACATTTTGGTCTGCCATCTTGATTCAAAATGCCGTGCGGCATCCAAATGAAGACACAGCTTCTCCCACTTCTGGAACCCGCTTGCTGAGTTTGCGATGATATCTCGAGAGGCACCCAAATGCATAGAAAACAGACAGACAGACAGACAGACAGGCAAGCCACTTTCTAAAATGTATTGTGGATTAAGGGGCTGCAGTGGCTCTGAGCCAAAGTCTGTAAAACTGAGTGTCCCCCTCCAATCCAACAACCCAAACATAGTTCACAGCTTGGAGATTATAGCAAGCTAGAAGCAGTCAGAGTGTGTATACCATGATAGCAGTGCATGCAGATCAAGGCATAAATCTAATGAGACACACTTAAATGACCCCACCCAGATATCTGAGCAAGCACGTAACTATGACACAGGCCAACCTGTGGCCCCACCCCTCCAAAACACTTCCACATTCATTTAATCTAACCTGAGGGAAAATTCTTTCCAAACATGCTGCTAACATTTGTTAGGACATGCTTGTAGTTGAATTTCAGTTGCTTCTGTTCAACGAACCCTGGAAATTTCTGAATAGTGGATGCATTTTATTTATTTATTTAAAAGCCTTCAGCAAAACTTCCGGAGCTGTTTCCAAAGATAATAGAAATTTCATTTAAAAAAACCAAAACAAACAAAACAAAACCCAGACATATTAAAAACCATAAATATGCCACACACACAAAAAGATGAGGAAATAAAAAAATGCCTTTGGCTGGTGCTGAAAAGAGAACAGTGTTGGTACTAGGTGGGCCACTCTGAGGAGTTTCCAGAAATAGGGTGCCACCACTGAAAAGGCTTTTCCTCTTTTTATCTCAATGGTCAGAAAGGCTTGAGAAGATGGTGTTAAGGAGCCCTCACTGGAAGGGGCTTTTGTATTCAAAAGGGACCATTGCAATATCTCATTCAGCACCTGTGCCTTGGGGTCTAGCTACAGCTAGGGCTGCCGGAATCTTAGGCAAGTCAAACTCAACAACTTTGGGGTTTGTCTAAAGAAAGTGCAGTAGCAGCAGCAGCAGCAACAACTTATTATTTCTACCCCGCCCATCTGGCTGGGTTTCCCCAGCCACTCTGGGCGGCTTTCAACAAAACATTAAAAACAAAATAAAATTTCAAACATTAAAAACTTCCCTAAACAGGGCTGCCTTCAGATTTCTTCTAAAAGTCAAATAGTTGTTTATTTCCTTGACATCTCATGGGAGGGCGTTCCACAGGGCGGGCGCCACTACCAAGAAGGCCCTCTGCCTGGTTTGCTGTAACCTCACTTCTTGCAGTGATGGAACCACCAGAAGGCCCTCGGAGCTGAACGATGGGGGTGGAGACGCTCCTTCAGGTATACAGGACCAAGGCCGTTTAGGGCTTTAAAGGTCAGCACCAACACTTTGAATTGTGCTCGGAAACGTACTGGGAGCCAATGTGGGTCTTTCAAGTCCGGTGTTATATGGTTAGAGGTGGTGAAAAGCAACTTTTGGTTTTTACTTTTTGAAATATGGCAACCCTAGATACAGTGCAATTTGAGGGTGGTATATTGTGAACTGCACTGTATTTCCCATCTATGGGTTTTGGAGTGGAAAAGTTAACTTTTAGCACTTACTGGCTCTATTTCATTAATGGAACAAAGTTTCTATAGGTGGTTTTGAGGTCATCATGTAGGGAATTCTTGGAACTGCACTTGTGCCAGGTGGCAGTCTGATTATAAATAGGCAGCTTTCATTTAGAGACAACTTTGTTGCTTATTAGAGCCAGTGTGGTGTAGTGGTTAAGAGCGGTAGACTCGTAATCTGGTGAACCGGGTTCGCGTCTCCGCTCCTCTACATGCAGCTGCTGGGTGACCTTGGGCTAGTCACACTTCTCTGAAGTCTCTCAGCCCCACTCACCTCACAGAGTGTTTGTTGTGGGGGAGGAAGGGAAAGGAGAATGTTAGCCGCTTTGAGACTCCTTCGGGTAGTGATAAAGCGGGATATCAAATCCAAACTCTTCTTCTCTTCTTCTTCTTCTTAGTGTCTCTAAGTGAAACAGAAATGTGAGTTATAACCGTGGCATATTACCCTCCCCTTCTTTTCCTTCAGCCTCTGTTTACTTGTTTCCTGCACAATCAACTAGACTGCAATTTCCTTGGGGCAGAGATCTATGCTCTTTGCTTGCTTGCTCATTTACTTCCTAAACATCTGCATCACTTTTCAGTCAAAAGTTCTCACGGTGGTTTGCATTAAATACTAAATAAATTTTAGTAAAAAGATGGTTTTGCCAAATTATCTTAGGATGTTTGCATATTATATACTGTTGTTTTTCCCTTATGAAGCAATCCTAGGTTATATGTGGCATTATGCTGCTCTCTGCTGGATGTCTTGGAAATTGCCGTGGAATTGACATTTTTAATCTGCCTCTCCATTATAGCAGCGCTTGGATGCATGGCACATGCAATTGTCACAGCACTTTCTAAAATTTATTTTGCGTTTTGATTCCTGAACTTCTCCTCTACCTTTAACATTGACATCAAGCCAGCTTTACTTTTAATTAAATACAATAAATGCATACCAAATCATAAGACAAGATACATAATTAGATAATAGGAACAGATACCTTTTTTCAAAGACCGTTTCTCAGCATTTTGCCACCCACTAGAGTGATGAAGAGACAGAACCCAGCGCGGACTGTGCAGATAGAATCAGGCTTCACTCTCAAACAGTTTGATATTATATGGCTGGGACAACTACAGTAGAGAACAGGCTTAAACGTATCTCAGTATCACCCCTCATTTTCATATTAATGAGTGGCTTTCATTCACTCCTATGGATTAAAATAAAGCACATTCAGAGATACTGTGACCTTCACACAGATGCCTCTCCCTTATGGTACAGCAGATGTATTGCCAGTTCATGGTAACATAAACCAGTAATGAAAACACACACACGAAAACACACACATTTAAAAGAAGGCAATAACAATCTGATATACATTCAATGAAATTGGTTAAAACTAAGTCTTAATTTGCCTCTAGAAGTTCCAGAACAATTGGCATTGATGAGTTCCCATGGAGGCGGCTGTTCCCTAGACTCAGAGTAGTGACCCAGGATGGAAACATGGGGCAGGGAAATCTTAAAGGTCAACCAAGGGTGGGGAGCAGCTGTGGCTCAGTGGTAGGGCATCTGCCTTGCATGAAACAGGTCCCTAGCTGAATCCCCAACATCTCTAGGTAGAGCTGGGAATGTCCTCCATCTGAAACCCCACAGAGCCACCGCCAATCAGGGTAGACAATGTCTGGCTAGATGGAGCAATGGGCTGCCTCAGTAGAAGGCAGCTTCCTATGGTCTTAGCATCAGTGTGTGCCACGCTTAGGAAATAAGAGGAGGCCTTCTCAGTGGTGACCTTGCAGTTGTGGAACTGTATGGACACTCCATAAAGCTAAAATTTAGATTAATTTTAGGAACCCTTTACACCTGAGGTCTTTGAACCTCCCTTGTGCTGCTTTCTGAGCGTTCTGCCAATGATAGATGGAGCATTCATAATGCAATCCAGATTGCCATAAGACCTAATATATATCTTTTTTGGGCTGCCATTTGGTAATGATGTATGGGGGACAGGCTTAGATAATCTAGCAAAGGGCTGAGGAATACAGGTATGCATCATAGCCTTCTAATAAAATCAGATGTCTAATTGATTTTTAGCCACATTGAAGTCCTCAGGCTAGGATAGGTTCAGCATTAAATGTATAAAAGGTAAAGGGACCCCTGACCATTAGGTCCAGTCGTGTCCGACTCTGGGGTTGCGGCGCTCATCTAGCTTTATTGGCTGAGAGCCGGCGTACAGCTTCCGGGTCATGTGGCCAGCATGACAAAGCCGCTTCTGGCAAACCAGAGCAGTGCACGGAAACGCCATTTACCTTCCCGCAAGAGCAGTTCCTATTTATCTACTTGCACTTTGACGTGCTTTCGAACTGCTAGGTTGGCAGGAGCTGGGACTGAGCAACGGGAGCTCACCCTGTCGCAGGGATTCGAACCGCTGACCTTCTGATCAGCAAGCCCTAGGCTCTGTGGTTTAACCCACAGCGCCACCTGGGTCCCTATTAAATGTATACTTGAATGCCTATAACTGAAGAAAATGAAAAGCTGGTTCCTCTATAAGATGCTGTGTGTTTGGTGCCTCCAAACCCCACGTTCCTTACAGATCTTCTTTGTTTCCAGGACTAATCACCATTAAAGAGTCTCACGACATAGAAGCCAGGCTTAATGAAGTAGAGAAGCTCCTTAAGAACATTATAAATATGCCTTGGAAGGTAAGTGGAGCAGATGCGAAGACTTACTGATGAAAACCGGGGCTACCACCTTATAGGTTGTGGTCTTAACAGCTGTGATACACTAGCTCTGTATTCTCCACTTCCCCGTGGGTCATTTCCCTTGCTTTGGTCTCTGGGCTTCTGATTCTTCCTGCTAAATAAATCCCTCATTCCATTCAGTTGCATCCTTTCTTAAAATTCATGGAAATCCGTAAAAGGTAATAGGTGAATAGCTTATTTTCATGTGAAACTCAACCCATTGGGCAGCCTGCACTGGGGAAGGGCTGTAGCCTAATGGTAGCGCCATCTGCTTTGCATGCAGAAGGTCCCAAGTTCAATCTCCAGTCTCTCCAGGTAGGGCTGGGAAATCCCCCCCCAAACCCTAGAAAATCACTGCCAACGGATGCAGACCACTGTGAACTTGGTGGACCAGTGGTCTGATTCAGTTCAACGCTGAATCAAACAGCCTTTGCAATGATTGCCCATTGAAATCACTACCATTGCAATTTGAGAGGGACGCTTGGACGTTGCTTGCGTAACGCTAGCGGTTATTATGTGTGCATACTGTGTGGGAGAGTTTATTCCACCTTTTCGTCACCACTAAGAAATGCAGAAACAAATCCATCAAGCAAATGCTGAGAAACGTTGTAGATCTACAGATGACACGGAAGCAGGGCTGTCATGGGAATGGGGCCGATCTTCCCCTCCCTCTTCGTAAAAGGATTTGTTTTTGTTTTGTTTTGTTTTTTTAAAAAATTTGTTAAAAAAAGACATACACATATGCATATGCATATACATATACATATACCTATACATATACATATACTACACATATAAACCTCTGCACATATATACCTTTACAAATATACACACCTTTTGTGTTCCTTCTTACCCCTCCATCACCTTTATCCTTCACCACCCCCCACCTCACCCAGTGTTTGACTTCCAATCTTCTCAGTTGCAATGTCTTCATTCTCCTTTCATTTCTCTTGTATACTCTTATTTAATACTATTTCCCCCCATTATTAATATTTAAACTTCCTTAAGTTTTTCTTCCACTTTACATTTCTCACGGAACTTGTTTCACTTTGATAGGAGCTCAGATTTTTTGATATATTCTTGGATGTATCCCCCAAAGGCATTCCACTCTTTTCCCAGCTTATCCTTTGATGTTTCTCCAACTCTTCGTAAAAGGATTTGACCCAACAGGAGTGACAGAATGTATCCAGTGTGGTGCATAGTTCATGGGGGATGTAGGCTGGGTACCATTTATCCTGCCTCCAGTGCTTTCCCTGCACTAGCGTTAGAAGCCGCAAACTCTTGACAGTAGCCACAATCCGTATCTATCCTGGAGCTTCTTGGGGAAAACTGCTGTTGGATGCGTTTTCTCTCGAATCAGCTTCCATCCATTCTGAAAACTTTCTAAAACTGGGCACGGTATGGAGAAAAGTGGATAGCGGAAAGTTTTTCTCCCTCTCTCATGACACCAGAACCCATGGACAACCCATAGGACTGAATTTTGGAAGATCTAGGACAGGCATAGGCAAACTCGGCCCGCCAAATGTTTTGGGACTACAACTCCCATCATCCCTGACCACTGGTCCTGTTAGCTAGGGATGATGGGAGTTGTAGTCCCAAAACATCTGGAGGGCCGAGTTTGCCTATGCCTGATCTAGGACCATGGGACTTGGTCCCATAGAAGGCAGTTGAGGCCACTAACTTGGATTAAAAGTGGATTAGACATGGAGAATAAAGTTACGGATGCCTACCAACCACCGTCAGAGCCAGTAATGCTTCTGAATATCAGTTGCTGGAAACTACGGGAGGGGAGAATGCTTTTGTGTTCATGTGCTGATCCCTGATGTCCCGCAAACATCTAGTTGGGCACTGTGGGAACAGGATGCTAGTCTAGATGTACCATTGACGTGACCCAGCAGGCTTTTCTTATGTTCTTCTCTCTAGGGGCAGCAAAGAAGTAGGTGGCAAACCCAGAGGGGATCCTGGACCCTTCATCTGTGTGTTGCCTTTGTGGTTAAAACCAGATCCCACTCTTGCACTTCCTATATGATTGGGGCAATTCCATGTTTAAATGCACATGGCTGCCATTATTGTGTCTTGTTTTTTTTTTTTATTAAAGATATTTATTGATTTTTTAACAAACTCAATTAAACATACACTACATACAAAAACATAACACAAAACATAACTGTTATAAACAATAACAAAACATACATCAGGTTTTCCCTTCATCTTTTCTAATCATGTGGGGTGACTTCCTCTCGCCCCCCCACTGCATTTCATTGTCAATCATCTTTAGTAATTTCATCTTTAAATATTTTTTCTTATTTATAACTTATGTTCTCTTCTTATATTAGTCTTAACCTAAAATCATACATTTAAATTACTTAATCCTAATTTTTTATTCTGTAAACTGTCATTTCTTCCAGCTTTTTTCTATCTTTATATCTTACAATAGTCTTTTAAATATTCTTTGAATTTCTTCCAGTCTTGTTCCACCGCCTCCTCCCTCTGGTCGCGTAGTTTCCCGGTCATTTTGGCAAGCTCCATATAGTCTATCATTTTCATCTGCCAATCTTCTATCATTGATAATTCCTGTGTCTTCCAGTTCCTTGCAATCAAAATCCTAGCTGCTGTTGTGGCATACATAAAAAAGATTTGATCCTTCTTAGGGACCTCTTGATTCACAATTCCAAGTAAAAAAGCTTCTGGTTTTTTAACAAATGAGTTTTTCAACACCTTTTTCATTTCATTATAAATTTTTCCCCAGAAAGCTTTTATCCTTGGGCAAGTCCACCACATATGATAAAATGTCCCTTCCACCTCCTTACATTTCCAACATTTATTATCCTGCAAATGATAGATTTTAGCAAGTTTGACCGGGGTTAAATACCATCTATACATCATTTTCATAACGTTCTCTCTTAACAAATTACATGCTGTGAATTTTACTCCTTTCTTCCACAATCTCTGCCACTATTGTGTCTTGTTGACCCTGACATTTGCGGCCCCAAGCTTAGAACGTGCTCCTTCAGTAAATAAAGGCAACCATGAAAATGAACTCTCAGATGAGATTTCCTCCCGTTCCCGAGCTCTTGTAATTATAATTTTCTTTTTTATCCTTTTTCTCCAGTACTCCAGATCAGAAGTCGTCCTCACCTTCTTCGAAAGATCTCCTTTAGATCAGGTGTTAAAAAATGACAATGTCCATAAAATTCAACCAAGCTTTCAAAGTCCAGTTAAAATATCAGGTAAGAGTTATCAACTTGCTTTAGCTACAATAGTTAATATGATTGTTTTACCCATCTTCATCCATATGGTTCAAAAGAGAGTCATTTCCACTCTATCCTCCCCCTTTCCTAAGGCTTCTCAAAGGATTTTTCTCCAAAAATGAGAATTACTTCATTGTTTCCCCATGCCTTCTAATTTTCTTTGAAACTGGATACTACTGGAGAAATGGTAATTGACGAAATGATCTGGGCTGCTGTGATAATTCTTAAGTAACCTCTTCAGTAGCTATTATCTAACGTGGTTAGGGGGTGTAATCTAGTTTTTTGTGTGCTGATCTTGGATAATACTAATCAGGACAGTCACAGAGGGAGCTGAACACATGTTGGAGTAACAGCAGTTCCTCCCACCACTGTAAAATGCTTCCGAATGTTGTTAGATGCTTCCAAGGTCCCTTTCAACAATAACCAATGTGGCATCCTCCAAACTTTGTTGGACTCCAGATTGCAACATGCCCAGCCAGTGTGGCAGGAACGGTGGGAGTTGTAGTCCAACAACATCTGGATGGAACCACATTGCCTACACCAACTTTCTATAATGGCTATGTTTGGACATCATACTAAAGACCCCCTGGGACAGCTCAGTTGGCAGAGCATGAGACTGTTCATCTCAGGGTCATGGAATCGTGCCCCGCATTGGGCAAAAGATTCCTGCATTGCAGGGGTGGTGGATTAGATAACTCTCGTGGTCCTTTCGAACTCTCCAGTTCTCTGATTCTAAAGCACAGTGTGAAGCTTTGTTTGATTCAGTCTTATACATTTTAGCTAACTGAAGCAAAAATCATATAAAGAAGCAATGGTTTTTCAACATCAACTTCGTTGGACTGGTCATGTTGTGCAGATGCCTGATTATCATATTCCAAAGCAACTACTCTATTCCAAACTTAAAAATGGAAAGTGTAATGCCGGTGGTCAACAAAAGAGGTTTAAAGCCTCTCTCAAGGCAAATCTAAAAAAAAAAAAAAAGTAGTATGACAACTGACAACTGGGACACACTGGCCTGCGAGCGCTCCAATTGGAGAACAGCCTTTACCAAAGGTGTCGTGGGCTTTGAAGATGCTCAAACTCAGGATGAAAGGGAGGAATGTAATAAGAGGAAAACACGCTTGGCAAACCCTCACCGTGATCAACTCCCGCCCGGAAACCTATGTCCCCACTGTGGAAGGACGTATGGATCCAGAATTGGCCTCCACAGTCACTTATGGACTTACTGTTAAGACTGTGTTCATGGAAGACAATCTTACTCAGCTACGAGGGATCGCCGAAGAAGAGTCCCCATCAGTAGTTCATCTCATATTATTTCCCTATTTAATAAGGGTTGGTCATTTCTGCAGAACATCTACTAAATTAAACAATTAAACAACAGCAGCAACAGCAGGAACAACAACAGAGAGATGGTAAATCAGGATTAAAGTGAGTGGGATGGGGTGTCATTTTGTAGAGGATGTCCAGAATTGGCCTCCACAATCACTTACGGACTCACTGTTAAAACCGTGTTCATGGAAGACAATCTTACTCGGCTATGGGTGGTCGCCAGAGAAGAAGAAGAAAGCTAACTGGAGCAAAAAACCATTTAAAAAAGGACTTGGAAAGAGGCAGCGCCGCAGCGGCAAAGGGGGCAGAGGTCCACTTACTTCAGGCAGGAGAGTGGGAGATAGGATCTGTATATTCCCTCTCCTTTCCTTTGAAAATTGACATCCCATTCAGAAAGGCTGTGGCTCACTGGTGAAGCAACTGAGGTTCAATCCCTGGCATCTCCAGGTAGGGCTGGGGAGGGGTACCACTATTGGAGACCCTTGAGAGCAGCTGTCATTCAGTGTAGACAACACTGAGCTAGACGCACGGATGACTCAGTGTAAGGCAGCTTCCTATGTTCCTTGAATCTTGCAGGGTAGAATTATCCAGTGTTTTTGCTAGGCTGAACAACGTTAAAGCTAACTGCTAAGGTAGTATTTAACCTTGGAAGAGAAAAGCTGTAGTCTCAAGGATGCAAGAAGAAAAAAAAGCTAATGCTATTCTAGGCTGCATCAACAGAAGTCTAGTGTCACGATCAAGGGAAGCAATAATCCCACTCTGTTCTGCCCTGGTCAGACCACATGTGGAATACTGTGTGCTGTTCTGGGAGGCACAATTTAAGAAGGATAAGCTGGAATGTGTGCAGATGAGGGTGACCAAGATGATCAAGAAGAGTCTGGAAGCCAAGTCTTATGAGGAACGGTTGGATATATTTAACCTGAATAAGAATAATAGAATTGTAGAGTTGAAAGGGGCCACAATGCTCATCTAATCCAACCCCCTGCAGTGCAGGAATCTTTAGCCCAATGTGGGGCTCGAACCCACAACCCTGAAATTAAGAGTCTCATGCTTTGTTGACTGGGTGATCCACAGGGAGTGAGAGGAGATATGATAGCCATCTTCAAATATCTAAGGGCTGTCATGTGGAAGATGGGGCAAGCTTTTCCTGCTCTGGAGGGTAGGGTCCAAACCAATGGTTTCAAATGGCAAGAAAGGCAATTCCAAGCTGTTTGACAATGGAATGTGTTCTCTCATAAGGTGGTGGACTCTCCACCAGTGTGGTGTAGTGGTTAAGAGCGGTAGACTCGTAATCTGGTGAACCGGGTTCGCGTCTCCGCTCCTCCACATGCAGCTGCTGGGTGACCTTCGGCTAGTCACACTTCTTTGAAGCCTCTCAGCCCCACTCACCTCACAGAGTGTTTGTTGTGGGGGAGGAAGGGAAAGGAGAATGTTAGCCGCTTTGAGACTCCTTCGGGTAGTGATAAAGCGGGATATCAAATCCAAACTCTTCTTCTTCTTCTTCCTCCTTGGAGGTTTCTAAGCGGAGTTTGGATGGCCAGCATAGTGTGCTTTGGTTGAGATTGCTGCACTACAGGGGTTAGACTGGATGATGCTCAGGGTCCCTTCCAATTCTATGATTCTATGTGGGGAGAAAAGCAAAGCAAAATAATATTCTGGTCATATTTCACATTGGATCTGCTGCGGTTTTGTTTGTTGGCCATTTGTTATCACCCAAAGAAGATTGGAAAGGGGAGAGGGCGGACATACTTTGTATTCAATAAAGAAAAGCCTGTTCCCAAAAACAGTCTCTCTCCAGATTAAAGAGGAAGGAAAGTATACCAGATGGTAAGAGGCTTGAGTCTGGAGTTTACGTCTCAGTCTGCAGTACAATCCTTTGTTGCAGAAGATGAGTCACACTTTAAGTGCACTTCCTGATGGGTTAGGAGAAGGAGGGCAGCAGAGACAGGGAACTGATAGAAAACTTAATAATAAATGTGTTTTTACTAAGCTCAGAATAGGCAGAAGAGAATCATCCTTCTGCTCAAGTGTTGTGTCTGAGTAAAGATAATGAGAATATGCTCAAAACCAAAAATAACAGACGGTTTAGTTTCATCTTGCACAGTCAGGTTAGTGTGACAAAGTGAGCAAAATCTTTTAGGGGTTCCCAGAATAAAGTTTCTGGCTTTAAAATGCTGTACATAATTAGAGAGGTTCTCCATTATTTTTGCACAAAATACTGGCGTGTAAGGTACAAGAGCCCTTTCGTTCTCTCTCCTCCCCCCTCTCTTTTCCTCCCATTGAAAATCTTGTTACCGAAGGCTGTCATTGCTTGGCAAAATTCAGTTCAAGACAAACAGAACTGCAGCCTCCCACGCTAATTGAATACTGAGGAGTTTGCAATCCCCACCGTAACTGTTTCTGTCACAGCTGAGGAATCAAAAGTCAAATGTTTCTTGTTATGCATATGCATCCCACTTCCGAGTGGGGAGATATTCCAAGGGTACAGTGCTCATGCAGGATTCAGTTTATTTGGAAGGAGGTCACTGGCATTATTTACACACATTATATAGAGTCATAGGATGGTAGAGTTGGAAGGGACCCCAAGGATCATCTAGTCCAACCCCCTGCAATGCAGGAATATGCAGCTGTCCCTTACAGGGATCAAACTTGCAACCTTGGATTTATTATCAGCACCATGCTCTAACCAACTAAGCTATCCAGGCTGACCCAAAGAAAATTGAAATGCCACTTATAGCCAGCAGGAGTCAGTGTTCTCATGTAGTTGCCCATCCAACCTTTTGCCCTTGTTGATTCTGCTTAGCAAATAAAGCACTTCTGGGTCGCTGCCACCAGAGCTATAGGTGGAAATAAGTGAGAGGTTCACAACATTAATGTTTCAATAGATCCCACTTACCAATTCAATTTCTCAGGGGGGTGGGGGTGGCATTGTACCCTAAAATATGCTTTCAGCTCTCCAAGCTCAGTTTTGGGTGTCTGATTGGGCCTGTCCTGTGATTCAGTTTGGCCCAATTGGTAATATTAGACCATGGGCTTAATGATCTTATTGGGAGGTAGGGTTATTTAAATACCAATTGCTTCACTTATTTTAACTGTGGTAATACACCCCTTCATTTTTTTCCTTGCAGACTCTTCAAGGATGTTTACATCACTGATGTCTTACAGTTAGAAAGACCATAAGATACTTTCTGTCTGAGAACAATTGGAATTTGCCAGTGATTTCTAAAGTGGCTGTTTATCCAAGAGATGGCCCATAAATTTCCTTTAGCTAAGGCTTAATCCACAAAGCAGAGATGCTTACAGTAAATTTGTATCAGTGTGTTCTTTTGTGGGGGAAAACACTTATGTTTCTTTTTCCTCAAACAACGTTTGATTTGTGATCTCATTTGTTAGGTAGGCACACGTTTCTTTCCGGAATTAGTCCTCATATATTGACGTTTCTCCTTTTCCTTTCTTCTTCCATAGAAATCATGCGATCTAATGGGTTTTGTTTAGCCAACACTGAAACAATAGTCATTGATCACAGTATACCAAACGGGAAAGAAAAGCACTTAGATGTCGATTCGGCAGAACATTTGTAAGTATACATGGTATTTGAATGAATATTTCCACCTGTAAACATAAATGCCCATTCTCAACATCATATTTGTGTCATCCCAGGGTTGATCAAGAAACAAAATGTTAGACGAAGCTGTTTGATGAAATATATTGCCGCTTTCCCATGCCTCACCTCAAACAGTATCTAAGTTTGGGGTGAGAGTTTACCATGGGACGATGCCTCCCATACTACCAAGAGCAGCATAATCTGGAGGAAAAGTAGACTGGAGATACAAGTCTGAGAACTAATATTGAGGTGGAAGATGACAGGGAGGGAACAATATTAGGGCTGGGCGATATATTGTCCAAAACTGGTTTGAGGTCCATATTGTGATAGCGGTTTCATAAATTTTGACCTATTGTGAATCATGATGTGTGTGTCTGTGTGCTATGCAAAAATCACAATGCGGGAAAAACTGTGAAGCCAGCCAATGCCTCTACAAAGCTCCATTCTTATTTCAGACATTGTGATATATCAGCAGAGTTTTTTTTTTCATGGGGTGTGCTGTGGTCTAAACCACAGAGCCTAGGGCTTGCCGATCAGAAGTTTGGCGGTTCAAATCTCCGTGACGGGGTGAGCTCCCGTTGCTCGGTCCCTGCTCCTGCCAACCTAGCAGTTCGAAAGCACGTCAAAGTGCAAGTAGATAAATAGGTACCACTCCGGCAGGAAGGTAAACAGCGTATCCGTGCGCTGCTCTGGTTCGCCAGAAGCGGCTTAGTCATGCTGGCCACATGACCCGGAAGCTGTACGCCGGCTCCCTCGGCCAGTAAAGCGAGATGAGTGTCGCAACCCCAGAGTCATTCGCGACTGGACCTAATGGTCAGGGGTCCCTTTACCTTTACCTTTACGCAAGGGTAAGTAGTACTGGCACCTCTTTTTTGTTGTTGTTAAAAAGTGTGGGACTTACTGTAACAACTTCATGGTGAGTTCCAGCACCTATTTTTCTAGAAAAAAAGCACTGTACATCAGTATATTGCAATGTTTAGCTGATGATATAACACGGTCTTGAAAACCAGCTCCATCCTTATTTCAGACATTGTGATATATCAGTATATCGTGATGTTTAGCTGGCGATGTAGCACCATGTTGGAAACCAGGCATCACCCAGCCCTACTGTTTGCCAGTGTGGTGTAGTGGTTAAGAGTGGTAGACTCATAATCTGGTGAACCGGGTTCACATCTCCGCTCCTCCACATGCAGCTGCTGGGTGACCTTGGGCTAGTCACACTTCTTTGAAGTCTCTCAGCCCCACTCACCTCACAGAGTGTTTGTTGTGGGGGAGGAAGGGAAAGGAGAATGTTAGCCGCTTTGAGACTCCTTCGGGTAGTGATAAAGCGGGATATCAAATCCAAACTCTTCTTCTTCTTCTTCTACATAGTTCCATCCTTATTTCAGACATTGTGATAGATCAGTATATAGCGATGTTTAGCTGGTGCTATAGTGCAATATTGAAAACCAGGTATCGCCTAGTGTTAGACAATATGTTTTTCCATTCTACCAAGATTGGGTTGAATGTAAAAGCATGAGGGAGGAATTGAATGGGGGCAGACATTGGAGAGGAGAGTCGAAGCAGAGCTAGGGCAGGTAGTGAGAGGAGACAGCCTGCGTCAAGGAATGAAATTCCATGAAATTCTATACGCCTTTACCTAGTTGAATATAATTTGGACACCCATCCCAGCGGCAGAGCTCTGAAACGCCAGTCTTTATCCCATTACCATGGTAACATGATGAGACTAAGCATCTGAAGACTAGAATTTATTTGGGCATTCATAAGAAATTCAGATTTACAAGCAATGAGTCACTTGTAGATCTGAATCTCCTGTATAAATTAACATACAAAGTGGGACTCCTCTGACGTAGCATTTTCCATTATAATGTGTGGCAGAGAGTCATTACGGATTGAATGTACCAGTCCAGCACAAGAGCACTCCTTTAGTTTTTGTATCAGCACAACTGCTCCCTTGCAGCGACAGATTCCAATTGTGTGATCAGTTTTACGGTATGTTGTCTTCTCTTTGAATATATTTTTTTATGTTGTGAACTTCCCTTCAATTGCTTGGGATTGTGTATTGAACCTTAAGAAAAATCCAAACCAATAATGCTGGTGAGTGGGCTATTCACACACACACACACACACAAACAAACAACACAACACAACACAACACACACTCTTAATACAGCTACTATGAGTCAGGCAGGTGGTTATTATATTACTAATGCTGAATCACAGTTGGCATTAGTATAGTACTGAAAACACTCCTTTTCTTTTCTTTCTCCCCTCCACTGCAAATATTGTTTTCTATGTTGCTTTAATGATAGGAGAAGAGCTTAACAGATAGCAGCCAAACCAAACTTTTAAATGCTGTCTTCATAGGCAGCTATGCTGACAATCTTCGCTGCAGAAGATCCCTAGGAAATTCTGTTCTGGCAGGTAACTGATGAGTCACATCAAGTAGTGTTAATTAGCTGCAGATAACAGTATCTTCAAGAACTTAAATATTTGCAGTGTGAAAACTGAACTCTTCACACGTCAAGACAGGAGACAAGAGAAAGGAGGAGGAAAGAGAAGATTGAAAACCAAAACAATTACAATAAAATGGATCGACAGTTGGTTTGCAGCATTCTTGGGCTAGTGGTTCCAGTCTTCAGATCCTTGCACACAGCAGTGGCCTGTTTTGTCTTAGCAGCATGCAAGGATCTCGTTGTGTACATACCCTAATCTGAGTGGCCAGCTATTCCATAGGGATCTTGCAACACTTGTGCAATCATATTCCACACAGCTAAATCCTCCACTGGTACTCTTGCTCATATGAATGAATGCCAGTGGCAGAAGCAGAAGCCACACTGGATGAGCTTCAGTGGGGGCTTGAAGCAGGCAAACTGACTTATGCACATAGAATATATAGTAGGGACACGGGTGGCGCTGTGGTCTAAACTACTGAGCCTCTTGGGCATGCTGATCGGAAGGTCAGCAGTTCGAATCCATGCAATGTGGTGAGCTCCCGTTGCTCTGCCCCAGCTCCTGGCAAACTAGCAGTTCAAAAGCACGCCAGTGCAAGTAGATAAATAGGTACTGCTGCGGCGGGAAGGTAAATGGCGTTTCCGTGCGCTCTGGTTTCCGTCACAGTGTCCTGTTGTGCCAGAAGTGGTTTAGTCCTGCTGGCCACATGACCCAGAAAGCTCCCTGAGAGCCAGTGTGGTGTAGTGGTTGAGAGCGGTAGACTCATAATCTGGTGAACTGGGTTTGCTTCCCCGCTCCTCCACATGCAGCTGCTGGTTGACCTTGGGCTAGTCACACTTCTTTGAAGTCTCTCAGCCCCACTCACCTCACAGAGTGTTTGTTGTGGGGGAGGAAGGGAAAGGAGAATGTTAGCCGCTTTGAGACTCCTTAGTGTAGTGATAAAGCGGGATATCAAATCCAAACTCTTCTTCTCCCTGGGCCTGAAAGCGAGATGAGCACCGCAACCCCATAGTTGCCTTTGACTGGACTTAACCATCCAGGGGTCTTTTACCTTTACCTTACCTATATAGTCTTGCAAAATGATCGAGCAAGCAGCGGGGATTGGTTTAAATTTCAATTAAACAGGAAGCAGACAAATATTTCCAACATCCTTCAGAAGGAGGTGTTTCTGATTCAGTAGGTGGCAGTCTCTCCTCTTGAGTTTTCATGCATGCGGAACATTAGATTGGCTTGATTGTTGCAGCCTTCCGGGTGTTTTAATCGCTGCAGTTATATTAGTTCAGAAGAACGGCTGAAGTGATCGAGCCATACTATAAAGTATTTATAACTCAGCCCCTTCTCATGCCTAGCAAGATGTTCTAAGAGTGTCATGTCAGCCTCAAAGAAGCAAGTCTTAGATTGCAAGGACCATGACACTGTGATGGTAAATGACCTAGCAAGAGAGAGGCAGGGTATGCAAACATCTTTCATCTAGTTTAGCTAAAATGTAAAGCTCATTTGTTCATGACTAAAATGAGGGGCAGTTTCCTAGCCACTGAATACAAAGCCATGTTCTCTGTGGCGGTTATTTTTCTCAAATAATGCCCACAAATGTCTCAATTTCACAAGGAAGAGATATGTAAGGCAGGCATCCCCAAACTCAGCCCTCCAGATGTTTTGGGACTACAATTCCCATCATCCCTGACCACTGGTCCTGTTAGCTAGGGATGATGGGAGTTGTAGTCCCAAAACATCTGGAGGGCCGAGTTTGGGGATGCCTGATGTAAGGCCACCAGCAACAGGGCTGAAGTACAACTGAACTTTCTGTCCTCTGACCAGCTTAGGGAAAATGTGTGGCGTTGTGGCCAATATTAACCTGGAGTTCTCTCACGATCCATTCGGAATGAGTGAGCTTCAATTCAGGATACCATGTGACTGTCAACAACTTCTGTGGTTGCGTGAATTCAGCCTGAAATGAAGGCCAGTTCGTATAATGCACAGAATGAAACTACACCAGGAATGAAGTGTTGGCTTCCACATATGCCAACCCAGCTTACTACACTCTCATCAAGCCACTTTGGGTAGCTATGCAGTTGTTTAAAGTAGAAGATGGGTGAGTTACGAGTCAGATGCCAAGCTCAGCCCAGATCCCATCAACATTTTCTATCCACATTAATTTTTAGTCGTGTCAACTGTCACTGGGTGACCTCACAGGAATCAAAATGGAAGAAACAGGAGGTTTTTACCATCTTAGCTGTAACTAAGAGTAGGGACTGTACCGGTATTCAACCAAGTTCCGGTCAAGAGTAGACCCATTGAAAGTAATGAACCTTATTTAGCTGTGCCAATTAATGTCAATGGGTCTGCTTTGAGTAGGGCTAGCATTGGATATCAGCTTGGATTTCTTTCTGCACTGCTCAGTATGTGCTAAGTGAAAAGGCCTTTGGAGAAGCTGTGAAAGGCTCACATTCGTTGCGAAAACCATGGCCGTAGCACTTTCTAGTTAACTTCCTTTCTTCATCCTCCAATCCAAGTTATAATAAAATGAAGCATCATGACTGTTTGCCATGACCCTATTTGGTGACCCAGAGAGAAAAATGCTCGTTTTCAATCGGGGTGCAGGAATTTGGTTTGTTGGTTATATGGTTATTAGGAAGCTTTTGGTGACATGGAAAATGGTGGCCTGTGGACGTTTTGAGTGTAGACTCTGAAGCCTAGTGGGCTTGGCATAACCAAGAGGTATGACTTGAGCTTAATTTGCATACCAAGTTGTGCTAGAACTTCTGGTAGCCCTTCAAGCCTTTTCAGCTACTAGAGCTGCATGCCAGTCAATTCAAACCATTGTTTTGCTTGAGCAAAGGAACATGGAGTCCGAACAAAGAATGTCTGGGGACAACAAAGAAAACTCAGCATGTCCCAATCGTTATCTCCCCCGCGAAAGGCTTTTAGCACCATTGGTATTGTTGTGAACGAGCTGGTGGCTTTTGAGCACTGTGATTAGGAGAACAAAACCATATATCAGGGGTCAACAAACTTTTTCAGCAGGTCCACTGTCGCTCAAACCTTGTGGGGGCCCGCACTGTCTATCTATCTATTTATCTATCTATCTATCTATCTATCTATCTATCTATCTATCTATCTATCTATCTCTATCTATCTCTATCTATCTATCTATCTTTCTATCTATCTATCTATCTAATTTGTGGGGTGGGGGAATAAATGAATTCCCATGCCCCACAAATAACCCAGAGATGCATTTTAAATAAAAGGACACATTCTACTCATGTAAAAACACGCTGATTCCCAGACCGTCCTTGGGCCAGATTTAGAAGGCAATTGGGCCGGATCCGGTCCCCGGGCCATAGTTTGCCTACCCATGCCATATATTATCCCTGGTTGGAGGCCCATGGTGCTTTCTGTCAAGGGCACCTGCCGCTTCTCAGGAGCTTAATTTCTGTTTACTTATGAGCATTCCATCCCAAGGCACCTTTCCGCTTTTTAATACAGTAGCATGACCAAGCAGGAATGACGTGAACTCATTGTTTTGTCCCATTCTAGGTTTGAAAATGTTGGCGAATTTACCTCTGAGCTCGAGGCCAGCGATGACCCAGCGGCATATGTCACCAACTTGTCGTACTACCACCTGGTTCCGTTTGAAACTGATATTTTGGACTAAGAGGGCCAAGCGAGCTTTGTGGCTGACATCAGAGGGGCGTCTTTGAGCATGGCGTTCACCACCCCATAGTTTTGCATTTGTCGTGAGATGCAAGGCAGAGAGGGGCTCGCTACATCTGTCTTGATGCTGGCACCTCTGCTTGGTTCTTCATCATGGCTCCTGGAGGCAGCTTGTGAAGATGCCATTCTGTTCTAATGGACAAAGAGACATTAGTTTTGCCAAAGGGAATGAAGCAAAGACACCTGGAGCATAACAGGCCAAGGAACTATGTCATGCAGCCAAATCAGCAGCAACCACACCGTTGACAAATCATTGGTGAATGTGCAAAAATCAGTGGCGCCGGTTCTTATTGATATACGGTAGGAACTTGCATAGACCATCCACATTTCTTCTCCCTCGAGCTCCCTCTTACCATAAGTACATTCTTAACCTTTTCCAATGAAAGGCCTTCTGTGTTCAGTTTTCATTCCTCAGAGTGACAACTTCTAACAAGTGTCATGGTAGTTCATTCATTGAAAGATGCCTTATGTCATGCGTGCCTGCAGGAAATAAGCACATAAATGGATTGCTTAATTTAACTTATTCTAAGCCTGTGGTTTTATTTAATCATCCGAGGGCCTGTCTTTTTCACTTGAAATAATAATTAATAATAAAAATAATTATAAAGGAAACAAGCAAGTTACACCCCAAGTTGGGGGAAAGGGAAAGAAATCCATGGTTATTATTTTTTTCTGTACCTGAATTTTGGATGGGTCTGCTAGAAATGCTGTTAGGATTTCTCCCCTGTCTTGGAACCAGGAAATCTTTGCCATTCTCACTATTGCAGGGTTTCCCCTAGAATTGTCAGCTGGCTGTCTAGGGTAGGGATAAGGAACCCTCCATATGTTTGTGGACTACAACTTCCATCCATCATCCCTGACCAGTGTCCATGCCAACTGGGACTGATGGGAGTCAGATGTCCCTCTATGGCCCCCATTATTATTACTTCTCATGCATTCAGAAATAAGCTTCAACCATCTACATGTGGACATTTTAAAGCTGTGCACATTTATAAGGTGCACCCTTATAAAATTCACTAGCCCACTTTGACTCTAGCCCTCCCCCTCTGTTTGCCTTCTGGGGTTGGAAGTTTGACCAAAATAGTTGTATAGCAGGCAGAGTTTTGGACCTGCACTGAAAGAGCTTCCATGCACAGCTATTAAGAAAACAAGTGGAATTTGCTGCCAAGGAGTGTGGTGGAATCTCCTTCTTTGGAGGTCTTTAAGCAGAGGCTTGACAGCCACCTGTCAGGAATGCTTTGATGGTGTTTCCTGCTTGGCAGGGGGTTGGACTGGATGGCCCTTGTGGTCTCTTCCAACTCTACGATTCTATGATTCTAAGTGCAATTTTGAAGGTCCTTGAAAGTGACAGCCACATTGTCCCTTCTGCTTGCCACTGGCCTGGGGGAAAAGAGTAAACAACTCTTGCGTTCCCTGAAGGAGGACATGGCACAGAGACAAGTTATGTAGGCCTGAATGGCATGGATGAGGAGGGAGAACTGGTTCTGTGGTGACAGTAGTGGCCTCTGTTAACATGAAGCATTTGAGGTAACAGCAGAAGCAGGCCTCAAAGCCTTTTAACTACTGAATGGTGCTGTGTTAAGCTTGGTTTTGGCTCCAGCTCATAGATGGCAAAGCACCTGTTCTCGCAGCTTATTCAACCACATACTGTGATGAAGCTGCTTAATAAAGGCACATCTAAACTATAGGCCTCAACTGGTTTAATTGTAATTCCTTCTACTCAGGGGGAATATGAAGAACTGTATTTCTGTGAGCCATGCTCCAGCAGAGTATTATCAACACCCACTGAAAATTATAGTTCCCAGAGGAAGGGGAAATGGTGGTTAAACTGAGATAAAACTGATAGAGGTGTTTAGTGGAATTGCCAGAAGTTGTGTGTAGGAAATGAAGAACAGAATACATTCCAAGTTCCTTGTTCCTTTTGTCCCCCCACCCCCCAAGCTCCGAAGAATATGGTACATTGCCCCCTTCTCCTGTGAACCTTTCAGTATTCTTTTGTATAATGATTGTAAAACAAAATTTGCTAATGTAAATAGTAATAAATTATTGAGAACCCAACTCTTTTGCAAGAGATGTTTCCAATATATTTTAATGAAATAAAATATTACTCATTGTACGTGTAACACCTGGTGTTGAGCGTGATCTTAAGGTATTTGGCATATGAAACTGCCGTAGGCTGTTGGTCCATCTAGTCTGATACTTCCTGCTCTGAATGGGAGTAGCTTTCTAAGGGACAGAATGGCTGTGAGGAAAAAGGCCAACCCAGTACGCTCCAATGCAGAGCAGCATCATGGGAGCGTCACATCATCGTGGCACCAAGTAGGACCCCATTAAACACAGAGAACTGAAGTGTCAACACATGGTCTTGGAAGAAAGATGGGATTTTGAGGTTACCATGTATTGAAGAGGAGTTGCTTATTCTGTAACATGGTTTACCTTCAGTGTTCGTTTGGTTGTCCAACACTCTTCCTGGATCACTAGACAGTTGGACCTTGATTTGCACTTGCCACATGCCCCTTTTCTCAGAAATACTCAAGTTAGGGAACCTGCCGCTTTCTAGATGGTGCTAGACTCCAACTCCCATCAGCCCTGGCCAGGAAGGCTGAAGCTGATGGGAATGGCAGTCTAACAACACTGAAAGGGTCACAGATTCCTTGTCCCTGTACAACACAATTTTATCCTCACAACAAGCTATGCTACACAAAGCAATAGCGACTGGCTCTTTGGCTGAGCAGGGCTTTGTGCCTGGGTCTCCCGGGTCTAAGTACATCACAATGTATTTGCTTGGTGCGAGATAAATCTAAAAATGATCCCTTGGGAACCCAGAGCTACTTCTTTACTGGGATTGACAGAGCAACGTGCTGCACTGCTGTTGCTTTTTCTCTGCTTCATCAATGGCACTGTGATGTAATTAATACCCAAAAGGAAATCCTGCTCTTAATACCAAATGTTGAGATGGATTAACTGTACTGTCTTTGGTGAAGCAATCTGGGGGTTGCCCTCAAGCTGTTTCTAATACAGAACTACCGTAACCAATTGTAACCTATAAAGTGATAATTTATGTCAATTCTTGCCGTTAGTTAGGTTACATAATTAAGTGTTATGTCCAGATTACGAGTCAAATCATGTTACTAAATTCCAGCTCTTTACGGGGCAACGGCGGGGGTGGGGGGGGTGGACTTGCCACGGTCTTAATAAAACTACACACTGGTTAATTTTTGCTTCCCTTCTCCTTTGTAGAAATTGAAAGTTTTATTTCTGCTGATTTGTGAGGACAGAGACTTGAACGTGAAAAATATGCAATCACTGGAAATTGAAACAAAGGCACAGAGAGCAAAATACTTCTTCCGTTATAATATTGACTAGAATTTGGAATTATGCAAGAAAGGGGACTGGCAGTAGGTTCAAGACAACAAAAAGAGATATATTTTTTTCTCCACACAGCATAAAAATGACTGGTGGAATTTAAGCAAATATGAGATGTGATGGCCATTAGCTTAAGTATTATAATTTTAATAATGAATTTGAAAAGGGATTAGGAAAAATCAAAGAAGATATAGCTGTCAGCAACTATTCACCATTGCACCTCCACGTACAAGTGCACTCTACCTTTTCATAGCCATGCTGCGAATGATCAAGAGGAGGAAACCATCTCATCCTATGTCTTGTTTGTAAACTTCTAGGGGTACGTGGCTGGCTACTATTAGCAATATAATTACAACACTTTTAACTAATCCAGTGAGGCAGGGATGATCTTTTACGTACCTTTATGCCAGAGATTGTCCAAGTACGTTGGCTGCTGTGTTTGTTTTAAAAGGCTTTCCGTAGCCGGTGCCAGCAAAGTAATTATCAAATCATCCTGTAAAGGCTGCTCCTTTACTTGAGTGCTTAACATACATTGTGGTAATAACTCTTGGTCATCTTAAGAATCTATTTTTATTGTGGTCTATTCATGTTGCGGTTTCATTTGAGCCCCTGGAGTAAAATCCCTTGCTTCCCATTTAGGTTTTCAGAATCTAAATGCATTTCCTCTCTGCAACATACAGAAATCAGTGCATGACAGCTCAGCATCTGCCGTCATTTTTACACAAGGGCATTACTGTACTTGGTGTCACATTTAAAAAACACCCACCCACCCAAGACTCCTCTTTCCAAAGAAACCGCTCAATAGATGAATTTAGCTGCTTTCTGAAGCTGATGACAGCATGAAGTAATAATAATTTCCTGCAAAAAAACCACTTGCTTTTGTCTCGCTGAAATGGCACCAGAATGCCAGCAGGTGCATCACATCAGTATCACTGCAGCCTCACTGCATACATTTCCTGGAAAACAAAATAATACCAGTAAAACCCTTTGAGGGAGTGATTCCTTGATCCTCCCTTTAATGGTCAGTTTGAACTGCTTTAGACAGAGCCACATCTATGTGTTTAAGGAATGCATTTTACATCAATATCATTGCCGTCTGATTCTTAAGTTGTGCTCAATGACCAAAGCATGTAACCTACAAAATGGGAGCTCTCTTCATCTGAACCTGCACACAGCATTCACTGAACACATGGATGATAACGGGGTGGGATTGTGCCTTCTGGATCTACCCCAAATCTCTCTGCGCTTACAGAAAGTGCCAAGGAAGCTCTGTATTGCACACCTAAATATACAGAGGCTTGGGGCATGATTTGCGACCCATGCACAATCTGGGCCTCCAACTGTGCACAGTCTATGTATGTACACTTTGTACATGCACAGAGAAGTCCTTCACACCTCCTGCTAGATATGCAGAGGTGGGACAAGAAGCATGATCGATCCCCACCCTGATGTGTTTGATGAGGGTGGTTTGAAGGTGTCAATAGGGCTAGCGTGTCGCTCAGCCAAACGTCTCTTTACGGCCACTATTATCCAGATCCATTCAACATTGTTGAAAACCCACCTGCCATTTTCATCATTCCAGAAAGAAGCAATGGCACAAAGTGTGAAGTCTGAAGGTGAAACTGCCTCCTATTAGGGAGAGGTTTGGAAAACTGCACCTCTCTCTCTCTTGATAGAATATTCTCTCGCTTTCACAGTAAGGCTGTATTCGAAGAATTAAGTCGGCATTCTATAATCTTCTCAGTTTTAATATAGCACAAAGCAGCAAAGAAAAATATATAGCGTGTACCCTCTTCGGGGCACAACAATAACATTTCAAGATTGTGGACTCACACTTTAGAGAGTTAAAGGTTCTTAAGCACTTCCATGGTCCTACATTTGCTGGAAAGAAATCGTCACTGTGCTCATCTTGTATCCCCCCCCCCCGACATCTTTATTGAAAGTTCAAAAAGCACATAATTATATGTGCACGAAACATGGTGAGACATAAAAAAGAGAAACAAAACCCACGTAGAAGGGGAAACAAAGGGGGGAGGGGGGAACCCAAAACTGTATATTTTACAAGGTTGTTATTGTCCTTCACCAGATCTTAAACTATTACAGTATTTATAACAATGGGATTCCAAATACCATTGAATTTGTCCATGGCAAGTCTGCGTTTATATGCAAGTTGTTCATATGTTGCAATTTGTATAAGTCGTCAATCCAATCGTAGAAGGGAGCCCCATTTATATTTTTCTAATTCATCAGTCTCAGTCCTTGCTGTGGAAAGGGCACGGAGAGTCCACTCGTATTGTCCTTTTGTAAGGTTCCATGTGCTGGGTATCCTATATAATAAAGAGCCTGTGTCCCTCCGTACCACTTTCCGTCCGTCAGAGGAAATCGGAAGCGCGCGTGCGCTCCAGTGAGACACGGATTGGAGGACGCAGACCAATAGGAGCGGGGGCAGCGGCGCAAAGCGCCGCTGCCCGCAGCCTCCTCCTGTCGGCCATCTTTTAGCCGCTGGCGGGGAGAAGGCGGCCACTGGCCGCCGTTCCACGATGGCCAGGCAACCGCGACCCCGCGACGGGGCTTGGCGGCGCTGGAAGCGGAGGAGGCCCACGGAGGAGCGCCGGCTACAGGCGGCGCTGGAAGCGGAAGAGCCCCGCGGAGGAGCGCCGGCTGTAGGCTCTGTGGGAAAGGGGCGGCGCGCCGAGGGAGCGTCGGCTCCTTAGGTTGCCCATCCACAGGGACAGGCAGCTTCAGGAGCCGACACTCCCTCGCCGGGAGCTGCAGCGCCGAGCAGGATGCATCCCGCCCGGCGCTGCTGCTCCCGCGGTCACTGAGCGACCGGCTGAGGGAGCGTCGGCTCCTTAGGTTGCCCGTCCACAGAGACAGGCAGCTTCAGGAGCCGGCACTCCCTCGCCGGGAGCTGCAGCGCCGAGCAGGATGCATCCCGCCCGGCGCTGCTGCTCCCGCCGTCACTGAGCGACCGGCCGAGGGAGCGTCGGCTCCTTAGGTTGCCCGTCCACAGGGACAGGCAGCTTCAGGAGCCGGCACTCCCTCGCCGGGAGCTGCAGCGCCGAGCAGGATGCATCCCGCCCGGCGCTGCTGCTCCCGCGGTCACTGAGCGACCGGCCGAGGGAGCGCCGGCTCCTGAGGCTGCCCGTCCCTGCTGCTTTAAAGCAGCACGGACAGGCAGCCTAGAGCCCGTAATCTTTACGGGCTTAATTTACTAGTACAGTATAATTCAAGAGGATATTTTGCTCTGTAAATGTAAGGTTGTTCCGCACAGTTCTGTTGATGGTTTCAGCTACCTTCTGCCAAAAATCTTTCAATATAGGACAATGGTTTTTTTATCTTGTATTTTCTTCCTGCTTATATGTATTGCACCTTTCGATCTAGAAAAAACCCCAAAGCAGTTTACATCAGAGAATGAAATCTGATTACATCAGGACTGCTTCTACTCCTTTACAATGCATAGGGTCGCTCCAGGCTAGCATATCCTCTCCGGGTTATTCTTAGATCCTTGTGGCTTTCCCCAGTGCCTTCCATCCTATCTCACTCCCTCAATGGCTGGCAAATAATTGCCCTGCTGAATGCTCCCTCCTAGCTTTTCCTGAAGATGGGAGGACTTTTCACTGCCCAAGGGCAGCGAGGGAGAACCCAGGTGCAGCAACAGGTGCCTCGGGTGACATGCTGAGCAATGGACTTCAAGCTTCTGATGCCTGGGTGTTTGCTCCTTCTTCCCGCCACTGCCAGGATCAGACCATCCAACCGCCTAGAAGCATAGCTGTCAACCCTCCCTTTTTTTGCGGGAAACTCCCTTATTCCAATGCCGTTTCCCGCTGCTATCCCGGATTGTTGATATCCCTTAAATTTCCCGGATTTCAAAGGAAGCAGCTCCTCTCCCTCCCTGCCGGCCAGGGAGGCTCCTCAGCTGCGTTGCTCGGCTGCCAATAAGGAGTCTGAGACCGTCTGAGGGCGGAGCTTGCATGCCTTGTGCAGCCAGACCCTCACGCCCAACCAGACAGCCTGCCTGCCGTCTACGTGCTCGCTCTTTCGCTCACCCGTTCGCGCGCAGCCTCTGGAGCGCAGGGTGGCGAGGCTACTTGGTGCCATTGCACCGCCCTCACGGCATCCCTTATTTTCAAATCCGAAAGTTTGAAAAAAAACCTTATTTTCAAATCCGAAAGTTTGAAAAAAACCCTTATTTTCAAATCCAAAAGTTTGAAAAAAAACCTTATTTTCAAATCCGAAAGTTGACAGCTATGCCTAGAAGGTGCTGCCAAGTGCAGCAGCTGTACGTTTAAGCATTGCACAGCATTGCGACAGATGGTATCTCTAGCATTTCATGGCTGTTTGGCCCCACAATTTACAATGCCACCCCTCCCCTCTACACCCAGATGTGCATATATCTGCCAACCGAGGACGACACTTCATGCGTCTGATGAAACTGGCTCGAATCCACAAATGCCCGTGGCGTAATTAATCTCTCTTGATAGCACAACATAATTCTCCACTGATTTGGCACAAGACGTGTCTCTCTGGTCTTCCGCAGAATGGACAGGACTGCAGGAGAAAGAGAGTTGGGTCAAGATTCTGTGAGTCGAGATTCTATCTCCAGATGGTGGAGCTATAGCCCAGTTGGCAGAGTACAAGACTTTTAATCTCACGGTTGTGGGTTCAAGCCCCATGTTGGGTGAAAGATTCCTGCATTGCAGGAAGTTGGACTAGATGACCCTCGTGGTCCCTTCCAACTCTACGATTCTATGACTGTATGAGACATAATTGATCTATTTAGTGCATATGGATTTTAGTCAATGTACATGCAAAAAGTCAATACCAAAATTTGATAATATTGAAGGGAATATGCAGTGCCAGCAATTTCTGCCAGAAAAATCACCTATGGACATTCACTTCACATTAAGCCCCGCTGAACACAATGTGACTTACTTCTGAGTAAACATCCTTAGGATTGCATTGTTAGTATTCCCCAGTTGTGTGTGTTAGCACAGGGAATATATGTTTGTTACTCTGCATCTTACAAGCTGCTCCTGAATACTTTCCCCACCGAAGCTCCATTAACATTAAGAATAAAAATTGCACCAGAAGGGGGGGAAATAGGAGCTTGCTATTACAAAGTGAATGACCTCAGGGTTACTCTCTACCTTAGCGAGCCTTTTGAAGGTTGTGCTGATACTGATATATATATATATATATATATATATATATATATATATATATATATATATTACATGCAGGAACAAGAATGTAATAAATTAGTGCAGTCCTAAGTAAATAAGCAGCAATTGACGAGCAACATTTGGGATGACTGATGAGTTTTTCTCTTTTCCAGCAGTTACCCGCAAGCTTTCCCTTGCTTTCTTGCTGAGTCGGTGTTCTTCTCTAACTGAGCTGTAAGTAGGTCTGGTGTGGAAGGAGGCTCTAAGTAACCCGAAGGACTAATTTTGCAAGCAGGCCTGAGCAAATACATTTTGTTGTTGACAGCCTGAGGTAGGCAAAAATCCCTACCCCCCCCCCCCCCCGCTTCTCTGGTACCACATTGCAAATGTTGACTGCTATGTGAGTTGAATCTTAACTCCAGCATGGGCGGCACACCTCATCCTCCATGGCACCTAAGGGCAGCAGGGTATTTTGAGAGGCACATGGAAGGTTGCATTAGGGGTATGGCATTACACTGGCCATAAAATTTGGTTTGGACCCTGGCACTTCAGGAAATAGCTTGCCTTGGCCTGAAGTACTTCAGAAGTTTCAGCTTGGAGTCAGAGCCTGATTCAGAAAACAAGAACAACTACGTGTCATTCCCACCATCACACACAAATTTCACTACCAGGAGTAGCTTAAAAATAGCTACATCTTTTTTTATTGTTTGACAGAGGTAGGTGAAATTGGCATGTATCATAAAGGTAAAGGTAAAGGGACCCCTGACCATTAGGTCCAGTCGTGTCCGACTCTGGGGTTGCGGTGCTCATCTCGCATTATTGGCCGAGGGAGCCGGCGTACAGCTTCCGGGTCATGTGGCCAGCATGACTAAGCTGCTTCTGGCGAACCAGAGCAGCACATGGAAACGCCGTTTACCTTCCCGCTGGAGCGGTACCTATTTATCTACTTGCACTTTGACGTGCTTTCGAACTGCATGTATCATAAAGGTAAAGGGACCCCTGACCATTAGGTTCAGTCGTGTCCGACTCTGGGGTTGCGGCGCTCATTTCGCTTTATTGCACTTTGCACTTTGATGTGCTTTCGAACTGCTAGGTGGGCAGGAGCTGGAACCGAGCAACGGGAGCTCACCCCGTCGCAGGGATTTGAACCGCCGACCTTCTGATCAGCAAGCCCTAGGCTCTGTGGTTTAAGCCACAGCGCCACCTGGGTCCCTTTCCTGTCAAATCACAGGCAAATACATGCAGGCATAGGAGCCAACTCCTCGGGGCCAAGATGCCTTTGGCACCTCCAATAAAATATTTGTGGGGGCTGCCCTCTCAAAGAGGTCATATTCAGCTGGAAATTATAGGCGCTCTTCCTTTTGGCAGGTAAAACCATTCCTGCATAATGAGCTGCCCCTGTCACAATTCTCTCTTCTAACCAGGCAGACTTTAAGACCCAGAGAAAACAGACTGAAGAGAGATGCCACAAACAGTTATGCCTACCTAGAAGGGAATGGTGAGTCTGGAAGAAACAAATATTATAAGAGGAGGTTTGGTTAATTTGCCCCACCTTGGGTTGTGCTATGCAGTGTTTATAAGAGCATCTCACAAGCTGTTTGTATCGCCATCACACTTTTAGGATTTGGGGCTGTGCTGCCAGTTCCTGAGTGTAGCGAACCCCCTTGCTGGACTATGGGTCACCCTAGTAAGATTGTTTATTGGCACTGCAGGTGTACTGGTTTTAACTGCAACCCCTCACACGCTGCCCGCCTGGGTTCGACTTCGGACCGATCCCCTTCCTAATACTACTTTAGGGATCCCGGTAGCACAAGGGTAACAGTCCAATCTAGCGTGTCCCAATATATTCCCTGCTCTGGGCTATTTTGGTGCAAAGCCTTCACTGCCTACAGTCTTGGGATTCTTTTACTTCGAGCCCCCTTCCCACTGTATTCAGCTGCCTAGCCTCGCTAGCAACTCTGTGGCACGCTTAAGACTTTCACCCTCAAGCCACTCCTTCTGGGTATCTCCAGGAAACAAACTATCCCTCGCAGGTCAAGTCCTGTCCCCTCTCAGAGTTTTCCCAGCCTAGAGCCTGTATATATCACGCTGGACTTCCTTAACAGACGATTCCTTCAGGCACGATTGAGAACAGAGATTTTATTGTACTACAAGCATAATGGTTTCAGATATTCTTGGTTATTGAGCTTTGTTTCATTACAGACTTAGTTACTAACAGTTTCATCCACAACAACTAATCCTACCCTAAAAACCTCCCTCTCCGACGATCCACCCAACACTAACCCTCCATCAATCCACCCACTCCACACTGAGCCAACGGACGTTCCCTCCTTTTAAACCTCAGAAGGTTCCGCCTCATCAGAGCGAGCTGTCTGTCATTCAGTTCTGCACCTTAACTCATAACATGCCGGGGATAAATTGAACATTCTATCAGCCAACAGGGCTGATTCGCCACACTGAGCGTTGTCTCAATTTTGGATATCTACCGCAATGACGTTTGATTCCCTGATGCTTAGCGATCTGCAAAACCATGAATGAAAAATGAAAAGTGTAGGCAGCAGGGGTCAAGACATTAGTTATGAAACTAAAATCACAGCAGGCAGTCTGATTGTTATTGTGAAAAGATGTTAGCGGGGAGAAAACAAAACCTCCAGGATGACTACAGATGTTCCAGGAGTACATAATGAACTTGCTGTGTGCTCTGTATTCACCCCAAGCTGTTCGAAATGTTGACTTGGAGAACGATCATATATTCTGTTCCAATGGGCCAAACTCTCTCTCTCTCTCTCTCTCTCTCTCTCTCTCTCTCTCTCTCTCTCTCTCTCTGTGTGTGTGTGTGTGTGTGTGTGTGTGTGTGTACAGAGAACTCTATAGCTCAACGAGCCAACAAGGAACTGCGAAATAACTCTAAATCTGTGACAAACTCTGGAGATGGGACTATTACACTGGCAACGCTGCATTATGCGGCTCCATACGCATCATGCGCCATCGATTTGGATTAGCTTGACTTCTCACTGGTGACGGAAGGTGGAAATGTTGTATACAAACTCATCTCCAGATTATTAGGCATACAAGTGCAATTCTCTCCAGGTCTGGAAACAAAGTCGGTGGCTTGTCAAACATGCTCATTTGGATAAGGCTCCATCAGGGAAAGGCTGAGGAAATGAAAACAGCCTCAACATACGGAAGATTTTCTATAGCAATATGATGCAATGTATAATGACAGTTTTTTCTTTCCAAGTCTGGCAATTTAGTTTTAATTGTGCCCTGGGGAGCTCTTAAGGAGCAGCTAACGCACGATGGCAAGGTGCTCTAATCTAGACATTACTACTCCTAATATATATTCATAACTCCTCATTTTTAGGTAAAAGCAATAAAGCTGCCTGAGAAAATAGAAATGGTATCTATCAAGCAGGTGCAGCTAGAAGGTAGGATGGAATGGAAGCTATTGCTGCAAAGCTGTGTAAGTTTCTAATGCCAGAAAAGTCCTTCCTTTATCTTTTCCGGTTGTTGTTACTGTAGTCTAGAGATCCAAACCTGCCTCCGTAGAGATGAGCTGACATAATCACATACACAGTGCCTTTGTTTTATAAACATGCTTGCTCAACTGTCAGTCCTACAAAATGGGGACCGTGCAGATTAACCTTTCCTAGACAATACAAAATAAAAAGTAAAAAAAAATTCCTTCCAGTAGCACCTTAGAGACCAACTAAGTTTGTTCTTGGTATGAGCTTTCGTGTGCATGCACACTTCTTCAGATACACTGAAACAGAAGTCACTAGACCCTTATATATAGTGAGAGGGGTATTACTCAGAAGGGTGGTGGGAATGGGTGAAAGGCTGATAGCTGTGGTAAACCTGTTGACGACTGTTAACGACTGCAATTAGTCTTACAGGAAAAAGCAAGGGGTGAGAAGGTTAAAAAAGCTTTGTCATGTATAATGAGATAAGAATCCAATGTCTTTGTTCAGACCAGGTCTCTCCATGGTTTTAAGCTTGGTAATTAGTTGCAATTCAGCAAATTCCTAGACAATAACTCACTTGTCTAAGGAATTTGCCAGATGAAAACGATGAAAACGACAGTCTTTTGCCACAAAAATTCATCGTTTTCTCTTTCCCTGACTGGTTCCTTATTGATCTTTCAACTGGCAAACTCTGCAAGTCTAAACACTTGCAGGGAGCGATCCTATAGCAAGATCCACATAACACATAACATAACACCGAGACCACATAACACCGGTCTTGAAAGACCTACACTGGCTCCCAGTACGTTTCCGAGCACAATTCAAAGTGTTGGTGCTGACCTTGAAAGCCCTAAATGGCTTCAGTCCAGTATACCTGAAGGAGCGTCTTCACCCCCATCGTTCAGCCCGGACACTGAGGTCCAATGCCGAGGGCCTTCTGGTGGTTCCCTCACTACGAGAAGCCAAGTTACAGGGAACCAGGCAGAGGGCCTTCTTGGTAGTGGCACCCGCCCTGTGGAATGCCCTCCCTTCAGATGTCAAAGAGAACAACAACTACCAGACCTTTAGAAGACATCTGAAGGTAGCCCTGTTTAGGGAGGCTTTTAATGTTTAATAGATTATTGTATTTTAATGTTCTGTTGGAAGCCGCCCAGAGTGGCTGGGGAAACCCAGCCAGATGGGCGGGGTATAAATAATAAATTATTATTATTATTATTATTATTATTATTATTATTATCCATCAGGATGAGTGGGATAGGATCCAGAGGATCTCTGGATGGTCCAGGAGGTTCTTGGCACAAACAGGCTATATGGCAGCTTAACTCCCACATCCTCGGCTCAGACAGAGTTATGCCAGTGTATTTCCCTCATCCCTATACAACTTTTAGAAGACATCTGAAGGCAGTCCTGTATTGGGAAGTTTGTAATGTTTGACATTTTATAATTTTTTTATATTTTGTTGGAAGCCACCCAGAGTGGCTGGGGAAACCCAGCCAGATGGGAAAGGGTATAAAATAATAATAATAATAATAATAATAATAATAATAATAATAATAATAATTCCAGCTCAACCAGGACCCAGCAGATCTTAAACTAGAAACCCAGCCTAAGTTAAGCAGGCAAAAGAGAAATAAAATAAACTAGAAATAAAACATAAGATAAAAGTTAATCTAATGACTGAAAAAATAAATTATCAAACTAACAACAATGAGGGTAGAGGAGAAGTAGCAGCAGCGGAGGAAACAATGCGTTTTGTGGCATGAAGTGAATAACAAGCTGGTGGGTTCAGAAGCAGTTGAATCAACCATGGTGATGGGAAAGTGTCCTTAAATGTGGCTGAGGACAGCAGATTAGTTTAGGAGAGCACAGGACAGGTCAAATGACATATACACCTCTGCCCTCCAACACATTCCTGCCACTCCCTGACCCACAGTATCTATCATCTCAGGTGGTTGCCTCAGTCTACCTAATGGTAGCCATGCATCAGGAGTGACCAGGAATCCACAGGATCCAAACTCTCCCATGCCACGGACATGCTTCTGACAAGGCAGACAAGCTTTGCCAGTCTTGGTGCTGGCATCGCTGTCCTTTCCCGCCTGGAATTCACCTGGTGCCATGAATGTGTTTATAAGCTTCTGTACTTCTGATAACCTACAGCAGTGGTTACATATTCATATGACCACTGCTCCTTGAAAACGTCCATTGTATGTTGAGGTATGCGATTATTTTTCATTATTATATTAGTGCTATGCTTTATTGTATTATGTATATTTGCATTACATGTATTGATTTCATGGATTACTGTGATACATGTCCGTGCAGGTTTCTTAGTTGTTTATCTATTTATCTATATTTTGCAGTTATATGCTGAAGAAGACGTACACGAAACAGTGTCAATACCGGATCACTGTCCGTTGTCTTTCTGTTATTATACAAGAAAAATATATACACTACTTTCATTGGCTGTCGTGTTGCTCGTTTTTGGTTTCTGTTTCAAGATTGCAACACAGAGGTTTTTTTTATCCTACTGACATGTTTCTGACAAGGCAGACAAGCTTTGCCAGTCTTGGTGCTGGCATCGCTGTCCTTTCCCGCCTCTTCCACCCTGATTCCAGGGTGAGTCCAGTAGGGCTTAGGAAATTGTGGCCTCTCCACCCCACACTCCCAGACTTCCATAACAGATGCTCTGTAACTCAGGTTGTTCGGTATACCATATAATGGTGAAGTATATCAATACCGTGATTCTCAAATGCAGCAGATACGTTCACGAGATATATCATGGTCAAAAGAGATGAACAGAAGAGCTTGTGTGAGATGGAGTTGAGGAGAGCACTGGGAAAATTAAATTTAGAATCCTTTTTTGGGGGGATCATGATTGGGATTTCTGTATTATAACTTCTTTTTTGCTTTTCTGGCATAATACGGAACTCGCCGCACACATAGAAACTCGCCGCACACTCCAGTTCTTTGTATGCAACCTCTTTTTTTCTTTTCTTTCCCCTCAGTCTGCCTTTGTGCTTTGATGGAATTTACCACTGAGCAATAGTTGCCATGGTAACCAGGACATGGCTGCGCTAGTAATAAAGAATCCCTAGAGAGCAAATATACAAGCCACAGACACAATTCTTTTTGGGGGGAGGGGGGGCTTTGTGTGCATTTTGGGATACCCCGCATGCTCAAACTCTGGAGTCTCCAGATCGGGCTTTGAATAACCCCTGTCTGATACCCAGGAGAGTTGCCGTGAGCCATTATCGACAATAGTGAGCTCGATGGAACAGTGGGTCTGACTCAATGCAAGATGCTGCCCTATATTCCTAGCCCCATAGCTGTCAACTTTCGGATTTGAAAATAAGGGATCAGCACATAGCTGTCAACCTTTCCCTTTTCTCGCGAGGAATCCTATTCGGAATAAGGGAATTTCCCACAAAAAAAGGGAAATGTTGCCAGCTATGCAAAGTAAGCCTGTCCACGGTGACACGAGGAGGGGAAGCAGAGCGAGCTCGGGGCCCCTTCTCAAACAGGCAGACGGCTCAGGGATGCCGCAAGTGCGGTGCAATGGCACCAAGTAGCCTCGCCGCCCTGCGCTCCAGAGGCTGCGTGCGAATGGGAGAGCGAAAGAGCGAGCTCATAGACGGCAGGCAGGCTGGCTGTCTGGTTGGGCGTGAGAGTCTGGCTGCACAAAGCATGCAAGCTCCGCCCCCAGTCGGTCTCAGACTCCTTATTGGCAGCCGAGCAACGCAGCTGAGGAGCCTCCCTGGCCGGCAGGGAGGGAGAGGAGCTGCTTCCTTTGAAATCCGGGAAATTTAAGGGATATCAACAATCCGGGATAGCAGCGGGAAACGGCATTGGAATAAGGGAGTTTCCCGCAAAAAAAGGGAGGGTTGACAGCTATGCCTAGCCCTGCCAGTTCACTGTGGCCAGGGTGGGAGGAGGTGGGCAGAATTCTTCTTTTTCCTTCTCATTGAGGGAAGGAACTACACCTGCCATAGTCTCGGGCCAGTTTGGTGGGTGCATCTGTCATGAAATTCTACTCAATATTGATCCAGAGCAGATTCCAACGCAGAGTAAAAACTTAAACGCATTGCAGGATTCCCCCCAAAAATAGACCAGAGGCGATCGCATTTCATCCAGCAGAGCTTTACTGCTACTGAAGGCAAATGAGCATAATGGTCACAAGCCCAATACATTCAGGATTGGCACTGTCCATAAGAAATCCAGTTGCAGCAGACTTAACTTAAACTTAACAATAACTTATAATAAGTCTAAACCTTAATGCTAAGCACACTATGTACAGAATACCACACCCGAAGGAAAAGAGATAGAAAGAGAAGTGAAACCCAGGCTCCTCCTGGCCTTAATTTTCTAGTCAGCATGACCTTGACAGAAAAGATAAGAGAACCAGTTTAAGCCAGCTGTACTCAGCTTCTCTGAAGGAATAACCCAAACATCAGGAACCTTCTGCTTGCTTCTTTCACACAGAGAAGCTTCCAGAATCCTCTTGAATTAAGTAGAATAGGAAAGATCTCTACACATCAGATCAATACTTTCTGCACTTAGAAATGCAAGCTAACAGTATCGGGCTAGTGATGTGGCTTTGGAGACTGTGGGTCCATTTCCACTCTTCCCTTAGGACATCTATACAGGCAAAGCTTTCTGGGAATGTACTGAGGGATCTCTAGAGGGATCTCTGGGAATGTACTGAGGGATCTCTAGAGGTGTAGATGTCCTACTGATATGGCTTCCTAAAGCCCCTTCAGCCATCTGCAGGGTTGCTGCCAAAATCAGTTAAAAGCCAATATCAAAACAACCCATCAGCTACCCTAACTTTCAAGGCATGAATGGAACCTGCTCTAATTATTGGCTGTTGCTGTCAAACTTTTAACAAACTTTTGTCCCACTGCCGCTTCTAGTCAAACAGGGCTTGAGGTGTTTTTTATTATTATTATTTTAAACACCACAAACAGCCGAAAATCTGTTTGCTGGAGAGGAAATGACATGTTGATGATGCTGAGATGATCAAGGGACTGAGGAGATAGATGTCTGGTGTAACTACTAGAAAAGATTTAACCAGAGACATAAATAGTCAATTAGACAGAGACCCGGAGGACTGAGTGACTTTGTTTTCTCCCTTGATTTTCTCATCATTCTGTTAGCTTCAGCCTTGAATGTTACAGAAAAACATTTCAATTCAGGGGCATGAAGGCTCTTTGTGTGTTTGTGCATGCAGGAGATTATGAATGGTAACATTAAAACTGTAGGTTTTGAGCAGTAATTTGGTGCTAACAGATTCCGCATTGCCAACAGTTTAATGTTCATTTCTCATAAGAAGCATTAGCTGTGTTAATGTTGTAACGTTATGCAAATGTGAAATATTTAGCAACCGCACAGCCTTCGCTCGGCAGCTGAGAAACGATGGCTTCAAATAGCTTTGATAAATGAATGCATGAAGACGAAGAGGAAACTGCCTGATGATTTTTGCTCCGGCTGATCAGGAGCTGCAGTTGCTGTCTGACAGGGACTGTCCATGAATGATCCTTCAGTGAGGTAACATCTGCCTGATACAGAGACTGTTCTGCAGGCATTTACTGATGGCCTAAGACAGTGCATTATTCATCACTACGAGTAATATTGCAGACTGCCTGGTGCTACTAGGAAATGTGTTCTTTGGTTCCTGTAAGTTGGGTTGCTGTGCGTGGCTGCCTGGATTTTAGTTCCAAACAGTGGTGTAGCATGGGGAGGGGCATCAGGGCAGTTGCCCCGGGCGCAAAATTGTTAGGGGCACAAAATTTCAACACCCGGTGCTGCCTCAGACAGCTGTGCACTTCCGTCTATTGAAAATGGCTTCTCCATGTGAACCAGAAAGTGACCTCTCCAGACAACAGAAGACTCTTCTTTTCTTATCTCTGCAGCTGTGATCTCCTGGGTGAAGCGGATGACGTCAGGCAGTTGAATGCACACGTGTACCCCATCCATTTCCCGCCCTCTGCACGTCCCCGGTTGCTGGCAACCCAAGCTACGCCACTGGTTCCAAACTCTCATTAAAGTTGCAATTCTATCTGCACTCACTTGGGAGTAAGTCCCTTTGTACTCAACAAGACTTATGTCTGAGTATACATACATAGGGTTGCACTGTATCTTACTGTTCCCAAACCTGCTGACTGACTGATCCCTTCAACACTGCCATCGATCAAGCTGAACGCCTCTTGCATATGCATTATTGCTGCTGCATGTGAGAATACTGCATGTGGGAATACTCCCCAGAGTGGCTGGGGAGACCCGGCCAGATGGGCGGGGTATAAATAAAATACTTAGGATCCAGACTGGACTGGCTTCGTGTCTATCTTAGGGCATATAGGGCTGCTGATAAATTCTGTAGCACTTACATAAAGAAGCACCAATGTTGTCATCAGCACCTGCCACTGGTCGCTAATATTTATTTGATGGTGGCAGCAATATTTTTAGGTCCAGCAATGCACGAAAACAATGGAAATTCTACCTGGACAGTGCCCAGTTGTGAACCTACTAGCAGCCCTAGGTGTCATGTTCCTATGTTGACTGCCTGAAGACAAACGGCAAATGTGAACCAGCCCTTAGATATTCTATGTTAAGAGAGAATTGGAAGGTGAGAGATTTACCGGTATATGATCTGAAGTGAAACCAGAGGGAAGTCAATGTGAAAACATGTTTGTAGAGAAAAGGAGCATGGCAACACAGTCAGATGGGCGGGGTACAAATAAAATAGTAGTAGTAGTAGTAGTAGTAGTAGTAGTAGTAATTTGACACTGGAATAGCGAAGTCCAGAACTCAGTAAATCTACAGCTGTTGTTAGGAAACATTTAAGCATGTCGAGCATAATGGGAAACAGAAACAAAGAGTTTATTATTATATATTGCTTATCTTAAAATGGCGTATGTAGCTAATGTATAACGTTATTGAATAGGCAACTGATGCTTGTAGGTTGTTTCCATAATGGGAATTTTATATGGTGAGTTACATCATGACATTATGATTATAATCTATTCGGTATATGGTACATGGATTTAAAGCTGTGGTTGTGATTCTTGAGAATGTGGAATAAAATACATAATAAAACAGAAAGATTTGTAAGCACAGTGGTACCTCAGGTTACAGACGCTTCAGGTTACAGACGCTTCAGGTTACAGACTCCGCTGACCCAGAAATAGTACCTCGGGTTAAGAACTTTGCTTCAGGATGAGAACAGAAATCGTGCGGCAGCAGCGGGAGGCCCCATTAGCTAAAGTGGTACCTCAGGCTAAGAACAGTTTCAGGTTATGAACGGACCTCCAGAATGAATTAAGTTCTTAACCCGAGGTACCACTGTCCAAGCACTGAATGACAGGCTCTTTGCAGGGCTCGCCCTAGCATTGGGCACTGTGAGGCAGCCACCTCAGCAGCTGGTGCTGGGGGACGGTGGTAGTAATGAGGTGTTGGAGGCAGAGCTAATTGGACCACCTGACTTGCAGTCTGCTGCCCTCAGTTGTGGTAGAGGATGCTGTCAGTGTGGAGTTAAGATTTAATTGCCAGTCCAGTCAACCTCTGTATGTGAAATTGTGGGGAGACGCCATCTTGACTTTTGCCCTAGGCAGCAAAATGTCTTGAGCTGGCCTTGGAGTCCTTCCATTGGTATTCCTCAAACGCCTCATTGGAATATGATAGTGGTGATTTCATTTTGAGAAGAAATACCAATTGGTTTTTTTTCTTTTTACAAACACGCAAAAGCCTTAATCATCAGGATGAAAGGGAAACAAAAATGAGGTTGTTGAGAACCTGTAAAGCTAATGTGTAACAAAACTTGCTAATTAATTGAAAAGGAGAGAGAGAGAGAGAGAGAGAGAGAGAGAGAGAGAGAGAGAGAGAGACTTGGCCTTGGAGAGCAGCTGAATATGTAACAGCAATTAAGTCCATATTCAACTCTGTAAAGCATGTTTCCCCTCTTCAACTAATCAGTGAACATTTTAGACATTCATATGCATGAAAGGAAGTACATTCAGCTCTGAAAATACCAACCATCACCAACTACTAGAAGAGGAGATTGTGTGTAAACAAAATTAATTAGGCATCTTGGGTTGCATCATTCCTCGTCTTAATTTTAATAAGTGTAAATAACGTCGATAGAACTGTGATAATTTGTCATTTCCCGGTGCTGTAAGATATTCCTTTAGCATTCCATTAACATATGTAGGTGTTTTGGCTCCTACCCCAAGGCAGTAACAGGTGTACCTGCTTGCAAGTAAAGAAGCAAACTTGCATTATAGCAGTCTAGCTGTCCACACTCAGCAGCTAGGAAAGAGCAGAATCTACTATTACAAGACAAAGGAATAACAACAGTAAGTTCAGCCCAGAAGCAAGGACCAAGGTTCAGGAGTCCAAGATTAGTAAGAAGAATTCCAAGACTGCATGGGAGCTGTGCAGTTGCTCCAATGAGTTTCTGCACCTCCCTGCCGAGCTTTCAAGCAGAGGTGGAGAATGCCCAGCTACTCTCAAGAATCCCCATTCTTGCAATAATTCCTGGCCTGCAGGTGGACTCCCTTCTCTTTTCTCTTGATGTGCCACCTCTCCCTGGGAGACAGCACCAAACCTGCCTCCGCCTCTGAATCCTCCCTCTCTATCAGTGCAGGTTGCACCCCCTGAGCCCTTCTTGAGCTCTGCAAGTTGGGGAAGGAGCAGCCTCTGGGTCTACTGCCTCAACAGTTGGTACAGGCATGTCCAGGGGCAGAGGGGGAACAAGAGGGGTCTGCCACATAGTGTCATCCCCTACCCCTCCTTCCAATCTGAGTTCTTGTCCCTGTCCTCAGTTGCCACCCACTTCTGGTCTGAATCAGGCAAAGGAAAATGTGATTTAGATACCACTTTCCTGCTAGTGATGAATAGCAATATATTCCACCACAGTACCTTTGGATGTCTATTTATGGACCAGCAGCTTTGAGTTACTTGGCATCTCCTATTTTGCTGGAGTGTCTTTGCAGAAAGCAAAACCCAGAATAGTTGTTTATAAACATGTGTTGAAATGTTGTAAATTGGATGTTCAGGATCTTAGAGAGAATTAGTGTTCCACTGAGTTCAGTCAACAGAAAGTTACTTTAGCACAGGGGTCAGCAACCTTTTTCAGCCATGGGCCGGTCCACTGTCCCTCAGACCATGTGGTGGGCCGGACTATTTTTTTTTGGGGGGGATGAACAAATTCCTATGCCCCACAAATAACCCAGATACATTTTAAATAAAAGGACACATTCTACTCATGTAAAAACATGCTGATTCCCGGACCGTCTGCAGGCCGGATTGAGAAGGCTATTGGGCTGGATGCGGCTCCCAGGCCTTAGTTTGCCTACCCCTGCTTTAGCATCTCTATGTATTGTTTCTTTAGATTTAACATGGAGATTAATTCAACAAAATTAAACATTCCAGGTATACTGAAATTTACCACACCTTTATAGGAACGAATTGGCTAGTTCAGGTAGATGCTGGCAATGAAATGCTGATTAACACTTCTTTAAGATATATGATGTCCCATGTCCCCTTTCTGGTCAGATTTTTTTTCTCCATATTAACTTTACAGTGGTATCTTGGTTGTCGAATGGCTTAGTTGTCGAACAAATCGGCTCCCGAACACCACAAACCTGGAAGTAAGTGTTCCGGTTTGCGAACGTTTTTTGGAAGTTGAACGTCCAGCAAGGCTTCCGCTTGAGTGCAGGAAGCTCCTGCAGCCAATCGGAAGCCGCGCCTTGGTTTTCGAACAGTTCTGGGAGTTGAATGGACTCCCGGAATGAGTTAAGTTTGAGAACCAAGGTACCACTGTATTTTTGGGGGGGGGATCCTTGATGTTTGTAGGTGCTCACACATTCTTAAATTATACTCCTGTGGTGTGGGGATTAACAGGTGGACATATTTGAGATTTATCCATTAGAAATAGCGTCCCCCCAAAAAAAAACCCCTCCTCAACCACTTTTTTTTAAAAAAAATAATTTTTATTGGTTTTTACAATTTTATAAGCACATAACATAACAGTTAAATTTTCATACTTCCCCCCTCTCACTGTGGGAAGCCACAATCCATCCCCCCCTCTCACAGGGATATACATATTCATTGTACATTTAACCTTACTGATGTTTTTTCTATAACATTGCTTAGGCCTGGCCCAATTTTGTAGGCAGGCATTTCTAATTTTCTCAATTTCATATTTCAATTGACTTCCTCGAGTCCCTCACTGTTGATTTCATATTAAATCCTCTTTAACAGATTCATATATCCCTCCTCAACCACTTTTGTGTCCAGATTTTCACTTTTTGAAATATGGCAACCCTACCTTATAATTTGCAAAGATACTGCAGGGCTGGAAGGATGAATATCCACTGCTCAGTGGTCTGAAGCTCCCCAGACCCATCTGTGTCTGAATGTATATGGTAGTCATGCCTGCCTATACTAATTTATATTTTTGGATGCCTGCCTATACAAATTTATATTTTTAAGACTAAGTCAAGATCCCTGGAATATTTTTATTCTTAATGTCACAGCTGGCGATGTTTCTTTTTTCCCTGTTATACTTGCAAAAATAAAATTTATTTGGAAGGCAATGCTATTCTGGGCCCAGGGACAGTGTAATGTTAAAAGGAAGACGGTCCATCTTCGTAAGAAAGTCACAGAGAACATTTCTCTACAGGCAGCTGTTTGAAGCAGCTGAAGAATGGTGCCTGGAATGCAAGAACAAGTCCTGGGAGATGGCAGATGCTGCTAGCATAAGAGGAGAACCACATCATTTGTTTTCTTGCACAGGATCTGACATTCCCACTTGCCTGGTGCAGCCTTAGGAAAAAAAGACAGCTCAAATTCTAAAAGCCTTATGGGCGTAATAGTGCTTGTGCCACTATCACAAAATTGAGTCAAATCCACATTACATACCTGTAATATCACATACCATAGTCATTGATCTGCCTCCCTAATTGAACCATAGCAAAAGGGTATGGCTGTGCTTCTCCACCCCCACCGTTCTGCCCGGACACTGAGATCCAGCGCCCAAGGGCCTTCTGGCGGTTCCCTCACTGCGAGAAGCAAAGCTACAGGGAACCAAGCAGAGGGCCTTCTCGGTAGTGGCACCCGCCCTGTGGAACGCCCTCCCAGCAGAAGTTAAAGTGATAAACAACTATCCTACATTCAGAAAATACCTGAAGGCAGCCCTGTTTAGGAAGTTTTTAACTTGTGATTTTGATGTATTTTAATACCTGTTAGGGGCCGCCCAGAGTGGCTGGGGAGACCCAGCCAGATGGGCGGGGTACAAATAAAAAAATATTATTATTATTATTATTATTATTATTATTATTATTATTATTATTACATGTCAATCATCCTTGACACAAATATAACCTTGTTCTCCCCATCAGGAACAACAAGTACAGTAGTTATATTGTTTGGCTATGCTATTCTCATAGATAACCAGAAATTATCATACAATGAAATGCTTTCTGCCAGATTACACACCTGGGAAATGATCGGCTGCTCCAGATTGCTTTCTGCAGTCCTACAACCTGCACCTTGATCTCAGGAACCATCATACAAAATGCAGCTGCAATATCCTAAGAGGTGTCCCAAATGCCCATCAAGTGGTCAAAACTATTTCTCAAAATATATAGTAGGTGTCTGCTCACCCTCCTCAATCTTGACCCAAACAGGTTTCAGGGGTTAATATTTACAGCAAAACATATTGGCAGTTTTTGATTATTAATGTACAGAAACAAAAACAAAAAAGTACTTTGCACTCAGATTCTCATACTGTTGAATCTGTATGTGAATATCCACAATATCAGTACTAGGCTGGAGGAACCATGGGCAGCAATACATAAATCCATACTTTGAATGCGTTGTCTCCAGCCCAAGGCTCCCAAGGTGGGAGTTGAGTTTTTGCTGTCGCTAAGGCTGGAGCCGGAAATTCAGCAGGCAGACTGAGCTGACCAGGCAAAGGCAGTAGACCTGACTCCTAGTATTTGTACTCAACCCAGCCACCCAGAGGCTTCACACTGCAGCCAATAAGCTGATTATGCATACACTATTTTCTTCTGTGCACTAAGAAGTTGAAAATATAATGTTTTAAGTGTGTTCTAAGTGCATTATGCAAATGTGACACTAGATGGCGCTGATGAGCTAATGACAAATTTTCCTTACAGTGGTACCTCGGGTTACAGATGCTTCAGGTTACAGACGCTTCAGGTTACAGACTCCACTAACCCAGAAATAGTACCTCAACATAAGAACTTTGCTTCAGGATGAGAACAGAAATCGCATGGCGGCGGCACAGAGGCAGCGGGAGGCCCCATTAGCTAAAGTGGTACCTCAGGTTAAGAACAGTTTCAGGTTAAGAACAGACCTCAGAACGAATTAAGTTCTTAACCGAGGTACCACTGTAACCTGTTTCCCCTTTTTTAATACGTAGTCATAAAGTAAGCCATGGCAGGGGTTTTTTACCTTTGTGAGAAGTAAGACGTACCCCAAAAGTAAGCCGTGGTGCTGCACAGGGGGAGGCTGTACCGTACGCATACTGACGTAATAAAAATAAGACATCCCCCCGAAAATAAGCCACCCTGTGTTTTTTTGAGGAAAAAAAATTATAAGACGGTGTCTTAAAAAGGGGAAAGACGGTATGTACTTTACTACGTTGTTGTTGTTTTTTTTTAAAAAAAGCATTTTCACAGCGTTTTTGAATATCTGTGTAGATTCAGCCCACATCTAAAGAGGGCTCTGATAACAGAGGATTGGCAACGCAGTATTCAGAATTGATCATTTGTTGCAGAAGATTGTTTTCATCCAAGATCCCAGTGTTTAGGAATGGTTGTAATACCAATTAAACTGTATTGAACTGACATAGAGACTTGGGTAATTTATCCATTTAGATTTTGATCACTGATGTCCGGATAACTGTGTTATCACAATTTTGATCCCTCTGGGAGGTAGCAGAACCAAACATGCTACCAAGTGGGTCTATATCCATATCTCTGTCTAATTTCTGTTCTGTGATATCCACTCTTTCTTCCATTTATGTTGCATAAATGATGATAATCCTGCTTGCATTGCTGCTAAGAATTATTAATATGATATTCCTCTTAGAGCCTAGCAGTTTCATTTCAATATTGAGACCAGGCTGAACATCATTTACATTTGTTTATGCTACCAACCCTAACAGTATCTACATTGGTATGGAAGGAAAGCCGATCCATTTCAAATGCAAGCTACGTGTCTTTGCTTGGCAAGGCGTCGCTGCTTCTCTGAAATGATCTGTTGCTATACAGATTGCATATATTACCTAAAATGTAGGTCAGAGCAAAAAAGGGAGAAAGCAATTTTAAACGGGAGAAGCCGTCAGAGGGCTTTCCTCCGTGCTATTCATTTAGATATACTGTGGTGCTGAATTTCTTTGAAAAGGGAATTGGATACATCTAAGTCCGGTGACCAGAAATAAATAGGAAATGGCAGCTCTGCACTTCAAGATGGTGTTGGCATATTTTTTCGTCGGCTCCAGGCAAAATGATTCACCCCAGGCACTGCCTAGAGTACATTGGTCCAGTGAGAAAAACAAAACCACTGAAAAGTAACACACACATAAGAAGCAAGAAGAAACTGAAGGGAGAGTTAATGCAGAACTGAATTTAGTCAGGGAAAGCACTTAGTGACATGGAGGTGCCTGTTGAGACCCAAAACGATTATGGACTAAGGCCCAAGCTACCCAGAGTGGCACATGCTCTAGTTATCTCCCGCTTGGACTACTGCAATGCGCTCTATGTGGGGCTACCTTTGAAGGTGGCCCGGAAACTGCAATTAATCCAGAATGCGGCAGCTAGACTGGTGACTGGGAGTGGCCGCCAGGACCACATAACACCGGTCCTGAGAGATCTACATTGGCTCCCAGTACATTTCTGGGCACAATTCAAGGTGTTGGTGCTGACCTTTAAAGCCTTAAATGCCTTGGCCCAGTAAACCTGAAGGAGCGTCTCCACCCCCCATCGTTCAGCCCGGACACTGAGATCCAGCTCCGAGGGCCTTCTGGTTACAGGAGTGAGGTTACAGGAGTTCTGGTTACAGGAGTGAGGTTACAGGGAATCAGACAGAGGGCCTTCTTGGTAGTGGCGCCCGCCCTGTGGAATGCCCTCCCTTCAGATGTCAAGGAAATAAACAACTATCTGACTTTTAGAGGACATCTGAAGGCAACCCTGTTTAGGGAAGGTTTTAAATGTTTAAAAACAGATTAAATGTTTGATCTTTTATCGTGTTTTTAATATTCTGTTGGGAGCCTCCCAGAGTGGCTGGGGAAACCCAGCCAGATGGAGGGGTATAAATAATAAATTATTATTATTATTATTATTATTATTAGTGTGATAGCATGTTGAAAACACATTGACTTGTAGGGAGATTCATGATCCACACACCCCTTCCAAGTGCTATTTTTCTAGAAAAATAGGTGCCAGAACTCACCATGAACTCCTCCCTCATTCTCTTATAATGGCAATGGCACCCACGTGGGAGGTGCCAGAAACTGAGTTCTGGAGAGCTCTGGCTGGAAAAGAAAGCCCTGTAGATAATGAGGACAAATGCTAGTTGAAGAGCAGACATCATCTACCATATTTGCAAGCAAACCAGGATGAATACTCAATAAACAGGTCATCTGGAAGCGATCTAAGTTCCATTGAACTCAATGCGACCTTTTCTCTGTAAGTGTGCAGCATTCTTGAGCACATTTGCTGGAGAGCAAATCCAACATAGCTCAGTGGGACTTCTGAACAAACATGCATTTGGATGCTGCTGTAATAATGTTTTTTTAAAAAGCACTCTCACGCAACTTGACCCTAATAAGAACACTGTGTTAAATCAAAATCTAGCTGCAATCGATGGGGCTTGAAAAAAGATTGAGTGAGCTTCTTGAGTCTCCAAAGCACAGCAGGTACCTTCCAGCAGTTCATAAACATATTGTAAATGTTATCCATAACTGCAATTTTCTGTCGCATTAGGAGATAATGACAGCAAATCATTACTGCAAATAATTCTGCATTGGGAAAATAGGCACAAAGTGTCTTCAGCTGGCTGAATGGCAGTGTTTATGTTTAGAAATGTGATCAGAGGTTTGTTAGCATTTTATCAAAGACGGCACCATTTAATGCTGGTAGGGCTTCATCCTACATCAATTTGTTTGTGCACAAATACAGCTGTGCTTTAATCCCCCCTGAGTCCATCAGTACACCATAATATCATCTTGAAATGGGGAAATATATAATCCTAAATCAGTGAGGGAAAAATGATTTTCTACAGTTATCCCAGTTTCTTATTAGCCTTTCCAGATGATAGGGGGAAAGGCTGGTGTTTCTCCCACGGGTGATGCAGTATGGTTTTCTCAGAGATCTAGGCTGAGATACGTCTTGTGGGAAATATTTTGTGCCACAGGGAGATTGAGAGATGTGTAACTTTGCTTATTAGTATTTTAGCAGGGTTAGCCTATGTGTTTTAGCTCTTAGAAGAGGAAGGAATGTGCTGCCAGGTGTTACTTCTTGAAAAGAGAAAGAAAAGCTTCACAGGATGGGAGGACATTGCTAGGCCAAAAAGCGAAATCAGAAGCTAAACTTAACACAGCAAATGAAAGGGGAAAGGATGTCTCAGTGGTGTCACCGTCACTAACCAATAGATGCCCACAACACAAGGGATTGATTTCCATTGCTATCCATGTTCATCATTATGCAGCGCTTTTACCATTCTGCTGCATTTCGCCTTCTGACAAAAAATACATTATCTGCCTTGCTGTCTGCTGGGGTGGAATTTTGCATAATTAATTGCATTATTATTACGCTATTCTCAAAGCTATCAACATGAGTCTGACCAAACTGCGGGAGGCAGTGGAAGACAGGAGTGCCTGGCGTGCTCTGGTCCATGGGGTCACGAAGAGTCGGACATGACTAAACGACTAAACAACAACAACAACAACAATTACGCTATTCCATACCTATCATTTCAATGCAAAGGAAATGCAATGCAAATTGGGAGGGGGGAAATGTCATTAATTACATATCCTTTACAGATTGCAAACAGCAGCAGTGAATACAGTGTCCCAGTGTGTGCATTTTTATTTTATGTGTTTATTTGTAAGATGTTCAGACTGCCTTTCTACTTACTTGCCGCAAGCCACCGGCTCCTGTGCTTCCGGTGCCGCAAGACACCGGCTGCTGTGCTTCCGGGTCGGTCCGGGCTTCCCCCGCGACGACCGCCGCCTTCGCGGGGCTGCCGGGCGCTTCGCCCGGGCTTCCCGCGCCGACCGCCGCCTTCGCGGGGCTGCCGGGCGCTTCGCCCGCTGCCTCTGCCGCCCCGGTCGCGGTCGGGGACGGGCGGGAGGTGCCGGTGCCACCGGGCTCGCTCGGGGCCGGGTGGAGGTGCTGCCGGGGGGCTGGGCGCTGGAGGGGGGGCGGGCGCCTGGCTCGCCGATCTCCCGCTCCATTTTCGCCCGCCTGGGTCCTTCCCCTCCCTCCCGCCAGGGCGCGCGGACACCCCGCCCCCCAGGTCGGGGTGCATGTGGTGGTGGTGTGCCGCGAGATTTTTTTCGTGGGGCAGGTGTGCCGTTGCCCAGAGGAGGTTGGAAAACACTGGTGTTGAGAATGCGTGTTAATTCAATAAATGGAACAGCTTCCTTAGAAACCAAGAACACGGACATAAGAACTGCCTATAGTAAATTGGACTGAAGATGCAGCTCAGGGACAGGGAAAATGTGGCCTTTCAGATGTTGTTGGGGAGGAGAAGAACTACCGGTATGGAGGCCATTGTCAGGAGTGAGACAGCAGTAAATCACAATCAACATAGCAGACCTATGTGTCCCTATTTTCCAGAGCTGTCCCTGATTTAGAGAAGCCGTCCCGGTTTCTGATTTGGAGTTATCCAACCCCTGAGCCCTCTGAAGGCAATCCTATATTATCCCTGGTGGCCTGCTGGAATGCGGAGCTAACCAGGGCTATCAACTGTCTGGCTCTGAAGCGCCCGCTCTGATTACATGGAACCCAGACAGTCCCAGGAAATCACGACTTTGCAATCATGAAATCACGACTTTGCAATCATGAAATCACGATACCCAATCATGAAATCACGACCCCGAAATCATGAAATCACGACCCCGAAATCATGAAATCATGACTTTGCAATCATGAAATCACGACTTTGCAATCATCAAATCACGACTTTGCAGTCATTAAATCACGATACCCAATCATGAAATCACGACTTCACGATTATGAAATCACGACCGCAATCATGAAATCATGACTTTGCAATCATGAAATCACGACCCCGAAATAATAAAATCACGACTTCGCAATCATGAAATCACGACTTCGCAATCATGAAATCATGACCCTGCAATAATGAAATCACGACTTTGCAATCATGAAATCACGACTTTGCAATCATGAAAATCATGACCCTGCAATAATGAAATCACGACTTTGTAATCATGGAATCACGACTTCGCAATCATGGAATCACGACTTCGCAATCATGAAAATCATCACCCAGCAATAATGAAATCATGACTTTGCAATCATGAAATCACGACTTCGCAATCATGAAATCACGACCCCAAAATAATGAAATCACGACTTCGCAATCATGAAATCACGACTTCGCAATCATGAAATCATGACCCCGAAATCACGAAATCGCGACTTTGCAATCGTGGAATCACGACTTTGCAATCATGAAAATCATGACCCTGCAATAATGAAATCACGACTTTGCAATCATGAAATCACGACTTTGCAATCATGAAATCACGACTTTGCAATCATGAAATCACGACTTTGCAATCATGAAAATCATGCCCCCGCGATAATGAAATCACGACTTTGCAATCATGAAATCACGACTTTGCAATCATGGAATCATGACTTCGCAATCATGAAATCACGACTTTGCAATCCTGAAATCACGACTTCGCAATCCTGAAATCACGACTTTGAAATCATGAAATCACGACTTTGCAATCACGAAAATCATGACCCCGCAATAATGAAATCACGACTTTGCAATCATGAAATCACGACTTTGCAATCATGGAATCACGACTTCGTAATCATGAAAATCATGGCCCTGCAATAATGAAATCATGACTTTGCAATCATGAAATCATGACTTTGCAATCATGGAATCACGACTTCGCAATCATGAAAATCATGACCCTGCAATCATGAAATCACGACTTTGCAATCATGAAAACACGACTTCGCAATCATGAAAATCATGACCCTGCAATAATGAAATCATGACTTTACAATCATGAAATCACGACTTTGCAATCATGGAATCACGACTTTGCAATCATGAAATCACGACTTCGCAATCATGAAAATCATGACCCCGCAATAATGAAATCACAACTTTGCAATCATGAAAACACGACTTTGCAATCATGAAATCACGACTTTGAAATCATAAAATCACGACTTCGCAATCATGAAAATCATGACCCTGCAATAATGAAATCACGACTTCGCAATCATGAAAACACGACTTTGCAATCATGAAATCACGACTTTGAAATCATGAAATCATGACTTTGCAATCATGAAAATCATGACCCTGCAATCATGAAATCACGACTTTGCAATCATGAAAACACGACTTTGCAATCATGAAAACACGACTTTGCAATCATAAAATCACAACTTCGCAATCATGAAATCACGACCCCGAAATCATGAAATCACGACTTTGCAATCATGAAATCTTCCTATGTTCTCCAGCTCTTTGAAGCACCTGCATGCTAATATACATTTCCTGAATGCTTGGTTCATATGCTGATAAAGTCCTCTTATATTGGGGATGTGGTTAGGGACTAAAACGGCAGTAGTGCTATATATAGCATGGCAATCCAATTCAAAGTGAAAAAATAATGCCAATGGCTAATAAACAAGCCCTGTGGTCTGTAGATCAGGCATGTCCAACAGGTAGATCGTGATCTACTGGTAGATCACTGGTCATCTGTGGTAGATCACTGGTAGATCACTGGATTCCCACAAAGAAGCTCAGCAACTTTGGCTCCCCTTAAAAAAAAGCTCAACATCTTTGCCCTGAAGCCCCCCAAAAAAGGCTTTTCTTTCTAAAAAAAATCTCAACTTTGACCCGAACCCCCCAAAACATGGGTGGCTTTCCTTCCTAAAAAAAAGCTCAACAACCTCAACCTGAACACCCCAAAAGGGGGTAGATCACTGCCAGTTTTTAACTCTGTGAGTAGATCGCAGTCTCTTGGAAGTTGGCCACCCCTGCTATATAGGGAAGATTTTTTAAAAAATGTTTAATGTTGTATCATGTTTTTATGAATGTTGAAAGCTGCCCAGAGCGGCTGGGGCAACTCAGTAAGATGTGTGGGGTATAAATAGTAAACTTATCATTATGGAATGGGATGTCCCTATTTTCATCGGAGAAACGCTGGAGAGTATGACATAGGAATGTCAGGCCTAAATAGCACAGCAACTCATCTCTGGTAGGTCTTGCCACCATGAAGCAGTTGATAAGACTGAAGGTCCCCGCCTCTGCCTAAGTCCCCTCCTCTCCAGAGCTTTTTCGAAACGATCAGAGACTGCGCCTGCACTCAGCCAAGCTCTCCTCCACCTTTTCATACCTCTTCTGGTTCTGGGAGGCAGGGAGGAGGGGAGCTTGTCACAGCAGGAGAGGGGGACCCCCGTGACACTTGCCTCCTGGCTTCTCTCCTCCCACCCTCCTGTTTAAGCTTCTGCCTCTGGACTTCTCTCTGCTACAGATTCTCCCAGCTCACTAAACCCTGTTACCTCTTCAGCTTTCAACACCTCCTCCTCCCAGGCTTGTTGTAGGGGGTTGAATCAATATGGCAGGATGTTGAAAGAAGCTGATCTGTGGCAATCACCTGTCTTTTCATGCCCTCTCCCAACCTTTAGGCAGGATCGGGGCGCGGGTATTCTGAAGTTAAGCTGGAAGCATATTCAGATAGCTGTACCAACTGGTCCTTACCTGGTCTATGCATTTGTATGGGCCCATCTGCTATCTGTGGCCTAAAAGAAAGCAGCCTTTGTACCTAGGCGGGTAAGTGGTTCTTTTACAAGCCTGTATTCAGGTGGCGCTGTGGGTTAAACCACAGAGCCCAGGACTTGCCGATCAGAAGGTTGGCGGTTCGAATCCCTGCGACGGGGTGAGCTCCCATTGCTCGGTCCCAGCTCCTGCCCACCTAGCAGTTCGAAAGCACGTCAAAGTGCAAGTAAATAAATAGGAACTGCTCTGGCGGGAAGGTAAATGGTGTTTCCGTACGCTGCTCTGGTTCGCCAGAAGCGGCTTTGTCATGCTGGCCACATGACCTGGGAGCTGTACACTGGCTCTCGGCCAATAAAGCGAGATGAGCGCCACAACCCCAGAGTCGGACACGACTGGACCTAATGGTCAGGGGTCCCTTTACCTTTACCTTTATTCTGGTGCCAAATCAAGAGAAAACCCTCCAGTGAAAATGTGGCAAAACACATGGCTTAATTGTCCGGAATTAGGTGTATCAAGCTTAGGAGAGGGAAATGCTTTGGTAATCAGGATAGGGGCACTCGCCCAGTTAATCCGGAAAAGAGCCAGCAACTGACCTGTGGGAGGAATGCCTGGTTTCCTTTTCATGAGGGATGGTGGCACGGAGCCAATCTTGATAAAACAGCTCCGCAGAGTGTGGCTGAATGACTCACACGTAGCTCTTTTACCTTACCTGCAACAGCTGCAGCCGCAGACCAGCCTCCTGCTCCTGCCACCTCCAATCTTCCGCTGATTTCTGCAGAGCTGTTCCCCCGCAATTATCCCATCCTCTGGAGACTCGTGGAAAAAAGGACAAACTCGAGCGCATTCCCGAGGAAGGCATTAAACGGCCAGTGACACTCTGTGTGCGAGGGCGTAGATGATAGAGCTTTCAAATGCAGGTTTTAGAGCTGCTTTGTTAAAGTTACCACCCCCAAACCACTGGGGGTATAGCAGGTTAAACATTTATGTGCAATAAATTAATATGATTTGCCTGCCCTCAGATGGTCTTTATGAAAGAGCATAGCTCAAATGCCGGACTCATTAAGGCTGCGAATGGCCTTGGGATCTTGTTGATGACCATAGTGGAAAACTGGCTGGGATTTCCCCTTAGTTGAAACTTTTCCCTTTGCTCTGGGGCCTTATTTTCTTGACTCATCTAGAGATAACGTATTTGCAGCACAGTCTTATGTATGTCTATTCATAAGATCCAGCACAGTTACAGGTGCCACATAATACCCATACTGCACCTGTAAGAAACAAACAAACAAACAAGAATGTTCCACTGTGTTCAATAGGGCTTACTCCCCATGCTGAGGGCTGCAGTCTAACCAGTGCTATGGTCCCAGTGGCTGCTCCCAGTCACCAGTCTAGCTGCCACATTCTGGATTAGTTGTAGTTTCCAAGTCATCTTCAAAGGCAGCCCCACGTACAGCACATTGCAGAAGTGTAGTCCAACCGGAAGATAACCAGGGCATGTACCACTCTGGCGAGACAGTGCGCAGGCAAGTAGGGTCTCAGCCAGCTTACCAGATGCAGCTGATAGACTGTAGACAGCTGCCCTGGACACAGAATTGACCTGTGCCAGATGCTTTCTCTCAGTGAATAAGAGGTGTTGCTGGTCTCCTCCCAAGCCCTGCTCCCAATGTTGATCTTCATTCCCACCCCCTTGTACCTGATGTAGATCTTCACTCGCCTCTTCTTCTCTGGGAGGACAGGGGGCGCCATTTTGTGGTTCGCTTTAGGTGCCAAAATGTCTTGAGCTGGCCCTGTACCCAGACCTCAAGCTGGGCTGCCCTTAAGCATGGACAGCTGTTTAAGGAAACCCATTAGCTTCCTAAGCAGGGGTGGGGAATCTTTTTCAGCCTGTGGGGCCATGTTCTTTTCAGGTGGGCAGGGTCAGAAGCAGAAGTGGGCGGAGCAATGAATACAAAACGTACCATTGTACGATAGGCTCGTTTCACCCACACAACCCTTTTCACCCTCCCTCCAAGGAATCAAGAGGCATGATCAGAGTTCAACGACACATTCCAGCCAGGCAAAAACCCTTAAGGAGGGTGTGAAACAGAAACAGTCAGGGGTATGGCTGGGAAGGGTGTGTGGCCTGTGGGGGGGGATCCCAAGGGCCATACAGAGAGGCTTGGAGGGCCATAGATACTCAGCCCTAACAATATTTGTGAAGAAGACTAGCTAGGATCCCCTACTTTCCAACTACAGGGTAAGAAAGCCACAGCTGCTACTGTAAACCAGATCTAAAGGCTTAAGTCCTGGCTATGAGTAACCCAACAATTAGCACCACTTTGAATCAAAACTCCTGTTTGTAAGGACTGCAGTTAATTGGTATGATGAATCAATGAATGCTTGATTCATTCTCTCCCACATCCCACAATTAGGTTTGAAAAAGGTGTTTTCACTTAACCTTCCCTCCATAGCCACAGTCTCTAGGAAGATCATATACTGCTCCCTGCCCCACATAACAATTAGGCTTGAAAAAAAGTCATCTAGGCTTTCCCCCCAAGCCTAATTGCAGTGGATCGAGAGGTGATTTCAGGAGAGGGGGTCATAGATTCACACAATGTTTAGGGGTATGCGTACCCCTGCGTACCCCCAGAAAAAAACACTGCTTGTAACCTACAGAAGGCTTCTTTAAAGCCTAATTGTGGTACCAGCCTGAGAAGAGAAAGGAAAGAGGGACATTTTTTTGAAACAAAAGGTTCCCATGAGTCCTCTTTCCCAGGACATGTCCTACTCCTTCTCATGGGTAGAGTCATCATAACGATCCATAGTTAAAAGTAGAAGTCGGCAAATGTGTCCCCTTTTTTGCTCTTCAAAATATGGCAACGCAGATGTAAGTCCCTCTGAGTTCAATGGAACTTACTCCCAGGAAAGTATGCATATGCATAGGATTGCATCCTTTTTCACAGTCCCGTTTTCACTAGCTAAGGACTGGCCCATTTTGTGTGCAGCCCAGCCAGGCTAAGGCCCATTGCTCACAGAGCAAGCTCCCACATAACTGACTCCCACAGCAAATATACTTAGGAATGCAGCCTTCGTTTCATATAGTAGGAAGAACAGGATGCATGCCAAAAGTGGGAGATCAATGGATGTGTCTGGCTCTCAGCATTTTGAAAAGGTCGCTGGCAATCTCTGTTGTTCTGCAATATTTCAGTATTTTGGTTCGAAGTTTACTTACCTGAAAGGCTGATTTGAAGCAAGGAACAGCAACAATCTGGGCCCCTAAGGTCATATTGCAGCAGTAACTCCTTTCTCTGTGCTTAATTGATATTTCAGTCACTGATGACAATACCCTTGTTTCCATCAGCTCATATTCAGTATTTAAGTTCAGGAACAGAAATCCTCTGCGATCTTTCAAAATAGACCCTTTATTAAAAGTGGCCTTTCACATTTTCTGCCCTTTAGCCTGTGAAAAAGTGTGTGTGTGTGTGTGTGTGTGTGTGTGTGTGTGTAAGCCTTGCTGAAATCTTAGAAGGTAGAGGTTTGGTTGAATAAGACTTCCAGTGTTTATTGGCAGAACTCCCAATCTTTGTCATGTCGCCTCTCCTTCTGCATAACCAGCAGAAGCATGAAAAAAGCAAAAATGGGGGCAAATTTATATTGGCTTCAGAATTCAGCTTTTCTCGGTACAATATTTGGTTTACTTCAGCATAGGATTATTTTTTTAAATATGTAATTAGAGCAGAGTATACACAATCTAGCAAAGGATTGTATTTCAACTATTGGATTATTCCCGCCTTCCAGATTCATATCTCTGAGACTCCACTGCACTGTTATAGATGCCTAAAAGCCGTGCAACTGGAAGGAAAGTGACAACAAATCCCAGACCCCATTATTTTATCTGTTAGATAACTTATATATACCATTTTTCCAGTTCCAAATGGAACTACGGTTTTTAAAAATCAGTAACACAATATAATCAATGTTAGAAAGTAAACACAGCAGGCCAATAAATAAGCAGCAAATATTGATAAGTATGAAACATCTCAAGGTGAAACAGTAATCAATGCTCTAATGTTGAATTGCAAGTTCCATGTGGGTGATACCTATAAGATGGGTCCTGCAAGCATATGGGAAGCCAACAACCCTTCAACTTTTATTGCTCTGCCAGTTTATGTTGTCTTTCATAGTCGCCTCCATAACCTGTTGAAAGGCCTTAAGCATGTCCCCTACCACCACCTTAGAGAGATGGTCCTCCGGAATCTTCACCATCCCTCTTAGGAGTTATCATGCTCATGAACAGGGGTGGCATGTCCCATTTTGTTGTGCCACACGCCACCGCCCTTATCTGGGAAGCTAAAGAGTCAGCACCCATTCAGTCCTTTTCCATATAGTAGCAAGAAAGATAGGCAGTGCAACTTAGTTTCAAAAGTTTCTAAACATTTGTATAGAAACACAAGGATGGCTTGCTAAAGCCATGTGGTGGAAGCTGGAGTATCCAGCTTAGATCTCCTTACTGGAGGGGTTCACATGGTGGAAAAAGAGAGGACCAAGAGTTTGGTAACCCTTCCTCCCAAGGTGAGGAGCAGTGACCTAGCTAAGCCTGGCAGGATAGCTTACTCTATGGTCTTAACCCATTCATGCATTAATTAGAGTTAAGCATGTTGGTTATCCCACACTGGGTTTATCCCACACATTTTTCTTTCATCTTCCTCCCTCCCACACTGCCCATAACCCATGCAACAATTGCCAGGCACAACTGTTTGTCATCACAACCAGTGGTGGAAGTGTTGCCTGTTGGTGTCCTGTGGGCCATGAAATATCCTCTCCACATATGCATGGATCTTGCCAAGGTCAGAAGAAGATGAGCATCAGAACAGGGGCAGAAGTTTGTGACTTATACCCTAAAATGTTGATATTGCTGTCTCTTTAAATGACTCTTCTATTGCTGGGTAAGTGCTAACTTGGAACTTAAGAACGAACCTGTGTGAATGTGCTGGGCCATGTGCTGCTTTGTCTGGGTCCTGGGAGATAAAAGCCCTCTGACAGATGGTTCTCTTAACATGGAAATTGGAACCAAAACAAGACTGCTGAAACTCACACACTGCACAAAATAATTTGGGCATAAATCTGTACGTAGAGTCTTATTTTGATGGTAAGCAGATTATTGTTAACTTGGAGTGGAAAATTCATATTGCAAATAAGGTATGTTCTGCTAAAGATAAAAATCAAGGCTGAGCATATGCCATATGAAATGCAAACAAAACACAAAGAATCACCTTGCTATGGAATGTGCCAGTTTATCTAGAAATCTCTGGCCAGGTGGTCAGTTTTGGTAGGGTGTCCTCCTTTCTGGGTGGTATGAGAATAAATGCAAATGTACAGAGGCTGAACATGGTTATATCAGCTTTGGTTTAAGAACCTAAGAAGAGCTTGCTGGATCAGGCCAATGGCCCACCTAGTCTAGCATCCTGTTCTCACAGCAGCCAACCAGATGCTTATACGACACCTGTAAGCAGGATTCAAGCACAAGAGCACTCTCCCCTCCTGTGATTTTCCAGAAACTGGTACTCAGAAGTGTTACTGCCTCCAACTGTGGAGGTAGAATATAGCCAACCTTCAATAGCCGTCTTCTCCACAAATTTGTCTAACCCTCTTTCAAAGCTATCTAGGTTGCTGCCCATCAAGGCCTCCTGTGAGAAAGAGGTTCCATGGTTTAACCTATCCACTGCATGAAGGCAGGGGCGTAGGAAGTGGGGGGCGGGGGGCTGGGGGGCGGGGGGCTGGGGGGCGGGCCACCCTAGGTTCCATCATGGAGGGGGGTGACAAATTATCAAGGAACAATTACTGCCCTACCAGGAAGGTTCATTATATATATATATATATATATATATATATATATATATATATAGGAAAATGCCTGCTCCAAAGGTCTTATCTTACTACACTAGGGATTATATATCTATATATGAAATTTCATGCATATCAGTTAATATCTTGACCCTCCTCCACGAAAATAGCTGTTTACTTGGCCATTTTCCTATGTCGTGAAGGCTGAAATTTCAATTCAGTGGAGCACTTACTGTTCCCAACCCTACTTTTAAAAAATAATAACTTTTAAAAAATAATAATAATGCCTACTCCAAAGGTCTTATCTTACTACACTATGGATTATATAGCTATATATGAAATTTCATGCAAACCAGTTAATATATTGACCTTCCTCCACGAAAATAGCTGTTTACTTGGCTGTTTTCCTATGTCGTGAAGGCTGAAATTTCAATTCAGTGGAGCACTTACTGTTCCCAACCCTAACCCTACAGAAAGCCAACTAATTAAACTTTAATTTGATTTTGACATGTTTTTAGGAGGTAATTTAATTATTGTTTGATTTTATACCAATGTTATGTATCTGATGTTAGCTGCCCTGAGCCCGACTTCGGCCGGGGAGGGCAGGATATAAATAAAAGTTTATTATTATTATTACTTATGATTATTACTTTGTAAGAAAATATGAAATAACGTAAAACCATTTTTTGCAGGCAAAAAAAAATCAAAAATCAATGTGTGTGTGTGGGGGGGGGGTGACAAGAAATTTTCCGCACCGGTTACCACCTGACCTTCCTACGCCTCTGCATGAAGGAGTATTTTCTTTATCTGTTCTGGATCTTCCAGCATTTGGTTTCCTAGGAAGAGTTCTAGTTTTCTCCATGCCATGCATTTGTTGTTGTTCAGTCGTTCAGTCGTGTCCGACTCTTCGTGACCCCATGGACCAGAGCACGCCAGGCACGCCTATCCTTCACTGCCTCTCGCAGTTTGGCCAAACTCATGTTAGTAGCTTCGAGAACACTGTCCAACCATCTCATCTTCTGTCGTCCATCTCATCTCATGCCATGCATACTCTTATAAATTCCATTCATGTTGCCTCCTACTTGCCTTTTCTATAAACTAAAAAAAATAAATCCCAAATGCTGCAGCCATAAGGGATTTGCTCAATCCCTTGGTTCATTCTGCCTGCCCTTTTCTGAACCTTTCCCAACCCTGCTATATCCTTTATGTAGTGAGACACCAGAACTGCCCACAGTATTCCAGGTGCGGTTGAACCATAGATTTCTTTTTAACTGTGCGCTTGAAGAAGAGGAGACTATCTGGCTGCAATGCACAGAATATACTCCTTAGGAACGGGGCTTAATGGAACATGGGTCAATTCCTGTTTCAGTGACAGAGCTCTGAATACATGTACAAATAATAACGTACAGAGTATTATGGAAACCTTAGCAGACTGGGAGCGAAACTAAATATTGTATTGTAGAGGAGCTACAGCATAAGTTTAAAAGAGAGAGATGAAAGGTAGTAATTAAAGGTTTTGATGAAGCACACCCATCCCAACAGCTATTCATTACAATACTAATAAAAAAGCTGTTGCGATGAGTATGCTTTATTATTAGTAGTAATATTAGATGTATATTATTATAGGTTAATAATACTTATTATTAATTAATAGTGCCTTATTGTCTCTGGCCTGAAGGCTGCATAAATTGACTTAATATAAGAAGAGCCTTGCTGGATCAGACAAAAAAAACCTCATCTAGCCCAGCACCCTGTTCTCACACAGGACAACCAGATGCCCATGGGAAGCCCACAAGGAGGAGATGAGTGTTGGGGCATGTGCAGAGTGCCCATTCAACACACCAACACATTGTGCAAATGGAAAACCCAGAAGGGGCTTGTCAAAGAAAAACACCAGGCAGTTAGAGGAGGGTCAGTTTCTTCATTTGGACCCACCCTGGTTTTTTTAGTTTTTTATTTTAGAATCAGATGTTATCAATGCATCTGTAGCTCTGACAAATTAGGTCTGCCCCTATAGACTGGAAAACATGAAGTAAAGGTCCATATTTCTACCAATTTGTGCCCTGCTTTCCCATTAAAAGGTGTGTGCTGAATTTTGCATTCATTGCAAGACACATCAATATGACCCCCCCCCCCAAGGCTGATGAAAATCCAAACTTTTTACTGCCCTCCTAAAAGGGTGAACCATGGAATAGACCCAGTGAGTTTTATCTGCTAAGGATGATAAGTTGTTGATGTAAACCAGTGCACAACCCACATGATCCAAACTGGTTTTAGCAATGCTATTGACAAATCCCACGATAGATGGATTTGTCACAGTATGCTCACTGCTGCCTATAGACTCTTGGAATGTGCATCTACAGAAGATGCCGTGGGTGTGTTCTAAGGGCAAAACAACACATGACGTAGGAGGTATGTGGACATCTCATATGGGGGTTTGTTTTTAATTGAACGAAGCAACAGGGAACTCCAAATTTGATTGCAAGAGGTGTAGATGTGTGGTTAACCTTTTCCTCAGCCGACATTTCCTTTAAAAAAAACCACCCTCTCCAGCTACGTTCCTACCCATGGTGGGTGAAAAAAATTGGTTCAAATGATCTTTTTCCCTATGGGGGTATGAATCAGCTGGGGGCGATTTTGACTGGGAAACTGACTGCCTTTTCCCCTCCTCCCTTTGCTTAGATCAGAGTTGGATCCCCCAGCAGCTGCATTAAACAACGACAAATATTCATGCCTAGTTTGGCCCTCAGACATACTTCCAGTTCATTATGAGGTGATACAGAAGTCCAACAGGTCTGACTGGTTTCCCTTATGAACTAAATGTGTGCTCTAGAACATTATCCAGAATGTTCTCAGTGTTGCACAGGGGTTCAGTGACCAATGAGCAGTAGATCCTTAACGCAAGGGGGGGGGAAGGTTCCCCGAGGACAGGAACTTTTAGTAACCAGAACAACCCTTTCTCGGGTCAGATTCTGATACAGAGGGCTGTTTTTGAGCAGAAAACAGAATCCATATTCTTAATTATTTAATTATTTAATTATTTAATTATTTAATTATGTTTAATTATTTAATTATATTTAATTATTTAATCATACTTCGTCCATCTGGCTGGGTTTCCCCAGCCACTCTGGGCAGCTCCCAACAGAATATTAAAAAATAAAAATAAAAATAAAACATTTAAAACTTCCCTAAACAGGGTTGCCTTCAGATGTCTTCTAAAAGTCAGATGGTTGTTTATTTCCTTGACATCTGGCGGGAGGGTGCTCCACGGGGCAGGCGCCACCACGGAGAAGGCCCTCTGCCTGGTTCCCTGTAACTTCGTTTCTCGCAGTGAGGGAACTGCCAGAAGGCCCTCGGAGCTGGACCTCAGTGTCCAGGCTGAATGATGGGGGTGGTTTGAAGTTTCTCCCTCCACCCGACCTCACCATTTATTTACATAAGGCTAATCTTGACACCAGGATTTTTACATGCAGCTATGAGAAGGGAGTGTGTGAGAAAAATAACAGTAAGAACAGAATTAGAAGGTCGGCAAATGCTGTGGCTTGTTATCAGACCCCACCTGATAATAATGAGCTTTACCACAATCGCTTATGTCAGCAACTTTTTATTTCTTTCTGTGTTCTAGCAGAATGCTTTTCTTTTTACTATGAGGCAAAGCTGTGTTCTGCCCTAGCAGGTTTCAGATTTGCATTGCACTCTGCAGTATTGTTTAACAGAGTAGAAGGTGCCACTCTCTTAAGGGGAGGGGGTGCCAATTTGCAGTAGACTTCATTGTCATCAAATGTTGAGAGAGAGAAATAATCTTGAGCTTATCAAAATATTGAGCATAACCACACATTTCTAGGAAATCCACCCAAACACAACCCCTCAGTTTGGAATGAATCATTGTTAATTCTATTATCTGTCTGCCAAGTGTCCAAATCGCATGGTTATTCCAGCTCCCTTCAGAGGGTGCATGATCCAGTTATATTCTTAAATCCTGTCGTTGAGTCCTGGACACGAGTCTGCCCAGTCAGAGCCTCTTGTGTAAGCCACCATGAAGATGGGCTTTTAAATAAAATAAATGGCCGGTTTTAAAAAATGCAGCCATTTCAGAGTCCGTTTTGTGTTCACTAGGGCTACAGTCTGGTGATTGGGACACGGGTGGCGCTGTGGTCTAAACCACCGAGCCTCTTGGGCTTGCCGATCGAAGGTCGGCAGTTCAAATCCCCGTGACAGGGTGAGCCCCCATTGCTCTGTCCCAGCTCCTGCCAACCTAGCAGTTCGAAAGCATACCAGTGCAAATGGATAAATAGGTACTGCTGTGGCGGGAAGGTAAACGGCGTTTCCGTGCGCTCTGGTTTCCGTCATGGTGTTCTGTTGCACCAGAAGTGGTTTAGTCATACTGGTCACATGACCCGGAAAGCTGTCTGCGGACAAATGCCAGCTCCCTCGGACTGAAAGCAAGATGAGCGCCACAACCCCATAGTCACCTTTGACTGGACCTAACCATCCAGGGGTCCTTTACCTTTTACCTTACAGTCTGGTGCAGACTTACCTGGGAGTAAGTCCCATTGAACTCAGCGAGGCCTAGTTCTTAGTAGAATTGCAATGTAAGGCTCAGATTCAGCATTTGTTGTCAGTGCCAGAGCTCCTTCCTGCGAGATCGGACAGATAAAAGTTCCACAGAGCAACTACAGAGTGCATTTCTCTCACTGCTGAATAATTAGAGAGCAGGGCTTGCCTCACAAAAAGGGATGTGAGTGGTGAGGACTCGCAAAGTTTTTTTAAGACTGATAGAGTGTTGGTCAGGTGGAGAAGCCAAACAGGTAAAGAACATGGGGGAAGATATCCCTGCCCCCTCTCTGGTGAGTACAGTGGTACTTTGGTTTAAGAACAGTCCTGTTTACAAAGGATCAATGGCGTCGCAAGGGGGCGGCCCACCCCGGGTTCCAGGGGAGGGGGGTGACACTTGGGCCGGCCCCGCCCCGCCCACGGGCCCCAAGCAAGCCGCGGAGCGAGGCCGCTCTGCTCGGCGGCTCGTGGGGGTGCCCTGCCGTCGCTGCTTTTTGCGCGACGGCTTGCAAGGCCGTCATGGAAGCAGCGGCGCCAGTCAAGGCAGAGTGTGCATGCGTGAAATGCCGCACGTGCGCACTCCGTCGCCGGGCCATTGCTGCTCCCGCTGCGATATTGCGAGCCACCGCGCGAAAAGCGGCAGTGGCGGGGCACCCCCACCGCACTCCGTCACCGGGCCGTTGCTGCTCCTGACGGCAGCGGTCCGGCGATAGAGTGCGCACGCGCGCATTTCACGCATGCGCACTCCATTGTGATGGTGCGGCGTGACGTCACAACGTAGTGTCACGACGCCCCGCCCCCAGGGGGATGCCTCCGTTCGCCGCCCCGGGTAGCAATGAGGCTTTCTCCGCCCCTGCGAAGGATTATGTTTACGAATGCCGCAAAACCGGAAATAGTGTCCCGGTTTGCGAACTTTACCTCGGTCTACGAACAGAAGCCGAACGGTAGAAGGGCACCGGCAGCAGGAGGCCTCATAAGGGAAAGCGCGCCTCGGTTTAAGAACAGTTTCGGTTTAAGAACGGACTTCCGGAACAGCTTAAGTTCGTAAACAGAGGTACCACTGTACAGCAATGTGACTTGGAGGAACAGACGACCTCCCTGCATTTTAAGCCGCTAATGTATACATAGCCTTGCTAGGGAATAATCCTCATTGAACCCAAAGGGATTTATTTCCAAGTAAACACAGATAGGATGGTCATGTTATTCTCATAGTCACTGCACTAGCTTTCAAAGTGTGCCGCAAATTTATACTGTTTGTCCTTCAGGGCACATTTGTGTATAGAAATGGCCGTCCTTAGAACCTGTAATTTGTCTGACACATACAGTGAAACTTTGGGCGTTTCCAAGATGATAAAAAACTCCCTGCTCTGACATATACCCTTGACAAGCCTATTCTTTATTTGTTCATGGTTTACCATACTGAAGAAAAGATCTGAACTTTCCCTCGCTGCCATTCCCAGCAGGAGATTGTGGTTTGTTTGTGTTTCACTGTGGAGGGAATTAATGTGTTTCTGCATTCTGATGTTTAGAGAAAGAATTCACATTTTTTGTGTCATGTTGTCACCAGAAAACCTTTTTCCCTTTAGTTCTTCAACCAATTCAGTGGTAGGGTATATGATTATGCATCGCCCCCTAAAGAGGAGATGTATCATTTATTTATTTTTTAAAAAGAAGAAGACAAAAGATGGCACAGTTCTGAATAAAATTTGCACATGCTAATTTGAAGAAATAGATGCACATCTATAAACAATTGCTGCAATTTGTGGGGATCTATTCCCTCTTTTGGCAGTGGTGCATATACAGTGGGACCTCGACTTACGAAGATAATGCGTTCCGACGCGATCTTCAGTAGTGGCACCAGCCCTGTGGAACGCCCTCCCTTCAGATGTCAAAGAGAACAACAATTACCAGACCTTTAGAAGACATCTGAAGGCAGCCCTGTTTAGGGAGGCTTTTAATGTTTTATAGATTATTGTATTTTAATGCTCTGTTGGAAGCCGCCCAGAGTGGCTGGGGAAACCCAGCCAGATGGGCGGGGTATAAATAATATATTATTATTATTATTATTATTATTATTATTATTATTATCTTCTGTAGTCGAAAACACTCGTAAGTCGAATCCCCATAGGAATGCATTGAGCGAAAAAAATCGTAAGTCGAAAAAATCCTATTCAAAAATTCGTAAGTCGAAAAAATCCTATTCAAAGCGGCCGCGACTTCCTTTCGGAAGTCGAAAAATTCAGTTGCGGCGGCCATTTTCTTTCTTCCGGAACTCATCCGGAAGTCGAAAAACACGTAAGTCGGGTCACTCGTAAGTCGAGGTCCCACTGTATGGCCATTGCAGGAGAGAATCAAGACTTGGTTTTCAAGAACCAATTGTTTTCCTGAAAACTTAACTTGTTCTACCATCTACAGAAAACCACTCCTGCCTTCTTCCTTCATCTTGTGCCTAGTAGGTTGATTTGCAGTAGACCCATTTTACTATAGGTAGTTTAAGAGAGAGGGGGGAAACAAAGGAAGGGGGGACCCACTACCTGCATTTACATCATCATAGGACTGGGTAAATGAACATAGCAAGCAGCAGTGAATTTTAAGCAACTGATAATAGTTGAAGGGGGGGGTGTACTCCCAGGCAGTAATTGCTGTTGCAAGAGCAGGTATTTGTTCCTACCGGTATTTTCATCTGCTGAAATGTTGGAGGGTGTGACACACTCGCCTAGCAACCATCAACACACTGCATTATCACTCCTAAGTTAGATCCATACAAGAGCACTTAGGAATTGTTGGGTGGAGTCTAAATGGTACCTTTATGCTCCTTGTAAGGCTTTGGATCCTGCATGTAGCAGATGCCTCTGGTAAGAGTGGGGGAAAGGGAGGCATTTTGCTGATGCCTGTCAGAAGTCCAGGTTCCCAGCTTGATAACACAGTAAGCGTAGGTAATTAAAAAGGAGGATTTATTGCAAAAACAAACAGAAAGCTCTGGACAACTCTGACAAAGCCTCCGGCATCATTAGTCAAGATGACCCTTCTGAAGACTGCTTCCAGAATCAACAGAAGATATTGAACTTACGACCCTTACGTCTCTTGTTTTGCTTCCTATCTAGCAGTCCTCCCATTCGCCGACTCTTCGGACTTAATGGATCGGCTCCAACCTCTTCCTGTTCTGAGAGGCTGTCTCTGAATCTATTCGCTCCTATTTGTGTTTCCTGCTTTCTCATATGTGGCTTTTTGTACCCAATAATGCCTAGGAACTGGAGCAACCCTCTTCCAGACCAGGTTGGTGGTAACTTTCCCTCTGAAAAGGATGTTCTTAGAGTTGGTTCACATCTGTAGCAATATCTCTCGGTTTATCAACTGAGTGCAGTGCATTTGACGACGTGCTACTAAATGACTCCATTGAAAGCCTTGTATTGAAAGCCAATAGTAGTTCTATCTGTAGTATTACATCTGCAGTCAAAAGTCAACACATGATGCGACTGTCATCAAGTTATGAAGAAAATGTATGGGTGGGGCAGCCCTGTGTCTCTCCCTGTGTCATTTTCCTGGTTCAGGTTTTCATTCATTCATTCCCTTAGGAGAGGGAAAGGGAGGTGTTGGTGGAGGCCCTTTCTGGCATCACAAGCCATTACAAGAAAATAATTATCCTTCCCCCACAAAAGAATGGTATGGCTGTTTCCCCCCCAGTCAGCACTGATGTAAACGAGACAAACAGCTTTGTCCAAAGTGACCCATCACATTAAGTTTGTGCAATTTCTTTCTATACACCTACCCAATAAACAGCGAATGAGCAAGATCCGCAAGTGTGAAAGCTGCCCGTGAGTCAAAAGTTTCAGCCTGGCCGATCCTGTCTCTCTCTGCCTGGTCTGCTCTCAAGCACATTTCTAATGTGCAAAAGTCTATTTCCTGCTGACTCACCTCCAGCCAATCGCTTTATGCAAGTGAACATAAAACAATAATCCGCATGGAAGATAAGATACACTCTGAGTCACTGGTTATGGGAAAAATCTCTCCCCCCCCCCATTTGTTACTATGGGTTGAAAACAACCAATACTCGGTGTAGATCCATTAAAACCGATGGATTTAAGTTAGCCATGGCTAGCTTAAGTCCATTGTGTTCAATGGGTCTCTTCTCAGTACAAGTGCCTCCAGAGCATCAGTGTTTTGCAGAAGGTTTTCAAATGCATACTGGAATGTTAATCCACCAGAGCACAACACATAACTTTTAAAAACAACAATAGACTTTTTGCAGTTTGGAAAGTGACAGGGAAATACATTGGGAAATGTAGGATGAATGGCTAATGGGAAGATGTGTAAACACTGCACTAGCAAATCAAGATGAATGCTCATTGCCATATAACTTCCTTGTAAACAAATCAGTGTGAATAAAGACCAGATGTAGTCTAACCACTATCCATGCTTTGATTGGTAGTCAATTGTATAGGGCCATTGGTGTACATCACATGTCAGATCATCAGCAGAAAAGATTGATCCCTATTCCAAAGAGCTTTTGGACTAAAGAAATGTGTGCCCTGGCCCAAGAACTGCTGGGTCAATAGGATTAACAAACAAGCTTGAAATCTAGTTATGCATTCAATGTGCATACCAGCTTTCCTTGCTTTGTCTTCATTGGTTGCAAAATTACAATGAGAGAAAGAGAGGTATGGCAGAATACAACACAAAAACCTTGGCCTGGGAGGTGAACTTGAAACCAGTACCTAAGAAGGCTGGAGGGATATGTTTTACTACAACTACCATCATCCCTGATGGCTGGGGCAAACCGGCCAACTGGGTGGGGTATGTATGTATGTGTGTGTGTATAAATAAATAAATAAATAAATGCAATGCTTGCTGGGGCTGTAGTCCGCAATGTCTGGAGGGTACCACCAGACAATGTCTGGACTGTACCACAATGTCTGGACTGTGGCAAGGTGGTGGTGACATGATGGGTGTGATGCAAATATGTAGACCAGGGGTCAGCAAACTAAGGTCCGTGGGCCGGATGCGGCCCACCGGGCTTGTTAATCCGGCCCACAAAACTTGCGGACCCTGCCACCCACTTGGTCAGTCCCCGCGCTAAACCTGCGCAGCGCGGAGGCCTCGCCGCGCGGGGACTGACTTCTGCGACGCTGGCGAGGCTTCGGATTGGCTGCAGGAAGCTCCTGCAGCCAATCTGAAGCCGCGGACGCCTCTGGGCAGGCGGCAACGCTGGTGCAGCTTCAGATTGGCCGAGGGAAGCTCCTGCAGCCAATCCGAAGCCATAGACGCCTCTGGGCAACACCTCTTCCTTCCCGCTGAGGTGGCCACATATGGCCAAGAACCAAGCAGGAAGAAGCAGCGGCAGTGGGGAGGCTTCCTCCGCTGCCCAGGCCAGCGGCATGGGCTCTGCGCCCCGCGGACCCCTGGCCGAGGCAGAGGACGACACTGACACTGCCAAAGTCAAGGTGGTGTCGGCGGCTGCAGCGTGAGTGGTGGTGGGGAGTCCTTTTGGGGGGGGGTGCTTTCGGGAGAGGGTGGGTCCAGTCCCCCACAAGGTCTGAGGGATAGTGAACCGGCCCCCTCCTGAAAAAGTTTGCTGACCCCTGAGTGAGATGAGCCAGTGTTCTGACTCAGTATAAGGCAGCTTCTTCTGTTCTTATATGCAATGTACTTTTCAGCAGCCAGGGTGGTGCCATGGTTAGAGTGTTGGACTAAGATCTAGGAGATCAGCTTTCAAGTCCCCAAATAGCCACGAAGCTCACTGGGTGGCCTTGGAGCAATCCCGGTCTCTGAGTCTAACCCACCTCACAGGGTTGTTTGAGAGGACTCCCCTGCTCAGCGCCTGAGGGCCCCAGTCCGGCCACTCACCACCTGGCCTAGGGCAGGGCCTGATGGGCTCTGTAAAGGACCGCTGCCGCCGCCGCTTGGCAGAGAGGGCTCAGTTTTGTTTTGTTTTTGTTTTTTGTTTAAATTTCTGTTATTTTTTATAACAGTTCTAAGTTATAAGAGTTCTAAGATGGCGGCGCGCATAGACGCAGCGGCTGCTCAGTGCTCTCCCTTATTTTTAAGTGTTTCATATGGCTTTTACTGCTGTTACTCGTGTTGAGTACCTTTTTGGTTGGGGAAACAATTGTTTAAATGAAAAATGATTTTTTTAAAAAAATTATTTTATTATTATTATTATTATTATTATTATTATTATTATTATTTTAAATCCAATTTCGTTGTACTTGTACAATGACAATAAAGATATAAAGATAAAGATCAAATCGGGAGAACCATGTATGCCACCTTTTGCTAGTTGGAGGAAAGATGGAATAGAAATGTAACAAACCAACACACAAACCAAGAGAGGTGTTGCAGGCCACAGCTTATGGATAGTGACCTACATTCAGACTGGTGGGTCACCAGTTGCACAGCCTTGCTTTATCCCCTGGATCTGCTCACCAGGCCAGTTGTATTTTTTTTTTAATATCCACATTTGGCAACCTAATCTGTGTATGCATTGAGGAAGGGGGAGAGGTAGAAGGAGAGGATGCCTCTACTACTCTTGGATTTCGCCCTCAGCAATTCCTGTCTTTTAAAATAAAATCGACATCCCTGCACACTGTACTTCTTTCAGGCCCAAATAGAACACCACAGCATGCATCGCCACACTTTTGCCGCGACAACTGCCTTGCGGGGGGGGGGGGATATGACACCTTCAACTAAAGCCTAAAACGACAAAGACAAAGAGATTGACTCATGCTGGCAGATGGTTTGGATTTGTATTTGCAACCATGAAAACGTTGTAATAATTCAGTTCGTGTGTTTTGTGCTGTCATCTTGAATGAATTTGCTACTACTTTTTTGTACTTGCACTTTTCGACTTTGCTCCAAAGCAGCTGTTCCTTGCTCTCTCCTCCTCCAGTGAGGAGGTTGGCACAGCCTTTCCAGGGGCGGTTTTGTTTGTAAATGAGAGAGCGACTGTGCCTTTTTGTAACTACCACTTTGTGCAGGATGAGGATGAATTATGAGGATGCAAAATCAAGCACACAGCCTGAAATTGCGACTTCCAAAACAATTGAGGAAGGGAGCAAGAGTGCAGTAGACCTGGGATAACATTTAACCTAATCTTGCATTGGGACTCCATTTCTTGATTTCCCCCCACCACATGGTGGGAGTACCTCTTGTGAAAAAATACTGTCTGTCAGTTTTCAACCAATAGTGACTCCTGCCACCAATTGAAGACCAAAGCAACAGCAGCTTCTGTCTCACTTTCACAGAATGCAAGATCGATAACGTGCAGCCCAGCCCTATGAATGTCCACTCAGGAGCTGCTCAGATTGAACTGAATAAGACTTAATCTCAAGTACGGACCTAAAGGACTGCAGCGTTCATGGTTACTTAAGACTCACTTCTGAATATACATGCAATCAGATTGATTTAGGACATAAGCAGGAGGAGAAATATTTTAATCCAGTACTGGTAATCATTTTCTGATCATCGTTTTAATTTGTATACCGTCTTTCTATCTTACAAGACTCAAGGCGGTTTACAAGCTGAAGAAACAAAAAAAATGTACCGTACATCTTATAACAATCTAATGCATTACAAAAATGTGATAATAAAACAACACTTTAAAATAAGCAACCTACATCAAAAAGTAACATCCAACAATTATTAGTACTGCAGTGTGTGCCCAGTAAGGTTTTATTCAGTAGCTCTACCTTCCAACAGCATTACTGAAACATCTGCTGAAGAATAAGAGAGCAGTCATCTCAACCTCCCTGGCTCCTGCAATGTGCTGGGAATGTCTGTGCCATCTCTTCTGCCTTTGCGCACAGAGCCTCTTTCTGTGTCCCAGTGCTGTCCTTACCTTTCCCTCCCTCAAAGATCAGGCCACAGAATGCTTTGTTTCCCCATTGAGCTTTGTGCAGAAAGGAAAAAAGCCACCCAGTGCAGCAGGCATGGGGAAAGAATGAAGCCTGTTGATAACAGGGGCTCTTCTGACCTGCTGTCTGGTCTAGTGGATTGCATCTGAGCTTTGCCCTTCGGTCCGACACCCTGCTGGTCCATGCGCCTTCCCCCAGATCATGGTGAGCAGGGGCAGTAGCGGAGCAAGGTGGGTGCGGTGGGTGAGGTCCACCCTGGGTGTCATCCCTGAGGGGGGTGACATCGCCGCAGGCGGCTGTAATGCCTTGGAATCGGGCTCGGACTCGGAACCAGAGGAGTCTCAGTCTGTACAGGATCCTCTGCCCCAGACATCATCTGAACCAAGTCTGGGGCCTGATCCTGAGGAGCCCCAGTCTAGCACAGGTTCCCCTGCAACAAGCACCACCTGGGGCCTGAGCCTGTCCTGACTCCAGGTGTGGAGAATACATCATTGCCGTCAGCTGGGCCATCACTGTCAGCTGCTCCACTACCGGCTGGGTCAGGAGAGGCTGAGGCGGCCCCTGGGTCTAGTAATCCACCGGCGTCTCCCGAGCTGCAGAGACTCAGGTCTGAAAGGAGAGACCTGAGTACTCGCAGGAGGAGTGCTCGCCTTTGGGCAAGACAGGGTGGTGAGTCGTCGGGGGATCAGGACCGACCATTACCTAGTCAGAGATAAAAGGCTGCCGGACCCCGCCCCAGGTTGCAGGAGCAACATTGCTGTTTGCCTGATCCTGCCTGTGTTCCTGACCTTGCCTGGTTCCCTGCCTTGACTCTTCTGGACTGACTCCTCCTCAACTCTTCGAACTCTGGACCAGACCTGGACCTCGCTTCCCAGATACCCTCGGGCCAGCAAAGCGGTGCTCTCTCTGGGACGCTCACTGCCGCTGCACCCCCCTGGGATGCGTGCAGCCACTGGAGCATCCCTGCAGGTGGCTAGCCCCGCCCCTATGGGCCACTCTGGGTGCCGGAGCAGCTAGCTCTGCCTCTGAGCAGGGCCCCCTCCAGAAAGTCTTTTTTAATGCACATTCATTATGATTTGTGCTCATGATGTTAGCAAGGCAGTCATATGGAGCAAGCTTGTTTTCTCCTGCTCTGGAGGGTAGGACTCGAACCAACGGCTTCACGTTACAAGATTCCGACTAAACATCAGGAAAAAACTTTCTGACAGGAAGAGCTGTTCGATAGTTGAATGGTCTCCCTCGGGAGGTCATGGACTCTCCTTCCTTGGGGGGTTTTAAGCAGAGGTTGGATGGCCATCTGTCATGGATGCTTTAGCTGAGATTCCTGCATTGCAGGGGGTTGAACATGGGGTCCCTTCCAACTCTACAATTCTATGATATGTGGTCCTGCCTGCAATGATATTTGAGCCTGCAGAAGTTGCAGGCCAGTCATACTGCTTCTTTTCCAATCATTGCTTCTCTTGTAACTACCTACTGAAATCATGTTATTTTCTGAGGGGTGTGTATGCATGTCCAGCCTTGGTTGCACTACAGCAGGCGTCGGCAAGGTTATCTGGCCATGGGCCGGATCAAGCCCATGGAGAGCATCCGTGGGCCGGACATACGCAGCGCGATGCCGGAAATCGCGTCTGCGCATGTCTGTGGTGCCGGAAATCGCTTCTGCACATGCCCAGATGCCGAAAATTACACCTGCGCAGAAGCGATTTTCGGCATCTGGACATGTGCAGATGCGATTTTCAGTATCTGCGCAGACGCAGTTTCCGGCGCCGCTCGGCGGCTCGTGGGCTGGTAAAACAGCCTCCGTGGGCCGGATCCAGCCCATGGGCTGGAGGTTGCCGATGCCTGCACTACAGTTTTTTTGGACAGCAATAGTATGGTAACATTGGAAATGCATTGCATCTCCAACCAACAAGCCAAAGAACCAATAAAACAGAATGAATCCACCACTAATGCACTATTATTGTGTCAATAATAGTAAACCTCAAGTCTGGAGGGACCCAAAGCCTGATTTGCTTGCAGAGAGATTTGATGAGCTCAGCTTTTTAACGAGCATTCTTCCTGATTTGTTTGTGAGGAGGTTAGATGGCATTGTGTCAAGCAATTGCACTTCCACACTGTCCAGTGCATTTTCCTGTCACTTTCCTTACAGCAAAAATAAAAATCTTTGGGGGAAGCAAGAGTGCTTTGCCAGAGCTCCAATTCAATCTGCTTGAATTGGGTAGCCTGGATTTGTCGGGAAGTGACCGAATCCAACCCCAAAATAGGGAGAGTCTGGAAGCAGGATGGCATGCTGCAGGAAACACCCAAGAAAAACCACCAGCCTGGAGCGGTGCCAAGTTACAGGCTCAGCTCTTGCTCCTGCAATTTGCCACGTTCCGCTTTCTATGCTGCCTGCGACAAACAGAGCAGACGAAAACAATATAGATGGTGGGTCAAATTGCACATGACACATAGCCATGCAGTTCTCTCCCCCGGCCCTCCCCATACTTTTTATAAAACACTTCTTATAAACTTTGAAGAATGGGATTGAGAGTGGGAAATGACGAGAGGACGGAGTTTAACTTTTCCTGTTATTTGGCTGCTCAAAATGTCCCACTTCCTACTTTCCTACCTCTGCAAGGGGGGCTGTATATCTCTATACAGCCAGAGGGCAGGAAAGTTGCTTGTGTGCTTATTAAATTTTGTGTAGACATGGTGTGCTGGTCCCATGGGTTACCTGAAAGGCGAGGTCCAAGTCCAGTCTGTGGTCAGAGGTACAACGTAAAGGCAGTCCGTAGTCACTGAAGCTGGGTGCAGGGCAGGGAGTCAGGCAAAGTCAGGAACAGGTAGGCAAGCAGGGAACCAGGGCAGGTCAGGAGCTCAGGCAGGAAAACAGGACAGGTTTCAAGCAGGAACTGGTCAGCAACAATGTTGCTCCTGCAACTTGGGCTGGGGCTGGCCGGCTTTTATCTGCCCCGAGGCAGAGGGTGGCCCCGATCCTCTGGAGACTTGCCTCTCCTGGCTTGGAGGCGACCACTCCTCCTGCGGGAACTCAGTTCCCTTCGCCTCTCTGCCCTGAGCCTCTGCAGCTCAGGAGAGGCTGGAGGGTTACCGGACCCAGAAGCAACCTCAGCTTCCCCTGACAGGGCTGGGAGTGGAGCACCTGCAGGCAATGGGTCCTCCATCCCATCAGGAGCCACAGCAGACTCAGCAGATGCCTGCACCTGAGGATCCAGCACAGGTGAGGACCCTTCAGACTTAGTCCCTAGCCCCGGCTCTGCTGGTTCTGGAGGCGGGGAATCCTGTGCAGGCTGGGATCCCTCAGGTTCAGCATCTGAGTGTGAATCCCAGGCCATCACACATGGGGTGGGAAAGGAAAGTATTAGGCGACCCCTTTCCTTTAGTGTCTCATCATGCTCTCAACAACAGCCTCCAGGACTGCTTTGCAGTTTTAAAAAACTTGGGAAGACTCACACGACTGAGCATCCTCCCACAAGTAGCTTTAATTGCAAAATTCAATGTATGCCGGATTAATGTATTTATTACCAGCCTGGTGGTGACTTCTAGCTGTTTTGGAATATGACTCCCAGCAGTCTGTCCAAAACATCTGGTGGGTACCATATTGGAGAAGGTTGAATTATGATGCATGGCATCTCTGCCTGTGCAGATTCAATGAACAATAAATAACTGTTGGCTATTGGTCTATGGAAACTGGAAAAAAAGAGTAGTTTCCATCTTAGACTGTACTAAAATATAACATTTAACCACATTACCTGAAATTAGATTGGGAATTAATATTACTGAGATGCCTAGCGAAATATTTTCTAAATGTGCATATGACAATTTTGTTTTATTTGCATGTATGCTAAGCTTTGAATATAATATTGCTTCTTGACTTTAAAATATTCAATATCCGTCCTGATTCACTTGCACAAAACCTAGTGCTGGATCGACTATGCCTGGTATTTACTGAGCACTTGTTTACAGGGCACTTATCTGACACTGAGTAATCATCTTGATTTGCTCGCGGGGCATTTATATAACTTCTTGTTGATCTTTCATTCATCCCATACTTTTAAATGCATTTCCCCCACCACTTTTCAAACTGCAAAAAAGTATGCTTTGTTTGTTTTAAGTGGGTTTATTCTGCTAGGTGACAGAGCACTTCAATCCACTTCAAATGTGCAAACCTGAAGGTCTGGTATGTGCTTGATTCCATCCAGCAAAATACGGACAGCCTGGAAGCACTGCAAGACTACTCTGATTTCAGAAAGAGGGAGGAGGAACACATCCTGTCTCCATAACTTAGGCCCTTCAATGTGCTACAGCCTATGCAACAGCAGCCAGACAGGTATGGTTAGTGAAACCCACACAACAGGATCCCTACATTCACAGCTGATGCATCCCCAAAAAATTCATAGACGCTTAGAATTGTAGTGTTGGAAGGGACTCTGAGGATCATCTCCTAGTCCAACTCCCTGCAATGCAGGAATATGCAGGTGGCCCATGTGGGGATTGAACCCACGACCTTGGCGTTATTAGCACCCCGCTCTAACCAACTGAGCTAACCCCATAATGGGAAACTAAAATGCTTGTTTACAAAGCTATTGTACTACCAACCTTATTGTATGCTTGTGAAACATGGACCACTTATAAACACCATCTCCAACTCCTCGAAAGATTCCATCAACGGTGTCTCCGAAAAATCTTACACATCACTTGGGAAGACAGGCGAACTAATGCCAGTGTATTGGAAGAAGCAAAGGTCACCAGTGTCGAAGCAATAATTCTTCAACATCAACTTCGTTGGACTGTTCATGTTGTGCAGATGCCTGATTATCGTCTTCCAAAGCAACTACTCTATTCCGAACTTAAAAATGGAAAGTGTAATGCTGGAGAGGTTTAAAGAATCTCTCAAGGCAAATCTTTAACAATGTAGTATACAGGGCCGGCGCTTCCATTTAGGCCAACTAGGCAGCTGCCTAGAGCGCCGAAATGGAGGGGGCGCAAAAACAGCCCCACGCCGGCGGTCGAGCGCGCCCGATCCAGACCGTGCGTGCCCTGCCGCTCTCCGCAGAAGGGGCGGATGTGGAGCGAGCGAGCGCCACGCCGGGAACTCGGGAAGGGCGCAGCGAGTGCCCTTCCCAAGTTCCCGACGGCGCTCACTCGCTCCGCATCCGCCCCTTCTGTGGAGAGCGGCAGGGCGCGCACGAGCTGGTCATTCAAGCCGCGCGCGCCCTGCCGCTCTCCACATAAGGGGCGGATGCGGAGCGAGCGAGCGCCGCGTCGGGAACTCGGGAAGGGGGCAGCGAGCCAGCCTGTCCCTCGCCCCCCGCCGCCGCCCGGTGCCACCCCAACCAGCGGCGAAAATCGCGGCAGCGCGGGGCGCCCGGCGGCAGGGGGCGGGGCACCGTACATCATGCGCAATGACGTCACGTGGCCTCGCCCCCTCGCCTAGGGCGCAAAAAGCCCTAGCACCGGGCCTGGTAGTATAAACACCAACAACTTGGAAGCACTGGCCTGCGAGCGCTCCAATTGGAGAACAGCCTTTACCAAAGGTGTCATGGGCTTTGAAGATGTTCGAACACAGGACAAAAGGGAGAAATGTGGTAAGAGGAAGGCACGCTTGGCAAACCCTCACCATGATCAACTCCTGAGCAGAAACCTATGTCCCCACTGTAGAAGGACGTGTGGATCCAGAATTGGCCTCCACAGCCACTTACGGACTCACTGTTAAAACCATGTTAATGGAAGACAATCTTACTCGGCTACGAGTAATCTCCCAAGAAAAAGAACTTCCCAAGTTGCCAGTTGTGTGCTACCATGCTGAACCAGAAGCATAGGATGCCAGGTCTTAGTTATCTCTTATTGCTCTCTGGGATCCAACCTTGGAACTTGCTGAGGCAGAAGTCTCAGGGCGTCAGAACAATGGCAGTTTTTTGGTACCTGTCATTAGACACTGCTTTGTCAGCACTGCCGTTTTCTGCTCTGCTGACTCTTACTCCTATTATTAGATATCTTTTTCTACCCAGCGTCCTTTCAGAGAGAAATATCAAAGAGGTATTTGTCTCCCTGGGGTGTATAGCATATCTTGTTGTTGTACCACAGACAGTTGGCTAAGTTTACAGCCTCAGCAGAATTGTGCAATTACACTGACTCTTAATTTATCTTAAGCCTCGTTGAAATTAATGGGGCACTGGGCAAGTCAATCATCATGACTTCACCTAAATCCCATTGGAACTAAGGGTAACTACCGGTAAGCCTGGATCCTACCCAAAGTTTTGTGCTTTTTTATTTTATTCTCAAAGTTTCAAAAAGAAAAAAACATTTTTTTTTACACACACACACTTGTTTACATTAAATCATAGTCCATATCAGTACTTTTATGGGGTTCCCTAAACCCCTGGACTTCCCTCCACACCTCCCTTGGCTTCCAAAATTTATCTTCCTTTTTTAACTGCATCTAATCTTAAAAAGCAGAGACATCACCTTGCCGACAAAGGTCCGTATAGTTAAAGCTATGGTTTTCCCAGTAGTGATGTATGGAAGTGAGAGCTGGACCATAAAGAAGGCTGATCGCCGAAGAATTGATGCTTTTGAATTAAGGTGCTGGAGGAGACTCTTGAGAGTCCCATGGACTGCAAGAAGATCAAACCTATCCATTCTGAAGGAAATCAGCCCTGAGTGCTCACTGGAAGGACAGATCCTGAAGCTGAGGCTCCAATACTTTGGCCACCTCATGAGAAGAGAAGACTCCCGATGTTGGGAAAGATGGAGGGCACAAGGAGAAGGGGACAACAGAGGACGAGATGGTTGGACAGTGTTCTCGAAGCTACTAACATGAGTACCAAAGTGCGGGAGGCAGTGGAAGACAGGAGTGCCTGACGTGCTCTGGTCCATGGGGTCACGAAGAGTCGGACACGACTAAACGACTAAACAACAACAACAAAAATTGCATTTATCCAAATTATTGTACTTCATTTTTATCCTTTGTTATTTTAAATTAGAAGAGCTATGTCAATCCTGCTAACGTTTTTAGAGTTTTACAGTGTTCTTTAATATATTCTATGAAGTTATGCCATTCTCTATTAAATTTGTTATCCTCTTGGTGCCTGATCTTCCCGGTCAGCCTTGCCATCTCTGCATCACAGTCCATCATCTTCATTATCCATTCTTCTTTCGATGGGGCTCTTTCTTCTTTCCATCCCTGGGCAAATGGATCCAACCCAAAGTTAATACTCTGCTCTTGTCCCACTCTTCTCCCTCTTCCCAAAGTTTTGAACTCTGCATAAGAAGCAAAATTAGTTTCTGGCAACTCTTAACTTTCAGCAACCTGTAGTTGCACACAAATTACCGAGTTGTTGCCTCCCAAATTTCTTCCAGGCGGCTACACCAACGTTTGCTGTATTTTCTCTCTCCCAAGGGGCAAACAATACTGCAAAGAAGCAGTGGCATGAGAAGGCAGATCTGTAGAAAGGGCATCAAGCCCCTTGACGGTTGTCTTGAATTCAGTTTAGTCTGCATTTAAAGGCAAATCTACCTAGATTGCATTTTCCAAAACAACGTACAAACCAAAACACAGCCACCCTTTGAAATCTGCACTTCTCCGAGATTTGTAATGCAGTCCTCTAGCCGAGTAATGCGTACAAAAATGCATATACTAGGGTAGAGTGTGCTACACTTGACACTAATTATTTTGCTTACTGTCTTGCTGACAGTATGTGCAGAGGGGTGATGTTCATTTGGGAATGCGACACACAGGGTGTGGAGGATTAACATTCCCCCAATTCCCCCATGCTGCAGTTAGGGGTGCAGGTGGGAGGACTTGGGCAATCTTTCATAATATGGTGCCTTGTGTGAGGGATGACAAAATCCCCCTGGGCAGATCGCCACGCCAATCCTCCCCAGCACCAATCGCCCCTCTGGGTGGCTCGCCCTGCCCCTCAGGTGCACAGCATGTGTGCCGCTCTGGGTGCCTGAGCAGCTAGCTCCGTCGCTGCTGCCCTCCATCAGGTGCTGAGTCCTATTGTGTCAGGGACTGGCTGGATGAGGGAAAGTGGTGAGAGCCATCTGCCCAAGGGAGGGCACAGAAGACCACAACTTAGATCCTGGATCCTAGTGGTGGGACACGGAAGAGCAGTCTGCAGAAGGGATGAGCTGGGAGGTGCTAGAAGCAAGGGGTTGAGCGATCAGGGGGGGGGGGGTCAGGAGGCCTTTCCCAGACAGTGTTAAAGGCTGAGAGTCACAGTGTGAACGCAGATTCAGACAGAGAGGAGTCAGAGGTTGCCCTTGCTACCCAGCAGAAGGCCAGTCCTGCTGGCTCTCCTTCCCCTCTGACACCCCACTCAGGAGAATCCTGCACATTGCTGAGCCAGACAGGCCCAGAGGAGGAGCTCACCCCTTCGACACAGACTTCATTTGCTTCGGAGAGATCCAAAGTGAAAGTCTATAGGGGAAGGGGAAGAGCTAGTAGCTTCAGCAATGTCTCAGCTGGCTTAAGACGGACCAGAGGACTCTCCTGTGTTGTTATTTTCTGTGAATAAAAAGCTAACTGCATTCCGTGCCTCCTGTGTGTGTGTGCCTGCCCTGTGGTTGTCCTGGCTTGCTTGACAGCTCCTTGACATACTGGCATGAGTGGGACCTGTTTCCAAAGCTTACTGCAGTGCCCACAGGGTGGCTCACAATGCAAATGCAGAGGGAAGGATTAAGCCCACCCCCTCCTGACCTGCTGTGTTCCCAATGAACATTGCCTCCCATGTCTGTCACTGAATAAAGACAAAAATTATGACATAATTGCAAGTGAGGCAATTAGCATATTGTGTAGTTAGGCCGTGTGTGCATGTATGTGTGTTTATGTGGTGCCCTGACTAAACCCCTGGTTCCCAGCTTACTTCTGGCAGCTGGCTAGGGTTTCACCTTGGCACTGTTCTGCCACCCTATTCTTTGGCAGGCATAAACCACACCTGACCTACATTACTTCCCTGCCTATGAGGCTGGGACAGCTGCCTAGCTGGGCTGGGAGCAGCAGCATAAGACGACAGGAAGAACAGGAATTCTGTAGATAGGAGATTTGCCTGGCCCTGGACAGAATGATACAAGTATGCAGCAGCTGTTGTACAAGATTTCACTTTGCAAATGTGCCATATGGATCTTAACAGGCTGTAGGTTCCTGGCGTAACAGCTGGCTAAACTCTCTGTCATTTAAGCTGCAGTAGGATAGAGCACTTTCCCTCCCTCCTGCTCCACGGCTTTGTACACAATGTACCTCTAAAGCACATTTGCAACTAACTAACTAACTAACTAACCATAGTTTGTTAAAGGTTGCTGGGAATTGTAACTCTGTGAGGGATAAAACTAAAGTGCCCAGAATTCTTTGAGGGAAGGAATGTGCTTTGAATGTGCTTTAGAGGTATAGCGTGTACACAGCCCTTCTCTGAAAGCCACACAGGCTTTCTCTACCCACTTAATCCTTTCACATTTGACCAGAATGCCTTGCAAGCCACTTGCTGCTGCTCAAAGGTCAACATCTCCCTGGTCAGCTCAGGACTATTATTATGGAACAGTGCTCCCCAGCATCAAGGTTTCATCTGTTGCATGTTGCCTTCACAATGTATTAGTGGTGCATGTTCCATAGACATAAAACCCTGTGTGTCTTTCCATCGTGTGCCTAATCAAGGTGTCCGTAACACCCTGTGCTTTCAGCGGAGTTGGTTCCACTTTTGAGTTCCTTGTATTCTTTGCTTCCGTCGTATTCTTCCAGCCAGTTGCTCGGAACATTTCAGCAGGCTGCCATTGTTTACCTTCACTTGCATCCCTTGTTTATATTACATTCTCAGGTTGTTCCCTTCATTGTGCCATTTGAATACCACAACACCCAACTGTTCGCGTTATTGTCTTCACAATCACGTGTGGGATGTAAGAATCAGGTGCAGTCAAACACAACATTTGCTAGAGTAGACATGAAGGTTGTCTCAGTCCTCCAGCCGGAACTTCCTGCCTTCCTGAACTGAGACAAAACTTCCTGTATGTAACTTGAGATGGGTGCGGCCTCTCCTGGTTAGAGAAGAAGAACCACAGGCCGGGCCTCCATTTTGCCTCTTCTGTCTTCTCTCTCTCCTTTTTCTGATGACGCGATCAAAGGAACAGGATCGCTAAGATGCACTCTTCTCTTCAGGCTAAGATAAGAAAAAGGGGCTTTTCTCCCATAAGGAGATAGTCTTGTCATGTATACTGTTTAGTAACTTTTAAGTCTGCCTCTGGGATCCTTTGTGTGAACAGATGATTTCTTGTGAGTAAATGTTTTATACTTTACTGAAGACTGTGCAGTGTCTTATTTTGAGAGGGATTAAAAAGGGGAAAACACCAGGACAATATTTATAGAGACTCTAACGAGACTGTGCAAGCTGTCTGCTGCGTGTGTGTTTAAAAGGGGAATGTTAATTCTGTAGATATTATAGAACTTGTAAACACAAGTTGGGATAGGATATCTTAAACAATATATCTTCCCCCACATCCCTAAACATTTCCACATCACGTTTGCAGCATTGCTTGGTACATGCAGGTGCAGACCTCCCCTTCCTCTCTTGCTGTGTATTTATTTGAACAGCGATGATCGAAAGAGCAGGGCTCAATCCTGTGTACAGTAACCAAAGTAAACGGGAAAGTAGGGCTCCCTGCTGCTAGGCAATTCTCTGACAGAGCCCTGTGGTGAAAGGAACTGTTGTGTCTGCCTCTCTTGCTCCTTTAAAATCCTCTACAGCTGACAACATGGAAAATTGCACTTTTTAAAATCGAAAAGGTAGAAGATCAGTGGCCGTATCCTGTAGCAGTCCCAGTGCAGATGAAAGAAGCTAATTTATACTTCTTGAGTAGAGTAGATCTATTGTCTACTCTGACTGTAGTGGATTTTCAGAGCTAAAGCTGAGAAAGTCTCTGGTGACTGGTGGGGAGGGGCTATGCTGTGTACCTGACCTCCCAGCAGTGGGAGGGAGAGGGGTAAAATGGCAGCCCTGTTGGGGCACAATGTCAGGGACACTGGGTTGGCTCAACCAGTGCATCTGCACAGCAGTGGCATCCCCACTGCGTGACCCCTCTCCTTCCTGGTAAATAGCAGAGGCTCTGCTGTTGGGAGGTCAGGTGCATGGTGCAACTACTGGTTCCAATCCTTTTAACTGGGCTTGAACTTGAAACCTTCTGCACGCAAGGCACCTGCTCCAGCACTGAACTACTGTCCTCCCCCAGTGAATGACCATTGGCTTTGCGGGATGATGTGTTTCCAGTAGACATCTTCCTCTGCATGGGTCTATTTGAGCCAATGGGTTTGCCTGTTTGCACGCCGCCAGAAAAGTTGCAATGGCGTATCCCGTTTATCTGCTCTTGGTCCTGATCACCTGCCCCAACTCAGCCCCAACAGAAACGGTGCACTGAAATAGGCTGTTGTGCCATATTGGTACACTGACCTTTCTGGCTATTCTGCCATCATACGAAGGTGCAGGATCAGGCCTTAACATTTAGAAATAAGGAATGGTGAAGGTTTTGAACCCAGAGAGACTACTCACAAATGTTCACAATCATTAAAGGAATGGTTCAATGCCATAAGAAACAGAAATAATTTTTCATTTAACGAGAGTCAAGCATGCTTGCTCGGCATTCAGTTCTTCAGTCATGCTTAAGAATGTAAAATCCCTACCGGATCAGACCAATGCACCATCTATAATACTTACATCTATAATACTTAAGCATCCTCATTTCCATGGTGGCCAATACAACGCCAGAAGAAGCCCATAAGCAGAGCATGAAGGAAACGCAACCCTCTCTTGTTCAGCCCAACATTTGTAAATAATTGTAATATTTTTAAATTAAAATTAGCTGACTTAGTTCTTCAGCAGAGCTGTGCATAAGGCTGAAGATGGGGGGGGGGGCAAGAAAGCAAAGGCAGTGACTAATGGAAATGTCAAATGAACAAGAATATTAACTGATAATCCTTTCTGCCTGTCCTAATCTTGTGTTCTTTCTGCTCTCCTGATTTTGGCCTGAGCAACTCCTCCCCATTAAGTGTAAAGCGAAGCCAAGATGGCTTTGAGTAAAATGAGAAGCGAAAGGTCATGTGGCGTCATTATTTTTCGAACCGCTTTCTTTAAGCTGCCGCACAGTTCCCTATGCAGGACGGAACTGCGTTTGATGTCAGTTCAATAGCCACGTTCCCCAAACCACCAACAGCTCGATATGCAAAATGTCCATAAAAGAGATTGAATCTCTTCCTTCCCCCTTTTCTTTGCCCTGCTTCCGATTTACCTCTTCCCAAGTGTTTTGCTCTTTCACCATCACGCAGAAAGTCTCTACCCGCCAGAACTATTCTGTAACAGAGTAAAAGTAAAAAATAAAATAAAAAGCTGTGCTTCTTTGAGGTTCTTGTCTTTGTTGTAAGGCTCCATTTTGAAAACATCAGCTACCATCAGAACTGAGACTGTAGAAATGGGCCTCTCCTGGGATGTCTCCTCTGACTTCCAGTCTCTTTTGTGAAATTTACAGAAGGGATTTTGTGACTAGCACATTATATATATATATATATATATATACCATCTTTCCCCCTTTTTAAGACACCGTCTTGTAATTTTTTTTCCTCAAAAAAACACAGGGTGGCTTATTTTCAGGGGGATGTCTTATTTTTATTACGTCAGTATGGTACAGTACAGTCTCCCCCTGTGCACTGAGCAGGCAGGGCAGAACTCCGCAAGAGGCGCGTTTCCCCCCCACGCCTCTCGCTGGTTCGCTGGCTCCCTGCGCACGGGGAACAGGCGGGGCAGGAAGAGGCGTCTCCCCCCCCCACGCGCTAAGTAGGGGGGCAGAACTCTGCAAGAGGCGCATTCCCCCCCCCCCGCACCTCTCGCTGGTTCGCTGGCTCCCTGCGCACGCAGGAGGGGCTGAGGAGGCGACGGGAACAATGGCAGCACCATGGCTTACTTTGGGGGTACGTCTTACTTCTCACAAAGGTAAAAAAAACCTGCCATGGCTTACTGTATGACTACGTATTAAAAAGGGGGAAACAGGGTGTATATATATATATATATATATATATATATATATATATATATATATTCAGAGGAGGAAATTTCTGGAGCCTGGGTCTGAATTTGATCTTGCAAACTGCTCATTACCACCCTGCATTTGTACAATCCAGCTTGAAATAACTGTTAAAATTAAACTGTGAGATATCCTGCTGGAGAAACAAAATTCCATGCTTCTGGAAGCGAGAGCATTCTGAGCAATTCAAAGATGCTACTCTCTCTCTCTCTCTCTCTCTCTCTCTCTCTCTCTCTCTGTGTGTGTGTGTGTGTGTGTGTGTTTCCTTTCAGTCACTGAAAAACCCATTGGCCGAGCTTTGAGGAGTGATGAAAAAATTGGACAGCTCTCTGAGGGAAGAACCCCTACTATTTCCATTTCCTTTCTGACTAAATTAGGTAAGATTAAACGTCTATCATTGCTTGGAGTTAGTCCGCCACTTTTACAGAGTGAAAAGATTTGGATTGAAATGCTAATTTGCTGCAGATAGGAGCTTTTTAATCAGCATCAAACTATTGTAATGCTAGTGGTAGATGCATTAATTGGGTGTTTGTCTATATGCATGACTGAAAGCCCATGCCTGAGGTCACAAAGTAAGGATTTTAGAATGTCAAAACCATGTTGATCATATTAATGGGAAAATGAGTGATATACCGGTATATATATTTATGCATCACCTGTGTCCGTTATCATTTAAGGGACTCTCTGGTCCAAGTCCAGATCTTTGTGAAAATGCCCTTTCAAAATCAGGACAAGGTTGTATGACAAGTTTTTTTTCCCCTATGGCAGGGTGCACAATGCATCCAAAGTTTGTTCTGCCTTTTTGAATGTTTCCAGAAGCCTTTTTGAGATGTTCTACCCTCCTCATAATGGACCTTCAATGCTGGATTCTTCCTTCCTTCCACGTATAGCTTGATTCTCTCTTGCCTCCACCTTCTCTGTGTTCCCTTGTCTCTGGAATATGTTTGTTACTTTGCTTTGGGGTTAGTCGGGAATTATCTACAAGGAGGCACCTCTATTTTAAACCATAAAATAAAAATGAGACTACAGAAAGGAGACAACTTCTCCAGGGCTGGGCAGATGGTTTGAGTCCTGTAGGGAGACCACCATAGCCATCTCCAAGGGTAGAAGATGACTCCATTGTTGGGGGTCACCTGAACCTATAGGAAGTCACAACCAGCTCCAATATAGACCGCTAGCCCATGTTGCAGCAGTGTACTTCTAGATTAGTGTGAAGAAACCAAGCTGTTTCCCTGCCAAACTTACATTTAAAGGTAAAGGTAAAGGGACCCCTGACCATTAGGTCCAGTCGTGTCCGACTCTGGGGTTGTGGTGCTCATCTCACTTTATTGGCTGAGAGCCGGCATACAGCTTCCAGGTCATGTGACCAGCATGACAAAGCTGCTTCTGGCGAACCAGAGCAGCGCACGGAAACGCCGTTTACCTTCCCGCCAGAGCGGTTCCTATTTATCTACTTGCGCTTTTTGACATGCTTTTGAACTGCTAGGTGGGCAGGAGCAGGGACCGAGCAACGGGAGCTCACCCCGTCGCAGGGATTCGAACCGCCGACCTTCTGATCAGCAAGCCCTAGGCTCTGTGGTTTAACCCACAGCGCCACCTGGGTCCCTAACTTACATTTACTGCTGTACAAATAAATACAGTGTCTCAAGGTATCTATTTGTCTCCTGCATTATTCCAGTCCTGCCCATCTGTAGTTCTGGCGAGATGGGATAAACTACTACTTTGCCCTTAACACTTTCAACTTCTTGATTCTTTCACTTTCCCCATAGCCAAACTGGGTCTTCAAGACTCTGCATCATAACTCCTTAGTAAACAACTCTGCCCAATGTCTCTGCAATAGAAACTAAGTATGTGATTCAGAAAATGGGCTAGCCAGTGCAATGCATCATTAACCCATTCCATTCTGTATGTTTCTGTAGCGGGGTTTCAAGCTGTGAAACTGCTTTGTTGCTTCTAAAGCAATTTCTATTGGCATGCACACCATTATTCTATTATAAATAAACATTACAGTGCTGTCAATGCTATCTCTCTGAAGCAAGCCCGCTAATATTGCTTCCTTGTTGGTCCATGCTAAACCTCCCAAGGTAGGCACAGTATTCAAAGCCAATGCAATTCTCTCTGTGTGTGCAATTGTCTCCAGTAAAGATCACCAAGAGCGGTAGTGTGGATTCCCTAAAACTGGCTTTTCTACAAGTATGCATGTAATATACAAGTTCACACACACTAGCAAACCTGCTAACACTCCCCACCTCCAATTTTATCCACTCTGAGAGATAGTGAGTGGACCAAAGTCACACAGTGAGTTTTGCATGTGGGCACTTCAACCTGTGCCTCTGCAGTTCTAGTGGGGCATTCTGGATGTTGCAGGACTGCAGCTCATTATCTCATTATTCCTGACCACTTGGAGCTGATGGGAGTTGGAGCCCAACAAGACCTGAAGAGCCATAAGTTTTTCCTGCCCCTGCTCTAACCACTACACCACACTGGCACCCAATGTGTCCATTGGCCCAGGGGCATAGGAAGTGGGGGGCGGGGGCGGTCCGCCTCAGGTTCCATCATGGAGAGGGGTGACAAATTATCAAGGAACAATTACTGCCCTACTAGGGTGGTCCATAAATATTTTTTTTTTAAAAAAATGCCTGCTCCAAAGGTCTTATCCTACTACACTAGGGATTATATAGCTATATATGAAATTTCATGCATATCAGTTAATATCTTGACCCTCCTCCATGAAAATAGCTGTTTACTTGGCCGTTTTCCTATGTCGTGAAGGCTGAAATTTCAATTCAGTGGAGCACTTACTGTTCCTAACCCTAACCCTGCGGAAAGCCATCTAATTACCTGTAGACTTTAATTTGATTTTGACATGTTTTTAGGGGGTAATTTAATTATTTTTTGATTTTATACCCATGTTATGTATCTGATGTTAGCCGCCCTGAGCCTGACTTCGGCCAGGGAGGGCGGGATATAAATAAAAGTTTATTTTTACTTATTATTATTCCTTTGTAAGAAAATATGAAATAACATAAAACCATTTTTGCAGGCAAAATAAAATAAAAATCAATATGTGGGGGGGGGGAGTGACAAGAAATTTTCTGCACCGGGTACCACCTGACCTTCCTACGCCTCTGCATTGGCCTGTGGCTCTGCTTGCAGGTGGATGCATCAGCTTGTCTCTTCAAGAGCCAAAGTGGACCCTCAGATCCTCAGGGAATGGGGTATCATGGGGCACAGTGCTTAAAAAAATTGTACCAGCGCAAGGGAGGATGTGAAATGAAAATAAATGCCACAAAGGGTAATGAGAAGGCTGGCACACCGATCTAGGCATGAACTGTGGAAATCAGCAGCAAATTATAGAAGAAACTGTACTAGCTCTTTTAAGGAACATTTCCTTTGTTTGCTTTCAAGTAGCTGTTGACTTTCTTTCACTCAAAGCTATGCACACATACCTTCTCCCTTCCTCTCCCAAGGTGAACTTTGTACTTTCCTTGATTGTCATAATGATGGGTGAAATTATCCTCCACTCGATTAGAATGCTAGCAGAACAATTCACTAGGCAATTCCCACATGCGTAATGGCATACTAAAGCTGGCTGGTGTAATCCAGGCTGGTGATCCAGGTGATCCCTCCCAAGAACAAAGAGAAATTGTCCCAGACAGTCAGTGAGAACAGAACGAGGTACAGTGCCTCCAGCTTATGGGCCAAATTTGGCCCAGCATAGTCCCAATCTATCTGCAACACATTTCCCTCAAACTACTGCTCTATAACTGGTGTCATATGTGGTGTCAGGTAAGAGGCAGGTAGAGCTATGTCTGCAGGTTCACCATAGGGAACTCAATCACATGGATGTTCCCTGCAGAAAGCAGGACTGAAGTCACACTGCGAAGAAGGCTCCAAGATGCCACCTGAAGGAGTTCACCTCACCTACCTACACTGCAGGGCTGGCCCAGAGGAACCCCTGTCTTGCTAGCCTTGCTGTCATGTATTAAAACTATACTGCATAGCAGGAGTGGAGAAATTTTCTGGCCTGGCTGGGTGGATCTTTATCACACTGTGGGCCAACTTTGAAAGATGGGCAGGGTGGCCTACCTGTCAGTCACCTGACAGGTGACTGACAGCTGTCAAGGTTGACCCGTGCAGTGGGATGGTGAGAAAGTTCAAAGGGCTTGCTGAGCCCTGTCACAGCTCTTCGCAAACTCCCAACAAGCAGCTTCGCAAGCCCTGTAGTCGAAGAAAACGACAACCCAGCTTAAAACACACACACAATGCCCTTTCAAATACCTCTTCAAGCCTTGCTTCCTCAGCAAAGCTTTTTGCAATCCACTCTGCCTCAACTTTCCACTGACAGCTTATCCTCTGATCCCCTGCGGTAAAGAGATGGGGAGATGGGTGTTCAGGTTGCAGAAAAATACTGAGCTGCCAAATGACTGAACAGGTTTGCAATGGGAAATGGGGCATCTCCCTGTATGATGTTACTGACAAAGTGGGACTTTATGAGGGATGTGCTAGGTCTTTTCGGGTGCTTATGCTCAATGGCCTGCCAAGATCACTTCCAACTTTATAGTGCTTCTTAGATGAGATGGCCATAATGCGAAGTACAACGCTAGAACTTTAAAAAAAAAATTCTATTCTTCAAAGCTAGGTTAGTTCACAAATTCATCTGGAAGCTCCAGGTCCACAGCTACTCCTTATCAAGCGGAGTAAAAAAAGGTAAAGGGACCCCTGACCATTAGGTCCAGTCGCGGACGACTCTGGAGTTGCGGCACTCATCTTGCTTTACTGGCCAAGGGAGCCGGCGTACAGCTTCCGGGTCATGTGGCCAGCATGACTAAGTGAACCAGAGCAGTGCACAGAAACCGGCGAACAGCTTCCGGGTCATGTGGCCAGCATGACTAAGTGAACCAGAGCAGTGCACGGAAACACCGTTCACCTTCCCGCCGGAGCGGTACCTATTTATCTACTTGCACTTTGACGTGCTTTCGAACTGCTAGGTTGGCAGGAGCTGGGACCGAGCAACGGGGGCTCACCCGGTCGTGGGGATTCAAACTGCCGACCTGATCGGCAAGCCCTAGGCTCTGTGGTTTAACCCACAGCGCCACCCATCAAGCAGAGTACAGCTGGATAAAAATGCCAGGGCACTAGAGCTGGCACAGGAAAAAAAACTGAGCCAAACATTTCTGCGACTGAGATAGGTGATCATAGAAAGGGTCATCTAATTAAATTTCTGCTTGAGATTGCAAGGATAAGAGCACAGGAACCTGACATATTGGGGCATTCCTTCGTCGGGTTGCAAAGGTTGGAGTTATTTTGACTTGGGGTAAATTGATATCTGCCCCTATTAGCAGCTAGTTTCGCACATAGCTGTCAACTTTCGGATTTGAAAATACCGGTAAGGATTTTTCCAAACTTTCGGATTTGAAAATACCGGTAAGGGATTTTTCCAAACTTTCGGATTTGAAAATAAGGGATGCCGCGAGGGCGGTGCAATGGCACCAAGTAGCCTCGCCACCCTGCGCTCCAGAGGCTGCGTGCGAACAGGTGAGCGAAAGAGCGAGCACGTAGATGGCAGGCTGTCTGTCTGTCTGGTTGGGCGTGAGGGTCTGGATGCACAAGGCATGCAAGCTCCGCCCCCAGTCGGTCTCAGACTCCTTATTGGCAGCTGAGCAACGCAGCTGAGGAGCCTCCCTGGCCGGCAGGGAGGGAGGGAGAGGAGCTGCTTCCTTTGAAATCCGGGAAATTTAAGGGATATCAACAATCCAGAATAGCAGTGGGAAACGGCATTGGAATAAGGGAGTTTCCCGCAAAAAAAGGGAGGGTTGACAGCTATGGTTTCGCATAGGTAGGAACGTAGGGAAAGAAAGAGGGAGGGAGGGGGAGTTAAACAGCCCTGCCCTTTGAAATGAATCTGCTAAATCCCATTTCCATAGAGGCAACTCTTCCAACCCCTTTTATTTCTGCTAATGTATTTAGGGGGCCAAATAACAAATGTGGCCCAGGGTCTCGCAGTTGCTGATCCTAGTAGTATGTGAACATGCCTTACAGTTTTTAGGAAACTTTTAATCCCCAGCCGCTGCCACCTCTTATTTTGATTGATTGGTTGATTTGACTAGAGCATAGACCAGTCCCTAATACACTGAAGCCTTTACTGAGCTAATCACCCAAAGGTGATTTTGATTTTTATTCGAACCTGCTAACTGCCCTGGGAATCCCAGTCTCGTAGTGCCACCATACTTCACTGCAGCATGAAATTGCAGTGCCTCCTCTCCAGATTTCTCAACCTTGAACTGCTGAACAAAACTGGCACAGGAGGAGAAGGAGAAGGAGGCAGCTCGTGTCATATTCAGGGCACGGTGCAGGTAAGAAATTATGCACATGACACATCTGCTGCTTTGCTCAAGTTTCGGCACAGCAGGGCAGAGCCGAAGCTAGCCGTGCCCGGTGTGTGATTTAGGAAGGTTGTAAGGGAAATGAATGAGTGTGGCAACCCGCTTCCCATACAGATTAGGACACTGAGCTCTGGCTGGTCTCAGAGCGCACACAGACACAAAGCAGGGCTCTTCTTGCTGCAGCCAATCAGGAGGCTCTCCTGTCCTGGGTTGCCGGGTAGCACTAACCATTCAAAGGCTGAATGATTTGGACTGGGAGGCAGGGATTGGCACTGTATTTTCCTGGCTGGCATAAAATAGGTTATACTGCAGCACTTTCTCATTCATCCAAGACCTTAGATGCATTTCCCGCTTCCTATGGGTAGAAACACAGTATTATGGGGTGTTGAAAAAAACTAAATTTTGACAGAGGATGCATATTATTATTTTTCCTGCAGCAGCAGCAGCACCAGAGGACTTCAGACGGGAAGCTGGTAACATTAGCAGAATGTCTGATAGCAAGTAGCAAGTGGGGTGGTGGTGGGAGGGGGACCAGGGGGAATTTTGGAATAAAGAGAACAGCCCATCTCTTCCTAGAACTGCAGGAAGCTCTTTAGGAACTGCAGCTTCTCCGACCGCCACCAATATTTCTTCTCAGATTGCTGAAATTCAGGAAGCTTTTTAACAGCAGCAGTGGGGTGCGGTGGGTTTGGGGTGTGGGGAGTCATGAATCTTTTCTTATCACTGCATTTCCCTGCCAGGAAAAGTCTCACCTCTTGATTTCTCCTTTGTTGTACGATTTGGTAAAGAAAGGAACTGAACCCCTATCTGTAAAATGGGAGCAATTCTGGGAGGAAAACAATGGAAATTCTGTAGAGGACTTGCTGAAATAAGGAAGTGCATTATGCTGAGTGATCTATATAGTGATCCCCGCCCTCTCTTTTGCAAGTAGTTAAAAGAGCAGTGACAAGCATGCTGAAGGAAATCCCAGGAGCTGGCAACTTCTAAACTGGACCCTGTAGCCATCCTCTTAACATCACTTTGATTTGCAATGAATGAGTCAGTGCCATGTTATGAAAGGCTTTGCCTGCTTAAAAAGGTAAAGGGACCCCTGACCATTAGGTCCAGTCGTGTCCGACTCTGGGGTTGCGGCGCTCATCTTGCATTATTAGCCGAGGGAGCCGGCGTACAGCTTCCAGGTCATGTGGCCAGCATGACTAAGCCGCTTCTGGCAAACCAGAGCAGTGCACGGAAACGCCGTTTACCTTCCCACCGGAGTGGTACCTATTTATCTACTTGCACTTTGATGTGCTTTCGAACTGCTAGGTTGGCAGGAGCAAGGACCGAGCAACAGGAGCTCACCCCGTCGCAGGGATTCGAACCGCCGACCTTCTGATCAGCAAGCCCTAGGCTCTGTGGTTTAACCCACAGCGCCACCCGCGTCCCTTTTGCCTGCTTATTTCTGTATAAAAAGTACAGCTCTCCAGGTAGGAACAATTGACTCTTATAAGTTGTCTCTGCAAAGCTCAAGAAGTCTTGCAAATGGCCTTTGCAGCATGCACATTGGGGGTGAAACTCCATTTGTCTAATGAAATCCATAGCTGCCAACATTTATTTTTTAAATTGTTGTGGATATGTGGTGCCCATGACAGTTTCTCCAGTTTGCAAATGTGTCTTCAAAAGGTTGGCGGCCTTTGCTTTACAGGTCCTTATAAAAAATATATTTAAAAAATACTGTATGTGTATATAAGTACCGTAATCAATCATAAACCCAGAATCCTTTATCTTTCCACACTGTCCTGAATTTCCTGTTGGAACTGCCCTGTTTTATTATATATCCCAGAGTTCACATGCCAGCTTGCAGGTGTAGCCAGTATATGGTTGAGAGAGTGGCTACGTTCCTATGCCTTCCATCGGGCACAACCATCTCTAAAATGAGGGGTGAGGATACAGTCAATGACGACATGCTGAGTTACCGGTACTACTACTCCCCCCACCAGAAAAAAATAATACAGTAATCCAGGGCTTCCGTAAACATCCATATGATGTTCCTCCAACATGAAGATGCATTGAAGGCTGAAATCCTAGCTGTTATCTGTCTAATTTTTATGTTTCTGTTAAACAGAGGGGTAACCTGGAGCTATCCACCTGAGGTTTTTCTTGCAACCTCCTATGCCTTTAGCACTGTAGGCTGGGAAAGACTTCATTTACTTTTCACACATCTGTTAAAATCACAAGGACTCTACCTGGGGAAAAATATATGTTGGCGTTCATCCCTGGCAGCTGTGCACAGACAACTCCCCCATTTTCCTTCCTGCCTAGTTAGCCTTTCCCACCCATTGCAGTGCCTCCATGCTTTTGAATTATGGTGCTGGAGGAGACTCTTGAGAGTCCCATGGACTGTAAGAAGATCAAACCTATCCATTCTGAAGGAAATCAGCCCTGAGTGCTCACTGGAAGGACAGATCCTGAAGCTGAGGCTCCAATACTTTGGCCACCTCATGAGAAAGAAGAGAAGACTCCATGGGAAAAACACTGATGTTGGGAAAGATGGAGGGCACAAGGAGGAGGGGACGACAGAGGACGAGATGGTTGGACAGTGTTCTCGAAGCCACCAACATGAGTCTGACCAAACTGCGGGAGGCAGTGGAAAACAGGAGTGCCTGGTGTGTCCATGGGGTCACGAAGAGTCGGACACGACTAAACAACAACAACAACAAGATAAAAGAAATAGTGGAAAGACGGTTGGATGTTTAAATCTTGCATCAAGAGACTTTGCATTCCAAGGAGATACGGTAATAATTTGGTTGGCAGCCCACAACTTTCTTTGAACCTTTCAATTAATAGCTCGTTTTGACAGCCTCACTTTGTGATCATTTGGCTAAAGTGAAGCAGAAGCAAAAGGAGGGCAGAACAATGTGAGGACAGGCTGCTCATGGGGGGGGGGTCACAATGAGTTTATTGACTTTCGTGGCAACAATTTGCAGAAGGCCATCCTTGCAGAGAATGAAAAGGGCACACATGCACACACAATCTTATCCTGCCGCTGATATCTCCCACCAGGAAAAATGTGGGTTGATACTGCAATTTGTAATTCATACAATGGTACATTTAATATTAATAAAGGTTTCTGAGTTCATAAACTTTGGGGGTTTTTAATAGAAAAAGTGGGAAGCTGAAATGCTAACTGAAAGGTTGGCACACCAAAGCATTCCTCTTGACAACTGTAGAGGTCAAGGATTTGATAATGGCTTCAATACATCAGGGGAAATAAAAGGTGTTCGTGTCAAAAAACTAATTTGCTGTGTATGCTCCATGTGCTTCCCATTCACTAAATCTTCTGGGAGTTATTACCGCAGTAGCCTGCGTGAACCGACGTTTTGTGTTTTTCAGTCCTGGCCCTGAGTGTTGGAAGATTGTAACCGATAAGATATGTGGCTCATTCCATTCTCAGTCTGACACATGCTAGAACACATATGCTAAAGCTGCCTATCTACTAACACACCGTCTTCCAGGTATTCTGGAAGCGCTGCAGAGGGGTTATTTTGTACTGGCCTGAGAGCGCTCCAGTTGGAGAACAGCCTTTACCAAAGGTGTCATGTGCTTGGAAGACATTCGAACTCAGGACGCAAGGGAGAAACATGCTAAGAGGAAGGCACGTTTGGCAAATCCACACCGTGATAAACTCCTGCCAGGAAACCAATGTCCCCACTGTGGAAGGACGTGTGGATCCAGAATTGGCCTCCACAGTCACTTACGGACTCATTGTTAAAACCGTGTTTATGGAAGACAATCTTACTCGGCTACGAGTGATCGCCAAAGAAGAAGATGATGATTCTGGAAGCACTAGAGCAGGCTTCCTCAACCTCGGCCCTCCAGATGTTTTGAGACTACAATTCCCACCATCCCTGACCACTGGTCCTGCTAGCTAGGGATCATGGGAGTTGTAGGCCAAAAACATCTGGAGGGCCGAGGTTGAGGAAGCCTGCACTAGAGCATGCTTTTGAATTAAATTTGACACACTAATCTTAATCACAAGCAACAGTAGGCCTTGTGATGGTGAGCCCAACCTCCTGAGATAAGCATTGCTTCAGCTGATGTCATGAGGCTGACCCCACCCACCACATGGGCTGCTATTACCTGCGAGTAAGGTAGGACCTTGGCAAAGTTGAGGTTTTGTGGACACACTAGAGAAAACACTGGATTGGTTGCCACTGATAACAAATGTAAGCACCGAAAAGTTAATTTTCAAACCTTTTATTGTCTAAGTTCTGGTCCAAAGTTCTTTCAAGCGTTATATATGACAGATACAAACTTTTACAAGCCAGAGGAATATTTCTCGAGTCAGAGTAAACTCACACTGCTGGTATTGTTGAAGAACTAAAACAACTCAGAGATTGATGGTCCAAAATTCTACAGGAAACATGTCTTGCAGCAGAAGTTATTGGGGACTTTGGCACAATTTCCAAAGAAAAGAAGTAAGAAATAGCAGTTTTCACGATGAGATGTCTGAGCCTGAGGAGTCATGTTCTGCCACTACCTCTGAAAATGAACCAGAATTTTAATTCAGAAAGAATGCTTCTGAAACAACTTTGAACAATTCAACCTATGAATTAGAGCAAAGATTCAAAGGAACAAAGAACAGTTGCTTTATATTATGTTGAGTCCTTTAAAAAAAAAAATTATGCTGGAGCCTGAGGAATTGGAAGAAGCTTCTAAATGTCCACTGCACAAGTATCCTACAGATCACTCAGAAAAATTTCCTTGTGATATGTTTCACCTGAAAAAGGATGAATTCTTCCCAGAGTCTACTTTTGAAAAGGAATGTGAACTACCACCATTTATCTTATTTAATGAGATTTACAAAAGCAACTGTAACTAAGTTTCATTGAAGCCTGCATAGCCTTACAGATTTTTTGCACACTGTCTGTGATGGTGGCAGAAACTGAACAAAAGCTCAGCAGGCTAGCACTCATGCAATGAAATTTGGGTTTGTTTAAAGGGATGTGTTTAAAGCAGGAAAGACTTAGCCACCATAAACAGGAACTGAGCAGGAAGAGCAAACAGCCTCTCGTGTATTGTGTATTTATAGGGAGATATTTACTGAGACCTTTTGCACATGCCATAGCAGGTACCAGCAGGACCACTGGCACCCATGGATGCCATGTTGGTGACCCCTGATTTAACATGACGACTGACATGATTTGTCATGATGACTGGGAGTGGTGGGCAAACTATAATCCAAAACCATAGTATGAAGTGGGTTTGCAAAACATGGTTTCTGCCAATGGTGGTTTGCTGTAAAGGTAAAGGGACCCCTGACCATTAGGTCCAGTCGCGGACGACTCTGGGGTTGTGGCACTCATCTCGCTTTACTGGCTGAGGGAGCAGGTGTACAGCTTCCAGGTCATGTGGCCAGCATGACTAAGCCACTTCTGGCGAACCAGAGCAGCTCATGGAAACGCCGTTTACCTTCCCGCCATTTACCTTACCTTATCTACTTGCACTTTGATGTGCTTTTGAACAGCTAGGTTGGCAGGAGCAGGGACTGAGCAACGGGAGCCCACCCCGTTGCGGGGATTCGAACCGCCGACCTTCTGATCAGCAAGCCCAGTTTAACCCACAGCAGCACCCGTGGTTTGCTGTAGATGTCTACAATCCTACATTCACTTACTTGGGAGAAACTCCCACTGAGCTCAAAGGGTCATAGTTTTGAACAGACATGTATAGGATCGCACAGGAAATTGACAAACCATAGTTATGGCTATTATTACATTGTCAGTTTACAACCTTGTAAAACTTAGTGCTGAGAGGATGTAAATCAAAAGTAGAGAAGTACTTCGCAACTATGGATGGCTTTTGTACATTTGGAAGCTCAAATCATGATTAACACAAACCAGGGTTCAGCATGATGTCATAATACAGCTATTGATTTCACCAGAGATATTCAAACTATGTTGCCTCTTACTATTACTAATGGGGAACAGACAGACCTTTATGCTGAGAACCAAATGATCTGCTAGCTCATGATACCAATTGTAAGTAAATTTTAAACTTTAATCACTTTTGATGCAGTTTTGATGGAAGCTGGCAAGTCTATATGCACACTAGCTCACAGTTGTGAGCCCCAAACTCTTTGGCTTCAGTTGGACTAATTTTCTCTTCATTTTGATTTGTATACTTAATTGACACTCAAGTTGCTAGGACATTTTGTTCTGCTTGGCAAATGCCTGTAGATGTAATGCCATGCGGCAAAGTTCACAATTGTGTTAGATAATTTACCGTGATCTAAGAGTTTACATTTTAATGCATAAAGAACGCGATGAAGGTTGAACTTTTAACATTGATTTTTTGAAAGATTGATTTCTTAACCACAATGCTCTATTGGATAGCACTTTTGTTTGTGGGAAAGAAATTACAGTTCTTATGTTTTATGCATTGTAATTAATCTAAAATAGTTTTGCTTTCAGAGAATTTTGTATGGGAATAGTTTAATCTCTTTTTCCTAGGGTGAAAAGGGAAATAAGTTAGATAAAGCATTCGAGTCCAAAATATTGTCCTCTGTGGTATAGGCAAAGCAAAATATTGTTTCAGTGTCATCATCCCTCTCCAGCATGGTGTAGTGGTTAAGAGCGGTGGACTCGTAATCTGGTGAACCGGGTTCGCTTCCCCACTCCTCCACATGCAGCTGCTGGGTGATCTTGGGCTGGTCACACTTCTCTGAAGTCTCTCAGCCTCACTCACCTCACAGAGTGTTTGTTGTGGGGGAGGAAGGGAAAGGAGATTGTGAGCCACTTTGAAACTCCTTAAGGGGAGTGAAAGGCAGGATATCAAGTCCAAACTCCTCTCCTTCTCCTTCTCCTTCTCCTTCTCCTTCTCCTTCTCCTTCTTCTTCCAGTTTAATATTTCAGAACAAGTGAGATTCAGAACAAATGGGACTTACAACAGTGTCTCCTCTCTACAGTCGCTTATTCAAAATAGGGCATCCCACCCCCACCATAAATGAGAGTTCATTATTTTTCTAACTCTGAGCTTATTTCATTCCCAGAAGAATTTGCTCCCCTCGCCATTGCCAATGCAGTTAAAGCCCATCACCATATACTCATATTGCAGGGGCAGCAGCTGTGGCTCAGAGAGCATGGGCTACACCAGCCATGCAAAGTAACCCCATACTATTGTACCCATTTTACTGGGAAGAGGTAATATATGCCAGCTATGAAGTTTAGACCTGTGTTGTTTATCCTGGGGTCTGGGTGTGTGCGCTTTAGGGAAATTGGGGAGGGGTGGCTGTGAAGCTTATTGTTGCAGCAATGCAATTGTTAACAGGTCAAAAGAACTGAGCCTTTCAGCTGCTGATGGAACAAGATTGTCTAGATGCCAAGTCTATGGATGAACAGCTGTTCATACCTGTTGAGAAACATTGGGAGAGCTACACCTGCAATATTAGCTTCTCAGCAGCTAGGGCCACCCAGGCCCCATGGCCGATCAATCACCAGATCCACCTGACATGGATGGACCAGTTCTCTGCTGCTAGGAACATATTGTTGCACGCCACCCCAATCTCTGTGTGGTGCAAGATTACAGGGGTTCCAGGCGCTTACCCAGGGTTCGTGTTTCCTTTGGAATGAGCTACAGCAGAGGTGTCTTTAGGATATATGGTGTATTTACACATATATACAACATGCGCCTATGATGGAGGAGTTCACAGCATTAACACCCCAAGAGGATATTGCTTCTGCCTGGATTCAAAGCAGAGATCAGGCATCGCTCTGTCTTTCTCACTTCCCAGCCTGCTACATGCAGCTTCTAGCCTGCTGGCTCACATAACTCAAACTCTCCACTCTGGTGGTTTTTCTAACTACCAGTCATTTGAGGGAGCCCATTTACTATCTGGCATAGATCCACTTCCTTTGTTCCCTTAATGGCCCATTACTAGGCTATCACCTCACCAGGAAGCTAGCCTGGCTATTCCAGGAAGTTGAATCCTTCCTTATATTTTAACACTTTCTGGATCCAGGGATTAGAAGGGTCTCAGCATACAGTCTACTCCCCCCCCCAACTCATAACACTATGTATGCTTGTTTTTTTTTGGTAGTAATTACTTCGGGGGGGGGGGGAATCCTGCTGACACCAATGCTTCTGCAAAAATGGACATACGAATGCACTGTTATAATTTGGAGTCTTTTACTTTGTTTCTGCTCCAAGGCTATTTTTGTACTTGCGCTCTTTTAAATAACTTTTTTATATATAAAAGAAATCCATTGTTATTCTCATGTTTCTATTCTCAGCTTCCCTGAAAGTTCCCCCCTCCTGTTAATCTAAACAATGAAATATTGCAAGAAACAAAAAATACATTTTACCAAATCCTCTGGCGGTTCTGTGTTTTAAGGGACATGCTCCCTCCTATGGTCTGGTCTTGCTGTATGGAGTAGAGAGATCGAACCAATTCCATTTTCATTGCAATAACCTGTCCCAGGAGAATGCAGACTCTTAACGTAGTATATATGTGCCATATAAAATATGAGCTGAAGGTTTGGTTATGGTTGTTTGTTTTAACTGATGCAGTGGAACAGCAGAGGAACTGACATACGCCCACTAACAAATCATCTACTACTGTTTTATGAGGGTTGGCATACTGAAAACAAACAGTTTCATAGTCTAATTATATCCTCCCTGAAGGAATAAACCTGCAGGATAGGGTCACATCTATTGGCCCTTGTGACAGCATAGCGAAATTAGCCATCAATTCAAAAGGGTTGGACATTGCAGCTGGGCCAGTATGATTGTGCAGAACAAGGCTCAGAAATAAGTAATAAGGTGCATGGCGTGAGACGGGTACAGATATGCCAACATTCATCACAAATCTTAACCATGTATTGTCAGCATCACAATCCCTCTTCAGTGCGGATCCCCCATTATCCACAGATACTCCCTGTAGAAATGTAACGCAAAGGGAGCTAGACTCACATAAACAAATGGATTCCATAAATTTGCCGTGCTAGAAAAGCACAATGTTGACAATTCCTCCAGTTGTCAACAACTCCAAGCATAGAGTGAAGGACAAGGTAAGGCTGGACTATAGAATCACAGCTGCATCCTGGCTCAATACCACGTCGTATTGGCATTACCAGTGATGTCATAGCCTGATGCAGTCATGCTAAATTTCAACAAAGTCTGTGTATCAAGTTGCATGGTGTGAGACTGAAAACTTATGCTCCCGCATAATATAAAGCAAGAAATAAAAGAGAAAATGACAGAATGTTAGCAACGGAAAATAGGTCGCATGCACGAGAATCTAGGTTGGGAACAGGGTTTGTAGTAACCTTTTTTCCTGATAATGATTTGTAATCTTTTTTAGACTTCTGTGCATGTGGTTTTGTACATTTCTACTTTTTTAAAAAAGAAAAGAAATGAAATGAACTGTGCATAGGGAAACATTAAACACGCAACAAAAACAAAGTAAAAAAAAAGCTCTGAGGACATCAGACTCAGAGAAGCGATACAAGGGTTTTGAAATAAGCACATGTTGAGATATGAATGAATTTATTATTACGGTCACAGACCAGCTTATTAAATCAATAATACAAAAATAATACATTAAAATTTACATAACAGCAATAGTACATATATATATATACGTATACAGCAATGTTTAAAATATATGAATTAAAATTGTGGTGCTAAAATATGGCCTAAAAATTGCCATTTGGGGCCTATTCATATCGATAACACTGCTTGTTCTCTGAGCTTTATGGCTGCTGCACAATATTTGGCTACTTTCAGCGTAATCTCAGGGTCCGTGTCTTCTACAAGGCGTTTGAGACATAGGAATTCATTTGAAGAATGAGATATAGACGGAGTGCAAGAATAAAGGCAAGTAAAAAGAGGTGGTGGGGAGAGGTAGGCTAGCCCAGAAAATCTAACATGCCCACATCAGTTATCTTAGACCCAGAGTTAAGTCCACCAAGAACAGGGTTGGTTATGTGACACTTTAGAAAGTAAGTGGCTACAAAATGCCCTTCGGGAAGACTTGGGACAACATGTTGTGGGTGGGAGAGTGGCAACGTCAGCACTAAGACCCTTTCCAGCAATTTCTTTTCTTTTCTTTTTTGTACTATGTTTATTTTCTTTTTTTATAATAATTTTTATTCATTTTATCATATAAAACAAAACAAACACATAAACTACAAAAGAATAACGTAACATAAACATATAAACACAACAATAAAGAATATCATTTTTCACCTTTTCCCCTTAACATCTTGTTGGGACTTCCCCCTATCCTCCCTTCCTGGTTTCACATTTAACTCTTATTTTCAGGCAAGTTCATCTTCAAATTTAACCTTTTATCTAACCTTTTATTATCCAATTATTCATTTAATCATTATATTACCCTTTTCCCCCTCAAAGATATTTTTCAGTCCCAATTTTAATCCGGTAAACTCTAACTTGTACCCTAGATTTTCAAAAAATTTCCATATTACAGTATTTTTTAAAATACATTTTAAGTTTCCTCCAATCTTCTTGCACCGCATCCTCCCTCTGTTCGCGCAGTCTTGCTGTCAGTTCGGCGAGTTCCATAAAGTCAATCATCTTCATTTGCCAATCTTCCACTGTTGGTATTTTTTGTGTTTTCCAGTTCTTCGCAATCAGTAGTCTCGCTGCTGTCGTGGCATACAAAAAGAAAGTCCTGTCTTTTGGGGGGATTTCCTCCCCTATAATTCCCAAAAGAAAAGCTTCGGGTTTCTTAAGAAAGGTGTCCTTTAACACCTTTTTCATTTCATTATAAATCTTTCCCCAGAAGTCCTTTATTTTGGGGCACGTCCACCACATGTGGAACATAGTTCCTTCTTTTTCTTTACATTTCCAGCATTTATTATCTGACATATGATACATCTTAGCCAACTTCACCGGTGTTAAATACCATCTATCCCTTTCCAGCAATTTCTACCACCTCCCCCCCAAAAATGGAGTTGGGGCAACCCACAACAGTAGCAGTCAGGGATACTATCATGGCTGAACTTTGGGGAGCAGAGGTCCAGGGCCATGCTAGTAGGCAGAATGAGAAGGGGGATGGATCTCCAAGCACAGCAGGGCTATCTGTCTAGCTAGCTAGCTAGTGAAGAAGCGCACACTGCTATCTAAAGCATCATAATTGCTACCTTTCTAACTGCACCACTGGTTATAGCCTCACACAGATTTCTGTTAGTCAATCACCAGCACATGTATTCTAAACCTGATTCAGATGTGACTTACGTTAACTAAACTGGTGCTACTTAAAAGTGGTACAGCAACCACTAAGAAAGAAAGCCTCAAGCTCCAATTTACAAAGACAAGGGGAGAAGAGGAACAGCAAAACACACAGCACAAACTTGGGGCCGGTGCCCTTCAGGAATTAGGTGATCACTTGACCTTTTCAAAAGTGGCCCAACCAGTTAATTAATAAACGTTCAGCAGGAAGTGGGTGAGGTGCACCTGCCAGGTTGGTTTTCCAAAGCAGAGCCTCAGGCTACAGTCACACTATCCATTTAAAGCACACAGCTTCCCCTCAAAGATCCTGGGAATTGTGGGTTGTTAAGGCGCTGAGAATTGTAGCTCTGTGTATGTAAACTACATTTCCCAGGCTTCTTTGGGGGAAAGCCATGTTCTTAAAATGTTTGGTGCGGATAAAAAAAAACCTCCGACTGTGCCACAATCCTAGTATGCACACTGACTTACCTTAGAGCCAGTTCCACTTATTACAGTGGGAATTACCCCTATATACTCAAGTATAAGCCTAGTTTTTCCAGCACATTTTTTGTGCTGAAAAAGCCGCCCTCAGCTTATACTCGAGTGAGGCAGACAGTGGCTCCTATGAAGCTTTCCCCGTTTTTTGTGGTAAAATTGGGTGCCTCGGCTTATATTCGGGTCGGCTTATACTCGAGTATATACGGCACTTCTGAGTAATAGGATTGCAGTGCCAGTGACATTTGTACAGCACAATCCACTTGGAAGTAAAGTGGCTTAAAGTCAGAGGTTTGCTGTGGAATCAGTGCTGCTCATGCACACAATTTTCTCACACTGTTCACATGGCATAATTGTCACCAAAAGGCCACTTTGTACTTAAAAAGAAGAAGAAGTTAACACAGATTTCCATTTGCCATGGAAAATCCATTTCAAGTAAAAACAAAAGCCTGTTTTGCATGCATGTTCACTGCTGTCGTGGAAGCTCTCTCTCTCTCTCTCTCTCTCTCTCTCTGTTTCTCCTTTTCTTTTGGTGGACAGTTTATTGTGTGTGGTGATGCTTTGGGAATCGGTCCCTATTGCTACACCCCTGCTTCTGTTTGCTCCTCACCTGAGCAGGACTGAGCCGTTTTTTGCTTCCAGCAGCCCAAACAATACAGCTATAGCAGTTCTTTAAACATATGATGCAGCACAAATGAGCATCTGCTGGTTTATTATTTTCCTTACGGGAGATGAGGTTTCCCAGAAAATAACAGTAGAAAGCGTTGTAAAAAGAGATGTGGCCATATTAGTACATCTTGTATAAATAGCACCTGACTCGAAGATACTAGATAGTTAGATTTGTAAATATATATATATATATTCTTTTAAAAAAACCATATTTCTGTGCCTTGCCTCTGAATAGTGCAAGACAGTCAGGTTGTTATATCTTAATTCAAACATGCCTTTTGAAAAATATATATGTTCATCTAAGAAAGGACGATCAGGATACACACCAAACACAATGCCTCTGATTTCCATTGGGTTTCTCTTATACCGGTAATCTATCCACAGCCCCGTTCTAACTGAAAGCACCTGAGATACCAGTACAGCTTCAGCCACAGAACAAAAGGTTACACTTGCACTGCGGTAATATTACGTTGGCACTGCAGGCAGGCAGGCAGGCAGGCTGCTAGGCTGGTGCAAAGGTACAGGGCTGGGTGCTGCAGGACAGCTCACGTCTGTTCCCAGACGTACTGAATTCAATGGGATTTACTCGAGGTTCACTGAGCGTGCGCAGGACTGCAGTTTAAGACAGGAGAACACCCCTCTCTATATTCTCACAGGAGACTCCGCTCGGTTCTCCGGCTGGGACATACGCAGAGACGCTCGGCGGGGAAACAGACGCCGGGTTTGTGTTGGCTGCGACCCACACGACCTATTCCCCCCGCCCCCTGCCCCACGAGAAGTCCCCTCACGAACCGCCCGCCCCTTCCCCGGGCGCTCACGCCAAGGCTTTCCGCCACTTCTGGGGCGCAATTAGCGCCGCTCGCTCCCTCAGGGGTCGAGGGGGCGGGGCCGTTCCAGGCGTCCCCTGCAGGGGGAGCCGGGTGGTCGCGTCGGGTTAGTCCCGCGGCAGCGGCGGCAGCAGGTGCTGCGGCGGAGCAGCCCTCGTTACCTTTACCTCAGGGAGAGGCGGAGCCGTAGGCGGGCTGTGGGTCAGGGGGCTGGGCTTTCAGGTTGCGAGGCGAGCGCTGGAAGAAAGGGCGAGACGAGCGAGGCCTCCCCACTCACCCCACCCCCTTCCCGAGAAAGGGAAGCCGGCCGCCTCCTGAGGAGAGCTGAGGCGACTCGCCACCGACGAAGGACAAGGCGCCGCCGCTGCGCACGGGATTCGCCTCCTTCGGACCCTCCTCGCCGGGCGAGGGGGAAAACGCCGCCCCCTGGGCCGAACGAGCCTGATGTGCGGCAACCGGGGCTGGCGAGAGCCCGCGAGGAGCCAGGCGCCGGGTCCTTCCGCGGCGCCCCGCGAGCTGCAGCCGCAGTGACCTGAAAGGGACCTTTAAATATATATATATCTAGTTCGGATAACCCTCGGCTCCAGGCCGCCCAGCAGAGTCTTGGTGGCCGGCGTGAGTGTGTGGGGGGAGGACGTCGACGGAGACGCGCGAAGGTTTGCTGGGGAGGGAAGAAAGGCGGGCTGGGAGTGGCGGAGGATGGGCGCGCCTTGACGCGCGGGGAGGCAAAGGCGGGAGAGACCACCACTGCCGCCGCCGTCTTCGCGCGTAATCGCGAAGCGGACCCCTATGTGCGTGTTGGCGGAGACTCCTGACGGGAAAGCCGCCTCCTCGGATCGCGCCGATCGCGACAGGGTTGCCGGCCCTTGGATCGCAGCCGTCACCGGCACGCGCGGCGCGCCGCCGCCACCACCAGCAGCAACAGCACCGGCACCGATCTTCTCTATGTGAGCGTCTCCGGATGGCGATAGACCGGCGACGAGAGGAGGGCGGAGGTGGAGGAGGGCGGCAGCTACCCGAGGAGAACGGCTCTTTGCCGGCCGGGGAGGCGGACCCTGCGGCTGCGGCGGCGGCCGCCCCTCCTGCCGGGGGTCTGGCGGCGGAGATCCAGAGCCTGCCTCCTCCGCCTCCGCCTCCTTCCGGGTCGTGCAACCCGCTGCTCTTGGATTACGATGGCTCGGTGCTGCCTCTCCTGGGCGGGCTGGGCGGCGGGCACCAGAAGACCCTCATCCTGCTCACCTGGATCCCGGCCCTGTTCATCGGCTTCAGCCAGTTCTCGGACAGCTTCCTCTTGGTGCAGCCTGTCTCTTGGTGCAAGGGCGCGGATGGGCAGGGCAACTGGACGGGGCACCCGCACCTGCCCGCTGCTGCTCGGGGCCTCGCCACCAGCCCCAGCTACAACCACAGCAGCAGCAGCAGCAGCTACAGCAGAGGAATGCTGGCGGCGCCAGAACTGCCCACTCCAGAGGGGAAGAACGACAGTTACTGTGACTGTAGCGAGAGGTATCACCGGATCTCGGCTGGCCTTCAGCAGAACATAGTCAGCAAGGTAAGCACTCATAATGTACATGCAGACGTCTGAAGCTGCCTTAAACTGGTTTGTTTGTCCCAGCCCTGGTACCTGTGACCCTTTTAACTGGGAGTGAACCTGGCAGCACCTGCTGCATGCAGACTCTTTGCCCTACAACTGAGCTGTGCACTGGAATGAGGCAAGGGTACAGTTTCAGTTGTAGAGCTGCAAAGCACTCCGGAGAGGTCATCTGTTGGAGGGCTCAGTTTGTGCCAGGGCTCGCCCAGGTCTCAGTCCCTGAGTTGCTTTGCCATGCAAAGCCACCTGGTTTAGATTGCAAAAAGTTGCCTTCTGCATGGAGGAGGCAATGTTTGGGCCAATGAGTGTCCAACAGCATGCAAAGTATGTAGTCCAGCCCCTCTGTTGACAGTGAAATGCCAGCCCTGGTGGGCATGCCAAATAACCGTGTGACGCTGGGGAGAAGGACTTGTAAATGTTATGCTACTTGGGGAGAAGGCATTTTGGCAGTTTCTTGTGTGGCCAACCCTGCCGTCTAAACTGGCCTTTGAATAAGTGAAGCAATGAAAGGGAAGGGACCTCTGAGCAGATGCCAGGTCTCTTTCTTTCAATGCTTGTGTTCTTTGATGCTGTGTGTGAGAGTGTGCTGGAGATGATGTTGGGGTTGAGCAGCAGCGTGAATCAAGTGGAACCCATGAGTATAAACTTATTCTGAAGGGTGTGTTGTAAGGGTTGGAATGCAGGAATATATTTCCCCAGTGCATTCAGTGATGTCATGTAAGGACATCCCAGGGGTGTCGTCTGGTCTTAATTAGCAGGCCTAATCTTTATTGTCTCCAGCCCATAAGATATTGCATCTGTTTTCATGGTCCTTTACAACTCTCGGTGACCTGATTTTAATACAAGAGGTTACAACACGCTGCTTTTGAACAGCAACTGTTGGGTAAATGTTTTTTCCCCCTGTGATAAAGTGTCTGTACTCTTACCCTCTGAATCACATGCTACTGAAACATTCTTTTGCACTGCCTGTACAAGTGTGTCTAGATGTGGATTCCATTGTGTACATTTCTCAGTCAGGAGCTGTGGCCATTGCTGACACCCATGATATTTCTGTAATGAATTACTCACAATAAATAGAGCATCCCTGTAATGTGACTTGAGGCATTTGCCAGTGGAAGGCAAGCTGGAACAAGGTTAGCTTACAATGTGAGGCAATTCAGTCCAGTAGGTCTTTCTTATGAGTAAATCTGCTTAGGATTGTACTGTATTGAGACATCTTGCTATCCACAGTGTATGATAAGAAAGCACTGGCGCTTTAGGGGTGCTAGAATAGCTCTTTTCTAGTTATGGCTGCAGCTATAGTTGCATGTAACACTAAACCATAGTTGGGTTTGTCCACTTATACTCCCACTCCCTTACCCTCTGATGTGCTCACGTGAAGAAAATTGGAAGCTTTCACTTCCATTTTCAGCTAAATATGATAACTCATTCTCCCCAAATCTGGATAAACTGTGGTTAGTGTTATCTAGTTTCACTGCTCTATAGTCAACTTCAAACCACAGTTACTGATCCTGGCTTCTTTTGCTAACCACCATTTCTTTCTTTGTTTTTAAATTAAATTAATTTTCCAATATTTACCCAATATTACCACAGTTTTGCCAATTATACAGATTCCAATTAACATCAAAATAATTCCAATTAATTCAAAATTTATACAATTTAATCAAAGTGGTTTCCCGTGCTCCTTGTTCAGTGTTTTTTGTCCAGTTCTTATATTGCTGCTGTTCATATTTTTTATTAACATCTGATTACATTTCTGTTGGTATATTAATCACTAAGATAACAGCTGCATTTTTAGCAATTCCTATGTGTGTTAATGCCTTATCTAACTTTCCATAGGATTTCAAATGAGGTGCTCTAATTATTTTCCTTTTCTCTGTGTGTGTCAGTCTGAATATGTCCAATTATAAAGTCCTTGGCCTTTGTCTGCTGTCCAGTTCTTAAAATTCCTCCAATTGCTGTTGTCTCTCAGCGTAGCTGGGGTGGGGCTATAATCCTGGAGAATCCTCAAAATACCTCATTAGCTCCCTCCCATCATGCTCTCATCTTGCTGCTTGGTGTTTCCGGACAACAACATACTCCCAACAGTCCACTCTTTCTCACTACTCAGTCAACATCTAGAAATTCCCACAGCCTGAGAAAGAGGGATCCAACTTCTGCCGCAGGGGATTGTTTCTATTTTAGACATAACAAGAAACCACAGTTAGTTTAAAAGGGAGCTGAAAACTTCCAATCTCTTTGTGGCTGTGGCAGAGCGAGGATGGGGGAAGCTCATGCATTTAACACTAAACCATGGCTTGGCGTTGTGTTCAAGTCAGGCCTATAATCTGAAAATTGCTAGGGGCTGTGAGAACCTCCTCTGGAGTGTGCGCACATTTCTTTTTTATTTCTTTCTGCCTTACATTTATATACCACTTGATTCCCCCAAGGAGTTCAAGGTGGTGTTTATGGTTCTCACCTCCTCACTTTCTTTTCACAACAACCCTGTGAGGCAAATCAGGCTGAGAGACAGTTACCCAGTGAGCTTCATGGCTGAGTGGGAATTCAAACCTTGGTCTTCCAGGTTGTAGTCAAACACTCTAACCATTGCACCACACTGACCCGAGTCAAACAGGTTGTTGCAGCATTTCTAAAACAATACCAAAAACCTGTTTATCAGAGCTGGAATGAGGATTAATGTTCTACACACCATGAGCAATAACTTCTCTTTCAATGACTTCTGTAACTCTCTGAGGCTGTAAGCTGGTGCTTGTGATGGTAGTATGTCCCACTGGACTCTATGGGGCTTATTAATAAGTAGACTCGTGCAGGATTACACTGTGAATTAAATACCCTCTCTCATTTAAATGTATGTTAAACAGGTTGCTGTTTCATAAAAGCCACCGGCTGCAAAGCTCTGAGGTGAATAAACTGGAATTATCAGCTGCATCATTCCAGCATCAACTTGACTGGTTCTGTATCTATCATTATGTAATCAAATGGGGTTTGTCCAAAAACAAGATGGGAGCTTCTGCATACTTGGAGAACTCCTTGGAAGTGCATTACTTTTTGTATCTGCCAAAGACCTAGGCTGAGTGACTTTCAGGACATACAGAATGTTGAGGGCACCTGAACCATGAACTATTGAAGGTGTTAGTTTTGGGGGTGGGGTTGAGATGAGGCCTGCTTGAACCCCTAACAGTTTACAGTATCCTGGAGGAGGGGACTAGGTTCTGAGGGATGCCATGACATTATGGCCACCTTCAAGAAGGGGTTGAAGAAAAGGACACCTTTTTCATTTCCACTCTCTGGAAACCTCACCCGACCTCTATAGCAATTTTTTCAGGGTCATAGCTGGTGCCTGGTCCTTCCAGAGCAGATGGAAGTTTCAGGAAGGTGTGAAAGAAAGCTTTCCCCTTCTCTCCCAACTCGCTTCCTCCCCCCCCCCCCCCCGCACACCCGCTCCTAGCCCTGAACAGTATTGCATGGTTCCTGTTGCTGGACAGGAAGAGCATTATTGCCAAGGCTGGAGATACGCTGCAATATTTTGTTGCAGATCCCCACTTGTATTTTTTCCATATTTACTAATTAGTGTGGGTGCCAGATCGCACTTTGCCTTTGCAGACAACTCATTTGCCCTAATAATAGGCTTGGAGGGTACTTTCCTACCCACTGCATTCCCAGTGTTACTGTAGTAAACAACTGCAGTGTAAAATGAAACTGTTACATCATCATCATGGTAGTTCCCTTAATCCCAAACACCCAAAGCTCAGCAAAACTCATTCCTCCTGGAAACTGTGCGTTCGGATTAACTGTGCTGTGAACTAGGTATGCAGTAATCAAGTGACTACAGTCTTGCTTTCTCTTGCCACCTACAATGGATGGTGGCAATTGCTGAAAACCGTTTCAGCTTCCCTTTACAGGGTGTGGACAGTAGAGGGTCCATCATACCTGCTTTTAAAACAAAGGGGTGTGTGTGTGAAAACGTGTGTATTGAGTCAGACATCCTGATATTGTTACAGCCACAGTGTTTCCAAATGCCGTAATTAGCCGACGCAACATTCCTGCTAATCCTGCTAAACACTTTGCTAATCCAACTAATGATGGGCTAAACCATTAAAAATCACAGATGTGGTGCTTGCCAGCACAGTCATGGCAGAAAAAAGGTGGTTCCTTATTGACTCTTATAATTATTACAAGGGATCCCCTCAAACCTCCATCAAATCACAGGTGTACAAACACAAGAGCCTGCTGGATCAGGCCAACGCTCCATCTAATCCAGCATCCATTTTACAGGGTTGTAGCCAACCAAGTCATTGGAAATGGCGCCTAGACATTCTGTTGTGGTGACCGTAACCTAGGTTTAAGGTGCCATTAGGTGATTAGCTTACATATCTGAGTTTCTAGCACTGTGTGGATAAGACAATCATAAAGTAGCTTAACAAATACCCTGACTTGATATAAGACAGCTTTCTATGTTCTTAGCTTTTATAGTGAGGTGAGGTGATTGGGAGCTCAAGCAGTTTTTTAGAAGACCCCTCTGTTCTGAGATCTTTCCTATCATCCTAATCCCAGATGAGGCTCTCTGACTGTGGTTACACTTTCTCCTTTGTCATTCCTCACTTATTTTAGGACTGCACCCAGGCATGCACACGAAAGCTCATACCAATAACAAACTTAGTTGGTCTCTAAGGTGCTACTGGAAGGATTTTTTTTAGGTTCTTGAAGATGAGCCCTCCCACAAATTAAATTGTCACCTGCAGTCATTAGGGATTGAACATGATAAAAAAAAAAAAAAACCCAAGTTACTTTGTAGAACTCAAACAAATACATAGAAAAAGAGCTGACAATATGGTTTGGAGCTGTCAGTGGGTTTATTTAATCACAGGTCTAGGTTGAAGTCCTGACACTGCACTATAACTCAAAGCTCGTATTGCGATGTGGCAGTAAATTTCTTGCTCTAGATTAATCTTGTCTGTATTTCTTTAAAGAAACATTTAATTGTGTTTGGAATTACTTCTGAAACTTCATACCTCCCTTTGGCATTATATTCTTGGCCGAGGTAATGTGCTCATGGGGCAGTTAAGCTATGCCTTTGGTTTGTAAGCCACTTTGATCAGTATTAGAAAATGAGGTGTATAAGCTAATTGCCAAATGGCACCTTAAACCTAGGTTATGGTCACCACAACGAAATGTTCTAGGTTCTTTTTTTTTACAGTTAAATTTCTTCTTGTTATTTGGATTTCATTTTTATACCACATTATATTTTAAAGGAAACCCCTCAAAGCAATTTACAACACATTAAAACATTTAATAAAACAAATTCAAGCTTCAAGGAAAATAAGTGACATTTTGCTTTTTCTATATTTATTTATCTACTTAATTTATATAATTTATTTACCTATTTAATTTATATAGCTGCCCCATAGCAGAAGTACTCTTGGAAGCCACTTAAGTCACAGCCGCTTAAGCTACCTCACAGGGTCGTTGTAGAGATTAGCAGGTGGGATATAAATGCAATAAATAAGCTCTTCTGCTTACCTGCTTAAGAAGGTTGGAGAGGCTAGCCAGATGGAGATGTCAGTCAATTGGACCCGTGCCAGTAGCAAAACGCATTTGGTGCCTGGCTAATTTCTAACACTGTTTGAGATTCATTTGAATGAAAAGTGACATAGAAAAACAACAAATCAAATCAACTATCAGAGACAAATTGTGTATTCATTAGAGCTAGCTAACCCACACAGGATTGCGGATTGATATCTTAGAGCAGTGTTTCCCAACCTTGGTTCTCCAGCTGGTTTTGGACTACAACTCCCATCATCCCTAGCTAGCAAGACCAGTGGTCAGGGGTGATGGGAATTGTAGTCCAAAAACAGTTGAAGATCCAAGGTTGGGAAACACTGTCTTAGAGCAATGTAGAGGAAAGAGATGCTGTTATTTCTTCACTAGGAGTGAAATAGAATGACATAGGAAATGTAACAGCAATCAGATTGTAACAGCAATCTGTTGCTGTTCTACTTCTCAAGTCCAAAGTCTAGTAAGCTAAGGCTGTAGTCCTATATACACTGAGCTGGGAGTATGTCCCATTCAATTCAGTAGGACATACTTCTGAGTGATGTATAGAACTCCAATGTGAGACCCACTGGGCATTATTATTACAGCCATGTATTTAAGCACTAGCCTGGTAGCCACAGGCAAAAGAGAATTTGTATGCAGATGAGTGAGTAGGGTGGTGGAGAAGGGATGGCACAATCTGGCCCTCTTCTGTGCCCAGCATAGAAACCAAGCTGCCTGCCTGAGGAGGAGATGTAGTGATCTGCTTCAGGAGGGATGGAGCTCTCTGTCCCATATCTTCCAGGAATCAGCAGGCTAGTAAACTTTACTTTTGCAGGCAGGCAACATTTTTTATTTTTTATTTGCTTATTTATAAGGCCTTATTAGATCACCAACAACAACTCTTAACAGCAGTGTATGCCACTAATGTCCTTCATCAAATGAACTACTGTATGGACCATTGAGGTCCTAGTACCGTTCAGTGGGGTTAAATATATCAATCTATATTTTACAGGGTTGAAAATAATTTGGCATTGGGTACAGAAAGGAGATCTTTTCCTGCAGAACTTGCTGTCAGCCAGGGCAGCTGATTAGAAGAATTGCACTTAAAAAACCCAACAACCCGAAGAAGAATTGCATTAAAACAACAACAACCCCAAACTCCACTATTAAACATTTATTGAGTTCCAAGAGTACATTAGATATTTCACAGATCATAGAATGACATGGTTCCTATCCAGTGGGTTTACATTCTGAGCAACTACTCTATCATGATTGAGAGACGGTGGTCGTCTTCTTCCTTCCCATAAATATTTATGGGAGAATTGGGGATTCTAATTAATTTAGAGCAACGGCATCCATTACTGCAAAATTACAGTTTTATCCTATGAAAAGTAGGATTATAGATTAAGCAAATGGCTAATGACCATGAGGATAACAAGTCATATCTGTGTTGTTTTTTTAAAGAAAAGATTCTAAGAATTTTTCAGGTTTTACATGCATATGGTTATTGGCATGACAATAAAAATATGTATCAGTCTGAAGACATGGATTTACTGCTGAGTTCCCCTGAACACTTTGTTTTACCGTATTTGGTTCATTTCAGTCTTATTGACAGTGGGGAGCAACATGAAAGTTCATTTTATTTCAAGAGTGCTTATAGAGCTGGCACCAACTCTTTCAGGACCAAGTGCATATCAAAATATGTAATTTGTCATGCTTTGCATAGCATACATTCTAACATTCTAATGACTCAGTCCACAACTCAATTAAGCCACAGTCCTGGGAATTACCGGTAAATGTATTTGCAGCACTCTGTTGACTACATTTATTTGAAAGTCTCATTTATTACATTTTTTTCAGTCTTTTTTTTTTAAGCTAACATATAGTGCAATACAAAATAAAAAATAAAAAAATTCCTTCCAGTAGCACCTTGGAGACCAACTAAATTTGTTTTTGGTATGAGCTTTCGTGTGCATGCACACTAATGGTCCTCAAACTTTAAACCTTCAGAGGACTCTGGCCATGTAGATTAGCCGGCCAAAGAAACCTTGTGTATTATTGCAGAGGATTCTGGGATGTGTTCTACAGCAGTGCTGTTCAATCCTAGGTCCCTGGGATTGGGTCAGCCTTGACCATTGACTAAGCTGACTGGTGATGATGAGAGCTGTAGTTCTCCAACAATAGGGAACCCAAGGTGGAAGAATGCTGTTCTACAGCATTCTCAGTTTATGCAGGACAGTGGCAAGACAATAGTGAGCTTCACAGGTGTGAGTGAGCCTTGGAACCCTCCCAATATTTTCCGGTAGTTATACCTTGCAGGAGAAGAAAAGCAGCGATGGAAGAAGCTTTGTTCAGGAGATTACTAGAGGAGTAATGTGAGAGCATTCCCAAGCATGCTTAAGATAATAGCCCTAGTTATGTGAAAGTACATAGGTAAGGTAAAGGGACACCTGACCATTAGGTCCAGTCATGACTGACTCTGAGGTTGCGGCGCTCATCTCGCATTATTGGCTGAGGGAGCCGGCGTACAGCTTCCGGGTCATGTGGCCAGCATGACTAAGCTGCTTCTGGCGAACCAGAGCAGCGCACGGAAACACCGTTTACCTTCCTGCTGCAGCGGTACATATTTATCTACTTGCACTTTGATGTGCTTTTGAACTGCTAGGTTGGCAGGAGCAGGGACCAAACAACGGGAGCTCACCCCGTCACGGGGATTCAAACCGCCGACCTTCTGATCGGCAAGCTCTAGGCTCTGTGGTTTACCGGTAACCCACAGTGCCACCCACGTCCCAAGTACATAGGTAGACAGAAATAAAACAGAATCCAGCAAATGGTTCTCTTGAACAAGCCCTCTTGAAGCTAATGGGAGATGGCCAACTTCTGTTCACTGAAATCACCTTTCATTCAGTTGCCTCCATTAGAGTAAAGAGCCTTCCCAGATAGCATAGTGCATCTTACATCAACCCTGTGACATAGGCCAGTTCTACCATCACTCCTGTTACAGATTTGGGAGCCTCCCCCCACAACAAATGCTTAGCTGAGATTTGGACCAGAGACTTGGACCAACATGTAACCTCTAATGTATAACCAGTTCTAGTTAAGATAGAACCATCTCCTTGTGTAAGTCTGTTTCAGTGATTGGGAGTATGGAACCAACTGAGTGATAGTTTTGTCTGCACATTCAAGAATTGATAAGTCTTTTGGGCCAGTCGCAATTACTGTATATTTAATAGGGGGAAATGTTTTCAGGTTTCGTGACTCATAGAATCGTGGGGTTAGAAGGGACCGCAGGGTTCATGAGCATGAGTTTAAGAGTCTCATGCTCTACCAACTGAGTTATCATTACTATCTTGGCTTCTGAAAATTAGCTATGAATACCAAAGGAGAATTAAAGTAGATATCCCATATACATTTTCGAGTGATTCAAATTCCTATGAGTTCACTGAGACTTATGAGTAGATGCTTGTGTTGTAAGATGCCTTAAACTTGTCTGTCCCAGGATTACACAAAGCAGAAATCTCATACAGTGGTACCTCGGGTTAAGAACTTAATTCGTTCTGGAGGTCCATTCTAAACCTGAAACTGTTCTTAACCTGAGGTACCACTTTAGCTAATGGGGCCTCCCGCTGCCGCCGCACGATTTCTGTTCTCATCCTGAAGCAAAGTTCTTAACCCGAGGTAATATTTCTGGGTTAGCGGAGTCTGTAACCTGAAGTGTCTGTAACCCGAGGTACCACTGTAATTGGATTTCTCAAGTTATTAGACCCTAACTAGCCTGAAAGAGCCAATTCTCATCCAGTTTTACTAAAGCTTCCCCTTTCTGGTCCCCTGGAAGCAATATGTTACTCATCACAGGTAAACAGGCAGCTAGCCGTATCAAAACCTGGACTGACTGGATAGTTGTGTATACCCATGATGGAGAGCTACCTAGGGATCCAGTTAATTCTGCACCTTCCACTGTTGCAGTAACATTGTTTGCTTGTCAGGGTACAAACATTTAGTGCAATCAAATGTTTAATGTTTTGTCTTGTACCGGAATGTGCCCAGGCAACTACTCAGAAAGCATTTAATTTCTGTGTAATTCAGTGGTCAGTCTTTTCCTCCTTCCTTTAATGGGGTCAGATTGTAAATATAGTGCTGGGTGATACAGCAGTATGGTTGTTGTTTTTTTAAGTGCAGTGTATGCCATGCAGCAATTATCACCCATCTTCTTAAAATAGCCTTTTCTATTTCAGCTTGCACTTCGTATAAAGGTTTTGAGGAAAGACAGCAATTTTATCTCTTCCAAAACGTTCCTAAATAGGATCTAAATTTAGAAAATGTTGGAGTAAATGCCACTCTTTGGTCTTCAGCTTGTCCTTTTACCCTTATTCCTGGCTGCTTGGCTACAGCCTTTTGAAACAGTACTCTGTTCGCCCCCACTCCCCCCAGTACGGTACATATGAACTCAATAATTGTTGCAGGAGATTAAGGAATTTTAATACAAATGCAGCACTTCTGTTTTGGAAAAATCACATTTTTCTAGCACTCAAAAGTTTAGTAATTTATACTATGCTAAGCTGTTGTCTTTCACGCCCCAATACCAATCTGTAAAAAATAATAATCACAACCTCAGAAGAAGAAAAAGTGACAGGTTAATATAGCAGGTCAAAGAGATATTACAACATTCAGATATATCACCACCTGTTCAGTAATGGATTGGTGAGACCCCTTGAGGAAGATACTTAAAAGGGGTCCCTAATGATCGACTAGGACCCAGGTGGCGCTGTGGGTTAAACCACAGAGCCTAGGGCTTGCTGATCAGAAGGTCGGCGGTTCGAATCCCTGCGACGGGGTGAGCTCCCGTTGCTCGGTCCCAGCTCCTGCCCACCTAGCAGTTCGAAAGCACATCAAAGTGCAAGTAGATAAATAGGAACCGCTCTGGCGGGAAGGTAAACGGCGTTTCCGTGCGCTGCTCTGGTTCGCCAGAAGCAGCTTTGTCATGCTGGCCACATGACCTGGAAGCTGTACGCCGGCTCCCTCGGCCTATAGAGCGAGATGAGCGCGCAACCCCAGAGTCGGACACGACTGGACCTAATGGTCAGGGGTCCCTTTACCCTTACCTTAATTATCGACTAGGGACTACCTCATTGGAGGGTAATTTATGCATTTTCTGACCCCTTGAAAGAATCTACAGTCTAAAAACAGCAATAACATATGGGAGACTGTTTCAGGCTTTAAATCATTACAGGAACAGCACCTATCCATGAAGGAAACTTTTGCAAAACTGCCACCTAGGTTCTTGGAGGGTAAAATTATTCTTATCTAGGATGGCTTGAAAAAGAGGACTAGACAAATTCACAGAGAATAAGGCTAGCAAGGGCTACTAGCCACAAAGGATATATGCCACCTCCATGGTTGAAGGCAGCAATGCTTCTGAATACCAGTTGCTCGAAAACCAAGAAAGGGAGAATGCTCTTATATTTGAGTTTTCCATAGGCTTCTGGTTGGCCACTGATAAGAGGATGCTGGACTAGATGGGTCATTAGCCTGCCTGAGCCAGCAGGCTCTGTGTTCTTAAAACTCTAAAGCATGCCAACAAAACTGTTCTTCTGTACTTGGGTATTGGCAACGGTGTAGCATCCCCCTCTGGCAACTGGGGCAGATCAAACTTTTTTTATTTTTAGGGCAGCTGCCGATTTCAGAGATGGGAAGTGGCTCCACCCCCCTGCAGCACCCGAAATACCCAGCAACTGCCGCACTGCCCTCAAGCTCTCCTGCTGCCCAGGATCCCAACCCCTGATGCACAACAGCCACTGTGCTGCAGTACAGACCCCCGTGTTGCCCTACGGCCCCCACTGTCCAGTGTGGACTGTCCCCCTGCCCCACCCCTGGCTAGCTACGCTGCTCGGTATCGGGTAGATATGGTTTACATTTATTAGAGGCCGGCCAAGCCAGGCCCAGCAAGTACAGTGTTACCTCGGGTTAAGTACGCTTCAGGTTAAGTATGCTTCAGGTTAAGTACGCTTCAGGTTAAGAACTCCGCTAAGAACAGAAATCGTGCTCTGGCGGCGCAGCGGCCGCAGGAGGTCCCATTAGCTAAAGTGGTGCTTCAGGTTAAGTACGCTTCAGGTTAAGAACGGACCTCCGGAACGAATTAAGTACTTAGCCCGAGGTACCACTGTACAGTGAACATGGCCCAGATTGCACACCTAGCAATCTGTTCTGTGGGCTGTATAAATGTTGCAGGTCAAGTGGAATAGTGCCTATGAAATCACTTCCATAGAAAAAAGAAGATCCTCAGTCCCACTGCTGTTTTTTCAACTTGGGTTTGTTTGGTTTTTTTACATTTAAAGGTTGAGCATGATTCTGCACAGGAGAACTTGGATAGTACTCAAAGCAAGCCCCAGCATGCTCACTGTACACTGCCTAGGGACGGTAGTTCTACCCATGCCATTTTGGGTTGGCTTTACTTTTTTCTTAAAAAAACATAAATCTAGTTATTTGAAGGCTCTGCTTTCTGTTTTTTTTAAAAATATATATTTAAAAAACAGTTATTTGAGTGCTCTGCATCTGGCATACCTGTATTCATTGTTTTGTTTTGTTGTTTGTTTTGCTGTTTAATAAGCAGCCAGTGGTGTTTTATCTGCCACTTCAACATTAAGCCTTCCCCCACTCCATTGTGTAGGGATAGGATATTGTGTTACTGGAGCTGGAGGCATGCCAGGAAGAGAATGGAGACAATTATACCTATAAAAATAAAATGACTGGGAGGACTTTTCCCCCCTTTTGTTTGCTTGCTTCACTCCATTATGTGTTCCGTCCTTGGCACAATTGTTCTCTGCTGCACACAAAATTGTTCCTTCCTTCCTCTCCCCCCTCCCCCGCGAAACTGCATGGTTAATTGAACTTGCTAGTTTTCTGATTTCAAAATATATCTGCAGTGAGCCTTGCTATATGCAGTTGGGAACTAAGAGAAGGGCTGGGAGAAAACTCTGATAAAAAACTTGTTCCTATGGAGAAGAGGCTGCCTGCCATCCAATGGTGGATCACAGGGTCATTTCTAGTAGGCAGCCAATGACTTGCTGATTGCTATGGTTCTTATAAAGGCGGTTCATTTATTAGTTACATTAGGTAAGGTAAAGGTAAAAGGTAAAGGACCCCTGGATGGTTAAGTCCAGTCAAAGGCGATTATGGGGTTGCGGTGCTCATCTCATTTCAGACCGAAGGAGCCGGCATTTGTCCACAGGCAGCTTTCTGGGTCATGTGGCCAGCAGGACTAAACTGCTCCTGGTGCAATGGGACACTGTGATGGAAACCAGAGAGCATGGAAATGCCATTTACCTTCCCGCCACAGCTGTACCTATTTATCTACTTGTACTGGCATGCTTTCGAACTGCTAGGTTGACAGGAGCTGGGAGAGAGCAACGGGAGGTCACCCCATTGCAAGGATTCAAACCGCTGATCTTCACCACCCGCTCCCTCTATTAGTTACATTACATTACATTCCACCTTTCCTCTCAAAGGAGGATATGTTGGACGAGGTGTACCTTGATCTGATCTAGTAGGGCACTACTTGTTTTCTTGAGCAAGAGTGCATGCTGAGGATCACTGAACACAGATCTCTAAACTGTTAAGGCAGTGTAGGGAAACTTTATCCTCTCTGTCTGGGCCTCAGGACTCTCCTTAGGACAGACCCACTCTCTGCAGGCCACACCCCTCATTGACCTTTTACATTCTGAGTGGTTTTTGGGATTCTGGCTGGGATGTGTCTTTGAACTCTAATGCCTCTTTACTTGTCTGGATGAAGGCTAGATGATTTGGGATTATCGTGAATGGATTTCGACGTGGAAGGTCTGTAAGACCAGCTCAGTTCTGGTGCCACGCTGCCACCCCCCCCCCCCCGACTGCACTATTGTCTGCAATTGCACTCGCATTGCTGCCATGATGCAGCAGCAAGGGTACAGGGAAGGGCTAGGGCCATGTGACAGCAATGCCAGTGGTGCGGGCAAAACTGCAGTGCGGCTGGCATTGGAGCAGTGGCAGGGGTGAGGAGGTGGTTGGATCTGAGCTCCAGACTCAGACTCCAGAGCTGCTCAGAGGCACAATGTTCTTGCATTGTAACCGTGTGTCTTTTTGTCATATGTCCCAGTTAGAGATTTTCTTGAAACACAAAGGAGAGTCTGCCAGCCTTAACTCTGCCCTTCCTTGCTTTAAGGTGGCACCATGTTGCTTAGAATGGTGCCACCCTTGATCATATTAGGGTGGTTGACATACTTAGGATGCCTGACACCAGCCTGGAGGTGTGCCGCTACTGCCAGAGCGGGCTAGTCAGCTATGGGGATGCCAGATCAGCTTTAGCTCTTTTGCCTGTGGTGAAAAGGCTGGGCTTAACCATGTTTCCGGAATTTATTCTGCATACGCTTCCTTATATTGCCAAATGCAAGGAGCAAAGCCGACATTGGAGCTGGGAAATGTGTGACTTTGCCTACTACTGGAGTACACAAATTGGTGGGGCTGGCAGCTTTGCCAAGGCTGTGTTGTGTATCCTCCCCCCACCCCCGTGTCCATAGGAGAGAGACTCAAAATCTGCTGTAGATGGGCGGTGTGGCATTTAAATTGCTGAAACTTTGTGGCCAGGGGGGGAATTCCATCGGTTACAATGTTATGAACTGTAACAAGAAGTAATATTATTAGGGCTGACAGAATGCCAAGGGGGCAGGTTATCTCATTAAATTAGTCTGCACATTTCTCTGCTGTGGCAAATAAACAAGTAAATTGAGATGGCAAATGACTTGAATTTCCGCTGTGTCTTTTTTTTTAATCCACTAGTAACAATGTCAAACAAATAAATATTATTTTAAAATATCTGGGAGGGTTTTCTTAAAAGGTGGTGGTGGGAAAATAAATTCTGTTACCGTAACAGAATCCCTGCTTTTGTACAGCTTTCTCCTCCCAGGCTATATAAAAATGCCGTTTTATATTGTTCTGTGATAGCTGAATCTCTATTCTAACTTAATTAGATTTACAGTCAGATCTTGTGCACCTTTACTTGGAAATATGTCCCATTATGTTCAGTGGACTTTACTGCTACTAGTGTGTTCTGATATTCCAGGAACTAACATTCAACTTAAACCCAACTTTGCACAAGGCAGTCTTGCTATGGGTGCGATAGGTCTTGCACAATCCAAGGCAGCCAGAGATCACCAGGCTGGCAAAGGCTAGCGTAGAAAGAAGAAAGCCTTGTTTATGGTTACATCATAGCTCAGATCATGTTCTCCCTGGGCTGACTGATTGCAGGTCTATGTGGGTGTTGTTGGCAGGACGTTTTGAGAAGCCTTCAAGTTTCAAAGGTGAGATAGGAACGCTTTTGGAATAGCCTACTCAGCTCCATGAGTTTGGAGGGGTTATGATTGGAACAGAGGGAGCTTCTGAATAAGTACAGCCGCTTGGGGTGGATGAGAAAAAATATAGCAGTAGGACCTTAGGAATGAGCTGCTTATAAACTCAAAGATGGAATTTCAAAATGGAACCTGAGAGATTTGAACCAATGTGCCTAGTAATCCCCAGACTAGTGAGTCCTGCTTCAGACGGACTTCCCAGCAGGGACATGCAATTAAGCTCATTCAAAGGCAGAACTCACAGACACAACAAAGAAGCAACAGCATTGAAACTAGGCTTTTGTCCTTTGTGCTGCTATGTATGTAGTGGTACATGATTGGAAAATATTGAACGTAGGACAGCATGTGGCCATGAATCTGTTTCCTTTAAACATTTTTTTTTAAAAAAAAACCACACAAAGAAGGAAAGAAAGAAAGCTCTGCTGCATAGCTTTGCATTTCAAAATATTATTCAGTGGAGTAGCCTAGAGGGAAAGGAGCAACTGTGCTATGTCGTGATGGGAATGACACCTGGCTGTTTTTGAGGGAATGAGTGTGATATCACACCCTCTGTTAAGGGCGGAAGCTAGCAGGTCCCATGACACATGCAAGGCTTCGTTAAGGGGTTCCCTTTCAGGGTACAGGCTGGCAAGTTTGGGAATTTGGTTTGTGTTAAATTGTGTACAGAACTAGGAGGCGTTAGATGCCTGTCTGCACGGTCTCCCCTGGCTGCTTTGCTAGCATTCAATTCAGACATTTTTTAATAGCCACCTTGGGGGAAGCCATTTACCTGGAGGCAGCTGCTGACAGTTCCAGAAAGGGCATTAATGGTGGCAGGAGCAGCCAGTGTAGGAAGCGATCTTTTGCAACCTACTTTTTGCTGAGTGCCAGCCAACACCCTGATGAGCTAAAGCAGGCATGGGAAGCTTTTTCTGTTTGGAGGGTAACATTTGCTTGGCGGGGGCACTGTAATCTGTCAGAGGGTGCATGCTTAGTGGTGGGGTGTGGCAGGAGCCACAACAGGGTTAGGCTACCCCATTTCCTTCCTTCCTTCCTTCCTTCCTTCCTTCCTTCCTTCCTTCCTTCCTTCCTTCCTTCCTTCCTCTCTTTCTGCCACCTACTTTCCCTCTACAACAGCTGGAGTTTCTGAACCTTTTTCAGAGGCAGCCCTAATGTAACTTGGAGGTTACCAGAGCATAGATGGCAGAAGTTGAGCTATCCCTGTATAGGAGCACATCAGCTGGAAAGCTGATGGAAGGCGCTCTACACCACCGAGGCCACAAGTACCCCCCCCCCCCAAGCCATGCACCCGCTCCTTCAGAGGGAGTGTAATGCCATCAAGAGCAGGCAACCACCCACCCATCCGGTCTAGGGAGCCACCCACTCACAGTGTCTCAGGTCTTTTTTAGATTGAGCTTCGGTTTATTGGCTCTCCTCCAGTTCATTACCGAGGCAAGTATGAGCTAGGAAAGTAACAAATGTCAGAAGTAATGCTCTCTCAGAAAAAAAAAGCAAAGTATAGCCCCCTTGCTTGGAAATGTCCTTAGCTACAGAATGTTGCAGCAGTAGCCAGAATGCTGTAGCTTCTACAGGCACCTAATGTATTCTTTCTATGTAATGTCTTGTTCAGATATTTCCTATGTGAATTGGGCTAAATATGCCTCATATAATCATGCATGAATCATGGTGAAGCTTTTTTCATAAGTAGCTACCTAGCAACTCAGATCTTCACCGACTACCTCTGAGGTTGTATGCATAGTCCTCCATTGATCTTCCAGCTCAGGTTCTGAAAACTATATTTGGGGAGGCCACTCCAGGTTCCCCCATCTTTTTCATGCAGCTTGACTGTATGCACGGAGTTCAGAATCTCTTGTCATTTGCAGACCTCCTCATGCAGAAAACTGTGGTCAGGCTGCTCTTCTGTCATGAGAAGAGCTTTTGTGGAGAAACCTGGGGGAATCCTGTTAATGTGGTTTAGCCACTGTGCCTCGTGATGCAGCAACTATGTGTTCCACATGCCTTCCAGCTAACATTTAGGCCTGGGAAATGTTATCTCAGCTGTGTGAAAGCAGCAGAGGAACAGACACCCTGGTGCCGTATCCCGTTCATTCCCACTCTTGCAAACAACAACAACAACAACAAAAACCCTTAAAATAGCTTGTTGAGCAGGTTTGGATGATGAGGCTGAATATCAGCCATGTTTTCCTATCCTGCTTCATCTGTCCAAAACCTTTCTCAGAAAGTGTGATGCTCTGGTGATTATGCTTCTTAGCAGGATCTTAAAAAAGGGGGGGGGGAGTTATTTATATAAGAACTTAAGAAGCTGCCTTTATACTGAATCAGGCTATGAGTCCGTCTGTATTCCAATATGTCTCCTGCTATTCCAACCTGGAGCAGTCCTCCTGGGTTTCAATGAGGGGTCTTCCCCAGCCCAACTACCTGAGAACCTTTGAACTGAAGGTGTCACAGATTGAATCTGCATGTAAAGCGATGGCCCCTCAGACGGCACCATGGTTTTTCATGGTGGTTTGTCTTCAGCACTGGCGGAGGAAGAGGAGTGCAGGGGGAGCGCACCGCCCCCGGCAGCACAATCCCGATGGGGTGCGATCGTGGCTGCATTCCCGCTGGCGCTGGGCACCACGCCCCCACAGACGTGCCACGCCCCGCCTGCTCTCCGCCCCCCCCCCCCCGGTGCCGGAGCATGAAGCTCCGCCACTGGTCTTCAGAAGCACTTGTTGCAAATTAGAGATGGGGACAGCACTCTTGTGCTCAAGTACTGCTTGTGGGCTTCCCATAGCATCTGACCAGCCACTGTGAGAAAAGTATACAATTTATTTCAATAAAGATGACAACAAAAACAGCAACAACAAGAACAACAGTAATTAGTTAGGCTTTGACCTAAACCAGCAAGTCTCTTCTTTTGATAAAACAAAGCTTGCTTAAGAGCAGGGTGGATAAAAAACCAATGATTTCTTTTAATTTAAATCGGGGTGTGTTTTTTTTAAAATCGGATTTTAAAAATAAAATGCTTTTGTAGGAAAAATCTTTCTAAAGATAGTTTTCTATTTAAGTTACATTATAGTCCAAAGGCTATTCATCAGGAAATAAGGATTTGTTTAAAGTTTTTCATGTGTGCTAAAGCTCAGTCTAAGGGTTTTGTTTTTTATGTTTAACCACATCAGTTAACAAACATGGATACATATGCTATAATGTTAATGATTTGAATCAAAATGATTTAAATCATGATTTAAATCACAATTTAAGTCATGATTTAAATAAATCAAAATTTGAATTAATTTGAATCATGATTTAAATCAAATTGATTTAAATCACAATTTAAATCACATTGAAATCAATTTGATTTAAATCATGATTTTAAATTGTGATTTAAATCAATTTGATTTAAACCATGATTTAAATTGTGATTTATATCAAATCCACCCTGCTTAAGAGAGAAAGAGAGAGACACACAGAGAGAGGAAGTTGAATTGGGTTTAAAAATCATGAATTAGTTCACATCCCTAGCTAAAATGTTAGGGCAGAATTCATTTTGTTAACTGCTAGATTAATAGTAGTCACTGATGCCTATTGCAGAAAGCGATTTATTGGAACAGCTTATGATAGTGAGTGCATACAAACTTTCCAGAATGCTAAAGGCTTAAAGTAAACCCAGCTTCTCTGAATGAATGATTACAGGTGACCAAGCCCTGGTGTATAATCTGGTATTCACAGCTACGTATGAAAAAAATACTCTGGAAAGGTGCTTTAAAAGCTTGCTCTCCAGGTGTTGTGCGGCTCCAAGCTTCATCATATCCAGCCATCAGGGATGATGAGGGTGTTGCCCTCCTCTGGTTGGTAGCTCACCAGCTATCCATGCTATAAGTAATTCTATCCAGGTGTATGAGTGCATATTTTAAATGCATCTTGTTCTCTTCTTCTTTTCTAGTGGGATCTTGTTTGTGATTCTGCCTGGAAAGTCCACATCGCAAAATTCTCCCTGCTTGTAGGATTAATCTTTGGCTACCTAATAACAGGATGTATAGCTGACTGGTAAGTGCAAATTCACACGTAGATTAAAAGCGATAAACATGTCTCTCTAAAGCATTATGAAACTGCTTTTCTCCCCCTTGAATGCTATTACCTCTTCCTTAGCATTCCACTTCAGTGCATGTGTCACAAGCGCAGCACATTTCACAATTGACTTGCCGTTGATTGATATTGTTGTTGTGGAAAATGAAGTCATTCTAAATTTTTAAAGAAGGTGCTTGAGATAACACGAGTGGCTTAACCTGATGTACTTGCACTAAAGCTGGCTGGCAGCCCAATTTTATTACACTGCGATAGCCTTGCAGAGGTGACTGAAGCAGCTTTGGGTCGCTATGTAACAACAGGGAAGAAGATGGAGAGAGCAAGGAAAACAAAAGTGCTACTTAACCCGAAATGATACACAGTATTTCCCCAGTACAAAGATGTTAATTCCTCCAGAGACATAAATTTATTCCTGTCCAATCATGTGGTCCACCACCAGTAAGAGAAGAGAACACTGACGTACAAATTATATACAAATCTGAATAGCAGACAGAAAAAAAATAGTTGTTTCTAATACTAATACAAATTACATTTTTAATTTTAATTTTTGGAAATTCTTGTGTTTTGCAAAAGGAGCTCTTCCTTCTTGCATCCCCATCCAAATTTAATTGTGCTTCAAAACAAAGTATTTTTACATGACCAGTTATGCAAGTATGCAGATGGAGATGTGTGTCCCATATAGAATTCCCACTCTCTGATGTGCATACCAGCGTGCATCAGATATGTGCTTCCAGTACCTGATTCTGCAAGTTATGCACATGGAAACTGAAGATGCACATGGACCTTACATAGTCAGGCATGTTTCATAATCAGTAAAATGAAAGACTAACAACCTCTGGCACTACCGAATGCCCTGAACTTTATTTAAATAAAAAAGCATTCCCAAATACACTGCATTTTGGAAGTGAGTGCATAGTTTTTCTTGCAACTTGTTGATACAGCTGAGAATCTTCCTAGCAGGTCTAGTTCCATGGAGAACAAAAAGAGTGAGGCAGTGGGTGGGAGGAGATGCAAAACACTGAATCTATGCTGCAGTCAGAAAAATGCCTCTCTTGGTCTTCAAACAGACAAATAAAACAAAAAAGCTTTTGTGGAAAATATTTCTCCAAATGGTCTTACATACATGTAAATAGACCAAAGTAAGAAATCCCTTCTTAGACCCCTGCTAGACCATCTTCCTGTTGCTTGGCAACCAGCAGAAACTGAGACTATGCTTTATTAAACATGTTCACTACTTGAGGCTGGATTAGCTGTTAGGACTTTGATCTCATCTGGATAATGGCTGCAATCTATAGCACAGTGGTTATAGATAGCATCTCCACCTGCTTCTGCTTTGCTGGTTGGAAATAGTCACCCACACAGCAGACTCCTTAAGGAATAAAACACGTTATATACACAAATACTGCACATACTTGGAAGGATTTCCGTGTAGGGTTTTTGATTGCAAGATTCCTTTTTAGCTGCATCTATTTGCTTTGTGGACTGAGAATTGGTGCGCAAGAAGTGAATGGAACTAGGACAATTGTGTATGTTGTGAGAGATCTCTATTCCGAGATGTCTTGAAAAGAATAGCTCCAGTGTATATCTTTGGCCATTTGAACGGTACCAATGCAAAGCAATAGCGATTTCGAGATACTCAATTTTAAGTAGGTGCTGTGCATTTTGCTAGAAAATAAGGACACCAAAATGTTTGTGAATGAAAAAGGGTTTGCTTTTATTCTCTCCCCCAAACCACCCTTTGAAACCAAATATTGATGAAACTGCCGAGTCTATAGTCAGGATTGAAGTATAAGAAATTAAAAAAGAACTCTAGAGAGCTTTCAGACACACCCAGTGGATCTTTGTCCCCACCTCCCACTGGAAAGCAGATCCTGATGCCTCATGTTAAGGTGTGGGTGACCTGAGGCTCTCTGTGTTGTTGGACTGCAACTTCCATCAGTGCAGCCAGTACATTGTATAGCCAATGACCATGTTTGGTGGGAATTGTAGTCCAACAACATCTAGATCTGTGTTTGCCAAACTTGGGTCTCAAGCTGTTTTTTGGACTACATCTCCCATCATCCCTAGCCACCAAGAGCTGTGGTCGGGGATGATGGGAATTGTAGTCCGAAAACGGCTGGAGACCCAAGTTTGGGAAACACTGATAGATTGTCACAGGCCCCCTGCCCCTGACCTATGAGAAGCTGGCTTACCATTTGTTTATGGAGACAATTCAAGGAGCTGGCAAAGCCATATTCAGCTTTGGCACCAAGGTCTCTGAAGGATCAGGTGCTCCCATATGAGCCTTAGCCCTCATCGATATTGTTATTGGAGACCCTTCTCTGGGTGCCCATTCTACATTGAACTTCACGTCTCCTTCCTATTCACCCTTTAACCCATGAAGAAATGTGAATGGTATTAGGCCATCTAAGAGGGGTAGGTGGCATTTGGAGATGGTTGTAGCACCCCCTCCCTAAGAACACCTGAGTGGAGCCTGCTGTTCTAAAAACAAAGGTATATTATTTCAAAATGCAACACATATTGCTTACAGGCCTACTGTGTGATATTGCTCCTTAAGCAATATCTCCATAGAGAAATTTAAGAATCAAAGTTGTAGGGGGGGATGGGGAATGTTGCATCCAGTGCAGAACTCTCGTTTGAAAAACGGAGTATGGAATTTGAAACACATTTGGCTTTGTTCCTCTTTCTATTTCTGTAGGGTTGGTCGTCGGCCAGTGCTGCTCTTCTCTGTTCTATTCATTTTGATATTTGGACTGTCTGTGGCCCTCTCCGTGAATGTGACGATGTTCAGCACACTCAGGTTTTTCGAAGGGTTTTGCCTGGCTGGAATAATCCTTTCGTTGTACGCACTGAGTAAGTATTGCTTTTGTAATGCATCCTGCCTGCCTTAAGAAACGTATCTTCTTCCGTATGCCAAAATCTGTTGCAGACCGTGTTTCAACATTATGCAGAAAAAAGAGAGATGAAATGCTAATTCAGCATGCATTTTCTTGTGTCGTGTTGTTGGGGAAACTAGACAGAATGCCTTGCATCTAGTGCATAACCACAGTATCAAGACAGAAGCAGTAGTAATGCAGTACTTTCTTACTGAAACCTGTACGCCTCTATAAGAACATCAGCAGAACTCTGCTGGATCACTCCAAAGGTCCACCCAGGCCAACAGGTCAGGTGCCTCTGGAAGCTCACAGGTATGGCATAATTATTTGTTTCCAGCATTCAGTAATCTATGGTACCCTTTATCTAATCCTGGAAGCTTTCTTTGACTTCTCAGAAAGTAATATACATTGAGAGAGACATTTTCCATGAATTAGCTAATGTTGTTTTGTTTTTAAATGGCTGAGAACAGTGAGATCTCAATAAAAGTGAAACCTGTGTGTTATATGCATTGGTTCATTATAAGGAGTTGCCGGTAATAGTTTAGTACTGTTTCTTTATCCTTATCTCCAGGAGGACCTGAGTCGAAAAAGAAAGCCTCAGTATCAGTAGAGCGCAGGATTCTGCAATTATTAACATGCAGTTGTTAATATTATTTTGCCCTGCATGGTAAACCATCATTCTTAATACATGCTGTTGCAGGAAATGGGTGGTTTGCTTCATTTGGATGTTAACACTAAACTGTGGTTTAGCATTACCTGAAGAAGCCCCAGGCTCGTGAGCTTCCTTACCTCTCCTCTAGTACAGACACATTAAAAAAAACCAACCAGAATGCAACACTCTTTCGCTTGGTTAGAAATCGCTCTTGTAAGTGGAGGAGGCTTTCTGTTAGTGGAAGGGCATCTTTGGAAGCAAGCCAATGTCAATAAAGTATGGGATATTTGCTTGTCTGTTTAAATATGCATACACTGCTTTTCCACCATAAAAGCCCTTAAGGCAGCTTGCAGAAACAATATTACACCATGCTCAAAGCATTATAGCATTTATCCAGAGATCTAATGTATTGAGTTTACCAAGTTGAACAGAAAGACAGAGGTAGGGGATGGGGAATAAATATTCCACCAAACAAGAATTATGAAGTTAATTTACAGTGCTAATACAAAATGCAATTATGGAATTATATTATCTTTTATATTTAATCACCTGACACTGTAGCATTTCAATTTCTTTCACCGTTTTGGTGAATCTGACTATTTTATAAGAAGACCTATAATCTCCACTCAACATAAATTGAAACTGAAATCCCATGGATGAATTAGTGGGATCTTAATTTTGAGTCTTGTGTTTCTTCAGTGGCAGTCCCTTAATCACATGGCAAACCCATTCAGAAAATCAGCAGAGAGGTTTTTTGTTTGACAGGAATGCCTGTCTTTGCATTTAGATCCTTTCCACTTCCTTTGAACGCTTATGATGAACATCAAGTCTCAATTTGGATCTCTTAACCTCAACATGCATTGTTGCTGTGGATGCATTTTTGCTCTATATTCACTTACCTGTCAGTGCCACTGAATTCAATGGAGCGTTCTTCTGGGTAGACTCATATATCTTTTGCTTACTGCCACTCAAATGGCACGCAGTATACCGTACAAACATTGATGCCCAATATTCATGTGATTGGAGACAATAACATTTGGCTATAGTTAATGCTTTCAGAAGGAAAATCTTCATCTTTACTGCCATCATAAACTCTTAAGAAAGAAAGGGGTTGAGAATCCTTTGTAAAGATACGCTGTTCGGGAAAAGTCAAGGCCAAATTAGTGAGCATCAGGGAGTTAGAACTGTCAAATCAACCTTAAATCTGACAAGCAAGCATCCCCTGACGATGGGAGCCCTTGAGTCGAGGCTCAGCCAATGGAAGAACTAACTGTGAAGAGTGCATCTAAGCATGGGCAGATGCCTTTTTGCTCATTACTGAGTGGCTAATGTGTCATATTTTCTTCTTAGAAGACAAGGAAGGTTCTCTCTCCCTTCTCCTTTCTTGTTTTTAAAACTTCTAACAGGATCACCTAAGGACAGCAGCAGTTCTTAGCGAAAAGGTGAAGTGTATAAATCTATGCAAGTGGAAATAATTTTCCATTTTTCAGGTAGATGCTCCTGTCATTTTAAACACCTACCTCGTTAAAATGCTGCGGTCCACCTCTATGACAACCTTAACCTTAGAACACAAAAGCATATACGCAGTGGCACAGATCTGCACACAGTTGCAGCATGTTCAGTAATTTCATGGATGGTCGAGCTAAAAATCATCTTGCAAAATTAGGGAGCATAGGCCAGAATAAGCAGGTGGCTGGGCTCTGAAAATAATCTTGTAGTAGAGAATTAAGTCACTGTGCCTATTAAAAAATGCTTTAAAATGCGGCAAAGGAAAAATACAATGACAAAGTAGCCTCTGCTGCAATTGAAATAGAGGTTTTCACATTAGGATAAGCAGTCTGCTGAATAGAGCTCTGACTGAGTTTGAAGATGGGGAAGAGGGGGGCTGCCATAGGTCTCCCTGCTACCACCGTGGTCTGTGTGGGCAGGGGGCAGGGGAAGATGCAGGAAGCCCTCCCTGAAAAGCAAGTAGGTTTAGCAGAGCAACTGTCACGGGCTGGCAGAGTCAGGAGGAGGATGAGCCTGGGGGGAGTGCACAATGGGGAGTGGATGAGCCTGGGGAGGGACCTAGTGGGTTGTGGGGGCATCCACTGGGGGCGGGAGAGAATCAGAGACTGTTTTCTTTTTTTTACATTTCATGGATAGTGTTGGGTAATCGTGTTTAAATGAATGTGTGCTTTACATAATTGACTTTAAAGGATTCCTCAGTTCCTCCCTCCACCTATGTCAGTTGAATTGGACCTTCACCTTTCCCACTCATAGCAGCTATGAACATACCAGGGTGGTATGGGCAACAGGACACAGTATCAATGATGGTGTGGGAAGCAGTGGTTTTAACAAATAGATTGAAGAACAGTTTCTACCCAAGAGCTATAACCATCTTAAATGCTGTAACCAGATAATATGACCTTGGAGAGCTGTGATGGGTGTATGTGTGGCTTTTTTTTGGTGTGTGTGTGTTTTGTGCTGTTTTTTGTTTCTTTCTGTTTTTTTAACGGGATGGCATGCAATTTCGTTGCACTTGTATAGCGTTGTGCTTGTACTTGTGCAATGACAATAAATTATCTTATTATCTTATCTTAATAGTGCTAGTAGGAGTTATCTGTCCAGAAACAGCCTCTCTTTGAAGAATGGGTGTGTTAGGTTGGGGAAAAGAACTGTACGTTTCTCTCCTCTCCTCCACAACCACCAAACCTCACAGACCTTTAGCTGGAATAGAATAAACACAGGGGTACAGTGCTATCTGGGGCCAAGGTCAAGGTTTTCAGGCTTGCTTTCAGTTTGTACAATTGATCTCTGCCATCTGCTGTGTCTCTAGAGCTTTGGCATTGCTGCTATTGCAGCAGGAGGAAAACAAGGGCACGCTGCTGTGGTTGGAGCATGGCTCCAGACAGTAAGACACACACCCCTGGAAAAAAGAAAGAAAACTTAAATTCCCCAGAGTGGGTCCAAAGATACGCTGAAAACTGAAGATGGCAGGCGCAGCTGTTTGGGCCCTACTTCTAGTAGCCTCCCACTTGATCTATACAGAGTTGAAAAGAGAAGTTGTGATGCTGCTTACCTGGTAAAGGGGAAGAGAGGGAGCAGGAAGAGAGAGAGAGAAATGGTGGAGGAGAGAATAGGCAGGTGGAAGCAGCTGTCTGAGAAGGGAATGGAAGAGGTCGCTTTCCGATCTGAAGTGGCCATGCATGCTGGCTCCAGTGCACCCAACCACCTCTAAAAGAAATGCGGGGAAATAATTAGAAAGGGACCTTTCGTTCCTGTCTCTGCTGCTTGGTAAGAAGGGGATAGGGGAATGGGTCCCTTTTTCTTTCCCTGGTGGGGGTTGGGGAAGAGAAATAAAAAAGAGACCCATTCTTATCAAAGAGCCAGTAAGCAAGGAAGGGAACGGATAGGTTCCTTGTCTCTCTCTCCTCCCGCACCCCCCACACAGTGAAAGAAGAAGGGACCTTTTTATTCCCTTCCTGCCACTAAGATGATAAATGGGAGGATGGAGGAGCAAACAACCAGGCTAGTGTAAAGGGGGTGGGGGTGGGAATGGTACAGTGTCCTGGAGAGCATCTTGCCTGAAGCCCCCACAAACCCGGCAGCACCATTGGCCTCATGTGCCAGCCCTTCTGATGGATCTCAATGTTGGTCCAGTCTCAGGTCTTGGGAAGGTTTGTGTAGGTATAGGTGGTCCTGAAGGTAACCCGGCCTCAAACTATTTAGAGCAGCCTCCCCCAACCTGTTGTCCTTCAGGTCTCCCCCCAGTACCAGCAAGCAAGGACAAAGAGCATAAGAGTGTGCTGGATCACAGCAGTGATCCATCTAATCCAGGATTCCTCAAACTTGGCCCTCCAGATGTTTTGAGACTACAGTTCCCATCATCCCTGACCACTGGTCCTGCTAGCTAGGGATCATGGGAGTTGTAGGCCAAAAACATCCGGTGGGCCAAGTTTGAGGAAGCCTGATCTAATCCATCATTGTGTTCTCATAGTAGCCAACCAGATGCTTGTGGGAAACCTGCAAGCATGGTTTAAGTGCAAAAACACCCTCCCCACCTGTGGCTTCCAGCAAACTGGCATTCAGAAGCATCACTGCCTCCAACTGTGGAGGCAGAGCATATCCATCATGGCTAGCCGCCTTTGATAGCCCTCCTCCATGAATTGGTCTAATTCTTTTTTCAAACCATTTAGGTTGGTGGCCATCACTGCCTCCTTTGGGAGTGAGCTCCATAGTTTAATGAAGCTACACTTTCTTTTATCTCTCCTGCATCTCCCAACAGTCAGCTTCATTGGACACCCATGAGTTCTAGTGTTGTGATGGGAGTTGTAACCTCAAAATATGCATCGCACCAGGTTGGGGGAGGCTGATTTAAGGACTTTAAAGGTGCTTTAAACTGGGTCTAGAATTGTGGTAGTAGCCATTGCTGCCAGTACAAAATAGTTGTTGTATGTTCTAATCAGTTACTCTCCATGAGCAACAGGGCTGCCACAACCTGCAGCAGTTGAAGCTTCCAAACCACCTTGAAAAGCAGTCCCATGTAGAGCATGTTGCAGTAGTCTAATCTAGATGAAACCAGAACATGAATTACTGTGAGCAGGGCCCAGATAGGGTCACAGCCGATGAATCAGCCATCTCAAGAAGACTGTTCTTATGCTCTTACAAAGGCTTAGGTGAAAAAGAAGAAGAAGTATACCCACCAAAGGACAGTTGACAAATGTCTAATTCACTTTGCTTTTTGCCCTAATCTTGCTTGATGAGGTACTTTACCAAACATAATTCCTAGATTTGGCATAGTTGCTAGCAGGCAGACCCTCCTGCCAGGATGTCTGCTCAGCAGATGGTAGCTTGGGTAGCAATGAATTAATCTGTCAGATTTGGTTTTGCTCAGTTTTCTAATCTTAATGTTCGATTCAACCCACTAAAAAAAGTCTGCCCAAACATTTGTACACATTTTGATGTGGATTTAATTTTCCTTAATATAATACAGTTTTGTGTGCTATTTTCACTAATGTGCACATTTCTGTATGCGTTGTTGTTGTTGTTGTTAGAGAACTGTGTTGCAAAATTCAGAGCAATGCAAATTTCAAAGCATAGCAGTGTTTGGTTTGGGAAGCATGAACTAATTTCATCCCTGTACCTCATCCTTGTTGCATCTACCTCAACACGCCAGGCTGTGCTAAGGTAGGGACAGATCCATCACTTTCAGTTCTCTCTGTTTCTCATCTTTCCAACCTTAATTTCAGTTCTCCACATTTCTGTAACAATTTGCAATTTTCTTTTTTTTAAAAAAAATCACCAGCAAAATTCATCAACATTTGAGTGTGATTTTTCTCCTAATAAACACATTTGTTTGCAAACTGTTTTCCCTAATATAATGCATTTTAATGAATACTCTTCAGCTGGAGAACTGCTTTACAAAATCCAGAGAACTGTGAATTTCAAAGGATGGGTGTGTTTGAAGTACTGGCATTGTTTTGAGAAGAGAAAATTAGGTAGGTTTTCTGTTAAATGTGAACTGAATTGATTCCCCGCCCCCGCCCCCATCGTTAGTACAGAAGAGGCGGAGTCTGTCCCCATTTAATAAGCTTGCCTCTTGGTCAGAAATAGCAAAAAGCAGGAAGAACAAGCTCAGCATGCAGCTCCATTGACAGAGCTAAATGAGCCAATCCTGATCCTCATTCTAAATCAGGAGTGGCTAAACTTCAGCCCGTGGACCATAGCCTCCCACCCAAAGGTTTTCTGTGCCCACCACTCCAAAATATGTTGTTTTATTTATTATTTATTAGTTTTTAATTATTGACTACTTCTTTGTGGTGCCAAAAGGTTTTTGGGGACCTCCCTCCCCAGGCCTCCTGTCAAAACCATAATGATAGCTATCAGGAAAATATATATCTGATCAAATCTAGAAATCCAATAGATGTATTACGGGTTTTTTTCCCATAGCCCCGGCATTATTCTTTACAAGAAACCAGGTGCAGAAGGAGTAACTTTTGAAACCACGAAGATGACTTTCCCTGTATGTTACAGAATATAAATTAGCAGCATAGTCATAACTCCCACATATCTGTGGCTACAGCCTCTTTCCAAAGGAAGCAGTAGAGTCAAAGGGATGTCTTGTTTCCATCCTGAATATCCTGTCAGTTACCAAGATTAGGAGCTTGGAATTGAGCAGGGTACATAAATTCCTAATGCCACAGGACACACTAGATCATCACACTTGGATCTTTTGTCATAGTTTTCCTGTAGCCTGTTTTGTAAAGAAGTTTCCTGAAGAGCCACAAAGTGTCTGCAAGCAGCTTTTGTCAGTATCGAATGCAGCACACAAATCTGTCCTATGTGTGTTTACTCAGAAGTACATCTGACTAGGTTCCATGGGGCTTATTCCCAAGAAGTGTGTGTGCATAGGATAGCAGGTATAACTCTGCTACTGTTTCCCCCCCCCCTGTTGTCATTTGATGTCTGCTTTAACTGCTGCCATGCTAAACTGTCTTGCTGAAATGTTTATATCATTAGCTGCCTGTTAATCAGTGTGATTAAGAGGTGGAATATGAATACCTTAAATAAAATTGTCAGCGTTTTGTTTTTCAAACTTGTTTGCTGCTTGTGAGTTCCTGCACAGATCTAGAGTCAAATTGCTGTTACTCAGTTTTGCCTGATCTATGTGAATCTTCCACTCCTGTTTATTTGAATGGCCAGTTACTTAACTACTTTAACCTATCACCAATGCCATGTAGAGGTTTCACGTAGAAGCCATTTGTCTCTCTGAACTTGCTGCACTGCAAATTTAAAACATTGCTGCCTTTTTATCATTTCAGTTGATCAAATTTTCATTGGATTCTTGTGCACTCGTTGCAATTTTCTAGCATTATGTTTTTGACAAAGGCATGTCAGACTTTGGCATAGGAAATCTTGTGATATAATACAATTCAAGTGCTAGCAGTTGGGACTGTGCACAGAGAAGTGAATCAGTACTGGTGAATCAGTAGAAGTTTCTGTTTAGAAACACAAGTGCAGTTTGCGCTCCAAGGTAGAGGTTCAGCTGCAAGGTGCACCAGCCTCCTGGGTGAACACTGGGCTCAGGAGGAAGCTGAATAGCTAGCTGTGGCTCTGAGATCCCAAGGCTCTTTTTCAAGCAGTTTTCAGATCTAAAATCCATTTTTTTTGTGTGTGTGTGGCAATTGGGGGTTTCCCAAGTGGAGCATTCAGAGCCCTGCCTTTGAAGACTAAAATATCATTGTGCTATTCCAGTGCATTCATAAAAGACTTGTGTTTTTCTCTAGTTGTTTTGATGTTCTCTCTCCTTGTTGCCTTTCCCTTCTCTTTGGACATATCTATGCTACACACACACGTGTGTGCACACGCACACACACACACACACACACAAAACTACTGGAAATTATAGTTTGGTGAAGTGCTCAGTTTTGTTTGATAACAATTCCTTACATCCAAAAAGTAGCTTCCTATGTTCCTAAGTTACTTACAGCTGTCGCCTTTTTCGGTTTGCAAGTAATCTATTCTAAAGAGAAATAACCTTGTGTATGTGTGACACAAGAAATTCTGTTATGGTGTGCCATACAAAAGTTCCAGTTCTCCCCCCCCCCCAGCAGTGTAGGTCATGTCTTCATAAGTCTTCTGGCTGAGGGCAGTGTGAGTACCTTGATAATGTTGACCGAAAGTAACAGGACATATTTCCTAAGATATCTGAAATATGAGACTAGTTTGTATATCATACACTGTTGATGATCTCTTATTACCTTGGATGAGCTCACAGCTCCTTTATCCCCAGAAGTGCTGAGCTGATTCATGGCTTGAAGAAATTCAAGACGTGTGTGACTAACCTTTCTTAACCCAGGCTTCCCTAGCTGTGAAATGTGATCATGCTGTGAAAAGTTAGGGCAATTGAAGTAGTGGCCCAAGCCTAATGAGAAATGGTTAAGGGAATTGTGTGTATTCAGCCTGGTAAAGAGGAGACTGAGAGGAGAGCCATCTTCAAATATCTAAAGGGCTGTCACCTGGAGGATGGGGCAAGTTTGTTTTCTCCTGCTCCAGAGTAGGACCAGAACCAGTGGATTCAAGTTACAAGAAAAGAGATTCCTACTCAACCCCAGAAAGAACTTTTTGACAGTAAGAGCTGTTCGACAGCAGAACAGACTTCCATGAAAGGTTGTAGACCCTCCTTCCTTGGAGGTTTTAAAGCAGATGTTGAATGGCCACCTGTCATGTGTGATCTAGTTGAGATTCCTACATTGCAGGGGATTGGACTAGATGATCCTCAGAGCCCCTTCTAACTCTACAATACTATGATTCTATGATTGTGGGGATGGCATACAAAAGGCAGATTCATTCACATTTATACCTGCCTACACAGTTTATTGGGAAAGGGAAACAAGCAGTGATGTGAACATACTGGAAGTAGATGATTTTGGCAAATCTCAGTGATCCAGTCTCTCTTCCAACTCAAGCTTAGCTGGCCCAGAACAAAGGTCATTTCAATAACATTTAGCAGATGTGTATTCTACTTACTATGGGTCAGCTTGGAGATTTATCTGAAAATTCATAGGTTGTATAGTTACAGAATATAATGTCATTGAAAATGTATAATCCATATTTAAATTTGTGAAATAAGACATTTAAACGCAGAGGCCTCATTCCAGCAAAAGTGAGCTGTTGCTAAGTCCTATTGAAAGAAATCAAACTTGCATTAGACATTGCTAACTGATTCCATTGCTTTCAAAGGATCGTGCAGTACTCTCATATTCCTATTTAATTGGAAGTAAGTCCTGCTGAGTTCAGAAGGGTTTACTCAAAGCTTAGTGTGCTTAGAAGCCTTAGTTGCGTCTAATGCTCACTCAGTTGGAGACAGAAAATAGAAAAGTTAACAGGTAGCAGATTTATTTATTTATTTATTTATTGTAAGATTTTAATACTTTGGCTTTCTTAATAAAAAGTTCAGGCTGGTTGTATAGCAATATTATTATTTTCTTTTATAAAACCTACTTAAAGTGCTAATTTTGTTAAGAAAAGAGATCTATTGGTAATGACATGCCAATTGAAAACAACTTGGGAGAGATAAAGTAAAGTGCGTAGTCGAAAATGTACAGTATTTTCCTGCGTATAAGACTACTTTTTAACCCAGGAAAATCTTCTCAAAAGTCGGGGGTCGTCTTATACGCCGGGTCGTATTTCTTATACGGCGAGTATATCCCAAACTCTATATTTTAACTGGAAAAGTTGGGGGTCGTCTTATACGCCCAGTCGTCTTATATGCCGGAAAATACGGTAATTTAGGAACTACAATGGGGTGATTGGAAGTCATGTTGGAATTAGTAATGTATGAATCTAAATCTATTTTTTGTAATATGTATTGATTTTGGATTGTTTTTGTTGACTGTTTTGTTTTTAAAATCAATAAAGCATTTTTTAAAAAGAAAAAGAAAATTTTCTATCTTTCAAAATGAACGGTCTCACAAATTAATGGTTTCACTGGGAAACTAACAAGACCATTCTCCAAAACTGCATGAAGAAAGGCTTTGTGCTATGTTTGCCCTACAAAGCTTATTTGGGATCTTGTAGCTGAGTAGTTGGTCCAGTTGACTGTAACTGTTTAACAACAGCACACAGCTCCCTTTCCATTTAATCAAGTGAGCATTTCTAAAGCATATAAAAACAAAGACTTATCCACTCCAAGACCCTGTTTGTATTTTGAGCAAACAAGTCAGGATTTTTGCTGGTTTTCAATTTGTGCTGAAATTGTATTGATTGTATATTGGCTCATCAGATGCTGCACTTTTTCTTCAGCTGGAACCTTTTCCTCTTATCAATTCTCCTACATTTATAATCCTGCTTAAGCAATTCCTTTGGTGAACTGCTTTGATCAATATCTGGAACTTTTTGAAAAAGACCAAAGGGGTACAGAATGTATTGATGTACATGCACCAAGCAATAGCATTAAAGGCAGGACAACGAACAGCCAAATTTTGATGTAATGATGTGGATTGTTGTTACGACTTTCTGCTAAAGTAGAATGCGCTGATCATGTGTATTTTGATTCCATTAATTTAACAAGCAAGGGCAGAAGGCCAGTTGGTCATGATCAAAGTTTCTGCAAACAGAACAGTGAATCTCTTGGTTTAGTTTGCAAGGTCATAAGCATGTACACTTGTGGGTTGATCCAAAAGTAAATTTCATCATGTGAATTAAAATGTGTCCTAAGACGTCTTGTATCTGAAATTGGTAACACTAGGTATTCTGCACTGCAAATGCAGCGCCATCTTCAGTTGACCCGTTCAAATATTCACTCCCTGAATTTTTAGAAGCATTTGAAATTTTCCCCTATGTAAAATAACACATCATGTCAAAATGCACTGCTTTGGAGAGAGGTTTTGGAAAGCAGTATTGTATTTGAAGTGGTTAGTTTAATTTGAGTCACTTTCAAACAGTTTGGATTTCCCACATAGAAACTGTGATGTGTTACAGTTCTGTATGAGGGACTGTACTATCTTGGACAGCAAACGTTTAAACAGATGGTCATTAAAAAGAATGATAGTCCTTTTAATAGACTATCATTTAGTTTAACACACTTGAGTTCTCCAAATGAGAAGACTATATCCAAGGGCTTTACAGCTTCCCACTTGCCCCTCACCCCAGTTTGGTCTTTGAACTATTATTAGAGAACCAATGTGACCAGTTCTCAATTACTGGACTGTTGTCTGACTTTGTCACAAACAGTAAGCTTTTGTTAACAGCATTTCAGGAGACGCGGCCGAAAATAAATAGAAGCCTGCAGAGAGCAGATGCCAGTAAATAATCTGAGCCTTGGAGTAAAGCATTTTGTCCGGGGATCTGGCATTCACTCTATCCTCAGGAAGGGAAATATAAACCATCAGTTTAGCATTACGGCACTGAAGGAACACTGTGTTGACCAGGAGATTACAGTGTGGCTTCATTGCAATTCTGTACCTTCACTTCTCTTGGGCTTATACATTAGGAGAGAGCTAATGTTGCAGATGTGCAAATGTGCATTTAATAAAAAGTACAAGGTTGCTGGTTTCTGCATTCTCACAGCAAAAGACAGGCCCAGAGGCAGATTAAATGCAGGGCCTGTAGTCACAATCTCCACCTCCTCAGAGTCTTATAGTTTGCATGATGGTATGCAGAAAATGAGAGCTACTAGGTTTCTTTAATGGGACAGTAAAAATGTTAATCTGATTTTCAGTTAAATGTAGCTGTCTGGTGTTTATACTGCTGTGCGCTGGGGAGAAAGTCTATAATGTTGAGATACTTGAAATGGAAAGAATTTCCATTGGTCCAAGTTTAGATGGGCCACAGGCTTATTAGCTGATACTCTGTGATGTAATGGTGTTGTCTTTTAATACTTCCTGGAACCACAGAAACGTATCTATGAAATGTGGTAATTGATTAAGGCTTCTCCACCCCTCCCTGTGTCACTTACACAATGTGCTAGATTAAGATAGTCAACAGACCTAGTAAATCAAACCTTTGTATTTCAGGACTCCAGCAATGTGGGGCAGGCAGTGTTTTCATTACATGCTCAGACATTTGGTCTGCGTTTTGAAATGCCTTCAAGCTATGGTGCTTTTAATTTTCCATTAAAGCTTTCCTGACCCTCTGTCAAATCGAGTACTATATAAAAGTCTTTTGCCCCTCCAGATTGCATTCTGCTGTAAAGCAGCAAAGTGCCCTGGCATTGCAAATGCTGCTGTGTTAACATTAGTTCTTTGCCAAGCACAATAGTCATGGCTCATAAATTCAGGCAGTCTTGATATACCAATTGTGTTAAGTACACCAGGTCCTTGAAACAAAGGGTGAGTAGTGTGGCGATAAGCACAAATGTCGTTGCATTTTGGCGGTTCAGTTGGGGGTCAAAGACATTTCAGTGGAGGGGTGGCAAAATGCACAGTGAGGTTCAGAAGCTTCCTCTTGGATATATTCAAAATTAAAGAGCAAAGTATATTCTGATAACAATTATACCTTCATAATGACTGTAGGTATTAGTGTTTCTGAGGAACAATCATGTCTGGTCTTCTTCTCCCCAACCACTCAGCTCCCTCTTGTAGTGCCCTGATACAAAGAGTGCTTCTTTATGCATGTTTATGTATTTGCTTAGTTGCACATTTCTTTCTTATCCACCCTTTACCATAAGGTCCCATGGTGGGTCGCAGCAATACAATCGTGCAATTGAAGCAAGTAAAACAATGCCAAACAAAAGCAGCACAGGTTAGGTTAAACAAAACAGAAGAATTAGGGGCCATTAAAATACATTTAGTGTCAAAGGCCAGGTAAGGAAGTATGTCTTCAGTAATTGGTGGAAGCTATATAACGAAGGTGCTAGGTGCACTTCTGTGGGGAGGAAGTTCCACAATTTAGGGATTGCCTCAGAGAAAACTGTCTCCTGGATTGCATCATGACCCTATATTGTCTTGTGGACCTGAAGATACTTTTCTGAAAAGGAGTAAGATGAGTTATGTAAAAGTGATCCTAAAATAATTAGAAGCATGTGACATTCAGTTCCCAATGTTGATCTTTCTCCCCCCCCCCCTTGTTCCCGAGCTACATCTTCCCTGGCGGGGAAGTGGGGAGGGGCGCCATTTTGGTTTCCACCTCAGGTGCCAAAATGTATTGGGCTGGTCTTGGCCTGTTGAACACAACTTGTGTAGACTCTTGTTTTAAACAAATGTTGATTATCTGAATACTTATAGATTTGTTCCTTAGTGCACTTCAGTCAATGCAACTATGCAGTGACGATTTTAAACTTAATGAATGTGTCCTTCGAGATTTCCAGAGGAAATGGTTGATAACGGTTACTGGTACTTTTTTTTGTGTGTGGTGCTTTGGCAGTGATTTCCAGATGACTTTACTCGGTTATCTTCCATTTGCTTCAGCTAGGAAGTAATCTATAAATTTATGGAATTAACTTGGAGTAACCTTTCTCAAACGCTGCATATCAATATGACCTTTTCAAAGAACGGCATTGGGAGGGATGAAAATGGCACCTAGCCGAGCCCCTCTAGTATTTTGCTCCCACCAATCCTTGAGAAATCAGTGTATGCAATCTAGATCACAGTGATCCATAAATAGGGAACAGGTGCACACAGTAAGTGGCATCTGGAGTGATCTGCTTAGCAGGACCCAAGCAAACTTTGAAAGACCTCCTACCAAATTAAAAAGCAAAACAAATCCCCATCTCCTTCAAAACACTATACCTTTAAATAAATGAGTACATTAATTCTAATTCAAAACATTCCCTTGAATGGTGGCACTGTCATTAGCAAAGCTCCTTGTGTCGTGTTTATTGGCTTTGTTTATTTGGCACAATTATTCAATAAAAATCTGATGGATGGTTGGTTGTTTGCCATCATGTTTGCTGTCTGGTCTGGCAGGAGTACTCCCCAGTGATGAAGATGCTCCAGACCGAAGAGGAGTCTAATTGAAATGACAGATAATAAGCAGAGAGAGCTTGACAGTCCTATCAGGATTTGTGCTTTGTGGGGGTTTTTTTGTGTGAAACTCTAAAGGGAAAAAATAATAATAGAGACTGACGCAGGAGTGATTAATTTTTAATTATTATTTTTTAAAGTTCTGATCTACTAAGTAAGAAACCAGCTCTCTGATAACAAGCAATTTCACTTGCTTTGCGGACAGAGGTTGCCCTGGTTGATCCCCAGGACCTGGACAAAGGCAGTGCATCCCTATTGGCTTGGTTTTTGATACTATTGACGATATCTTTCTGGGTTGCCTGGCCAAGATGGGTCTTAGGAGCATTACTGGTTCTTCCTGGGAGATCTGTTTAAGAAGGATGTGCTAAACACTCTGAGAGGTCATCCAGAGACTGGGTTGTGTTGTGAACAAACCACAAGAATAAACCGTGATTTCTTTGGAGAGAAACAAAACATGAGCACTGGTTCGCATGCAGTGGTAAGTCAGAAATATAGAATCATGGAATTGTAGAGTTGGACAGGATCCCAAGGGTCATTGAGTCCAACGCCCTGCAATGCAGGAATCTTCTTCCATTGTGCAAAGCTGATTGAGCTCTGAAATTTTTTGAGACGTCTCCTCAGTGGCTACTTCGATGGGGCTCAGCTCTGTGCTTGACTGGCAAATGGCTGTGTGACTTGAACAACATATACCAGCACACTTCTTTATTCCCAGTATAAGCCATGGTTTCTTTACTGTTGTTTGAACCAGACCAAGGGTTCCCAAACATTTTTTCTCAGTTAAAATGGAAGGTGTGATTCACTCTGTTCCCCATCTCCTCTCCCTCTCCCTCTCCCTCTCCCTCTCTCTCTCTCTCTCTCTCCCTCGTCTCAGTTGGCTCCCAGGACAGTGACTCAAAGGTGGGACTTTACTTTTTGAACAAGGGTGGTATTCCTGAGATTTCCCCATGCCAATAACAGCCATAGTGGGGGCTTCTTTGGGGCATCTCAGAGGCTTATTCGTCTGTCCTTCAGGATGATGTTCTTACCGATATATTAAAGGGGGGCATATCTGCTTGGGCCTCTGTTAAGAAGAGCATGGAGAGTCGGATGCCTTCAACAGAATTGCTTAATTTATGAAGGGGCACTTTGTCCCCTCTGACAGCACATGGGTGGGCCCTTGACACACAATTTGGCCATTCCTGCCCTAGCAGCCTGTCTGTGAGTCTTTCGTTGAGCCTTGTGCAGTTGGATAGAAGCTCACCCTGTGTGACTTTCATGCCTGCTTTAGTGCATTCCCTCATCCTCTTTAGGACCAAGTAAAGCTTTCTGTTCCTCCTCACACGAGTGCTGTTTATCCATTCAGGCACACACAGCAGCTGCTGTGCCTGAGTTTGAGGCACTGTAATTTTTGTGTCACGTTAAGCCTGAATGACAAAGCCCCGCTCCCCAGTTTCTCGGGGCAGGGTGGCCCTGAATTATGAAACAAGCAGCTAGTTAAAGGCTGTAATGTTACTCAAGCACTGTGTGGGGTCCTAATAAACAAGCAGCCCTGGGTCTATGGAATTAATTGCAGCAGGTCAGAGAAGGGGTGGGAGGATCTTGCTGCAAGCTGTGGAGGTTGGTTGTTAGCTTCTTTCTGAGAATCAGTTTCCAGTCCTGCTTTTCTGATGCTTTCTAAGCTTTCCTGCTGGGATCTATCCCTGAGTGGTTCATCCCCAATATCATGAAAATATTAATCATGTGTACTTCTGAAGATGGCTTGTTTCAGTAAAGTGTTGCTTTTTTTTGTTTTGTTTTTTGCTTTCCTACACATCTTAAAATTTGGGGAGGGGGAAGATGCTGATGATTAATGGCTGGAAATGCCAGAAAATGCCACTTTGAAATGTCAGGAATATTTTGACTTTTTATAACTTGTGGCATGCAAAACGTCCGTTCCTGGTAAATGTTGGAAATTAGTGGAAATAAGTTTCTTTCGGTCCACTTGTAACAGGAACTTTTTGATCAACCTTCAAGTGCTTTATTTTCTGCTAACCTTTTTATTTATATATGTTTAAAATATAAAGGTTAAAATCCCCAAACCACACATGTATGTGCCATGTTACAGTCAGAACAGCTTCAGGTGATGATAAAGTTCAGTTCAAATTACTAAAGCCAGTTTCATACATTAAACCCGAGATAACAGAAGTCAGTATAATATATGTTAGCCACACTGATGTATAAATTTATTCAAAGAACTAAATACAAAATAGGGAGCTAGGACTGTACCCCATATGAAAAGCTTGACAGAATCCAATTTTGCTTTTGGATGTTATGTGATTAAGAGCATTATTAATTTTGCTTGAAAGATGCATGTGCTCAATAAATATATGTTTGTCTACCCTTCACTCTCTTTTTCCAAAGTGACATAAGGCATACGGCTGTGATATCTGTTGGGACTAGAAAAGGCAAAATGGTGCCAGGCAACAACCATTTTCATGATTGCTGTGTGAGGCCAAGACAGCTGTGATTCCTTCTGGCTTGTCTGTACCTTTTGAATATATGTAGGCATGTGGTTCAGAGCCACTTTACACTTTGTTCATTTATATAAAGTATTTTTACCATACTTTTCAGCCAAAAAACAAAGGATTGCAATCTAAAAGACATGTCACAAAAGGAAAAGCAGTTGGGAAGAAGGAGGAAAAACGCAAGCTCAGGCACTCATTTTTAGTTCCAGAGTTCTTTTAACAACCAGATGGAATTGGAAAAGTTTAAGGAGAGGAGGAACCAAAGGTTTCTGCATCTCAGCTGAGCCCGACAGCCCTGTCCCTCCCTCTACTATAGCCAGGTGGAATGGCTCTGAGTTTGCCACAGTGTACTCTCAACAGGGAACTACAACCAGTAGTACCGGTACTAATTTGTTTCTTAATGGATCAAAAATAAAGGAGGAGGCATGGAGCAGAGATAAGCTATATTTTGGTTCTTTTGGGGGGAATCAACTCTGTGTGTGTGTATTGGGATCAAGTTTTAAAGCAATAAAAATCTTTTGAAGAAGGATTTTTTTTAAAAAAAAATCAATAAAATCCCACTTGCAAACTCACCTGCAAGTATATGCCAAAATGCCAGTTGCATCCTATACTGTAATTCGCAACTATAATTTGCAGCAGATTGATTGGTTGTACCCTGAGTTTAAGGACCCAGGTGGCTCTGTGGGTTAAACCACATAGCCTAGGGCTTGCTGATCAGAAGGTCGGCGGTTCGAATCCCTGCGACAGGGTGAGCTCCTGTTGCTCGGTCCCAGCTCCTGCCCACCTAGCAGTTCGAAAGCACGTCAAAGTGCAAGTAGATAAATAGGTACCGCTCCGGTGGGAAGGTAAACAGCGTTTCCGTGCCCTGCTCTGGTTCGCCAGAAGCGGCTTTGTCATGCTGGCCACATGACCCGGAAGCTGTATGCCGGCTCCCTCAGCCAATAAAGCGAGATGAGCGCCGCAACCCCAGAGTCGGACATGACTGGACCTAATGGTCAGGGGTCCCTTTACCTTTACCTTTACCCTGAGTTTGAACAGGTGAGGTGAAGGAGCCTAGCCTGACAACATTGCTCAGATACAGTTTTCCCCCTATAAGCAAAATGTTGCTGTCTCCTGTCTGACAGGAGCAATATCGGAAGGAGACGAGAATGTTTATGAACCGAGCTGAATTATTTATCAGAATATTAAGACAGAAGCATGCACAAAAGGAAGTGTAGCTGGTGCTTCCTAGGGTAGTTTGCCCATGGTCTAAAAATAGGTCTCCAGTTGCTGGGAAAGACCATAGAATGTTAATTAGCTCATCATTTTGAGTGGGTTCAATGTATGTCAGCCGTTCTCCATAGAGGTGATGCCAACCACTCTCCAGGATTACACTAATTTCAGTGGGGAGAAACAAAATAACATTGGCTCTGCTTCAGACGAACGTTGCATGAGAGTCATTTGGGCCCCACACTTTAAAAGTGCATTTGCAGCAGGTATAAAACAGAAGATCTCAGCCATTACTTATTGCATTACCCACCCCCCACCCCCCACAAGCAGAGGAAGTTTGGTAGTTAGGAACATTATCTTTTAATTAGGACACTGGCAAACGCTGACCATGATTCAGAAAATTAAACATTTACTGGGATGTAACTTGGACATAATTAGTTCAGCAGTGGGCTTGTGTAATTTACCATGCCTTTCTGTAATTTGTGCTCAAGGCAGTTTTATGACCCATCATGGAATGGTTTAAAAATCAGTTGATTCAACCAGCCTGCTACTTGGAAATTTTGTACAGCTTCCAATCAGCGATAGATTCTTTTCCTCCTTCTTTTTCCTGATTGCAATTTAGCTTCATAGCTTAAAATTTTCAAACACTCTCAATAGTTAGCTAGCTTCTCATTTAGACTGTCCTACAAGCCCACCCACAATATATTAAGGAATATAATGTGAGTTTCCTTTTTCCCTTTCCCCTTAATTAGTGATTTATTGTTTTGCAGTGCTCTAGCTTTTCATTGCCTAGATTTTCAGTGTTGTTTCAAAATAAACTTTGTGTGCGTAAAACATTTTTAAAAATCCAACAAAAAGTGTCAGTGATGAAGCCAGCTAAATAGGCCTGCAAAATAAAATAGTATTTATCTGAGACCCAGATAGGATAGACCTGAAAGGCATTCTACAAAAGCAGAAAATAATTAGGTATCCCATAGGGATGGGTGAATCTGTCAATTTTGGTTTCCACTTTTCCAATCTTAAATTCAGCTTACCACATTTCTGCATTAGTCCATGATTCCATTTTTTCTTAAAGGCCTCGTGAAAATTCCTCAGCCTTTTAGTATGCATTTTTCCTTTTTTTTAAAAAATACATTTTTGCAATGAATTTTCCCTAATGCAATGCCCTTTTGTATTTTATTTCACAAATAAATGCATTTTTAGGTGCACTTTCCCCTATAATGTACACATTTTTTTGTTGGTGGAGAAATGCATCCTTGCATTGTCAGTTTGTGTGTTTGGGGAGGGGCAAATTAGGTAGGATCATATTGAAATGCAAACTAAACCAAGTTTCTTTACCTAATGCCAAAAGTCAACCTTTCTGGGGTGGGTGTGCTTTGCATTCAGAAAAATACGGGTTGGGATTTATTCTCAGCAAGTGACTAGATCTGTACATTCGCTATAATAAACACGCTTGTAATAAACGCGGCCTCGGTCCTGTATACCTGAAGGAGCGTCTCCACCCCCATCGTTCAGCCTGGACACTGAGGTCCAGCTCCAAGGGCCTTCTGGCGGTTCCCTCATTGCGAGAAGTGAGGTTACAGGTAACCAGACAGAGGGCCTTCTCGGTAGTGGCGCCCGCCCTGTGGAATGCCCTCCCATCAGATGTCAAGGAAATAAGCAGCTATCCTATTTTTAAAAGACATCTGAAGGCAGCCCTGTTTAGGGAGGTTTTTAATACTTAATGCTGTATTGTTTTTAACACTTGATTGGGAGCCGCCCAGAGTGGCTGGGGAAACTCAGCCAGATAGGTGGGGTATAAAGAATAATAATTAATAATAATAATGTTCAGCTACTACCACTGCTTGTAGCTGGAACATTATTCTCCCCTTGTCCATATTTTAAAATAAATAAAATAAAGAGAGGTAAGAAGACCCCCCACCCTCGCTAAAGTGACCACAATAACTGAATCTTATCCAGCTTCTATGAATATAGAACAAACGTATCTTTACATGGCGAGAGTTTAAGGAATAAGCAAGCCAAAGGTATCTCAGTTTAAAAAAACATCAATTGTTGCAATGTAAAGGGGGAGACATAGCAAACAGAATTTCCGATTTAATTTTGCTGTTTTCCCATGTCAGTGTGAGGCAGGGATGGCAGAGTCTATGAATCTAAAATGAATGAATAAATACAAGGCTTTAATTGTGTAAACAAAGTTCCCACACTCCTATTTCCCCAAGTTTTTAAATAATTGAGGGCCAGCGCCATCACTCAGGGAAGCTGGGAAGCAGCCAAGGGCTGGAGAAACAAATCTTGAATTGATTTATGCTGGGACTTGCACTCCCCTCTTTCTTTATAGGCTGCTCAGAGGCATTTGGACAAAAGGCAATTATTGCTGGTATGTAAGGCTGAGCCAAAAAAGGAGAAAGCATATCTCACAAACATTTTCACCTCCATGAAGAGTGTCCCTATTTCAGCAAGGGTGTGCGTGTGTAAACAAGGGCAAAAGTGCTTGAGACTCTTTTCCCAGTCTCCGTGCTTTTTGTCCTCACTCTGAATGGTCTTAAGCTTTCATCATATAGCCAGTTCTGATTGGCTAAGCTGCTTTGTCACACAGCCAGTTCAGGTCAGGTAACATTGCTCTCAGTTTGAATTGCTTAAGTGATGTTAATCCAGAACCAAATTTGGCCAAGCAGCTTTGTGACATCATTTTACCATATGATCATCAGTCATCTGGTACCATGACTGGAGGAACAGGAACAGGCACTTGAGCAGCAGCGGTAGAGAGGCATTGCAAATACTAGTGAGCAGGTGTTAAAAGGATTAAATATGGAAAGATTTATGGTAACGTTTCAACTCCACAAAAGCTTCCTTTTTGTGCAGACAGTATTCACATGAGAATATCCAGTGCAGCCTTACTAGTATTTAATTGAATCTTGCCTGAGGCCCAGTGCATTAATAAAGGGGCTCTCCTATAATCAGTGCCTAAGTGGTTCTTAATACAATATTAATAAATAGACAACGTGCCGGAAGATTTGTGGTTCCGAATACAATTCAGAGTTGTTTTCCCAGCAATAATTGAAACTTGTTAATTTGTTGGAGCCATTTAAGTTGTGCTTGTAAAAAATCAAAGACTGAATCAATTTAATACTCCTTTCTTCATCCAGCTAACCTCAGCTTTTTGTACCTCAGGCTGCAATCCTATATACACTTACCTGAGAGTAGACCATGTTGAACTCGGTGTGGCTTACTTCTGAGCACACCAATTGCACTGTCAGGTCTCCAATATCTTGTTTTGTTCTGATTAGCTCTTTCCCCCTCTACCCAATTCACATTTACGCTTGCAGTCTTGTACAGCATATTTTAAATGTTCGCACATGGGGTGAGGGGTGGGGATACACAAGCAAAGGTTGAGTTAGGACTGAAAAGATAAGCAGGGGCAATAAGTAAATTCTTCATGGAAGTACCCTGTTTCTCCTAAAATAAGACATAGCCATAAAATAAGACGTAGCGGTAGCAGTAATGTGGTGTAGCTGTGCTAGTGTTCTGCATTGTGTTGCATATAAAGAAACCGAGATGTGGACTGTTGTGGCAGTCTGCATTAATCATTAAACCAAGTATGCTATAAGTCCCAGCCAAATGGTGAGTCCTGTTGTAGTATAACTTTGTAGAGTAATTTAGAGCGGAGATGGGGGATCTGTTCTCTCCTATATGATGTTGTACTCCAGCTTCCATCAGCCCCAATCAGGATGGCCAGTGATGAGGGATGATGAGGACTGCAGGATCAGTTAGGCATCTGGTCACATTTCAATACAAAGACTACCCATGTACTAAACCACTAGGAAGCGCCAGAAAAGAAGTCCATGATTCAGGCAGCAGTTTCTGGATCTCACTCAGTGGCCAACATTTTTTTAAAAAACAACAACAACAACCCAGCAAGCTTGAATGGAGAATGCAAGCTATTGAACTGACCGGATAGAAACTGAAGCCATTGTAAATGGAAAATGATAGATATAGTTGTGCTTCTTTCAGACTCTGATTTGCCACCAAGGAAGTACATCCTGTTTGGTTCTTGATTAAGAGAGGCAAAGATCAGCTGATGTGGCTGCTTGTGGGGCTAACCTTTGTCTTCTCTAGCATCCCAGCTCCTCTTCCTTGAATGGTTGGACATCTGGAGCCTGGGAAGCTGAGGGACAACTCAAACCTCTGTGACTTTCACTTGAATACTGCTCCCCCACCACGATGCTAAGATGTATGAAGTGTCCTTTTACCTGAGCACGAGGAACTCCTATGCGCTTCAGATAGTGCGTGTAACAGTGAGGTCTCTCTTGAGTATTTAGTGTGGTGTTTATTGCACATGAATCAGCACTGCCATTGTTCTGTCTGACTTTGGGTGTTTTCCTTTGGTGATTCAGGTATTGGCTGTTGATAAGGTATCTTAAATGCCTCAAGGCTTTACGCTATCATGTCTATCCCTTGATCCATGCCCATCTTGGCTAGTGGTTGCTTGCATCCATAAGATCAATAATGCTTGCTTTTGTGAAGACATCTTCCGCATAGCTTCTGCTTTGCATGCAAAAGGTCCCTGGTTTGATCCCCGGCATCTCCAGGTGGGATTAGGAAAGATTTTTGCCTGAAATCTTGGAGAGTCGCTGCCTGTCAGAGTAGACAATACTCAGCTAAATGGATTCAGTATAATTACTTTTTTATTTTATTTTATTAGGATTTAGATGCCACTTATTCATCAGAACATATAAGCTGTTTTCATAAAACACACACAAGACAGCTTCCTATGTTTCTATGTTCATTTGCGTGTTAAAGGGAGACTTTTGCTTTCTGATTCCGTGTCAACTTTTGAGATGGGTAAAGTTTCCTCTGTACACTGATAACATGCAGCTAAATTTCTCCTTTCCATCAGATCCAGGTTTTGTAATGAAGTCTCTGAGAGCTTGCCTAGAGTGGATAATGGATCAGATGAGGAGGATGAACTGACATTCAACCAAAATAAGATGGAGTTAACTTACAATGGAAGGCTAAGGATTCAGCTGCCCTATAGGAGTTCATGCTAAAGGGCAAGACTTGCAGCTTCGCAGTGCTCTTGGATAACAAATATCATATCACTGTGCCCCAGGCTCCAGCAACTGTTCAACAACTACCAGTACTTAGTGCATTCTACATGGGATAGAACTGTAGTGTTGGAAAGGGACCACAGTAGTGGTCATCTTGTCCAGCCCCTTGCAATGCAGGAATCTTTTTGGCCAACATGGGGCTAGAACCCACAACCCTGAGATTAAGAGTCTCATGCTTTACCAACTGAGCTACCCCAGCTGAGCTAAAACAGCTTAGGGTATTCACTGGTCTAGAATGTGAAAGTGTGTCTTTTCATCTATCTACAGCAGTGATGGCTAACCTTGACACTCCAGATGTTTTGGGACTACAACTCCCATCATCCCTGACCACTGATCCTGTTAGCTAGGGATGATGGGAGTTGTAGTTCCGAAACATCTGGGGTGTCAAGGTTAGCCATCACTGATCTACAGGGAACATATCATACCAGTTCATGAGAACTTCCAGTTGATTTCTGGGCTAAATTCCAATTGACCGTTTAAGATCCTAAACAGTTTGGCTCCTCTATGGCCCCAACTCCTAAATTGAGGCCTGGGTCAGATATTCTATTATGTGACATCACTGTTAGAGGTAAGGCCAGCCTTCTCCAGCCTGGTGCCTTTTAGGTGTTTTTGTACCACAATTTCTATCATCCTTGACCACTGGGTATGTTGGACGGGGCTTATCAGAATTGTAGTCCAAAATCTATGGAGAGTGCCATGTTCACAAAGGGTGCAGTTGGCACTGGACAACTTTTGGTGGTGGCTCTCTGTTGGACATCCATTGGACATCCACAAGACGCATGTCATTGTCCCTTTAGAAGGTCAGCTAAGATTTCATAGGTTTTGTTTATTGTTCCTTCAGGGTTTCATTTTGTTTTTAGTCCTGTGCTGCTGGAATTACATTATCACTTCCGAGTTATGATTTCACTGATCATTGTATTTAGTAAGAGTTTTTTAGTTGATCTGAGCTCATGTTCCTTCGCTGATCATAGGGAGTGAGCTGGATATGAGAAACCTGCACAATCCTTCCATTTTCTACAATGATGGGGAGGGGGAGGGAAAGTGAGATTATGCAGTTGCTGTTCCTGCGGTGGATTGGATCAAGTGCCTAGTGTTTAGCTGTCTCTTATTCAGCTTTCAACTTTCCCAGGCAAATACCGGTAGGCAGTCAGCAAATATATCAGCCTTTGATCCCATAATTAGGTTAAAGGTATCTGGATTTTGCAATGGGAAACAGGGTGTTTTGGGAACACAAAAGAGCTATCTCGGTTTCTGGAGAAGATTAGAAGCTTTCAGAAAGATGAATGTGGGTTTTCCCCCTCAGGAGGTGTGTTGAAATCTATACTATGGTGGGTATTAGCCTAGCAATTGTAATCTTAGATCCAGTTGAAGCAGTTTTCATGAGCCAGCTTTGTTCAATCAGAGGTGTGAGGTTGTTGTAATTTGTTTGTTTGAATATGCCTTCATTTTATGAATTTATATCCTGCAGAAAACATTTCTAGGATGTTTTACAAAGCAGTAATATATTACTGGTTTGCAAAACAGCCTAGAAATATAGAAGGGGGGACCTTATTTGCCTGATGCAATGTGCATTTATTTGAAGCTTGGTGTCTCAATCTGATTTACAATAGACATTGGACAGCTTCCTGAGATATTTTGTAAATCAGATTGAGACACCAAGCTTCAAATAAATGCACATTGCATCAGGCAAATAAGGTGCCTCCATATATATATATATATATATATATATATATATATATATATATATATAATGATGGGTTTTCTGTTCAGATTACTCACAAGTGTGGGCCTATCTGTTCCTGTTTGCAGCTTGCAAGTATTTTTGAGTGAAAAGGCTGCAGTTTATACACATTAACATTTCTTTGTACCTGGCACAGTGTTTGCCCTACACTCAGATATCTGTGTCTTAAGGCTCAATGCTGACTCAAGGCATTTCTCTGCTTGAGGTGGAGCAGGAAATGGTGCTCACCCTGAGCTTCATCAGGATATATAGCACTTGGTGCTAGTCAAGGTATTTTGGCATCTGAGGCAGAAAATTTCACAAGTTTATCTCCCTCTCCCCTGGCACTAAGAGCACGATAATGAATATCCAATTGCTGCCCTTTCATGACAACCCAAATTAGCTGGTTGAGGTGGCTGCTTCACCTTGCCTAATGGTAGAGCCGGCATGCTTGGACCACAGTTCTATACCTTCTTATCTGGGATTAAGCCAGATCTTAATGGGACTTACTTCTGATATGAATAAAGAATTTTAAAAAAAAACCCTGTCAAATGCTCATATTGGTTGTGCGTTACTTTTTAGCATGCCTCACATTTCTTTGGATGTGAGGTCCATGTTCTTCCAGATATTTTCCTTCTTTTTAAATGGAAGGAACTTGGCAGTGGATGTGGGGTTTTTTAAAATATACTTAATATAACAGTGGGCAGCACAGCAGTGGTTGCTTGTTGCGAATAAAACCTAGAGCTGTTGTTCATTGATACAGCTCGATCAGGCTTATTTCTGCTTTTCCAGCTTCTGTTGCCAGGAATTCGAGCAGCTGCAAGCTGAGCTCCCCATTCCTGTTTTGATTCGGCATGCATACAGGAATAGAGCCTAGAGAAGTCTGAAGCAGGTTGAGCATAATTGTACCAGATGGTGTGGAAGGCGAATAAACTGACAGCTCCCATCTCGGGAAGTCTGCAATCAAAATGATTGGGGAGCAATCACAAAACACAGTTTTCTCAGACAAGGTTTCAGTCAAAGTCTTTTTGTATATCCTACATCTAGAGAGCATTTGGTATGTTTTTCTTCTTCTTCCATGTACTGTATATCTTTCCTCTTCTAGCAGCAATGTGTTTCATAAACAGGGGATCTTGGCTGCAAGCCAAGCTAAGATACCATGTTAAAAGGATACTTCAGGTCTGCCAGCCACAGGCCAAAGGAAAAACAATATTATAAAGTGTTGCTTAGTTAAAACAGTATCAGAACTTGTAACATTTTAGAGACAATTGCAACAAAGCTTTTCCTCTAGGAAAAAACAAAAGTAGGGGCAACATTGTCATTTTCAGTGTGGGTGGAGGGATGTATGTGTGTGTGATTAAAACAGAAACATTTGAGAAGATTCTGAATAAATTCTGCTCGTACTCAAGCCACAACTAATGCAACAGATGCTATCTGATAAACTACTATTTATATTATAATAAATGCAGAAATAAAGAGGCAGGTACAATACTCCCAAAATCATAGTGTCTGGTGCTTATGCCTTTCACATCACTGGTTTCCAATTTTGTTTTCACCCAGAGGATCTAGCAATATAAATTAAATATAAATATAATACAATATAAAAGCCACCTCTTAACGTTGCTTCACCTCACAAATAAACTAAGTCCTTCATTGTCTTCCTGGGCTACATAGGCTCCAACAGCAGGGAGGCATGGATGTCATAAGCAATTCACCACACAGAGCAGAGATGCTTCTCTTGCCTTTCAAGCCACTGGGGTACCCTCAAAAGGTTGCACCTGTGCATGAGGTGCATCTTCTCCACAAGGAACTGAGGAAATTGCAGTTTGTGGGTGTGCTAAAATTCTGTCAGCTGGTTAGTTCCTTTCTGAATTAGAATTCTCTGCACTCTCATCAGTGTGTGCACACAAGAGAGAAATGGTCATTGTTTTCAGTGCAGATCAGTGTTAGCATACAGTGTATAGGGCAAGGTGGTCCAACATGCAGCCTGAGGGCCACATACAACCTTCAATGTCTTTTTGGTGGCCTTTGGCAACATCTGATGCCCCCCAGCCCTCTCACTGCCTTCCTAAAGCCAGGTAAGTAAGGCTTTGGGAATGAGACATAATGCTCTGACAGGGTCCTAGAGTCCTCCCACCTCCTTCCCAAAACCTAGTTAGAGCTTTCCCAGCTTTGGGAAAGAGGTGGAAGGGCTCTAGGACCCTGCCAGAGCCTTACACCTCCTTCCCACAGCCTAGTCTAGTGCCTCACTTAGCCAGCTTTGGGAAGGCAGTGCGTGGTCTGGAGAGGGGTATCAAATTTTGGCCTCGCTCCCTAACCCCCTGCATGACAAGGCATTGTGTGACCCACGGGTTCTGTGTCAAAGTACTCTTGCAGCCCACTTGGTATGAAAAGTTGGACCGCCCTGGTATAGGACCTTAATTGTTCTGTAAAGACCAAAGGGACGTTCAGCCCATGGGCTGAGGGTCCTCTCTCATAACTTGAGAACCTAAATGAGTGTTCAACAGCAGGATATTTGTTTTAGAGCATTTTGTTAAGTTGACTGTGGAGGGAGAGGAATCCTTCACAGATGGGTGAGGAATCAAAACTAAACTAGATTTAGAATAGAAGCTGAAACAGATGGCTTTGTTTCTCATCAGATTTTATTAATATGCATGGAACATCACATCTCTATTTGTGGAGACACTGAGTTTTCCTTCCGTAGATTCCTTAGTTACCTGATCTGCAAAACATTCCCAGCTCTGGGTGCTTAGCTAACTTGATATAGCAAGCCTTTCTTTTCTTTCTTTTTAAGAAGATACTCTGGTGAAATTATACCTGTGCAATTGAGACTATGATCCGATATATGCTTGCTTGGAAATAAGTTTCATTGAACTCATTTCATTGAACCACAGAGCCTAGGGCTTGCCGATCAGAAGGTTGGCGGTTCGAATCCCTGCGACAGGGTGAGCTCCTGTTGCTTGGTCCCTGCTCCTACAACCTAGCAGTTCGAAAGCACGTCAAAGTGCAAGTAGATAAATAGGTACCGCTCCAGCGGGAAGGTAAGCGGCGTTTCCGTGCACAGCTCTCGTTCGCCAGAAGTGGCTTAGTCATGCTGGCCACATGACCTGGAAGCTGTACGCCGGCTCCCTCGGCCAATAATGCGAGATGAGCACCACAACCCCGAGTCGGTCACGACTGGACCCTTTACCTTTACTAAGCATACCTAGGGCTGAGCTGATATGGATAAGAAACAAATGTCCCTATATTGAGTTTATTTATTGCATTTGTTTGTACAATAAGAAAGGGCCCTGTAAATGAAGGATAGTCAGAAACCCAAGTGGAGGAATAACGTACTGAGTGCAGTGCCTTTTCCAAGGCTAAGTTGTTGTGACTGGTTAACAGTGAGTTTTTTTTAAGAGCAGTGGTGAAGCTAGCTTAGAGATTCTCAAAATTTTGCTAACAGAAACCACTTCAGGCCAAAAGCAAGCCCCAAATGACTGAAATTGGGACAGATGGGCAGATCATTGTGTGTGTGTGTGTGTGTGTGTGTGTTTTATAGAACTACTCATTCTTATGAGCTTGTTAACAAGGGTGCGGTTACTGTGAACCGGTGCAAAAATTGGGGGGCTGTTTGCACAGGCTATATCCAGATATTATGGAAAAGCTGAAGGGAAGAGCCCACCCTGAGCCTCCTAATCAAATCATCACAAAAATGAGGAAAGTAAAGGAAGGAACATGCTCCTCCTGAAGCACAGAAGGGGACACCTGTGTTTTGACCATCGATCCCATGTGGTAGCTCAATTGGTTAGAGTATGGTGCTGATAACACAAGGGTTGCAGGTTTGATCCCCAGACGGGACAGCAGCATATTCCTGCATTGTAGGGGGTTGGACTCCCTCAGGGTCCCTTGCAACTCTGCAATTCAATGATTCTGTGCTGATACAGCCACCACAGTACAGACTTCTTCTGTCAGAAGAGCAGCTAAAGTCAGAGGGTGTTGGATAGGGATCGTGGTGTCCATTTGTTATCTACTGACTTTTCTACATCAGGGGAAAAAGGGGGTGGTCTGGAAATCCACTTTGGCTTGATGGCTTAAGCACTGGATCCAAATAAGATATGCTGCAGTGCAGTTGATCAAAAACCCCTGGACACTAAGCTTGAGGAGTTAATCCACTGTAGCTCATATTCCCTTAGGGTGACTAATCTAAGGAAGACATCACCTGCACACTACTTACGGGTAATACCTTGTTAAGAATGCAAAGGGCAAGAAGGGGAAGAGGACATTCCAAATGAAGGTGTGGGCGAGGAAGGAGCCAGAGGGTGGGGAGTGTTCGAGCTGTCCTGTTACACAAAGAGTTGGAGCTGGCTCTCTGCGGATGCCTTCAGAGTTACCTTCAGAAGTCGCTAGAGAGCATGGGTTATATCCAACTTAAGTTTTATGCCGGGTAGACCCAATGAAAATAATGGGCCCAACTTAGTCATGTTATTGGTTTCAATTGGTTGACTCTGAACACAGCTGGCATTGACTGCAGCCCTATATTTCTAGTTTGCTGGCATTTTCTCCTTCGAAGTGCCACGTATAGTCTGAGCTCTGTATGTGTGACTGACAGATTGAATCTGGAAACCTATCCGTCGTCAGTTATGTCGGGATTTTTTGTAGCCTCTTTCCCCTGCCAAAGCATTTGCAGTGTGTATGTTGAGAGGGATTGTCAAACTTCGCTGTAGAGAGAGCTTTCCTTAAAGTTTAATTTAAATAAACCCCTGCATTCAGATGTCAGTAAAGAGGTTAGGCTGCAATTCTTCTTCCAGACAGCAAGTTTTCTATGTGGACATATATATTTTCCCCTATTTTTATGGAGAAAAAATTATTTTATGCAAGTTCTTACCTGCAGCCCAGGCACTGGCTTACCATCTCAACACGAACTAGGTCTGTCACAGGTCAGAGGAGAGGCAGATTAAAGACACAGAGGAAGCCTACATGATGATTTATAAAGTCCACAAGAGATATATTTAGGAAAGTGAAAAGGTGGGTGTAAGTGGGAAAGGATACCCTCTTTTTCCTTTAGTAACACCAAACACTGTAACAAGTAGAGCAGTATATAATCCATAAGATGTCCATCAGCTTGTTCCAAACCAATGCATGTGTGTATATTCTCTTTGGACTAATGGGAAGTTCACTTTCCGTTGCAGCTCATGCCTCACCTAAGAATTCCTTATTTTATATTAATAGCTATGGACCTATATTATTTGCAAAGCCAGTTGTCATCACTTTTATGAGAAAGTTAAATTATAATTGAATGTCTTCTGTCTCCTTTTCATAGGCAGGACTTTTGAAATATGCTACCTTTAATAGAGCCCTTTTCACAGCATAACTACTGCAAAGGATTCTGGGGGATTTGCTAGGGTATATGTGGCACTGGCCTGGCGTGTTCTTAGTTCATAGTTAGCAAAACCTTGAATATGCCCAACCTGTAGCTACATATATCTGTTGAAGAAGATAAATGTGAAGTTGTCGCTTTAAACAGAACAGTGATTTTGGCACTGCGAGCTGCTGCAAAGACCACAGCAAGCAAAGCATCATGACCTATAGTGAGCATTTTGCAAATCACTATATATTCCATTCTCAGATGCCCCAACTCTTCATCCCTGGGAAAATGACTCTGCTGCTGTTTCCAGGGCTAGTTTTGCTGAGACAAAACAAAAGCCAAATCAAGAGCCTGTAATTATCCTGAATGCTCCTATTGCTTTCAGCTCTCTTCTGATCAACACTCTGTGAATGCATAAACAAATTATATTGAGGAAGATTATGGAGCTAGTGACTTGGGATAATTAGTTGTGTAAACAATATATTGTTTTCACAAAACCCATTTATTATTACCTGCTTTCACGTGGCTCTCCCACAGAACTCCATATTGAACAGAGATATGGTTGTGATTATGACATCTTTCCTACTGTCCTGTTATTTCACTCCTAGAATATGGAAGGGAATCATGTGCAGTAGTAGCAGTCATGCCCCCACCAACCCGGAGCCCACCCTCAACTTCCATGCATTGAAGACGGCTTGGCTGAATGCTCTTGGAAGCCTCCCTGCAGCCAGAAACTCCACAACATGAGCGTTTCCAGTTGTATGGGAAGGTTCCCTTCAGACCTTTCTACTCAATGTGGGAAGACTGGGGGTGCAGCAGGTGGAGATGGCATGCACCCCTCTTGATGGCCCCACAGGTTCCTTTAAAAAACAAACAAATCCACGGGTTCCTTGAACATCTGCATAGAGCTTGTTGCTACTTGGGTAGCTTGCGTAGTTCAGTGATGGAAAGCAGCCAGCACCCTCCCACATTATTTACTTATTTTCTTCCCGATTTCGTGGACTCCCTGTGGCATTAGCACAGCAAAAGCTACTTGCAGACAATCAAACCCACAAGAGCATGGTCCATTTTGAAACCATGGCAGAGTTGCTGTTGCCATTGCTGCCCAGGTACAGTATTAGCAAACATCATTTCCTGTCAAGAGTCACTGGAGCTTGGAAAACCAGGAACCTTAGGCTCACATGTGGAACCACTGTTTGCAACCACTTCCTGTCAGGGAAGTGTTTTCAGGCTCTAGCCCCAACCACCCAGATTGACTATTGGGTAGTTCTAGATAGGAAGGACTATAAAAGACTTTTGTGTGATCAACAACAAGATAGCTCAGCTGGTAGAGCATGAGACTCTTAATCTCATGAGTTTGAGCCCCATGTTGGGAAAAGATTCCTGCATTGCAGGGGGTTGGACTAGATGACCCTCATGGTCCCTTCCAACCCTTCGATTCTATTATTCTAACACTCTTCCTTGCTCTGGTGTGTGTTTTTGGCTCAGCCTTTGCTTCTGACTTCCCAGTGCAACTCTTGCCTCCGGGTTTCCAGCTCCCAGATGCTGGCTCCCTACTGACAGCTGTCTGTAGCTAAGCCCTAAGGCTTCCATGCCATTTGAAACGGAGCTCAACCTCTTTGTACATATTTACCTCCTCGAACCAGAGATTTCTAGTGCCACAAGGCTTTAACCTACAAATACTTCATTATGAACTGAAGGATAAGTCTGTCAGTGGTTACTAGTGATGGTGGCTATATTATGTGGCTTCTGAATACCAGTTTCTGGGGAAGTTTAGTGGGGAGATCTCTGTTGCACTCGTTTCCTGCTTGTGAACTTTCCATCGGCATCTGCTTGTCTGTCGTGAGACTAGATAGGCCTTTGATCTGATCCAGCTGGGTCCTTCTTATGCTCTTAACTCTGCACTACTGCAGCATTTTTGTCTTCACCTACCAGTATTAGCATTGACGCAATCCGACAGTGGCAGAACAAAGGTGAGTGCACAAAGAAGGCAACAGGCAATATTTATGCTGTCAGGATCCCAGTATTCTCTTGCCTTTTCAGCACACACTTATTCTGACACATTCAAGCACCTTCTGAAGAAATAATTGCACCTGCAAGGTGGTCAAATGTGGACTCGTCTTGAGCCGCCTATGCTTAAATGAGCGTTTAGTAATTCATCTAGACAGCTTGATGCCATCAACTGCACAGGAGTGGGCCAGTGTCTTCAGCTCAAGCATAATGCCTTGATATGTTGAAGCAAGTCTGGCATTGAAATCATATGCCTCATCCCAGTTATTCGTTCCATATGATCCGATACGGCTTCTGATACCGTTTTCAGAATACAAGACATGGTGCTGAATACTTTCGATCTTTCCATTTCTATTATTCATTTCTTATTGGCAGTGTTTTGCACTTATTCGTAATGTGTTTTTTTGGGGGGGGGATTAGCGTTTGCTAAAGAAAACACATTACCACTGTCAGCTAGCCATCCCCAAAGGAAAAATAAAATTGTCTGTGTGCACACATGTACACGTATGCATGCACACACACTCTCTCTCTCTCTACCTCCTTTGTTTTCATGGAAATTGATGAATACCAACCAATTTCTTTCATACATTTCAAAACTAGTCTGTGCTGCAATAGTGGGGTTTGGGTTTTTTTTTGCCTTCCCTTCTTTGTAGAGGTTCCTCCATTTTCACCCCATGTGTCAAATAGCAGATTCGGATGAAGGAGGTGAAGGGGGGAGAGAGGTTTTAATGGGAAAGGATGTATGAGGGGGAAACTTAAACCTCCATTCCATTTCTTGGTTGCAGATTACCCTCACCCCTCCAATTCAGCTGGTATTACCTGTGACAATATCCTCGTTATGTATCTTACTATCATGTATGTTTTTTGTCTGCGGGTGCACATCAGAGCAGGAAAGCGCTTCCCCCCCACAGACCTCTGGAAAATTGCTGAGGGTTGTGGTGGATCACTTAATGATTTTTTCACCACCTCTGCATCAGCATTATGATCAAAACAAACACCATATATTGAAAACAAAATAAAAAATAATAAAAATTCCTTCCAGTAGCACCTTAGAGACCAACTAAGTTTGTTCTTGGTATGAGCTTTTGTGTGCATGCACACTTCTTCAGATACACTGAAAATGATGGGTCCTAGACCAGGCCACTTGGAAGGGTCCTTTTAGCTGACAAAATTTTATGGGGAAATTAGTCAGCTGTACCAATGACGTATTGTGAAAATCACAGACCATGGCCCAGAGGGGCTTGTTAGTAAATTACCAAAATGGTATTGATCTCCATTGTCATTTGGGGAAGGGCCATAACTCAGTCATAGAGCATCTGCGATGAAACTGCTAGCACATTTGCAAAGCTAAGCAGGGTCCGGTATGGTTTCAAATTGGACGTGGGACCGCATGTTGAGATTCTTGCATTGCAAGGGGTTGGACTAGATGGCCCTCGGGGTCCTTTCCCAACTCTACAATTCCACGATTCAATAAACCTTACTTCAGCCTTCTCTAACTTAGTGCCCTTCAGATATTGTTGCCCTGAAACTGTCACCAGCCTCGGTCAGCATGGCCAATGGAATCAGGGCTGACGGACTCTGGCAACATATGGTGGGCATCTGGTTGCAGGCTGAATATTTTACAGCAGAATCAACCCCTCTTGTCCTACGTTTGCCAGCAAATGAGTAATCCTATTGGGGGAGTTTGAGCCAGAAAGCTATTAAAACTTATCCCGTAAGTGCACTTGCTTCTTGAATAGACTTTATGCCCAGAGACACTAGCTGTCACAATTTTTTTTATAGCCCCACCAGTAGGCGAGAGGCATTCTCTGCTCCACAGTCTCATTCAAAGATAGTTTGGAAATGCTTAACAGACCTGAAACAGGTTGATGGTGGTGGTGAAAAGCATGCCATCTGGCTGAAGGCATATACGTCCCTTTCTCTTTTCTTTCTGTGTGCAACTCGCTGGAGCAGAAAGTGACAGTAATTGAAATACACAGAGGAGGACTGATGGGGAGTGACACTTATTATTGAAGGAACACCAAATCGCCATGCAGATTTCATAGCTTGTGCAACCTCTGCTTCTTCCACCATGTTAGGTTATTACTAAATTAAACATGCCGCTGTCTAAAAAGGACCACTTCTTTCTATCAACATTTTTGCCCTTATAACTAAGGTCCTGCTGAAACAGAAACTGGGAGCATTACCAAAATGCTTAGTGTTTGGTTTGGTTTTATTTTTTGGGCTTGTAAACACCTGCTTGCATCGAGGCAAGAAAACATTCTGAATGTTAAAACAAAATAAAAAATAAAAAAATTCCTTCCAGTAGCACCTTAGAGACCAACTAAGTTTGTTCTTGGTATGAGCTTTCGTGTGCATGCACACTTCTTCAGATACACTGAAACAGAAGTCACCAGACCCTTATATATAGTGAGAGGGTGGGAGGGGTATTACTCAGAGGGGTGGTGGGAATGGGTGATAGGCTGATAGCTGTGGTAAACCTGTTGATGACTGTTAACGACTGCAATTAGTCTTGCAGGAAAAAGCAAGGGGTGAGAAGGTTAAAAATAGCTTTGTCATGTATAATGAGATAAGAATCCAATGTCTTTGTTCAGACCAGGTCTCTCCATGGTTTTAGGCTTGGTAATGAGTTGCAATTCAGCAACTTCTCTTTCCAGTCTATTTCTGAAATTCCTTTGCAATAAGACAGCTACTTTGAGATCTTGTATAGAGTGTCCTGGGAGACTGAAGTGTTCTTCTGAATGTTGTGACACAAAGAAGTTGAATTCGTGCGCCAGGCAACTGGCCTTGGAAGGGAAAATGCCATGGACTAGTAACTTGTGTAGATTTATTTGGCAAGTTAGTTCTGCAGGTAAGGCTGTTTTACAGATGCACTTTTAAAGTTATGCCCATATAAAGCATTTAATGTGTGAACGTATTCATTCCAATACGTGCCATGGGGTGAACAAATGCAGCACATTTCATAATGGCCACAATTTAAAAACAAACCTGGGTGGACCCAATAGCCCCTGGAGGTGACAGTGGTAGAGACACAGCAAGCGACAGGGAGGAATCAAACTCCCCTGCACGCAGGTAGGAGCATAGGGCAAGAGCTGCCTCTAAACCCTTGAATCAGACTCCTACCTACCCCTTGAACAGCCTAATTTCAGAACCAATTACCTCTGCCCTCCCAAATGAAGTGGCTTGTCTTATGTCACTTTCATTCTTCTCTCTTGGCAATTGAAATTCTCTCTCTAAGGGGAGGGATTTGATTGGCTGACTCCCTTGTGATTTTTTGGGAGGTATTTTGGTGATCAAGGTGGAGAAGATATGGTGGTCATCACCACCACTTAAAAAGTGGAGAAACTTCAGAGAAGATTGTGAAAAATGGGAGTCACTGTGGCATCTGCGAGTGATCTTTTCCACGAGCTCCCTGTGTATTCTGCTTTGTTTATTGCACTGCTCTGGTTCTCTTTTGGGTCCTGCTGGCAACAGAGGGGACTGGATGAGTATGTCTTCCGTTTAAATTTTGCCAGGGATAAATGCAGATAAGCTGACTCAAAAGTTGTGTTCATTGCAGGGAAATAATAATGCAGCCTGACTGATAACATCCAGAGCAACTGTCTGGATTTGTGTCTGTGACCTGGTTTTAGAAATGTCTTGTAAATAAACCAATTTTAATCTAGTTCAGCCATTCACGGTGTCAGTGGGACAGGTCATTGTGACCTCACTGTGACCTCACTGTATTCAAATGGATATTTCACAGTTTAAAGTGAACTTTCATTTTCTGTGATGGCTACAAACAAAGAAATAATTTGTTTGCCTCTGGTTCTAGTGCAATTGGATGCAAATATAGTTAGTCATAACCTAAGCGCCATTGAAAACAATGAGTTAGTTGTTGCATCTAACTGGTTTTGATGGGATTTACAGTGCAATCCCATATGTATCTACTCAGCTAAGTCCCATTCAGTTCAATGTGGTTGAACCAGAGGGTCAAACGGTATACAGTAGCATTTAGTCATGACTTGCTTTCATTGGATTGGAGCCCCCGTCTATTACATTTATTTGCAGTGAATAATGGAACCACATTAAACACAAGTAGGTTTAAGTTATTCCCTTTCCTGTTTTAATTGCTGAGAAACTAGGCACCATGCCAGCCCCTTAGGTGTGTAATCTTCCTAATTTTAGGTTCTGTTCTGTGGTTTGTGGAGAAAATGGGGGGGGGAACCTTCTCACACAGTGGACATACCATATTGGCCTGAATATAAACCTCGCTTTCCCCCCAAATTCCAATCGTGAAAAGATAAAGTGTGACCTTACGGTATGCAGCTAGGACCGCGGGGCAAACAGTGCCAGGAGCACGGCAAAGTGGCGCCTGCCCCATGCATAGTCCCCCATCCTCTCCCCCAAGGGAGAGAGCAAGGAAGGGGAAAGGCCTCTGGCAATGCAACACAGCTCCCCCCCCCCAGTATGCAGCCAGGAGCAACGAGGAATGGAGTGGCTTATATTTGGGTATTTTCTTCTTCTTTTCTCCCCCCGCCTCCAATTTTAAAGGCTTATATTCAGGTGCGGCTTATATTCGGGCCAATACGGTATATTTAAGTATATGACTGTCAGGAGAGAACTAATGAAATAGAGACGTGTTGTTAATGAAGACATGGCAATGGTTTGCATGACTATTTTGAACCATACCTGTGGAATAATATATTTTTTTTCTAACGTCTTACGAGGTGTGTGCCCTATTAAATAATCTACACGATTATTATTATGATCATCATCTGAAGTTTCATAAGCAACCAAGAACAGCAATTCCAAAGAGAACTTACTTGAATCCTTTCCCCCTTCATCATTACTCATTTCACTCTCAACTCTTTTTTAATTTCTCAGGAATAGAACTCTGTCCTCCTGGTCACCGTTTCATGATAACGATGGTGGCAAGTTTCGTAGCAATGGCAGGGCAGTTCCTCATGCCGGGTTTGGCTGCCCTCTGCCGGGACTGGCAAATTCTCCAAGCTGTCATCATCTGCCCTTTCCTGCTGATGTTATTGTACTGGTTGTAAGTATTTGCCGATTCTCGTTTTTCAGAAATATTTACTGATAAAGCTGGACATGTTGGGCCAAACATGGGTTCAAAGTAATTTTAGTATGGCTCCAGCTTGCGATTTTCTAAAGTAGAGGGACCCGATGATTTTGTGTATTCAAAGCACATTTCCCTTTCTTTGCCTGCATTTCTCTTCCCGTTTGGATTGCATATTCTTCATTCCACTTCTCCCACTGCTTATGTCAGGTCAGCACTCTCCATTTGGTTTCTATTGCCATGTCTTGCTGCTGCTGATAACAAAGTTGAAAGAGCGCATATCCCTCGCTTCCCTTCTCATGTTGATCATCAGCAAATCTGGGAGGACAAGAAAGAGCTAAAATTGACTTACATGGGTATATCTCCAGGAGTTTCCTCCACTCATAAGACTGGCCAAATAGAGTATTCTGGCATCAGTCCTTAAAAGCAAGGAGACTCCATGGATAAGGATGGATTTTTGTCATTTCTAGATGTGGGTGTGCGGCTGTCCAAGCAGTAGGTATTTCAGCTTAGGAAATCTATGGAGACAATTTTAGAATACACACTGGCCACATCTACATATTTATTTTGGTTTTATACCAATCTAACTATTGTGATGTCCCCCAACCCCAAGAATCCTGGATGTTATTGTTTTGGTCAAGGTGCTTCAAAACATGGTTGGCCACCTCTAGTCCTCTTCCTCCACTCTCAACCTAGAGTTCCCAGGGCTCTCTTTGGGAAAGAGAGTTTTGTCTGTGATGTAAATCATGACCACTGATATTCCTACCTCTTTGGTGCCATCTGTCTCACCTCTTTGGTCTGAAAAATCGACACTGATTACTTATTCTTCCATGCTATCTTTCCCCACGTGAATAATGCCAAAAGCACTCTCAGCTTTGGAACTGGTTCTCATGCCACATGCATTGAAGCTCAAATATTGGTTCCTTGACTTAAAATAAAGTACAGCAAACTTCCCTGAGAGTGTCTGATTTCATGCAGGAAATGTACATATCAGCTTCATTATTTTACTAGCAGAGACATCACTAGTTGAATATACAGTTTAGCTTAGGGGTGGTCCTCTTTATTGGACTACAACTCACATCACCCAGACCATTGACCCTGCTAGTTGGGGCTGATGGGTGTTGGAGTCCAACAATAACTGGAGGAACATAGGTTCCCCAACCTTGCTTTAGTTCTTTGTAAGCCTCCACTAACACATTTTTTCATCTCTAAAGTGTTTTCCCAGAATCCCTTCGGTGGCTGATGGCCACCCAACAGTTCGAAGCTGCAAAGAAGCTCATCCTTCACATCACTCACAAGGACAGGACAAGCACGGAATGTGATATCAAAGGAGTATTGCCCGGTGAGTGTTTGTGCCTGTGACAGGCTATGAAACTACAAAGATATGAATGGTTTCTACGCTGTACAATCAGCTACCTAATAGAACCTTTGGACTTCAACAGAGTGAAAAACCTTTGGCTTGCTTTGCTTTTGGGAAGGTAACTTATTTCACTCTAGCTTGTGACTGCGTTCTCATGATTTCATTGGAAGTTTAGGCTTTTCTGCAGTTTGACTTCAGAATGTCCACACAACGAACACAAAGGAGTGAGGGAAAATAATGGTTTGGTTCCTCCTCTGAAGTTTTGCTTTAGAGATAAGGTATCATTTCTGAATAAGAGGGATCTGCCTCCCCTATTCTGGTGACATTTTCCTTGATTTTACATTGTTGCTGTTGTTGTTGTTGTTGTTACTACTACTACTATTTTTTTATTTATATGCTGCCCATCTGACTGGGTTGCCCCAGCCACTCTGTGTGGCACCCAACAGAATATTAGAAACACAATAAAACATCAAACATTAAAAACTTTCCAATACAGGACTGCCTAAGGAACTCCCACATACAGGAAGATTGGCTCACTTTTCAGTTCTTTGTGCTTAATCTTCTTCTACAGAAATGCAAAGCATCCCAGATATATACTTCTATGTTGCTAGTTGCAATTTTGTTTGTTTGTTTGTTTGTTGAGTTACTGTTAAGAAACAGGACACATCTGTTTCTGTATTCTTACTGAAGCCAATTGTGCTTGTTCTTTCCCTTCACCTCCAATTTATTAGACCATCTCAGTAACCCCATATATTAAGCATTTTCCTGTCTGCACTGCTGTAGGAATTTATTGGCAGGGTGGGGGAAGCCATGACAGGACAGGTGAACATAGTAGTGCAATGGGCAACAAACATATTGGATCCCCCCCCAAGTTTGCTAAAGTGAGTACTGCACCATCTCATATGAGGAGAGGACAACAACTAATCGTTGAAAGCATCCCTTAGAAAATAGGAAATAACATTTCTGTTCAATGTACAAAGTAGAAATGTAATATAGTGGAGGGGAAAGGTGCTTGCCCACAAAAGGATGGGAAGAAAATGATGGTTTCAATGCAGGGAAAAAATGCATAATTGCAAATCACTCTATATTCTTTACACTTTAGCAATTTAATAAGTAATCACTTGAATCAGTATTGAGCTCCCCTTCAGCTCCCAAATGGTGTGCTAAACTGAAGAGTACTGCATATTCACTAGTGCGAATTGATCAAGCACCATCCTTTCCAAAGCAGAAATGTGTGCCCCTTTAGCTTCTCTTACAAAACAACCTTACACATCCCAAACAGCTTCTGACAGATTCTATCAAATTTGGAGCCAATTTTGACTGCCCTCATAGTATGACGACTTGTTCTGCATTGTAGTTTAGCCACGGTGGGGTGGGTTTGAGAGTAATTCACTCACATTTTGGGTACGGCTATGAATTGAGCTACCTTGTGTACTTTGCTGGAGCCATGTTGCAACCCTTAGATGGTCTGTAATAATCCGCTACTCACCTCACTGAAAGTGATTGTGCGAATTGGCAATTGGTCTGATGTGGTAGACTTGGATAATGCAGCTGAAATGTTGGATCGGGGGCAGAACTTAAGTAAGCTGCTACCCTCAACAGCACCTGTTTGTTTTGCTTATCAGTTACATTTGTACTCAGCCCTCCACTCACAGTGGTATTTAGGGTGTTCCTGGGTGAGCTCCCATCTAAATACTGGCTGGGCCCAGATGTATTTTGCTCCAGAGATGGCAGCACATCACATGTATTATTTGAGTCCATAAATAACATCCTAGAATCCAGATAATTTTAAATAAGTTCTTAGCCGTTGTGGTTGTAGAGAGAAGCTGAGTAAGTCACAGTAGCTTGGTAGAGAGAAGATAAGATAAGGATGACTCGGCTTACAGCCTTGCAATCCAAGGAACTAGCAGGGTGTCATAGTTTGTGTGCTTGGATGTCCAATGGCCTGTGGGACTGGATGCATTGAGTTGGCGGGGGAGGCAAAACAAAATGACCTAGATGAACATGGCTTAGGTAGGAATGTGCATGTTGCTTCTATTGTTTTCTGGCAGGCTGTGACTATAGTGTGACAATGCCTTTGCTGACACCTCTCCCTCACTTATTTGACCAAGCTCCATTTACCTGTTTGGTTGGCTCCCCATCACAGGCCAGAAATGGTTCCTCATGCCAGGAAGTGACGAACAGGACAACCCGTCACAGAGCGCTAATGGCTTTGCTATCAGGGCGTTCCAGATTGGGGATGAGGGAAGCAGCCAGGCTGGAGGTAATGTATAAGCACATGTTCTCCAGGCTGCAAGATTACAGAAGTTCTACAAAAGCCCTAGAGCAGCTCACCCTCAAACCCAGGCTTCATGATCAGCAGCCTCACTTGATTCGTTTGTGAATCAGCTGTATCTCTTCAGGCTGCACTGGAGGTAGGGATCAAATGATTGGAAGCTCCCCCGTGTCAAAGGAAGTATCCTGCACATGCAGATGGAAATGTAATGAAATTATAGTTACCGTACATGAAAATCTCCTTATGTGCCAGGGATAATGCTAGACTGGAAATTTGTTCCATCACTTGCTAACTTTTGTATGGGGGGGTGTTTTCTATATAGGGAGGGGAGCACTCAAATATTTGATCCCTTACCTGCTTTAAGAAGAAGTAACAGTTCAGCAATCAGGCTGCTTGGCAAAGGAGGGGGAATATAGTGGTTCCTCATTTGCCTCTAAGGCTGAATTGTCTGATCCACTGATACATCCTCTATGCACAAACACATGTGCACAGGAGAGGGCTGTGGGCATCTTTTTGAACAAGCTGCCTTTCTGGCTACATTCATGTGCCCTTCGTTGATACATTTTTCATCTGTGCTCCATAAAATCTCAGTTGCATCACAGTTGCCTTCGGTTTCATCCCACCGGCATCGACAGATACTTTCTCTGCAGCTTGTGATGTTTATAATATCAGAGGCACTGTAGGAATTCCTCACCTGCTGACTCTTGCAATGCCTGCCTGTTCTTATCTCCAAACGAGAATCTGATCTGGCAAGACATTGCTAACATTCCAAGAAGCAGACTGGAAATAACTTAGAAAATGATATTGGCGTGTAAGCAACCTTCAGAGCAGCTTGCTGAATAAATATTGAAAAGAGGTAGGTGGAATGGGTTAGACAGCCATCAAGGTGTGTCCATCATTCATGTAGATATAATGGAGGCATGCTCGTTAATTGTTCATTCTTTAACCTATGGATGCATACTGCCTCCGAGAGCGGATGCTACGGAATACCAGTTTCTGGGAATCACAGGTGAGAGTGCTGATGTCTCAGGTTCTGCTGACAGGCTCCCCATTGGCATCTGATTGTCCACTGTGGGATCCAGCAGGTTCTTCTTATGTTCTTATGCAATTCAGCACATATAAAATACATTTTAGCATCCGTCTAGGTAAAGCTAGGGCTCTAAATCTATGCAGAGGCTAGGGCTCTGAATTTTGCCTCCTTGACTTGTGACAGCACAAGACCAGTCTCTCAAATGCAGGCAAACTACAATATAAGAAGAGTTCTATGCACGTCTCTTTAACAGTGAAGCTATCCCCCGGAACCATTCAACTTCTGGAGCTCTGCAGATTGAACACGTTTGGTTGTGAAATGGATAAATTAATGGATATAGGCAGTGCTTTTTTTTTTCTAAAAAAAATGTTTAGGGGTACTCTCATTTTCCTACTCATATTGAAATACTGCCCCTCAATGAGGCCAAACTTAGATTCACAAAATGTTTAAGAGTATGCGTACCCCTGTGTAACCCCCCCCCCAAAAAAACAACAACACTGGATATACCGGTAGGTACAACACATCTTAAGGCACAGGTTTTAAGCTTTTGATGAGCCTTGCCAGGTGATATGTAATGTCCAACATCTGCAAAAAGGAAAAGAACAGAACAATTAACAAATTGCACTGGAAGTGGGGTGGTTCAAAACATTATAAATTTAAAAGCAGAGGTTTTTTTTAAAAAAAAGCCTCCCCTTCTGCAATTCCATTTTGCTTGGTTGTTTTGCTAATATAATCATAACTAGCTACGCCTTAACTGTAGTCAATCATGAGAAATCCAGTGGTGACTCCCCTAAGACTCAGCTGAATTTTACATTTTATGTTTACAAGGCCTTAAACAGCGGAAGGAATCTGATGAGGTGTGCTTGACTAGACAGTTGGAGATGCAGTTCCTTGTTTACGTTGATGATAAGACCTCCATTGTACTAGTAGAATGAATCTACTGTACTGCATGGCCTGACCCTCCATGATGAAACAGTCTTGCCAAAGCTAAGCAAGTCTAAGTCAGGGTGTGGGTGGCACTGTGCTCTAAACCACTGAGCCTCTTGGGCTTGCCGATCAGAAGGTCGGCTGTTTGAATCCCCGCAATGGGGTGAGCTCCTGTTGCTCTGTCCCAGCTCCTGCCAACCTAGCAGTTCGAAAGGACGCCAGTGCAAGTAGATAAATAGGTACTGCTGTGGCGGGAAGGTGAACGGCATTTCCGTGCAGTCAGGTTTCCGTCATGGTGTTCCGTTGCACCAGAAGCGATTTAGTCATGCTGGAAAGCTTTCCACCTGGAAAGCTGTCTGTGGACAAACGCCGGCTCCCTCTGCCTGAAAGCGACATGAGCACCAAACCCCATAGTCGCCTTTGACTGGACTTAACCGTCCAGGGGTCCTTTACCTTTACCTTTAAGTCTGGTCAGTACCTGGATAGAAGACTGTTGGTGGAAACCCCTGTATGTTGCCCTGAGCCCCACAATGAAGCAAAGCAGTGTAAATGTAACAAACAGATAATATAATAGCAACACATGCAACATACATAGGAATCCTGACCTTATTATTTTGCCCTTATGCCTGTCATTGTTTTACACTCTGGTTATGAGAACATCCTCCTCCTGTAGTATATTGACACCGGGTCCCCCACCCCACAATATATTTGAGTGTTTTTTAAGATAGCTCTTCTACAAACTCTGTTACAGCACCTCCTACTTACTCATAGAAATTCTGGATGCAACCCTTTGAGGGTAACAGGGAAAGTTGCTTGTTTGCTTATAAAATGAGCTTTCTTTGCCCTACACTTCTACAGCAGTAAAGAAAAATAATAGGTGCATGTGTGTACTGATGGCTCCTATGCTATTTGGGGCTTCTTATTTTGCAGCAAATGGTATGGTTTATCTGTATGATAGTTTTCCAGCAGCGTCCTCGAATTTATGAGGTTATGATGCCTGCGGTGTACAGGAAAACCTCCAATAAAGTTTGCAAGAAGATGAGTAAAACATCTTTTTTTTCCTTTGGGGCTTTTCCTCACATCCCGTGAAGGGGAAATGTCAAATGGAATTTCCTGTTTTTGTATTGGGGTGGTGGAATCTGACTAATTTACTCTGAGAGAGGCTCGTCTTCCCACTTGTTACAAATGTCAAGGGAAAAATGCACAGTGACCTCAAAGCAATATATTTCACAGAACCTACCAGTTAATAAGCTTTGGGGTTATGTTTCTGTGTAAGGGCATGGTGTTAAGATGACTTTGCAGTTGTTTCAGACTTAAGGCAATAATGGTAAAGCCTAGGCAAACTAATTAGGTTAATACAGTACAAAAGAACGCTGGTCACACTAGCCTTCCCCAACTTGCAAATCAGGTTTTAAACAATCTGAGTTACTATAAACAATAATAAAGCCAAGATAGAAGCTGAAGACAAATCTTGGGCATCTGCTTGCTAAGGTGCTTTAAATCAATTTTCCCCAACCTGGTGCTCCCCCCCTCCCAGATGTAGTTAGACTACAACTCATATCAGCCTCAGCCGACATGACTGATGGGACTTGTAGTCCAAAACACCTGGAAGGCACCAGGCTGGGGAAAGCTGAGATACACAAAGGGATCCTAGGAGAATTTATGAAACATCTGCATTTCAAGATAGAAAAAATAGCTCCTCAAAAAAAAAGAGTCCAATTCCATTGGACTTTCTTAAAATAATTTGAAAAGATAAAACCAGGCTCTGGTTCCTTTTACTCCCATGTAAGTCACTGCACAGGGGGAAAATCACACCGTTTCAGGTGTTTTCCTACCTATATTTTATGGGATCAGTTTCTTTTCAACACTGTGAAAGAGGAGGAGTGGTTACATGTCTCTTAATTGAGTCAGGTCTGCCTGCCCATCCACAAACTTGTATTTCCCACTGCAAATAAAACATTTGTTGTATATTATTGCTTAAGGTAAAAGCACAGGTGTTGAGAATGTACTGCGAATAGGTTAAGATTTTTACTTAAATATCTCTACTTGAGATGAAACCTGAGATGGAACTGCATCTGGTCAGGCCTCTGTGAAGGTTACAACGTAGGTGGGCCTGGCAAAAAACCTTGGTTACAGTTACTAGGGAAGAAAACACCTCTGGCAGTTAGCAGTGCTGAAAGTGAATGTCACTGATATCTTTGCACTGATCAGGGGCCTTTAGAAAGGATTAACATGGTTGGAGTACTGAGCGTTACTCAAACGTTCATACTAGTCTTTGGGTATTTGGGTAAAGACCAATAGAAGGAGGTCCTGCAAGCTGTCTACATATTGGTGGTCAGACACAATAGCCAGCAGAGTAAAAGACCAGACACAGCACTGTTGGGAGTCAACTGAAGCTTGAGTCAGGCAGAGAAGAGCCTTGCAGGTAAAAAGTTGCCAGCCCAAACAACCAAGGAGTCTCAAAGCGGCTAACATTCTCCTTTCCCTTCCTCCCCCACAACAAACACTCTGTGAGGTGAGTGGGGCTGAGAGACTTCAGAGAAGTGTCACTAGCCCAAGGTCACCCAGCAGCTGCATGTGGAGGAGCGGAGATGCGAACCCGGTTCCCCAGATTACGAGTCTGCTGCTCTTAACCACTACACCACACTGGCTGTCAAACACTAGTCTACCTGCTCTCTTTCATACAGAAGCCCTTAAAGTCAGGGGAGGATACAAAATTGTCTCCTGGAGGCAATTCTAAACGTGCCCAAAGGCAACAAGGCAACTGAGTATTTACAAGCGTGCCCTCGTTCTTAATTCCTCGCTTATTTCCAATTCTTACCCATGCCTACATGCATTTCCAAAATAAAATGAGAGAATCTAATCCTCAAATTCTGTGAGATTGTAGCTATGAGGATATGGGGGGGGGGATACAATTAACGAAGAGTGCAGACATCGGATCAAGATTAAAGGAGACATACCAAACTCTTCTTTATATTGCACAGTTGCCAGACCTGAGAGGTCTATAAGAACTCGAGTAGAGTTCACCGTATTATGGAACTTGGAAGGAAGTGATGGAGAATCCATATTAGAACATCCATATTGCTGGGTTGCTCTGCCTTATTTCAAAATTAATGATTCCCCCCCCCCCTGAAAAAGTGAATTGTTACTTTTGTTTCAGAATTAGAGAGAGAACTTGGCAGGAGGCCGAAGAAGGTCTGCATTGTTAAAGTGGTGGGAACCAGGAACCTGTGGAAAAACATTGTTGTGCTGTGTGTTAATTCGTAAGTACAACCCTATTCCTGTACTGTGTATAACATATTGGTGTCCATGGGGCAATGAGGAGAAGATGAAGAATGCTTTAGCTTTTAGCACACAAACCCAGGGGGTGATCTCCAACTTAGTAGACCTATTGAAACCAATGGACTTGCTCGTTTCTGTGGATCTTCTTGGAGCATGGCTAAAATTGGGTATCCCCTGCTGTCTTGGATTTGAGCTCTGGAAGTGAAAATCTGGTTGCTCTTCATTCCCCAAAGTGGTTAGTTCACCCTTGGATCAGACTCAAAAGAGAACTGAATGTTAACACCTGCAGTTGTTGCCACCTCTTCATTGGAATGGGATGTTTTGCTGCTTTCTCCCACCGTTCCATGTTTGTGGTGGGAACACTGGAATACAACCCTAACTGGGGGAAAGCAGCTTTGTGGGAGGGTTTAATCCACCCTCCCACTTTCTCCAGGTTATGTGCTTCCAATACTGCTTCATGGTGGAGAGGCAACAGGAGGGGTGTTATTGCAGGTGTAACATGCAGTTTCACACTGGGGCCTTTTTCAGTCCATTTTCTGGCGGTTTGTGTTGTTTGTTAGCAAGTATCACAAAGCAATTTTTGGTGTGTGAAAAACACCGTACATGCAGTGCTGTTAAGGTGAACAGCACATGATACAAAAATCAATGGATGTCTCAAGGGGGCAGAGGGAGGGAGTACAAAACATCCAGATCTTTTTGTCAAAAGTGAAGGCATCTGTGGGAAATGTTCACCATGACTAAAAGCATTCAAGTTTGCCAAAAGTCTTTGTCACCTGCAACTGGAGCAAAACATTTTGAAATAAAGCAGAGAAATCTCTCATCTCCTCTGGAATTAAAAATTAAAATTGCCATGCTACGGTAGTAATCTAGCTTAGGGGCTGCAGGGCAGACCATGTGGTACACCTTTCTAGCCACTTTCCACCACTCAGGATTTGCCACCTGAGACAGCTGCCCCACTCTGCCTCATGGTAGGGCCGGCCCTGGCTTACACTCATGGTTGTATGTATTCTGCAGCCTCATGCAAGTGCAGAAAATGCACTGTATTGGACACTTTTTTCTAATCGCTTTTTAAAATGTGGGTGCCTTCCCCTAATCCGTTGAAGATTGGCTTCACAGTGGTATAGTCAATGTCCAGTGAAATATTGCTGAAGAACAGGTCTACTAGGATTTCTTGTTTTCAGAGGACATGGCTTCAGTAGCTTACATAGTTCCTTGCCCTTTGCACCAAACTAGTAAGATTGGATAAGGTGTGCAAAATCAAGCAATTATGTATAAAATCAATTTGTATACCATGTACAGGTCACATAATTGTGAAGCATAACCTTTTCACAACCCTGGTTAATATTTAACCTACCTGTAGTACCAATGGTACATTTGATGTTGTATAGAACACAAAAGGTGATATCACCCTAGCTCTCTCATCAATGGTTGCTCGTTGATATTGCAGCTGCCCTAACCATATGTATGGAACCTGAGCTGCAGTAGCAAAACAGTTTCTGTTCAAAGCAATGTCCACGTTTGCCTGCCTAGTTGTGGCAATCTGCTATGACCCAGTGGCTCTCCTCTCCACCCTGCAATGTCCCATGAGACTCATCACATGGATTGTGAAAGGTCACAGGTTCCTCATTCTTCGTATGGACTCTTCCTAAAATCTGGCCCTGGCATCTAGAGCAAGTGGGAAAAGAACCATGGTTATCGGATGACTGATAAACGTAACAATAAAATAAATTGATGTGCAATTCAGATTTTCCCCCTCTACTTTTTGTAAGAGCAAAGCATTTGGGACTAACCTAAGTCATTTCCCCTCCCTGCATTCCAGCTTTGGGTTGTATGTCATTATCTGTCTGGCTATTCAATAACAGCACCCTGTTCCTCCTTGTGTTTTGTCTCCCAAAGGCTGACTGGCTATGGGATACACCACTGCTTTGCAAAGAGTATGATGGGTCACGAAGATAAGATGTCACTCACCAACAATTTCTATGCGGACTACTATACCATGGCAGGGATAGCGCTGGCATCCTGCCTAGCCATGTGCCCTGTTGTTGGATTCCTTGGGCGAAGAGGGGGATTGCTGCTCTTCATGATCCTTACTGCTCTGGCTTCACTTTTACAACTAGGTCTTCTCAACTGTGAGTGCAGGCATCCCTTCCATGTGCCTTGGGTTTGCTTTGCAAAGCACTGTGTTTTTGATTTGTACAAGGTTTCAAGTTTGCTGCTATTCTCAGCTATAGGTGGGAAATGCATTTGTGGGGAAGTATTTAAAAAACCAAAAAACTAGCAGTGCCAATCTGATTTGGAGAGAGTGAAGTCCTAAACATGGAACAATGAAAACCAAAATACATGTTGGCCCCTTGTTCCTTTCCCCCCATTAGGGTTGGTTTACATGCTGCTTTTTCCACATTCCAGCTTTTTCATTGCGGCTGATTGTCCTCCTCTCCGCTTTAATTTTTTAGCACTGATTTGCCATGTGATTCTCACCTATTTCATGGAGCGTTTACTCAGCCCTGGAACTCTGAGCATCCAGTATTGCTGAAGAAACTGTCTGCATGATGAAAATGTGTCGTGCAGTAACTGGCACTAGAAAATCCAGCACCTTGGGGTGCAGATATCATATTGACTCGTCCTTGTTACAATAAAACTAATGGCTATAGCAAGGGCCTTTACATTGTTCCATTTTCTTTGCTCGCTTCCTATGCAAATACATTCATATTGACAAAGCTCAGAGTTCATCAGGTTTGTTTGAGTGGTTTCTTTTTTAAAGCAAATTACTGGTATCTGGCAATCCAATAAATTACTGGTATTGATTAACTTAAGTGCAAGCATCCTAGAACCTTTTCTCCTTTGATTTAAGGCCATCGCTCTCTACGTTTGAACTGCACACTTTGACTGTATTCACATGTCACATTAAAGCCATAGTTAATGTTTACAATGGTTTGATACAAACAAATGGCATACTAGTGCACGGTGCATAGAGGTCCCCACTTGGCTGCACTCTTGCTCCTCAGCATGTTGGAACCAACAAACAAGAAGCCTTGGTTTGCCATGTGATCTGAAATGGTGCTCTTGCCTGTTCTTGACTTTCCACTCCTTGTTTCTCTAGGGGGAATGAACTGCAAGCCTGAATTTGAATGTTCTGTTGCTTCTTGTGCAGGGAGAAGCAGAGTGAGGACTTTGGAGCAGCATGCGCCAGCACCTGCTCATTCACATTTAAACATAGTCATAAGGAGCTGGGGCTCTTAATCTCAGGGTCATGAGTTCAAGCCTCAGGTTGGGCAAAATATTCTTGCATTGCAGGGGTTTGGACTAGATGACCCTCATGGTCCCCTCAAACTCTACAATTCTATGATTCTATGGAACATGTATTGTGGAACCACAAAATTTATCTTTGTTTCTACAAAGGTCTGCACACTCTAGACTGGGCAGAGTCAGTGTAGGAAAGGAGTCCAATTCTTTAAACTTAAAAGTTTTAAGGGTTGCACAGAGAAGAGAAGGTTGGCTGGTGTGCCTTTTTCCACCCATAAGGATTGGATGCAGAGGCAATTTCTCTTCCCAGTGTACAAAAAGCACCACTGGGAGAAAACTACTACCAGACTACTTTTGCTATGTTCCCTGCTTTTAGCCTAGCACTCTCTCCCTTTCAGATGCTAAAAGTGCATCAACTGTGCCTTATGGAATTCCCCTCAGAGTCTTTAGCTCCTGTTTAAGAGAAATCTGATCATGTGATACTTGTGGATGAGGCAGGTTTTCCCAAATGACTGCATGTCCCATGGAGCTTCCTATAGTGTGTCAAACGCATTTTCTTAAGCACAGCTCTTTACATGATTAGCTTATGCAGTACACATACAGGCTAAAAGACGTCTACCATAAAGCAGTGATGGGGAACCTGTGGCCCTCCTTACGTTGTTGGACTCTGCTCCCATCAGCCCCTCTGGCATGGCCAATTGTCAGAGATCATGGAAGTCATTCAGCAACACCTGGAGCCCCAGAGATTCCCCATCCCTGCCTCCAAGTCTTCAATCTGTTCATTATGTGTATTAACAGTTCATATGGAAATTGCTCAAACCTGCAGAAAATGGAGGGAAAGGCATGGAGGGGAGGATCCCAATTTATGAAAATCACAAAGTTTCGAGTCCTGAGATTTACAATAGGACTTCGAGTGGAAACCTTTGGAATTCTGTCAAGTAAAGGTTTTCAGAGTTCCCGGGTGCCAGGCTTATGCAAAAATTAAAGTTCCATTCATTGTTCATATTGCATGTGTGTACGCGCTTAAATAGCTGATGAATAGTGTTTTGATCTGTTCACTCATTGTTGAGCTTTGGCACAGACAACTTAGTTGGTGGGGTGGGGGTGGGGAGAGATTCAGGGTTTTCCTTTCTAAGGAACCCCCTCTGAGAATTACAGCTAATTTTGACTCTTTTTAAAATTCTCCCTTCATTATCAACACAAAGGCCTTTGTTTGGTTTCTGCACTAATTTCAGGCCTAGAAAGCTTCAATAGCGTGCCTTCCATTGTTGCTATCTCTCATTAGAATTCAATCTTTCCATTGGGAATCGGACAGAAAATTGCATGTCCTGTCATGTTGGGTGGGGAAAGGGGCTATTTTATGGTGTGATTTGCTTTTTACTTTTTGAATAACTGGCATTTAATTGTCATGTTTATCTATGCATATTCTTGATGGTCCGTTTTCTTTCTCTTTCTCTCTCCTGTTTTAATACATTTGTGCTTCTGAATCCAGTGATAGGAAAATACAGTCAACTTCCAGACTCAGGTATAGTTTTCAAGTCCATTTTCGAATGTGATTTATTTTTGTTGAGCCACAATATTCTGACATTACTTCCCTCCCAACCACAATGCATCTGCACCTCAGGCTCACACACTTCTGTCTGAAGCAAGCAATCTCACATTTAGAGAACTAGAGGCACCTCACTAACACTGACAATCAAAACTGTTAGGAAATAATGTAAAATTCATTCATTAAAAAATAGTATGTTTTGAGGTTACAGAAGAAAATGTGAAAAAAATGTGTCTTGGGTGTTTCTTTAAATCTGTGATAGCAGATTTGCATACATGCCCTGGTCGATCCTGCAGATATCAAGTAATGGACATGGTTGTGTGAACCAGCCCTCCACATGCTTCTGTATATGCCAGTAGTATTCTTACACAGGTCTTAAGTGGTGGATAGGAATCATAGCTGTCAACTTTGGGATTTGAAAATAAGGGATTTTTCCAAACTTTCGGATTTGAAAATAAGGGATTTTCCCAAACTTTCGGATTTGAAAATAAGGGATGCCGCGAGGGCAGTGCAATGGCACCAAGTAGCCTCGCCACCCTGCGCTCCAGAGGCTGCGCGCGAACAGGTGAGCGAAAGAGCGAGCGTGTAGACGGCAGGCAGGCTGTCTGTCTGGTTGGGCGTGAGGGTCTGGCTGCACAAGGCATGCAAGCTCCGCCCCCAGTTGGTCTCAGACTCCTTATTGGCAGCCGAGCAACGCAGCTGAGGAGCCCCCCTGGCCGGCAGGGAAGGAGAGGAGGTGCTTCCTTTGAAATCCGGGAAATTTAAGGGATATCAACAATCCGGGATAGCAGCTGGAAACGGCATTGGAATAAGGGAGTTTCCCGCAAAAAAAGGGAGGGTTGACAGCTATGATAGGAATGAATCAGTCTATTTCCAATCTGTGTTCACCCATAAGTCCATTTTACATTAATTTGCAAAAAACAAAAAACCTATTAAAAATTGCTCCAAAATTACATTCAGATTTAAATATTTAGTTTTAGGCATGTTTTCTCTCAAAATATGCATATCTAAACCATTTAGATACATTTTATAAGCTGAGAACTGCACTGGAACATTGGGAAAGTCTGGTGCATAGCCAAGTTCTGAGCCACACATTAAACTGGTTGATGCAGGTTTAGAAAAACACTGGCTTCCTCAAGCATCTGTAATTGTGGCTGTGCTTCAGTGGGCTAAGGAAAATTGAATATAATATAAACAAAGTTATACCAAGGATAATATTTCTCCTGCTGTTCTCCATCTCTGGGGAGGGCTAGTGCTAGGGGTGGGAGGCAGGTTTTGCCTTCCCTGCAACAGTGTCCAAAAACGTGGCACTTTACCCTTCTCAGTAGGAATGAATGGCTACAGTTTACTTATGTGAAATGGTGAAAAGGTTCGCATAGGGAACCACTAGTATAATAGTTGAACCTGTTCTCTGCATTACTGTCTCCTGCATTACTGTGCATTGTTGTTCTGTGCTGCTGTTTCGTTTTGCCATTGGTTAGTTTTGTGTTTTTATACAGTGATTTTGTTGGAATTTGCATGGGCCGCCTCCAGTGCTTGTCCTACTCAGAACAGACTTACAGAAACTAATGAAACTAAGTCATATTCCTTAACTTCAGTGAGCCTGCTTTGAGCAGGACTAGCATTGGCTAGAACCATAGCTGTCTTAAATTGACATACCTGTACTTTTGTAAACTGCCCTGAGACCAGCCAGTGATGGGAGAGCTATAACCGAAACTAATAACTAAATGGAGTCGGTCACGACTGGACCTAATAATGGTCAGGGGTCCCTTTACCTTTTAATAATAGTGTTTGGTGGAGGGGGGTGGCTTTAAAAGGCTACTACCTATTGATCATGAATGGGATGGAGATTAATCTTTTTTGCATGTGTCTCGTAGGTATGAGCGACACTGTAAAAGACAAATTCTCTACAGCGTTTTCCATCGTCGGTATGTTTTCATCACACGCAGTAGGAAGTCTCAGCGTTTTCTTCTGTGCAGAAATCACACCAACAGTTATAAGGTATGGCCATGAAAAGCTCACTCAAGCTTGAGGAGACGTTCTGAGGTCTCTTGTTTTTGTACAAGGCAGTCCGCTGGTACCTTTATTGGTAGTTTTTGGGATGGACACTTTGGAACCAACTCCATTAAACCCCCCGATTAACTTTTGCAGGGAAGGTTCCATCAGTATTGCAACATAGGACAAAAAGAGCTTTAAAAAAATACAGTGGTACCTCGGTTTACGAACTTAATCCGTTCCGAAAGTCGGTTCTTAAACCGAAACCGTTCTTAAACTGAGGCGCGCTTTCCCTAATGAGGTCTCCCGCCGCCGGTGCCCTTCCACCATTCGGATTCCCTTCTTAGAACAAGGTAAAGTTCACAAACCGGGACACTACTTCCAGTCTTGTGGAGTTCATAAACCGAATAGTTCGTAAACAGGGCTGTTCTTAAACCGAGGTACCACTGTATCCCCATGTGCTGTTTTCTGTTTTCAGGATGTACAGCTGTGTGGGAAATATTTGGGCCAGTTGCTACCATCCTTTCCCAGGGTTGATATGAGGATGCAAAGGCAAATGGACTGTGTGCCTGTTGGGATTCTTTTTTAAAAAATAATAAGAAATAACATAAAGGTGGATTTGTATAATTTGGCTAGATCACTAGTAAAGCAAGCCGCTGAGCACAGCATGATCATGGAATCATAGAATTGTAGAGTTGGAAGGGAGCTTCCTGCAGCCAATCAAAAGCCACGCTTTGGTTTCCGAACGTTTTGGAAGTCGGACAGACTTCCAGAATGGATTCCATTTGACTTCCAAGGTACAACTGTATAGGGGCAGTAATAACAGTGCTGTTTAGCCTTCTAAGATTGCTGCAAGGATTGTTGAGAACGTGAATTTCTCTGAATATGAGAAAAAGCATTACATCAGTAAAAAACAAAAATAAATTCACTTGCTATTGTTTCGTTTTTGTTGCTTGCCACCTTGAGCTCTAATAAGAAAAGGGTGGCATATTAATAAATAAGTAGCATTCTCAGTATTAAATTAAGTTGTTCTTACTCATGTTAATAGGAAATACATTATTGACCTTTGGGTTAATTTTGTGCATCAACTCAGCTGGGTTTTTAAGTGCCGTAGCTCAAGATGAAATTAATAGAAATCTTACCAGCACGTAGTCTTTTCAAATAAAGCAAGAACAAAAAGAAAAACATAGAGGACGGAGGTCAGTCAATAGCATTTATTAGAACTTCCACTTTCTTCGTCACAAGCAAAAGTCTGGTTGTGGACAGCACCAAATTCAAGCATCCAGAGTGTGTTTTGTCTCACAGAAGCTACAACACTGAGAGCTGCCTGCAGAATGGAGGCTCCTTGATATAAGAGCATTTAGTATGCTGATGCCTTAGTTTTGGTCGGTTCCTCTGGTCCCATGCTGCCAAGTACTTTAGGCATCATTGAAGACTTCTAATTCCTTGTGCCAAGGAGTTCATTTCTAAAGCTTCTTTTGGGCACTTAACAAAATGAAACTCCTAACCCTGCCACAGTAAACCTGTTGACGAAACAGCTGTGTGTGTTCTTGCTGCTACAAAATGGAATGAGAGGGTTTATATTTATATATATATAGAACAGGTTGGTTTTGGGAGGAGTGAAAGAAGAGTAGCAGGGATGCAAGTTGGCAAAATGGTGGCAGGATTTTGGCTACTTAAGCAGTGTCACTCACAGCCTGAGCATTTGAAACAGAGATAATGATGTGAATGAGCCAAGGCAGCTAGCAAGAGCTTGGGGATGTGCCCTAAAATGTTTTTCCCCTGCTTTGTAAGTAAAGAGGAGGAGTTTTCTCAGGAATCCAGTCCTGAGAAGCAGGTGCAGCCCATATACAGATGTGTACTGTGCCATTGTACATCACTTCTGGGGGGTGGCCAAGGGAGGGGAAGGCATATGCAGCCTTCATCCACCGCAGCCAGATGGTGAATGAGGAGATGGAAGAGGCCTGCTCTGTTCAGTGCTGGCACGACCTGCTATATTTATGCAAAGGCCTCCGGTCATCTGCATCCAACAGTGACATAATTGATTTGCATTGGCAGCTCATTCTAGGGGCCGCTGTTTGGACTCGCTGCAGGGACCGAGTGCTTGCGATGAAGGCTTTACTAAGCGCAAGTCCTTCGTGTCATGTTGTAGTAGCCTACCAGCACAGTGCTTACTTCTGCGTATGCCAGTGGAGCCAACGGCAGCTCTCTGAATCTGCATTGGATAGCCATTCATGGCTGAACTCTGCTAACTCGGACCGGGACAGACAAGGACAGGACAGTGCAAAATAAATCTGGGTGCAATTTTTATATCCGTAGGGATTTGCAAAGCGTGCCAGACTAAGCAGTCTTATGGCTCTCGTCAGACGGCAAAAAATAAAATAAAAAACGAAGTAGACTTGAAATGCTCTTCTTGCAGTAAAGAAGAGCGGGTATGATGTTTGTGGGTCTGATTTCTGAGCACTGAAGTTTCTCTTGGCAGGACTGGCCACTGAGGGGGGGGGGCAGTGCCATGCCACCGTTCTCCCAACAATGGTGTTGCTGCCATCTGCTGTAACAGGAGGTGGTGGCATAGATAATGGCGAGGTTGAGCATGCTTGGGTGTGCCAGCAGGAGCGTTGGGTTGGCTTTGCATAGCCCTGCCTTACCACCACCCTGCAATGCCCCTGCACTATCCTGGTAAGCAGCACCCGCTCCTGATTGGATGGTATTTCATTGTTAGGTTTTCAGTTTTTAGTTGATTAATCGGAGGAACCAGCTTTGGGGGGGGGGGGAATAACAGTTAGCATTTAGAGAGAGCCTGTTAGCATATTCAGAGCTTTTGACAAAGCTTGTCTTTTAATCTATACAACCGTATTGCAAGGTCAAGATGAGAGTAGTAGTAGTAGCAACAACAACAACAACAATACTGGTACTTTATTTATACCCCGCTCATCCGGCTGGGTTTCCCCAGCCACTCTGGGTAGCTCTCAACAGAATATTAAAAACACAATAAAACATCAAACAGCCTTAAACAGGGCTGCCTTCAGATGTCTTCTAAAAGTCAGGTAGTTGTTTACTTCCTCGACATCTGATGGGAGGGCGTTCCACAGGGTGGGCACCACTACCAAGAAGGCCCTCTGCCTGGTCCCCCGTAACCTCACATCTTGCAGTGAGGGACCTGCCAGAAGGCCCTCAGAACTGGACCTCAGTCCAGTTGACTGAGGCTGAACGATGGGGTTGACTAAGTCCAGTTGACTGAGGCTGAACGATGGCTGAACAATGGGGGTGGAGACGCTCCTTCGGGTATACTGGGCCGAGGCAGTTTATCCCCATATTGCCTATAGCCAGTGTTGCTCCTGAGACATTGGTTTCCCTGATGCCATCTAATGAATTTCTGACAGAGAAGTGGTTCATACTGGGCACTTTTTGTAGATAAGATGCAGCACTGTACCAGCTCTTGGATTAATTGGGGAGAGATATTTTAAGCACTATATTCTTTTTAAAATGTGAAGCTACCCAAGCCATGGGTGGCAGGCCCCATCGTAGAAGTGGCATTCCTCCCTCTCACACATGGAATGGAATGGAATGCAGGATGGGGCCTGCTGTGACAGGAATTTGTATCATCTGAAAACAAAGTATGATTCCTTCATCTGTAAATGTGTGCAGATTTCATCAATCAACTAAAATTCATCCAGTTGGTCAGCTGAGATTTCTTTAATCTGATGGCACCCTGTTGGCTGACTGAATGACTAACTGATGGGAAGAGAAATATTCAGAATTTTAGAGTGGGAGAATGATAAAGAACCATAACTATAAAACATCTTTTTCAATCACTGTAGTTCCTCATTATTTTTAAGTGGCTCTGTATAAATCTGAGGAAAGCCTGCTCCCTAGTGATGACAAAAGAGAATTTCACAAGTTAGTTTCTTAGCAATCTGGAGATAGAAAGTAGATTTCCTCATGAAAGCAACAGATGGACAGATGGGCAATTATGAGTGGTTGCCCTTTGTGTATAAGCATAAGTTTCCTCCTTTTCCATCATTGATGTTATTAAGCGGTGTTTGGTGAATTGCTGCAGATTTAAACTAGGCAACATATCCACACTAGTTTCACAAATGGCAATTAGTAGCCCAAAATGATTTATTCTTTAAGTTTCCTCCTGGAATAAGGAGGCTCCCCAGCAATCCAACCTTAACATTCTTCGCCTTCAATTCCTAATATAATTTATTACTGTGAATGTATTTTGTCCATCTTTAGTAGGTGGGGGGGCAGGGGGGCACACGATAGGGCATAGTTCAGATTTTGAACTAAGCAGCTAGACTCCTCCTCCTAGGGGTGGCAAGGGCTCTAAAAGTAAGAGGCACCTTGGAATGAAAATGGGTTAGACTTCGATTGGTACTCCTCAAAGTTATCTGCACTTTTGAAGGAAAAAACTAAGAGTTCTGCCGGAGTTAAATGTCAATGATACCCCATCATCTTACTCAGATTTTACCTGGCCATTTCAATGGCACCAGAAGGATCAATTTTCATGCCCTTGAAAATCCAAATTCTGTATGCTTTGAGTAAAAATTACCCCACACAACCCAACCCTGGCCATTTAAAAAATAAGCAGAAACAACAAAGTCTTGTAATTTTGGACACAATTTAAGCTTGATTAAGTTGTCAGTGGGGTTGCCCTTTCTCTATTGAAAGGATGGAGGAAAGATCTACTTTACGATGCTCCAGGAGAGAGAGAGAGCATGGTTTTGGGGTCTGGAGCAGCAGAAAGTACACAGTCAGAGACCCATTCCTGTGGAACTTGATAGCACAGTAAAGTCGGACCTTTCTGCTTTTTGAGGTGCATTTAAAGACCTTTCAGAAGTGTACACTTATGAAGCGTGTAGAACTGCTCCTGTTGGCAGTTTTAATTGTGATGTTTTAATTGTTGCAAACTGCTTTGGGTTTCCTTATTAAAAAGAAGTTGGTGCATAAGCGGAGCGGATCGTTTCGAAGGCGACTCCGCCGTATGGGCAACTGCACATACAATTCTGATTCGTTTATGATGCCATAACATTGCAAACTGGTAAATCTGTAACCAAACTGATTTTTGTTACCCAAATATATACGCATGCTCATTTCCACAGGGGCGGTGGGCTTGGCCTCGTCCAGGCTAGCGCAGGCTTTGGCATGCTCACGGCGCCCATCATGGAGCTCCACAACCAGAAAGGATACTTCCTGCACCATGTCATCTTTGCCTGCTGCACTCTCATCTGCATCATCTGTATCCTCCTGCTGCCCGAGAGCAAAAACCAGAACCTGCCGGAGAACATTCCAGACGGCGAACATTACACCCGCCAGCCCCTCCTGCCGCACAAGAAGGGGGAACAGCCTCTGCTGCTGACAAACTCCGAACTCAAGGATTACTCTGGCCTCCATGATTCGGCCGCCGTGAACGACGGAGTGACCGAGAGCGTCACGGCCAACGGGATGAAGGCGATGTAGCTGGCCAGCTGGAGGAGAAGGCACTTTTGGTGTGGCAGTGCTTTCCACAAGAGGTTTACAGACCAGTGAAATTAAAGGGACAGATACATGGGGAAAATGGACTCTGCTGCTAAAGCCACTTCTCGTAGGAATCTTTGGATTGGGGTGCAAATTGCTTTGGAAACAGTAATGGGGGGGGGGAAATGCATCCTCAAAGCAACTGGCTGGAGACAAAACTGCCCGTCGGAACTTTTCTTTTCTTCCTGCCATGAAATGTTTCTATTTATTTTAATGATTCTCCCCGCCATGAAGCACTTTATTCCCTTTTCTCCTTTGTTGACCACAAACATGAAGCCGCGTTGTTCTCCGTAAGAGCAGACATTCCAAGATAGAAATCATGAGATTCGTTTTGCTTTTTATTGTCTCTTTGTGCTTTCGTTGGAGGAATGAAGCATCTCCTTGCTGCGACAAAGAATGCTTTGACTACTGACGTTTTAGGTTCAACCAATTTTCTTTGTCTCTCCAGATAATCCAGTCCTCCCTACCACCACCCCGTCTTGCAGTTTACCTACTGTATAAGTGTGCATACAAAGCTCTCACTTAAAATTCCAACTCCGTTCTAGGCAGCAGAAATTGAGTTTGGTTAGTGAGCTGTAGTCTGTTTTAAAAAAAAGCTGTTTTCTAAACTTGAAAAGTAGAGGAGTCCACACATTGGTTGCAGTTTCAAGCCTAAAAGAAAGCACTGCACAAGCAAACTATGGTTTTTCCAATGGAGATCAGGGATGTGGATTTAAAAGAGGAATGTGTCTCTTTATAGGGAATTCTTACAAGTGTTTATTAATAATAACAACAGCAACAATAAGCAATTTCAAAATTCGTGACTCAGTGGTAAACAAGGCTTTGCCTAAAGTGGTTCTGACCTAACACAGGTTCTAGGGACTATAAGGTAGTGCTTTTTCTATGAGAATATTTCCAATTTGGGAAGGGAAAAAGATGGCCAGAAGGGTTTAAGACTTGAACATGCTTGGTCCAGAAGTGGCTAGACTGGAAAGTTCAGTCTATCCCAACACTGGCTCAGCTGCGAGCCCTCCCTGTCCCCCAAAGACTGATTTTAATGGACTAACATGAGCGATAAGCTGTAAATGAAATGATATGATAAATTAATGCTTCAGATTAGGGGAAGAGGAGATGGGGAATAATAAACCAAACAGGCTCTTTGGATGTTTAATGGAGACCAGAGTGGTTTCCTTATGAGATTTGTAATAGTGCTTTTCCAAGAATAGGTTTGCATATTATCAGCCGGCTGCCATTTTCCAACGTGAAAGCTTATGGGAAATGGCCACTTGAAGTGCACCAAAATCAAAATCCCAAGTGCTCTTGTAGGATTTCTCCTCCCCTCCCACCCCCCAATAAACAAATGCATTGGCCCCATATGGTTCACTTGGCTGAAAAAAAGACGTCCCCTGATCCTAAATGTATTTAGACACTGAAATTCAACAGAGGTTGTTCCTGCTTAAAATGGGTTTAGGATCAGGATGTCAACGAAGCGGGGGCGGGGGGGACAGCAACCCACCAACAGCCCTCTTCCTTCCTCTTCCACCAAAAGCTAGCAACGATTTAAATGTTCTTAACACAAACAGATGTTGGCTGCTCAAGCCGTGTTTGTTGCGCAAGAGCCTTGCAGAGCCAGCTTTGTGCAAGGATGTTCTGGAGTTGCAGCTACTTTGCTTATATTTAACTGTCCCCTCCCCTCCCCTTCCACTCAGACCATGCATTTGTGATTATTGCCCAGTGGTACAGCCATTTAAATGAGTGCAGCAGCCAGATGTGTGGTGACGTGTAGATCCATCCATTTGACTGTCACTTTGTTTGATGTACATCTTGCATTTGTGGGTGAAGGAAAGGGACTCTTCCCCCCGCCCCCAACCCTGGTGTGCTTTCCTCCCTGCCGTGACCCTTCTTTGCTCTATATATTGTCTGTTAACTTGCTTGTGTTTCTTCTTCCTTCCTCTATCAGGCTGCTTTTTTGCCTTCCTGCGACCAAGCCCACAAAGCAGCTTGTCATATAGCAAGTTGTGCAGCGCTTTAAGTGCTGGCTTTTTGCTAGGAGGGCAAAATTGGCCTGATCTAAGAGGCAAGAATGTATGTACTTGAGAAGAAAAATAATGACGTCGTTGTAAAGCTGGTAACTTTCATACAGAGGATGAGACACTCGGGGAAATCTTTCTCAAGCCCCATTGAGGGAAGGACAAGAACACTGAATAGTTCCGTGGTTTATATATATATATTTATATATATATGTATAATTTCTCCCCTGAAGTGCCACTGCTGCATTCACCTGAGTGGGACTTGAAAAAGTGCGAGCCCTATCTTTCTTACACTCTCTAATAAACTGTCTGGCTTCAACCACAAAAAGGCCACTACTTCCTCTCCATTCTTCTTTTATGTCGAGACTATTACAACCTCGCAGTGAAAAATAAGGCCTCTTTGAATTGTGCAGTATTCATGTGCCAAATTTGTGTAACGCCTTTTATATAATGCTTGTTAGCAAGCGACCTATCAGGAACATCCTAGCATTTCAGTAAAATCTATGAAGTATAAATTTTTTCGTTGTTTTTAAACTAGAGTGGGGCCCTGAAAAGCATTTTAGAGAGAGAGGCAGAGAGAGGATTTGGTTATGGACGTGCAAAAGTTCCAGGCCAATACACAGCACTTTTGCAATCCTTGTGGTACAAAACAGATTTTTAATTCCCCGTCTCTGTGCATATAGTCTTAGAATAGTGTAACGAATCATGTGGACCACAATGCCAGCCTGTGGAGTTCATTGCATTTTAACGCCATTAAAGTCTTTGTTGTGCTTATTTCTTTCGCCTGCTGCGCTTTCTACTTTCCTGTTCTGATGTGATGCTCCTTAACTTTACAAACCAGCAAAAGCAAGAGAGAGGGAGTTTCTTAACATATTTAATGGACTATGTAAGGTGATGGGAGCACTTGGTGATTTTTATATATATATAAAAAAAATTATATAAAAATTAATCTTTTGATTTTTCTCCCCTTTTATTTATATCGTTGGAAATCTCACTTTTTGAATCAGTTTCCAGCTTTGAATTTTGTTTCCAGCTTATTTTAGTTTTCCCTTGGTCCGAAAGCAAATGTTCATTTCCCTTCGCAATAGTACTTTTGCTGAAGATACTTTAAACATTATTTTGATAGCGTCCAGTACCTCACGGTGCTTAACAGATTCAAATCAGCTCTCGACGAAGGGACAAGATTAGCACTAACTTACCATCCAAGCAAAGAGCACTACTGAATTCACTGTACTACGGTCCTGTATAACTTGTGAAAAGTACCGTATATTCCGGCGTATAAGACGACTGGGCATATACCGTAAGACGACCCCCAACTTTTCCAGTTAAAATATAGAGTTTGGGATATACTCGCCGTATAAGAAATACGACCCGGCATATAAGACGACCCCCGACTTTTGAGAAGATTTTCCTGGGTTAAAAAGTAGTCTTATACGCAGGAATATACAATACTTGTCCACTGTGCCCTGCCAGGTGTTCTGTTCTGGAAGTCTCAGGCAACCAAGGTTTCTGGAAGCCCCAATATCTCCATAGCATGTAGCTGAACACAGCTCACCACCTAAACCGGTTGCAAGTTGTTACAGCCTTACTGTAATGTGATGCTGACATCTCCGTAGGAACCAGGAGTTTCTGGACTGCCCCGTTGTTAGCTCCTCATTCGCATATCCTGTGTCCTTAAGACAGGCCTGTCAGTGAAGCTTGTCAGCCATTTGAGTTGGCTTTCTGTTTTCACATCTAGGCCACAGTCCTCATTGTGTAGGCATTATGTAGTAGGCCTCTATATGCAACAAGCATGTGCACACTGCCAGAGGGTTGGAAGCTTGACAAGCCCATCCTTGAGGAAACACTGGTTTCCATTTCACTTTTTAAGGCTCCGCAACGGTGTACAAGGGAGGCAGGCGATGTTTCGTGGAAGGTTGTTAGGGCACCGCTGACCATAGTGTGCACATTGTTCTGTGAACCGCCCCGAGACCTCCAGGTATAGGGCCATATATAAATTCAATAAATAATAATAATAATTCAGCCTGCAACCAGTTAAGTTTTGCACTTACTGCAAACCTCTGTTTTGAGCAGAGATGAAAAGGAACGACTGTGTACATCACAAGCCTTGGCAGGGGAGGGCGGGGTATAAATAAATAAGTAAATAAATCAAGCAAGCAAGCAAGCATCCTCCGTTGCACCATCATCTCTGCTTAAAAACAATCTTCTACCTCCAGGCTGGTCCTGGTGAGTTCTTCCTTAGCAGAAAAAAGGCTGTTCAAAGATCACCCTCATACAAGAGAGGGAACCAGACCACGCAGCCATGCCTTCATTGGTAGTGCTTGTTCCTTGTTCAGATAGTCCCCTTCATAGAGTCAGTGAACACTCCATTAAAAGTAGTAATTTGACATTGGCCAGATATCTGCTGCCATGCTTTTTTTCCCCCCTGCTGGTAAACACAATGGGAAAAGGAAGACTGTAGCAGTCACTGCAGCCTCAGTCTGTAGCAGTTGTGGTTTTCCGTCACCTCTACCGACTTCTAGCTGTGACTGAGGTGAAGGAGCTGAGTGCTTGAGGACATCTTGTGCTCAGGTCAGTTTCCGCTATGCTACCACAAGCCATACTAAACATGTCAGTGGGGCTGTGCCAATGCAACTAAAAGACCAGCTTTGGCACACAGGCTGGCAGAAGACCATAGTTGCTGCAGGATGATGACTGAAAGTTGTTGATTGGCAGGTGATTCTAGATGGACACAGAACATTCAGTACTCTTCATAGGAACCCATGGAGTGGAGGTCAAGAACCAATGCAGCCCAGTCATCCCAATTAAGGAACCTCCAGTAGTTGCCAGGTCTGAAGATAACAGAAACCTCACCTTGAGTTCATCCTAATAGGGAAAGCACTAGTAATCAACTACAGTCATACTTTGGTTCTCGAACGCCTTGGTACATGTACATTTTGGCTCCCGAACGCCAAAAACCCAGAAGTGTTCCGGTTTTCGAATGTTATTTGGAAGCCGAACGTCCGACACGGCTTCTGCGGCTTCCACTTGAGTGCAGGAACAGACTCCTGGAACGGATTAAGTTCGACAACCAAGGTACCACTGTATAGACTCCGGTCATTTCCCCATTTTTCTATGAGCCAAGATTGGTAAGTCTGTCTAGCTTTTTCATTTTTAAATTTAGCACTGAAATGTTTTACTTAAAACCCATTTTCAATGGCGTTAATCAGGACTGGTTTTTATTTATTTATTTATTTAGGTTTTCTGTATCCATTTCTGTTACCAAAACACTATAAAGATGGGGTAGAAAGCAGTTACAGTATGATGATGCATCCCCTATATCAGATGGTAATATTTTTGAGATGCAGGCTGCTCTATTATTACTAATTGGAAGTATTTCATTTATGTTGCCAGTTCAGAAAGGGAATCACCAAACTCAGAAGTGCCATTATAATGAATTCTGAATGTGATGTCAAGTTGCATCTGTAGCTGGGACAGAAAGAAACCAGTTAAGCGTGGCAGATCTTTCACACTTAATTTCTTAAAAAAAAATGTTAATGAAACCTCATTTTTAAATGTACTGTGTGAAAACATCTTTTTTTTTTTAGAATGGAGTAGTGTGCTTATGTCTGTAGTGGGTGAGATTTCCTTCCCCTTTCCCTCAGTTTGATGAAATTCTACTGACTAATCGTTGTTACTCGACAGTTGTTCTTTTTTTTTATTAAAATAAATCACGGGTGGTTTGGTGGTGCTTCATAGCACAAGCTTAAAAGCCAACTACTGAAGAACCGTCTTAAAAGCTAAATGTCTGCATGATGTCACATCCGTTGTACCTGCTGAACAACTTTGTATGTAAACGTACAGGAATAAAAGACATTGCCCCATTAGAAAAAACAAACAAGCCCCACACTCGTCTGTCTTGCCAGTGGTATACTATCAACCTCTCTGCTCAAAAGCGCCTTTAGGCAGGTACCTGATTATTATTATTTTTAACTGAAATATCTAAATAGTGTCTAGTGTCAAGGCAGCTTATAGGCATCCATAAAAGCGTGTTAAAACATTAGAAATCATGTCACACATTAAGACCTGCTCTCCACTGGATCCATCCCATCAGTTTTAAGTGTTGTAGCTCACTAACCGAGTACATGCAATCCTGGTCCAGTCTCCAGCATTTCAGGGATATGTCTGGGAAAGGCGTCTAGTCTAAGAACCTACAGTACCACAGCCAGGCACTGAACACAATACTGAGCTAGATTGGCCCCATGGCTTGAATCGGGCGTAAGGCGACCTCTCATGTTCCTATCAAAGATGAGCCACAAGGAACTGCCATCCCTGCAAGACGCCAACCTATTAAACTTGTCAAACCGGGAGAGCATTAGTCTTCATGACTAGTATCTCATTAAGCTCTCCTCCTGCATCCATGCTCAACACAGGAGAACTTCCCGTTTGGGCTGTGCACTTCCTGCATTAGTCATTTGTTTAAAGCAGCCTTCCCCCCCCCCCCAAACCTGCTGACCTCTAGCTGTAGCTGGGACTACAGTTCCCATCATCCTTGGCCACTGGCTATGATGGCAGCAGCTGGTGGAAGTTGTAGTCCAACTACAGGCCACTAGGTTGGAGGTAAACACAAACAGCATAAAGTATCACTGTGGTGATAATATGAACCATAAACAACCAAAACCACCACACAATGGCTGAAACTATAATAAAAGATTTACTGGAATCCTCTTCTGGATGGTGATGTTGCAAGACTCATATAAATATGCTTCATCTACTATTACATCCATGAGATTTTTGCTTTGAACCGTTGAAGAATTCTACTATCTACTCACCATCAACCAATTGTGAACGTTTTGTTGGCACCAAGATTTTGTTGCTATACCCAATCTGTTGCTGAATGGTTCAGTCACGTGAACATTATACATTCTGTTATATCATGCATATAGGGCTTGTTAATCATGTGGTTCTATTGAAAGACTATTAGTTTTTCAGAAGAGGATTCCAGTAAATCTTTTATTATAGTTTCAGCCATTGTGTGGTGGTTTTGGTTGCTTATGGTTCACTAGGTTGAAGGTGCATTTGAAGCATCTCCCCAAATACATGCTTCAGATTTACCTTCGTCGGGGCACCGACTTGGGCCTCAGGTTATGGGTGCCCAGTGGCGCCTGTGATGTGTCATGACGTCATGACATTACGTGGCGGCGCAGCATCGCTTACAAGGCCTTGCAGGGTCTCTCAGAGGTTGCGCCCGAGGTCTTGTGAGGCCTCCAAAACAACTTCCGGTTTCTACCAGAAGTCACGTTCAGAGGCCTGGCAGGGCCTCCGAAGTCCTCTGGGAGGTTGCGTTGGGGCTCCGACGTGACTTCCAGTAGAAACCGGAACTTGCATATGAGGTGCTAAGGTGCACTGTGGGTGCTAAGCACCCCTCAAAAAAAATTGTGGGTGTTCTGGCACCCAAGGCCCTGCTAGACCTGGTGCCTATGGACTTCATTTTATTAATGCCCAGATGCCATAGTAGCTCCAATAGTTTATTATTATTGTTGTTCTTGTGCGAAAGCAAGATTACCTCCCTCTCATTTAAAAAACAACAAAACCCACAAAGAATAGGGAACTTGTTAACAGAAGCACAGCAAGAAGCACTAAATGACTCCACTAGATTCATGCCAGCAGTACTTCCTCTTACAGATGCAACTCAATATATTTACTCCTTCCCTGTTAAGGCAGGGCTGTTTCTCGACTGCAACAAATGCAGATGAAGCAGTAAACCTGTTATAGGCCATACCATTTAAGACTGCAGGGGAGGCTCACATGATTGAATATTCTCCCTACAATAAAATGCAGTGTCTCCTTGCACAGAGGAAACTGGCAGTCAGCCCTTCTCCTTGCCATGTGGTTTTTGATAGGTAGGGATTTGTTTTCCTCAGGATAACTGAATTTCCTGAGTCCCCCATGGTTGAAGTGGTACTGCCCTGGAACGAGTTAGCCTCATAATACACTAGAAGTGAGAAGGAAGCCATAGTGGGAAGTATGCAGAGAGAGATTGTGTTAATCATGTTTGTAGTTCCCAGCACATCCAGTAGATGGCACCCTCAGCCAAACCTTACAGCTTCTAGGACTGGTACAAAAAGCAAATGCATGTCTACAAAATTTCACTCAGTGACGGGGGGGGGGGGAAGCATGTCATCCCATTCATTATTTTAAAAACAAATAAACATAGAAACAAAAATGCACGCACGCTACAATGATGCAAAGCTAAAACTTGTCTGGAAATACTGTCATTTCCTCTTTGATTCGGTTTTCCACAAGTAGTATGAAGTTGCTCTCTGTATTTTGAATATTATAGCTGACAAAAATCTGCTTCTTAGTCTTGCTGGCTGGAAAAAAAAAACAGATGCAAAGACTGAGCAAAAAAATGAAGGAGCCACGGTTGCAGCAGTAATGAAAAATACATACCCAGTTCAAATCCCACAGGAGGGGCGGCAAGTGGTTAAGGGGAAGAGAAGAGTAAATAACCTAATGGCATCTGAAGTAAGCTACCTGCATTGTTACTGGCATCCTTCTGTCTCAAGAGACAATGGAGTATGTCTCTGGGGGTGAGGTTAGCAGCACCAAAGTGACCTCCCTGGGGCGCAAGCCTGGGCAGCGTGTATGAAGGTCCTGGGCTGCCTAGCTAACATGACCCCTTTCTCGGCCTCGCTGATGTGGTCCAAAGGAGAGGGGAGCAAGACGTTTGGCACCAGCTTGGCTGCAGGAATTGCCGGAAGGAAGCAAACAAGGTGCCATCCAACCATCTTAGGGACTCCACTCCTGATTTGTGTATGGCTTACTCCTTAGCCTTTTCTTCTCCCAAAGATGTCTTGCAAGGCAGCGGAGGTTTAGGATCAGAGTTTTCCTTCTCCTAGATGGCTACTGTTGTGAACCCCCCCTTATTGTCAGCCTCTCCGTTACCAAATTATAATTTTCTCAAGGTGTGTCTCAAGGTGTGTTTTTATCCCTTCCCACCTTATCCTTTGAGGTTCGTCTTTAATACCAATCTCCCTTTTGCTCTAAGGGTATCCTCGTAACAAGAGTGCTCCTGTCCAGCTGCCGTGGCCTGTTATATTCTTTGCTCTGGGCTATTGGGATGAAACACCTCTATGCCTACAGTCTAGGGCCTCCCTCACTCTGGATCCCTCACTGTATCAGTCGACTAGGAACTGCTAGCAACTCTGTGGCATGTCCAAGGTTTTCGCCCTCTAGCCCCTCCTCAGTGCAACTCTAAGACACAAACTATCACCCCTCAGGTCAGTTTTGCCTTTTCCCCAAGTTCACTCCTTTATGAGCATATATAACGTGCTGGACCAAATAGATGACGATACTTCTTTGCACAACAAGAACAAGACTTTATTTTTCACAAAGCATAACGGTTTCAGTAATTCATTGTTTACAAGCTTAGTTCCATCAAAGCTTAGTTCTCTTTTAGTTTCACAATTAACTAAACCTAACCAAAACCACCCTCACACTCCCTCTCTCTTCTCTCTCCTCCCTCTCCTTCACCTATCTACCTCACACACACTCACAAACCACCAACGGCTGCTCCCTCCTTTTAAACCTTACCGGTAGAATGTTCCGCCTCCCAAGAGCGAGCTGCCATTCAAACAGTGTGTAACTTAACTCTTTAAACGCTGCCATAGGGCCGATCCGTTACAGCTACCTTCCCAGATGGATCTGCCCCTCGCTTCCCTCTACAGCACGTGCAGAAACTGCCTCCTTGACCGTTGGGCACAATATTGGTCTCATCCACTCAATTTGCAGGAGCCTGTCTCCGCATGCAGGGGACGTCCCTAACTCACCAAGGGTTTGAGATCCATCGGCTGGATGGATCAGGTTTAGCTGGACAGTCAAAACCATTTCCTGGGTGTGTCCGCTGCCGCATGCCGACAGCTTCTCGGAGCCACAGTTGAGAGCTGAGTGCAGGATGGGAACCGAAGGTGGGCAAACTACCCCAGAAGGAGCATGACGTTTCCCCCAGCAGAGGTACTACCCCTCCCTTCCCCGTACACCCCAAACTATCTGCATAACTCAGAATGAATATGATGTTTTTTAAAAGAGCCTACACTGCCATAGGCTTATTTCTCTTCAAATGTGCAGGGAGCCGTTTTCAGCCTGAGGGCCACAATGCCTTCTGGGGGCCACATCCCCGTGCCAAATGTGGATGCAGCAATGGATATACCGTATTTTTTGCTCCATAACGCGCACTTTTTTCCTCCTAAAAAGGAAGGGGGAAAGTCTGTGCGTGTTATGGAGTGAAGGCACTGGGCGCCGCTTCTGCTGCTGCCCGCCTCTGACACTCCCCTGAGCAGGGATCCGAGCCGGGGCTGAGAGAGGTGCTGCGCTGCGCTGTGCCTCTCTCAGCCCCGGATCCAATCTCTTGCGAGTGTCAGAGGTGGGCGGGCGCCGCTTCTGACGCTGCCCGCCTCTGACGCTCGCCAGAGCAGGGATCTTCCCTCCACCCCTCCGCCGACGCCCGCACAGCGGTAAAGGGGGCGGGAGAGGAACAGACAGCCCAAAAGCAGCCCTTTCGGGATGTCCGTTCCTACTCCGCCCCTGGAGAGCACAAGGAGGGAGGGAGGGAAATGCTTCCCCCACCCCTCTCTCCTTCCATCTGTCCTTCCTTCCTTCTTTCTCCCTCTTTCTTCTACTCTCTCTCACCCCTTCCTTCCTTCTCTCTCACCCCTTCCTTCCTTCTCTCTCTCTCACCCCTTCTTTCTTTCTTTCTTTCTTTCTTACTTACTTTCTTTCTTTCTTTCTTTCTTTCTTTCTTTCTTTCTTTCTATCTTTCTTTCTTCCTTCCTTCCTTCCTTCCTTCCTTCCTTCCTTCCTTCCTTCCTTCCTTCCTTCTCTCTTCCCTCTCTCTCTCTTCCCTCCCTCTCTCCCTCCTTCTTTCCCTCTCTCTTCCTCTCTCTCTCTTCCTTCCTTCTCTCTCTCTTTGGACAGTAAAATCGTTTCTACACATACCCTCCATCTAGGCAAGCAAGAAGCATAATCAGTGTCCAATGACCTATTCCAGCCAGACAAATATACTCAAGGTAGATGCAAAGCAGGGCTGGTGAAAGGTGAGACCTAGGCAGAGGGTGCATGCCTGGGAAGAGTCCCAGGGGCTAGCTAGGGAGGTCCGGGGGGCACATTTGACCTCCAGGCCTGCAGCTCCCTGCCCATGTGTCAGGGGCGGGCCAGCAATAAATCACACTGAGTAAGTGAAGTTAACTCTTTATTCAAGGAAGCAAGGTCTGCTCAGGGGTGCCAGGCCTAATGAGCACAGCAACTGCCTCCCACCATTCCTCTGCATCCAGCCAGACCACGGCACCGTGCGGCAGGTTTAAAGGTGCACACAATTACGTACCTAATTTTTGGGCTAGTGAATTGGAGGTGCTGTTGGAGGAGTCGCCAAAGAGTAAGGTAGATGCTGGAATGGAGTCCTGGAAAGAAAGCAAAAAAAGTGTGGTGAGTTTTTCTCCATCCTCCAGAAGTGACTCATAAAGATACGAGAAAGAGCACAACAGATGCTTGGATCATGGCAATTTAAAACAGATCACAGACACAAGTAGAGCCATCAGAGCCTGACCTAGAAAAATGTTTCCACGCTTCTTAAATAGCTGCACAAGACAACTTTCCTATTACCAGATGCATGTTTAGGTTACAATTGGGTCCTGTGTCTGAAAAGGTTGAAGATACCTGCTTTATATCAATAACCAGAATCCAACAGCAGTGCCACGATATCCCTTTTGGGCTGGAGTTATGTCACTTTTGTGCTACACCTGCCACACAAACCCATTCAAGATTAGCCCAGCAAGCAGAATTTGAAATAAGCAGAGCTCAAGAGGAACAGAAAAAGGCTTGTGGCTCCCACATTAGCCAGAGAGAGAGAGAGAGAGAGAGAGAGAGAGAGAGAGAGATGCACTTTCTTGTAACAGGCATCCCCAAACTGCGGCCCTCCAGATGTTTTGGCCTACAACTCCCATGATCCCTAGCTAACAGGACCAGTGGTCAGGGATGATGGGAACTGTAGTCCAAAACATCTGGAGGGACGAAGTTTGGGGATGCCTGCTCAAGAGGAACAGAAAAAAGGCCTGTGGCTCCCACATTAGCCAGAGAGAGAGAGAGAAAGATGTACTTGCTTGACCCTGTAATGTCAAAAGAGAAGCTTGCGGAAGAACCACTCAAGCAAACTTCACCTGCGAACTAGCCAAGGGTGTCTGATTGCACCCTGGAAATGAAACTGTCTTCAAATACGGTGAAAGGGACAAGCCATGACATATCTAAGAAAGGGAACGGGAGGCCATGCTGGTGCAAAAGCTCCTTGTTCTTTTTGCATTTCATATCCCTCTCACCCTCCCCTACATCCTGCAGCTCCCACAACCGTGTGTGTGTGTGTGTGTGTGTGTGTACGGTGCTTTTTTTTTTCCTGGGGGGACGCAGGGGGACGCATACCCTTAAACATTTTGTGAATTTAAGTTTGGTCTCATTGGGGGGCAGTATTTCAATATGAGGAGGAAAATGAGAGTACCCCTAAACAGTTTTTAAGAAGAAGGAGAAAGCAGTGTGTGTGTGTGTGTGTGTGTGTGAATCTAATGAAGTGGACCATGGACCAGGAAAGCTTATACCTTAATAAATTTGCAAACACCCCATGCATTTACAGCACCTGCCTTTCCCCAAAGGATCCTGGGAACTCCATAGTTTGTTAACTGTGCTGGGCTCTCTAGTTTGTTAACAGTGCTAGGAATTTTCCCTCTGCAAGGGTAAACTACAGCTCCCAGGATCCTTTGCGGTGGGTGGAAGAGTCATCTGCTTTAAATGTCTAATGTGTCAGCAGCTGCGCTTTCCCGATCTTAAAACACTCCCATTAATTGATCCTATTAGAAGAATTCTCCGATGGTTGCGGACATCATCATCATCAAAGCCTCTGCATGCTTCTCCAGGGGGAGGGAGAAGCCCGATTTGAGCCGGGGGGGGGAAGCTTTTCTCCGAGCGCGCCCTCTCCAAATCGGTCTGCTCCCTTTCCGTTTCCAGCCTGCAAAGAGGGAGGCCAGTGGTGGGACGGGGGAACGAACGAATCTTTAATTGCATCAGCCATCAGCCGTAGCAATAAAACAACAATGCGCTATACAAAGAATAGAAATAAAAAGCCACATTTTATAAAATGTATTTTATGGGTTTGAATCCATAGTCAAAGAGTGGGTCTTATTCTGATTGCCCCAGCTAAAAACCTTGCAACCTTTGCTGTCACCTGCTCAGAAAAAGGGCACTGTGGCAGTGGCTGGCCGACCCGGAATGGACAACAAAAGAGGGGTGGCGACTTCCATTCCTCAAGTCTTTAGAGTGCAAGCCAGAAGGGGATGCGCCACCGATCCGGGACGGGGAAATGTGAAGTTGCAACGCATCCTCTCCGCCCCCCGCTCCTCCAACACCGGGTTGCAGGGCATCCGAGAGAGAGAGAGAGAGAGAGAGGACTCACGCGCGGGGTGCACATGGCCACGGCCAGGTTGCCGAGCTGGGGCCCTTCCCCGACCCAGAGGAAGAGCGAGTCCCGCAGGCGCATGGCGTGGAAGTGCACCAGCTGCTCCGACAGGCGCCCGCAGAAGTTGTGCACCGAGATCCGCTCGCCCGCCGCGGACGCAGCCGAGACCGGCTCGGCGGCCTCTTCGCCCGGTCCCGGCAGCTCCTCCATTGCTGTAGTTCAGCCGCCACCGCAGGCAGGCCAAAGCAAGCGATCCCCGAGCGCAGCCCAGGCCCTTCCGGCAAGCTTTTCGCTTTCAGTTTGTCAAAGGCGGCCAAGTTGGGCTCGACTCCCCTTTTACTTATATATATGTGCCCGTTCAGACGGCGCTGAGGGGTGGCTGGTTTTAGGCAGGAGACCAAATCCATCCTCCTTTCCTTTTGTCACAAGGCCAGGATAATGGGAGCTAAAAAGTATTCACTGTTTACAGGGCTGGGTTTAGGTTTGATGAGGCCCTAAGTTACTGAAGGTAATGGGGCTCTTTATATGTCCAGCTGTCCTTTGTCAACAACAAATGGTCCCTGTTTTTTGTGTTGAATATATGCTATATGGTAATTTATGGACCTAATAGGTCCATACAGAATACAAAACGCTGGATGTAGGTTTTATTTTATTTGTTTTTTTTATCTTATATTTTGGAAATGTACATCTTTTTTTTCCTTTAAATTTTTTGGGGGGCCCAAGAGAGTGGGACCGTAACCTATAGCTTGTTTAGCATATACGTAAATCCGGCACTGACTGTTTACTATTATATCCTAATGGATTATTGCAGTGCTTTAAAAAAATAAATAAATGTTCAAGGGTACTCTCATTTTGACTCCAGAAAAATCACCATTTTATAGTTCAAAGTGTACATGACAAAAGTACAAAGATTCATCAAATGTTTAGGGGTATGCGTACCCCTGTGTCCGTCCCCCCCGCCCAGAAAAAAGCACTGGATTGTTGACTATTGATTTATTTCAGGGGTGCACAACCCACAACCTTCAGATGTTATTGGACTACATCTCCCATCATCCCTGATCACTGGCTATGCTGGCTGGGGCTGATGGGAGTTGTAGTCCAGAAACATCTGGAGGGCCGCAGGTTGTGCATTCCTGCTTTATTTGATAAAAGTTGTTTATTTTAAAGTAATTGTGACTTAGATTAGATTGTTATGTGTTGGAAGCCACCCAGAATGGCTGGAGCTACCCAGTCAGATGGGCGGGGTACAAATAATAAAATTATTACTATTATTCTTTCCAGTGGGGGGGGGGGTGAGGCTTGCAGCCATGTGAGGTCTCCAAAAACAAGGAAAGAAAGTGTGTTTGTGCCATAGGCTTTATGGACTTGCTAAAGTTCAGATGCAAGCTTTGAGCTGCATGTAACTCTCTTTCCAGGATATACCTGCTAAGCAGAAAATGAAGATGAGATCATAGATTTCCTAAGTGTCTGGACTAGATGCAAATCCAGTACTGTAGTTAAATGTTCACAGGAAGGTCTAAACTGTGGTTCTGACTGTGCTTGCTGTGGGGTGTGTGCACTGCATTCTTTTATGCAATGAGATCATCTGAACATAATAACCCTGTATGGGAAGTTTTAAATGTCTGGTGTTTCGTTATGTTTTTATATTCTGTTGAAAGCCGCCCAGAGTGGCTGGAGCAGCCCAGTCAGATGGGCGGTGTATAAGTAATGAGTTATCATCATCATCATCATCTCCAAAGGTGTTTTGCGGTGGAGTTCTAATTACACAAGAAGTACAGGTAGTCATGTTGGTCCAGTTAAAACAACAACACCCCAAAGCTGAATGCTTTTTATTAGACTAAGCCTAATGAGCAATTTCATGAGCTGAAGGAAAAGTACTGGAGAACACAAAAGACAGCTCAAAACTTTGTGAAATTCTGGTTGGCCCTAATAGGGTATTACCCTATTGTGGTTTTTCAGTTTGTCCTAAGTCTGGTTTACTAAGAAGCTCAATGGCAGTTCAATGGGAATTACTCCCTAGTAAGGCAAAGATCCTGTGTGCAAATACAGCCCTTTCCTATACATAGTTAGAATACACCTAAGCCCGATTACACAGTCCTCTGCATAGGTGTGAGCTGGAAATGTGCACAGGATTTCAGCTCTTACAAGGAAGTAAGTTGTTTTGGGTTCAGTGGGGCTCATTTCCTGGAAAATATGCATAGGATAGCAGCTTTAATCTGGTAACTCGGCAGTAGCTTTTCACAAAGAATGGTCCCTATCGCCCACCAAAGAACTAGAAAATTATGGCTCGCTTTTTAAGACCTCTTAGGTTATCCATGCTGTAGTTCAGACCACCTTGCAGCCTAACCTACCTCACAGGGTTGATGTGAGGATGAAATTGATTATATATATAATCTGTTTGCTTACCCACCCACTGCTTCCTTTCCTTCCTTTCCTTTCCTTCCTTTCCTTAAAAAAAATGGGGGGGGGGGTAGATCTGCAACAAATCAATTGGTTCTGTGGAACATCTCAGAGTATAAATGTCAAGACACTCACCAACGACCTAGAGGAGTGATGTCTCATCTGACCACTAGATGGAGGATATTTCTTATTCCTGTCTGGGGTCTCTTGCCTGTTATAAATATTAATGAGACACCCAGGAGTTGCTGATTCAACTTTTTCTATGTTCCTGTGTGCTGAATTTAAAGGGGAAATGTGTCTATTTTAAAATGTACCTTTGCTTGAAAGAACAATCCTGTAAAATTGGCACTACGCAGACTGAACAGAAACAACTAACAGTTATTTCTGCAATCTCGATCCTCCTTTTTCTAGTGGCTGTGGTTTTGAGAGTTGCCATGATTCAGAAATTCACCTTGTTCATTGTTACTTTTATTATTATTATTATTGCAGGGATGTGCCACCATGTGGAGAAAATAAACAGAGCTTGCATGTGTGAGATGTCCAGCAGGATGGGAGGGGAACAAGCTGCTCTGCAGAACAGGGTGTAAACTCCTGAGTCGCGGGTGCTCTTCAAGCTGGCTGGTGGTCCAAACTAGAGGTCACCAGCCCTTTTCGTGTCCAGGGGCACATTTGGAAATCTAAGAAACTCAAGGACACCACAAAATACCTATTTCACAGAAGTAAAAAGCTGGGGAGACCCCCACCCCAAAAACACAAAAAAACCCAGGCAAAACATCAACACTCCCCCTAATAAATAAAGCTGACAAAAGGAAGCCCCTTCCCGCAAAAAACAACCCTGTCACAGACCCAACCGAGAACAACAAAAGCAGGGAGAGCTCATTTTAAACCAAACTAAAACACTGAAAGCACAAGGAGTCTTGAGGGACACCAGGAGAGTATTTGAGGGTGCCATAGTGCCCCTCAAGAAGGCTGATCGCCGAAGAATTGATGCTTTTGAATTATGGTGCTGGAGGAGACTCTTGAGAGTCCCATGGACTGCAAGAAGATCAAACCTATCCATTCTTAAAGAAATCAGCCCTGAGTGCTCACTGGAAGGACAGATCCTGAAGTTGAGGCTCCAGTACTTTGGCCACCTCTTGAGAAGAGAAGACTCCCTGCAAAAGACCCTGATGTTGGGAAAGGTTGAGGGCACAAGGAGAAGGGGACGACAGAGGACGAGATGGTTGGACAGTGTTCTCGAAGCTACTAACATGAGTTTGGCCAAACTGCAAGAGGCAGTGAAGGATAGGCGTGCCTGGCGTGCTCTGGTCCATGGGGTCACGAAGAGTCGGACACGACTGAACGACTGAACATCAACAACAAATAGTGCCCACAGACAGTGGGTTTTTTCCTGGGGGTACGCAAGGGTACTCAGTACTGGCACCTTTTTTCTAGAAGAAAAGCACTACCCACAGGCACCAAGTTGGAGGCCCAACCACTCAACCAAAACAGCTACGTGTTTCCCTTGCAGGGGAAAATGTTGAAAGCAATTTACATAGTTTAATAGCTACTGACTGAAAATTCCTGTTAAGCTGGGTTGGTCTCCCTCCTGGTGGCTGGAGAACTCAGTTTTTTAGAATGTACTCAGCAGAGCATGGAGAAGGTCACTCTTCGGACTTTGGAGGAAGGGAGCAGAGTAATTTGGATGGAGGGATGTAAATGAGTAGCTGAATTCGAGTGGGAGAGGGGGAGTCCATTGTTTTTTGAGATTCTGCTGCTTGCTGTATGTAGGGTGCCTGTTTGCTCCCACTGTGCTCTGCTTGCACATGTTTAAATAAAGCAAAGGCTGCAAAGAACACCCCCCATAAGTCCTCAGGGCTTTTTCCATCCTGGCTCGCTGGGACTTCACACCAAGTTGGAGATCACACAGGGGCGTCTTGCCCATAGAGGCAAGTGGCGCGGGGCACCAGGGCGCCAAGTTCTCGAGGGCGCCAGGGAAGAGGTGGAGGCTGGGCAGGCGCCTCCTGGCATCAGCTCGCTGCCCTCGCCCGCCTCTGCCATGCAGCGCCGCGCCTGGAGCCTCTGCCTCTTCCCCACCAGAGGGGCCGCCCTCCAGCTGCTGCCCACCTCCTCCAGCCCCTGCCGGCAGTACCGTAAAAAGGTCGGAAACTCTGGGGAACTGGGGGGGGCGGCACCGGAGGGATCTTTGCACCACGGCATCGGATATACTTAAGACGGCCCTGAGAGCACATACTAATGAAAAGTGGACTTCAGTTCTGGAAAAGAAAGTTTGGGAGGCTATCCTTGCCGCCCTTGTTAAGAGTTGGGGAGCTTAGCCCCACCAGTTCTTGCTATTGTACTCTTGCCGCATTTCTCGGTCTTGTGAATGAACAGATTTCTACAGAGAGGTCATTGTCTAAGAATCAGGAGGCTACACATGTTACAGCACTTGTGGTACCCGCGCCCCCCATCAACAGATGATGACTGTTGCCATCTTTGATATACTGATCACCTGTTGATATGCTGGTCACCTGTTTTGTGGTCAGGAGAGCGGAATGGGGGGGCTGCTTTGAATTCAGCACCTGTTCCTCCAACTGGTGATCAGTGCTGTTGTAAGGGGTGCTAAGATAACCTATAGAAAGGAAATAAAGTGCTAATGGCACTATCCTATACATGTCTGCTCAGTCACAAGTCATGCTGAGTTCAGTAAGGCTTGCTCCCAGGTAAGTAGGTACAGGGGTTTTTATTTATTTAAAGAATTTATACCCAGCAGTCTCAGGGCAGTTCACAGAAAAGATCACAATATATTAAATCAAAATAAGAACAATAACACACACACCAAAAAAGAGCCACATTTTAAAAGGGTATAGGATGTCCATCAGGTCAACCAAAGGCCTGGTTAAAAAGAAATGTTTTTGCCTGGTGCCTAAAGGTGTATAATGAAGGCACCAGATGAACTTCCCTGGGGAGAGCATTCCACAGACAGGGAGCCACTGCAGAGAAGGCCCCGTTCTCGTGTTGCCACCCTCCGGACCTCTCGAGGAGTTGCAGCATATGTAATACTGCTATTACTTAAGTCAGAAACCACTTTTATGCTCTATGTCCGGAGAATCCGTCAGTTCTGACTGACCTGGACAAAGCTGATGGTACAAGGACTTTACACAATCACCTTTGTGTCTGGTATTTGAAGATTGTAGCCATGTGTGTGGCGAGGAAAAGACAGCAAAATTAATTTGGTCTGTAAGTTGATTTTAAGCCAACTTTCGAAGAGATGTCTTTTTTTCAATGTATGCGAGAAATAAGACAATTCTATAATCTTGACATAGCAGCTAGTCTTCATATTCTCTGCTTTTAAGCAAGGGAAGAATGCAGCCAAGAATGAAAAGGATACAGGGTGCTGGGTAGCAGAGATCCTGTTTTAAATGCAGCTTGTTTCCAAGACTAGGCTGGTTGCCTAGGAAACTGCAGAAGGTGGAATCTGATGGCCTGTATGGCCAGACTGAGCATCAGAGCTGTGGGAAGAGTTTCAACGAAGGAAGGAGGGACATCTCTGGAAGTAAAAGGAGACCTCGAAAAAGAAAAGTGCGACAAAAATTGTGAACCGAGAAGATTTATTGCCTAACGGAATTAAAAGATTGTGCATTGGAGATCTCAGCCCCACTCACCTCACAGAGTGTTTGTTGTGGGGGAGGAAGGGAAAGGAGAATGTTAGCCGCTTTGAGACTCCTTCGGGTAGTGATAAAGCGGGATATCAAATCCAAACTCCTCCTCCTCCTCCTCCTCCTCCTCCTCCTCTTCTTCTTCTTCTTCTTCTTCTTCTTCTTCTTCTTCTTCTCCAGCACCGGGGGGTGGGTGGGGCATAGAGCAGATGGGGGTGGGGCTGGCACGTGTCCCAGGGGTGGGGCGTGCTGCCTGCAGGGGCGTGGCACGCATCCTGGGGTGGGGCAAGTCACCTGCAGGGGCGTGGCGCCCAGCACGGGTGGGGGGCAGCTGTGTTGGCACCCTACTGGGATCGCGCTGCCGGGGGCGGGGTGCTCCCCCTACACTCCTCTTCCTCTGCCAGTGAACCCGCAGTTAGTCAGGAACATTCCCTGCACATGAAGACCGGCTCCAGCAGATTGAGCAGACAAGACCATCAGTGGGTCCAACAGCCAAGAAGGCGGTTTCAGCACCTGCTGCAGAGGGAAGTGAGGGGCAGGTGGGGCTTGTCAACCTGGGAAGGTAGCCATCTAGGAGATGGAAAACTCTGATCCTAAACCTCCGCTGCCTTGCAAGACATATTTGGGAGAAGAAAGGGCTAAGGAGTAAACCATACCCAAATCAGGAGTGGAGTCCCTAAGATGGTTGGATGGCGCCTTGTTTGCCTCCTTCCGGCAATTCCTGCAGCCAAGCTGGTGCCAAACGTCTTGCTCCCCTCTCCTTTGGACCACATCAGTGAGGCCGAGAAAGGGGTCATGTTAGCTAGGCAGCCCAGGACCTTCATACACGCTGCCCAGGCTTGCGCCCCAGGGAGGCCACTTTGGTGCTGCTAATCTCACCCCCAGAGACATACTCCATTATCTCTCGAGACAGACGGATGCCAACAACTCTGGGTTTCATCAAAGTTGCATTGTTAATTATATAATAGGCCTTTTCGGGAGTGGTGCTGAATCCAGGACTGCAGTTTTGGGTTTGGCTGATCCTTGCCGCCACCAAGATGACATGCCTGGAAAGTCCAGTTTTTTTAAAGAGGCGACCGACACAAACAAGAGTCTTTCAGACTACAGGTGGTTAAATGATCTTTCAGACACTCCCTCACTTTCTTTTTCCTACAGAAAACCTCTGCCTACATGTGGATGTGTTGGAAAGGCAGTTTGTCAGGAATCCCAGCACGTTCAGACACAGCAAAATACAATATCCATGTAGGGCTATTCTGTGGTTTCCTCGTATATCTAGAGGAAACATGTCAAACGGAAGAAGTGTGTATCACAATACCGGTAATAGACCAAAATTGGCTCATATGCAGCAGAGAGTATCTGTATAATCAATATTTGACAGTGCTTTATTGAGCTATATATGGCAAGGCAGGATTACTCTGTTCCTGGGAGAAGCAATAAAGAATATCGTTGACAAAATTCTATGCTCAGGTCTAAAGAATTGCTTTGCAAATAAAACAGCAAAGTATTGTCTCACAAATATGGAAAACATGATGTTATACATAGGTGTCTCTTGATAATACTTTTATTTTTACACTTGATTTTAGCCCAAAGGCCGAGAAGCTGTGCTCCTTCACACTCCCTTCCTAATAATAATAATATTTATACCCCACCCATCTGGGTATAACCTTTTAACTTTTCGTCCTTGTTTCTATCTTTTTAAGTATGCAGTCTTACGTGTTTAGTTTATCTGGTTGTTGTTGTTTTTTAATCTTATGCTGGTCTGTGACTAAAATAAATTTGAATACTGAGACTTTTATTTTTCTTTCAATTTCTTCCAAATTCTTTGGAAATCCTGTAGTCTGGGAGTTGTGTTACTTATAATAGGAATATAAGGGTTAAAAAAAAAACCAGCCTGGTAGTTTAGCAGAATATCTGGCACTTTTCAATTATATATTGCTCTATTCCATTTTAGAATGCTTGTATGTGTTTTAAGATTACAGTATACGGACTTTTATCTGCTACAAAATTGCATTTTTTATTTGTCGTAACTTGCCCTGGGACTTCCTTGAGAAGGGCAGGTAATAAATCTTATAAATAATAACCAAGAATTGAAAATAGTGAATACTCAAGGGATAAGAATTGGTAATTGACTTCTTAAGTAGTAAAGGTAAAGGTAAAGGGACCCCTGAGTGTTAGGTCCAGACCTCTGGGGTTGCGGCGCTCATCTCGCTTTACTGGCCAAGGGAGCCGGCGTACAGCTTCCGGGTCATGTGGCCAGCATGACTAAGCCGCTTCTGGCGAACCAGAGCAGCGCACGGAAACGCCGTTTACCTTCCCGCCAGAGCAGTACCTATTTATCTACTTGCACTTTGACGTGCTTTCGAACTGCTAGGTGGGCAGGAGCAGGGACCGAGCAACGGGAGCTCACCCCGTCGTAGGGATTCGAACCGCCAACCTTCCAATCGGCAAGGCCTATACTCTGTGGTTTAACCCACAAGCAGCATTAAATTTCACCCGATTTATTTGAAGGTCAATTCCACTTATGTCCAGTGAGGCTTCACTCCCAAGCATAATCTTGGATTTGCAGTTTTGCTTGTCTTGTTCCTTCCTAAGGAAGACCCACAGTGTTCAGTAAGGCTCACTCCTAGGGTAGATAGTTTTATGGGAATGGGGAATAAGCTCCATTAAATTTGGTGGATCTGCCCCACCCCCGGAGTAAATATACATACAACATCGAAACGTGATACAGTTATAGTTCTAGCTGGCTAGGAAACATAGGGGGAAAATAAGCTGCTTCTTTTAGGCACCTGATTTTGTTGTTGTTTGCTGAGCACACAGAAACAGAATGAAACGCGCTGCTGCTGCTAATAGCAGGTTTGAGATAAAGCGCTGCTGCGACCAACCACTCAGGCTGTGTTGCGAGGAATATGGTGTGATACAATTCACGCCCTCTGTCTTCCCTTCCTCCACAGGCACAGCAGCAAAATACTGTATGCAAGAGAGCAAATACCAAACTGTTACCCCCTGGCTTGAATCGTTTCATCCTCTCTGCAGGGAGGGAGGGGGCAGGACAAGCGGGAGTCCCCCCCCCCCCAGTGACGATCTGGCAGAAGGCAGCCGGCAGCCCTGAGTCACCCCTTCCCGATATTATGTTGCTCGAAAGCAGCTCCGTTGCCAGCTTGAAATGTAGCCTCTCTTCCCTGGAAGATGGGAAGCTGACCTCATCATTGTCTCTAGAACACCGGGCAAGGCGTGGACGGGAAAAGAGAAGACACCGATTAGCAACAGTGTTTATTGGCTGGGAAGGACACCGATTAGCAACAGTGTTTATTGGCTGCATCCTCAAGAAAAGACTTTAAAAATGAACCCAGAACCTTTTGCAACCTTATTTGCAATTATCATCATCATCATCATCAATTAAAAAAAAAAAAAATCATGGCGGTGAATAACATATCAGCAATAAAATTATATCCACGAAACAAATACAAACCGCACTGCAAATCAAACGAGATGGATGCATCTACATAGCTGAATCGTCCCTCAGGGAAATACTGGGTTTAGATAACCCAGGTCATGTAAAACGCTCCAGACGGAGCAAAAGATCTTATTGAGACTGGTGAGTGAATGCATTTGTTCTGGAAGTAGCATCACCCTTTAATGAGTTATCCGGCTTAAATTCATCATTTATTTATTTTTAAGGTATGCATTGCCTTGTATCTTGCTTTTGATCCAAGGAGCAAAGAGAATCAATGCGCTTATTTGGCAGCTTTTTTTTTTTTTTTAAACTTATTATTCCAAATTATTTGGAGCATTGTAGCTGGGATGAGAAAGGGCCTTGCGGGTTTTGTTCTCCCCCCCCCCTACACCCCCACATAAGATCAGTTGTGAGTATGACCAGCTCCTTCTCATTCTGTTCACGTGAACTAGCCCGCTTCCCGCCACACCCGGTGCCAACCCAGATATAGTTGTGGATCTGACTTCAGGCTCCCACCACCACCTTGCGAACCGGGGCGGGACTCGTCCTCACCATTCAAGTCACCGACACCGTTATGCAGCCCCCACTGGGCTTGCTTGCTAATAAACACGCCCAGACTCGTGTTTCTGCCTGCAGAAATCGGGAGCCAGGCAGGGGAGAGAGTGGCCTGGCCTGGCCTGGCCTGGCCCCACCTTGCATACCAGGCCTGGATCTCGACAGGGGTCGGGCAGGGTAAGCACGTGGTGGGGAGAAGGACCACAGAGAGAAACTGCAGCAAAGGCCGCGCCCGAGCGCGTTGGCAGCTGCAAACGGGGTGGGGGGCTTCTCTTAAGAAACAAAAGGATGGGGGGTGGGAGAGCCGGAGGGCGCGGCCGGATGCTGCAAATGCTGCGAATGCCGGAGCCCTGCGTGCAGACAGCAGATTCTTTTTCTCTTCCCACCCTCCTCTGTCCCTGACCCCATCGCCTTATCTTTTCTCACTGGGGGAGTCGAGAACAAAGCGACTCCATTCCATCAGAAGAAGAAGAAGAAGAGGAGGAGGAGGAGGAGTCGGGGGAAAAGTCCTGCTGGAGACAGAGAGGGAGGAGGACGGAGGCTGTTTCTGTTCCTCCGGTCCATTTCAACTTGTAGCAGCATCCAACCGCCTTTAAATACATGGGCGTTGCCAAGGAGGGGCAGGGCGTAGGTAGGATTTTTGTTAGGGGGCAGGCCTTTTGTTGGGGGGGGGGAGAGAACTTCAGTTGGTTTTATGTTTTTATTTATTTATTTATTTTGTTGTTGTTTTTGTTTGTTTGTTTTGTTTGTTTGTTTTTGACTGAGTGATTGAATTTATATACCGCCCTATACAGGGGGTGTCTAAGGGCGGTTCACATAATAAACTAAAGATATAAAACCACAAAATACATAATAAAAAATAAAACAACAACCCAATAGGCCCCCCTCCACAAAAAGCACATAGGATTTTTATTTCTTTTGGGTGGCAGCAGCTGCCCCTCCCTGTCCCCACCCCGTAGCGAAGGGGGAGAAGAGATGGGTCAGCAGTTACGATATGATAAACCTCCAAGCAAATGTCCGGATGCATTCTATTAAAATATAAAAATAAAATCAACCGGGGGTGGGGGATTGGCGATGGGGGTGGGGTATAGGGGATGGACGGACTTCTGCAGATCCGTCCGTCCCCCTCCTGTCGCCCGACTCCGCCGTCAAACTACTGGGCGCATTACATCACCCGAGCCGAGGAGGCAGCTGTGAATGGGAGTAGGTGGGGCTTGGGCTGCAGAAAGGCGGGGATCGGCGCTCCCCGTTTAAAAGTAAGCTCCTGGCCGAGGCGCTCCCTGTTGCTCGTTGCTGGTGCTGAAGAGAGCCGAGGTCAGGCAGGTGGGCGCGCCGGAGGCAGAAGCGGCCAGAGAGTGGGGGGTCAGCCCGGAGTCAAGCCGTCGCCATGCGTGAGATCGTGCACATCCAGGCCGGCCAGTGTGGCAACCAGATAGGGGCGAAGGTATGGGGAGGAAAGCGAGGCGTCTCTATTGTCACACGCGCTGCGGGGTGTCGCCAATTACAGGCGTTCCACGCGTCTCTAACTCGGGTGGGGTTTAATGACCTCCTGCATATCGAAGGAGCCTATTCAGCAACCCAGCGTTCTCTCTCTCTCTCTCTTTTTGTCTTCTCACAATCTTGACTGAGAGATGCATTCTTCACCACCGCTAGTACCCCCGGTCGGGTCTGCTTCCTCGACGGCGCGTTCATCCCATGCTGCAGCCGGTTCCTTTGTTACACGCCTCTTACGGAGGGGAAGGAGGAGAATAGAAAATGCCTTTTATGTGTGAGCTGCTAGCAGGAACCGGCGCTCTAATAAGGGGTCTAGAAAAAGGCGTTTCCTCGTCCCGCCTTGTAGCCACTCCGTGCTTTGAGTCAGCGCTCGCCTTGGGCGCTCATGTCACCAACTCACACACACACACTTCGAAATCGGGGTGTTGGGTTTTTTTGTGGGGATATGGGACTGGATCTGGTGCTTTAACAATAATTTTATTTATACCCCGCCCAGCTGGCTGGGCTTCACCAGCCACTTGTTTTATTTTTGACAAGTAAGGGTAGCTGGTAACTCAATTCCCAGCCACACCCTCAATGCTGGTACAGAGACAATATAGCCTTCAGTAAGTCGAGGGGGTCTATAGTAATCTCTAGGCTCACTGGTATCCTCGCTCCTAATACAGGTATTGCACTAAATTTTGCAGTAAAGGGGATTTTAACTTTCAATGAAAGATACTCCACGTTGCTTCCCTTGTGTAGGTAGACTGTCACAGGTGCTTTCTCTGAATTCAGTTTGGATAGATCATATGAGCCTATTATTTTGAGCTTGACTTATTTGGGGATCTGGTTGCCCCTGCTGGGGCAAGGGAAGGGAACGAAGAAATACTGAATTTGCTTTGAAAATATTTAGAGTTGGCGCGACCACCTTGGCAAGCTATGCAGTAATAGTGTGGTCCATGCAGCGTGTATCTGGAGGTTCTCAAGTGACTGGAAAGTGTTCTTTAATCTTCTGTGACATTGCAGGGCATTATTTCGGTTGGCATAAAGCACCCCCTCCCCACCACCACCTTAGACCATAAGTGCTTGTTCAGAAAACATTGTCACAGATCTTGGGACACATGCCCAGTGGTCCTTTCATAAGGGAGTTTCCCTTGCAGCTTCAAAGGTTACCTTATCAAGGATATGAAGCCAAGAGTTGCTTTCTGCTGCCGTTTTGGTTAGGATCATGGGCAGAGAGGCTGGTCCTGGTTTGATTTTGTGTTTGAGAGAACAGCATCAGGAGACAATAGCCTTTCTAGCTCCGCTAAGGTGGGGCGCAAGTGGGTGTGTACCTTTCCCTCCCCACTCCTGCACACAACGGAAGATTACCATTCAATTTTTAAATGTGGTTAAAATTGAACAAAACCAAGAGCATTCCAGACAGAGGCTTGAATTACAAAAGATAGAGCAGAGAAAATACCTATAAACATAAGGAGTGGTGGTTATTTTTAAGGAAAGCAGTACTGAAGAATTTTCTGCAGCCATCCTTTTCTCACTGTCCACCATGGAACATATCTCAGAATTATGAATGGAGATTTTAAAGAGCCGTCAATGGCATCCTGGTGCATTGTGGCTTCCTCTGTGGGTTGCATGTGGAGTATTGCAGTGGTGCTGCTTCTTTGTGCTTTGAGCTGCTGTCAAGGCAGCCACCTGGGCTGGCAGAGCCGTTAAAGGGTTTGCCTTGATCTGCCTCACTTCCCAAGGCAGAAGTTCTTTTCAACTGGGAATCTGGCAACCCTGACAGCGGGGATTTTGGCAAGGCGTGCCAGCAAGTGGCATGTGGGTTTTTTTTGGGGGGGCGGGTCAGCCTTCTTGGCATTTCAAAGGCAGTTGCTAATAGCTCTTCAAAATTCCCGTTCCAGTTCTGGGAAGTCATCAGCGACGAGCATGGAATTGACCCCACCGGCAGCTACCACGGAGATAGTGACCTACAGCTAGAGAGGATCAACGTCTACTACAATGAAGCGACTGGTAATCTTGGGGAGGGAGTGGTGTGTGTGTGTGTGTGTGTGTGTGTGTGTGAGAGAGAGAGAGAGAGAGAGAGAGAGAGAGAGAGAGAGAGAGAGGCTGGGGAGGAAAGCTGCTGATAGATTCTTCAAAAAATGTCACGGGAACTGGGAGAGCAGCGTGACAAAACCCTGGCAAGCTGGGGCCTTTAAGCAGCTATTGAAATCCTTGGCAACGCTTAAATGCCTACTAAAAATTCAAGCCTGGTTTCATTAGGCTGTTCCCTTTAAATCTGCACCTCCCCCACTCCTTTTATCTGTTTAGAGAGTTGCTGTGTCTCTCCGGTGAATAGTAATGAGGTTGCCAAGAGCACAGGAGCTGCCTTGTGTTGGGTTTGGTGCAGATTCCCCTCCCCAGCCCACGAAATCTGCTGACAGCAGGTCTGTAACGCTGAGTGTCTTTTGTTCCCCATCCACCCACCCACTGCAGGTAACAAGTACGTGCCCCGTGCTATCCTTGTGGACTTGGAGCCTGGCACAATGGACTCGGTCAGGTCTGGACCTTTTGGGCAGATCTTTAGACCTGACAACTTTGTCTTTGGTAGGTGTTTCAGCATGGCTGTTCTAAAACGGGTTGCCCAAGCGAAAATGAACTCGGAAGCTCAGGTCCTCTCTGCCTAGATCAAGGGTTTGCTGCCTAGAAATCTACCTATCTGTTCCAGTTCACCTTCAGTACCTCCTCTTCTCCTCCCCTCCACTAGGCGAAGTGTGAGTGCTACAGTCAGCTTGGCTTGAAGCCAATTGGCATTCGCTGCCATCAGCATGTGCGGTCCTCTTTAAAGTTGTCAGGCATCAAATCTCTGCGTAGGGTTCTGCCATTATGAGTTTTCACAATAGGAGTAGGATGGGCAAGTATACATTTCCTGTTTCTCATGTGATGAAGAACCCTCTTCTGTATTGGCAGAAAAATGGATCAAGGGATCATTCCTGCATCTCTCCCACAGTGAAATGGATGAGATATTCCGGAATTTGGGGCATTGTGCCACAGGAGAAAGGGCAGCCTTCTCTCTCTCTTTAACAGCTTAACCAGAACACACTGTGGATAGCTCAGTCGATGGAGCATGAGACGCTGAATCGCAGGGTTGTGAGTTCGAGGCACACGTTGGGTGAAAGATTCCTGCATTGCAGGGAGTTGGACTAGATGACCCTTGGTGTCCCTTCCAACTCTACAGTTCTATGATTCTATGTGTCAGGGGCTGGCCGGTGTCGGATGCCAGAGACTGGTCTGACTTGGACAAGGAAGGAAGGAAGGCAGTCACAGACAGAGCAGCCTTTAACAGAGGAGGAAGGGGGTAATTGCCCCGCTTCCTTCAATGTTCCCAGTAACAGAGAGGATAGTAGATTAAGAAACCTCGCAGTCTGAGGAGGAAATAGATAGCCCTGATAGTTGCTAGGCAACCAGGAGGGAGGGAGTGTTTGGAAGGCTCTTATTTTGAGAACGGTGGGGATATTCCTCCCTCCCCTCAGACTAGGAGGCAGGAAAGGGTTAAGGAGCAACGAAAGCACAGGGGCACAACAGGGAATTGGCTGCTTCTTGCTGCGAAAGGGGATCGGAGTGAACAACTGATACCTTGAGAGAAGTTGGCTCGGTGCAGCTCTCTTTGTGTTATTGTAAATAAACAGACTATAAACTGGTCAGAGGCTCAATAATTCTTCTTGGAAACTCCTGTGCATGCCTGCAGACCTGACACTATGCTAGATTGACCATGGGTCCCTGTTGCATGCAAATTTCTTTTGCGTGGTTTAGCGTTTGCATGCAAATAAATATTTGGAGAAGATATATGAGGGAAAGTGTTCTAGTACTTGATGAATGCACTATGTTTATCCAAGAACTCGGCAGAACCGTATCTAAGGGCTGTTACGGACTCTGCCCCACCTGAAGAGGTCGTAACCAAAATCTAAAAAGAAATGTACATTTCCGCTCAAGCTGGTTTGCTTTAACAGTTCCACCCTTTACGCATTGAAAGTGTTGGCAGCTGTAGCTTCTCCCCATTCATCACCTTTCTGCTTCCTCCTATAGGCCAGAGTGGTGCTGGGAACAACTGGGCCAAGGGCCACTACACGGAGGGAGCTGAGCTGGTGGACTCTGTGCTGGATGTGGTAAGGAAGGAGTCGGAGAGTTGTGACTGCTTGCAGGGTTTCCAGTTGACCCATTCCCTGGGCGGTGGCACAGGCTCTGGGATGGGGACACTCCTCATCAGCAAGATCCGGGAGGAGTATCCCGACAGGATCATGAACACGTTTAGCGTGATGCCGTCCCCTAAGGTGTCAGACACAGTGGTGGAGCCCTACAATGCCACTCTGTCTGTCCACCAGCTGGTGGAGAACACGGATGAAACCTACTGTATTGACAATGAGGCCTTGTACGATATCTGCTTCCGCACACTCAAACTCACAACTCCAACGTACGGGGACCTCAACCACTTAGTGTCAGCCACCATGAGCGGCGTCACCACCTGCCTGCGGTTCCCTGGCCAACTGAATGCCGACCTCCGCAAGCTGGCGGTCAACATGGTGCCATTCCCTCGCCTGCACTTCTTCATGCCGGGTTTTGCTCCCCTCACAAGCCGTGGAAGCCAGCAGTACCGGGCCCTGACAGTGCCAGAGCTCACCCAGCAGATGTTCGATTCGAAGAACATGATGGCGGCCTGCGACCCGCGCCACGGGCGCTACCTGACGGTGGCGGCCATTTTCAGGGGCAGAATGTCCATGAAGGAAGTGGACGAGCAGATGCTCAACGTCCAGAACAAGAACAGCAGCTATTTTGTCGAGTGGATCCCCAACAACGTGAAGACGGCCGTGTGCGACATCCCTCCGCGAGGCCTCAAGATGTCCGCCACCTTCATTGGCAACAGCACAGCCATCCAGGAGCTGTTCAAGAGGATCTCAGAGCAGTTCACGGCCATGTTCCGCCGAAAGGCCTTCCTGCACTGGTACACCGGAGAGGGCATGGATGAGATGGAGTTCACGGAGGCCGAGAGCAACATGAATGACCTGGTCTCCGAATACCAGCAATATCAAGACGCCACAGCGGATGAGCAGGGAGAGTTTGAAGAGGAAGGCGAGGAGGATGAGGCTTAGGATCGCAGTGGTTTAGTGCAGTGGGGCAAGTTTAGTGCAATGGGGCAAGTGTTTTGGGGCACAGTCTGTTCAGCTCTGCTGATGCATGCTTTTTCAGTTCAACTTGGTGCTTTCTCTGCTGGCTTTGTCAGCAGATTTACTCATTGTGTAACAGTAGTTGCAAAAGAGTTATGAAAAAGTCTTCTGTCTAAATGTCTGATACAAACATAAAAGGCATTTGTGTTTCACGCTGTTGTCTGGATTCTTTTATTCTGTTGTAAAACTGCAGAGCAGAAATGAAGCCAAGTCAGGGAACAGTGGGAAATTATTATGCTACTTCTGCGACAGAAGTGTTGCAGCCGTCATGCAAGTAAATAAAATGTGAATGAACTGGACCGATTATCAGAATGCTACATACTCTTCCAATTAGCATTTGGCACTGGAAAAGTATTTGACCAAGGAACAATCAACAGGCATGTTCTTTGTAATATAGTGTTAACACCCCAAGGAGAGCATAATCATCTATGTTAAAAGATAATGTTCATTGTCATCCTTAGACTTCTTGGTGCATTTCCTAATTGAGCAATGAGGGACCTGTGGTCTTCCAGATATTGTTGGACTCCAACTCCCATCAGCCCCAGTGAGCATGGCGAGTGGGAGTTTTAGTCCAACATCACTTGGAACGTCACAGAATCCACATCCCTATTTAAGGAAGCTGGAGTATACTTTGGAGGCAATGGCCAGAAACATGTTTTTAACAGTGTCGTAATAAGTCTACAGCCCAAATTGCCCTGACATTAAGGAGTACTGTTGTCCATTGAAAAGTAAGTTGCTACTCTGCCCCTAATTGATGCAACAAGAATTACAGCACAAATTTCATTTTTCCTGCAGATGGTCCCTCAATAGAGGTGGTGTCTAAGTAACTGGCCTACCACTACTCAATTTAGGAACTGCATTCAGGTTCATTACTGTACAGTGAGGAATTGTTTTCTTTTGCAATTCATTTAGTCAAGTTTTTTTAAAAAAAAACACCTAATCACACTCATCTTCAAAGAGGAGAGTCAAGACCTCAGCCTAAAACCAATCGTTTGAAGGTGTGGTAAATGGTTATCATAATTACAGGAAAACAAGATTGGGCCTGTGATGATAAGACTTGAGGTTGTCCTTCAGATCACTACATGCACCTGAAACCTGGAGGAGTGGCTGCCGAGAATATAATTTGCTGAGACAATGTGCAGAACCTGCCTGTTTAACTGAGGAAGAGTCAACACCTGTCCTTTCGCTCTCCACAGAGAAGAGTTTTCCTTAATGCTGTGCTGCTGCTGCTGCTGCTGCAGGTTAAAAAGAAAGAAAGAAAGACATGGTTTCCTTTACCACCTTCCTAGGACTGGGGCAGGAACCTATTTTTCTGCATTCCCTAGGGAATAAGGGGGGGGGAGTGTTTCCCAAACTTGGATCTCTAGTTGCTCTTGGACTACAACTCCCATCATCCCTAGCTAGCAGAATCAGTGGTCAGGAATGATGGTAATTCTGGACCAAAAACAACTGACCGATGTTTGGGAAACCTGTACTAAATGAACAAATGCCACCTTCAGGTTGGAATTTGGAAAACATGGTAGTAAAGGACTGAAACAAAGCTTTCTAAACAAGGGCAAATACCGTAACAAAAACATCTTACTTCACCTGCATGTTGTTTGGAGGTGGCTGACCAAAATCTGCTTGGTTGTCACTTGTTCCTAACATCTATTCAGTTTTTTATCGCAGAATTTGAATTCTCGTCCCTATAGCTCCCTTGTGAGGAAGATGTCAGGGATTCAACAGGCCTCACACCTGCAATCCACAGAACTGAGTGTACCAGTGTTCATGCTGATCCTCTCAACAGCCTACAAGGGATTACTCTGGGTCAGGGGTCAGCAAACCTTTTTCAGCAGGGGGCCGGACCACTGACCCTCAGACCTTGTGGGGGGCCAGGCTAGATTTTGAAGGGGGGGAAATGAACGAGTTCTTATGCCCCACAAATAACCCAGAGATGTATTTTAAATCAATGGACACATTCTACTCATGTAAAAACACTCTGATCCCCGGACCGTCTGAAGGGCAGATTTAGAAGGCAATTGGGCCGGATCCAGCCCCCGGGCCTTAGTTTGCCTACCCATGCTCTGGGTGATACATAGCCAAGAACCACAGCTATGTATGGTCATTCTCTTTTCCTTTGAAGTACCACATTTCATTGTCCCTGGGAAAACATTTTGAATATAAACATTTTGCCCTCTTTCAACCAACAGGAGGGCTGGAGCTAAATATAAAACACATAAGTAGTAACAAAAAAATGACACTTTCCCCCAGATTTTGTACTCCATTCTTTAGAATTAAGCAATACTTAGAGACATTTAATTCAATGGGCTTAAGGGTGCATATTTTTGTTATACCAGCTGCTAATGCCCCCTGCATTGTTATGAGATTAAAATTAACGGAATATTTGGAATTGGCAAAATTAACAGGAAGAATCAGAAACCAAAGAGACCAAAAGGTTCAATCAGATTGGAGTAAATTTATTGAGTATTTGAAGAATTATTGTAAAGACATGAATACATTCACAGGTTTTGACATAATACTTACAATGTAACAAATAGAATATATATAGAAAATATGTAAATTATATAAGGCAACTTATGTAAAGGAAAGCGTAAGGAGGAGGTGAAAGAGGAAAACCAGGGTGGAAGGGGAGGGAGGTCACAATACTCAGCGGAGTATAGGTATATGTATTGGATTCATTTGAATGGTTATTCTGAGTATTTTGTTGTAGTATATGGAAAATGGAATAAAAACATATTGCAGAGAAATCATCTCACCACATTTTGTATCTGGGTGCATGAGCAGTTGCTGGCCTTTTTCCATGGGTGCGCTTACGCCAAATAAATATTACTAGTAGCAGATAACAGGTCTAGCATATCTGGTGACAGGGCAATGATGGACCTGGTAGACTTGGCATCTGAGAAATCTACCCATCTGCGGGCTCTCAATGGATAGACCTGCTGTCCATCGGCTGGTGGATCCGAAATCCAAGTCTTTTCACTCCCTGATGAAACTCTTAGCTTTTTCCCTGACTGCCTTCACCTTCTCTAGCCCTTAATTAATTGCACGGTTGCTACAACTTCACTTTTTAAGTTATTTTTATTGTATTTATATACCACCTTATACCTGGGGGACTCAGGGCAGTTCACAGAATAAAATCAAGATATAAAACCACAAAATGCATAATAAAAATAAAAACAACAAACCAGTAGTCCCCCTCCCCCGCCATAAAAAAAAACATTTAAAAAGGGCATAGGATGTCAATCAGATCAACCAAAGGCTTGGTTAAAAAGGAATGTTTTGCCTGGTGCCTAAAGGTGTATAATGAAGGCGCCAGGCGAACTTCCCTGGGGAGAGCATTCCACAGACAGGGAGCCACTGCAGAGAAGACCCCGTTCTCATGTTGCCACCCTCCGGACCTCTTGAGGAGGCGGCACACATCAGAAGATGATCTCAGGTTCCAGGTAGGTTCATATGGAAAGAGGCGGTCCTTGAGGTATTGTGGTCCTGAGCCATTTAAGTCTTTATGTCCTGCACGCTGCCTTTCCCAAAGAAACGCCCCACCCCCACCAAACACTAGGTTAAAAACATTAGACTACACATCAGGGCTGTCATATGCAACCTTCTTGCTTTGGCAACATGAGTAGAACAAAACAAGGGTGCTTTGCAGGATGGATATAACCCACACACTTCCAGTCACTGTCCTGACTTTCGAAATATGGATATAATAGAAACAGACTTGGTCTGCTTTGTTGTAAACAAAGTAATATTCAAAAACGTTGACAGAGTAAAAAAAGAAGCCCAAAGACCTGGCTTAGAAATATAGTACGTGTTGTAGCGTGGGGTTAATGATTTCAGCAAGTGATTTCAGCTCTCTGACATAGCAGGCAGGAGACAGCTTCTTCATGTAGCAATTATTTATTCAGGCAAAACAAGACTGAGGGAACTGAGGGTAGGGAAGCTACATTTATAGGGACAGAGGACTGGCTAGGAAAAGATACATTTTGGAGGGAACAATCTCAAGCAATCACACAGCTGCTTTTTAGTGGGAACCAATAAGACTGAAGATGCAGCAACTTGAATGCACCACTAGTAACTGTTCCTTCTGGGACAGGAAGGCAGTTACTTTACCCTAATGTGATTACAGACAATAGTAATACAGATATAACACTTTGAATCAATACACAACAGTACATTCCTGTCTTTGCTGCTGCATTTTGTATTTTTGAGTTGACTCACTGCTCCCCAAACATAGCTGCACTAAATTCCGGTATACCTGCACTGTTTTCTATGCGTCAGCAGGAATAACTTCTCCCCCCAAAACACACCTGCAGCAAAGGATTAAAAGCAAACCAAAACTGTAGACAATAGGTGTTTTACTCTAACCTTGTCTAATTGGATGGGTCATCTTTTCTAAGTGTTAGTGGTTGGTCTGATTTCATTCATTGACTTAAAATGCCGAAAGGTGGGAGCAGGTTAGTTTCTCACAAATCATGCTACAAACTTGCTCTTTTTCTCAACCAAGGCCGATTATATGGGGGGTTATGATTTTTGTGGAGGAAGATGCCCTTGCTGCCGCATGGATGCCCACGGATCTCAGGAACATTAACCTTGCAGGCATCGCGCAATGAGGCACCAAATGTGGAATGGTGCTGCGGAGCCACATCTCTGCATGCGTCCCTGATGTTCAGACATTAAGTGCGGGCAGGGCTGGCGCGTCTATTAAGGCGAACTAGGCAGTTGCCTAGGGCGCCAAAATGGAGGGGGCACTGGCCAGTCTGCCCCCCGCCACCGCCCGGTGCCGCCCCAACCAGCGGTGAAAACCGCGGTGGCGCGGGGCGCCCGGGCAGGGGGCGGGGCACCGTACGTTATGTGCAATGACGTCACGTGCCCCCCCCTCGCCTAGGGCGCCAAAATCCCTAGCACCAGTCCTGAGTGCGGGTGTCTTCAAAGGAAAGCTGGTGTGCATAGTCTTTCCTTGGTAGAGGCAATGAGGTGCTCGTCCCTTGGTACACAGAGGGAATAAAGTTGCACATAACACCAAGGAGAGCTGCAAAAATATAAGCTGACTTTCAAGGTAGAGTCTCTTGGGCAGAAGAGACTTCTGGGTGATCCCTCAAAGGAACCTTTCATCTCCTGGCAATTTCAGCAAACAAAAAGTAACAAATCATTAAAATCGAACCGCTCATTAAAGAGAGCTCTATAAGCACTAAAATAGTTTGTTGTTCAACAGGACTCCGCAGCCTTAAAATAAACACAGAGAGTATGTTTGTGGGAATGTTTTGGAACGTGGATGGAGATTTATAATTTAATATATCTCATCCTAACTTGTGCTAACAAGTTCAACTAGCAGAGTAACATTCCCTTTTAAAATACACACAGCGGAAGTTGCTTTGATTCGCTAGAATCAACTTAATCTAGTTTCCTGGTTTGTCACTATATTTCCCCTTTGTCCCTCTTCAAATAAGACACAACACACGTCTTCTATAAAAAGATATAAAATGTTTACTCACATATATCCAGCTCAAGACAAATCCCAAAGAAGGCAGGCTTATTCTTAGTAAAGATATTTACAATTGGAATCTCCCCATGTGGGAGAGAAGTCAGCTAGGCCCCAGTTGGCTGGAAGCCAACTGAGCATCCTCCTCACAGTTCGAGTGAGAGAGTAGAATGGAATGGAATGGCCGCTGACCTGTGAGGTTCTTTGTTCATACCTTCCCAGGTGAAGCCACTCCCACATCTAGTTGCAAGAGGAAATTGCCTCAATCCATGTGACCAGGAAGTTGTGGCTGGAGGACTGAGGCAATCTCCACTATCTGCTCTAGCATTGTTGTACTTGACTGCTCTAGTGTTTACATCCCACAAACCCCTTCTCAGGCAAATACAACATACAAAACATAAACAACTTTATTCAACCACCCAGAGTCCCAGCTTGACACGTAGATTCTGGAAACTCTCTTTTGGCAAGGGTTTTGTCAAGATGTCGGCAGTCATCTCTTTGGTGCAGCAATAAGACAGTTCCACAAGTCCATCTTGCACCATCTGGCGTATATAGTGGTACCTGACACCAATGTGTTTGGTTCTGGCTAGGAACTTTTCACTCTGCGTCAGCTTCAGGCAACTTTGATTGTCCTCTAGCAGGCTGACAGGTTCCCTTCTCATCAGTCCAAAGTCTTTGATGAGTTCATCAAGCCAGGCAATTTCTCTGCATGCTTCTGTAGCAGCAACATATTCGGACTCTGTTGAAGACAAAGCTACACAACTCTGTTTATAGCTTCCCCACACAACAGGTCCATCCCCAAACATAAAAACATGACCACTTGTGGATTTATAGTCAGCATTATCCCCGGCCCAATCTGCATCAGTGTACCCAACCAACTTAGGGTCTCTGACAGCTGGCAACTTTAATTTACAATTTACTGTACCTTTCAGGTACCTAACCACCCTTTTCAGCCCCGCTAAATCATGCTCAGTGGGAGAATTCACTTTTCTGCTCAGAATCCCCACAGCATTAGCTAAGTCAGGTCTACATGTGGTAACCATATACAAAAGTTTACCAATTACCGACCTATATTGACTGTTATCTGGCAACAGCTTCGAATCCTGCTGATTCTTCAAGAAGTCTGTAGCCATGGGCGTTGCAACCGGGTGTGCGTCTTGCATCTGCAAATACTCAATCAGTTCATGAATCTTTTGCTTCTGGCTGAGAAGAAATGAGCCGTCTTCTTCTCTTTCCACTTGAATTCCTAGGTAGTACTTGACATCTCCAAGTTCTTTTACTTGTACCTCCTTGCTGAGGTGTTTTACTATTTGTGTATAGTCTCTATTATTTGCAGTAGCAATAATCAAGTCATCGACAAAAGCCAATATGTATGAATATTGTCCATTACTTGACTTGGTGTACAAGCACTTGTCTGCGTTTCCTTGCTTGTACCCAAGTTGCACAAGCATACTGTGCAATTTCTGATTCCAGGCTCTAGCCGCTTGTTTAAGCCCATAGATTCCTTTCTGGAGTCGACACACGAGGTGCGTCTCATTTGGTTTTGTGAAACCTTTAGGTTGTTTCATGTATATTTCTTCTGAAATTTTCCCATGTAAAAACGCAGTGCATATGTCAACGTGCTTCACGTTCAATTGTTTAGAGGCTGCAATGCTCAAAAGCATTCGGACGGTACTATATCTCACGGTTGGTGCGAAAACTTCGTCGTAATCTTCACCAAAACGTTGTGAAAAACCTTGTGCTACTAGCCTTGCTTTGTAGCGTTCCACTTCCCCTTCTGACCCCTTCTTAACCTTGAACACCCACTTGCACCCAATGGCCTTCTTACCAGGAGGGAGCTCTGTCAGGGTCCACGTCTGGTTCTGATGCAGTGCATCCATCTCCTCCTGAGCGGCCTTCTTCCAGAGACTGGCTTGCGCAGATGGCATCTTCTGAATCTCTTCCCATGTGGAAGGTTCCTGTGGAGACACCGACCCTGCAAGGTAGGACAGTCGTACCGGTGGGACACCTCTGTTGGTTCTGGATGAGCGTCTGACCTCTGGTTCTGGTTCCTGAACCGCATCAGCTTCCTCACTCCCTTCCAACGGTGGCATGTCCTCATCTGAGTCCTCCTCTTCGTCTCTGGAGCCGCCAGGGATCTGGTCATCTGCGTCTTCTGGTGCGTCGCCTGTAGGGGGTGCTATGACACTAGAAGGCAGATTAGTATCACGTGGGGTTTCAGAAGGAAAGTTTATGAGTTCTTGAGTCCATTCTGACTCCTTGGAACAGCCAATAACAGTGTTCTTTGTGTCTGCTTTTGCATGTTCATCAAAATAAATTGCATGGTGCGCACTCACTTTGCTTGTCTGTAAGTCCATTACTCTGTATCCTTTGCCTCCAGCAGCATATCCCACTAAGATACCTGCTTGTGCTCTGGAGTCAAGCTTGTGCCTCTGTTCCTTGGGCACGTGGTAGTAACACACACTGCCAAATACACGTATGTGCGACAGACTAGGCACCTTTCCATGCCAAAGTTCAAATGGTGTGCGCTGTGTTGCCTTTGTTGGCAACCTGTTCTGGAGATAGACAGCTGTGTAAGCAGCATCTCCCCACATCTTCCTTGGCAGGGATGCTTCCTTCAGCATACACCTTGTCATTTCCATAATGGATCTGAACTTCCTTTCAGCTATGGAGTTCTGTTGTGGCGTGTAAGGAACTGTGGTTACATGTGTAATTCCTTCCTTTGCCATAAGGGCTTTCATCTCATGTGAGCAGTATTCTCCTCCATTGTCAGACATTAAGACACCTGGAGCTCTTTGGAACTTGTTCCTAACCATGGCAATGTAATTCTTGAACATCTCTACTGTCTCACTTTTATCTTTGATGAAATATGCCACACAATATCTCGAAAAATCATCAATAAAAATCAAAATATACTTGTTGTGTCCAAGTGATGGAACACTGAGTGGCCCACACAGATCTGAATGCACAATATCCAGAACTTTAGTACTCCTTTGTTCTGTGCAACGTGTAAAAGAAGGTTTTACTGCCTTTTCAGCAACACAAGTTATGCATTTTGTTGGAGCCTGGTTGCTGCTCCCTTTTACCTGCAAACCTGTGACAAGATCACTTTCCTGTAGACTCTTAATGATGGTGGCATCTCTGTGTGCAAGTCTTCTATGCCACAGCGTCAAATCTGCGTCATTCTTCTGGCTGGAGCGTGCCACTTTTGCAGACTGGTTCTCTGAAAGATTAACCTCATAAACACCATTTATTAATTTTGCTTCAATGTACACTTCACCATCTTTAGTTACACAGCACTGTCCATTCTCAAATGTGATCTTGAAACCTTTCTTGTCCAAAGTAGAGACACTGAGTAAATTGCAGCTCAGTTCTGGTACATACACAACATTGGACATTCTGGTCCTAAAAGATTCATTGTTTACATTGAATTCCAAATGTATTGAACCTTCACCTTTGGACTTTAAAATATTTCCATCTGCAACCTCAATTTCAGTCTCTTTATCATTTAATTCATTAAAACAGTCTTTTTCAAAACAATAGTGGCTGCTGGCTCCAGAATCTAATAACCACTTATTGCGTGTGTTTTCTTGGCTCTGGACAGCTAAACTCCTTTCTTGCAACAGCATGTTGCGTTCAGATTTCCCTTTTCTTTCTCCTTTTCGCTGAAAGGCTTGGGAATCTTTCTCTTTAGCTTTTGGCGCTTTACAATTTCTGGCTATATGGCCGATTTTATTACAATTGTAACATGTGACCTTCTTGTTGTGGGATGTATAACACTGGTGCAGTCAATCACAACATTCCTAGAGTGTACACAAGGGGCCTTGGTCCTCCAGCTAGTTTCCTGTGCCTGGAGGAGGATCACTTCCTTTGTGTGACCAGAGGTGGGAGTGGCCTTACCTGAAAGTGCACAGGTCTGTGCCATTCTCCTCTCTCTTCCCACCAGGACTCCGAGGATGCAACATCTCAGGAGATGCTCTCTTGGCTTCCAGCCAAGAGAGGCCCACATGGAGCCTTTCTCCCTTAAGGAGAATCTCCACATGTACATACATTTAATCTAAGCTAGCCTGCCTTCTGAGACTTATATATTCTTGGATGTTTGTGAGTAAAACCTTTATACTTTTATAAGCTTATGTGTCGTGTATTTTCTGTTAAGAGGGAACCAGGGGATATATGCCAGGAATCTGCCTTGTTCTAGAAGTTCATAGGAACTTAAACGCCACGCTTTGCTGCGCTTTATTGGGGATGAGAAACTCTGCTAGTTTGGAGCTTGTTAGCACAAGCTGGGATAGGAAATATTAAACAATATTCCCTCATCCACATTCCTCTCATCTCCCACAAAGGGTTTTGAGGCCCAGAACTGCGTATTTTGTGTATTTTTAAAGGATTGCTTTGGATTGTGATTTTTGGCAGAGTAGAATTTTTCTGTTTGTACTTCCTGGTAAGCACATGGTCCTTTGTTCTCCATTGTGCTGTGAAAAGGGGGATTAGCGACCCCTCCCCTCCCTCAGAGCTCACAGACCTCAGAGGCAGTGAAGATTTGTTTACATTTTGAGATTTTTGAATTTTGATTTTTGAATTTTAGCCATTTTTGGGAATTTTTGAAATTTTTGAAAATTTTTCAATTTTTGAGGATTAAGATGGCAAGCTCAGGATTTGATAGTGAAGCAAGATCAAGCTTTATGCTGCTGAATGATCGTAACTTTGTGCAATGGAAGCAGCGCCTTTTAGTGCATCTTGGTGCAAAACAAGTGCTTAAAGCGGTGAAAGATCCCAAACCTGATTTTGCTGATTTAACCAAGAAAGCAGATTGGGAAAGGCAAGATGCAGAAGCTAAACACATAATTTTGTGCAGTTTGAAAGATGAGCATTTATCTCTGATTGACTATGAAAGTGATGCATCTCAGATTCTAAAGGATATTGAGAGGGTTTATGCACAATCATCAGAGAACTCTTATAGACATTTGTTGGATAAACTGCTGAAGTTAAAGATGAATTCTAGAGAACAATTTACAGGGCATTTTAAGGACTTTAATGAAATTGTTCAAAGGATTGCCCTAACTCCCAGAGCTTTTGATGATGCAACCAAAGTGACTTTTATGCTGGCATCATTAGGAGAAGAATTTGCTTCATTTAAGAGTATAATGGATCACACAAGAGATTTGACTTTTAATGAACTAGTAAATCACTTAAGAGAGGAATGCAGAGATTACCTTGATTCTCCACAAAGGAATCCAAGGAGGGACACAAGTTATGTTTCTAAGCAATTTCCCAAGTCTAAGGAAGTGTCCAAAGAATTAATATGCCATAACTGCAATTTAAAAGGGCACATTGCAAGGAGTTGCCAGAAGCCCAAGAATAAGTCCCGCCCCTTTCAACCAAAAGGTGAAAAGAAGGGGGGTCACGAGCGTACATTTCTACTGCAAGAAAAGAGTTTAAATGTGCAAAGAAATGAAAGGAAAAGTGACCAATTTATTTTAGATTCGGGAGCTACAAGCCATTTTGCGCATAAAAGAGAATATTTCAGAGAAATTAATGATAGTGAATGGACTGAAATCCAGATTGCTGATGGAAATGTTCTAAAATCACAAGGTACAGGCTCAATGCGTTTGAAATTCAAGGTGAACAATGAATCTCTTGAAACAACTGTGCCTAACGTTCAATATGTCCCAGAATTGAATTGTAACTTGCTTAGTGTGTCTGCTTTAGACAAGAAAGGTTTCAAGGTTACATTTGCCAATGGAAAATGCAATGTAATGAAAAATGGTGAGGTTTACGCTCAAGGGAAATTAATCAATGGTGTATATGAGATTAATGTTTCAGAAATCCAGTCAGCGCAAGTAGCTCCATCCAGGCAGAAGGACGATCCAGATCTGCAGCACTGGCATGAGGAGGCTGACACAAGGAACACAGCAATTGACTGTTCCAATGAGCCACCAACAGAGGAGTTTGTAAGTTTTCCTTTTGAAGCCATACCAGAAACTAATCCACCTCCTAGTATTGTACCTCCTAGTGTTGTAGCACCCCCTACAGATGACACCCCAGAAGACGCGGAGGACCAGATGTCAGAAGGCTCCAGAGACGAAGAGGACCCGTATGCAGGGATGCCGCCATTGGAAGGAGATGAGGAAGCTGATGCGGTTCAACAAGAGCCAGAGGTCAGACGTTCCTCCAGGTCCAACAAAGGCGTTCCACCACTACGACTGTCCTACTTTGCAGGGTCGGCGCCACCACAGGAACCTTCCACGTGGGAACAGGTTCAACGGTTGCCAGCTGCTGAGGCCAGTCTCTGGAAGCAAGCCGCGCAGGAAGAGATGGATGCACTGCATCGCAACAAGACCTGGACCCTGACAGAGCTACCTCCTGGTAAGAAGGCAATTGGGTCCAAGTGGGTGTTCAAGCTTAAGAAGGGGTCAGAAGGGGAGGTGCAACGCTACAAAGCTAGGCTTGTAGCACAAGGATTTTCACAGCAGTATGGCGAAGATTATGATCAAGTATTTGCGCCTACAGTGCGATACAGCAGTGTTAGATTACTTCTAAGTATTGCAGCATCTAAAGGCCTATCTGTCCGTCATGTCGACATAGCAACAGCTTTTCTTCATGGGACGATTTCTGAAGAGATTTATATGAAGCAGCCCAAAGGCTTTATCAAGCAAAATGAGGCACATCTTGTATGTAAACTTCAGAAAGGAATTTACGGTTTGAAACAAGCTGCAAGAGCATGGAACCAGAAATTACATGAAATGCTGGTTCAGCTTGGGTACAAGCAGTCGACAGCTGACAAGTGCCTGTACACTAAGAACAGAAATGGACAATTCTCTTACATTCTGGCTTTTGTCGATGATTTATTAATATCAACGTCCAATGACAGAGACTATAAAGACATAGTCAGACATCTCAACAAAGAGGTGGAAGTAAAGGAATTGGGACTTGTCCAGTATTACTTGGGAATTCAAATTGAGAGAGAAGAAGACGGCTCATTTCTTCTCAGCCAGAAGCAGAAGATAATAGAACTGATAGAAAGTATGCAGATGCAAGGTGCACACCCTGTCGCGACACCCATGGCCACAGATTTTCTAAAGAATCAACAAGATTCGAAGCTGCTGCCAGACAACAGCGAATACAGGTCAGCGATTGGTAAACTTTTGTATTTGGTTACTACCAGCAGACCTGACATAGCAAGTGCAGTGGGGATCCTAAGCAGAAAAGTGAGTTCTCCCACTGAACATGACTTGGGTGGGGTCAAGAGGGTGGTGCGTTACCTCAAGGGTACAATGAATTGTAAATTAAAATTGCCAGCTGTAAGGGACCCTAAGTTGGTTGGGTACAGTGATGCAGATTGGGCTGGGGATAAGGCGGATTACAAATCCACAAGTGGTTATGTTTTTATGTTTGGAAATGCACCTATCATTTGGGGCAGTTATAAACAGAAATGTGTAGCCTTATCGTCCACAGAAAGTGAATATATTTCAGCTTCGGAAGCATGCAGAGAGATCATCTGGCTGGATCAACTCCTGACAGATTTTGGTTTGCCGAGAAAAGGACCTGTCAGCTTGATGGAGGACAATCAAGGCTGCCTGCAACTAGCGCAAACCGAAAAGTTCCTTGCACGTTCAAAACACATTGGGGTCAGGTATCACTTCATTCGCCAGATGATCCAAGATGGACTAGTAGAAATGTCCTACTGTAATACTCAGGAGATGACTGCGGACATTCTCACGAAACCCTTGCCACGAGAGAGTTTCCAGAACCTGCGTGTCAAGCTGGGACTCTGGGTGGTTGAATAAAGTTGTTTTATGTTTGTTAAATGTTGTTCAGACTGAGAAGGGGTTTGTGGGATGTATAACACTGGTGCAGTCAATCACAACATTCCTAGAGTGTACACAAGGGGCCTTGGTCCTCCAGCTAGTTTCCTGTGCCTGGAGGAGGATCACTTCCTTTGTGTGACCAGAGGTGGGAGTGGCCTTACCTGAAAGTGCACAGGTCTGTGCCATTCTCCTCTCTCTTCCCACCAGGACTCCGAGGATGCAACATCTCAGGAGATGCTCTCTTGGCTTCCAGCCAAGAGAGGCCCACATGGAGCCTTTCTCCCTTAAGGAGAATCTCCACATGTACATACATTTAATCTAAGCTAGCCTGCCTTCTGAGACTTATATATTCTTGGATGTTTGTGAGTAAAACCTTTATACTTTTATAAGCTTATGTGTCGTGTATTTTCTGTTAAGAGGGAACCAGGGGATATATGCCAGGAATCTGCCTTGTTCTAGAAGTTCATAGGAACTTAAACGCCACGCTTTGCTGCGCTTTATTGGGGATGAGAAACTCTGCTAGTTTGGAGCTTGTTAGCACAAGCTGGGATAGGAAATATTAAACAATATTCCCTCATCCACATTCCTCTCATCTCCCACACTTGTGTCCATCTCTGGACTGTGCAGGCTGTTTAAAAACATAATTGCTGCCTTTATTTCTAGTGCTCCTTTCTGGGGAATCAGATCTCTTTCTGCATTCCTCTCTTAATTCACTAGTCAGTTCCTTAAAAGTTAGATTCTCTTTATGATCCATCAAACTGACAAATGCATCAAAATGTGGCCCTAATGAGGCTAACAGAAATGATACCTTTGTTACTTCATCAAAAGATTGTGGAGTAAGTTCAAGCTTTTGAATAATTTCTGTGAATTTATCAATATGCTCTGTGAATTCTTCTTTTGAATTCATTCTCAGTCTAGTTAATTTGCCCATCAATGTTCTGTAGGAGTTCTTTGTAGATTCTCCATACATGCGCTCAATATCTTTTAGGATCTGAGATGCATCATCTTTGCTATTTATTAACGATAGATGCTTATTGCGAAGTCCACTCAAAATTATGTGCTTGGCCTCGCTGTTCTGCCTTTTCCAGACTTTAATCTTGGCTGAGGCTTCATCATCTGTACCTTCGGGCTTTGGTGTCTCAATCGCATCCAAAACATCCCTTGCTTCTAAATATGCTATTAAGCGCGTTTTCCAGTGCACAAAATTGTCCTCATCTAGCAGCATTAAGCCTGGCTTTGCTTCACTATAAAAACTGGCACTAGCCATCTTAAAATCCAAAATTTGGAAAAAAATTCAAAATTCAAAAATTTGTCAAAATTCAAAATCAAAATCTCAAAATTCTCAAAATGCAAAAAGCAAAAGCCTCAAAATAAATCTTCACTGCCTTTGGGTCTTTTGTGAGCTCTGAGGGAGGGGAGGGGTAGCTTAATCCCCTTTCTCTAGACAATAGGACAAAAGACCATGCGGTCTGACCAGGAAATGCTCTCAGAAAAATCCTACTCAGCTCAAAAATGCAATCCAACGCAATCCTTCAAAAATACACAAAATACGTAGCGCTGGGCATACATAACCCTTTGTGGGAATGTTTTGGAACGTGGATGGAGATTTATAATTTAATATATCTCATCCTAACTTGTGCTAACAAGTTCAACTAGCAGAGTAACATTCCCTTTTAAAATACACACAGCGGAAGTTGCTTTGATTCGCTAGAATCAACTTAATCTAGTTTCCTGGTTTGTCACTATATTTCCCCTTTGTCCCTCTTCAAATAAGACACAACACACGTCTTCTATAAAAAGATATAAAATGTTTACTCACATATATCCAGCTCAAGACAAATCCCAAAGAAGGCAGGCTTATTCTTAGTAAAGATATTTACAATTGGAATCTCCCCATGTGGGAGAGAAGTCAGCTAGGCCCCAGTTGGCTGGAAGCCAACTGAGCATCCTCCTCACAGTTCGAGTGAGAGAGTAGAATGGAATGGAATGGCCGCTGACCTGTGAGGTTCTTTGTTCATACCTTCTCAGGTGAAGCCACTCCCACATCTAGTTGCAAGAGGAAATTGCCTCAATCCATGTGACCAGGAAGTTGTGGCTGGAGGACTGAGGCAATCTCCACTATCTGCTCTAGCATTGTTGTACTTGACTGCTCTAGTGTTTACATCCCACAAAGTTTGCATTTTTTGTCATTTAAGTTTGAAAATGCAGGAAATTAGAAAGCAGATGGGATAAAATGGAGGGTGGGAAAAGATCTGAAGAAGGAAGAATGGCAGTTCAAGATGGTGGAGTATACAAAATCAGTGGGTCTAACCAGGAGAATAGGGGAATTATGGGGAAATAATTGTAAACAAGTGAAAACGCTAGCAGGATTTATTTATTTTTAATTATGCTTTATTGTCCTTAAACATCAAAAAAGAAAACCATACATTTACATCACCTGTTATACAAAATACAAAGTCAACAAAAAATAAATTCATATGTTCTGACTGTAAATCTTCTTTAAGTACATCTAACTTCCCATCTTCTCCATATTTCATTTAATATTTACAAATTTAATGCATAAACCTATCCATTCAATTTATAATAAAATATTATTTCCCCATAAAGGTAACGGTACCCCTGACCATTAGGTCCAGTCGTGGACAACTCTGGGGTTGCGGTGCTTGTCTCACTTTACTGGCCAAGTACAGCTTCTGGGTCATGTGGCCAGCATGACAAAGCCGCTTCTGGCGAACCAGAGCAGCGCACGGAAACGCTATTTACCTTCCCGCTGGAGCGGTACCTATTTATCTACTTGCACTTTGACGTGCTTTCGAACTGCTAGGTGGGCAGGAGTACCTTTCCCCATAGTCATTTTTTTTTTACTTACTACAGGTACAGAGATGATTCGAAGGCAGCAACCCAGTTCATACTGCAACAGTTATTGTTAAGATATATTTTGAAAACTTCCCATTTTACAATGAATATTTGTTTTGACTTATCTTTCTTTCTCTTTCTTTCTTTCTTTCTTTCTTTCTTTCTTTCTTTCTTTCTTTCTTTCTTTGGATAATTGGGCTAGTTCTTCATATTCAACCAATTTTTGTAACCATTGTGATCTGGAAGGGGTTTTATCACTTTTCCAATTAGACGCTGTTAGGATTCTTGCTGCGACAGTGGCGTACAGAAAAATTTCTCTTACATTCCTCGGAATGTCTGGTACTGTAATTCTGAGTAGGTTAGGAAGGCTTCTGGGGTTTTTTTGTTTTTCTAAAGAAACCCTGAACATTTTTTAAAGTTCTGAATAAATATTGTCCCAGAAAATCCTGCTCACCCCGACATGGAACTAAGAGTATGAGAGAGGGAAGGAAGATACAATGGCAATGGGGAGACAGCACAAAACACAACAGAAAAGAAAAGCAGTCATACAACAGGTGTGCTTTCAAAATCTCTACTAGTCCCTTGACATGTTACTCTCTGGGCAGAAAACTCCCCACTGAGAGTCCCACTCAGTAACAACCAAAGGTGTAAAGACCAAGCACCCCACACTAGTCAACTGTTATGTACTAAGATTGGATCCTAGAACAATAGGAAGGTAGGATCATAGAATGCAACAACCTGATTGGCCTGCGGGAGCAGCCCAATCAGGCTCCAGGAGGGAAGCAGAATCAGCCAATCAGATGGGACCCATTGTGAAAATAATGTATATATAGCCAGAGATTTTTTTGGGGGGGGGGGAACTCACTCACTGTTTTACGAGCTGCAATAAAGAGCATGAAATCACTACGCGACTCCGAGTATATTTCACTGGCAATGAGGATGGGATCCCACTGAGCTGTCCGCCGTGCACTGCACTGCAGCTCACCACCAGCCACACTGCTGCATAGCACCGCACATCAAGGCTACAGCCCCAGGACCCAAGGACCCAGAATGGCAACAGACAGCAGCTTCCGTCCAGCTTCAGGAGATGTGAAGGATACACCACCTGCTTCCAGTTCCTCCTGGAGGCAAAGGATGTCACCGACACAGCCAAGAAGAGGGCGACATTCTTCAGCGTCTGCAGAGAGGAAATGTTCGAGATTGCCCGGGCCCTCCTCGCACCCAAAAATATTGCAACCGTTCCCTACGACAGGATAAAGGAACGACTGAAGGGGCACTTCTCGCCGCAGTCCTCGGTGGTAGCGTGTCGCAACGCCTTCTACGCAAAGTGGCAGGCCCCCAGAGAAACCATAACCTGGTATGTGACCTCCCTCCGCCAGGCCACCTGGCTCTGCAACTTCACAGAGCTGGAGAACATGCTCCGTGACTGCCTCATGGGCAGCCTGACGGACGAGAAGCTACAATGGCGCCTCTACGCCAAGAAGGACCTGACGTTCCAGGTTGCCCTAGAGGAGGCCCTGGCAACCGAAGCTGCCGAGAAGTCAGCGCAAGGGTTCTGGCCAAACTTGTCGTCCCAACCAAGGGTCCACCACAAGGACCTCACCGACGAATCTGACTAGGTCAGATTCTGCACCGAGTGCACACAAGCCGCACGCCCACAACTGCCTCGGCCAGAAGAGGGGAACTGCGCAAGCTGCGGGGAGAGCCACGAGTGGAGGACTTGCCGTTTCCACAACGCAGAATGCCGACAATGCAGAAAAGCAGGACACATCACCCAGGAGTGCTGTGCCCAGCCCACCCGACGCCTCGCATCTGATAGCTTACCCAGGAGTTCCAGGCCCTGCGGTCCGACACACCAAGGCAACTCGATGGAGATCACAGACTGCCAGGTACACCAGTTGCCCCATTCCAACGCAAAAAAAAATTGCATTGAGGTACAGATAGAGGGGGGCCTGTGCCACATGGAGCTCAATACAGGCTCAACCCTGTCCATAATCTCGGCATGGACATTAAGGAAGTTGTGCCCCAATGGCGGCCCCAAGCTCAGGCCATTCACCCTCCGGGACTTCCAAAAACATAAGGTCCCCACGATGGGGGTGGGAACCTTCAATGTACAATATCGAGGGCAGAAGTGGCGGTTAGACTTGATCATGGTCAAGGGGCCCAATGTCAGCTTACTGGGGTTGGTGTGGTTTGGGCCACTGGGGCTAGCCATCACTGGGGTGAACCGTATTAGCTTCCACGTGGACGTGGATGCCATATGCAAAGCATTTCTGGAGGTTTTTGACGAAGCGTTGGGATGATATACTGCCCTCCCCATCGGCCTACAACTAGACCCCGTCGTATGACCCAACAGGCTCAAGGCCCGCCGGGTCCCGTTCACCCTGAAACCCCGTATAGATGAGGAATTAGACCGGCTCGTGGAGCAAGGAATGCTCAAGCCAGTGCCTAACACCCCCTGGGAAACCCCGATCATCACACCCATCAAGCCCAACGGCTTGGTCCGCATCTGCACAGACTACAAATGTATCATAAACAAGACCCTTACGGCCCATGCATACCCAGTGCCAGTGGTCAGCCATGTCCTTGCCACCCTGGCAGGGTCTAAGATTTTTGGCAAGCTGGACTACCAGCAGTTACCAGTTGACGAGGCCACTGCCGAGGCACAGACAATTGTCACACACAGGGGTGCGTTCCGTGTCAAGCGGCTGCAATTCATCGTCAGTGTGGCACCAGGCATATTCTGAAATCTCATGGACTCTCTCCTCAAAGGAATTCCCGGCGTCACCCCCTTCTTCGATGATGTGTGGATCGCCAGGGGAGTTCGGGGAGCGACTCCGCACTATTCTGCACCATTTTCAGATGGCCGGCCTCAAGGTGAAGCGGGAAAAGTGTCTGCTAGGAGTGCAACAGGTAGACTTTCTGGGATTCATGGTGGACGCAGATGGAGTCCACCCAAATGGGGACAACATGCGGGCTATTTGCGACGCCCTGGCACCTAAAGGGTAAGGCCAAACTCCAGGGCTTCTTGGGACTATTGAACTTTTATCATGCCTTCTTACCTCACAAGGCAGCGGTAGACGTGCCCCTACACAGACTGTTAGACAAACGGGCCCTGTAGGTGTGGGGGCAGTGCCAGGAGGCTGTGTTCCAAGCAGTCAAAGACCTGCTCATCTCAAACTCAGTCCTGGCGCACTTTGACGAGAGGCTGCTAGTGGTGCTGGCATGCGATGCCTCACCCTATGGCTCCGGCACCGTCCTGGAGCGCCAACTTCCAGACAGGAGAGAGGTGCCGGTGGCCTACTTTTCCCAGACCCCCTCCGCAGCCGAGAGGAACTACTCGCAAATAGACAAAGAGGGTCTGGCAATCGTGAAGGGAGTAAAGAAATTTCACAATTTCTTGTATGGGCGGCCCTTCACCGTGGTGACCAACCACAAGCCGCTGCTCGGCCTGTTCACCCTTGAGAAGCAGACCCCTCAAGTACTGTCACCCCGCATCCTCAGGTGGTCGATTTTCCTCGCCGGCTACCAGTATACACTGATCCACCGGCCTGGGAAGGCGATGGGCCATGCAGATGCCCTCAGCAGGCTGCCACTACCAGAGGTCCCAGCGCCCGCACAAGAGGTCATGAGCCTGGAACAGCTTCCCAACTGCCCCATTCAGGCACTGGAAGTAGCATGCCACTCCTTGAAGGATAGGGTCATCTCCCGGGTCTTGAACTGGGTGTGGCGGGGATGGTCCAGTAGCAACCCCAGGCTATACGACCTGCAAACACGAACTGTCAGCCCACAAGGGGTGCATGTTATGGGGAAGCAGGGTGGTTGTTCCCCAGCTCCTCCGCCAAAAGGTCCTCACAGCCCTACACGAAACACACTCAATGGTAGTGAGAATGAAGGCTCTCTCAAGGAGTTATGTGTGGTGGCCGGGGATCGACTGGGAGATAGAGGCCTGGGTTAAATACTGCCAGGCCTGCCAGGAGTCCGCCCAGATCCCGAGGGCCCTGTCCAACCCTGGGAGTCTGCCCAAGTGCTGTGGTCCCGCCTGCATGTGGACTTTGCTGGCCCCTTCCAGGGAAGGACATTCTTCGTAGTGGTGGACTCATACTCCAAATGGCTGGAGGCCACAGCCATCCGAGTACTACATAGGCCAGTGATGGCTAACCTTGACACTCCAGATGTTTTGGGACTACAACTCCCATCATCCCTGACCACTTATCCTGTTAGCTAGGGATGATGGGAGCTGTAGTTCCAAAACATCTGGGGTGTCAAGGTTAGCCATCACTGACATAGGCTGTTCATGACCCACAGGCTCCCCGACACCCTCGTCACGAATAACGGAACAGCATTCATGTCAGAGGAGTTCCAGACCTTCACAGTGCAAAACGCCATCCACCATGCATGATCGGCACCGTTCCACCCCGCCAAGTAGAGCACATGGTGTGGACCACCAAGGACTCCCTCTGCCACATGACACAAGGGGACTGGGAGTACCGCCTCACCGCTTTCCTCCTAGCTCAGCACAGCACCCACAGCACAACGACTAGCCGAAGCCCAGTGGAACTACTCATGGGCCGGCACCTCACAACAAGACTGGACCGCCTTCACCCCAACAGGGCTCAGGATGAGGCAGCGGTGGGTAAAAGTAGGGACCCCTGGACCTTCCGGCCCCAGGACCCAGTGTACGCAAATAACTGTGGGCCAGGGCCGGCAGGGTACCCACCAGAGTCACCAGAGCGACCAGCCCCGTGTCGTATGAGGTGCTAATGGAGGGGGGCAAAGCTGGCGCTGCCACTGCGATCAGCTATGGCGACGATTTCGGGGGGGGGGGGAGAACTGGGAGGAGGGCTGGATTGAGAAGGCAGCTGAGTGGGCAAGGGAGGCAGAACTAGTAAGTCCAGAGGTGACCCCTGAGGCCGAGCGGCCACAGGAACCAGAGCCACGACCGTGTGGAACGGTGGAGCCCGACCAAATGGCCTCGTCGCAGCTGCCAGCCCCAGAACAAGAGTCAGAACCAGAAACCCACACTGAGGGACACCGCAGACCACAGCGCATATGTAGGCGACCAGCATACCTCGACAACTATGAATGCTAACCTTCTGGGTGCAACGGAAACTTAGAGGGGAGGGGTGTTATGTACTAAGCTTGGAATCTAGGACAATAGGCAGGTAAGATCCTAGAATGCAACATGATTGGCCTGCGGGAGCAGCACAATCAGGCTCCAGGAGGGAAGCAGAATCAGCCAATCAGGCAGGACTCATTGTGTAAATAATATATATAAACCCAGAGGTTTTAGGGGGGGGGAACTCACTCACTGTTTTACGAGCTGCCATAAAGAACATGCAATCACTACGCAACTCTAGATATATTTCATAAACAAAAAAAAAGGGCTACAAGTCTTGGATGCAAGTCTTGAGACAAGACTAGAGGAAGGCTATGGGAGCCTGATTATGTCATTGCTTCCACAACTGCATTGAAAGGCAGGCAGGTTAAGTCTCAAACTACCTGGTCAAGGCTAAACTCCTCACAGATACCGGTAGGAGCGAATTCTGGGATATAAAGAAATCGCTTATACAGTAAAGGGACTTGCAGACTGTGTGCCCTGCACTTGTCAGCCAATCCCCCTCAAGTTATGGGGAAAACAGCTGCTTTTCCTACTCCACAGCCTGCTCTTGTCTCACTCTTTCACCAGATTCAGCCACATTCCTTTATGCCCACTCATTGGCTGAAGCACGATGTGAAAAGGCTGGGTGGGCAGCAGAAAAACGCAACCCTTAGACTGAGCTCCGGGGCCTACAGCAGTCTATCTGCTTTTGGATCTGGGGGAAAGGAAACCTTCGAGCGCATCAAAATGGTCTCTGCTGCAAGCAGGTGCAAAAATAAAACCCGGCTGAAAAGACAAAAAGCCGGCACAGCGAGGACCCGCTTTTCAATATTAGGGTCGCCCCTAAGAAACCACCTGCTGACGTGCCCGGGGCGGGGCCAGTCTAATCCAGGCGGCCACTGCCGCCACGCTCCCTCCCTCCCTCGGGCGCGAGAAGCGGAGGTGTGAACTTTCTTTTCTCCGCCCCTCGAGCGAGAGACAAGGAGGCTTCTACGTGCCTTTAGCCTCGCCCCGCCCCGCTCCCGCCAGGCCGGAAAGGGGCGGAGCCACGCGGCTCCCGCTATAAAAGAGCCCTCGCGCCCTTTTTGCTGTTGTTGTCGAGCGAACAGGACGCAGCTTTCTCTTTCCTGAAAGTAGCAAGCGGGTGATCGGTTGAAACAAAGTCGCAGCCATGCGGGAGATCGTGCACATGCAAGCCGGCCAGTGCGGGAATCAGATTGGAGCCAAGGTATAATGGGAAAGCGGGGGCAAGGGAGTCTCGGGGGGGGGGGCAAGGGAGTCTGGGGGTGGGATATATTGTTGGCAATAGCCGGGTGTGTGGGGACCAGCCGTGTCGTTTCCTTTTCTTGCGCCTCCAATGAAAGGCATTAATCGCCGCGTAAGAATTAAGCTGAAGGATTGGGGGGGGGAGGGCAAAGCACTAGGAAAATCCTCCGCGGGGTTATGTCTACGATGCGGCTCCTCTTTCGCAAAGCCTTGGATGCGGCGACCATCTTTCCTTGCCCCTCCCTGCCGCTTCATAGGACAGATCTTGCGGGAAACAACAAAGGCCTTCGCTTTCCATCGTGGCCAGATCTGTCTCCCGCAGTGTATTTCCCCTTCCTTACCAGCTAGAACTAGCTGCAATCCAGTTATAACGGTAAGCTTTTATTTAGGTTGCCTCGCCCCTCTGCGGAGGATGCAGCCTGTATTAGGAGCAGCGTTCAAGCTGGTTGGGTGTGTGCGTGATGGTGTAAAGCCGGAAGCCAATTGGCTTTTTTCTTTGTTAAACAAGTCCCTCCCCTCTTTCCCCAACGATATGTCCACCCGTGAAATGTAACAATCCTGCCTTTTGATGCCCTGTTGGCATTGCTTTGTGTGAAGGGAATCTGTCTCGTCATGGCGCAATGGGTCATGTGCTTGCAGTATGGTGGCTAAGGTGTGGCCGCGGCAGCTGCACGTGTTTCGTCATGCAGGCTTCCTCGTCGCCCTTGCTAAATGGCTCTGCAAAATTCCCATTTCAGTTCTGGGAGGTCATCAGCGATGAGCATGGCATTGACCCGACAGGCAGCTACCATGGAGACAGCGACCTGCAGCTTGAGAGGATCAACGTCTACTACAATGAAGCTGCCGGTAAAAATGGAGTGCTTGTCTTTTTAAGGAAGGGCTTCTAGCTGCCTCCGGAAATAAGTCTGTTGGCCATTTACGGAAATCTTGATTGATAGATTGCACAGCTTCCAACTAATTAAATCTGCAGATAAATATATAGTTCTTGCAGAGAGCCTTTTTTATTTTTATAAACAGATGCACTTCCTATTTTTGGTGTCCATCCCCACCTTAGAAGAATTTTTATTCTGTGTGAGGGGAATAGGAAGAATTTCTTTGTTCTAAGATGGAGCCTGCCTGCCATAAGCTCCCTAATTATGTGTTTTCGAACACAGGGTTTTTTGCTTGGGAGGGGAAACATTTACATTTTTGCTTCTGGATGTCGAAGGTTATTTATCATTTCTGTAATTGAAAGTGAATAACCTTGTAATAATAAAAATTTGCAGACAAATCTTTCCATGGGTACCTATGAAGTACAGGTGGGGAAGTGACTCTGGCTGCTGTGGTCTCTATGCACACATGTTACATGCACACATGGGCCAACCTTGACAGGTGAGCAGGACGTACCACCTGCCAGTCACCGGATGTCAGGTGGTAATAATAGTAATTATAATTATAATAATTTATTATTTATACCCCGCCCATCAGGCTGTATTTCCCCAGCCACTCTGGGCTGAACATTAAAAACATGGTAAAAGATCAAATATTAAAAACTTTCCTAAATAGGGCTGCTTTCAGATGTCTTCTAAAAGTCAGATACAGTGGTACTTCTAGATACGCACACCTCTGGTTGTGTATCTTTCAGGATGCGAACGCGGCAAACCCGGAAGTATTTTTCCGGATTTCGCTATAAGCGCATGCGCAGAAGCAGCACCTCCTGTTGCGAATTTCTTGGGATGTGCCAGAGTTCCGGAACGTATCCTGTTCGTATCCGGAACTCCCACTGTAGTTGTTTATTTCCTTGACATCTGATGGGAGGGCGTTCCACAGGGTGGGTGTCACTACCCAGAAGTCCCTCTGGCTGGTTCCCTGCAACCTCACTTTTCTCAGTGAGGGAACCACCAGAAAGCCCTCGGAGTTGGACCTCGGTGTCCAGGCTGAACGATGGGGGTGGAGACGCTCCTTCAGGTATACTGGACTGAGGCCTTTTAGGGCTTTAAAGGTCAGCACCAGCACTTTGTGCTCGGAAACGTAATAAGACCCCTGTCTAAGTTCAAAGGAGATTGCGGTAACAGCTGATGGGCCACAACTTAGCTGGGTGGGCTATGGGGAGGGACCGGTTCAGTGGTAGAGCAAGTGTATCTCAAGTTAAAAGGACTGGATAGTGGGTGATTTGAAAGACCCTGCAGACAAGGGAAGAATGATGCATGCTTTTCTCTGAGCTTGTACAAAGGTGCCGCTATGTAAAGGCATAACCAAGGCTAGAGCATGATTAAGGCCTGTTTTCTGAAGCTGATGCCAGAAATCTGCTTTCTTTGTGCGGTTGATTTTACTGACTAAATACCTTGGAGAATGTTGATAGCGGTTGTCATTGAAGATCTGCTCAGAATAAGTGCTGCTACGTGATATAAAATTCTTTTCTGAGTAACGCTGAGGGTTGCCAGGGGCACAGTAGACTGCAGATAATTTAGCGAGGTCATTGCATCCATAAATCTTTCTTTTGTTCTTGCTGCAGGCAACAAGTATGTCCCCCGTGCCATCCTCGTGGACTTGGAGCCTGGCACAATGGATTCTGTCCGGTCTGGACCCTTCGGCCAGATCTTTCGGCCTGACAATTTTGTCTTTGGTATGTAATATTCTTTTGGTGACTGTAGTTCTTGACAGGGAATCAGTGTATCTTGAAATCAATGTATCTTAGCCTGGAGAAGAGAAGGTTAAGGGGTGATATGATAGCCATGTTCAAATATATAAAAGGATGTCATATAGAGGAGGGAGAAATGTTGTTTTCTGCTGCTCCAGAGAAGCGGACACAGAGCAATGGATTCAAACTACAAGAAAGAAGATTCCACCTAAACATTAGGAAGAACTTCCTGACAGTAAGAGCTGTTCGACAGTGGAATTTGCTGCCAAGGAGTGTGGTGGAGTCTCCTTCTTTGGAGGTCTTTAAGCAGAGGCTTGACAGCCACCTGTCAGGAATGCTTTGATGGTGTTTCCTGCTTGGCAGGGGGTTGGACTGGATGGCCCTTGTGGTCTCTTCCAACTCTATGATTCTATGAAGCAGCTGCTGGAATGCTCATACCTACTCATTCCGAATGTTCTGCAAATCTCATCCCTATGCGAATTTCATCCCTTTGCAAAACCGCTGACTCTTCTGCCTGTCCTGGGAGACACTTGAATTAAACTATGAGGAATGTTTGACTAATCCTATACATTCTCCCTGCTGATGTACTGAAACAAGGGCAAGGCTAGTTATGCCAGGTGGCACATCTCCAGGTATTACACAATAGGTGATGTGGTACAAAGATCTCTCCTTCCTCTGGGCCAGTTTCATCATCCCCCCCCTACCTTCAAATGGCCAAAGGTACAAAAGGTCATGATCCAATGTACTTTTACAGAGCTGGGTCTTTAAAGACTATATTTGAGAACCAGAGGAAAATAAACTTGTTTTGTGGTCTGGGTCTGGACTTGGCTTATAAGAGGAACAGTTGGACCAGATCATGATGGCATTAGCAGATAAAAATCAATAGTTGCCCATTTGTTTCAGTATCCTTGTCTTTCTGCTTCCTCTAGGCCAGAGTGGTGCTGGGAACAACTGGGCCAAGGGCCACTACACAGAGGGAGCTGAGCTGGTGGACTCTGTGCTGGATGTGGTAAGGAAGGAGTCAGAGAACTGCGACTGCTTGCAGGGCTTCCAGTTGACCCATTCCCTGGGTGGTGGCACGGGTTCCGGACTGGGGACACTCCTCATCAGCAAGATCCGGGAGGAGTATCCCGACAGGATCATGAACACGTTCAGCGTGATGCCGTCCCCTAAGGTGTCAGACACAGTGGTGGAGCCCTACAATGCCACGCTGTCCGTCCACCAGCTGGTGGAGAACACGGATGAAACCTTCTGTATTGACAACGAGGCCTTATACGATATCTGCTTCCGCACACTCAAGCTCACAACTCCGACGTACGGTGACCTCAACCACTTGGTGTCGGCCACCATGAGCGGCGTCACCACCTGCCTGCGGTTCCCTGGCCAACTGAATGCCGACCTCCGCAAGCTGGCCGTCAACATGGTGCCGTTCCCTCGCCTGCACTTCTTCATGCCGGGCTTTGCTCCCCTCACGAGCCGTGGAAGCCAGCAGTACCGGGCCGTGTCAGTGCCAGAACTGACCCAGCAATTGTTTGATTCGAAGAACATGATGGCGGCCTGCGACCCGCGCCACGGGCGCTACCTGACGGTGGCGGCCATTTTCCGGGGCAGAATGTCCATGAAGGAAGTGGACGAGCAGATGCTCAACGTCCAGAACAAGAACAGCAGCTATTTTGTCGAGTGGATCCCCAACAACGTGAAGACGGCCGTCTGCGACATCCCTCCGCGAGGCCTCAAGATGTCGGCCACCTTCATTGGCAACAGCACAGCCATCCAGGAGCTGTTCAAGAGGATCTCAGAGCAGTTCACGGCCATGTTCCGCCGAAAGGCCTTCCTGCACTGGTACACCGGAGAGGGCATGGATGAGATGGAGTTCACGGAGGCCGAGAGCAACATGAATGACCTGGTCTCCGAATACCAGCAATATCAAGACGCCACAGCGGATGAGCAGGGAGAGTTTGAAGAGGAAGGCGAGGAGGATGAGGCTTAGGATCGCGGTGCTTTAGTGCAGTGGGGCAAGGGTTTGGGGGCCCAGTCTGTTCAGCTCTGCTGATGCATGCTTTTTCAGTTCAACTTGGTGCTGTCACTGTTGATTTCCCTCATTGCCCAAACCATTTGATTTGGAAGCACTTTTATAGGTGATAACATTCCACCATAATAGCAAAAAGTGGGTGCTATGAAGTTCTCTACACTTTCAGTTGGGGCTGAAAATGAACTTTAAAATAAATTTTACCCTTAAGAATATATTTACTTCGTTGTTAAGACAACTGTTGTCCTTCAGCTGTACGGATAATGCTATTGATCACACAATTGTACTGCAGCTGTTTTATAAAAATTATAAATTTATATAATTTTATAATTTTTATAAATCTTTGCAGAGGTTACTTGTATCGTAGTTTATCTGAAATAAAGATTTCTCAGCTGCTCCAGATAAAGGAAGCTAATTACACAAGCCGTATTGAAAATTCAGGAATCTAGAAATAGTAGATTGAAAAACCCATTGAGGAACAACCTGAGAACACCTCTGCACTATTTGTAATATATTTAGATGATTATGCTCTCCTTGGGTTGCTAATACTATGTTAATAGATAATGTTGATTGTCATCCTTAGGCTTCTTGGTGCATTTCCTAATTGAGTGATGAGGGACCTGTGGTCTTCCAGATACTGTTGGACTCCCACTCCCATCAGCCCCAGTGAGCATGGCGAGTGGGAGTTTTAGTCCAACATCACTTGGAACGTCACAGAATCCACATCCCTATTTAAGGAAGCTGGAGTAAACTTTGAAGGCAACAGTGTGGTAAGTCTACAGCCCAAATTGCCCTGACATTAAGGAATACTGTTGTCCATTGAAAAGTAAGGTGCTACTCTACCCCTAATTGATGCAACAAGAATTGCAACACAAATTTCATTTTTCCTGCAGATGGTCCCTCAATAGAGGTTGTGTCTAAGTAACCACTACTCAATTTAGGAACTGCACTCATGTTCATTACAGTGAGGAATTGTTTTCTTTTGGAATTAATTTAGTCAAGGTTTTTTGTTTTTGTTTTTTTAAAACAAAAACAAAAACAAAAAAAACCAACACCTAATCACACTCATCTTCAAAGAGGAGAGTCAAGACCTCAGCCTAAAACCAATTGCTTGAAGGTATGGTAAATGATCCCTAGCTAGCAGAATCAGTGGGCAGGAATGATGATAATTGTAGACCAAAAACAACTGGAGGCACATGTTTGGGAAACTCTGTACTAAATGAACAAATGCCTTTTTCAGGGTGGAATTTGGCAAACATGGTAGTAAAGGACTGAAACAAAGCTTTCTAAACGAGGTTAATAAACTAGCCCTTTCGGCCTATGCTTTTTTTTCTTTAATGGAGCTAAACACTCTCAAGCCCTTATACCCCAACTATAGGAAAAACTTATTACTTCACCTTGTGCATGTTGTTTGGAGGTGGCTGACGTAAATCTGCTGGGTTGCTGAATTTGTTGCTGAAATCTATTCAGTTTTTTATCGCAGAACTTGAATTCTCATCCCTATAGCTCCCTTGTGAGGAAGATGTCAGGCATTCTTTAGCTGTGATTCCTGCACTGCAGGGGGTTGGACTAGATGACCCTTTGCGTCCCTTCCAACTCCTCCAGCTCTTCAACTCTTTGGCTTTGTCAAGCCCAGCACCTGAAGCACTGGTGTCATGCACACGCTTACTTTTAAAGGAAATCAACTTTGTAAAATGCAGGGCGGGAGAGAGAGGAGTGGCACCACTTTTTATGGTGTATTTTAATCTGAAGCATCAGTAGTGGAGTTAGGTTCCCCTTGCCCCAATTCCCTTCAAGCGTTTCTAATCTAAAGCAATAGCATGTGTGGTATCCTATGATCAACAGGCCTCACACCTGTTACAGGTAGGTAGCCGTGTTGGTCTGCCATAGTCAAAACAAAATAAAAAATAAAAAAATTCCTTCCAGTAGCACCTTAAAGACCAACTAAGTTTTTTCTCACCTGCCTCACACCTGCAATCCACGGAACTGAATGTACATGCTGATCTTCTCAAAAGCCTACAAGGGATCACTGGGTGATGCACAGCCAGGAACCACAGCACCATCTCCTCGGGTCCTTATCTTTTCCTTTGAAGTACCACATTTCATCTTCCCTGGGAAAACATTTTGAATATAAACATTTTGCCCTCTTTCAACCATCAGGAGGGTCGGAGCGAAATATAAAATACATAGTAAAGATAAAGGGACCCCTGACCATTAGGTCCAGTCGTGTCCGACTCTGGGGTTGCGGTGCTCATCTCGCTTATTGCCGGCGTACAGCTTCCGGGTCATGTGGCCAGCATGACAAAGCTGCTTCTGGCGAACCAGAGCAGCGCACGGAAACGCTGTTTACCTTCCCGCCAGACCGGTTCCTATTTATCTACTTGACGCATTTCTCCTGATTTTGTACTCCATTCTTACAAATTAAGCAATACAGTGGTACCTTGGTTTTAGCAGCGGTGTAGCGGGGGGTCGGGCTGCCCCGGGCTGCGCCCTGGTGGGGGTGACATTCGGGGCAGGGGTCCCGCGCCTCCAAAGCCGCCCTGGGCTTTTTCTATTTGTTTTTATAAGGCTATTTTCGGCGCTGCCGGGACGGAGCCACAGGGGCGGCCAGCGAGGAGGGGTGTCATGCTTGTCACTGATGTGACACCCTCCCTTGCTGGCCGCCTCTGCGGCTCTGCCCCGGCAGCGCCGAATATAGCCTTCCCCCCCCCTTTCAGTGGCTTTTTTCGCCGCTGGGCTCCCTGGGTGGAGCCACGGCATGGAAGAGAGGGGCGGGCAAGCGAGGAGGGGTGTCACGCTTGTCGCTGACGTGACACCCCTCGTCCCTCCTCGCTGGCCCGCCCCTCTCCATGCCGCAGCTCTGCCCAGGGAGCTTGAAAGTGCCTGCTTTGTCTTCCTCCCCCCCCCCCTTTCAGCGGCTTTTTTCGCCGTTGTATGGAGGCAAGGGGCGGAGGCGTCGCTCCGTGCACATTCGCGTCGTGACGTCATGTGCACGGAGCGACGCCCCGCCCCAGGGGTGCCGCTTGGCTTGCCGCCCCCATCAGCCAAGCGGCAGGCTACGCCCCTGGTTTTAGAACAGCTTAGTTTATGAACAAGTTGGAAATACAATGCTGCAAACACGGAAGGTGGGAGCAGGTTAGTTTCTCACAAAGCATGCTAAAAACCTTGCTCTTTTTCTTAACAAAGGCTGGTGATCTGGGGGTTATGATTTTTGTGGAGGAAGATGCCCTTGCTGTCGCATGGATGCCCATGGATCTCAGGAACATTAACCCTGCATGCATCGCGAAATGAGGCACCAAATGTGGAATGGTGCTGCGGAGCCACATCTCTGCATGCGACCCTGATATTCAGACATTAAGTGCGGGTGTCTTCAAAGGAAAGCTGGTGTGCATAGTCTTTCCTTGGTAGAGGCAATGAGGTGCTCGTCCCTTGGTACACAGAGGGAATAAAGTTGCACACAACACCAAGGAGAGCTGCAAAAATATAAGCTGACTTTCAAGGTAGAGTCTCTTGGGCAGAAGAGACTTCTGGGTGATCCCTCAAAGGAACCTTTCATCTCCTGGCAATTTCAGCAAACAAAAAGTAGCAAATCATTAAAATCGAACCGCTCATTAAAGAGCACTAAAATAGTTCGTTGTTCAACAGGACTCCATGGCCTTAAAATAAGCACAGAGAGTATATTTGCATCTTTTGTCATTTAAGTTAGAAAATGCAGGAAATTAGAAAGCAGATGGGATAAAATGGAGGGTGGGAAAAGATCCGAAGAAGGAAGAATGGCAGTTCAAGGTGGTGGAGTATGCAAAATCAGTGGGTCTAACCAGGAGAATAGGGGAATTCTGGGGAAATAATTGTAAGCAAGTGAAAACACTAGGATTATGGTAAATTCAACAGTAAAAATCATGCTAAGGTAATATTTTTTGGGGGGGGGCGATTTAGATGGTTAGAATGGAATATGCAGTAATGATGGGAAGCTTAAAAGAACCATGGGAGCTGAAGAAGGGAAGCCAATGGTTGCATTATTTTATTGGTGAAAGTATAATTGTGGAAAATATACAAACTTTCAATAAAAAATATTTATTTTTAAGGAGAAAGATGTGATAAGTAAAACCAAGGCGATATGACTTATATGCACAGCCTTTCAAATATGCCTCTGAGCTCTTAATCTCGGCATGTTGGCTGACAGAATCATAAATAGCCAAGAAGAAGAAGATATGCAGCTAAATACTGTTGCCCGTCACCCCATTCTCCCAAGTTGTGTAAGATTCGAGGGGTTTCAGATGCTTACTGCGACGAACCCCCTCCCTCTTGTCTCTCTCTCGAAAGGAAGGTTCGTCTTCGAAATCCAACTCCCTCTCACTATAATGTTTTTATTATTAATGAGAGTCCGTATCCAGCTTACGTGGCCTGGTATCCTTAATGCTCTGGGCTAGTTATGTGAACCACCTTTGGCCTACAGTGCTGCCCTCAACTCTGCTCCCCACTTGCCTCACACTTCTGGCAACTTAATGGCACTCTAGGTTTTCACCTTCTAACCCCTCTCTGTGTGACTCTGAGACACAAACTAACACCCTTTCCTCAGGTAAGTTTTGCCCCCTTTCCCGAGTACACACCTCTGTGAGCTTTGATACCCTGCTGGATTAATAATCACGATTCCTTTATGGCACAACAAGAACTGGGCCAATCCGTTACACTTACCCAGGGTCCATGTTTCCTACTGGAAATGAGGCACAGCAGAGACTGGTGCCTTTTGTCGGATGTATCATCACTGAAACCGTCAACTACAACATTTCCTGTTGCCTAGAGTGGACACACAGGGGAATGTTGCTCCAGACAGGGAGGACTTCCTGTCATACCTGCTCTGGAGCCTCTTCCTCCTGTGTGTGGCCAGGTAGATGTGTGTGGCCCTAGTTGACCATGTAAAAGGGCTAGTCATGCAGCCATCTTCCCCTTTCCCCCATTTTATCCTTCCGGACTCCTCTTCTGGCTCTTAGCCAGCACATTAGGGAGGATGGAAGCCACCAGGTAGAAAGTCTGAGGCCTAGCTCAGACTGCTTTTCTCTACAAATGCAACTGTAACCACAAGATAAAGCCTGCCTTCAGAATACTACTGTGAACTGAATGTAAGTAAACTTTACTCTTACTTTTAAACAAGACTGCCGTGTTATTATTTTAGGAGGGAAATAAAAGGGACAATTTGCCAGGAACAATCCAGACTGGATTGCTTAACTGAAATGATTCTAACAAATCAACTTGCTCTGAAACAAAAATAAAAGTTTGGGGATAACCATCATTTTAATGCAAGCTATTTTGCCCATAAGTGAAAGCTTAAAATTTTTCTATCTGTCTAAACTTTTCTTGATATTGTTCCAGGTTGGAATATAATTATCTTGAAATAAGTTTATATTTTTGGAGCTAATCTTAATTCCTAGATATTTTGCTCTTTGACAAGTTTTTAATCCAGTTTGTCTCTCTATAGCCTCCACCTCAATCTCTGTTAAATTTTTGATCAACAATTTAGTTTTAACCTTGTTTAATGTAAATCCGGCTTGGGTTCCAAATTCGTTTATAATCTCCAATGCTCTTTGGATGCTTTCCTTTGGGTCCTCAGTTGTCAGAATCAGGTCGTCCGCATATGCTTTTAACTTATAGCTTCTTCCTCCGATTTTTATCCCCCTGATGTTAGGGTCTTCTCTAAGTTGATTATTTAATACTTCCATGACAAAGATGAATATTAAAGGGGACAGTGGGCAGCCCTGCCGAGTACCCTTATTAATTGGAATGTTTCCGGTGATCCCTCCATTAATTATTAAGTTTGCCTTTTGTCGATTATATATTGCCTTTATTATACTGCAGAAAGTGTCGCCCAGTTCCATTTGCTTCATTAATTCTTTCATGAATACCCAAGAGATTTTATCGAATGCCTTCTCGGCGTCCAGGAGCATCAGCACCGCTGGCTTGTCAATTTTTACATCTAGGTATTCAATAATGTTTATAATATGCCGAACGTTACTATATAGATATCGCCTAGGAAGGAACCCTACTTGATCTTTATTGATTATATCCTGCAATATGCTTTTAAATCTTTGGGCCATTATGTCCGCAAAGATTTTGTAGTCTGTGTTAAGTAGAGCAATTGGCCTATAACTTGACATTTGAACTGGATCAGAATCAGCTTTAGGGATTAGCGTGATGTAGCTTTCTTCCCATGACCTTGGTAGCTCACCATTCTGTAACACATCGTTCATCGTGTCCTTTAAAGGTTGAAACAATATTTCCTCCATCTTTTTATAATACAAGGCAAAAAAAGCCGTCAGGGCCGGGTGATTTGCCTTGCTGCAGTTTTTTAATTGCCTGGTGTAATTCCATAGCTGTTATAGGTGAATTTAGGGCCGTAATTTTATCTTTAGGAATTTGCTTCAATTTATTATTTTGGATATATTGGGTGATCCTTTCCTCATCTACATTTTCTTTTTTATATAAATCTTTATAGAATTCCACAAAGCAGTTATTAATCTTAGCTGGGTCTGTAATCCAATTTTCTCCAATTTTTATCTTACTGATTATACGTTGTTCTTTTTTTCCCTTAAGTTGCCAGGCTAGCAGCCTGCCTGGCTTATTTCCATATTCGAAATTTTTTTGCCTCATTGTTTTTATTTTCCATTCAATTTCTTCATTTACTATAACCGCGTATTGAGTTTGTAAAAATTTTATCTTATCCTTGATAATCTGATTATCCGGAGATTTAAACAGCTCTTTCTCAGTTTTTTTATCTCATCCCATATTTGTATCCTCCTTTTTTCCTTACATTTTTTTTTTATAACTGCCCTGCTGAATGAAGAAACCCCTGAGGACAGCTTTGCTTGCCTCCCAGACCATCTTAATATTAACCTCTTTATTTGAAGTGAAAAGGAAGTACTCCTTAAGTGTTTTCTCTGCCTCCTTGAGGGTTTCCTCTTTTTTCAGTAAATTTTCGTTCAGCCTCCATCTAGTCCCGCCCACCCGGTTGGACCTTAATATAAGTTGGACCGGATTGTGGGGAGGGAAAAAATAAGGGAATGGCAGAGATATCTATCTGGATTTTTATGGCAAGGAAAACGACCCAGGATAAGCCATTTACATATGATAGACATTAAGAGGCAGGGAGGCTTGGCCTCGCCTGATTTAAGTTTATATTATGATGCCGCCTGTCTCACCTGGTTGAGAGAGTGGTGCCGATTGGACAATCCTGAATTGTTAGACCTAGAGGGATTTAACTTACGATTCGGATGGCACGCATATTTGAACTACGACAAGCATAAAATACACAAAGAGTTCTCGGGTCATATAATAAGAGGTCCTTTATTAAAGGTGTGGTTAAAATATAAACATTTGCTGGAACAGCGGACCCCATGGTGGTGTTCTCCCCTGGAGGCGCTGGCAGTGAGGCGAACAAATACGGAAGCAAACTGGCTTTCTTATAGGGACCTGTTGGAAAAAAACGGAGACAAATTACAACTTAAGTCTTACGAGCAAATAAAAGACAAATTACAGGGGTGGTTCCAATACCATCAGGTATTTGAGAGATTCAAGGAAGATAAAAACAAAGGGTTCGAGGAAGAACATTCAAGATTTGAGGTAGAAGTGGTAAACTCAAACTTCAAAACACTTTCGAGAGCGTACCGTATTTTGTTAGATTGGCTACTTATGGAAGAGGAGACAAAACCGGCTATGATCTGGTGGGCCCAAGATATTGGGCATAATATCTTCTTCCAGAGGTGGGAAAACCTATGGAAAGTAGGTTGGTCATTTACCGCCTGCACAGCCATCAGGGAGAACTTGGTAAAAATGTTTTATAGATGGCACCACACTCCCCACAAGCTAAACAAAATGTACAAAAAAATTTCAAATCAATGTTGGAGGTGTAAGGAGGTGGGGGACTACTACCATATATGGTGGCGCTGTAAGGTAATCGAACCATTCTGGACAAAAATTCATGCGGAACTGGAACATATTCTAAAAACCAAATTTATGAAAGCCCCAGAAACTTACCTTTTGGGGATTACTCCACTAGATATTCCAAATAAAGCCCGGATTTTTTTCCAATACGCTGCCGCCGCCGCGAAAATACTGAGCGCTTCATACTGGAAACAGGAGAAACCACCAAATAAAAAAGAATGGTTAGACAAGACAATAGAATATATCGAATTAGTTGTGTTATCAGAAAAACTAAGGGACAATTCAAGAAGTAAGGTAATAGAAGAGTGGGATAATTTCATTAAGTATATTTTAGAAAGATGTGATCTGAACAGGGAGTATGCTTTGTAATCAGCTCCTGCAAGAAAAGATACTGTAAGATAGGAAAAGGTTAAAGAGAAAGAAAAGCAATAATAATGTAAACAAACAAAAGTAGAAAGTGGGGAAAGGTGGGGCGTCAAAAGAGGGAAGTCAAAGAATATGAAAAAAATGTAAGAAATATAATAATGATGAATTGTGATGAATGTTAGATGTGTGGTATAGAGGAGCATACCGTGTTTCTCCTAAAATAAGACACCGTCTTATAATCTTTTTATCCTCCAAAAAACACAGTATGGCTTATTTTTGGGGGATGTCTTATTTTTATTAAGTGTGGTACAGCAATCTACATTTATTCCATTATAATAAAGTCGTCTTCTTCTGGAACATCATCATAACTCTCCAAACCCGAAGGAGAAGGAGACTCCACCACACTCATTGGCAGCAAATTCCACTGTCGAACAGCTCTTACTGTCAGGAAGTTCTTCCTAATGTTTAGGTGGAATCTTCTTTCTTGTAGTTTGAATCCATTGCTCCGTGTCCGCTTCTCTGGAGCAGCAGAAAACTTTTCTCCCTCTTCTATGACATCCTTTTACATATTTGAACATGGCTATCATATCACCCCTTAACCTTCTCTTCTCCAGGCTAAACATACTCAGCTCCCTAAGCCATTCCTCATAAGGCATCATTTCCAGGCCTTTGACCATTTTGGTTGCCCTCCTCTGGACACGTTCCAGCTTGTCAGTATCCTTCTTGAACAGTGGTGCCCAGAATTGGACACAGTATTCCAGGTGGGGTCTGACCAGAGCAGAATACAGTGGTACTATTACTTCCCTTGATCTAGATGCTATACTCCTATTGATGCAGCCCAGAATTGCATTGGCTTTTTTAGCTGCTGTTGACTCATGTCAAGTTTGTGGTCTACCAAGACTCCTAGATCCTTTTCACATGTACTGCTCTCAAGCCAGGTGTCACCCATCCTGTATTTGTGCCTTTCATATTTTTTTTTTGCCCAAGTGTAGTACTTTATATTTCTCCCTGTTAAACTTCATCTTGTTTGGTTTGGTCCAGTTCTCTAATCTGCTAAGGTCATTTTGAAGTGTGATCCTGTCCTCTGGGGTATTAGCCACCCCCTCCCAATTTGGTGTCATCTGCAAACTTGATCAGGAGAGAGATGGTAATTACTTAATTCTGGAGGAAATGGGAAGGTTTTTTCACCTCCTCCCTTCTTGCAGAGAAACACCTTAAAATTCTTATAACAACACAAAGGAGAAATCCCAAAATGCAAGGTTTATTGGGAACAAGGAAAGTATGATGAAATTATAAAATAATATACTAAAGCTGCAAAGCTGGCTGCTCTTATATGCAGGGCTGCAGCAGTAAGAAATCTGGAGTTTAACTTGTTGGAACAGAAACAGAGTGTATTTGCCTTGTTGTTCCTTTGATATGCTAATTACTTAATCCAAGGTAAACAAAGAGGGTTGAGCACACGGAGCAAAAAGACGGGCTCTGCTCCCTTCCCCCACAACCAAGCTACCGTAACCTCAGCGCAGGGGAGATCTGTGCTATCTCTATCTCCGATCTCTGTTATCTACGATCTGGCTGAGGGGAACTTCAGCGGCAATGGATATCGCTTCCAGGGCTTTTCTCTGCAAAGAGCCGAAGGGGGAGAGGGAGAGGAGCTGTTTTCTTTAACCCGAGAATTTCAAGGGATATAAATTTTCAGGGAGAGCAGCGGGAAAAGGCTTAGAATACGAGGGTTTCCCGCCAAAAACGGGAGGGCTGACAGCTCTGCACCAGGTACCCGATCTCACTACCAGTACCCGGTACGTCTTATTTTCGGGGTATGCCTTATATTTTGCGACCCCTTGAAAATCCTGCTATGCCTTATATTTTAGGTATGTCTTATATTATGAGAAACACGGTATGTTAAAATATGAATACTGTATAAGCATATGATTATCTTTATTGTGCTCTGAGATGAAAAAGTGTTTGCTAATAATATGTTGGTGGGGTGAGCTGTATGTAAGATAAAAAAAGGAAAACCAATTAAAAACAACAACAACAAATCAACTTGCTTCCAGCAACCTGCAAGGGAATGTGCTCTGCCGCTTGCTCACTAGCGTGAGTGAGGAGGGATAATACTTAATCAATATATCCTCTCCTACTTTCCTCAACATTCCTACACCTTAATTTACACACATATACAACCTGAGTCTATGAAGGAGGGGCTTACAGCATTAACATCCCAAAAGGGTCTTGTTTCTCCCATAGCTGCAGCCTCCCGGACTCTCTGCTTGCTGCTTTTTCTCCAGTTTCTTGCTCACATCACAGCCAGCTCTCAAACTCTACTTCAAACTCTGGCTTTGTCTTCAAATTCACTCTGAGTTGAAGGAAGGGCCCTTTCTATTTGCTTTCTGTCACAGAGCTCCCCCTCTTTGCTTCCCTAATGGCTCGCAACCTTCCCTTTGTTCTCTAAATGGCTCATCTCCCAAGCGATTACCTGATCAGGAAACTGGCCTGGCTTATTTTTTAACATTTACTGGACCCAGGAATATAGGGGAGTCTGGTCCCCACAAACTCATAACACTATGTTCTGTCCAGAGGCCCCTAGGAATATGCTGCATCTCCACACGGTGCTAGAGAGGGCCATGATCATAGATGCACATGAACTTCAGCAGAGGTGGGGAGCACTCTGCTCACATCCGAATATGAGAGAGGGAAGGAAGAAACAATGGCAATGGGGAGACACCACAAAACACAATAGAAAAGAAAAGCAGTCATACAACAGGTGTGCTTTCAAAATCTCTACTAGTCCCTTGAGATGTTACTCTCTGGGCAGAAAACTCCCGAATGATAGTCCCATTCAGTCACAACCAAAGCTGTGAAGACCAATCACCCCACACTAGTAAACAAAAAAAAGGGGGCTACAATCCTAATGATAGTTTATTGGATGCAAGTCTTGAGACAAGACTAGAGGAATGCTATGGGAGCCTGATTATGTCATTGCTTCCACAACTGCATTGAAAGGTAGGCAGGTTAAGTCTCAAACTACCTGGTCAAGGGTAACCTCCTCACAGATAGGAGGGAATTCTGGGTTATAAAAGAAATAGCTTATACAGTAAAGGGACTTGCAGACTGTGTGCCCTGCACTTGTCAGCCAAATCCCCCTCAGGTTATCGGGAAAACAGCTGCTTTTCCTACTCCACAGCCTGCTCTTGTCTCACTCTTTCACCAGATTCAGCCACATTCCTTTATGTGATGCCCACTCATTGGCTGAAGCACGATGTGAAAAGGCTGGGTGGGCAGCAGAAAAACGCAACCCTTAGACTGAGCTCCCGGGCCTACAGCAGTCTACCCGCTTTTGGATCTGGGGGAAAGGAAACCTTCGAGCGCATCAAAATGGTCTCTGCTGCAAGCAGGTGCAAAAATAAAACCCGGATGAAAAGACAAATAGCCGGCACAGCGAGGACCCGCTTTTCAATATTAGGGTCGCCCCTAAGAAACCACCTGCTGACGTGCCCGGGGCGGGGCAGTCTAATCCAGGCCGCCGCTGCCGCCATGCCCACTCCCTCCCTCCCTCGGGCGCGAGAAGCGGAGGTGTGAACTTTCTCCTCTCCGCCCCTCGAGCGAGAGACAGGGAGGTTTCTACGTGCCAGGCCGGGAAGGGGCGGAGCAACGCGGCTCCCGCTATAAAAGAGCCCTCGGGGAGGGAGGGAGGGAGGCGCGCCCTTGTTTCCTGCTGCTGCTGTTGTTGTCGAGCGAGCAGGACGCAGCTTTCTATTTCCTGAAAGTAGCAAGCGGGTGATCGCTTGAAACAAAGTCGCAGCCATGCGGGAGATCGTGCACATGCAAGCCGGCCAGTGCGGGAATCAGATTGGAGCCAAGGTATAATGGGAAAGCGGGGGCAAGGGAGTCTCGGGGGGGGGCAAGGGAGTCTCGGGGTGGGGAATCTATTGTTGGTAATAACCGGGTGTGTAGGGACCAGCCGTGTAGTTTCCTTTGCTTATGTCTCCAATGAAAGGCATTAATCGCCGCGTAAAACTTAAGCTGAAGGATTGGGGGGAGGGGGGAGGGCAAAGCACTAGGAAAATCCTCCCCGGGGTTATGTCTACGATGCGGCTCCTCTTTCGCAAAGCCTTGGATGCGGCGACCATCTTTCCTTGCCCCTCCCTGCCGCTTCATAGGGCAGATCTTGCGGGAAACAACAAAGGCCTTCGCTTTCCATCGTGGCCAGATCTGTCTCCCGCAGTGTATTTCCCCTTCCTTACCAGCTAGAACTAGCAGCAACAATCCAGTTATAACGGTAAGCTTTTATTTAGGTTGCCTCGCCCCTCTGCGGAGGATGCAGCCTGTATTAGGAGCAGCGTTCAAGCTGCTTGGGTGTGTGCGTGATGGTGTAAAGCCGGAAGCCAATTGGCTTTTTTCTTTGTTAAACAAGTCCCTCCCCTCTTCACGTCCACCCGTGAAATGTAACAATCCTGCCTTTTGATGCCCTGTTGGCATTTCTTTGTGTGAAGGGAATCTGTCTCGTCATGGCGCAATGGGTCATGTGCTTGCAGTATGGTGGCTAAGGTGTGGCCGCGGCAGCTGCACGTGTTTCGTCATGCAGGCTTCCTCGTCGCCCTTGCTAAATGGCTCTGCAAAATTCCCATTTCAGTTCTGGGAGGTCATCAGCGATGAGCATGGCATTGACCCGACAGGCAGCTACCATGGAGACAGCGACCTGCAGCTTGAGAGGATCAACGTCTACTACAATGAAGCTGCCGGTAAAAATGGAGTGCTTGTCTTTTTAAGGAAGGGCTTCTAGCTGCCTCCGGAAATAAGTCTGTTGCCCATTTACAGAAATCTTGATTGATGGATTGCACAGCTTCCAACTAAATAAATCTGCAGATAAATATATAGTTCTTGCAGAGAGCCTTTTTTATTTTTTATAAACAGATGCACTTCCTATTTTTGGTGTCCATCCCCACCTTAGAATATATTTTTTCCTGTGTGAGGGGAATAGGAAGAATTTCTTTGTTCTAAGATGGAGCCTGCCTGCCATAAGCTCCCTAATTATGTGTTTTCAAACTTAAAATACAGACTTGGTAAGAAAAAGAAAAATGCACACCTGGCCAGAAAACTGGGGCTGTACTAAAGGATTTAAAATTCCTCTTCATCTCTCTGGGCTGGGGCCAGAAAAGGAATTAAAGTAATAAAAACAGGTTTTTCACGCACGGGGGTGGGGGAGGGACATTTACATTGTTGCTTCAGGATGTCGAAGGTTATTTATGATTTCTGTAATTGAAAGAGAATAACCTTGTAATAATAAAACTATGCAGACAAAACTTTCCATGGGTACCTATGAAGTACAGGTGGGGAAGTGACTGGCTGCTGTGGTCTCTATGCACACATGTAGACGCACACACGGGCCAACCTTGACAGGTGAGCAGAACATACCACCTGCCAATCACCGGATGTCAGGTTGTAGTAGTAGTAGTAGTAGTAATAATAATAATAATTTATTTATACCCTGCCCATCTGACTGTATTTCCCCAGCCACTGTCGGCAGCTCCCAGCAGAACATTAAGAACATGGTAAAAGATCAATTATTAAAAACTTTCCTGAACAGGGCTGCCTTCAGATGTCTTCTAAAAGTCAGATACAGTGGTACTTCTAGATACGCACACCTCTGGTTGTGTATCTTTCAGCATGCGAACGCGGCAAACCCGGAAGTATTTTTCCGGGTTTCGCTATAAGCGCATGCGCAGAAGCAGCACCTCCTGTTGCAAATTCCTCGGGATGTGGCCAGAGTTCTGGAACGTATCCTGTTCGCATCCAGAACTCCCACTGTAGTTGTTTATTTCCTTGACATCACATGGGCGTTCCACAGGGCGGGTGTCACTACCCAGAAGTCCCTCTGTCTGGTTCCATGCAACCTCACTTTTCTCAGTGAGGGAACCACCAGAAAGCCCTCGGAGTTGGACCTCGGTGTCCGGGCTGAATGATGGGGATGGAGACGCTCCTTCGGGTATACTGGACCGAGGCCGTTTAGGGCTTTAAAAGTCAACACCAACACTTTGAATTGTGCTTGGAAACGTAATAAGACCCCTGTCTAAGTTCAAAGGAGATTGCGGTAACAGCTGATGGGCCACAACTTAGCTGGGTGGGCTATGGGGAGGGGCCGGTTCAGCGGTAGAGCAAGTGTATCTCAAGTTAAAAGGACTGGATAGTGGGTGATTTGAAAGACCCTGCAGACAAGGGAAGAATGATGCATGCTTTCCTCTATCCTACATTCAGAAAATACCTGAAGGCAGCCCTGTTTAGGGAAGTTTTTAACTTGTGATTTTGATGTATTTCAATATTTGTTGGAGGCCGCCCAGAGTGGCTGGGGAGACCCGGCCAGATGGGCGGGGTACAAATAAAAAATTAATATTATTATTATCATCTGAGCTTGTACAAAGGTGCCGCTATGTAAAGGCATAACCAAGGCTAGAGCATGATTAAGGCCTGTTTTCTGAAGCTGATGCTAGAAACCTGCTTTCTTTGTGCGGTTGATTTTACTGACTAAATACCTTGGAGAATGTTGATAGCGGTTGCCATTGAAGATCTGCTCAGAATAAGTGCTGCTACGTGATATAAAATTATTTTCTGAGTATCTCTGAGGGTTGCCAGGGGCACAGTAGACTGCAGATAATTTAGCGAGGTCATTGCATCCATAAATCTTTCTTTTGTTCTTGCTGCAGGCAACAAGTATGTCCCCCGTGCCATCCTTGTGGACTTGGAGCCCGGCACAATGGATTCTGTCCGGTCTGGACCCTTCGGCCAGATCTTTCGGCCTGACAATTTTGTCTTTGGTATGTAATATTCTTTTGGTGACTGTAGTTCTTGACAGGAAATCAGTGTATCTTGAAGCAGCTGCTGGAATGCTCATACCTACTCATTCCAATTGTTTTGCGAATCTCATCCCTATGCAAAACCGCTGACTCTTCTGCCTGTCCTGGGAGACACTTGAATTAAACTATGAGGAATGTTTGACTAATCCTATACATTCTCCCTGCTGATGTACTGAAACAAGGGCAAGGCTAGTTATGCCAGGTGGCACATCTCCAGGTATTACACAATAGGTGATGTGGTACAAAGATCTCTCCTTCCTCTGAGCCAGTTTCTTTTCTCTCTTTTTTTTATTGAAACTCAATCCTTTATTACAACCAAACATAAATATTATGATTACAGTATTGTTACAGCATCATAATTGAGTGCAAATGCCAATACCAGTACAGCTACACATACCAACAAAAACCAACCCAATACCAAAAACACGTTACAAAGACATACCATAATAAGGAAAGAAAAAATAAAAAAACAAATAGCCCTACAAACTGAATAAAGGCAATTAACTAAATAAATAAAATTCCTTCTAGAAAAAAAGTAAAAAAGGGGGGGGAGACAAAAAAAAACCCTATACCACTCGACTTCCTGTCCACCCCATCTGTATGTTCTTTTGTAAAAATAAATGTACATCCTTTGTTATACTTTTCTTACTCTAATTCTGTTACATTCAGCTTTCTATGTCCTTAATTGTACTGCCAAACTAAATCTATCGCCAAGATCACTCAAATGCCACCATAGATACCATACCATTCGTATAATCCCGTACATAACATTTATATTTATCCCATCTTTCTCTGAATACTTTATTGGAGTTGCCTCTTAATCTATTTGTTAGTTGTGCCATTTCGGCGAGTTCTTGTAATTTGTGCCGTCAGTCTGTTAACTTTGGAGCTTCTGAATCTTTCCAGTTTTTAGCTACCAGAATCCGGGCTGCTGCCGTAGCATATAAAAAAATTTCTCTAACGTTGTTGGGAATGTCTTTTCCTATTATACTCAGTAAAAAAAGCTTCTGGCTTTTTGAGGAAGGTAATTCCTAGCATTTTCTTTAGTTCCTCATATATTATGTTCCAAAATGCCTTAATCTTCCTGCATAACCACCACATATGATAAAGGTCCCCCACACTTTCTCCACACCTCCAGCAGATGTTTGCCAATTTTTTGTAAATATTAGATAATTTCAGAGGTGTAAGGTACCACCTATGTTGAATCTTAAGCATATTCTCCTTGATGTAAAATTCATATCAATGCCCCAAAGCTTTTCCCACTCATCCATCATTATTGGGTGCCCTATATCCTGAGCCCATCTAACCATAGTCGACTTCACCTCTTCCTCCTTGACCTCCCATCCTAAGAGCAGCTGGTACATTTTCGAGATTATTTTAGATTTACTATTTAGTAACTCTACCTCAAATTTTGATGGCTCTTTGTTAAATCCAATTTTGGTGTCTTGTTTGAAGATTCCAGATAATTGATAATCTAACCATCCTGAAAGTTGCCCTTTTATTTCCTCATACTTTCTTAGCTTGATTTCCCCTCTTCTGTCAACAATTCTCCATAGGTCATCCAATTTCCTTTCATGTTATTTCCCCCCACTGTGATTGCTTCTAGTGGTGAAATCCACCTTGGGGTCTTTACTTCAAGGAGTCGTCTGTATTTTTCCCATACTTTAAATAAAGCCTTTCTTACTATATGATTTAGGAAATTCTTGTGGACCTTTTGTTTTTCATAATTTAAATATGCATGCCATCCGTATTGAATGTCATACCCTTCTAAATTCAACATTTCTGTATTTCTAAGTAGGCACTATTCTCTTAGCCATGAGAGACATGCTGCCTCGTAATATAATTTTATATCTGGGAGACCGAATCCCCCCCTTTCCTTGATGTCAATGAGGACCTTATGTTTGATTCTCGGGCATCTTCCTGCCCAAATAAATTTTGATATTTCTTTCTGCCAGTTATCTATATGTTTTGATCCTTCTAGAATTGGAATGTTTTGAAATAAAAATAATAATTTAGGTAAAGAATTTAACTTAATTGACGAAATTCGACCCAGAAATGATAAATTCAATCTACTCCATCTCTCAAGATCTTTCTTAATTTCTGTCCAACATTTCACATAGTTGTCCTCATAGAGATTTATATTTTAGGTGGTCAGCCAGATTCCTAGATATTTTATTTTAGAATGTATTTTTAAATTTGTTACTTCTTCCAATTCTTCTTTTTCTTTTAATGACAGATTTTTAGCTAGTAGTTTGGTTTTATTGTAATTCAGCTTAAATCCTGAGTTATTTCCAAGTTCTTGCATTATCTCCAGTGCTTTGCAAAGACTATTTTTTGGGTCCTCCATTGTTATGATGAGTTCATCGGCAAATGCCTTCAGCTTATATCAGTTCTTCCCCAGAATAATCCCTTTGATGTTCTGTTCCTCTCTAATTTGATTGTTTAATATCTCCATTATCAGAATGAATATTAATGGGGAAAGCGGGCATCCCTGTCTTGTTCCTTTATTAATATGACACTCTTCCGTAACATTCCCATTCACAATTATTCTAGCTTTTTGTGTAGTGTATATTGCTTTGATGCTATTACAGTATAAATTCCCAAAAATCATCTGTTGAAACAAGGTATGCATAAACTTCCAGGAGACATTATCAAAGGCCTTCTCCGCATCTACCACCATAAATGCGGCTGGCTTATCTATTCTTATATCCAAATATTCTATTAAGCCTACTATGTTCCTGATGTTATGTTGTAATTGTCTCCCGGGCAGAAAGCCGGCTTGGTCTCTATGTATAATTTCTTGAAGAATCTTTTTTGTTCTTTCAGCCAAAATGTATGTAAATAATTTATAGTCATTATTTAAAAGCGCTATCGGCCTAAAGTTGATCATTAGCTGGTTGTCCATTCCTTGCTTTGGGATTAAAGAAATAAAGCTATCCTTCCATGTGTTTCATCATCCTCTACCTTCAAATGGCCAAAGGTACGAAAGGTCATGATTCAGTGTACTTTTTCAGAGCTGGATCTTTAAAGACTATAATTGAGAACCAGAGGAAAATAAACTAGTTTTGTGGTCTGGGGTCTGGACAGTTGGACCAGATCATGATGCCATTAGCAGATAAAAATCAATAGTTGCCCATTTGTTTCTGTATCCTTATCTTTCTGCTTCCTCCTCTAGGCCAGAGTGGTGCTGGGAACAACTGGGCCAAGGGCCACTACACAGAGGGAGCTGAGTTGGTGGACTCTGTGCTGGATGTGGTAAGGAAGGAGTCGGAGAACTGCGACTGCTTGCAGGGCTTCCAGTTGACCCATTCCCTGGGTGGTGGCACGGGTTCCGGACTGGGGACACTCCTCATCAGCAAGATCCGGGAGGAGTATCCCGACAGGATCATGAACACTTTTAGCGTGATGCCTTCCCCTAAGGTGTCAGACACGGTGGTGGAGCCCTACAATGCCACGCTGTCCGTCCACCAGCTGGTGGAGAACACGGATGAAACCTACTGTATTGACAACGAGGCCTTGTACGATATCTGCTTCCGCACACTCAAACTCACAACTCCGACGTACGGGGACCTCAACCACTTGGTGTCGGCCACCATGAGCGGTGTGACAACCTGCCTGCGGTTCCCTGGCCAACTGAATGCCGACCTCCGCAAGCTGGCCGTCAACATGGTGCCATTCCCTCGCCTGCACTTCTTCATGCCGGGCTTTGCTCCCCTCACGAGCCGCGGAAGCCAGCAGTACCGGGCCGTGTCGGTGCCAGAACTGACCCAGCAATTGTTTGATTCGAAAAACATGATGGCGGCCTGCGACCCTCGCCACGGGCGCTACCTGACGGTGGCAGCCATTTTCCGGGGCAGAATGTCCATGAAGGAAGTGGACGAGCAGATGCTCAACGTCCAGAACAAGAACAGCAGCTATTTTGTCGAGTGGATCCCCAACAACGTGAAGACGGCCGTGTGCGACATCCCTCCGCGAGGCCTCAAGATGTCCGCCACCTTCATTGGCAACAGCACAGCCATCCAGGAGCTGTTCAAGAGGATCTCAGAGCAGTTCACGGCCATGTTCCGCCGAAAGGCCTTCCTACACTGGTACACTGGAGAGGGCATGGATGAGATGGAGTTCACGGAGGCCGAGAGCAACATGAATGACCTGGTCTCCGAATACCAGCAATATCAAGACGCCACAGCGGATGAGCAGGGAGAGTTTGAAGAGGAAGGCGAGGAGGACGAGGCTTAGGATCGCGGTGCTTTCGTGCAGTGGGGCAAGTGTTTGGGGGCCCAGTCTGTTCAGCTCTGCTGATGCATGCTTTTTCAGTTCAACTTGGTGCTGTCACTGTTGATTTCCCTCATTGCCCAAACCATTTTATTTGGAAGCACTTTTATAGGTGATGAGAACATTTCACCATAATAATGAAAAGTGGGTGCTAGGAAGCTCTCCACGCTTTCAATTGCGGCTGAAAGTGTACTTTGTAAATTTTACCCTTAAAAATATCTTTACTTCCTTGTTAAAACAACTGTTGTCCTTCAGCTGTATGGATAATGCTATTGATCACACAATTGTACTGCAGCTGTTTTATAAAAATTATAAATTTATATAAATTTATAATTTTTATAAATCTTTGCAGAGGTTACTTGTATCGTAGTTTATCTGAAATAAAGACTTCTCAGCTGCTCCAGAGACAAGGAAACTAACTACACAAGCCGTATTGAAAATTCAGGAATCTAGAAATTGTAGTTTGAAAAGCCCATTGAGAACACCTCTGCACATTTTGTAATATATATGGAGGATTATGATCTCTTTGGGGTGCTAATACTATGTTAAAAGATAATGTTGATTGTCATCCTTAGGCTTCTTGGTGCATTTCCTAATTGAGTGATGAGGGACCTGTGGTCTTCCAGATACTGTTGGACTCCCACTCCCATCAGCCCCAGTGAGCATGGCGAGTGGGAGTTTTAGTCCAACATCACTTGGAAGGTCACAGAATCCACATCCCTATTTAAGGAAGCTGGATTAAACTTTGAAGGCAACAGTGTGGTAATAAGTCTACAGCCCATATTGCCCTGACATTAAGGAGCACTGTTGTCCATTGAAAAGTAAGGTGCTACTCTACCCCTAATTGATGCAACAAGAATTACAACACAAATTTCATTGTTCCTGCAGATGGTCCCTCAATACAGGTTGTGTCTAAGTAACTGGCCTACTACTACTCAATTTAGGAACTGCATTCAGGTTCATTACTGTACAGTGAGGAATTGTTTTCTTTTGCAATTCATTTAGTCAAGTTTTTTTTAAAACCTAATCACACTCATCTTCAAAGAGGAGAGTCAAGACCTCAGCCTAAAACCAAGAAGTACTGTTGTCCATTGAAAAGTACCGTATTTTTCCCACGATAAGACTCACTTTTTTTTTCTCCTAAAAAGTAAGGGGAAATGTCTGTGAGTTTTATGGAGCGAATGCGTGGTCCGTGGAGCCAAATTGCCCAGGGGCAAAAGCAGATCGTGCTTCTTTTTTAGAAAGAGGAAGGGGGTGTTGAAAGGAAGCCGCTAAGCAGCTGACCTAGCGATCTGGAGGGAGATAAGGCAGGCAGGCGCGAGTCTGGCTCAGCCCCGGAGAAGAGCCTCCGTCACTGCCTCCGCCTCCCGCCTGCCCCTCGCTCTGAAGGCAGGCAGGCGACCCCTCCTACCCGGCTCCCTGTAAAAAAAGCGGAGCGGGGAAGCACCCTGTCAGTGCAGCCAGGAGCGAAGAATCCCTCCTCTGCTGCTGGAGGAGAGAGATTGAAAGATCGTGTGCTGTTTGGGGGGTGGGGAAGAGAGGAGGAGAAGCATCGCTCAGAGATCCCCAGCCCAGCTGGTTTGAGGGAAGATCACATGCTGGTTGTGGGGGGAGGGAAAGAGAAGCGTTGCCCACCCTGCACCTATCCCTGCCCCCTCGTTGGAAGCAACCAGTCCCTGCACCATCAGGGGAAGCAGCCAGCACCCACCCTGCCCCCATCCCTGGGAGATAGGGTGCCTCCCCCCAAGAACTACATAGAGGCCAACCAGATGTGTGTGTGCCCCCCCCCCCGCAAATGGAAGCCATAGAATCAGAATTGTCAAGTTGGACGGGACCTTGAGGGTCATCTAGCCGAACCCCCTGCGATGCAGTTGTCCTCTTCCAACTTGAATAAAATATGGGGAGGGCCAGGTAAGCCCCACCTCACCTCACATACCATATCAGCTTTTCTCAACCTGTGGATCCCAAGATGTTGAACTTCCTTTTCCTCCTCTAAAAACTAGGTGCGCCTTATGGAGCGAGAAATACAGGTAAGTTGCTACTCTGCCCCTAATTGTTGCAACAAGAATTACAACACAAATTTCATTTTTCCTGCAGATGGTCCCTCAATACAGGTTGTGTCTAAGTAACCACTACTCAATTGTAGCTGATTCCTGCATTGCAGGGGGTTGGACTAGATGACCCTTTGCGTCCCTTCCAACTCCTCCAGCTCTTCAACTCTGGCTTTGTCAAGCCCAGCATCTGAAGCACTGGTGACATGCACACGTTTACTGAACACCTTCCTTTTAAAGGAAATCAACTTTGTAAAATGCAGAGAGAGGAGTGGCACCACTTTTTATGGTGTATTTTAATCTGGAGCATCAGTAGTGGAGTTAGGTTCCCCTTGCCCCAATTCCCTTCAAGTGTTTCTAATCTAAAGCAATAGCATGTGTGGTATCCTATGATCAACAGGCCTCACACCTGTTACAGGTAGGTAGCCAGCCATGTTGGTCTGCCATAGTCAAAACAAAATAAAAAATAAAAACATTCCTTCCAGTAGCACCTTAAAGACCAACTAAGTTTTTTCTCACCTGCCTCACACCTGCAATCCACGGAACTGAATGTACCAGTGTTCATGCTGATCTTCTCAAAAGCCTACAAGGGATCACTGGGTGATACACAGCCAAGAACCACAACACCATCTCCTCGGGTCCTTATCTTTTCCTTTGAAGTACCACATTTCATCTTCCCTGGGAAAACATTTTGAATAGAAACATTTTGCTCTCTTTCAACCATCAGGCGGGTCGGAGCGAAATATAAAATACATAGTAAAGGTAAAGGGACCCCTGACCATTAGGTCCAGTTATGACTGACTCTGGGGTTGTGGTGCTCATCTCGCTTTACTGGCCGAGGGAGCTGGCGTACATCTTCCGGGTCATGTGGCCAGCATGACAAAGCCGCTTCTGGCGAACCAGAGAAGCGCACGGAAACGCCGTTTACCTTCCCCCCCCCAGAGCGGTTCCTATTCATCTTTTATAAAATTCATAAGTAGCAAAAAAACTACAACACGTTTCCCCTGATTTTGTACTCCATTCTTAAGAATTAAGCAGTACAGTGGTACCTTGGTTTTAGAACAGCTTAGTTTATGAACAACTTTGAAATAGAACGCTGCAAACCCGGAAGGTGGGAGCAGGTTAGTTTCCCACAAAGCATGCTAAAAACTTGCTCTTTTTCTTAACGAAGGCTGGTGATCTGGGGGTTATGATTTTTGTGGAGGAAGATGTCCTTGCTGTCGCATGGATGCCCTTGGATCTCAGGAACATTAACCTTGCAGGCATCGCGCAATGAGGCACCAAATGTGGAATGGTGCTGCGGAGCCACATCTCTGCATGCGACCCTGATGTTCAGACATTAAGTGCGGGTGTCTTCAAAGGAAAGCTGGTGTGCATAGTCTTTCCTTGGTAGAGGCAATGAGGTGCTCGTCCCTTGGTACACAGAGGGAATAAAGTTGCACACAACACCAAGGAGAGCTGCAAAAATATAAGCTGACTTTCAAGGTAGAGTCTCTTGGGCAGAAGAGACTTCTGGGTGATCCCTCAAAGGAACCTTTCATCTCCTGGCAATTTCAGCAAACAAAAAGTAACAAATCATTAAAACCGAACTGCTCATTAAAGAGAGCTCTCTATAAGCACTAAAATAGTTTGTTGTTCAACAGGACTCCGCGGCCTTAAAATAAACACAGAGAGTATGTTTGCATTTTTTTGTCATTTAAGTTTGAAAATGCAGGGAATTAGAAAGCAGATGGGATAAAATGGAGGCTGGGAAAAGATCCAAAGAAGGAAGAATGGCAGTTCAAGGTGGTGGAGTATGCAAAATCAGTGGGTCTAACCAGCAGAATAGGGGAATTATGGGAAAATAATTGTAAACAAGTGAAAATGCTAGGATTATGGTAAATTCAACAGTAAAAATAATGCTAAGGTAATATTTTAAGGGGGGGGGGCGATTTAGATGGTTAGAATGGAATATGCAGTAATGATGGGAAACTTAAAAGAACCATGAGAGCTGAAGAAGGGAAGCCAATGGTTGCATTATTTTATTGGTGAAAGTATAATTGTGGAAAATATACAAACTTTCCATAAAAAATATTTATTTTAAGGAGAAAGCAGATGTGATAAGTAAAACCAAGGCGATATGACTTCTATGCACAGCCTTTCAAATATGCCTCTGAGCTCTTAAACTCGGCATGTTGGCTGACAGAATCATAAATAGCCAAGAAGAAGAAGATATGCAGCTAAATACTGTTGCCTGTCACCCCAATCTCCAAGATGTGTAAGATTTGAGGGGTTTCAGATGCTTACTCAGGGTCCATGTTTCCTACTGGAAAGGAGGCACAGCAGAGACTGGTGCCTTTTGTCAGATGTATCATCACTGAAACCGTCAACTACAACATTTCTTGTTGCCTAGAGTGGACACACAGGGGAATGTTGCTCCAGACAGGGAGGACTTCCTCTGGAGCCTCTTCCCCCTGTGTGTGACCAGGTAGATGGGCGTGGCCCTAGTTGACCATGTAAAAGGGCTAGCTATGCAGCCATCTTCCCCTTTCCCCCATTTTCTCCTTCCGGACTCCTCTTCTGGCTCTTAGTCAGCACATGGCTCATCCTTACAGAGGATGTAAGCCACCAGGTATAAAGTCTGAGGCCTAGCTCAGACTGCTTTTCTCTACAAATGCAACTGTAACCACAAGATAAAGCCTGCCTTCAGAATACTACTGTGAACTGAATGTAAGTAAACTTTACTCTTACTGTACTTTTAAACAAGACTGTCGTGTTATTATTTTAGGAGGGAAATAAAAGGGACAATTTGCCAGGAACAATCCAGACTGGATTGCTTAACTGAAATGATTCTAACAAATCATCAACTTGCTTCCAGCAAGCTGCAAGGGAATGTGCTCTGCCGCTTGCTCACTAGCGTGAGTGAGGAGGGATAATACTTAATCAATATATCCTCTCCTACTTTCCTCAACATTCGTACACCTTAATTTACACACATATACAACCTGAGCCTATGAAGGAGGGGCTTACAGCATTAACATCCCAAAAGGGTCTTGTTTCTCCCATAGCTGCAGCCTCCCTGACTCTCTGCTTGCTGCTTTTTCTCCAGTTTCTTGCTCACATCACAGCCAGCTCTCAAACTCTACTTCAAACTCTGGCTTTGTCTTCAAATTCACTCTGAGTTGAAGGAAGGGCCCTTTCTATTTGCTTTCTGGCACAGAGCTCCCCCTCTTTGCTTCCCTAATGGCTCACAACCTTCCCTTTGTTCTCTAAATGGCTCATCTCCCAAGCGATTACCTGATCAGGAAACTGACCTGGCTTATTTTTTAACATTTACTGGACCCAGGAATATAGGGGAGTCTGGTCCCCACAAACTCATAACACTATGTTCTGTCCAGAGGCCCCTAGGAATATGCTGCATCTCCACGTGGTGCTAGAGAGGGCCATGATCATAGATGCACATGAACTTCAGCAGAGGTGGGGAGCACTCTGCTCACATCCGCATGCAACTAAGAGTATGAGAGAGGGAAGGAAGAAACAATGGCAGTGGGGAGACACCACAAAACAAAACACAACAGAAAAGAAAAGCAGTCATACAACAGGTGTGCTTTCAAAATCTCTACTAGTCCCTTGACATGTTACTCTCTGGGCAGAAAACTCCCCAGTGCCGAGTGATAGTCCCATTCAGTCACAACCAAAGCTGTAAAGACCAATCACCCCACACTAGTAAACAAAAAAAAGGGGGCTACAATCCTAATGATAGTTTCTTGGATGCAAGTCTTGAGACAAGACTAGAGGAAGGTTATGGGAGCTTGATTATGTCATTGCTTCCACAACTGCATTGAAAGGTAGGCAGGTTAAGTCTCAAACTACCTGGTCAAGGGTAACCTCCTCACAGATAGGGAATTCTGGGTTATAAAAGAAATCGCTTATACAGTAAAGGGACTTGCAGACTGTGTGCCCTGCACTTTTCAGCCAAATCCCCCTCAAGTTATAGGGAAAACAGCTGCTTTTCCTACTCCACAGCCCGCTCTTGTCTCACTCCTTCTTCACCAGAGTAGTATGAAGCCAGCAGCTAGGCATGCTATTGAACAGGATTTTCCCGGCAGCGTGAGCCCTTTCTTAACAACCCCACATTCCTTTATAGTCGGTGATGCCCACTCATTGGATGAAGCACGATGTGAAAAGGCTGGGTGGGCAGCAGAAAAACGCAACCCTTAGACTGAGCTCCGGGGCCTACAGCAGTCTATTTGCTTTGGGATCTGGGGGAAAGGACACCTTCGAGCGCATCAACATGGTCTCTGCTGCAAGCAGGTGCAAAAATAAAACCCGGCTGAAAAGACAAAAAGCCGGCACAGCAAGGACCCGCTTTTCAATATTAGGGTCGCCCCTAAGAAACCACCTGCTGACGTGCCCGGGGAGGGGCCGGTCTAATCCAGGCCGCCGCTGCCGCCATGCCCACTCCCTCCCGCTCCTCTCCGCCCCTCGAGCGAGAGACAAGGAGGCTTCTACGTGCCTTTAGCTCCGCCCCGTTCTCGCCAGGCCGGGAGGGGAAGGGGCGGAGCCACGCGGCTCCCGCTATAAAAGAGCCCTCGGGGGAGGGAGGGAGGCGCGCCCTTGTTTCCTGCTGCTGCTATTGTCGAGCGAGCAGGACGCAGCTTTCTCTTTCCAGAAGGTAGCAAGCGGGTGATCGCCTGAAACAAAGTCGCAGCCATGCGGGAGATCGTGCACATGCAAGCCGGCCAGTGCGGGAATCAGATTGGAGCCAAGGTATAATGGGAAAACGGGGGCAAGGATATTGGGGGGGGGGGGAATCTATTGTTGGCAATAGCCGGGTGTTTCTTTTTCTTGCGTCTCCAATGAAAGGCATTAATCGCCACCTAAGAATTAAGCTGAAGGATTGGAGGGGAGGGGGGGGGCAAAGCACTAGGAAAACCCTCTCCGGGGTTATGTCTACGATGCGGCTCCTCTTTCGCAAAGCCTTGGATGCGGCGACCATCTTTCCTTGCCCCTCCCTGCCGCTTCATAGGACAGATCTTGCGGGAAACAACAAAGGCCTTCGCTTTCCATCGTGGCCAGATCTGTCTCCCGCAGTGTATTTCCCCTTCCTTACCAGCTAGAACTAGCTGCAATCCAGTTATAACGGTAAGCTTTTATTTAGGTTGCCTCGCCCCTCTGCGGAGGATGCAGCCTGTATTAGGAGCAGCGTTCAAGCTGCTTGGGTGTGTGCGTGATGGTGTAAAGCCGGAAGCCAATTGGCTTTTTTCTTTGTTAAACAAGTCCCTCCCCTCTTCACGTCCACCCGTGAAATGTAACAATCCTGCCTTTTGATGCCCTGTTGGCATTGCTTTGTGTGAAGGGAATCTGTCTCGTCATGGCGCAATGGGTCATGTGCTTGCAGTATGGTGGCTAAGGTGTGGCCGCGGCAGCTGCACGTGTTTCGTCATGCAGGCTTCCTCGTCGCCCTTGCTAAATGGCTCTGCAAAATTCCCATTTCAGTTCTGGGAGGTCATCAGCGATGAGCATGGCATTGACCCGACAGGCAGCTACCATGGAGACAGCGACCTGCAGCTTGAGAGGATCAACGTCTACTACAATGAAGCTGCCGGTAAAAATGGAGTGCTTGTCTTTTTAAGGAAGGGCTTCTAGCCGCCTCCGGAAATAAGTCTGCTGCCCATTTACAGAAATCTTGATTGATAGATTGCACAGCTTCCTACTAATTAAATATGCAGATAAATATATAGTTCTTGCAAAGAGCCTTTTTTATTTTTATAAACAGGTGCACTTCCTATTTTTGAAGGAGTCCATCCCCACCTTAGAATATTTTTTTTCCTGTGTGAGGATAATAGGAAGAATTTCTTTGTTCTAAGATGGAGCCTGCCTGCCATAAGCTCCCTAATTATGTGTTTTCAAACACAGGGTTTTTTGCTTGGGAGGGGAAACATTTACATTGTTGCTTCTGGATGTCGAAGGTTATTTATGATTTCTGTAATTGAAAGCGAATAACCTTGTAATAATAAAAAATTGCAGACAAATCTTTCCATGGGTACCTATGAAGTACAGGTGGGGAAGTGACTCTGGCTGCTGTGGTCTCTATGCACACATGTTACATGCACACACGGGCCAACCTTGACAGGTGAGCAGGACGTACCACCTGCCAATCACCGGATGTCAGGTGGTAATAATAGTAATTATAATTATAATAATTTATTATTTATACCCCGCCCATCAGGCTGTATTTCCCCAGCCACTCTGGGCTGAACATTAAAAACATGGTAAAAGATCAAATATTAAAAACTTTCCTAAATAGGGCTGCTTTCAGATGTCTTAAGTCAGATAGTTGCTTATTTCCTTGACATCTGATGGGAGGGTGTTCCACAGGGAGGGCGCCACCACCGAGAAGGCCCTCTGTCTGGTTCCCTGTAACCTCACTTCTCGCAGTGAGGGAACCACCAGAATGCCCTCGGAGCTGGACCTCAGTGTCTGGGCTGAACAATGGGGGTGGAGACGCTCAGGTATACAGGGACCGAGGCCATTTAGGGCTTTAAAGGTCAGCACCAACACTTTGAATTGTGCTCGGAAACAGCCGATGGGCCACAACTTAGCTGGGTGGGCTGTGGGGAGGGACCAGTTCAGTGGTAGAACAGGTGCATCCCAAGTTAAAAGTGGGTGATGTGAAAGACCTTGCAGATGCGGGAAGAATGATGCATGCTTTCCTCTAAGCTTGTACAAAGGTGCCGCTATGTAAAGGCATAACCAAGGCTAGAGCATGATTAACGCCTTTTTTCTGAAGCTGATGCCAGAAACCTGCTTTCTTTGTGTGGTTGATTTTACTGACTCAATGCCTTGGAGAATGTTGATAGCAGTTGCCATTGAAGATCTGCTCAGAATAAGTGCTGCTACGTGATATAAAATTCTTTTCTGAGTAACGCTGAGGGTTGCCAGGGCACAGTAGACTGCAGATAATTTAGCGACGTCACTGCATCCACAAATCTTTCTTTTGTTCTTGCTGCAGGCAACAAGTATGTCCCCCGTGCAGTCCTTGTGGACTTGGAGCCTGGCACAATGGATTCTGTCCGGTCTGGACCCTTCGGCCAGATCTTTCGGCCTGACAATTTTGTCTTTGGTATGTAGTATTTTTTCGTTGACTGTAGTCTCCCTTCTTGACAGGAAATCAATGTATATTGAAGCAGCTGCTGGAATGCTCATACCTACTCATTCCAAATATTCTGCAAATCTCATCCCTATGCGAATCTCATCCCTATGCAAAACCGCTGACTCTTCTGCCTGTCCTGGGAGACACTTGAAGTAAACTATGAGGAATGTTTGTTTATTCCTATACATTCTGCCTGCTGATGTACTGAAACAAGGGCAAGGCTAGTTATGCCAGGTGGCACATCTCCAGGTATAGGCAATAGGTGATGTGGTACAAAGATCTCTCCTGCCACTCAGCCAGTTTCATCATCCCCTACCTTCAAATGGCCAAAGGTACGAAAGGCCATGATCCAATGCACTTTTTCAGAGCTGGGTCTTTAAAGACTATAATTGAGAACCAGAGGAAAATAAACTGGTTTTGTGGTCTGGGTCTGGACATGGCTTATAAGAGGAACAGTTGGACCAGATCATGATGCCATTAGCAGATAAAAATCAATAGTAGCCCATTTGTTTCTGTATCCTTGTCTTTCTGCTTCATCCAGTGTGGTGTAGTGGTTAGGAGTGGTAGACTCGTAATCTGGGGAACCAGGTTCGCGTCTCCGCTCCTCCACATGCAGCTGCTGGGTGAACTTGGGCTAGTCACATTTCTCTGAAGTCTCTCAGCCCCACTCATTTGGGTAGTGATAAAGTGTGATATCAAATCCAAACTCTTCTTCTTCCTCTAGGCCAGAGTGGTGCTGGGAACAACTGGGCCAAGGGCCACTACACGGAGGGAGCTGAGCTGGTGGACTCTGTGCTGGATGTGGTAAGGAAGGAGTCTGAGAGCTGCGACTGCTTGCAGGGCTTCCAGCTGACCCATTCCCTGGGCGGTGGCACAGGCTCTGGGATGGGGACGCTGCTCATCAGCAAGATCCGGGAGGAGTATCCCGACAGGATCATGAACACGTTCAGCGTGATGCCGTCCCCTAAGGTGTCAGACACAGTGGTGGAGCCCTACAATGCCACGCTGTCCGTCCACCAGCTGGTGGAGAACACGGATGAAACCTTCTGTATTGACAATGAGGCCTTGTACGATATCTGCTTCCGCACACTCAAACTCACAACTCCGACGTACGGGGACCTCAACCACTTGGTGTCGGCCACCATGAGCGGCGTCACCACCTGCCTGCGATTCCCTGGCCAACTGAATGCCGACCTCCGCAAGCTGGCCGTCAACATGGTGCCATTCCCTCGCCTGCACTTCTTCATGCCGGGCTTTGCTCCCCTCACGAGCCGCGGAAGCCAGCAGTACCGGGCCGTGTCAGTGCCAGAACTGACCCAGCAATTGTTTGATTCGAAGAACATGATGGCGGCCTGCGACCCTCGCCATGGGCGCTACCTGACAGTGGCGGCCATTTTCCGGGGCAGAATGTCCATGAAGGAAGTGGATGAGCAGATGCTCAACGTCCAGAACAAGAACAGCAGCTATTTTGTCGAGTGGATCCCCAACAACGTGAAGACGGCCGTGTGCGACATCCCTCCGCGAGGCCTCAAGATGTCCGCCACCTTCATTGGCAACAGCACAGCCATCCAGGAGCTGTTCAAGAGGATCTCAGAGCAGTTCACGGCCATGTTCCGCCGAAAGGCCTTCCTGCACTGGTACACCGGAGAGGGCATGGATGAGATGGAGTTCACGGAGGCCGAGAGCAACATGAATGACCTGGTCTCCGAATACCAGCAATATCAAGACGCCACAGCGGATGAGCAGGGAGAGTTTGAAGAGGAAGGCGAGGAGGATGAGGCCTAGGATCGCAATGGTTTAGTGCAGTTTGGGGGCCTAGTCTGTTCAGCTCTGCTGATGCATGCTTTTTCAGTTCAACTTGGTGCTGTCACTGTTGATTTCCCTCATTGTCCAAACCATTTGATTTGGAAGCACTTTTATAGGTGATGAGAACATTTCACCATAATAATGAAAAGTGGGTGCTATGAAGTTCTACACTTTCAATTGGGGCGGGCGAACTAGGAGCTGAAAGTCAACATTGTAAATTTTACCCTTAAGAATCTATTTACTTCCTTGTTAAGACAACTGTTGTCCTTCTGATAAATGGCTAAAGCTAATGATCACACAATTCTACTGCAGCTGTTTTATAAAAATTATAAATTTATATAAATTTATAATTTTTATAAATTTTTGCAGAGGTTACTTATATCAGTTTATCTGAAATAAAGACTTCTCAGCTGCTCCATAGACAAGGAAGCTAACTACACACGCCATATTGAAACTTCAGGAATCTAGAAATAGTAGTTTGAAAAGCCCATTGAGGAACAACTTGAGAACACCTCTGCACATTTGAAAGCGTGAAAAAGAAGAAATCCGTACAGCAGCTTCCCCTAACCTGGCCCTTCCAGCTGTTTTGGATTCTACACCAGCTGGACTAGGTTGGGGGAGGATGCTCTACAGAATTCTGGAGGTGTATGCTCAGCTAATTTTGGATATTCCCTGCCCTCAAAAAATGTCCTTGTGCCACAATGCACAGTATATAAATTTGCAACCTGAATTGTGTGTTAGATGTTCAACAGTTTAATTTTTAATTGCAACATTTGCGGTTGTTGCGCTGCACACCTCAAAGGATGCAGATACTTAAATCATGACTGAATCATGGATAACTTTTTCTGCAGAGGGAGGACTTTGCCACTGAGTTGTACGGTTTACCTTCAGTTCCGTAGTTAGATTATATTTGGGGTATTATTTGCTCAATGACTTATCTCCCATGTTCCCTATAAAGGAAAACAAGCTGGCTTTTAAACCTTTCCATTTTAAGAGAATAAAAAGCTTGAAGATGTGGGGGGGAGAGGGGGAAAAGCAGCAAGTAGACAGCAAATAGAGCAGGAATAGATTCTGATAGCAGTGATCAAGCATGTTTTTTGTGGCATTTTTGTGTAAACATTAAGAATCTGTCATGAACTCAAACAGTTCCATGGTTTTTGTGTGGTGTTAAATATTGAGGACTCTATAAAGGCATGTGTTCTGAATAATGACTCGATGTTTTCTTCAAGATAGATCATACTGTGCATCTATTAAAACTAATGTACTTCCCTAATGTTCCTTTTAAAGTTGCTAAGAAACACCAGCAGTCCTTAATAGCCAAAAGGCAGACTTTAATGTTCATTTAAGTGTAAAACCCCCGAAAGGTTAAGATACAGCCAAACTGTTGACATGAGAAGCATGTTACAACATTGGTGCAAAACATATATAACAGGAAGAAATTTGATTCCCTTTCTCTCCCCCATACCTGATTAAAGTGGACTTATCGTCCTATCCACCCCATGAGTAGGAACAGCAAAGAAACTGCTGCTTATCAATTATTATTTATTAAATTTGTATACTGTGCTATATCCATAGATCTCAGGGTGGTTCAGTAACAGCTAGGAACATTTCATAGAAGAAATTTTTCCACCACTTTGTTAAATTCGTCTGCAAAGCGTAGGTGCAAATTATGTTTTCCTTCCGGCATCAAATGCAACCTGAAACGACAAAATGCGACAATTATTTCCCAGTCCATAATCGGCAGGACATGACTGCAGATGATTCATGTCATATAGCAAAGTGTTATGAGCTGCGGTGGCCATTTCAACATTCGAAGCAAGCAAATTTAGAAACAAGTTTCAGTGACACTTAAGCTCGCAGTCTTCGTTGTCTTGCTATCTCTACAAAATTACTGGATTTTAAAAATGATCCCTTAAGGAATGTTTTAGCAAGGTGGTTCATTTACTATGACAACATTACCGCGTTATTCACTGCAGGGCCTTCAAGACAGCTATTTTGTAGCTGCTACAGAATAAATTGCCTCCATTGTACCATGTGCCATTAAAGTCTTGCAGCATTTAGAGTTTTGAAACTGTTGCTAACAGTTTCTAACTTCCTAATGCCAGTGTCTAATTTTGGAAGCAGGCCCTTGAGCTTTCGTCTCAAGTTACGGACCCTAGACGCTTTGCTGAATTGCGGAAAATTGCGAAAGAATTTTGTGCTGGTTTGTTCAGGTTGCACTTTCTACTTGCGTTCAGAAACTGCATCTACTGTGCACAAATCTTTCCTATGGGATGGATCTTGTGAGTATTTCTACAATATCGTGGGTGGAAGCATTCTTTCAAATGATCGTAGCTTCTAGAAGCCTACAAAGTGGTTCGTTCTGAGCAGCTGGAGAAGCCTTTTAATCTATTCACATAATTTTTAGCTTTAGTTTCTCCTGCCCACCTCCCCAAGAAAAACTGACTTACTGTGAACCCTTGATATGTTTGTGAAGATATTCAGGGTGAAAGCGTGGAACCAAGGGATCTTTCTCTCCATGGATTATTAACGTTGGGCAGTTAATATGAGGCAGCAAAGACTGACAGATACTACCTGGGGGTGGGAAGTGGAAAAAAAAAGTCAAGATAATTTCCTTATTTATTTACTTTGAAATGGTAATATGCTTCACTGGGGAAATGTGATACTAACACCACCTATTTCCTCCTTGCAAAGGAAGTGAAATAGTTTATTCTTCTGGCTGCAAAAAATGGTTTAGTAGCAACTGGATCAGCAACAGAAATTACCACAATGGGAGCAATTCCTTGAGTGCCAGTCTATCTGATTCAGACAAAATTGCCAGGGTTCCCCCCCCCCTTCTCTCAGCATCTAGTTCTGAATTCTTAGACAACCTGTTCAAGCATGTACTGATAACTGCACCTAAGAGCTTTGGTACTTAAAAATATGTATTTGTGGGCAGTTTGCTTCTTCGTTTCCTTTTATTCCCCATCACGAGTGTCGGCACTTATAAATCTTGAGTTAAAATATGTCGACTCGGTTAATGCAGACAGGATGTTGTGTGTTCTGCACACACAAAATAAATTAACCCAATTTACTGAGTTCTGTGACCTGTACGCCACCCTGATACCATATACAGGTTTACAAAGAATGGTAAAGCTGATATCCAGCTCTACCTCTCTTTCAAATCAGAACCAGTAAAGGCGGTGAAGGTCCTGTGTGAGTGTCTGCAGGTGGTTGGAGGATGGATGATGGCTAACAGATTGAGGTTGAATCCTGACAAGACAGAAGTACTGTTTTTGGGGGACAGGAGGCAGGCAGGTGTGGAGGACTCCCTGGTCCTGAATGGGGTAGCTGTGCCCCTGAAGGACCAGGTGCACAGCCTGGGAGTCATTTTGGACTCACAGCTGTCCATGGAGGCGTAGGTCAATTCTGTGTCCAGGGCAGCTGTTTATCAGCTCCATCTGGTACGCAGGCTGAGACCCCACCTGCCCGCAGAATGTCTCACCAGAGTGGTGCATGCTCTAGTTATCTCTTGCTTGGACTACTGCAATGCGCTCTACGTGGGGCTACCTTTGAAGGTGACCCGGAAACTACAACTAATCCAGAATGCGGCAACTAGACTGGTGACTGGGAGCAGCCGCCGAGACCACATAACACCGGTCTTGAAAGACCTGCATTAGCTCCCAGTACGTTTCTGAGCACAATTCCAAGTGTTGGCGCTGACCTTTAAAGCCCTAAACGGCCTCAGCCCAGTATACCTGAAGGAGCGTCTCCACCCCCATCGTTCTGCCTGGACACTGAGATCCAGTGCCGAGGGCCTTCTGGCAGTTCCCTCACCATGAGAAGCCAAGTTACAGGGAACCAGACAGAGTGCCTTCTCGGTATTGGCACCCGCCCTGTGGAACGCCCTCCCACCAGATGTCAAAGAGAAAAACAACTACCAGACTTGTAGAAGACACCTGAAGGCAGCCCTTTTTAGGGAACCTTTTAATGTTTAATAGACTATTATATTTAAATATTTTGTTGGAAGCCGCCCAGAGTGGCTGGGGAAACCCAGCCAGATGGGCGTGGTATAAATTAATTAATTAATTAATTAATAATTACAATGTTACAAGAGTTTAAAAGATGTCCTGGCAAGGCCTGGGAACACTGAGAAGTCATCAAGAAATTAAACAGTGGCTATTAATAATCCAAGCAGCCCTAATCTCCTGATCTGCACTGCTGTGTGTGTGTGTGTTAGGCTATGGAAAAGGTGGAATTCTGTTAGTGGGGTGGGGGTGGGTCTTAATGGAAAGCAGTCACTGGACGTTCTGCTGGTGGTAGCTGGCAGAAAGGCCAGAAATGGTGTCAGGCTTGCAGATTCCCCAAAGGAACCAATTTTCAGATCCCTCGGCTAGGCCAGCCTGGAACTGGTGCAGCCAATTTTTTATTTCCACCTCTTCTCTCCTGGTTGTCAGAAGCTGGGATGCGGTGGCTGATATGCCACTCTACTTCTCCCCAGCTGGGACTGGGATAGTAATCATTCAGTTCCAGGTCTACCCAGAAGTCAGTCTCCCTGAGTTCATTGGGGTCTGCTCCCAGGATATGTGGGTAGGAGATTGCAGCCAGAGTTGCTTTGCCCAGCCTTGCTGCCCATTCTGTGCCCTCCAAGTGATTTGACCGCTTTGTCCTTGATGTACTGAATAGCCATTAGCATTCAGAAGGCTTTTTTATTTTTTTGGAAAAGCTCAGTTTTTAAAAAAAGCTCCTGGAAATTAGTCTCGAACGATTATTGCTTTTTTTAACCAAGACTGGCAATGATTGACTTAAGCAGAGAAGTGTAAGCAGGGAATGTTAATTTTTTTCTGAAAGGTGGAGTAGAAAAGCAGAAATACCTTGTGTGCAATTAGGCAAGTGTGTCATTTCCCCTACGAGACGTTCCAACCAGCTTGCTTGCTTAAAAAAGCAGAACCACGAGCAAAATGTACGGATCTGGCAAGCGTAACGGTTATTTCAAGGTTGCAGAACTGTTCAAATGGCAGTTCCTCATTTGCAGGTGGATTGCTGATCCAAATCTTAAGGGGGGAGATTGTCGTGAATCCGGAGATTTCCCCCCGCCCCAACACAATCCCTACTCTCAACGGCTCAGAAGCTTCTCTTGCCTTGCAAGTAGCATGGTGCTTTTCCAACCACTGCCACCAGTAAAAAAACAAAACTTCATATGGCAAGGAAGGTAAAATGACAGCTGGAGAAACAGTCTGCATTCGAAATGTTTATCCCATGGCGGCCATGTGTCAAAAGGTAAAAGGTAAAGGACCCCTGGACGATGAAGCCCAGTCAAAGGCAACTATGGGGTGCAGTGCTCATCTCGCCTTTAGGCTGAGGGAGCCGGCGTTTGTCCACAGACAGCTTTCCGGGTTATGTGGCCAACATGACTAAACCGCTTCTGGCGCAGTGGGACACCGTGACGGAAAACAGAGTGCACGGAAACGCCGTTTACCCTCCCGCCGCAGCGATACCTATTCATCTACTTATGTACACTGGCGTGCTTTCGAACTGCTAGGTTGGCAGGAGCTGGGGCAGAGCAACGAAAGCTCACTCCGTCGTGGGGATTCGAACCGCCGACCTTCCGATCGGCAAGCCCAAGAGGCTCAATGGTTTAGACCACAGCGCCACCCGCATCCCAAAGGGACACAAAATTGGGAGGGGAAGTTCATTCATAGCTGCTAAAGGGAGAGCCTCAGCTCTGATCTAAATAATCACTTGCTGGAACGCGGCTATAATCTATGGGAGGAGTTCAAGTTACGTCTGCTGAGGTGAATCAGTGCAAACATTTCAGCTCTGACAGCTCTCAACATTTTCCCTGCTCCTCAGTGCTGCTCTGGGGGGGGGGGGGGGGTTCCTAACCATGCAAGCCAATCTGGGAAGAAGTGGGATCATGAGGGAAGAGAAGGCAAGCCTCCATTGTGTAGGCTTCCGCTAATAGAAGGAATTAGTTAAATCTGACCCATTGTAATATTTCAGTTATTTTAAAATGATTGCATTTGTATCCCACCTTTCCCCTCACACAAAGTCAGCATTAATTTTTAAATGCTGGCAGATTCCTGGGAAGAAAGTTTGTGGATAAAGATGATTCTGAGATACAGCGATGGACAAAAGTGAAATTAAATGCAACAAAACAGGGCGGAGACCTAAAGCTTATCATTGCTGGCCTCTCTATCTCTCATCAGCTGCAGGATTTCTTACCGTTTGGCTTTTGTGCAAACTGGGAGATTCCATCCACCCAGGCTGCGCAGGTTGTGCTAAAGTAATCGTGGCCGTACATTTCTTCCATTGGCTGCCTGGCTCTTTCACTCCATTTTGAAACATCACGGATAGCTGCAGACAAGGGAATGAAATGTGTATATTAAAAGAAGTATCAAAATCCTGTCTACTATGAGGGAGTGGGGAATGTTTTGCAGCCCAAGGTTTAGACCTTGGCTAACTTTTCAGAGCTTCATGCCAACAGTGGGCAGGGTCAATGCAAATTGATTCACACAATTAAACACGAATCCAGCTCTATTCTAGTATTTTGAGAGAGAACCTCTTCCCACTTTCTCCAGATAATTTTAATACATCTTTATTATGCCCTGATTACTCATCATTTTTCTAGGCTAAAAGGCACCATACATCATAACCTTTAAACATAATGGACTGGATTTAGCCCCACCCCTAATCATTTTGGTTGCACTTTTTCCAACTCTACTGTATCCTATCTTCGCTTCAGTAACTAGAACTTTGCACAGTATTCCATAGATGGGTATAAAGGCATTGGTAACTGCATTTTCAATCTCTTTTGCAACCTAGAATTTTGCCATTTTCACAGCACTTAAACTCTGGGACACGGGTGGCGCTGTGGTCTAAAACCACTGAACCTAGGGCAGTGATGGCTAACCTTGACACTCCAGATGTTTTGGAACTACAACTCCCATCATCCCTGACCACTGGTCCTGTTAGCTAGGGATGATGGGAGTTGTAGTTCCAAAACATCTCTGGCCTAGGGCTTGCCGATCGGAAGGTCGGTGGTTCCAATCCCCGCGACGGGGTGAGCTCCCGTTGTTCGGTCCCAGCTCCTGCCAACCTAGCAGTTCGAAAGCAAGTCAAAGTGCAAGTAGATAAATAGGTACCACTCTGGCAGGAAGGTAAACGGCGTTTCCGTGTGCTACTCTGGTTCACCAGAAGCGGCTTAGTCATGCTGGCCACATGACCTGGAGGCTGTACACCGGCTCCCTCGGCCAATAAAGCGAGATGAGCACCGCAACCCCAGAGTCGTTCATGACTGGACTTAACTGTCAGGGGTCCTTTACCTTTTTTTATTTTGTATTTTGATATTTGTTGTAAGCCGCCCAGAGTGGCTGGGGAGACCCGGCCAGATGGGTGGGGTTCAAATAAATAATAATAATAATAATAATAATAATAATAATAATAATAATAATTATTATTTATTATTATTATTATTTTAAACACTGGATCAGCATTTGAGCTTTCCCTCACATCCTTCAATCCCTTTCTTGGTCAGTAACTATTAGCTCGGGCCCCACCAGTGTATAATGTAGGGTTTGTAAAAATCCAGACATAAATAGTTGTTGAGATTTTGGGGGGCATTCACCCAATAGCCACCACCCATGGCTGCAACAGAACCCAAGCTGTACCAGAGCCTGAATCAGAGCCACCTGTGTCCCCCAGATTTTTATTTTTTATTTTTTAAACCCCAGACATTTGCTTTAAAACGTAAATTTCCCTCCAGGTGGCCATATACACCCCCCAATAGAGGGCATGTCCTGGAATTTCTGGACATATGGCAATCCCAGTATAATGTGAAGTTAGGGTATTTTGTTCCACAGTACTTCATTTGACCCTTACTTACTCTGAGCGGCACTTGGCATTTTTTCATCCATTCATCCATTTTGGATGAATATAGTTGGAGCTCTATGCAATCCTTTTTTTCCTTTTGTCTTTACTACCCTGAATAATTGGATGTCATTAGCATATTGGCCGCCTCACTGCTCAGCTTGGTCGCTTATGAATAAGCTAAAAGCACCAGCTAAAAGCACCAGCAACAATGCAGCAGTATCCTAAGATCTCATCTCAGTGCTAGAAGCTCTCACATTTAAGTTTTTACTGAGGTTTTTTTTAAAAAAATGTAGCAGCAACATGTTTAGTTTTAAATTGAATTCTTTTTCTGCAGGGTTGTTAATTATAGTAGCTCCCCCCCCTCATTTCTGTTCAAGAGCAATTCAACTTTTCCTTAAAACATTTTTTTTTCTTTTTGTAACCACAATCCATGATACTTGATTCAAGAAGGCTTTTAATTCTATTTGCTGCTTATTCAACTGGTGCAAAACAATATTTTTCTGATTTATCGTTAACTATTTAATGGGAAAACAGCAAGTATTGTAGGGAGCTGAAAAGGTGGATAATCCATTTTCTGCTCACATATATTATGAGTACAGTGGAAAAAGATTTTATTATAATAGACCATTATAATATTTTCATTGTAGTGCGTTTTTATTATATTGGAGCATTAAGTTTTACATCTAGTAACCAAGCTTCCTTTCTGGGCTAGGAAGATAGCTCAATCATGAATTCTTCAAGCTTACATTAGTACTTCAATTTTTGAAATGTTTATGGTTGTTTAGAAAAGAAAATTAAAGAAAAACTTCAACATACCCTTTCTACATTCATCTGATACATACCATTGTAAAGTTTCACGTCCTCCTCTGTAACGCTGGGATTGGCTCCCCAAACCACCATTTTGTGGATGAGATTTGGATTCTTTGCAGCAGCAATGAGTGCTGTTATTCCACCGTCACTCCACCCCAGCAAGGAGAACTTCTTAAACTTCAGTGCCTTGTTTAGTACAGGGAAACAGACTGGAAATAACTGATTTTTTTACAGCTGAATGGCTTTACCTGAAGACACAAGTCTCTTCAGAAGCAACCCTTCCCCACTGAAATCAAGGGAATTTACAAGTGCTGGAAGTTTGGCTATGTTGCTCCTACTAAATTTCACCTATGGTACTGGAGGCTTGCTAGATCAGGGGTTGCTACCTTGTGGCCCTTCAGATGTTGATGGTCTTCTTGAGCATCCACCAGCTCAATCAGAATGGCCAATGGTCAGGAAAGATGGGAGTTGTAGTCCAGCAATACCTGGAGGGCCACAGATTAGCCACTCCCGTACTGTATCCTGACAACCTACAAGAAGGGTAGACAGCGCCCTTCCTCCAGATCATCTAAAGCAGTGTTTCCCAAACTTGAGTCCTCCAGCTGTTTTTGGACTACAATTCCTATCATCCCTGGCTGCTCGTCCTGCTGATGGGAGTTGTAGTCCAAAAACAGCTGGAGACCCAAATTTGGGAAACTGTGATCTAAAGTAATATCCAAACCTTTGTAAAAGTAAAATAGAGTAGGGACAACAGCCATCCCCTCCTGCTGGCAGAGTTTTACTCTGTGCTTTGAGTGAGAGTAGCCCATACATGCTGCCTCATTGATCCTTCCGTGAAGCACAGAGAAGTCTGCCACTTCAGTCATGATGGTTGGTGCCAGGCTAAGATGGTATGTGTGTATGAAGGCTACAAGAAGAAGAAGAAGAAAAAGAAGAAGAAGGAGGAGGAGGAAGAGTTTGGATTTGATATCCCACTACCGGTATATCACTACCCAAAGGAGTCTCAAAGCGGCTAACAATCTCCTTTCCCTTCCTCCCCCACAACAAACACCCTGTGAGGTGAGTGGGGCTGAGAGACTTCAGAGAAGTGTGATTAGCCCAAGGTCACCCAGCAGCTGCATGTGGAGGAGTGGGGAAGCGAACCCGATTCACCAGATTGTGAGTCTACCACTCTTAACCACTACACCACACTGGCTCTCAAGAACGTCTTATGAGGGTTCATTCCCACATGCTAGGGAGCTATGCTCATTCTGGAGGTGGACGGGAGATTAGAATCATAGAGTTGGAAGAGACCACAAGGGCCATCCAGTCCAACCCCCTGCCAAGCAGGAAACACCATCAAAGCATTCCTGACAGGTGGCTGTCAAGCCTCTGCTTAAAGACCTCAAAAGAAGGAGACTCCACCACACTCCTTGGCAGTAAATTCCACTGTCGAACAGCTCTTACTGTCAAGAAATTCTTCCTAATGTTTAGGTGGAATCTTCTTTCTTGTAGTTTGAATCCATTGCTCCGTGTCCGCTTCTCTGGAGCAGCAGAAAACAACCTTTCTCCCTCCTCTATATGACATCCTTTTATATATTTGAACATGGCTATCATATCACCCCTTAACCTTCTCTTCTCCAGGCTAAACATACCCAGCTCCCTAAGCCGTTCCTCATAAGGCATCGTTTCCAGGCCTTTGACCATTTTGGTTGCCCTCCTCTGGACACGTTCCAGCTTGTCAGTATCCTTCTTGAACTGTGGTGCCCAGAACTGGACACAGTATTCCAGGTGAGGTCTGACCATACAGTGGTACTATATTGGACCACTTTAATTGGACCACTGGATTGTAGGGCTAAAACTATTTGGCTTAACCATTCATGCCAACTCATTTGGTCCTCATTCTCTCTCTTCAATCCTCTTTGTGTTTCTCAATGTGTTTTTCTCCAGACGTAGGCCTGGCTGTTAGGAGCTATGGGAGAAAAGGGTTCAGCACCCGGTACCATGCACCTCTTTTGCTCTTAAAAGTTGTTTCCTTCAATTACATGCGAATGAGATGAAAGTTTCAGTGACTTGTAGTTTGGGTGCTAATACCTTATACTTGTTTTTGTTTGTGAAGAGGCTATATATAATGGTGAGGGTTTATTATTATTATTAAAGGAATTAAGCTGAATAGTTTTTGAAAGGAATAGGTTGCTGAAGCAGAAACGAGGCAGTGCAACAGAGGTATCCTGCTACTAAACAGTTAATCGTTTTCATAAAGTTCCTGAGCCACAAATTCTGAGGCTCAAAAAAATATAAGTTTTGCTTGCTGTGTTTGCTCCCACAACTAACATCCTAAAACCCCAGGGAGGGAACACTTCAGTTCTCCAAAGGGTGTTCCTTAGAAGGACAAATTTACCTGCATCAAGTCCACAGCATCTTTTGCATCTCTTTCAAAAAAATCTGCAGGGAAATCTCGAAGTGGGGGGATTGACTTTCCGTACCCACGAGGATCCCAGGCTACAACTGTGAATTGCTGCTTGTTCATAGACTTCAGCTGTGGTCCAAAATCGGTCTGGCCACTCCCTACAAAAAAACAGGTGAAATAATTGCACCAAAACAGACAATCGTTATGCCCAGGGCTGTTTTCAGGCGGAATTCACCGGAACTCAGTTCCAGCACCTCTCAGGTGGGCGCCATTGCCATTATAAGAGAACAATGGTGAGTTCCGGCACCTCTTTTTCTAGAAAAATAGTATGCATATTTTAAGTTTAAAAGGAAACTCTGCCTTATGGGTACCACCCAATAAACCAACTTTGTGTCTTTATTTCTCTGCTCAAGGAATTACAGATCTAACATATGGTAATATCCTACAACTACTGTCCACATCCACAGATATTCTCTTACAATGATGAGCAATTGGAAATTAAGCCCCAACAGTTATATTTACAGTGGTACCTCTGGTTACGAACTTAATTCGTTCCAGAGGTCCATTCTTAACCTGAAACTGTTCTTAACCTGAGGTACCACTTTAGCTAATGAGGCCTCCAGCTGTCGCCGCGTTGCAATTTCTGTTCTCATCCTGGGGCAAAGTTCTTAACCCAAGGTGCTACTTCTGGGTTAGCGGAGTCTGTAACCTGAACTGTTTGTAACCCAAGGTGTTTGTAACCCGAGGTACCACTGTACTTAATATCTATGCCCCATATGCTTACAATCAATGGTGCGAGGATACCTTTTGACCAGGGAAATGCGCCAGACTCATTCTAAGGATTGTTCTTGGTTACACTGTAGTGGCTTGGTGCAAGAGAGGTCAGGACTCATTTGACAGTTGCGGAGAAGGGGGAAATTCCACAGGTGTAGCTTGTGTGATAACGCTCATCACCAAGGAAGACCACATGGTGGGATATGAGCATAAGAACATAAGAAGAGCCCAATGGCCCATCACAGCCAACATCTTGTTCTCATAGGGGACAATCAGATGCCCATAGGATGCTCACATTGAGGACCCAAGCACAAGAGCCCTCTCTCCTACTGTGGTTCTCAGCACAGAAGCATTAGTGTCTCTAACTATGGGGGCAGAGCAATAGCTTTCATGACTAACAACCATCAAAAGCCTTCTCGTCTCTGGCTTTGTCTAACCCTCTCTATGTTGAGATAAGAGATGAGGCAATAGCTTTTGCGGAGAATTGAAAGCAGCTTGGAATTAAGGGGTGCTGCTCCTCCTCACCTGCACACCTGTCATCTTCTCTTCAGCTTTGGCATCCTTGCAAACACCTGTTTGACCAGAGGCAAGAAAAGCATCTCTACACCCAGGCAAGCAATGCCTCTTTCAAATCCAGTTCTACATTCTTAAAAACTGCATATTTAGCCTAAATAGGTCAACAAACATGTAGAAGTCCATGAACACTCCTGAATTAAATAAATGGCACAGAAGGAGTTCTCTATCTTAGCTACAAAATGGATTACTTCTGTATGATGGCTATGCTCAATCTCCACTGTCTGAGGCAAGATGACTCGGAATACCTGTGTGTGTGAATCAAAAGTGGGGAAAGTTGTACTTGGGTCCAGCTGGTCTGGGTGACCACTGTGAGAAAAAGTTGGTGGACTGAGTTGTTCTTAGTTCCTTACAAGATTTTTTAAAAATCATTGCCACTCTGTAAGAGTGTGAATGGTATGAATAAGCCTGGTTCTTGTGTACTGTATATATCTTACCGAGGAAAAGAACATCACCGAGAAAGACCACAAACATAAGACAAAGACCAAAGACGTAAGACAAAAAGATCCAAACCTAACATTCCAGGGAGAAGCAAGACAGCATGGCTTCCACTTCCCGTTTGCTGATAATGTAGTCGGACGCCATTCACTTCGACTTTAGCTGAGGTTACTGAAGTGCTAGAGGAAATATCAGCCCCCCCCCCCAAAAAAAACAAATAAAATTTTAGCTTTATAATACCTGAATTGGAGCTCAGACTGTCCAGTCTTACTGTTAAGACTGATGCTGTTAGTGAAAGAAGGATAAAGTGTGGTGGTTTGCACTTTAGGTACGGAAGGAATGTTTTGTCCTGTACGATAGGAGTGAAGTTGCCAAAAATTAGGAAAACAGAATTGTGCTCTGAGGCTGTTCTTTTAGCAGACTGTGAAAGATTTACTCAGTGCTTTGCCAGCTTTTGAAGGAGGATGGGCCTTCAGCTGCTGGGGAATAGACAAATGAAGCATCCTCCCTTATGGAAACACAGAGTGCTGCTATCCATTTGAAGTGGTTCTGTAAGTGCAAGGATTTTTGTTTGTACAGTGGATCTCCCCCTCCCTCTCCTTCCTCTGTCCATCCCCCACTCCCTCCACAAATCTGCTGGGGGGGTTCAGAGGAGAACTCCAGAACAGATTTAACTGCCGGGATTGTTGACTTAAAATCCGGGTACTCTCCAAAAGATGAGGAACAGCAGTACATTATTGCAACATTCATAAACCAAATCCTTCAGCCTCATTTGATCTGAGTTTCTTCTCCCACACAGATCTCCTTACAATCCAAATTCAGAACTATCAATTACATCCCATTGTGAAGCAAGTAATGTCACTTACTAATTGCATGGTGGTGTTTTAGTTATTAAATAGGCGTATACGTACAGAAAAAAGTAAAACTGAGATTTGATGCTTTTAAAAAGGAACAGAGCAACCATTTCGAATTATATTAAAACATCGCTCCCAGGGTTCTGTCATGCTCACCTGACAGATAAATGTTGGACTCCAACTCCCCTGTTCTGGAGTCTTACCTCTTTAAGGAATGGAACCCAGAATGCATAATATTCTCCTGAGCTTCCAATAAAATGCTCAGCATATTCTCCTGAGCTTCCAATAAAATGCTCAGCCTTGCTTCCCCCATTTCCCGTCTTTTAGTCAGTATCTGCTGTTTTGCTTCTATGTAGCTGGAAACCAATCTGTTGAGTTAATGACTAACAAAGGAACAAAAAGATAAAGGATCCACTAATCTAGACATTGGTCTGGGGAGCGGGGAAGTGTGATACCAGCAACTGAATCAGCTTTATGTGTTTATTTGGGAAGGAAAACAGAATTGCACAAAATAGGGGCAACAATTGGATAGCGCTGTGTATTGATAAGATAGGGACTAAATTGATGTCAGTGCTTCGCCACGAAAGGACTTTGGACATTTTATTAAATCGTGTCTTGTTACCCTTCCCATTTTAGAATTGCAAAAACACTGTAAAGTATTTGTCTTAACCCATATTCCAAAAGGGTGTCTACATTAGAATATTGTAGCAAGAGCAACAGTCTTGTGGGCAGTGGTAGCCCAATCCTACAAAGAGTTACTTGGAAAATTCACTTTGAAATACCCTATTCCAGAGCTTTTCTCTGGTCACTTCCAGCTTAACTGGATGATGTTGGGGTGTGTGTGTGTGGTTGAGTGCATCCCCCCACAAATGGAAGGAAGTGTAGGAAAGCAAAGAGTGTGGCTTTGAGATTTAGGGGAATTCTTTTTAATAAAAAAATTGTTTGACATTTCACTTGGTAGGGTTAGACCCTGTTTGCTCTAATCAAACTTGAATCAGGAGGTAGGAGAAATGAAGAGTGGAAATAGTGGAACAAACCAAAATACCAGAATTCCACAATGGCACATTTTAAAGGTAACCTCTGTTAACAACGTATAAGAGTAACTTGGGGGCCCTCAGCCACCCCCCCTAATTCTGTGCATACTTATAATCTGACACTGGCCAAGTCCAGATGCTAAGGTTGTCACTTAGCCAGAATTTTACTGGGCCCTCCAAAACTTTTATTCTCCTTGCCAGTTGCCAGAACAGGAAGAGGAAATAAGTGTTCTGATTTTCATTGATCTTCATGTATTTCTGTAGCCGTTGGAAGCACATCGCATGCTCAGAGGCGCATCAAGCGATACTGCAAGCTCACACCTCTCACTGAGTTACTTATGGTGCATATGTAAGAGGCTTGTTTATAATCAAATTTTGGGAAGGATTCCTGCTCTTCTGCAACTGTGCTGTTTTACATGGTACTTTCTGGATGTCCCGTGATCATATGATAAAAGTAGCTGTGCACTGTTAGGAGCATGGGCATGGCCAGGATTTATGTTAGGGGGAGCAGAACCGAGCTATCTGCAAGTCTTTTTATTTATTTATGGCTAGGAGTTATTTCTCTTTGTTTTCCAATGCATTTCTTGTCAATAATAATAATAATAATAATAACAACAACAATAACAACAATAAATAATTAATATTAATAATATCGGTGTGGCGCGAGCAAATCTTTATGCTGAAAGTATGGTCCAGAGAAAAATAGTTTGGGAACCACTGGGCTGCGCGCTATTGCTCTCTAACCTTCCACGTTAGGCGCGCACGCGTCTCCTCCCCGGTCCTTCAACATTCTGCCCACCGCCCCGTGCTCGTCAGGAGCCACCGACTACGCGCGCGCACACAATCCCTCCCCCGCCTTCCCGTCTCTAAGTCGCTGAGGCTGCAGAGCTCCCCCGCCTCCCCTGTCCGCCCCGTCTCAACAGGGAATTTACCCGTAGGAAGCAGCCGGCGCCTGCGAGACCCGCAGCGTCGCCCCCGGAGCGGAGCGGGAGAGCTGCGAGAGAAGGCGCCGCAGCAAGAGCCCTCCTCCGTTTCCCGGCCGAGCCATGGCCCTTTCTGGCTCTGCCGCGCCGGTGGCTCCGCCTTCGCCTTCCCAAGGGAAGGACGGAGGACAGAGCGGATGATCCTCGAAGGGTTAACAGGCGCCGATTTCACAACCAGGCTGCAGGCCGGGCAGGAGAAGCAGGGCCGGCCCCCTATCGTTACTACCGGTAGGCAGGCTGAGGCGACCCATTTGGGGTGCGGAGGGTTTTGGATTTTTTGGCTTTTAATCAGTGCCGGATTTACCTATAAGCTAAACAAGCTATAGCTTAGGGCCCCACTCTCTTGGGGGCCCCCAAAAAATGTAAAAGAAAAAATGGATTTTGTTATGTGCTTTAGATACCCATTAGGTCCATAAATTACCATATAGCATATATTCAACACAAAAAACAGGGACAATTTGTTGTTGACAAAGGACAGCTGGACATATAAAGGGCCCCATTACCTTCAGTAGCTTAGGGCCTCATCAAACCTAAATTCGGCCCTGCTTTCAATTGTTTTGTTTATATCCCCCCCTTACTGCTAGCAACTTTTTAAAAATCCCTTTAATTTTTTTAATCTGATGCTTTCTTCCTGCATTGCAGGGGGTTGGACTAGATGACCCTTGGGGAACCCCCGTCCCGACTCTACAATTCTGATTCTAATTGCAACTGAAGGCCAGTGTGTGGAGTGTTGGGGGAGGGGTAGTACCTCTGTTGGGTTGGGCACACATCATGCTCCTTTTGGTCCCCCACCTTGCACTTAGCTCTCACCCGTGGCTCCTGACATGCGACAGCGGCCACACCCCAGGAACGGCTTTGACTGGCCAGCTAAACCAGGGGAGGGTAGCCGATGATGGGGCTCAAACCCTCGGTGAGATAGGGACTTCCCCTGCATGTGAAAAGAAAAGCTTGGAAAAAGAGATTAGCTAGATTCGGGGTGGGGTGGGGGGAAGAGAACTCATTGAGGGCTGCGTCAACCAGGACAAGTTGAATGGAGCCTCCATGTTCAGGTACAGTTTATCACAATACCAGCTACTGGAGCGCAGGTGTGAGAGGACTGCTTGTGGACTTCTCTGGCTACTGTTGGAAAGAGGCGATCCTTGCCACTTTTTGCACTTCATAACAACTCTGCGAGTAGCCCAAGCTCGCTCAGTCTACTTCTTGGCTGAGTGGAGATTTGAATCCGGGCCACCACGGCCCTGGTCTGGCACTACCGGTAACTACCACACTACCATGTTCTTATAGCTTGTTAACTCTGCTAATGATAATTAATAACATTTTTACCCTGTTTTCTACAAAAGCACACAGGGCAGCTTTCACAAAGTCCACACAACACAAAATAAGTCATGCAAATACATTTTGAGAGGCAAAATGTAACCTAAAATCGAAACAAACTAGCACATGAAACCAACAGCAGCTAAAGACAAGGAGCAGTTCTAAAAAACAGTTTAAATAATAATTCCCCACAAGTCCCAGGATGGTAACAATGTAGATAAAACAGCTTAAAACAAATTGCAGTCACTTCCAGAGTGGGTCCCAAAGTATGTATATTTTACACAATAAAAGATTAGGAGGCATGGGATTATACACTAGTTTCCTTACTTGGCTCCAATTTCTCCTGCCACTGTGGTTCTTTCTTAACCAGGATGCGAAATCAGGATTTGAGGCTGTTTCCATAGCTACGAGGGAACTTCATGGGAGTTATTTGTGGTTGCTGTTCAAGCTGATGTAACATAAAAGCTGCAGCTGAGATTGCACATGCGGATTTCAGGGAAACGGGAAGAGGAAATCCTGTGGTCCCCTTGCAGCCTCATAACCATGGTTAAGATATTGGATATGCTACATCTGGAATGGTTTCACATGCGTGGTCGTTTTAACTACATACATTTCACCCGACGTGAATTAGCTGACCCAAAACACTACCATTACAAATCATTCTACAGTTCTGTAATCCTTGCCTTCTGAGGCCATGCCAAGCTAGATCTGAACTGGAAGGTATTGCCATGATTTTGACAAAATATGATTTTGTTATTCATGTATTGCACATATCCTAGGTAAAGGTAAAAGACCCCTGGACAGTTAAGTCCAGTCAAAAGCGACTATGGAGTTGCGGTGCTCATCTCGCTTTCAGGCTGAGGGAGCCGGCGTTTGTCCACAGACAGCTTTCTGGGTCATGTGGCCAGCATGACTAAACAGCTTCTGGTGCAACAGAACACCGTGATGGAAACCAGAGTGCACGAAAATGCCATTTACCTTCCCGTCACAGCGGTACCTATTTATCTACTCGCACTGGTGTGCTTTCAAACTGCTAGGTTGTGAGGAGCTGGGACAGAGCAACAGGAGCTGACCCCATTGTGGGGATTTGAACCACCAACCTTCTAATTAGCAAGCGCAAGAGGCTCAGTGGTTTAGACCACAGCGCCACCCATGTCCCTGGTACATATGTATGGTGTGGTGAGTCTGACACCCATAAAACTGGGCTGTTCATAATGCACTGACTAATCTTCATGCTGGCAGCTGATAGTACCAAAGACCAAATGGGACTAGTCCAATCCAAAACAACACAGTCCAAAACAGTAGCCATAACATTGAGCTACAATGATTAGCCACACTTACAGTCTGAAATCCTGTGCACAGTTCCTTAGGATCAAATCCCATGTACAGGATTGAGCGGCAGATCAGTGGCTGAAGGAACATCTCAACCCCCATTTTTCAGGTCCAGCTCTGAGGTCCTTCTGGCGGTTCCCTCACTGCAAGAAGTGAGGCTACAGGGAACCAGGCAGAGGGCCTTCTTGGCAGTGGCACCCACCCTGTGGTACGCCCTCCTATCAGATGTCAAGGAGATTATCTGTTTTGTAACAAACAAACAAAAAACTTTAATAAAAACTAATTTAAAAAAGAAGAGCAACAGGAGTGGTATTGCTAGAAAGTGCAGTTTTCCTCAGTCTTTCCTTGCTTGGTTCTTAAAGGTAAAGGTACCCCTGATCGTTAGGTCCAGTCGCGGACAACTCTGGGGTTGCGGCGCTCATCTCACTTTATTGGTCGAGGGAGCCGGCGTACAGCTTCCAGGTCATATGGCCAGCATGACTAAGCCGCTTCTGGTGAACCAGAGCAGCACATGGAAATGCCATTTACCTTCCCGCCGGAGTGGTACCTACTTATCTACTTGCACTTTGACATGCTTTTCAACTGCTAGGTGGGCAGGAGCTGGGACCAAGCAACGGGAGCTCACCCCGTCACATGGATTCGAACCGCCAACCTTCTGATCGGCAAGCCCTAGGCTCTGTGGTTTAAACCACAGTGCCACCCACATCCCTCTTTGCTTGGTTCTTACTATATGCTAATAGTGAGTGACTCAAGATTGATATATGCTTTCAGTTTTTGTATCTGATAATATTTTATTATTTACAATAAAGCTAGAGGAGCAGTCTTGCGTCCATTTATATTGGGTTTTTTTTTTAATTAAAATTATACAAATACATTCATTTGACGGCAAATTCTATACAGGCAGCACCAGAGCATTCATAATGGCAATCAAGATACTGTAGAGCAAAATGTCCGTACTTTTCCCTGTAGGAAGCTCTGCAAAGTAGTTTATGCTGGTTTATGACTCTCATTTGTTACTCATTTCTGACTCCTGCTTTATTTTGGCAAGGAGATCTATCCTCTGGCTAGCAAAGAGAGCTCTGGCCAGCTTGCCCACCGTCGCTCCTTTGCTCCCTTCCTTCATCATCCACCTCTGAAACATCTGATAAACTTTTTCCTTCAACCCATCCCGCTCGTAGTCGTGGTCAATTTCCTCCAGGTCAGGGTCGCTGAAGCCCAGCTGCCGCGCCGTGGGTTTCCACTTCTTTCCCATATTTTCTCTCACGAGGTTCAGCTGCACTTCCGAAACGAGAGCAGTGTTCTCTGGTGGCGACAAAAGGGAAATGTTTCTTTAGTGCTTTGGCGACGGAACACCATTTCTTTTGTTCTCGGAGACTATAGGAAGATCCTGACAAACTCCATCTTGCGTGAGAAGCATGGGTGTGAGGGGGCAGGCAGGCCAACGCTGCTGCTAACAGGGCTCTGAGTGCATGTCAATATATATATAAATATATAAAAGGTAAAGGACTCCTGGGCGATTAAGCCCAGTCAAAGGCGACTATGGGGTTGCAGCGCTCATCTCGCTTTCAGGCCGAGGGAGCCGGCATTTGTCCACAGACAGCTTTCCGGGTTATGTGGCCAGCATGAATAAACCGCTTCTGGTGCAATGGAACACCGTGATGGAAACCAGAGCGCACGGAAACGCCATTTACCTTCCCGTCACAGCGGTACCTATTTATCTACTCGTGCTGGTATGCTTTCGTACTGCTAGGTTGGGAGGAGCTGGGACAGAGCAACGTATTCATGGGGATTCGAACTGCCGACCTTCCGATCAGAAAGCCCAAGAGGCTCAGTGGTTCAGACCACAGCGCCACCCTGTGCCAATATATTCACCATGGAACCTCCATTTGAGGGTGAATTCTGAGCCAGTCGGAATTGTCTGAAAATGCCACAAGACTGCATTGCTACATGATTTGCTACACTTTAAAAAACAACAACAACTGGGGAAAATAGTTTTTTCCTACTGAAGTTGCACACTTATTTATGAAGTGTGGGGTGGGGGAGAGAGAAGGAAAGGAAGAGAAGCTCTTGCATTCAGCAACAATAGCATCACTGTGCATCACAGCCTCAGAGGCAGCTACTTGCCACCAGTGGCATTAAGGGATACAAGCTAGAAGACCAGAATCTTCAGGGTCAGAATCCCGAAATCAGACTGCAAAGTCTGTGTTTTGTGGAGATCACTAGCACCTCTGTTTCTACAGATTAATATTTTTGTTACTACTACTACTACTAGTAGTAGTATTTTTAATATTTTTGTTACTAGTAGTAGTAGTAGTAACAAAAATATTAAAAATACTAATTAATAGTAGTAGTAGTAATAGTACTATCAGTACTATCAGTACTACAGTGGTACCTCCGGTTATGAACTTAATTTGTTCCGGAGGTCCGTTCGTAACCGGAAACCACTCGTAACATGAGGCGCGCTTTCGCTAATGGCGCCTCCCGCTGCTGCTGCGCCACTTGAGCGCAACTTCCGCTCGCATCCCAGGGCAAAGGTCGCAACAAGGGGCATCTACTTCCGGGTTAGCGGAGTGAGTAACCTGAAGCATTCGTAAGGGGGGGCGGTATGTAACACGAGGTACCACTGTACTACTACTACTAATTTCTTTCTTATACCCCAGCCACTCTGGGTGGCTCCCAACAAAATACAGAGGAAAGAAAGGGCGGGGAGGGACATCAAACATTAAAAACTTCCCGAAACAGGGCTCCCTTCAGATTTCTATGAAAAGTCATATAGTTGCTTAACTGTTTGGTATTGGAAAGGAGAGCGTTCCCCATGGCAGGTGCCACTACCGAGAAGGCCCTCTGCCCATTTCCCTGTAAGCTCACTTCTTGCAGGGAGGGAACTGCCAGAAGGCACTCGGAGCTGGACCTCAGTTTGAGCATGACGTATCTTCCCTTGGTACAGTAGATGTTTTCAGTTCTATTCAATCCTAACTACATATCCTGAACAGAGTTTCAAAGGCAAATATATGGCTTTGAAAGCAAGTACTATTTCATTAAGGAAGAAAAAAGATTTAAGTTCAGTACTTACCAAACAGTTTCTGGTAATCTGCAGGATTATAATGAGTATTTTCTGGCATTTTACATATTTGTTGAGGCTTTTGTTTAATGGTTAAGAAGTTGTGAGAGCCTATCTGAATTGCACTACTGTTATATATATTGAAGCTTGCAGGTTCTCCTGTATGTAAGACAATTAAAAAAACAAACACCCGTTTAATAAAGCAAGTAGAAAACTACACACAAACAAAATGAGCACAGGGACAGTGCAGGGGGATAAATTACTGACTCGTGTGTTCACACATGTTAATTTTAAGATGGAAATAGTAAAATGGCAAAAATGCATTATTTGAAGGCTGCACTTATATGTTGGGTAGTTTCACATCAAGGAAGGAATGGTTCCTGCTCTTAGAATTTATGTTACAAGGGCATATTTACACAACCAGGTTTATTTCTCAGGTTGGTGACTGGTATAGTTAATCATGGAATGATAGAATTGTAGAGTTGGAAGGGACCCTGAGGATCATCTAGTCCAACCCCCTGCAATGCAGGAATATGCAGCTGTCCCATACGGAAATCGAATCTGTGACCTTGCCATTATCAACACCATGCTCTAACCAGCTGAGCAAGCCAGGCTGCTCCAATAGTTCTTTGATAAGAGTTAAAATCATAACAAACCTTTGAAAGCTTGCGTCAGTCAGATCAGTAGGACGAGACAACAAACTCCCCAAAGAGAAAACATGTTGGCTCTTCTATATCAGGCACGTCTAACTCCCAAGAGACTGCGATCTACTCCCAGTTTAAACAAACTGGCAGTGATCTACCCAGAGTTGTTGAGCTTTTTTTAGGAGGAGAGGCCAGAGTTGTTGAGTTTTTTTTGGGGGGGGGATCTACCCTGTCGATCGCGGTCGACCGGTTCGTCATCGCTGTCCTATATCAACAGTGCTTCAAAAAGTTTGCGAGAATTAAGTCTTTTGAGTCAAATAGATAATGCATTTTGAGACTTGGTTCAGTGAATATGACTGTATCTTGTTGAGATCAAGCAAGCAGCTGTTTATGGAGCTCCAAAACTCTGGCTTTTTTCATTTTGAAAGGGAACAGCACCACAAAAGGGAATCTCAAACTCTCTCCTTGTGGAAGGAGCAGATTGCAGGGGCCAGTTCTGCAACCTAACATAGTCTATGCTGTTTGCACCTTGGGGCGCTCCAAAAATCCAACTAGTGTACCAAATAAACCCTGGGAAAGCGGAGTTAAATCCTACAAATTTGGCTGCTGGGAATAGGCACACCCAGCCAAGGCAGAACTGGATCCCACCCACCCTGGTTGATCAGCTCATTTCATGTGTGACATCAGCTGATGGACAGGTGGATATGATTGGAGGGAAGTGGCCGTGTAGGCCAAGACTGGCCCATGGATTGGAGCTTCCTTACTTCTGCTTTAGAGCTACCAAATGGTATTATAGCCTTAAATAATAATAATAATAATAATAATAATAATAATAATAATAATAATAATAATAATTTATTATTTATACCCCGCCCATCTGGCTGGGTTTCCCCAGCCACTCTGGGCGGCTTTCAACAGAGCATTAAAATACAATAATCTATAAAACATTAAAAGCCTCCCTAAACAGGGCTGCCTTCAGATGTCTTCTAAAGGTCTGATAGTTGTTGTTCTCTTTGACATCTGAAGGGAGGGCGTTCCACAGGGCGGGTGCCACTACTGAGAAGGCCCTCTGCCTGGTTCCCTGTAACTTGGCTTCATGCAACGAGGGAACCGCCAGAAGGCCCTCGGCACTGGACCTCAGTGTCCGGGCAGAACGATGGGGGTGGAGACGCTCCTTCAGGTATACTGGAGTCCAGACCGCTCATGCCGCTCATGTTGAGATCATACTGCTCATGTCAAGAAATAACTACAGGGAGTTTTTTTACCTGAATTCTGTTTGTGTATAGGCGTATGGGCGAAGTTCGTCTTCATAAAAGATTCTTCTGGATCTAAACAGGTATGCAAATTGTGTCAAAACCGCACCACTACTCTTGAAACATTAAACTCTTGACAGTGCAAAAACCTACTCAGACAGAAACCTACCCAGGTGCAAAAGAGCTCCTGCATCATTAATGTAGATGAGGGAATTTCAACAGGTAGATATTTCACAATGCAAAGTGGTGGTCTTGGGAGAGCAGCAACTGCCAGAAGGGAGAGGTGAGGACATCAAGCGCCAGTAGTTTTCAGAAGACCACACTGACTTCCGACAGAATGAAGTCCTCCCAGACAGACAGCCTAAGCTTCCAGTGCTGTACTTGCTGACTGTCACGGAGCCACATTTGCAGCCCACAATGCTGACGAGCCAGAGAGTTCCTGCAGAGTTGGGACCAACCAAGACCCACCTTCCCTGGAGCTCCTTGGGATGTGTGTACCCTGAGGGAAGACACCAGGCAAGGGAGCTAGTACCATCAGCTCCTGAAATAGGCCTGAGGATGTTTGGCACCACTGGTTAATAAACCGCCTGAGGCGCCTTGTCCAAAAGGTAGCATATAGATGCAATTGATCAATATAATTAAGTTAGCAATTTCTATTCAGCCCACAGCCAGTGCAGTACAGAATGATATCCAACCAGCACTCCTAGTGCTCTTACACCAGAGGAGGCATATGCCGACAAAGAGAGAAGCCAAGGGAGTTTTTGCCGATTCTCCCTCGAAACGCTTGCTTAAGTTTGTTTTATGGTTGTAACTCTATTATTTGTTTTATAATTGTATATTTTGTTGTTACAACCTACAGGGTTATTTTTGAAGGGCAGGTAAGAGATCTAATTACAAACAAACAAACAAAACTGCTCCAGAAAAGGTTTCCAAATCACACTGGGGATTGCTGGGCAAAGGGGATTGGCAAAATCCTTCTCTCGTCTTCTGAGGTGATTCCACCGGATCAAAAGCCCTTTTAGTACAATGGCACGAAAGGGCCACCACCCAGTTTTTAGGGTGCTGGAGTATCCCTTATGTGTAGATGGTTATCCCACCTTCCTCCAAAATGGAGTACAGCTTACAACATTGAAACATGACAGTCCTAAGAAAACAATGCAAATAAAATGCAGCACAATGAACAGCAGCGCTAATGCTCTCTGTAGAAACTGCGCCACAAACAGTATTTCGCGATTCAAATGCTTGGACAAAAGAGATTCCATTCCACGAAGCCTCCCAGTCAGTGCTGATCACTGGGCGACCTCAGACAAATATTCATTTCAGTCAAACTCAGAAGGTTGTGAAATGAAATGGTGCAGGAGTGGGGAGAACTGTTTGCCGCAAGCTCCTTGAAGGGAGGGCAGGATGAAGATTTAATAAAAGAAATAAATATAAATATGCATAGTAACCTTAAAGCTCACCAGATTTTGAATTATATAATAATAATAATAATAATAATAATAATAATAATAATAATAATAATAAATTTATTATTTAAACCCCGCCCATCTGGCTGGGTTTCCCCAGCCACTCTGGGCAGCTTTCAACAGAACATTAAAATACAATAATCTATTAAACATTAAAAGCCTCCCTAAACAGGGCTGCCTTCAGATGTCTTCTAAAGGTCTGGTAGTTGTTTTTCTCTTTGTTATCTGGTGGGAGGGCGTTCCACAGGGCGGGTGCCACTACCGAGAAGGCCCTCTGCCTGGTTCCCTGTAACTTGGCTTCTCGTAGTGAGGGAACCGCCAGAAGGCCCTCGGCACTGGACCTCAGTGTCCGGGCTGAACGGTGGGGGTGGAGACGCTCCTTCAGGTATACTGGACCGAAGCCATTTAGGGCTTTAAAGGTCAGCACCAACACTTTGAATTGTGCTCGGAAATGTACTGGGAGCCAGTGTAGGTCTTTCAAGACCGGTGTTATGTGGTCTCGGCGGCCACTCCCAGTCACCAGTCTAGCTGCCGCATTCTGGATTAGTTGTAGTTTCCAGGTCACCTTCAAAGGTAGCCCCACATAGAGCGCATTGCAGTAGTCCAAGCGGGAGATAACTAGAGCATGCACCACTCTGGCAAGACAGTCCGCGGGCAGGTAGGGTGTCAGCCTGCGTACCAGATGGAGCTGGTAGACAGCTGCCCTGGATACAGAATTAACCTGCACCTCCATGGACAGCTGTGAGTCCAAAATGACTCCCAGGCTGCGCACCTGGTCCTTCAGGGGCACAGTTACCCCATTGAATTGCTATTACATTTTAGCTCCCCAGGATTAGTAGGATGGGACGAAAGACTGGCGCATAAAAAATGGGACAGCTTTTATTTTCTTCGTAGAAGGTAATGAAGAAGAGCCATTTTACTGCTGGTGTTAGGCTTGTGGGCTCTTTCTCCCTGAAGGAACAAGAAGACGACCCTCAATCAGTTCACTTACCAGTTTCTGAACTGAAGCTTTTGCCAAAACAGTAAGGTCTGAATGGGTTATGTTGACGATCCACACCAGATTCAGGTACAGGCGATTTATTGAAGCTAAAGGGATTGGCTGATCCATAGAGATCTTCTGGGCTTAGAGATGCTCTGAGATTTGCAGGTCCGGGCCCATAGTGCCTAACTGGATTCAGCCAGATATTATTTTCCCTTTCTGGAGTAGCTCCAATTGGCGATGGGTTCCACTGACGACTGTACGGGTCCACAGTGGTGTTGCTACGATGGGCACCAGGCCCAACCTTTTCAGATCTCAGGTGCGACTCCTGCATCGGTCGGGCGGCAGGTGCCTTTGCATACGGGTCGTGAGACACCTTCCTCCTCCTCTCCTCCTCCAGCGTTTCGGCGCTGGACGGCACGGAGCAGCCTTCCGCCTTGTCCATCCTGCTGCCGTGCACGTGGTAGTTCAGCTCATCCTGCAGTTTCCGCTCCAAGGTCACCGGAGGATCCAAGGACGTTTCGCAGCTCTCCACAGGTTCGTTCACTGGGCAAGCCGCAAACATGGCTTCGTCTACGGTGTTGCTGGCCACAGGAAACTGAGAGCTGTGCAGGGGGCCGGGCTGATCTGTAGGGCAGAAAGGGACAGGCCTAAGAGGATTGATCGCTTTACAGAGATTTCACTGCAATGTTCTACCACAGGGGTCAGCAAACTTTTTCAGCAGGGGGCCGGTCCACTCTCCCTCAGACCTTGTGGGGGGCCGGACTATATTTTGGATTTTTTTTTAAAAAATGAACGAATTCCTATGCTCCACAAATAACCCAGAGTTGCATTTTAAATAAAAGCACACATTCTACTCATGTAAAAACACCAGGCAGGCCCCAAAAATAACCCAGAGATGCACTTTAAATAAAAGGACACATTCTACTCATGTAAAAACACACTGATTCCCGGACCATCCGCGGCTGGATTTAGAAGGCGATTGGGCCAGATCCAGCCCCCAGGCCTTAGTTTGCCTACCCATGTTCTAGCAGCTTGGTGAGACTCTACTGCTGTGAGATCAAGGCTGCATCCAGGGACAGGAAGCCTATGGGCCTCTAAATACTGTTGGACTACAATTCCCATCAGTCCAGTAGCATAGGGAGGGTCACAGCTTTCCCTGACCTATCCTACACTCTCACCTTGGATCCCAATGAACTCAATGGGACTTACTTCTGAGTATATCTGCACTGAATTGTGCTGTAAGCATGAAAAGCTCATTGGGTTGCTATGCTTTAATAAAACAAATATTGGTCCTCTTCCACAAGAATTTGTCTTATACAGTCAGCCTAACTTGCTATCATCTAGAAGATGCCATAAACTGCAGTACTGTATTGCTGTACCAGTTCTCTGGCACGATGATCGCCTGCCATTTTCCATGGCCCAGCAAACGATAAGTGAAGGTATCATACTTCAAAATCACAACCAGAGAGAACTAGAAGGAAGCCTTCCAAAACCAGAAGATTATAGAAAGTGCTCTCACAAAACTTCCACTCAACACACTTTTTTTGGGGGGGGGGTAGAAGCCTAGAAGGACAAAGGAATACGATACTAAATAACTCCCCCCAATAGGAAGAATTAAGTGTGTTCACACCACCACCCTATTCTAGGGCTGAGCAGTATATCAATATATTGTACAAAACTGGTTTGAAGTCCATATCATGATGTTGGCTTCATAATTTTAGACCTGGCAATATATCACAATCATGATGTGTGTGCGCTCATGTGCTATGCAAAAATCATGATGCAGGAAAAACCGTGAAGGCAGTTAATGGCCTTGGGTATACTGCCTCTATAATGCCTCCATCCTTATTTCAGATAATGTGATATATCAGTATATTAAAAGGTAAAGGGACCCCTGACCATTAGGTCCAGTTGTGGACGACTCTGGGGTTACGGCGCTCATCTCGCTTTATTGGCCGAAAGCCGTTTACCTTCCCACCGTTTACCTATGCCGTTTACCTTCCCACCAGAGTGGTACCTATTTATCTACTTGCACTTTGACGTGCTTTCGAACTGCTAGGTTGGCAGGAGCAGGGGCCGAGCAACAGGAGCTCACCCCGTTGCGGGGATTCGAATCACCGACCTTCTGATCGGCAAGCCCGAGTCTCTGTGGTTTAACCCACAGCGCCACCCGCATCCCATATCAGTGTATTGCGATGTTGAAAACCAGATATCACCCAGCCCTGCTCTATTCTGACTATTCAGAAGTTCAGGTTGAACAAATAATCAGCATAAATAACTGCCAGCAAACATTTTTTTAAAAACCCACTTCCAATATTAACAGGTGCTACAAAAAGGAAGAGGCTGCTACTCTACCTCATGCTTTCTGGCAAGCAGAATCCCCCCAAAGTAAAAAGGAGGTATGGTCTTTGTTCTTATGCCAACCCAACAGGATGACCCAAAGGAGCCTTGGGTATTGATCCACCCTGAGGCTTGCTGGCAGGTTTCCTTTGGTGGCTGCTACACCTCAGGCTGTGCCTTATAGCCTAATATCCAAAGGTCAAGAGCCTTTTGGTAGCTATAGACTCTGAATATAGACGGCAAGAATAATGACTTTTGGAAGTGTGAATGGTTCTTGGCTTCTTGTTGTTGTGGAAATCCTGCTCAGCCCCTGCTGCTTCCACGCTATGGGATCTCACCAGGCACTGTCTGTTTGTCTATGTGGGCTTCCCCTGCCCCCAAAAGGGAAACAGATGGGATGCTGAATTCTCCACCCCAAACTGACTTCATCACTTTTGTGACACTATCATAAAATATACACATACTCTAATTTGAGTCATAAACCAGAGTCCAGACAAAATCTCCAGCTCTGATATGATTTATTTACAAAGTAGAGACTGAAACTGCAATCTGCCCTGGCCCTAATCAGCACTGAAATGGTGATCTGCCCTGTATTTTGGCTTTGTGCAGGTTTTTTTTTTAATGGGTGTCCTTGTTATCGTAAAGAAACGTGCAGCTGTTGCCCCAAATGTGGAATGCAAAAGGATGAACTCTTAAGCAACTGAAATGAATTACCCATCCGGCCATTGTTTGGTGTTTCTGCCATGGCATCCACTTGGAGAGACTGCATCCTTTTTATCAGTTCCGTTGGCTCAGGGTACTTTTCCTGTCGCAGAGAACAACAGCAGCTAAATACCTGGTTGAGTCATTGGAAGAACCGAGAACCTCTAGGGGAATGTTGCTTAGGGTGCCCATCAAGCAAAATCCTGATGGACTGTATGACTAAGGATGTCAGGGACCCTGTTGCACAGGGAAACCTACATGTCTAGAGGGTTTGCACATGTAGGCTTTCCCATTTCAGACACTCCGGTTAATGTGTGAATGGCAGAGAGAGACCGAGGAAGCAGCCCCGCTACTGCTTCTCTCCTAACACTAGAATTTGCGGACACTCAATGAAGCCAAACGTTGAAATAGCTATGGCAGATAAAGCAATTCTCCGTGCAATGTGTAGTTAAAGCATGGAACTTACGTCCACAGGAAGCAACGATGGCCATCAGTTTGGATGACTTTAAAAGAGGTGTGGACAAAGTCATGGAGGGCAAGGCTATAGCCATGATGACTATGCTCTGTCTCCACATTCAGAACAAAATAAAAAAAATCCTTCCAGTAGCACCTTAGAGACCAACTAAGTTTGTTCTTGGTATGAGCTTTCATGTGCATGCACACTTCTTCAGATACACTGAAACAGAAGTCACCAGACCCTTATATATACCGTAGTGAGAGGGTGGGGAGGGGTGATTAGCTGATAGGAGAGGTAAACCTGTTGACGACTGTTAACGACTGCAATTAGTCTTACAGGAAAAAGCAAGGGGTGAGAAGGTTAAAAAAGCTTTGTCATGTATAATGAGATAAGAATCCAATGTCTTTGTTCAGACCAGGTCTCTCCATGGTTTTAAGCTTGGTAATGAGTTGCAATTCAGCAACTTCTCGTTCCAGTCTATTTCTGAAATTCCTTTGCAATAAGACAGCTACTTTGAGATCTTGTATAGAGTGTCCTGGGAGATTGAAGTTCTGTTTCAGTGTATCTGAAGAAGTGTGCATGCACACGAAAGCTCATACCAAGAACAAACTTAGTTGGTCTCTAAGGTGCTACTGGAAGGATTTTTTTTAATTTTGTTTTGACTATGACAGACCAACACGGCTATCTACCTGTAACTGGAACTATGGAAGGCTCCACATTCAGAGGCAGTAATGCTTCTGAATACCAGTATCTGAAAACCACAGGAGACGTGAGTGCTCTTATGCTCAGGTCCGGCTTGAAGGTTTCTCACAGGCTGTCAGGGACTGGACTGAAGAGGAATGGTGGAGGCCACCCCCCCCCCAATTCTCCTGAACCTTCCCAAGAAGAGGAGGACAGTATAGACTTACAACGGTGGTTTGCAGAAGGTCATGACTCTGAGACAGAAGAAGGACAAAGCTGGGAGATAATGGAAGGAGAGGGAGGGGGAGCAGAAAAGTCAGGATAGCTGGTTGACACATTATCATTAGAAAGCATTCCTGACCCCCCCTTCTCCTAGAACAAGGAGGGCTGTTAAATTGGGAGAACAGAAAGCGAATAGACAAAAGGTCCTCACGCAGCCACCGTATAAAGGCGTGGGGCTGCTGACGACTGAGAGTAAAAGGGGGGAGGAGATGACTGACAGCAACGCCATTATCCTAGAGACAGCATCCTGCGTCTCTCTCTGTGACTATTGAATAAAATACCATGGTAAGAGCTTCTTGTATTTTCAATACTGGCTGCCTGCCGTGAGGGTGGGGGATCAGATTCCCTGAAGCCTGACACAGGCATTTGGGCAGCATTATTAATTATTATTATTATTATTATTATTATTATTATTATTATTATTATTATTATTATATTTGTACCCTGCCCATCTGACTGGGTTGCCACTCTGGGTGGCTTCCAACAGATATAAAAAGATAATAAAACACCAAACCTTAAAAATATTCCCTATACAGGACTGCCTTCATATGTCTTCTAAACGTTGTATGGCTATTTATCTCCTTGACATCTGGTGGGAGGGTGCTCCACAGGGCAGGTACCACTGCTGAGAACAGGATTCTGGACCACTGGGCTGATCCAGCAGGCTCTTCTTATGATTTTGTATGCTTTTAGGGATAGAATTGGAAGGGACTGAGGAAGTCATTTAGTACACCCCTCTGCTTATTGCAGGATCTACAATGCAGATGCAGCGACAGCATCCCTGACAATCTCTGTTTCAATGCTTCCAGTGGAGGAGATTGCTCAGCTGTGTGACACCTCTTACTTTTAGGAAATTTCTCCTACCTACCGGTAATAGCTGGACTCTGCTCCCCTACAATTTCCACCAGTGATTCTCGCCCTTTTTTCTTTTTTTTCAGCCATAAATGTTTGACAACTTACTTTTAACTTTCTCAAGTCATCTTCAACATCCTTTTCAAAGTTCTGCTGATAAAATGGCTTGTACGTCAAATTGATTTCTGTAGTAAAGGATTAGTCAATTAGTAAAAGAAAACCCCAAATGCGGTCTCAATGAAAAACAGACGAGACTGTTCTTATGCTGTTTTTATAAAGGCAAGTAAGAAGTGATATGGCAGTGCCAAATCATGGCAGGAGGGCACAGGGACAGTTGCCCCAGGCGCAAAATTGTTAGGGGGCACAAAATTTCAACACCCAGTGCTGCCTCAATAAAGCTGCACACTTCCGGCACTGGGTTCCATTGAAAATTACTTCTCTATGTGAAGCAGGAAGTGCCCACTCCAGGCAAAAGGAATGACTTTTCTTTTCTTATCTCTGTGGTTGTGATCTCCTGGGTGTCATGAACACCACAAGGCAGTTGAATGCGCATGCATACTCTGTCCGTTTCCCCCCCTCCCGTCTACACGGCCCCGGGCACTGGCAACCCCACGCTACATCACTGTGACATGGCAGAAGTGTATAAAATTGTGTGTGACATGTAGAAGGTAGATGGAGACAAGTTTTCCTCCCTCTCTCATTAACACTAGAACTTGTGGAAATCCAATGAAATTGAAGAACAGAAGATCCAGGACAGAGAAGGTTCTACTTCACATGGCACCTAGTTAAACCACGAAAATCTCTCCCACAGAAGGCAGCAAAGGCCACCCACTTAGATGGCTTTAAAAGAGGATCGGACAAATTCATGGAGGAGAGGGCAACTAACCATGATAGCTACATTCTCCCTTCACCTTCTCCCTTCTGAATACCAGTCGCTGGAAACCACAGGAGGGGAGAGTGCTATTGAGTTCAGGTACAGTTCCCAGGCTGATTTAACAAGCAATCCCCCTTCACAGGGAACTCTGCGAATTCCAGTTCTGTGAGGGGAACACTGGTCTCTTAACAGCTCTTGGCACACTTAACATACTCTAGCTCTCATAATTCTTTTGGGAGAAGCCATGACTGCTTAAAGTGGTATCATACTGCTATAAATTATTATTATTATTATTATTATTATTATTATTATTATTATTATTATTTATTAGATTTTTATATCATGGTGTGAATGTGGCCTCAGTCACCTGGCCCCCCTTTTGCAGTGCTAAGTGGTACAGCCCACATACCTCTGCCCCCCCCCCCAGTGATGCCTTAGCCCATTTGGGATTTCCAATTTCCCCTGGAGAAAGTCAGACAGGTATCTGTTGAGAGCTAGCAAAGCGGTCTTCAATGAATCCCCTGTGCCTTTTTGAATGCCTGGTTTAGAGCCTTATAACCAAAGAATTCTGAGTGCAGGATTTATTTATTTTTAGTGTCAGAAGTGAATGGAGCTCTCAGACCTTCCACACAAAAATGGCTACCCCAAACATTTGCCGTTTCAGCAGTATAGTTTGAGGTGCAGAGAAATTGATTTTGTTGCTGCTCTTGTTAAACCACCAAAGGTCTGAAATCCTTTCCAATTCACTGCAAATCACTCTGGTTTCCCATAGATCCAGACTGACATTCAGCCCATTCCTTTCCTACTCCCTATTTGTAGGGGGTTTCAAAGGGGTGACTATTGAGAAAAGGATATCCTCTCCCTATAGTTTGAAGGGTGTCAGACATGGTGAGTTCTGTCAGACATGGGGAGGAGGGCTCATCACATGTGTGTGATGTCACACGTGCGACATGCACCTGTGACATCACATGGGTCGGGAGGCCCAATGAGGCCCTCCTTCACTGTGAGGAGACCTGGTGGGGCACTTCAAGATTGGGTGGGGCTCAGCCCTGTCCTCACATACTTCCCCATAGATTTGGCACCTATAAGGAGTGCAGTGTTACCTCTTTGCTGTTCCTCATCCCACTGCACCTGTAAAGGTAAAGGTAAAGGGACCCCTGAACATTAGGTCCAGTCGCGGACGACTCTGGGGTTGCGGCGCTCATCTCGCTTTACTGGCCGAGGGAGCTGGCGTACAGCTTCCGGGTCATGTGGCCAGCATGACTAAGCCGCTTCTGGCGAACCAGAGCAGCGCACGGAAATGCCGTTTACCTTCCCGCCGGAGCGGTACCTATTTATCTACTTGCACTTTGATGTGCTTTCAAACTGCTAGGTTGGCAGGAGCAGGGACCAAGCAACGGGAGCTCACCCCGTTGCAGGGATTCAAACCGCCGACCTTCTGATCAGCAAGCCCTAGGCTCTGTGGTTTAACCCACAGCGCCACCCGCTAGACCCAGCCAAAAACTAAACATCTGGAATATTCCGTATGACCTTAAGGCTGCCCTGCTCTTGCACTCAAACATTGCCGGACCCACTTCAGCAAAAATGCCCTCTCACTACCTGCAAAAGTTGGCCGTTCCTCCGGCTTTTGACTCCAAGATTGTTTCATTAGTGTAATGATCTCTCCTGGGCAACTTTCTTCAATCTCCTCTATGAGAGGCCTGTCCCCATTTATGATGCAGAAGTATATTTGCATATCAGTCAGAGCATCTGATGGGGGAGAGAGGAATTGAGCAGGTTAAAAATAATAACAACCGTATGCAGCTTAAAACACTTCAGCAAGCGGAGTTATTTGATCACAAACACTCACTCTCATAGGGTTCTTTGTTGGCAAAAATGGCCCATAATACTATGCCAAAGCTGTACACGTCTGATTTTTCCACAGGCGTGGTGTTAACTGATGCCAAGTGTTCTGGGGCCATGTAAAAAAGGGTGCCGGCATTGCTCTTCGAGCTGCAGTTGATTTTCATCTTCCGGATGCTCTCCTCTTTAGTCAGCCTGCTCCAGCTTTTGAAGCGGGCCACGCCAAGGTCTGCTATCTGCAGGAGAGGACGGAGAACCATTACGGCAGGAAGAGGCGGGAGATCACACAAGCACACAGTCAATGAGACCCTCACAGGCCATCTTCTCCAACTTCCTGCACGGCGCAGGAAATCCAGAGCTAGAGCATTCACTATAGATGGACTATCTACCCTCTACTTAAAGGAAGGGAGAGCCCACCACCCTCTCTAGCTCACGGGTTCCATTGTCACAGCTGCTCAAGAAGTTTGACTTAACGCTCAACCAAAATTTACCTGCCTGTATCTTAAGCCCACTGAATCAACCCCTGGAAACAGCAGAGAACACGCGTTTGCCTATGATGTCCCCACACTCTCAGTCTTCTCTTTTCCAGGCTAAACAGGCCCAGTTCTTTCAAACCATTCCACATAGGACTTGTTTTTTCTTAATGCTGACAGTCTTTTGTTGCCTTTCTCTAACCCCATTTCAGTTTGTCTATATCCTTCTTAAAGTTCAGTGCCCATTAAGGGATATTCCAGTTGAGGACAATTTGCAGTCGACATGCTTAGCGCGACAGTGAATGTTCCTCAAAGTACTTTGTTATTTAATCAAATATAATGTTTTTAAGTTAACCGGGTCAAATGGAGTGCACCGATCTGAACATTCAGAAAAGCATGTGGTATAGCCTTTCCTGGCCTGCTATACCAGGAAGGGAATGCAAAACACTGGGAAACTGTGTGTTTTCCTTCTCATCCACATGTGCATAGCGGGCAAAAGCCTGGTTAGCTTACTGCTACCGTCTAAACAGGGACCCAGGTGGCGCTGTGGGTTAAACCACAGAGCCTAGGGCTCGCTGATGAGCAGGTCGGCGGTTCGAATCCCTGCAACGGGGTGAGCTCCTGTTGCTCGGTCTCAGCTCCTGCCCACCTAGCAGTTTGAAAGCACGTCAAAGTGCAAGTAGATAAATAGGTACCACTCTGGCAGGAAGGTAAACGGCGTTTCCGTGCACTGCTCTGGTTCGCCAGAAGCGGCTTAGTCATGCTGGCCACATGAGCTGTACGCCGGCTCTCGGCCAATAAAGCGAGATGAGCACTGCAACCCCAGAGTCGGACACGACTGGACCTAATGGTCAGGGGTCCCTTTACCTTTTTACCGTCTAAACATACTGGCTTCTGGAGCAGATTGCACCCACTTTACAAACCTTGGCTGCAGATCTTGGTTAAGGAGGAGAGAAAAGAACAACAATCCTGGGTTCAGACAACATGCAAAGCCATACCTTTCCTTAGTTGCCACATTACACTGAACTACAAGGACCAGGAGAGAAGCAAAGTGGCTGCGATCTCCCTCAGAGCCAGCACATTTGCAGTCACACAAAACCATGGTTTGCCAAACAGGCAGCTTCTGCTATAAATCATGCCCACATCTGGTTTAGCCCTAAGACTGACATGCCTAATGTGCTAATGGTACCTTAATATGAAAGTCCTCGTCTACAAGGATATTTTCTGGTTTTAGGTCCTTGTGAACTAAACCCTGTTCAGTTAAGTAAAGCATTCCTTCAATGATCTCTAGGATGAAGCACCCTTTCACGGACAAAGGAATAGAGGTCTGCAATAAAGCAAAAACAGCAGTATGTTAGTATATATACTGAGTTATACTTGCCATGATCAAGATACTGCCTTTTTAAAAAATGAAAAGGAGTGGTATTCAATTAAGTTTTACTCGTGGTAGACGTATCAAAATTAACGGACTGAACTTAGCCGTGCTCATTAATTTCAGTGGGTATACTCGGGGTTAAACATAATTGAATACCACCCAAAAACTTTAAAAAGAGCACTGACTTATTCAGTCCTCTGTTGAACAAACATCCATCAGGAATAGATATTAAGCCTTACAAATCATGGTTGCTAAAGGAGTTTGAATATAAACCATGCCCAACTAGTGCTCCTTCCAATTACCTTTGCTTTTTGAAGAAGCAACAAGGATCCTCACCGAGGCTAGAATCCAGTTGCAATTCAGCAGATTTGGAGATACCGGTACACATTTTAGAAAATAAGGACAGAATCTGTCTGCCGATGAGAAATATTAACAGATAGTCAACTACCCATCATCATGATGGGCAGATTCTAGATGGCAACAGGGATTGGCATCCTTGGGAAGGTGTCAAGACCCCAGCACTAACCCACTGCCAAACAGAAACTCAAATATATTATATAAGCATATTACTATCTGGCCCAAACCTTCCAAATATTTTGGAAATCTGGATCTTCGGAGAAGAAGAAGAAGAGTTTGGATTTGATATCCCGCTTTATCACTACCCGAAGGAGTCTCAAAGCGGCTAACATTCTCCTTTCCCTTCCTCCCTCACAACACACACTCTGTGAGGTGAGTGGGGCTGAGAGACTTCAGAGAAGTGTGACTAGCCCAAGGTCACCCAGCAGCTGCATGTGGAGGAGCGGAGACACGAACCCGGTTCACCAAATTACAAGTCTACTGCTCTTAACCACTACACCACACTGGCTCACTTATCTATGCAAGACTGCTCCATTTACAGCGCAAATTATGAACAGGAGGTTCGCTGGTGCAGAAATCATGATCTCCCCATACAGAGCAAACACTCACATTTATGAGTTGCAGAGCCCAGTGCTAGTGTGTCCCTAACATTCACTATTAGCATGTCTTAGACCTGATCCAGGTCCAAACCAAGGATGGAAACATTTTCACTGAAAGGGACAAAAAAAGATGTTGATGGAAACAAACCCGAGATGACCGACAACGTTTGAATACAATTTCCCGAGGTTGTGGTACAATCTCAAAAATTACCGCCTGGCTTCTTCCCAGGGTATCAATCGTGCTCTCTACTCACTGCTTTTAGTACGGACATCAGGTTTCCTTTGCGTACATATTCCATCACCAGGGAGTAGTTGCCATCTTCCAAAATGATGCCCAGTAGCTTCACCACACGGTCATGGTTTAGTCGAAGCATAATCTTGCCTTCTTCGAGAAGGGACGTGTTACATCTGGGGGGGGGGGAGAGAACAGGTACTATGGGATTACCAGTGTGCATGACTGCCAAGAAGGGAATAGAGCCATAGACTAAAGATCCCAGTAAGACATTTCAAGGTGACAGGCAGAAATGTCAACTTCTTCACCTGAACTCTCCAAAATGATGAGCCAAACCTGCACAGCTCAAGCTATGAAGCATAATCTGCGAATGAAATGGCAACTGCCTTGCTGGGTGAAATCCTGCCTTGTGTCTGAGTGGTGATGAGTTAGCATTGTTATTACTAATTATCCATTCAATCATTTGCATAGCGCTCTGGCTGGGAACGGCAGGCTAGTGCTTCCCAAATTTATAACAGTGGGATAATGTATTTTAAAAATATGAATTAAAATTAAAAACACACAGGTGGTTTTCTTTTGGAGTGTGCAAGGTGACAGAATGACAGGTAGACCTACTAAACAGCCACACCAGGAGTGGCCGAATGATCTAATGACACATAACCCAGTCAGGGCTGGCGTCAACAAGTAGCATGCTTGGGCAACTTCCAGGACCCACACTGATGCCTGGCCCGGGCCCCCTTTTTAATCCCCCTCTGACATTTGTGTTGGGCAGTTGGGTCTACTGAAGACACCATTTTAATTTCCCACAATGCCCCATCAATGGGTTGCTCAGGGCATTGTGGGAAATGGCAGCCTCCCACACCCCCAGCTGCCCAGTGTGCTGCTGCAGCCACCATCAGATAAGGACCATTGCTATAGCAAGGAGCCCTACAGAGAATGATTTCATAGAATGCAAGCTGGATAGCCCAGCTGGTTAGAGCTGGTAACACCGAGGTTGCAGCTTCGATCCCCATAAGGAACACCTGCATTGCAGGGGTTGGACTAGATGATCCCCAGGGTCCCTCTATGATTCTACGAACCAAGGGTCATCTAGTCCAACCCCTTGCAATGCGGGAATCCTTTGCCCCAATGGGGGGCTTGAACCCACGACCATGGGATTAACAGTCTCATGCTCTACCGACTGAGCTATAGCTCTGATCTGTCGAGTTTTCACTCAGATCTGGAGCAGAGGCGCCATCAGCCATGAAGGCTAACTAGGAGGCAGCCTCCACTGTGATGATCTGAGCCCAAAGGAACCTTTAATTGTTGACGCTGGGAAATAAGAGTGGTACACGGCCATTGCCTTCGTGAGCTGCGTGTGGACTTCCCACGGGCATCTGACTGGTGATGATGGTCATTTGGTTTGATCCAGCCGGGCTCTTTTTTTGTTCTCGCTGCACAGATCTCTGGGTAAGCAAAACCCTGGAAAAGTTGAGGGAGGAGCCTATCCAGTCAGAAACCGGCAGGAGCTCAGTGGTAGGCAGCTCTAGACCGCTCTCTCTTGTCTGCAATGGATCTCCCTCTGACCAACTTACTCTGTGCGCTGAGGTCCCGTGTACACCGTTTTCAACACCACAAGCCCATGCCTCTTGTGGTAACACAACGAAACCATTCCAAATCCGCCGGCGTCCAGCTGCTCTTTTTGCAAAAAGTCCTCCGAATTCATCTGAATGTCATCCAAGGACATGTTTGCGGCTCACGGGGCGCCCCAGCAATTCGTAGAGAGAAATTCCAGGGCCTGCAATGTGAAAACAGAAGAGGAGGCATTGTGTGGTCTGTCTTTCCACTACCACAGGACACGATGGTCAAACGGCCACGAAGAAAGCTTTGCAGACCTACCAAAGACCTAAGGATGGCATGAAGGTGACAGTAAGAGCACAATCCTATGCACGTTTAGTCAGAAATCAATCCCAGGGTGTTCAAGGTGGCTTACTCTCAGGTAAGTGTGCACAGCTAACAAGCAGCGTCCTTCATGCTGCTTTTGGTCTGGCCAATATGTGACATCTTGTGAATGTAGAGTAGAAGGGAAAATCTGTGAACAACCTTCTCTGAGAGTCTATATTCTGAAAAATGGAGGGTGTCTACAAGGGAAGGGCATTTTTAATGGTGGCTCCCTGTTTGAGAAGTGGTCTCCATTAAGGTCGTCACCCACCTAAATAGCAGACAAAAGACTTCTGTGTTCCCAGGCTTTTAAATATCTTCTCAATGTTATATAAACTAAACATTTTATTTTTTTTGGTAAAATGATTTTTATTTGGTTTTACAAATTCATTCACACTCAAAATCACAAATAATAAAAATTACACAAGATTCTTCCGAATCTCTAGACTTCCCTCCTCCCCTCCGTGGGTTCTTTAGTTAACTTTTTCAACTGCATACTATAGATCCTCCTAATTTTTCACCAATAATGCGAGATGAGCGCCGCAACCCCAGAGTCGGTCACGACTGGACCTAATGGTCAGGGGTCCCTTTACCTTTATGTCTTCTGCTAAGTGGATTTCATCTCCCTTATGCCCAAACCCCTCTCCACCTCCACATCCACAAAAGCAGAGCGAGATTGTGGCCGGTTAAAACTTTTGAGCAAAACCCAAGAAGGCACCCGGCTGCACTCCTAGCCACACAATAAGCAAAGGGAAGCGCTTAGCTTAGGATCCGGGTGGTGACTAATAATGGGAAGGAGGAGTTCCCACCACCACCAACAGTCACGCCGCCCTCATTCAGCGAGCCGCCTCTTGAAATCATGGACTTCACCAGGGGGAAGGATTTGATGAAACCCTCCAGATGAAGTTTACGCGCGCGCGAGCGTGCTCACAGAGGCACAAACTTAGTTTCGTTTTCCTGCGCGCCTCCCCTTCCCCCTCTCGCTTCCCTCGAGCGCAACGGGAAGGAAGCAGGCGGCCGTAGGCAGTTTCTCACAAGTTCGATCCTAAGGAAAACCTACCCGGGCGAGTCTTTCTCTCTGCAGGGATGCCGAGGGGAAAAACCTGGAAGCAGCCAGCCCGCGCTAGTGGGAGGCCACCTCCTCGGCTTCAAAAAGATCGACGAGGTGCAGCGGGGAAGGGGACCAGATCCCTCTCCACCGTCTCCTCTCCCCGAGCAGGAAAGATCCCCAGATGGTGTACGCTGCGCCCCACGGGGAGCGATCCCCTCGATTTCTTCTCTTCCCTTTCGCCCTCCTGCTCCCGAAAGGGGCCACCCAGTGCCCGGAGCGCGCCCGGCGCTTTTCTTCTTCCTCTTTCGCCGAACTTTGCCGGGGCGGAGTTAAAAGCGCACGCAAGCTCTTCCCAACCTATGATCCAGGCTTCTCTTCTCCGGAGGGGGAAGGCGTGGCGAGCAGCGAGGCTTTCGGATCTCCCCTCGGGGCGGGATCGGCGGGGCGAGATATCCGAAGAGAGATTCCAGTGCGGAAATGGGTGGCGTCGAGAGCTCCTGAAAGGGAGAGGAGGAACATAAAGGAAAGTAAGAGAAAAAGCTGTGCGCGGCTGAAGATAGTGCTGCTTCTCACTTGCTGGATGTCACAGGAGGGGAGAGATGCTCTTGTGTTCAGATTCTGCTCCCTGGTTTCCCACAGGCACCACTGTGAGAACAGGATACAGTACTGGACTTAATGGGCCCTTGGCCTAATCCAGCAGGCTCGTTTCACATTCTTGGGTTCTTTAGCTGTGTGGGATCCTAATAACGACGCAACTAAGAGGAAATAAATTGGGTCTGTTTGGGCAGAAAGGGACGCCAGGCTTAAGCCAACACCTTCAGTAGTACCAGTTAAAGGTAGATAGCCGTGTTGGTCTGTCATAGTCAAAACAAAATAAAATAAAAAAAATTCCTTCCAGTAGCACCTTAGAGACCAACTAAGTTTGTTCTTGGTATGAGCCAAGAACAAACTTAGTTGGTCTCTAAGGTGCTACTGGAAGGAATTTTTTTTTAATTTTGTTTTGACCTTCAGTAGTAGTTATAGTAGCCCTGCTCCAGAATGGAGTTTGGATCAGGTGTACTTCAGCTTTCCTTGACTTTGCCTTGCCGAATAGTGTTTGTGAATTGTTGTTTAGTCGTTTAGTCGTGTCCGACTCTTCCTGACCCCATAGACCAGAGCACGCCAGGCACTCCTGTCTTCCACTGCCTCCCTCAGTTTGGTCAAACTCATGTTAGTAGCTTCGAGAACACTGTCCAACCATCTCATCCTCTGTCGTCCCCTTCTCCTTGTGCCCTCCATCTTTCCCAACATCAGGGTCTTTTCCAGGGAGTCTTCTCTTCTCATGAGGTGGCCAAAGCATTGGAGCTTCAGCTTCAGGATCTGTCCTTCCAGTGAGCACTCAGGGCTGATTTCCTTAAGAATGGATAGGTTTGATCTTGCAGTCCATGGGACTCTCAAGAGTCTCCTCCAGCACCATAATTCAAAAGCATCAATTCTTCTGCGATCAGCCTTCTTTATGGTCCAGCTTTATGGTTTGTGAATTACACCACCCTTTCTGCCAGCTTACCGGTAATTTATGCCTGTTTGCCAGGTCATGTGACTGAGCTGGAATGGATTTAGGATCCAGCCTAACAGGGTAGCTCCATTAAGCGCCTGTGCTGTACATGGGCTAGACTCGCCCCCCCCCCTGCATTTTTTAGGGGGCGTAGTTTTGTTTCACTTGGCAATGTGAGGAGCAAGGGTGGCATCTTCTGGCGAACCCGAAGATTGCATGGTCTCCGTTAATTTTCCTGGCGTACTCCTCCATTGCCTCCTGACGGATGCCAACCAACCATCTTGAGTTTGTGCTTCCTGATTCAATGCGGTTTAAGGAATGCTCAGGGCTTAGCCATGCTTAACTTTCCTTCGCTCTTTTCTTTTTTGCTGTGCTTTCCCCGCAAAAACCCACTCTTTGATAAATGATTTTTATTAGTTTCATGTTACATTCACACTCAGATTTCCATCCTATTATATTACATATAATAAACTTACTGCTCCACCGAGCTACAACTTCCCTCCCTCCTTTCAATGGTTTTCCAAAAACCCACTCTTTGAAGTGGAATCAGACCAAACGACAATCCATGGAAAACCCAAATTCACATTTACTCCAACTGTGCACTAAAGAGTGGGTTTTTGCAGGCAAGCCTCAGGGGCAAAAAACAACAACTACACAATCTGATGAAGAGCTTTTAACTGGGCACCTGTGCCTGGAAGGAGTGAGCAAAAGGTAAGTGTAAGCCCATACTAGCGCAGAAAGTTTAAAGCAAGTTTATTTTCTTTTTCTTCTAACCAAATCGTTTCTAAACTGCCTTTTCACCCTAATTAAGAGCCCCCAAGTTGATGAACAAAAACCAAACTGCAAAGTTTAAGCAATAAGCCACATTAAACTAGGTCTTCAAAACCAAGAGGTTTGATCAGTCAACCTCTTATTTAAAACCTTTTAAATTGAGGCAGAAAAGATGCCTGCTGGAAATCAGTTAGAAATGGGGTGGGTTGGAAAACGAGTGAGGTCCCAGACAAAGAAGAATGGCAACTTACTGGTAAGTTGACAGAATGTGTGCAGCTTGAAGACTTAACATATAGAATAAGAGAACAAGAAGAACATACGTTTAGAGAAGATTGGAAAACGTTTATTGAATATATGGGGAATAATTGTGTACAGCTAAAAACGCTGGCAACATTAAGATAAATTCAACAGTGTAAATAATTTTTGATGGATGTAATAATGGAATACTGAATGGTATAGTTTTTGTAAAATATGCAAGGATTTATGATATGTAAAATGAACCATGGAAAGAGAAGGGAAGTCACTGATATCTTAAGGATGTAAAAATGAGTACTTTAAATTGTAAAACTATAGATAGATAGATAGATAGATAGATAGATAGATAGATAGATGATAGATAGATAGTTTTAGTGTGTGTGTGTGTGTGTGTGTGTATGAGAGAGAGAGAGAGAGAGAGAGAGAGAGAGAGAGAGAGAGAAATGGGGCCAGTTTACACTTCCCTGGAAGGGAATTGTATAGACAACTGCAACTGCTCCAAGTTAGGGCTCCTTCCATTATCACACTCTTCTAATAATGTGCTTTATTTTATTCCAGGCCTGCTTGCAGCACAGTAGTCTCCTGAGATGTAGATAGGTAAAGGTAAAGGGACCCCTGACTGTTAGGTCCAGTTGCGGACGACTCTGGGGTTGCGGCGCTCATCTCGCTTTACTGGCCAAGGGAGCCGGCGTACAGCTTCTGGGTCATGTCGCTAGCATGACTAAGCCGCTTCTGGTGAACCAGAGCAGGGCATGGAAATGCCGTTTACCTTTCCGCCAGAGTGGTACCTATTTATCTACTTGCACTTGGATGTGCTTTCGATCTGCTAGGTTGGCAGGAGCTGGGACCAAGCAACGGGAGCTCACCCCGTCGCGGGGGTTCACCAGATTGCGAGTCTACCGCTTTTAACCACTACACCACACTGGCTCCAGCAGAGGCTGGAGAGGAGGGGGACCAAGAGTCAGAGATGAGTGGGAAGGCGAGGGACCTTCAGTCCTCACAACTGCCTCGCTGGGGCAAGTTCTACTGAGAAGAGTTGCTGTGCTCACGAGGCCTGGCCTCCTGAGCTGACCTTGTTACCCTGAATAAAGAGTTAGGGTAACTTTACTGATGCCGTGTCCTTGCACACCTCCCTCCGGCAACTCCTGCAGCCAAGCTGGTGCAATAACGCATTGCTCTGCTTTGCTTTGGACCACATCAGCAAGTTGGCAGGAGTTCGAGTCCTCTGTAGGGCTACAGGTGCTGCGCCCCTGAGCTACATTATAATTCTTTTAAGAAAACTGCAAAGTCAGAATAAATGAGCTGCCTGAAAGAATGGAAGAAGTAATGTCTGGGAAAAGAATGGTTTGATCACTCAGTTGTCTGGATGTTAGTGAGCTGGAAGTCTCCTCAGATAATTTGTATGGGAACGGTCAACTTTAAGTGAGTATGAGCTGTGCTCAACCTCTTCGCTAAGAGCAGGCAGTTGTATGGGCAGTGCAACCACAGCATGTATGTATATACAGGGAAAGGCCTTGAGATCTTTGCAAATATATATACACACACAAAAAAAATGTCTCAACTCTTGGCATGCATGTAGACCATATATTTGCCTAGTGCCGCCTGGTGGCTATATGAAAGAAATTCATTTGAAAGTGTTTCTTTAAAAAAATAAAAATCAGTGGCTTAACAGTGTTGATTTATTAACACATAAACTGCTAAAGAATAAAACAACTGTTTCAATGGGTCACGTTAAAAGTCTCGTGTACATAGCAAATACTCATTAAGACTGAAGATCTCTATAAATAAATGTCCACATTTTTCTTTGTCTTCATGAATTGAAGGGAGACCATGGCTTCGTACACACACTATATATTGAAAGCACATTTGAAACAACATTCTTTCCCTCAAGAAATTATGGGCACTGCAGTTTGCCTCTCACAGACTTAATGATTCCAAAGTGATGTTTATGCGGCAGCTAGACTGGTGACTGGGAGCGGCCGCCGAGACCACATAACACCGGTCTTGAAAGACCTACACTGGCTCCCAGTATGTTTCCGAGCACAATTCAAAGTGTTGGTGCTGACCTTTAAAGCCCTAAATGGCTTCAGTCCAGTATACCTGAAGGAGCGTCTCCACCCCCACCATTCTGCCCGGACACTGAGGTCCAGTGCTGAGGGCCTTCTGGCGGTTCCCTCACTACGAGAAGCCAAGTTACAGGGAACCAGGCAGAGGGCCTTCTCGGTAGTGGCACCTGCCCTGTGGAACGCCCTCCCTTCAGGAGTCAAAGAGAACAACAACTATCAGACCTTTAGAAGACATCTGAAGGCAGCCCTGTTTAGGGAGGCTTTTAATGTTTTATAGATTATTGTATTTTAATGTTATGTTGAAAGCCGCCCAGAGTGGCTGGGGAAACCCAACCAGATGGGCAGGGTATAAATAAATTATTATTATTATTATTATTATTATTATTATTATTATTATTATTATTATTATTATGTTTTGGTCTGCCATCTTGATTCAGAATGAAGTCTGGTGTCCAAATAGTGACAATGTCTGCTGCGTCACCATGAGAACCCCGGTGCCAATTTTGGTGATGATATCTCAAGTGGTGGCTGAACTTACGACAAAAAAGAAGTGAACTCACACCAAAGTCATGTTTCAGCCCGCCATCTTGATTCAAAATGGCAGCCATCTTCCAAACATCAATGAAGAGTGCTACCCATACCTCAGAAACCCTTAAGCCAAGTTTGGTGGCATTATCTCAGGAGGCATCTGAACATCTAAGGAACAAATAAATGGACCTGCAGACAGACAGACAAACCACTTTCTAGAATCCTGGAAACTGTAGTGTGTTAAGGGTGCCAGGAATTAATGCTCTGTGAGAGATAAACTACAGTTGCCATGATTATTTTTTAGGAAGCCACATGCTTTAAATGTATAGTGTGGGTGTGAGCAGACTCATTTACACAAGAATCATAAAACAGATGATATCTCTTAATGGAAGAACTGTGGATGCTTAAAAGAAAATGGGTGCCTTTTCTTTTAAAGGACACACAAAGCACCAATAATCACAGGTTCTTCCCACACAACACATCAGCAAGTCACAATATTTGTGGGCACGCACAACTGATTACCTAGCTATTCTTACTATTTTTCCTCAGAATTTTTCTTTCTCTCGCTGAGTTAGCAAGAAAGTTGAGTAACAGAGGAAAAGGAAGCAAGAAAATGGGTGTATGTGGCTTTTCGTCTTCGATTCTGAGGTCAATCGCAAGAGAAACTTGGTGGCAAAAATTAGGGTTGGGAAATCATGAGCAAAAGCGGGGAGAGAAATGCACACACACACACACAAAGACAATGTAAACATGTTCTTCCAAACCAGGGGGCCAAATTTCATGTGGGACAGGATTATTTCAGTCTTGTAGTAAATAGCCATTCAGCTGGTCATTCACGGCGTGTAGAAAAAGCCACACCAGGCAGGGAATCATCTGTAAAGTGGAGAAGATGAGACATAAATTGTTGCTTCCTTGCATTCCTTGCCACAGTTTTTCAGCCTAGCCTACCTCACAACAACAGAAACAAAAAAGTAGTGTATATATTTTTCTTGTATAATAACAGAAAGACAACAGACAGTGATCCGGTATTGACACTGTTTCGTATACGTCTTCTTCAGCATATAATAACTTAACATACAATGTTAAGTATTCATATGACCACTGCTCTTTGAAAATTTCCATTGTATGTTAAGTTATTATATGCTGAAGAAGACGTATACGAAACAGTGTCAATACCGGATCACTGTCGTTGTCTTTCTGTTATTATACAAGAAAAATATATACACTACTTTCATTGGCCGCCGTGTTGTTCGTTTTTGTTTCTGTTGAAGATTGCAACACAGAGGTTTTTTTGTCTTACCTCACAACAACAACAATTTAAAAGGATATTAAAAAAACAATTTAAAAGCAATTTAAAAGCAGAGAAGAATCCCTCTCTGAGCAACAGCAACAGTCCTTATAAAAGCTGTCAGGCACTGCCCTGAGCCAGGTGGAGAGAGGCAGGAAGCTCTCAGCAGATCAAAGTAGGTCTGATGAGCCTAAGGTCTACACACCTGTGTCTTCAGTCTCTAGCCCTCTCAAGGTGGCTTGCAGCTGGAGACGGAAGAGAAAGAGCTGTTGCTCAAAGAATAATGGGTTGCCTTGTCCCCCTGGACCTTTCACTACAAAAGGTCACCGAAACAGTGGAAAGAACATCTATTAAAAGCCACCTGGGAAGGAAAAGTGGTTGCTATTGACTCAGTTTTTTATTGCATGTGATTGTTGCTGGGACAGAACCTTATTGCACCTGTTGAGATTTGAATACGTAGGTTTTTTTTAAGAATGGGGAATCCCTTTCCCCTCGCTGTGCTCTAGAATGCTGCTGTGTTCACTCAGTGCTGAAGGGCTGCATACATTGATGCAACGGCGTCTTAACTTCTCTGCAAACCAGCTAGCACAAATCTTATATACTGTATATAAAAATGTTCCCAATGCGCGTTTGTCCGAAACACACTTGCTGCGTAACTGCTGGACCAAATCGCATCAAATTAGGACACAGCGTTCCATTACCATGGCAAAACAATCTGGCATAATAAAAATTCAGAAAAACCACACCTGTCATACCTAAAATAATGTTTAAACGCAAAAAAAACGCCGCAGCAATTAGATGTCATCAACAAAATAGCGCCCTCTAGCGACGGCTATACTGGTACTACAGCTACAAAAGCAAAACAATGGCGCAGCTTTTATACATCACAGCAAAACCTCAGAGCTCCGTCGGCCATTTGCAAGCTCGCAAACCGGTAATTGAAAAGGGGGGGGTGAGAAGAGGGTAATTGAAAACGGGGGTGGGGACAGAGAAGGGGCAGACGGAAGTTGAACAGGGGAACTTCTTCAGTTTCACAAAGCCATGAAAGTTAGGCCGGCACTGTCACCACAGCCCGGGTCGTCGCCGTTAACGCCATCAAATGCAGGCCCAGCCCAACCGCCGCCCAGGCCTCTTAGCCAGCCCGCCACTGTGAAAGGCAAGCCCCGGCCCTTCTCCACAGCCGCTCACGACAACACCATCAGAGCCAGCCTGGGCCGCCAGCTGCCCACTTCCCCACCACAGCTGCCATGAAAGGCAGGCCGGACACCATCCCCACAGCCGCTGCCGGCCCTCTCCTCTCCTACCACCACCTACAGACGCAGCCATCAACACCACAGCATTCACACACATAGTCACAGCAAGGCGTGGCCAGGTCAGCTAGTGCTCCATAAATAACTGCCGTGTAGTTTTCCTGCAAACTCTGCACAAAGCAATCAGGATGGATGATCAGTCAACAGGTCATCTGGACTTGATGTTTGATGTCATTCTCCCATCAGCCAACGAGGGGTGCTTTTAAAATAGACACTCTAACAGCTGATTGATTCATTTTTCTTTAGTTAATGATGTGAATAACTGGCGACAGTATACTAAATTTTGATGTTGAAGAGCAATTCCCACTAGATCACTCAGAGACGTGCCTGATTATACTTTATTGCAGGTCTCTGGTCATAGGAGTCAACTCCTAGGGGTTGAGGGTTCTTCAGTCTCCGCAATAAAATATTTGAGTCCCCCCCCCCCAAGTTGATAGGGATTGCCATTCAAATGCTGTCTGTTTACTGCATCATGTGATTGATTGTGCAGGGCAGGGCTTACTTGGGCCCCCCAATATTTTATTCAAGTTGGCACCCCTGTCTCTGGTTGTCTCTCATGACCATAGCTGTCAACTTTCGGATTTGAAAATAAGGGATTTTTTCAAACTTTCGGATTTGAAAATTAGGGGTGCCGCGAGGGCGGTGCAATGGCACCAAGTAGCCTCGCCACCCTGCGCTCCAGAGGCTGCGCGTGAACGGGAAAGCGAAAGAGAGAGCGCGTAGATGGCAGGCAGCTGTCTGTCTGGTTGGGCGTGAGGGTCTGGCTGCACAAGGCATGCAAGCTCCGCCCCCAGTCGGTCTCAGACTCCTTATTGGCAGCCGAGCAACGCAGCTGAGGAGCCTCCCTGGCCGGCAGGGAGGGAGAGGAGATGCTTCCTTTGAAATCCGGGAAATTTAAGGGATATCAACAATCTGGGATAGCAGTGGGAAATGGCATTGGAATAAGGGAGTTTCCCGCAAAAAAAGGGAGGGTTGACAGCTATGCTCATGACATGTAGCTTGGTGTTTTTTTAAAACAAGCAAGAAAGCAAATAAATCTCTGGTTTATATTCAGGCACCACTTTACTACTCAAACGTGGGCCACCAGGGGTAGCTATGCATCCAAGCAACAGGCATTTATGAAAGAAGAAGAAGAAGAAGAAAACAGTTGTGTGTGTGTGTGTGTGTGTGTGTGTGTGTGTGTGTACCTTTCTGTGTACCTTGTAGAGAGGAATTATGTGCCCTTTCCCTTTGCATGTGGGTGGGAGAACCCTTTCTCATCTAACAAAGCACTTTAAAGTAACAGAAGAAGAATTGATTGCTTTATCAATTCAACATATCTTCAATTTATATATTTAAAAAATATTCTCTGTCGCAGTTCAGGCATATCCACGTTACAAATTTAAACTGCTCTGTCACGACTTCCCCCCCAAGGGAAAAGAGCTTGGTGAGTTGGCAGGAGATTTAGGGTCCCCTTGGGGCAGGAGAGGTGGCCCCCGACCTGGAGCTGCTCAAATGTTTATGAGAGCAATCCTATGCACGGGTAGCTGGCATAAAGCAAGCTGGTGCTAGACTTCCGGTTGGTCGCGCCGCCATCACGGTCGGAGGTCTGCTCGGCGGAGCAGACCTCGGCGCTTTGAAGAAGGGAATCCCCGCTCCAGCGCAGCGGGATCCCGTAAGAACCCCAAACTGGGTGGTTTGGGGGCTCGTCGTCCGGCGGGTGCCTTTTGCGAACTCCCCCCTCCCCGGGAAGGCTCTGTTTTGAGCCCCCGAGAGTGAGGGGGTCGGAGCCGCGGCACATCGGACTTCCATCATCTAACTTCAAAGCGTGGAGCTGCGGGACTGTGTGGAGACCGCGATCAATTCTTCCAAGGAAAAAAGACTTGGCACATTGGAGAAGCTTCAAATTGTGAGTAAAAATTAAAAATTGGACTAAATTAGAAGCCGCAAGGGATTTAAAAAACGGAAGTCGGTCCCTTGACGTTTGAAAAAAAAAGAAACAGCGAAAGAGGAAAACTTAAGTTAATGGGAGTAAGATACAGAAAGGAAACTTCTGTAACAGAGCCTGGAAGGAATGTTTGTTACAATTAATAACTTTAAGGAAAAAGTTACTTTCTTTCCCCGGGTCTTGGGGGACTGGAGCTAAGAAAATAACATGGAAACTATGGGAATACAAACATCCTAGGGCAGAAAAGATAAAGTTGTTTTTGACCTTGAAAATGGCGGAGATGTCTGAACAGACTATGATAAAACTGTTGGAAATGCTACATGAGATTCAGGACACTCTCAGACCTTACAGCCAAAGATCAGACAACTTTGACAACAATGAGTGCTCTATGCCAGATGTCCAGGAAATAAAGAGGCCGGAAAATAAACAATTATGTCAACCCACGGATTGTAAAGCAGCTGGACGATCGGCCCAAAAGAAGATGCATAAGAAGAAGGGCAAAGTGGTTAGACTGTTGAAAAAAAAAGGTGCACAGATTGCAAGGAAATATGAGAAAAAGAGGAGAACAACTAGACTTGGCAGTAAGAAGATTAAGAAGAATGCAGAATACGAAGCCAAAGTGCAAAATATGAAAAGACTGAGCCCGGCGAGGAGGGAAAACCAGTGGGAATGGGTGGCATCAAGACAGGGGATGGGGTGAAGGAGACTTTTACTCGAATTGGACTATAATTCTGGTTTCTGGGAACAATGATATATGGAAATGACGAGGCATAGGGAATATAGATGATTAATAATTTAAGATGATTAGAAAAGTGAAGATGATGGCAAAAGACTTTAAGACCAAGGGGAAGGAGGGAGGAGGGTATTATTTGAATTTAAAAATTATATTAGGGTATAAAGATAGTGGGAAAGGAATTAAGGAAATTGCAGAAGTAATAGAAATGCTTAGGTTTAAAGGTAGGAGTAGTGAAACATTATTTTAAATTACAGGATGTAATAAAAATTGCAGTATGAATCTGTCTAAGAGGGTTAAGAGATTTTAAAATGAATTCAACAGAGAGGGATTTGGGGAAGTCAAATAAAAATATGATAAGTAAGAAGATAGAATCTGGCCCAGGAAGTGGGCCAGGCCTAAGCAATGATATGAAAAAAGATATAAGGTTAAATGTATAATGATTATATTTACCCCTGTGAGAGGGGGGGATGGATTTAAGCTTCCCAAGGTGAGAGGCAGGGAAGAATGAAAATTTAACCTATATGTATGTAATGTGCTTTTAAAAATTGTAAAATCCAATAAAATTCTTTAAAAAAAAATAAAGCAAGCTGGTGCTAAGAAGTTAGGTAAAGGTAAAGGGACCCCTGACCATTAGGTCCAGTCGTGTCCGACTCTGGGGTTGCGGCGCTCGTCTCGCTTTACTGGCCGAGGGAGCCAGCGTACAGCTTCCGGGTCATGTGGCCAGCATGACAAAGCCGCTTCTGGCGAACCAGAGCAGCACATGGAAACGCCGTTTACCTTCCCGCTGGAGTGGTACCTATTTATCTACTTGCACTTTGACGTGCTTTCGAACTGCTAGGTTGGCAGGAGCAGGGACCGAACAACGGGAGTTCACACCGTCGCGGGGATTCGAACCGCCAACCTTCTGATCGGCAAGCCCTTATAAGTGTCCCTTATAAGAAGTATACACCAGTTTAACTAAGAAGTTAAACTGGTGTAAAGTTATAGCGGATCCAGACTTCACTCGGCAGTGGGGTCAAACAAGCCTTTTAAACAATGCTACCGCACCACCCTTTTTGCTGGCTTAACTAACGCTGGGTTGCCAGGTCATGTGACCTAGCTGAAGGGGCTTAGGATCCAGCCTAAGACAGCCTCCCCCTCTGGTCCTGTCTCCTTCACACACCCTTTTCAGGACTTACACCAGTTTAAGCGCCACTAGGGTCTGAGCTGGGCTGGGATAGGTGAGATACACATCTCCAGCTAAACTGAGGATGAAGGAGTTATGCTGGTTTAGCTGGGCTGTGTTAGGAACCTCCTAGCTCAGCTGGAGACCTGCTGGATCCCGACCTACTCATCCTGGCAGATCTCACTATGGAATTGCTCCCCAGATCACAATCTATTGGGTGCTTCCAGTTTTGCAGCAGGTTCTCCCTTACAGATGTTTACACTGGTGTTGTTTTAGTTCTTTTCTGGCTGGGGTTTTCTGCTGTTCGGATTCATTTTGTCTTTGTTTGAATGTGTGTTTCAAAACATACTTTATGGTTTATGTAAACCTCCCAGAGAACTTCGCTGCATGGGCACTTTATGGATGTATCCATATTAATTATAATGATTGCAAAGTCCCAGGAGTGGATTAACAGTCAATTTTCTTCACAGGGAACTCTGGGAACTGTAGCTGTGTGAGGGGAATAGGGGTCTCTTAACAACTGTCAGCTCCCTTAACAAACTACAGCTCCCAGAATTCTTTGAGGGAAGCCGTGACTATTGAAAGTGGCATCATAGTGCTTTAAATGCATGGCGCGAATGTCACCAGGCTTCATATCCCTGCTGTGCTCCTGGGGTAGTCCCCACCTCTCAGCTTAACCACCTGCCAGCTAACATCTCTCAAAGAGTTTTTGTGAGGAGAAAGTGCAGAGAAAGAGAAGCACATATGGTATCTTGAATTCCTTGAGGGAAGGCAGATTGTTGTCGTTGTTAGTAGTAGGTGTGTGTGTGTGTGTGTAATCTCATGGGGAATGAAAAAGAGAGGCATGGGTTTGCCTAAAGTTTCAATATGTTCAGTTATATATGGCTTATGTATAGATGCAATTCTAAATATAAATCTGACTACATTGCACCTCATCATAATGGGGAATGAGAAGAGTGTTGGACTTTGGGCTTTCAAGTTTCATCAGCTCCCAGTACGAAATCACAATTCGGTGCCACTGCCTCTCACCTTCCGTAGTACACTGTGGCGGACCTGCCCTATGTTAAGGGATTCTATAAAAGGGTTAATGTTCACTCCAGGTTTGAGTGGCAGCTCGCTGGGGGGGGGAGGCGGGACATTCCGCACTTTAAAAGGAGGGAGCAGCCGTTGGTGAGCGGAGAAGAGGGAGGGAGTGAGTGGTGACTGGAAGAAGAGGGAGTGGGGACCAGGATAGTGGTGGGTAGGCTAGGTTAGGCTAGGTTAGGAGGAAGATCAGTATATTAAACTGAAAGTGTTTATGTTTGGGTTGGAAACTAAACTGAAGAACTAATAAAATGCTGAAACGTTATGTGCTGTACGAAATAAAGACTTGCTTTTGTTGAGCCAAGAGAAAATCGTCGTTTATTCGGTCCAGCGATATATGAATGCTTGTGAGGAGATAAACTCAGGGAAGAGGCAAAACTTACCTGAAAAGGGGATAGTTTGTGTCTCGGAGTTTCACTCGGGAGGGGCAAGAGGGGTGAAGCCTTGGGAAAACTACACAGTTGCTAAGGGATCTGAGGAGACAGAGGCCCAGGACTGCAAGCTGAGAGGCAATTTAAACCCTCCAGCCCAGAGCACAGAGCATATATCTACCACGGTCATGTTGGCTGGACAAGAGAAACCCCTGTTACTAAGTTGTCCCAAGTTAGAATAAAAGGGGACAGACAACACAGACGGACCTCAAAGGATAGAGGTGGGGTGGAAAGTAATTATAACCCAGGACACCTCAGTGATAAACTCACTTAGTAACGGTCAAAGGGGTCAAGCGGGAAGCTTGAGAGGGAGGTTCGTCACATACACCATAGTTGTGGCATCCCCTCACAGTAGCATACTTAGCCAGGGGTGGGAGCAGTCCGCACTAGGCGGGGGGACGGACAAGGGGGTCTGTAGTGTGTCATGGTGGCTGCTGTTGGCTTCCTAAACAAAGCCCAACAGCTGCTCCACCCCAGGCGCTGGCGTGGGTTGCTGGTGCTCCCCAAATCTGCCTCTGGAGGAGTGCAGAGAGAAGAAACATCATGGTTCATCTGTAGCAGCAGAACTGGACGCCTTCATCTGCCCCACCTGCAATAACACATGTCTCTCCTGTATCGGTCTCTACAGCCACAGCAGGTGCTCTCCAGCAGTTTGACGTTCCCCCAAAGGGTAAAGTCTTCCATTGGCTCCCAAGGTGGGTGGATGCCAACAACAATGGAGAAGACCATCAGGGGTAGAGGACCAAACTCACGCAGGGTCTCCTCTGCCAATGCTTGGAGCTTCCTGGCCTATAGCCTCTCCTCCCCTTCCTGTTTGTCACTGCCTGCTCAGGGCCACTTTCGCGTCACCTCAAGAAGAGGACAGAATTGCATAAAATTCACCTGGGCCCATTTTTCTCTATAGATGCAAATTTAGACATTTTGACCTGTGTGCCAATGCTCATTCTGGAGCCCGTCGGGACTGGTTGGGTGAAAGGCAAGGAGCCCAACAGTAGGTGGAGCCAGAGTGAACCACAGGCAAGGGCAACTAACTCTGGTTTTGTCCCACCCCTCTCCTCCCTGCTGACTTCTCCAAGATCTACAAAGAGGAGGAAGCTGCCAGCCAGAGCCAAGCTTGTAGGAAAGAAGGCAAGCAGGGCAGACTGAGGTTGGTAGAGGGTTGTCCCAGTTGCTGTTTTGGCTCAGCTGCCACTGTGTACATGAAATGAAGGTGATGAGAAATAAGACGTTCAGATGCTTGGACAAGTGATAGGATTGGCAGTCCACTGCTAAAGATGCTCTTGGCCCCCAACCCTGGCACAGTTTGCTCTAGAGCTGACTCGAATTTCACCTTTGCCTGCTCTACAACTTTCTTGTGAGGATAAAAAAGAGAAGATCCGAAAAATGCACCCTCATCTCTCTCTTTTGCTGTATCCTCTTGATTATCCATAACCCATGAAATAAGTACCGGTAGGCTTCAGTGAGAGAGAGAGAGAGAGAGAGAGAGAGAGAGAGAGAGAGAGAAGGGGCAGATTTATTTTTTTATTGTTATTACAACGCAGGTGGTACTTTCATTCTTCACCGTTTAGTTTCAATGTGCCTGAGATCTCCTTTCTTCTCAGAGAGGTTTCCCTGTTGAGTACAATATGAGTGATATCAACAGTACTTTGTGCACAAGGCAGTGTTTTCTGAACTTCTGACAACCGAAGTGTTTTCTGAATTTAAAATTAATTAATACGTCCATGATATACAGGTAGGTGCTCTGGAAGCACTGGTTTTCAGAGTGTGGAAGTGTAAACAAGTAGCACAGCCTAAAGAAAATAAAGAGCAAATCCAGCATCTCAGATTGTGGTTTGAGTAAATATGCAACAGCAACAAGAATGGCTAAAGTCCTTAGTGAAAATGTTATTTTCCCCTCAGTAAAGATGGGTTTCTCACTACAGGAGTAATATTGTCCTTTCGAGTCCTTCACTTTCCACATGGTTATAAACCAAACTCATTCTGCATAAAAAGATGTTACATTTAATATTATGCTGCAAGGCTGTGTGATCTAGCATATTCATGAGCAGTTAAAAATTATACATATACATATACATATACATATACATATACATATATATATATATATACACACACACACACACACGCACACACACACACACACCGTTGCCGGGAAAGTTCAGCAGAGCTCTGTCATGGGAAAGAAGGGGAACCCCCATCGCTAGTAGCTCCTCCAAACACTTGCTATATTTTTTTTTAAAAAAATATGTCCTTCAGTAATGTTTCCACCTTCTTGTCACTGTCCCCAGGCCCTGCCTTCAGTCTGTCATGCAGAACCTTGGGTTGAGGTGAACAACAGAATGTCACATGACAGGCATGGGGTGAAGTTAACAGGAGATGGGATGAATCACTACACATCTGTGAAAGAAGGAGAATATGGAGAATAGAAAGCGCAAGAGGGGAGGAGAAAAGAAAACCGGGGGAGGAAATTTTATGTGCTAGACACTCGTGGGATGAGGAAAAGATATCATGCTTTACACGACGCTGTTTGCAGAAATAGGAAAAAAGAAAGTTATATGTGTGCCATACCCTGCCTCCAACATTTCTCCGATGAAAATAGGGGCGTCCCATCGCATAATAATACTTTTACTATCTGACTGGGTTGCCCCAGCCTCTCTGGGTGGCTTGCAACATATAGGATGGATGGCGGCTAACAGATTGAGGTTGAATCCTGACAAGACAGAAGTACTGTTTTGGGGGGACAGGAGGCGGGCAGGTGTGGAGGACTCCCTGGTCCTGAATGGGGTAACTGTGCCCCTGAAGGACCAGGTACGCAGCCTGGGAGTCATTTTGGACTCACAGCTATCCATGGAGGCGCAGGTTAATTCTGTATCCAGGGCAGCTGTCTACCAGCTCCATCTGGTACGCAGGCTGAGACCCTACCTGCCCGCGGACTGTCTCGCCAGAGTGGTGCATGCTCTAGTTATCTCCCGCTTGGACTACTGCAATGCGCTCTACGTGGGGCTACCTTTGAAGGTGACCCGGAAACTACAATTAATCCAGAATGCAGCAGCTAGACTGGTGACTGGGAGCGGCCGCCGAGACCACATAACACCGGTCTTGAAAGACCTACACTGGCTCCCAGTACGTTTCCGAGCACAATTCAAAGTGTTGGTGCTGACCTTTAAAGCCCTAAATGGCTTCGGTCCATTATACCTGAAGGAGCGTCTCCACCCCCATCGTTCAGCCCGGACACTGAGGTCCAGTGCCGAGGGCCTTCTGGCGGTTCCCTCACTACGAGAAGCCAAGTTACAGGGAACCAGGCAGAGGGCCTTCTCGGTAGTGGCACCCGCCCTGTGGAACCCCTTCAGATGTCAAAGAGAACAACAACTACCAGACCTTTAGAAGACATCTGAAGGCAGCCCTGTTTAGGGAGGCTTTTAATGTTTAATAGATTGTTGTATTTTAATGTTCTGTTGAAAGCCGCCCAGAGTGGCTGGGGAAACCCAGCCAGATGGGCGGGGTATAAATAATAAATAATAAATAAATTATTATCATTATTATTATTATTATTATTATTATATAAAAACATAATAAAACATTAAACTTTTTTTTTAAAAACAGTATACAGGGTTGCCTTCAGATGGCCCAGGGGTTGGATAACTCCATACTCTCCAACATTTCTCCGATGAAAATAGGGACATCCTAAGGAAAAGGGGGACATTCCGAGATCAAATCAGAAACCGGGACGGCTTCTGTAAATCCAGGGCTGTCCTTGGAAAATAGGGACATTTGGAGGGTCTGGTGTGCAAAGGCTGGTTGGGAAAATGGGCTTTTTGGAGGTTTGGGAAGGAAGAAGAAGAAAATAAGATTTTTGATACTGCAAAAGCGTGACATGACTTCTTAATAACAGGGCAGAAACTATGCCAAAACAAAAAAGCTACAGAGTGGCTTAACAGTCAGCCCTTCTTCCCAGGGTATTCTGGGCATTGCAGTTGTGTGAGGGGAATAGGGGTCTGCTAACAACTCTCAACACCTATAACCAACCACATTTCCCAGGATTCTTGGGGTGGGGAAGCCACGACTGCTTAAAGTGGTATCATAGTGCTTTAAATGCACAGTGCAGATGAGACTGATGTTGCATCAAGCAAGAGCTATCCCACACTTTCTAGTGCATTTTCTGGTCTCACGGAGACGCCGTCTTGTTACACAAGACCTCCCAATCCGCAATAATCGTACAGCCTGGATTGGACAGCATGTGATTGAATCCCGCTTGAAAATAGCAACCGTCTGGACCCAGAGTGGTTTTTCTGAGGGAATGTTTTGTCTTTCCAGAGAGGATGTGTCGGGGATTGAATCTGGGACCTTGTGAATGCAAACTGTGTGCTCTAACAAGATTGGCTCCAAGTTTGAGAGCTAGGCTTATCCTAACAGGAAGTGGTCAATTTGAGATGGTGTGCATGTTTCTGGAGTTTCAAAATGGCTGGGCCCTCAGTAATGGAGGAATTCTGACTCACAAACTTACAGGTGCTGTACTATATTCCTTTGAGAAGCTGGGACCTCGAGACCCTCCCCCTCTTTGGTTTCAGTGCTCCTTTCACCTTGTGGGTCTCAGTAGCCAAACTCGTATTTTGTGTGTGACCCCTCTTTCCCCTCTTTCTAGGCCCTTGGTTTGTAGGGTTTGCTGCCTGGTCATGGGCAACCATGACCGTTACTTTGGGGCTTTCCCCCACTCAGCAACTTCCTTCAGGCTTTTCTTTTCATTTTGAACCATCTTTCTCGTGCTTTCTCTCTCAACTGCTGCCCCCCCTCATGTTAGCATAATTCTACCCCTCCTTTCTCTTGAAACACTAAATCTTGGGTATGCTAGTTAGAAGTCAAACACTTACCTATTTTTAAAAATGAACATATAGTAGTAGCGTGTGTGCCTGTCTGTATCGGAGAATCTTTAGCTTCCAGTGGCCTATGGCAGGGGTCAGCAACCTTTTTCAGCTGTGGGCCGGTCCACCGTCCCTCAGACCATGTGGTGGGCCAGACTATTTTTTTTGGGGGGGGATAATGAATTCCTATGCTCCACAAATAACCCAGAGATGCGTTTTAAATAAAAGCACACCTTCTACTCATGTAAAAACACCAGGCAGGCCTCACAAATAACCCAGAGATGCATTTTAAATAAAAGGACACATTCTATTCATGTAAAAACACGCTGATTCCCGGACTGTCCGCGGGCCAGATTGAGAAGGCGATTGGGCCGCATCCGGCCCACGGGCCTTAGGTTGCCTACCCCTGGCCTATGGGGATAACTCCCCCCACCTGTGCATATTTACAGGGCGTGATGTTTCATATAAGCCTTGAACCAAGTCTATGCCATCTCAGGAAGACAGGAATTGCCAACCTGGAGCTCACACAATGCTGTAGGACTACAACTCCCATCAGCCTCAGCCAGCTCAGCTGATGGAAGTTGCAGTCCAATTATATCTGTGGACGGCATCAGGTTGATCAAAAGCTGCAGGAATGTGTCTTTGTATTTTGGTCCACACAAAACCTGGAAATTCAGTATCAGGGTCATGGGCGTAGCCAGGATTTATTTTAGGGAGGGGGGCAGGTCTTTTTGCCAGGGAGGCAGAATCGAGTTATCTGTGATACAATTGGTTAGTTAAGTATTTTTATTTATTTACTTGATTTAGGGGGGGCAGCTGTTTCCCCTGCAACCCCCCTGGCTACACCCATGATCAGAGTTGGTTCAATCCAAATTACTTTCCAAGCCACATGCAAAGAAACCCTAACATTGTATCCTGTAATGCAGGGGTGGCCAACTCCCAAGAGACTGTGATCTACTCACAGAGTTAAAAACTGGCAGTGATCTACCCCCCCTTTTTTTGGGGGGGTTCGGGTCAAAGTTGTTGAGTTTTTTCAGGGAGGAGGTAAAATATTGAGCTTTTTTTTAGGAGAGCCACAGTTGTTCAGCTTCTTTGCAGGGAGCCAATGATCTACCAGTGATCTACCGCAGACGTCTGGTGATCTACCGGTAGATCACGATCTACCTGTTGGACATGCCTGCTGTAATGTAACATTACTGCACAGTTTATTACCAGATTTCACATATTAGGCTGTATCCTATAAGTGAAATCAACAGTCATTTTTCTACCAGATTAAAAAGATTACAGTGCCAATTATCCGCAACAAATGGATGGTATCCGTGGAATGTTGTATGTGAATTTAATGCTGCTTTGCTATGAATCATAGAATCTTAGAGCTGGAAGGGGCCATAGAGTCATCTAGCCCAGCCCCCCTGGAATGCAGAAACCTCGGCTAAAGCATCAGTGACAGATGACCTTCCAACCCAGGCATCCGAAACTGAGGCCCTCCAGATGTTTTGGCCTACAACTCCCATGATCCCTAGATAACAGGACCAGTGGTCAGGGATGATGGGAATTGTAGTCCAAAATATCTGGAGGGCCGAAGTTTGGGGATGCCTGATCCAACCTCTGCTTAAAATCCTCCAAAGAAGGAGAGTCCACACCTCTCGTGAGAGTCAGTTCCACTTCCAAACAGCTCTCACTCTCAGAAAGTTTCCCCCTGAATGTTTAGTCAGAACCTCCTTTCTTGTAACTTGAAGCCCTTGGTTCGTGTCCTACCCTCCAGAGCAGGAGAAAACAAGCATGAGATAAACATACTGTAGTATCTCAAGATAGCCTTAGTTCCAATTTACCTAGAAGTAAATTCCATACATATATTTAGTATGCCCTTTGCATGGTGTTGATCTTGTTAGTGCATGGTTTTTCTTCCAGAAATAGCTAGCTGAGGGAACCCAATCTGGATTGGGACCCTGGAGGGATGGTAGGGGAGTTTAGCCCACTGCTGTGGTCCTAATTTAGCTCAGCCCCATCCCCACAACTTGCACGAAGGAAAAACTACTATGGAAGTGAGGTACATCTGCACTTGGCATGAGAGAAAACCTCTCCCATTGAGAAAGAGCCAGGAAGGGAGACTCCAGTGTGTCAAACTCCTTTTACTTCACAAATTCTTCAAGTGGTTTTTCTCTCAGAGCACAACATCTTTATAACAACTAATGGCCTAGTATAAAAGGATGGCTTGAAAGAGTTTCATTCTTCCTCCTCCACACAGTATTCACATCAGCCTCTCTTGGGAGTTCTTAAGACAAATGCTGTTTGCATGTGCTTCTGAGTGAGTCCCCTGTGCTGTGGGGAACTCCCCTCTCAGGGGAAATTCAGGTGTAGTCACAAAAGGGGGGGGAGTCCCCAATGATGAGACCACAGTGCACAAGACCTCTGCAAAAATGGCCATGTGGCTACAAAAACTTTTGCAATAACCCGATCTTGTTCTACAGTGGGTATAATTTGAGAGGAGAGCAATAATTTTCAACAGTGCTCTTTGGAAGCACTGCTATGTATTAATTCCAGACCCCCCAAGTGTTCCTATTTTCCAGGGACAGTCCCAGATTTACTTTCTGGTTTGATCCTAGAATGTCCTGCTTTTCCTAAGGACGTCCCTATTTTCATTGGAGAAATGTAAGAGGGTATGGAAGGAGGTCCCTATTTTCACCGGAGTAATGTTGGAGGGTATGGAGTTATCCAACCCCTGAACCATCTGAGGACAGCCCTGAATGGGGAAGTTTTTTATTTATTTATTTAAGTGTAATGTTTTATTATGTTTTTTAATATGTTGGAAGCCGCCCAGAGTGGCTGGGGCAACCCAGTTAGATGGGTGGGGTATAAATAGTAAAATTATTATTATGGAATAGGTACAGTGGTGGCTAACCTTGACACTCCAGATGTTTTGGGACTACAACTCCCATCATCCCTGACCACTGGTCCTGTTAGCTAGGGATGATGGGAGTTGTAGTTCCAAAACATCTGGAGTGCCAAGGTTAGCCACCACTGGAATAGGACGTCCCTATTTTCATCAGAGAAATGTTGAAGGGTATGTAATTCCCCACTATGCTCCTTGACCATTTATGCATAACTTTTATATAAATACATAAATGAAAGTAACAATGCAGCAGAAATGAAAGCTACAAAGCTGTCTCCTGTACATATTGTTATAGACTCAGGATGGGGGCAAAACCCTAGAAACGAATAAATGGTAGGGTTTTGATTATTTGGGATGTGAAGAGAGAAATACAATCTGCAGAGGAATTCCTGGGCTACCCTAGGCATAGCAACCTGGCCAAGCTAGAAACAATACAGGGCCATTGAGGGCCACTGGCTATGCAACAGAACTGTCCTCCCTACCTTGCCTTGAGGTGTGAACAGAGACTGAGGGATTGGAAGGTTGCCAGGGTAACTGTGCTTGAGGTGACAGGAATAGAGTTTTGAGCAAGGGTTGCTGGGAAGAAGGAAAAGGAAGAGACTTGGATCCATCTTGGGCAGGCTGGCTGCAGGCTGGCTGGGAGAAATGCCTTGGATTCCAAGGCTTCACTGCTATGGGGTATAAGTCCCTCTTGAAATAACCATGCTGTAAGATCTGGACTCCCTCCTTGCAGACTGAAGGTGTAAATAGGTGAATAAACCATATTTCTGAAAGCTACAACAGTAGTCCGTCCAGTCAGTCCATGACACATATCTATCACGTTTCAACGGATCGTGCACAATGCAACTAGAGTAACGTTCTGCCACCTCATCCGTGGACCAAACCAGGAAAAATGTGATTGCATGATCTTATGAAACCAAAACGACGAATTTAAAACATGATCAAAATGGAAGCGATAAGCTGTCAGTAATAGCTGGGCCTTGCACTAGGGGCTTTCATATCGCTGTCCTGTGGTGAGCCACTCAAGACCAAAGAGCGAAGTCTCTAGGAAGGTGACAGACTTTTAACAGAACAGAAAGCATAAAGCATGCTGCAGTTATGCGCTCGCCCACTCTTTCCCTGAAACCTGGAATCTTCATCAATGCCATCTGAGGCGCAGAGAATGGATGTACCTGTCAATTTCAGTTTCTCACGGTTTCTTATTTTTCCAGTCTTAGGTTCACATCTTCACTAGTTCATTTATTGTTGTTAAAACCGCATGAAAATTCACCGGCGATTTAGTGCAAATTTCCCCAGACATCTACATTTTAACACACTTTTGCCCGAAACACGCATTTTTACATGCCATTTCCTCTAAGAGAATCTGTTATTTTCACAAATATATGCATTTTGATGAACACATTGCGCAAGTATATGCATTAAAGAAATCAGCCCTGAGTGCTCATTAGAAGGACAGATCCTGAAGTTGAGGCTCCAGTACTTTGGCCACCTCATGAGAAGAGAAGACTCCCTGGAAAAGACCCTGATGTTGGGAAAGATGGAGGGCACAAGGAGAAGGGGACCGACAGAGGATGAGATGGTTGGACAGTGTTCTCGAAGCTACTAACATGAGTCTGACCAAACTGTGGGAGGCAATGGAAGACAGGAGTGCCTGGCGTGCTATGGTCCATGGGGTCACGAAGAGTCGGACACGACTGAACGACTGAACAACGCGTTCCTTGGCCTAAGAACTAAAAAGTCCCAGCATTGTTTGTTAGAGAAGCCACCTGATCACTTGGGCTGCCCTTTCCTTGTGCCTTTCTCAGCTGATTCCCAAAAGATAAGGCCTTAAGATAAGAGCTGCGGGCACCACTGGACAAGTCTTTTAATGTGCACTCAATAGGATTTGCACTTTCTGATACTATAGGGGGTGTCAAAGGCACTTCCACAGTCAAGATGATCTGTGAACTTAAAACTTTCCAGGGATGAATATGTGGCATAATTAGTATGCCACACATGGCCCATAGCTTCCTGCTGAAATCCTGTAATTTTTCATAACACACACACACACACACACACACACACACACACACACACATATTATGGGGTGTGTTCCTGCTTTTGTGGCACTGTAGCAGTGGGGTGCTCTGGCAATATGCCAGTGTGGTGTAGTGGTTAAGAGCGGTGGACTCGTAATCTGGTGAACCGAGTTCGCGTCTCCGCTCCTCCACATGCAGCTGCTGGGTGACCTTGGGCTAGTCACACTTCTTTGAAGTCTCTCAGCCCCACTCACCTCACAGAGTGTTTGTTGTGGGGGAGGAAGGGAAAGGAGAATGTTAGCCGCTTTGAGACTCCTTCGGGTAGTGATAAAGCAGGATATCAAATCCAAACTCTTCTTCTTCTAATGTGGTGTTTTCCAGATGTTATGGAACTACAACTCCCATCATCCCTGACCATACTGGCTCCCTTGCATCTATGCCTGTGTTAGATCGGTTTGTGTTCAGTAAGGAGAGAACTCATACTAAGCTAGGAGTGGGGAACCTTTGAACCTCCGGATGTATCTGGACCACCTCTCCCATCAGTCCTCACCAGTATGGCCAATAGTCAAGGTCGATAGAAGTTGTAGTCCAACAACTCCCAGGAGGGCCAAAAGTTCCCCATCCCTACATTAAGCCAAACTTTGGCTTAGCTCAGTGTGCTGCAGGAACAAAAAGGACCGGAGAAGTGCAGAGTGGCTGCAAGCTTCTCTCTGGGAGCCCCACATTCATGTAGTTCCACTAAGCTGTAGTTTGGTTCACTGAGAACAAACCATAGTATGCATCCTGTGTTGGACTTCAAACTATGAATGCTAAAGAGTGACACGTGTGCAGTTTGGGGTTGGCAGCCTCTTATAATGTGCTTGTTAATATTCTCTGGTGTGGGAATATAGAAGCAAATCCATAAAGCTCATCTGAGATTATAAACACCTATGAATGTCAACATCCACCACATTTGGAAACAGTCAGAGGAATATACATATTGTATCGAGAGGGAGCTGTGTTGCAAAAAACAAGGAAGAGTCTTGCAGCACTTTAAAAAGTAACAAATATATTGTGGCAAATAAAAAGTAAAAAAAAACAAAACCCAGCAAATACATTGTGGCATAAAATGTTCATGAAAGCTAGCCTTATACCATAACAAATTAGTTTAGTTTTGAAGATCCCACGGGACTCATTGTTGCCTATATGTATTTGTATCTACACACTTCTGTTACAATCCTACTCCAATCCTATACTTCAGTGTTCCCCAACCTTGGGCCTCCAGCTGTTTTTGGACTACAATTCCCATCATCCCTGACCACTGGTCTTGCTAGCGAGGGATGATGGGAGTTGTAGTCCAAAAACAGCTGGAGGCCCAAGGTTGGGGAACACTGCTATACTTCATGTGTGGGAAACCTTTGGCTTTCCAGATGTTGTAGAACCTGCTATACCAGTGGTGGCCAAACTTGGCCCTCCAGCTGTTTTGGGACTACAACTCCCATCATCCTTGACCAGTGGTCCTGTTAGCTAGGGATGATGGGAGTTGTAGTCCCAAAACAGCTGGAGGGCCAAGTTTGGCCATGCCTGTGCTATACTAATTTACCTGGAAGCAAACCTCATTGCACTCAACAGGACATATGCAGTCCATATCTCCAAACAGATATCTAAATATTGATCATTATAAGCCACGTGTTTAAACGTAGAAAGGACAGCAAGATCTTCAGACCACCAATTAGGGGATGGTGAGTTTTTGCCCTTCCAGCTTTGCAATACAAGTCCCTTTGTCACCGTACATTTTGAGACGTCCTCCTGTATATGCAGTTTTGAGTTAGATGATACTGTTGACTGGTTCTGTGCTGAAAATCATGTTGAGATGCACAGCTGACTAACACACCTGCTTCACGGCGCCAGAAGAAACAGTGAAACTCTGAAAATGGTTTGATATGGTTTCAGCTCTGAAACTACGACAAGACATTTTGGCAAAATACTCCAACCAACACAGGAAACCTACCTTCATTTCCATAGTGACTTAACCCCCCCCCCAATATTTGGCCAGATACTATCAGTTTATATTAAACAGTAAAATTACTCAGCAGTGGAAACACTCCTAAATATGAAATTGTCTCTCTACATAACTGCACTGCCCAGATATTCAAGCAGATTAAGATAAGTTTCATTTTCTGTGCGACAGTGACAAATAAAGGAACCATCACAGCAGGTGAAATAACAATAACAATAATATAAAAGGATATTGTGAAATTTCCTGGAGTGGCTGCTTGCTTTTATTTACAGAAATATTTGGTCAAGTGATTTGTTTGCTAGTGAAATGACTTCGCTGAGGGTGACAGTTTCCAGTGGAAAGCTGTGGCAAATACTATTATATTCTGGGTGCCCTTCCTCATATTCCATCATTAGATGAAGTGCATCATGGAGGTTCAGATGGGTGGGATATAATAATAATAATAATAATAATAATAATAATAATAATAATAGCCTGCTCTGAGGTGAGGTCTGGCACTGACACCATATTATTTCCAGCATCAGATTAAACCCCTTTTGCCTCAGCGTTTTACATTAGGGCATTTCTAGCTGGCTGAATGGTTTTTTATATTGCATTTCCAGATTTTAAATTATTTTATATACCCTGAAATCAATTTTTGGCATGAGAAGCATGAGAGTGGCACAAAAACCTCCCTGGTCCAAACATGTCTCAAAACCTTCAGCTTCCACTTTGTAGAAATCACCAGCTGACATATTTCCTCTCTCTCTGATTACATACTTGCCTTCTAGCAGGGAGAGGTGGGTTGTCATTGCAGTAGCTGCCACCTTGACTGCAAATTACAGTGGTACCTCGGGTTAAGAACTTAATTCGTTCTGGAGGTCCATTCTAAACCTGAAACTGTTCTTAACCTGAGGTGCCACTTTAGCTAATGGGGCCTCCCGCTGCCGCCGCGCGTTCTGTTCTCATCCTGAGGTAAAGTTCTTAACCCGAGGTACTACTTCCGGATTAGCAGAGTCTGTAACCTGAAGCGTCTGTAACCTGAGGTACCACTGTAATTCTTTCTGCCACACTCATCTTATGTTTGGGGCGAGGGTTAATTTTGGGTGCTTTTTCCAAGGTGAAATTTAACAATGGAGAGCAATGATTTTTAGAGGACTTCATCCTCCGCACTGGCCAGTGCCATGCAATGACAGAATTTGGACAGAGAGGAACTGGCTGAGGTTTATGGTCCTAAAGATGGGAGTATGTCATTGTTTGCCTGTCACTTCCCATCCACAATGTAGGCCACAGTAAGCTTTGGGAACTTCACACAGGCCATGCCGTCTATAACAATGGGATGAAGGCGCCCTTCCTCCTTCAACAGGTCCCGGGCTTGACAGACCTTCCTTTTTCCTTCCGCCCAATTTCTCAAGATAGAGATTTGCAAAAAGTGTCATTCTAGCACTACCCTAGCACTATCTGGTTAGGGCCTTTGCTGCATTTGAACAAAGGCCAATAATGCGCAGAACCATCCTGCAGATTGCAAAAGGGAACACTGGGTATTCTTCATTTTTTAAGGGACTCGGGCTTTTGAGAATGGGGCTATGAGTCAGGGTAGCTGAACTCCAGCTACCATCAGCCTCAGCCAGGGGTGATGATAGCTGCGGTCCAACAACATCAGCAAAGTCACCTGTTCCCTTTCCTTGCTATAAATAGGCATACACATGCAAGCAAAAGATATGCAAGTCAACCAACGAAGTATTTTTGGCTTTTTATCTCCATTATTCTCAGCTGTGCAAAATTAGCTACGATGCCTTTTTGTTGTTGCTGGAGGAATGCCTTATTCTTATCACTGTATGACAGATTACTGAAGGATGGTACTATTTTGCCTGGTGGGCTGTACATAATCCTAGCAATCCCCTTTGGGCTGGGAGAGAAGTGTGGCTCATTTAGTATATGGCATTAAATCGGAATGACCCTAGGGCTTCCTGAGTGGGTTTTTTAATGTACAAAATCCATACCACCACACCCCCCCCCCCGTCTGAGATATCTATTTTCTCCATAATATTACAATCATGACTGCCCACAGAACTAAATACATGGTGCAGTTGTAAGAGTCCTTGGGATTTTTATGTGAAAATTCATTGTGCAGCTCATTGTGCAGTCTCATAGCCTAAATTAAACAAAACAGCTTTGTGTTCCTTGGAGAGAGATACAAATGTGATAAATTAGCACCTAATATTGGAGTAACATCTTAATTATGTCCTATTTCTTTGATGGAATATGAGCAGGGTTCCTCTTGAGATGCTATGAATCTTATTTCCTGGCTTCAAAAAAGGAATCTTGGCAGATTATAAAGCTTACAAGACAAACATTCCAGCCCTATAAATTATTCTCTGGCTTGGATTTGAATCAAAGCTGGAGAAGGGGGTCAAGTCCTTCCTTCCTCTCTTCAGTGATGGTGGGAGGTATCCCCCATTAAGGTAACAGGCCCCCTGCTACATTTGTGAATCAGTTGCACAGGGATATATGCATTATTCCATAGCACCACTAACGTCCTGGATTTCCAACACTGCACCTGGAGTTGGCTTTTAACTCTGTTGTTCTGTCTTCTGGCAAACAAGTAGGAGTGAGAAGATATGAAATTTCAACAAGGTGTATATCCACAGGGATGCCATTAGATCCAGCTTGTCTCAGAATAAACCAAGTTTTGGGGAAAACAATTCCAGTTTTCCAAACGCAGTTCCAAGCTTGACCACAGGTGACTTTGCTCCATCAGAGTGGAATCTGCTCGTGACCTGTCAGACCTGTGTCATACTTTGCTGGTATGCCATACCGCGTGTTGATTCCTGATCCCTTTCATCAATGTTCTAACACAGGGGTCAGCAACCTTTTTCAGCCGCGGGCCAGTCCACCGTCTCTCAGACCATGTGGTGGGCCGGACTATATTTTTTGGGGGGAAATGAACAAATTCCTATGCCCCACAAATAACCCAGAGATGCATTTTAAATAAAAGCACACATTCGACTCATGTAAAAACACACTGATTCCCGGACCGTCCGTGGGCCGGATTGAGAAGGTGATTGGGCCGCATCCGGCCCACGGGCCTTAGGTTGCCTACCCCTGTACAGGCTATTCAAAACAGAATAAAGGATTGGGAGGAGGTGTGGTCTAAATTACTAGCAACTGCAGATTATTCGAAACAAACAGGCTTGTCAACTATAAGAATGGCTTTTAAATAGTGCGGTTCCATAAAGTTGTGGCTCTCCAGTTGCCGCACTCCAACTCCCATCAGCCCCAGCCAGCCTGACCAACAGACAGGGATGATGAGAGTTGTAGTTCAACAACATCTGGAGAGCCACAGGTTCCCCACTCCTGCTGTAAACTATATTTGGGTTTTAAATTTATTCTTTTTTTAAACGTGCAGCTGTTTCAAGCTTGTTTCTCTAACTTTTGAGGTACCCAAAGCACCAGAAAACCATTAGCTACTGTAGGAGACACAAAAAAAAAGTTATTAAAGCTTGTAGCTCTATGACCCTTTTACCTGGGAGTAAGCTCCACTTTTTGCTTCTTTTTTTAAAAAAAGGATATTTAACTGGGTGTAAACATGCATAGAATTCCACTGCACTAAAGCTGAGTAGGTTGTGATGGATTAAAAACTGCATGCAGAAATCCCAACGATAGTTTCTGGTAAAACAACAACAGGGGTTTTGAGGGGAAAGGAGGCGGGATTTGCAAAAACGGATGGGATGAAAACACGGCACACACCACAGCCGCTAACACTACCTTCGACACGCCCACAAAACAACTCCGGCTTATCTCCAGCGTCCGAAAACTTTGCTATAACTGGAACATCGAAATACACGTAGTGGTAAACAATGTTCCAAAGTAACAATTTACTGGAAAATAAAAAGAGCCTGTAACGAGGGCTTGAACTCTTTTCTGACAAGTGCTGATTTGCATGAACGGCAAAAAATAGAAATATTTTATCTGCAAGAGAAATAAGTCGCGGAATTGGGCTGGCCCTGCTCAGAAACTGAACGTCCACGCCCACAGTTCGCATAGAACCCCCAGACGCCGCTTACTCATCCTTCCAGGAATGAAAGCTCACGCTCGGCTACGCGTTCGAAAGGGCGGAGCCCGTGCTTGGCGCAGCGCATGCCGGGAGTTGTAGTCTTCGAGCCGCGGCTTAGCCCGGCGCTGGGTTAGCGTGAAAACTACAAGTCCCAGAGTCGCTGGCGGCGAGATCGGGGTAAACTCGCTCGGCGCCTGGATTTTAACCGCACGTGGGAGTGGTTGAAGGCAAGGAGGGCCGGAGCGAGACGCAATTCCTGGCAAGGGCGAGCTCGCAACTAGTTCAAGCTGAGCTGCTTCTCCGTTTCCAGCCGAGTCCAGGGGCGGCCGGGCGGAAAAACCTCCGATCATAAGACGCCTAGGAGGAAAGTCCCGGGCTCGCAGACAGTTTTGCGGGCGGTGGGGGGAAAGATGCTGGCGGGCTGCGCAGCAAAATAACAACATAACCACCCCCGTTTACCCAATTCCCCATTCACAACGGAGTAAATACTTCCTCCTCTGCCCATCGCGCATTTTTATTTTATTTTATTTGCAGCGTCCCACCAATTGGGCTGCTTCCAGTCTCTGGTGCTAAAGTTTCAGACCGCTTAGAGCCATGGGGAATGGGATGAACAAGGTAAAAAACGCTGCTTATTCTGTTTTGTTTCTGGGTTTTTTTGTTTATTTTAAATGCGTTCGCGCGCGAGGTTTCAGAAACGACCCAGTGAAGAAACAAATAGAGAAGATTGACCCCACCCCACCCCCAACTAAGCCACCCACTCGATGCTTGTTTTGATCCGTGGGAAATAGGGCTTTAAAAACGCTTCCTTTAGGGGAACTTTCTGGATACTGAGTGGCAACAAGCGACTGCTTTTGTGGTGGTGGTGGGTGGCTGGCAAACGAAGGCGCTTGAGGAAATGGGAGGCTGGGTTTGCCCCGTCTCTGCCCCCTCCCCCCGGTGGGACGAGTGCCGTCCGCACATGCATCCCGACCTCCCCCCCCCCCCGATTGTTTACTCGGAAGTAAGCCGCACCGAGGTCAATGTCTGGGACTTGAGGCTGCAAGTTTATACTGTATGCTGGGGGGAGGGGGAGGTGCGTGCCGGTGGGACTTCCTTCTGGGCACACGCATCGTCATGTGCGTAGGCTGGTTTTGTGAGCCTGTGTAGGACAGAAGCCTACACAGTTGGGCAAGCTCGTGCCTTCCTTCACACCTCGAGTCCCGCCGGGAAAGCAAACGCCTCATAATTCGCGCGGCTGGATCTGCGCCAGCCCTGCCACGCATCAACCACCACCATAGTGTGCTATTTTCACGGCTCGTTTCCTGGAGGCTCATTTTGTCTTTTGCATAGGCAGACGGAAACGCTCCGGTTAGTCGAAGAACTTGCAGCTGGGTTCCTCGGCCAGCTCGTGCATGCTCTTTAAATCGCTAGAGGAGCCTCTTGCAGTCGCCTTCTCCTTTGGTCATAAGAAGGGTGGTGTTAGCTTTATAGAATCATAGAATTGTAGAGCTGGAAGGGGCCTCCCGTCCAAGGGTCATCCAGCCCAACCCCCTGCAATGCAGGAATGGACTCGCATTTGGCCAGTGGTCAGGATTGATGGGAGCAGGAGGGTCACAGGTTCCCCATCCTTGGTTTATATATATATATATATATATATTTAAGAAAAAAATAATGAAGAAAAGATCCTGGGCTTCTTGCACATTTCCACACGGGCTGGTGGTTCACATACATGTGCATCCCAGCTGCCCTCACTGATCATAGCTGTCAACCCTCCCTTTTTTTGTGGGAAACTCCCTTATTCCAATGCCGTTTCCCGCTGCTATCCCGGATTGTTGATATCCCTTAAATTTCCCGGATTTCAAAGGAAGCAGCTCCTCTCCCTCCCTGCTGGCCAGGGAGGCTCCTCAGCTGCGTTGCTCGGCTGCCAATAAGGAGTCTGAGACCGACTGGGGGCGGAGCTTGCATGCCTTGTGCAGCCAGATCCTCACGCCCAACCAGACAGACAGCCTGCCTGCCGTCTACACGCTTGCTCTTTCGCTCACCAGTTCGCGCGCAGCCTCTGGAGTGCAGGGTGGCAAGGCTACTTGGTGCCATTGCACCGCCCTCGCGGCATCCCTAATTTTCAAATCCGAAAGTTTGGAAAAATCCCTTATTTTCAAATCCGAAAGTTGACAGCTATGCCGCTGATATGGATTGTGATGGAAGCTGGTGGCGTTCAGTGTGTGGTGGCTTGTTGCTGCTACCGATGGCTTCCTGGTGCCACACAGTTTACCAAGGAGTGATGCATGTATTTCAAAGTGGGAGGCTGAAAAAAGGATAGTTTCAATGTTGGAGGTGGGAGAAGAGGAAAGGAGAAGCAGAACACTTTGGCCAGACTTGGTTATGTCTGCCTGACAAGAAGTTGGATGATAATTCATGCCCACCTCATGATACACTATGATGTCTCTCTTAATAATAATAATAATAATAATAATAATAATTTATTATTTTTACCCCGCCCATCTGGCCAAGCCTCCTCAGCCACTCTGGGCGGCCTCCAGTCAAATATTAAAACAATACAGCATTAAATATTAAAAACTTCCCTAAACTTCCCCTTAATAAAAAGGAGGACACAGGAAGCTGCCTTATATCAATAGCTCAGTTGGTAGAGTAGGAGGATGTTAATCTCAGGGTCATGAGTTTGAGCCTCGTGCTGGGCAAAAGATTCCTGCATTGCAGGGGGGCTGGGCTAGATGACACTTGGGGTCCCTTTCCAATGCTACAATTCTATGATTCTAAGTCAGATCATCGGTCCACCCAGCCTAGTATTATCTACACCAGCCTTTCTCATCCTTGGGTTCCCAGGTGTTCTTGAACTGCAACTCCCACCATCTCTGACCATTGGCCATGTTGGCTAGGAATGGTGGGAGTTGTAGTCCAGCAACATCTAGGGCCCGAAAGGCAATGGCTTTCCAGTGTTCCTGACATGAATATTTCCCGGCCCTTTCTGGAGATACTGGGATCTGAATCTGGGACTGTTTCTGTACAAAGCATATTCTCTACTACTCTGCTGGGGTTACTTAGAACATCGTGGAAGTGGAAGTCCTATCCATCACAATGAAGCGTCCATGTAAGATGGTTTAGGGTTCTAATCCACTTATTATTATTTAAGGTACTTGAAGATGGCCTTTAATGCAGCTTACATAAAAGGCCTCCTTCACATACAGGTGAAACTCGAAAAATTAGAATATCGTGGAAAAGTCCATTTTACATAAGCAATTGTTTTCATTAGCTACTGGAGTTTAATATATGAGATAGACTCATGACATGCAAAGCGAGATATGTGAAGCCTTTGTTTGTTATAATTGTGATGATTATGGCGTACAGCTGATGAGAACCCCAAAGTTGAAATTGTTCATTTGGGGTTCTCATCAGCTGTACACCATAATCATCACAATTATAACAAATAAAGGCTTGACATATCTCGCTTTGCATGTCACGAGTCTATCTCATATATTAGTTTCACCTTTTAAGTTGAATTACTGAAAGAAATGAACCTTTCCACGATATTCTAATTTTTCGAGTTTCACCTGTAGATTGATAGGATGCCCTGGCCAAGTGTGTGGGCGGGGCTAAGTAGGAAAAGTGGGCGTGCCCATGAAGAGTCCCACCCACATTGTACTTTGATTTACCGGGCTAGATCTTGGCCCCAACAGCAGCAGGCAAGCTTGGCTGTAGCTGGGGTCATAAGTGTGCAATTAGGAGAGGAAGTGGCTGCTGAGTGAGTGGGCTTGCGAGCTGCTTTTGGCCACCTTTTCCATCCATAATTACCGTGATGCTATGCTTGGGGCTGTAACGACATGTCGCAAGGAGCTCAGAGGCTAACTGCAAAGCCATGCACCCCTGGAGATGACCAGGCCTGTCGGTATCAATGCCCTTAGTTGGTAAACGGAGTGTACCCTTTTCCCGTAACCATTTATGGTGTAGGCAAGAGAAATCGGCCAGCAGTGGATTACTTGAATTTTTCCAAAAACACCGCAGCCCTTTGTTCGTAAGCCAGACAGGCTTACTCGCTTCCTTAATGTTTCTGACAAAAGGCAACCCCCAGAGATTGCTAACAGCTGCTGTTGCCACAATTGGATCATCTGGCTGTTGTTCGCCCCTGCCCATTGCCTGACCCGTCTATAATGCTGCGTCCAGTCGCTCGCCTGCTGCTGGAACCTCCCCGAAGCGGAATCAGCAGCATTTGCTCACATTCTTCCTCTCACACACTGTGGTCTCTCCCACCCTTTGCGCCTTCGGTTTCCCCCCACTGTCTGTTTCATCTTGTAAGCTCCCTGGGGGCGGGGATCTGCCTCAGTAACTTTGGCAAGTCATCGAAGATACTTTGTTCCGAGTCAGACCAATGCTCTATCTCATTCGTCTTGTCCACACGGAACCGGTAGCAAGTTTTCCAGGGGTTCACGCAGGAGTCTCTTCCGGCCCTTCTTGGAGATGTGAGGGGTTGACCTTGGCATCTTTGGAATAGAAAGCTTGTGCTTTACTGCTGAACTGTGATTCCCTCCTCTGGGATATGACATGCCATGATATTGTTACAAAAGTTGGGTGCCTCGCCCTCTGTCTGCCGAGCGGTGGCAAGAGCCCATGGGGTTCCAGACACAGCGGAGACTGTTGCAGCTTTAAGAAATATGGTTTATTCACCTATTTACACCTTCAGTCTGCAAGGAGGGAGTCCAGATCTTACAGCATGGTCAGTTCAAGAGGGGCTTGTATCCCAGCCAGCCAGCCAGCCAGCAGCCAGCCTGCCCAAGATGGATTCTAGTCTTCCTTCCCTCTTCTTTTTCCCAGCAATCATTGGTCAAGACTTTCTCTTCCTTTCACCTCACACCCAGTTAGCTTGGCAACCTTCCAACCTCTGTCTCTGTCCCCTCCTCTGGTGGGGGGGGGGGGGAGAGAGGACAGTTCTCTTGCATTGCCCATGGCCCTCAATAGCCCTAATTTGTTTCTTAATGGCCCTAGCTTGGCCAGGTTGTTTTGCATAGGCTAGCCCAGGAATTCATCTGCAGTTTGTGTTTCTCCCTTCACACCCCAAATAATTAAACCATTTATTAATTTCTAGGGTTTGGGGGGGTCTCCCCCCAAATCTACAACAATATAGACCATGAACAGGAAAACTGAGACACTCCAGATGTTGTTGGACTTCAATTCCCATCAATCGTAGCCAGCATGGCCAATGGTCAGGGATAATGGGAGCTGTAGTCTAGCAACATCCGGTGGGCCACAGTTTCCGTATCCCTGTTGTAAGTAACACTTCCCTCCCCTGTATTTAACCCTTGCCCCAAAAGCATGGGCAAAGAGTTTTTATGCATCAATACCATTTGTGGCTTCATTTCGTTGTGCTTTGGAGTTTGGTGGGCAACAACGAAGCGTACTGAAGTGCCTTTATGAGGACCTTATATTTCTCAGGCGGAACTGCTGCTAAAGTTTAGGGACTAGGCAAGCATCTTCTTGTGCCGACGTGTGGCTCTTTGCCACTGTGATCTAAATCATGGGAGAACGCATGCTATTTTCTCCTCACGTAGCATCATTTCCATGTCAGGAACATGCGGTGCTGATGTGGTGGCGTCGTATGGAGCGAGGGTTCGAGACCATCCGAAAAGTATGGCGTGCATCAAGAGAAAGTTATGATCAAGGAGATGAGCACTGGTTCGAAGGGGCCAAAGTGTGAGAAGGGCATGGAAACAACATGGCCTGTTTTGTGGCAATCCCTGTGCATTAGCAGTGCTACACGTTAACGGGAGTGCAGCCTCATTTATCATGGCTGTAGAATTGTAGAGTTGGAAGGGACCACGAGGATCATCTAGCCTAACTGCAATGCATGAATCTTTCACCCAACATGAGATTAAGAGTCTCATCCTCTACCGGCTGAATGATCCCTCAGGACTGTGATGCGGCCTAGTCCTTGTGCAAAGCCTGCCTGCCCTAAGAAGTGTTGTGGTGAGAGGAATGGCAACTGTGGTGGGAAAAGGGGACGGCACCCTAGTATATCTTGGCACATATGCAGGTCACACCTTCAGAGAGAGGCAAGCATAAGTGATGTATGAGGGTTGCATTGTCCTGGCTGTTATGGTTCTCTGGTGAAACAGAGCATGAAAAAGCTTCCTGTGACTTTAACTGGCATGTGGCTCTTGGTGCTGGCCTATTTTTTAAAAAATGTCAAGTTGCATGTTCCTTGCCATTGTCATACCTCTGATATCAGCCTGTGTACATTCCTAAAATGACGAGCAAGTTTTCTCCCCCCACCTTTCTGTGTCATTGTAACAAGAAGGCTGGTCTGCCAAAGATCATGAGAGGCCGGATCAATCTTGAGCACATTCTTTGTTCAAGCTGGCAGGCTTTTGATATATAACCTCTTGCCACGCTCGGTCCATGTGGCTTGCAGCCTTTTGCATTTGCTTGCTTTGAGTTTGGATTTCATTCAGGACTCGGGAATGATAAAAATGAGGTACTGGTCAGCCCCGGCTGTCAAGCGGCTTCGAGTGACCCATTTAGTCATATGGGGGATGGCACCAATGGCCATGGCACCTTAGGGGAGGGATATATTCATCAGAGCTGCAGCATGGGGCAGAAGATTTAACCAGCTTCTCTTTCACACACTGTGCGTTCTCTCTCTCTGTCCTCCTTCCCTGGCAGCTATTTAAATAGGGCAAACCAAAACCACCCAAATCTGAAATTGGAGCTGCTTTATAGGCCAGGAGCTGTTTGTTTGCATGTGCTTGTTACTTCAAACCCTCTCTGTGCCCTCCCCACCACTACAAAATGGCGGGAGGGCTGGAGATCCCCTGTCCCAAAAGCCACCGCACACAAATAGCTCCCTTTGTCCAGCCGATACCACGTAGCTGGGAGCTCATAGCAGATCTGGGCTGGAAATCATACCATGGAGACGGATAGTCCACCCCAAAATTTCTGGCTATCAATATATATGATGGCCAAATAATGAAGAGGGCATGGAGAGTTGTCCCGTCTCCCATAATCTCCGGTCCTGTTTCCACAGCCACAATCTCCTCATGTCTTTTGCCTCTGAGTTTCCAACTAGAGACCTAGTAAAACCCTAAAGGTTCAGAGATGGTCCTTGGACTGCCAGTGTCTGCTCCTTCCTTTAATTCCAAATGTGTAATATAGGCACCCCCAAACTCAGCCCTCCAGATGTTTTGGGACTACAACTCCCATGATCCCTAGCTAACAGGACCAGTGGTCAGGGATGATGGGAATTGTAGTCCCAAAACATCTGGAGGGCCGAGTTTGGGGATGCCTGGTGGTGTAAGAGATAGATTGTGGGTGGTGATGAAGACCCGCGCCGAAGGACACATAAACCAATGGGTACAACTTTATATTAAGATGTAATGTCATTAAGTTCAGGACACTTAAAAAGAAGGCAGAAACCATCTAAGGCAGTGTTCCCCAACCTTGGGCCTCCAGCTGTTTTTGGACTACAACTCCCATCATCCCTTGCTAGCAAGACCAGTGGTCAGGGATGATGGGAATTGTAGTCCGAAAACAGCTGGAGACCCAAGGTTGGGGAACACTGATCTAAGGGACAATTGAGGACCCTCCCCGAGTTCAGAGATAGCTTCAAATCAAGCCATTCCCATTACTGATCTAAGTAACAGTATTTTTGGTGTAAAATGAGTGATAGATTCTTAGTTTAGAGCAGGGTTTCCTAGCTGTTTTCAGACTACAACTCCCATCATCCCTAGCTAGCAGGACCAGTGGTCAGGGATGATGGGAATTGTAATCCAAAAAAACACCCCCCTGGAGACTCGAGTTTGAGAAACACTGGTTTAGGTTTGTTTTACTGGTCCCCTCCTGCCTTTATTAAACTGCTGTTAAGCTATGAGACCCTGAAACTAAAAAGAAAAAAAGCTTCAAAGTGAAGTGGGGAACATTGGAAGGAAAAACCCGCTGCCCTTACTATGTTGCCAGACTCCACAGATATAAACAGTGTTATGTTCCATTCTGTATGCAAATTGAACTGCGTCAGATCATGTTACCACAAGAGATGTACATTTGATATTATATTTCTTTCTTTCTCACAGATTCTTCCTGGCTTGTTCCTTGGAAATTTTAAAGGTAAGTTCAGTGTCATTCGCAGCCATAGTGCCCAACCACATTTTGCTTCCAAACTTTGTGTCTCTCTGTGTGTGACAGCTTTGTCTTCTAGGCTTGCCATACGTCAGGAAAATTCCTGACATGTCCTGGTTTGTGGGTGTAAAAATGGCGTGGGGGGGGGATTTTGCCGAAATGGCAAAATGTCAGGGAAAACATGGAGATATCACTATTTGGGGGGGAGGTCTTCCAAAAAAAAGCTCAACAGGAATGTCAGGAATTTTACTTTTTGAAATATGGCAACCCTAGCTTTGTCTCTCCCAAACTTTGGAAGGTTCTTCTGAGGCAGGAGTAAGAAACCTGTGGCCCTCCTGTTATTGTTGGACTACCTATCAGGACGAGGTACCGTGGCTGATGTCACGGGTGATGGGAATTGTATTCTAATAAAAGCCATCAAAAACCACAGGTTCCTTGCCCCTGGCCAACAGTTGCTTATGTGAAAGAGACACAAGTCTCTGCCTAAACCTGCCTGGTTTTGTGATCATCACCACTAAGCTTTCAAGTGGGGTCCACTCCTTCCCCTTTGGTGCCGAGTACATTGCCAGAGGGACCCAGGTGGCGCTGTGGGTTAAACCACAGAGCCTAGGGCTTGCCGATCAGAAGGTCGGCGGTTCGAATCCCTGCGACGGGGTGAGCTCCCATTGCTCGGTCCCTGCTCCTGCCCACCTAGCAGTTCGAAAGCACACCAAAGTGCAAGTAGATAAATAGGAACCGCTCTGGCGGGAAGGTAAACGGCGTTTCCGTGCGCTGCTCTGGTTTGCCAGAAGCGACTTTGTCATGCTGGCCACATGACCCGGAAGCTGTACGCCGGCTCTCAGCCTATAGAGCGAGATGAGCGCCGCAACCCCAGAGTCGGACACGACTGGACCTAATAGTCAGGGGTCCCTTTACCTTTACCTTTACATTGCCACAGCCCATAGAGCCTTGTATTTGAAGCTAGCATGGTGCACACTCCAAAATCTGAGGAAGACAAATTCGGGTTTGCCCAATTAAAAAAAGGAAAGGAAAAAGGTTGTGGGACAGAGCTCAGCAGGCTCTCACAGGACAATATGAAGAAGCTTTGCTGAGTGGCAAGTCTGGTGCTAGAGTCCCCATTGCCTGAAGAGAGGGAGTTGCAGGAATGCTAGTTCCTCACATCTGTTCCATCACTGCTACCTACTCATTTTGGTCTTTAGCTACCCTGGATGAATGAGGCTCCTGCTGTAAGTCTGAGACACAGTAGCGTGTAAAATGGTACTTTAGGGGCAAGCTCAGCATCTAGTGCCACAGAAGTAGAAGGCAAAGGACCCCTGGAAGTCCAGTCAAAGGCAACTATGGGGTTGCAGCGCTCATCTCGCTTCAGGCCGAGGGAGCCGGCGTTTGTCCACAGACAACTTTCTGGGTCATGTGACCAGCAGGACTAAACTGCTTCTGGCGCAACGGGTCACCACGACGAGTGCCAGAGTGCATGGAAACGTCGTTTGCATTCCCGCTGCAGTGGTACCTATTTATCTACTTGCACTGGTGTGCTTTCGAACTGCTAGGTTGGCAGAAGCTGGGAGAGAGCAATGGGAGCTCACCACGTCGAGTGGATTCGAACTGTCGACCTTCCAATCAGCAAGCCCAAGAGGCTCAGTGGTTTAGACCACAGCGCCACCCGCTCCCCTGTATGCGCCACATAGCTCAAGCATGATCTGTAAGGATCATAGAACTGTAGAGTTGGAAGGGAACCCAAGGGTCATCTAGTCCAACCCCCTGCAGTGCAGAAGATTGGAAGCTTTTACTTCTGTTTTCAATTAACCACAGTTTATGTATTGGCCAAACCTCAACAAACTGTGGTAAGGCTTGACTCCGGTTTCCTGAAACAACCCAACTTCAGATTGCACCTTATGGAGTTGGCTTGCTTCATTAAACTATTCAATAATCCATTGTTCAAATTAAGCTCAGTTTAAATTCAGATGTAATGGTAAACTTGCAGCCCCCTTTCCCAGATTTGTTCATGCAATTCATGTAGTTTAGTCTGACATGTGACTAATGTTGGAGTATATGCACCGACACCAGTTGGTAGAGATTTAAATTTTTAAAAGTGAGATTGAGAGGCTTTCCCTTTTCACCTCTGCCCACAACCATTTTAAGGGAAAATGAGATGACAATGACAAATCCTATGTCGGCGTTGCTTCTTTTTTGCTCTAAAGTTATAGTGGGCCATGGTATAGTTTCAGCCTCGTAGCAGAGGAATGGCATTTTCAAACAGGTAAAGACCGATGGCGCGGGTGGCGCTGTGGGTTAAACCACTGTGCCGCTTGGGCTTGCCGATCGAAAGGTCTGCGGTTCAAATCCCCATGGCAGGGTGAGCTCCCGTTGTTCAGTCCCAGCTCCTGCCAACCTAGCAGTTCGAAAGCACGCAGTGCAAGTAGATAAATAGGTACCACTCTGGTGGGAAGGTAAACGGCGTTTCCGTGCGCTGCTCTGGTTTCGCCAGAAGCGGCTTAGTCATGCTGGCCACATGACCTGGAAAAACTGTCTGCGGAAGTGGACAAACGCCAGCTCCCTCGGCCTGTAAAGCAAGATGAGTGCCGCAACCCCAGAGTCGTTTGCAACTGGACTTAATTGTCAGGGGTCCCTTTACCTTTACCTAAAGACCGGAGGGGCGGGAAGGAAGAGATGGCAGGGTTAGACACTGTTGCCAACTGCATCCCAAGCCACACCTTGGGACAGCAGCACTGCTTAAGTTCATACCTGAAAAGGATCGTGCTATAGTTCCAAAAACAGGCCCCAAACCAAAGAGGCTTAGTTGTGTAACATTGACAGCACTATGTTTTTTATCAGGTTTGACTAAAAGCTTAGCCCCTTTATTGGTTCAGTGCTTTGGCAGTTGTCAAGAATGTGTCATTCGGGGAATGTAAATAAATGATTAAATGGTGGATAAAGAATAAAACTGGTGAACATGGGAAGAAGGTAAGTAATGTGGATTAATTAACACGGTGGTGTGGTTTTGCGTTTGTGAGAAACAAACGTACAAACTGATCTGAGGTTCGTCGACTGTAACACCGAGACCTTGGTGGCTAAAAGGTTGAATACACCCAGCACGGCGAAACCGAGACCTGGTATCTGTTTCCCAATTTGGTTCTTTTTAGATTTCTCCCTCTGTGATTGAGTCGAGGCGAAGAGAAGCTGGCTGATATTGCAGAGTGAGTCAGCACTTAACCACCGAGTTCGAACTCTGCAGCTTTTCTGCTTTGCAACCTCTGCTGGCTGCTGCATCAGTTGGCCTGTGAAGTGTTGTCCACTGTTTCTATGGAGGTGATATATAAATGCTGGTGGTTAAGCTGCAACAGATTAATCCTTCAGCAAGCTGCCTGTTAGTCCACCAGGAGGACTGCTGGGAACTCTTCCCAGTTCAGCAATAAGATCTACAGTTGGTTGTGTTTCGGTAGAATGCCACATGCCAATTTCTAAATAAGTAACTCTCCTAAGTAGAATGCCACATGCCAATTTCTAAATATTTAATTTACACATTTAATTTCTAAATAAGTAACTCATCCTAAGTAGAATGCCACATGTCAATTTCTAAATAAGTAACTCTCTCCTCTTGTCTTGGTTGTTCTGGACTTAAAATGTAAGATGGCTACATTTGAAAGGCCTCTGTTTAACTGCCATAGTTTTTACGGTTTTCTTGTTTGGAAGGAACAGACTAGTGCATTTGAGGCTCGCAACTCCTCACCCCAGCTAGCGACTCCCTCAATGTTCCACTGGAATTACTGGTATTTCAAGTCTGGATCATGTTTATCATTAGGCAGCGTCCAACTGACATTAGGGAAATCTTGAATGGAGAAATGTTCTAAACTTTATTCTATGAGATGTAAAAATGGCATATTCTGTAGCATGTATATAAGTCACAAAACTTCAAAACAAAGTAGGCCTCAGGTGAACGTGTTTGGGAAGGGCGTTCTATAGTCAGGGCACCATGAGGGGGGAAAGACCCTGTCACTGGGGGCGCTCCCCCTCAAAGATGTGGCACCCCCTCAAAGATGTGGCACCCAGCTCTTATTGTCAGAAAGTTCCTCCTGTTGTTTAGTCAGAATCTTTCCCCTTGTAGCTTGGATCCATTGGTTCGGGAGCAGGAGAAAACAAACTTGCTCCAGCCTATGTGTGACAGCCCTTTAGATATTTGAAGATATCTAAAGGCGTAGAAAGATGAGAGAGTTTGTTTCTTCTGGTCTCTCCACATGAAACTGAAATCTACTCAAAACATGCTCCTCCACCTACCTCAAGGCCACCAAATAACACAGCAGCAAAACAAAACAAAGCTTTGTTACATTAAAAACCTGCCAGCGCCTTACTGAGTCAGAGCATTTCCCATCTAGCTCAGAACAGTCCACACAGTCTAGACTCTGTGCTGACTGGCGATGGCTGTCCTTGGTTTCATTCAGACAGGAGCCTTTCTGAGCCCTGCCTAGAGGAGCCGGGAGTTGAACATGGGACCTTGGGAGCATGCAAAGCACATGCCCTACAACCAAGTCGTGGTTCTATCTGTACTTTCCATAGACTGTAAATCCAAGCTGCCCACAAATCCAAAGTTGATATTTGCTTGGTAGGAGAGGAGCATACATCTACTCAAAACACCAACGTGCACTTCAAATGTCGAATGTCGATAGAACCTAGGCAAGATTTGTAGATCTCTGGGTATGGTCTGCAAGCACATGAGGCCACCGCCTTGCTGAAGGTCAAAAGGACTTGGTCTGGTCAGTGCCTCAGTGGGTCACCACCACTTAGACTTGCCTATGTGTATGTTGACTTGGGTTTCCATGCAGAAGAAAGGTATGGTACAAGTGTAAGAAAATAAATAAATAAATGAATAAATAAATAAGAACATAAGGTCCTGCTGGATCAGTGGCCCATCTAGTCCAGCAGCGAAGCCCACAATATTATTATTATTATTATTATTATTATTATTATTATTATTTGTAAAGTTAGGAGAGATCCACACCAGGTCCTCTGGGGGAGAGCTCAGTAGCTGGAGAGGTGGGTGCATTTAGGACTTAAAAAGTTAAAATCAGTACCTTGAATTGAGCCTGGAAATGAACCAGGAATCAGTACCACTGGCCTAGAATTCACTTTCCCCCCTATTTACTTTGACGTCTAACGTATGACATAATTGGTGATAAATCTAGATTCCGCCCCCCTCTATTCTCCTCATTGTGACATGAATAGTTTGTTAAAATGATTGAGAAGATTAACTGAACATCTACAGAGCAGCACTTTCCATTGAATGAACTCCTTTTGGGGCTCGTGGTTTATAATGGGAGATGCCAGGGATTTTCCCTTCTTCAGAAAACATCCTTCCCCAGTTTATGCGTTCAAAAGCTTTCCTCTGCCCCCCCCCCCCCGGCATGGAGATGCTGTGATTGGTGACAAAGATTGTGACTGCTGAATTTTGAGCTGTTGTGCAGCTTTTAAAGGTGCCTGAGCCAATTCGTGTTATGGTGACAATTCTCGTGATCATGTATGTCTGGTTGTAAAAGAGCCATTGACTTCCCCCAAAAAGAACTCACCCAGCACAATCTATTTATAGCATTTACATCTTCCCGTCCCTTTAAGGAGCTCAAGTTGGCACCCATTGTTCTCTCCCCACCAGCACCCCAGTGAGGTAGGTTAGGCTGAGAAAACGTAACTGGGCCCAGCTCACCCAGTGAACTTCATTCCTCAGTGGGGATTTGAACCCGCGTCTCCGCCGTCTTACTCCCAGCACTCTAGTCAGCACAGCACACTGTTGTTGGTGACATAAGACCATTAAGTAACCAGTGCTTCTGTGTGGCAGCTGATGCTGAGGAAGGCTTTTCTTCTTCGTAGCTCAGCAATGACCGTTCCCCACATCAAATGGGGTGCGCATTTTGCGTGGTTGCGAGCAGCCCTCTGGGATCACGTGCAGCTCCTGGCAGTTGGGTCTGGCACCGCCTTCCCAGGTTGGATACCTGTGGTCTCCACCTACTTCAGCAGCCGCCCAATCCTGGCTGGGGAGGTGTTGCCAGGGGGATTGGCCAGGTAGAGGGAGGGAACATACCTTACAGGAGTCAGTCATTACCTGGGAAGCGGCCGGCCGTTGGATCCAGAGCTTCCCCACCCTCCACTCCCTCAATTAACGCTTGTTATGCAGATTAATCTTTTATTTTCCACAGCCACACAGGCACGCAGACGCTGCTATGACAAGGTCGCTGTGAAAGGGCTGGAAAGGACTTTCCCTGCATTGGCAGGTTTCGCCTTTCCCGTAGCAATTCGTCACAACTTTGGCGGTTGCAGGCCTTGGGCGGAATCCTTTAGTCATCTACCTAAAATGGGGGGGGCGTGGGGCGGTGACCCTGGCCCCCATTGCGGCGGCGATACCAGGGTTCCCGTTAAAGGGGTCTTAGGGGGAGGCATTGACCATACGCCCAGAGGTCGTCATTGCCCTCCCCCTCCAGCGGCGGCGAACGGGGGGGCGGGCTATCTGCTTGAACATATGTTCTCCAGAGCTAGCCCACTCCTCACACATGCTGGATAACCCTGAAAATTACCCAGAACCCCAGCTGGGGGGCTGGGAAGGATAAACGCCCAATGCCTGAGCCAAGGTCTCCCTACATCTGAATATTAATAAAGTTGTGGCCAATTTAATCCCATAGAATGTTGTCACGTGTCGTTATTTCCCTCAGGGGCTGCCCGGGGTTCGGGGGGACTCCGCCTGACCACGCAGTAGGGAGAGCAGCACATCTCAAAGTTATGCTTTTGTGGTGCTACTTGATCATGGAGTTAAATACCGCTGACCGTGCTAATGGTTTTTCCTCCCTGGTCTCCTTTTGCCACAGATGCTCGTGACACCGAACAGCTGAAAAAGAACAACATAACGCACATTCTTTCGATTCATGACAGCGCCAGGCCCATGCTGGAGGTAAGGGAAGAAAGCTGGGACAGCTTGAGCCATCATCGTTTCCCTCTCCACAGCCTTTTCTTAAACTCCCCGGCCTGTGGACCTTAGTTTGGGGACGTCTGTCCTACACTCAGCACCCTAGAAAGGATTCTTCAGAGGAAGCCATGGCTGGCATGATACTGCTTTAAATATATAATACAGATGGGTTGAATTGGGTAGCAGTGAGGTTAAAAATCATTGGGAGTCCTGGCATCTCTTCTTTTTAGATGTGGATGCATACTTTTAAGAAGATCCAAATTTAAAGGCACAAGGGCACTCTGACTAACATGTCTGTCAGAGTTTACAGGGTAAATTTTCACAGTAAGTTGACGTTTTACAAAACTGGTGGGGGAAACTCTGCTAAGAAAAAAACCACACTATTCCACCTATATGCTTCTGGCAGGATAGTTTCCCATGAGTTGTGCATGTATATCTTCAAAAAATAGTCAATAAGACATTGACTTGGATTTGTTCCAGATTATAATAGGGATGATTGTCCACTCTTAATGCTTTAAGACTGAGAAATCTGGAAGGCAATTTTATTTTTCTTTAGTTACAGGATGCAGTAGACCTCTTCACAGTTGCAATTCTGCGGGGAATGGTGCTGTAAATTTCATCACACCTCGATCCTTTTTATCAATTTACTGTCAAATTGGTGGCTTTTGGCTATCAGCCTAATTAAATGTTTCTCTGTTTTGTATTTGAGATTTTTCTATGTGTGAAGCACTGTCGGATTTCATTTGATGGGTATCAGTTTCCCTGTTACTAAGAACATTTGAATTTTAATCCTTATTCTCCAAGCTTAGGGCAGGACCCCCCCCCCCCAGCCTCTTCTGTAGTCTGTGCCCTCATAGCGTTAAAGAATCAAACCCAATCGTGATCTGAAAGCAATTGTTTGGAATCTGGGGAAAGCCCAGGTTCCACTGATCTCTTCAGAGAAGCATTAGGTTAGTTGAAATGATCCTTTTGACCTCATCTGAAGAAGTTTTCGTTCAAGAGTTTACCATTGGAGTTTTAATGTTTCTTATATTTTGGTTCTCAACACCATTAATTCAGTAGCATGATGATCTATTTTTGTAAGGCGTTGTCCATCGGAACAACGCTCAATGATGGTCAGTGCATTTCTGAAGCAAATTCAATCTTAAGAGTGTGATTCAATGACCACTTTTATTAGTGGTGGAATGGAACTTGTCCTGGTCGGTTATTCTCTTGAGTTCGGAAATAATTGCACAATCCACCTTAGTTGGTTGCCTTCTTGTTTTTTTGAATTTTGCACAGCCTGTTTTCTTCATGCCTTTTCAACAAATATTTCAACGATAAAATAACGGCGGGATGGCTTTGCTTATGGCTGAAACTTTTGAATATTTTCAATAATAAAATGAGTCATGAGCATTTGTACTGTACTTGGGTGACAGCTCCTTAAAGCAACTGAAAGGACAAATAAACAAATTACTGGGTTTCCCCCCCCCTTCCCCCCCAATGCGGTTCTGTAGCTGTACTGGGCAGAACTCTTGATAACCTCTTGTTGTGCTCAAGAAAACCTTGAGAAACCAACTGTTTCCTACTTAAGCCGTTTTGATGAAATGCCTCTCATCCGAAAGGGGTATGTCCACCCCTCATCTGTTGATGTGGCAAGTCAAAATAACACATGGGGTTTTTTTTTTTGGGCTAACCTGAAAGAACTTGCCAGGTGTTCGAGGGTTTTTATTTGCATCTGCCTTCAAAATGAGGTGCCCTGAGGTTTTGTTTTTGGCTCTTAAAGTGTTTCTTGGAAGCTGTCGTTGAAAGGTTTACATAAATTTAAATACCGAGAAATTCAATGCCAAAAATAAGGTATTTCTTTCTTTCTTTTTAAACTGCTTAATTTCAGCCTAGGAATTTGTGGTCATTTAGGACAGCTCAAAAGTCCTGATTGGTTATTGCCCTTTCCATTTAAAAAAAGATGATGATTCATAAGTCTCCGAGAAGACAGGCATCTAAAGTTTCAAAGTTTCTGAAGTCTCAAAGCAAACTTTAAACGGGAGATTGGTGTTAGATCAGGGGAATTAAATATCTGATCCTAAATTTGTTTGAACAGCATGTAATTGATAGAATGCACTTAAAAGTAGATGGTTACATTTTCTTCTTTCACCACAAATTTAGAGTACTTGGATTACGAGCTTAAAGAACTTGAATAAGTATTCTTTTTGCTGAGAATGTGTATCTAAGAATGAAACAACTTGTTTAATGATCTTTAATGTGGACATTTGTTTCATTTAAGTTTTTTTGAAAGTAAAGGAATTACTCTTTGGCTTCATTACTTTTTAAAAAAAATCTGTTGTTCAGATTCATTTATAGCAATCAAATGCAAGTTGCTGTTGTACATTCTGGAGATTTTGATCTTACTAGCTCGTGTTTGCTCATTCTTTATTCTTTTAAATGAACAAGAATTGGGACCTAGTTAAAAACAACAATTACTGAGTGGTCTGTCTCATTCAGAATCAGAAGTGGTGTTATGTGGCTAACAAAATTGTGAAGCTGAATTTTCAGATTGTTGTCGGTTCTCTAGAGTGTTAAAACAGAGGCTAAAATACCTTTCTAAGGAGATAACCAGCTATTCAGTTCCATGCCCTAGGAATTTTAAAGCATTTTCTTTATACAATTTTTATTTGTATTTTATACAATTTTTATTTGTATTTTATACAATTTTTATTTGTATTTTATACAATTTTTATTTGTATTTTCTATATAAACTCATTGTAGGTTTCATGAGCAAATCTGTTAACTAGCTTAAAATACTTACAGTACTGTCACGGTTTTCCTGTTAACTGAAAATGAATACATGGGTTTGGAAAATCCGAAATATATGTAAAATTTGAGGACAGCTTTTCTTTAAACTGCAAAATTGAGTGAGTAGTTTTTATCTGGGCAAAGCCTAATAACAGAATTTTCCAGCATCTTGACCTGGTACCAGTGTGATGGCTGTTTGAGTAATAAGAGCGAATATCAGACATTCTGCAGAGCTGAACTCTTGCTTCTTTCAGCTTTGTCAATCTTGAAATCTGAATACTTGCGCTAGTTTTGTTAACTCTCCCTTTGTATCGGTTTAACAGTTCTCTTGACTTTCAGGGCCTAAAGAGAAATAAAAAAGCTTCTCTTTGTGGTTACTCTTGTCTGATGAAATAGAAAACTGAGAGGAAAATGAATTTATTGGCTTCCAATGCACGCCTTTTCGAAGGCACTGGAATTTGGAGAAACTGGCCTAGTTGTATTTTGACAGACTTTTGGGTTCTGTTGGTTGATGTCCCGCTCTAGATATTATGCCAGCAACCCCATACCCTCCAACATGACATCGGGAAAAATGAGAACACCGTATTCTGGGGCCGCACTCCCATGTGAGTCATGTGACCTGCACCAGATTGCGGTCCCAAAGAAAGCACTTTTTTGGACACTGCACTCAAAAAGTGCATTTTTGGGGCACCACACAAGATCGTGCCCCCCCAAAAAAGCTTTTTTTAGGCATAGTGCCCCAAAATGTGTGAGATTGTGTTTTTTTGGGGTGAGATGACATCCCAAAATCGCATGAGACCATGGTGCCCAAAATATTCACCATGCTCTTGCAGGAAAAAATGGAATGTCCCTGTTTTTCTGGGACAGTTGTGGGATATGCAGCCCTGATGTAGTAAGTTTCAGGGTGAGGCTCTTGTCATGATGACCTGTGATAAGACAGATTTTTTTACGGCGCTACTTAGAAAATGCTACACAAAATTGGGAATTTGCATGAAACTGCTCATGCCTGGTAACTATGTTTGATGTTGCTTCCCCCACCATACATAAGTAACCCAGTTTTTATGCCTCTATCCTGCTCTTTATATTGTGAAATTGAATGCAGATTGGATGAAGTTGTTCACAATGCCACAGAATCACTGAAAGTGGACCTGCAGAGGATGTGATTCAAAGACCAGCTGAAATCAGCGGGATCTTCCATTCACCCCATTGCCATGTATTCGCCAGCTCTTGCCTTTGATATTATCTGCTCCTTGAACCAGTTACACTGGTGGCTGTCGTTTCCCCTTTTCTCTTGCTCTTTTGTTTGCTTTTTTTCTTCTTGCATTATGCAGTCAGATTTCCTTTAGTCGTCCACACTTAGCCACAAAACCCCCGATGAAGTCTGCTTGCATAATAAGCAGCAAAGTTTGTTGTTGTTGAATGTCATGTATACATATCAAAAATAGAAAGATGATAGATAGATAGATAGATAGATAGATGATAGATAGAATATATGCACTAGAACAGTGGCTTGTTGACAATTGGAGGTCATTTTGGGACAATTCTTAGACAGCTTGCATGAGGGTGTGTATAGGAAGGATTCTGCTTTTGCTGAACTATGACTGCAAAATGAGCCCTGCAATATTGAACACATCTCTCTCACATATATATATATATATATATATATATATATATATATATATATATGTAACAATTCTTGCAAATCAGGGAGGCTGAAGGCACATGGATCCACATGTGGTGGAACTGTAAAAAGATTAGACAGTTCTGGAAAATGATTTATAATGAGCTGAAGAAAATGTTCAAATGTTCCTTCCCTAAAAAGCCGGAAGCCTTCCTGCTGGGAATTATGGGTATTGAAATTCCAAAAAAGTTTAGGAGAGTCTTTATGTATGTTAGAGTTGCTGCCAGAATTTTAATTGCAAAAGGCTGGAAGGGAGAAGATATCCCATCCAAATAAGACTGGCAAAATAAACTGAGAGAGTATGCTGAACTAGCGAGACTATCAGCGAGGTTACGAGACATTACAGATGAAAAAATTATCAGAGAGTGGGACATATATAGAGTTTATGTAAAAGAACATTGTCAAAATATTAATCCGTTGGGAGGTATTGATTGAACTTCTGTGGGTGAATAGGATAATATTAGAAGACTTAAAGTAAGTCAAACAACATGGAAAAAATAAAGTTAAGTGCGCATCCAAGAAATATAATCTGGGAACATAATGGGAAGATTGAAATCAATTGCAAAATGATGTAAAAAGCAAATAACTGAGGAACGAACGACTGTAGAATTTTTTTCTTTTGTTACTTTTTATGCTGTCTTCAACATCTAATGATAATTTCTGTTATACAATTTTCAATTAATAAAGCATGGAAAAGGGGGAAAAACAATTCTTGCAAATCTTGTTTTTAAGCAGTGGCATTTAGATTGAAGCAGTAGAGCAGGTTTAGCATTCATAGCTAAAATAAGCGTAGACTTTAAGTATTGGAACTTAGCTGTGGGTTATAAGTGCAAGGGCAGGGCAGTTCTTACGAGGATTTCTTACTGGCTCCATCAGCGGCAATGCTAACTGAAAGCTATCTTCTTGTTCTGAAGCAGTGCAACCCTGAAGCCGCTTCCAGGTGACTTGTGAGCATTGATCCTGATGCGTTCGCACAGAGTTTGTGGGGGGCTCACGCGGTACCCACTGTTCATTGAGCATTTGTTCCGATTTGTTCGCAGGCAGTAGTTGTTACCTTGTAGTTTCCAATGCATTTCTCCAGCACCAGCCTCATTGCAGAGAAGTCTAGTTTTGTGGGCGACGGGAATGGATTTGTTGCCCAAGCTATTGTGCAACCTGCATGTGGTGGAATCCCACACACAAAGCAGGGAACAAATGAGAAGGGGAAGGCGAGAGTTTTGCAGGAGAGCATATGCTTTGCGAGCAGGTGGAGATGACTCTCTATGTGGGTCTGGGGAAAACCACTGTAAGGAACCCTAGGGCCATTGTAGTTCTCTCCTTATGCTGTTTGACTCCCAATTCCCATCAGCCCCAGCCAGCATGGCCAGTGGTCAGGCTTGATGGAAGTTGTAATTCATCTACATTTGGAGGGCACCATGTTGGCTGTCCTGGCCTTGGAGCACCCTGGTGCCCTCCAGATGTTGATGGACTACTGTTCCCATCGTCCCATGCCATGCTGGCTGGGGCTGATGGAACTGAGAATCCAACAACATCTGGAAGCCACCATATTGGATGCCCCTGCCCTAGAGCACCCTTCCCCAACCTGGTGTCCTCCATACGTTTTTGATTGTGCTGCCTGGTGCTCATGGGAGTTGTAGTCCGATTCATTTGGAGGCTACCAAGGAAGGATGCTGTAGAGAGGTGTCATTCTATATCCGCAACACTTAGTAAGATGGCCCCTTCCATCTCTACAGTTCTGTGATTTTATAAGGTTGGTCAAAGGTCTGTCTTGTTTTAAGTTGGCTTCCAGTGAGGGAGGGAGTATCACCTTTGTGCCCAGCTTTTGAGGTTTCAAAGTTGTCTGACTGGCTGCTATTGAAATGTTGGAGTAGATGAGTCCCTTCCACGAGTTATATGTATCTAGTGAAGCAATTTTTAGCTTATGTCTCCCTCCCCCCCCTCTCTCCTGAGAGGCCCACTTCTAACTCTGTCTGAGATTGAATTATTTTGGTGAGGACTGATTAAGAATATGTTTTATTGTGGGGAGGGAAGGCTTCATTCAGCTCAGCACTGTAATAACCTTGAGACTGAAAAATCTATTAAAAAGTAATACCCATGCTACACCGTTACTCTTTGCTTTCCATTACTTATTTAACTAATTCAATATAGCACTTCAAATAGTAACAGCCTTCCCCAACCAACGCTGAATGCGCACTTAGTTAATCTACATTCATTTTAAGAAAGCGGTAAGTTGTGTAAAATAGCACATTAGCAATTTATAGCATTGCAGAACAAACAAGACATGTTAAAATGACAAATACAACAGAAGAGCTGGAGGTAATGTTTCCACCACCAAGATTCACTTTGACTTCTGCGTATGTGGTAGTTCGCGATTTTGCCCCGATGAAACCAGATCTTAAGATGGCTTCTCGGGAGCAGCACCAATAAAGTGAAAGAAGACAGTCTTTGAATGTGTGTGCACTTTCTCTTCCTTGATATATTTATATTTTTTTAATGCAGGGAGTGAAGTATCTGTGCATTCCTGCGGCAGATTCGCCCTCACAGAATTTGTAAGTATTTTTTTTTTTTTTAAATGGCAACACTAGACAAGTGAACTATAGACCTGGTACTGTTTGATATGGAATGCCTCCCTCTTGGATATGTAAATATCTTTGACTTCTTAACGACTCCATTTTCCTTTTTATTTTTACATGCAACAGGTGGCGGTATTCTGTGCTAATCCTACACGGAATTGTTCCGCTTAAGTTAAAATAAGTCCCTTTATTTCATTGGCTCTACTCTGTGTAGAAGTTTGCTGGATACAGCCCTATGTCTGAAAGTCCTGTTACTGGTGAGAGCTATGTGTAATGGTGGACTCTTTGACTCAGGAGATCTGGGTTCAAATGTCTATCTGTGCCATGAAGTTTCCTAGGTAGCTTTGAGCAAGTTGATGTCTCCTTATCTGCCATATTTCAAAAACACAAAAGTTGTTGAGCTTTTTGAAAATGTTGGCCAAAATCTCAAAAAAAAGAAAAGAAGACGTTTTGAGCTATTTTTAAGGAAACTTGCCAAAATCTACACTTCCGACATGTGTTGCCAGATTTTCCTGGACATTTCAGCGATTTCCGCCCAAACGCTGTTTACGAGGGCCGAATCCTGGCTGTGTCCGGGAAATTCCAGACGTATGGCAGCCCTAAGGTTGTTGGGAGGATAAAAGGAATCAGTGCTGCTGGAAGAGTTATGCCAGGATAGAAAAGTGGTAAATAATGGGAATCAGAAACGTGGTGTCTGTGAGCCTGGCTACAGTCTCCTAAAACAGGTCTGTACAACTGGAGATGCACCAAGCCAAATGTGGCCAAATGTTTGATGAAGAAGAAGAAGAAGAAGAAGAAGAGGAGGAGTTTGGATTTGATATCCCGCTTTATCACTACCCAAAGGAGTCTCAAAGCGGCTCACATTCTCCTTTCCCTTCCTCCCCCACAACAAACACTCTGTGAGGTGAGTGGGGCTGAGAGACTTCAAAGAAGTGTGACTAGCCCAAGGTCACCCAGCAGCTGTATGTGGAGGAGCAGAGACGCGAACCCGGTTCCCCAGATTACGAGTCTACCGCTCTTAACCACTACACCACACTGGCTCTCCAGTGCACACCCTCAAGCAAGCTGTCTAAGAATTGTCTATTTCTTTCTTTTTTGCCTCCTACCTAGAAATGCAAGAATTGGGAAGGGGAGGAGAGGAGAGGAGAGATTGCCATGCACCTCGCAGGCCACAATAGCTGGCTGGGGGAGCTGCATTTAAGTTGCCAGTTCTCAGGTTGATTTACCTTGAGTAATTGCATCAACTTTACAAGAACACTTGGACAGGAACCAAGTTTTTCTTCTCGTCTTCACTGTTGATGCGTATGAGAGGTGAGGAGGGAGGGGGGTTTCAGCCACTTCCTGATAATTTGTTTTATAGAGAAACAAAAGTAGTTTCAAAGGGCCTGCCTGGTGCTTACGGAAGGAAACGCAGCACTGCCTTTTTCTCTCAGATCAAAGCACTGCCTCTTTGGCCTGATGCTTTCGAGAGATATTTTTAGTAGATTTGCTTCTGTCGTGCAACAGAGAGATCCCAAGTATCTTGGAAAACGAGTTGATTGATTATTTCAGTTCATGTTGGGAATACTGATATGGGGAGCAATATTTGAGCACCTTTTCTCTTTTGCTTATATAGTTCCATTTATGCCCATAGAGCCTCACAGAGTTGCAACAATATTGAGAGAGCCCGAAATTGACACTCCCTATACCTGCTGATCCGAAGATGCAGTGCCATACTCGGCTGGTGCTTGGTACATGGAATGTTTTCATCTGTGTTTACCGGTGGTTCCCAAGGGTTGTAATGTGGCTTAGGGAACTGGATCTGTCCAGCAGACCAGATCCTCTGTCCCCTAAATCTATCCCCCACCTCGGGCTAAATATAACAGGTTGGCAGGAACTCCTCCTGTTCAGTCAATTGGCATTACAATGACATTGAGTGATGCAGTGCTTTACAGTCCCGACAATCAGCTGCTCACTGGGACGTCAAAGCACCATGTTGGGTTCTTTGCAAAGGAAGTTGGCTGTTCCTGGTGACCAGGCTCTTTGTCGGAAGGATATTCCTCTTTGCTGATGGTTTCTGCAGTTCCTCCTGGGCTATCTCTGTGTTAAGCCTTTTTGCAGGTCCTCTTGGGTCATCTGTATGTTAGACTAGTTATGACTTTTTATCTATTAGACTAGTTAAGAGACTTAAAATAATAATAATTTGGAGCAAAAAACAAGATGTGACATTTTTGTACCACTGGAAGAGTTTCCAGCTACAGATTCAATGAATTCAGGTGCATTTGGATGTCTTGAAAAGCTACCACCCTGAAGTGAATTATGTGGCATCCCCACCCACCCCAAAGTGAATCAAAATGTTGGAAGGTTGTGAGTCTAAGGCATGGGTAGGCAAACTAAGGCCCGGGGGCCAGATCCGGCCCAATCGCCTTCTAAATCTGGCCCACGGACGGTCCGGGAATCAGTGTGTTTTTACATGAGTAGAACGTGTCCTTTTATTTAAAGTGCATCTGTGGGTTATTTGTGGGGCCTGCTTGGTGTTTTTACATGAGTAGAATGTGTGCTTTTATTCAAAATGCATCTCTGGGTTATTTGTGGGGCATAGGAATTCGTTTTGTGTGTGTGTGTGTTTTTCAAAATATAGTCTGGCCCCCCACAAGGTCTGAGGGACGGTGGACCCTACTGAAAAAGTTTGCTGACCCCTGAAGAGCCTTTCCAAACTTACCATTTATAGTGATATAGTTGCTGGGTTGTTTTTTTGTTTTTGTTTTTAATGGCATGGTTCTAGAACCATATACCCTAAGCATCCATTTCTTTCTATTGCAAAAAAATAATAAATAAATAGAACTTTTGGGAGAGATCCGGAATGGATCCTCGCTATTTCCATTTGTGTGGCATTTGCACAATCATGGTCCCAGTTTCTGTGCAGGAGGGGTTGTTGGGTGTGGTTTGGGAGACACCTGTCTTGCACCCCTTCCCCTCTGCCCTGTGCAAGCGGTCTGTGATCTCAGCTCAAATAAAAGAGATGGCAGAGAGTGGTCCTGACTCAAAGTCCTGCCCACAACAGCAGTCATTAGCTACAGACAAAATGCCATCACAGTAGCCAGGTTTTCCATAGCTCGGGCACAAACGTGGTTCTTTTTCTAATCTCCTACATACAGGGATAATATAATATAATAATAATAATTTATTATTTATACCCCGCCCATCTGGCTGGGTTTCCCCAGCCACTCTGGGCGGCTTTCAACAAAGCATTAAAATACAATAATCTATAAAACATTAAAAGCCTCCCTAAACAGGGCTGCCTTCAGATGTCTTCTAAAGGTCTGGTAATTGTTGTTCTCTTTGACATCTGAAGGGAGGGCGTTCCACAGGGCGGGTGCCACTACCGAGAAGGCCCTCTGCCTGGTTCCCTGTAACTTGAATAATAATAATAATAATAATAATAATAATAATAATAATAATAATAATAATTTATTATTTGTACCCCGCCCATCTGGCTGAGTTTCCCCAGCCACTCTGGGCGGCTTCCAATCAAATATTAAAACAATACAGCATTAAATATTAAAAACTTCCCTAAACAGGGCTGCCTTCAGATGTCTTTTAAAAATAGGATAGCTGCTTATTTCCTTGACATCTGCTGGAAGGGCGTTCCACAGGGCGGGCGCCACTACCGAGAAGGCCCTCTGTCTGGTTCCCTGTAACCTTGCTTCTCGCAATGAGGGAACTGCCAGAAGGCCCTCGGCGCTGGATCTCAGTGTCCGGGCTGAACAATGAGGGTGGAGACGCTCCTTCAGGTATACAGGACCGAGGCCATTTAGGGCTTTAAAGGTCAGTACCAACACTTTGAATTGTGCTCGGAAACGTACTGGGAAACGTGTATTGAACACATATACACCCAAAGGAAGCATCTCCATATGCATGCTCCTAACTCCAATGTGTACTGGGCTGGAGGAGCACAAGAGTACACAAGGGGTGTGACTACGGGCACGGAACATTTCTCAACTTGGGCACAACCCGCCATTAGTGTGGAAAGGAAGACCCCACACTCGCTGTCTAATAATGGCAATGTGTGACCGAAAGTGCAGCCAGGGCAGCTACAAACTCACTCTTGAAAACGTTGGATCAAACAGCTGCCAGACCACTATAAATGGTGAGCGTGGAAAAGCCCCCAATGTGATCCCTGTTTCCTAATGAGTCGCGCTTCCGGCCTGCTGAACTGGTTGCTGAACGAGCTACCAGCGTGCAGCTCTTTCCCAGAAACCAGATGTGCACTTGGCACTGTCACTGGGCGAAAGGGCAAGATGGGGACATAGGAGCTGCCTCCTTCCAAGGCAGACGGTTAAGTCCATCTAGGCCAGGATTGTCTATGCTGACTGGCAATGGCTCACCAGGTTTCAAAGAGGAGTCCCCCAGCAGAACCTGGTACCTTCTGCATGCAAAACATGAACCTAACCGCTGAGTTACAGGCTTCCCCTCCTGGCTGTTCGGTTCACTGAGTTCCCTTGAGACACTGTGCCTCTCACTGTGGTTACTGTGACTATACTAGTAGATGCTTTTGTGTATGTGTGATCTGGTAGCTTTCCCAATTTAAGTAACCAAGCCCCAGATCTCCTGTGCTCTGGATTTCCCTGGGCATTCCATTTATTCCCCTGTGGCTCTCGCGTTGCCTCGGGTGGGCCACAGGGGCGGTTGCCCCGGGCACAACATTGTTAGGATACGTGAGATTTCAACACCCAGTGCTGCCTCAATATAGCTGGGCTCCAGTGTGGTGTAGTGGTTAAGAGCGGTAGACTCGTAATCTGGGGAACCGGGTTCGTGTCTCCGCTCCTCCACATGCAGCTGCTGGGTGACCTTGGGCTAGTCACATTTCTTTGAAGTCTCTCAGCCCCACTCACCTCACAGAGTGTTTGTTGTGGGGAAGGAAGGGAAAGGAGAATGTTAGCCGCTTTGACACTCCTTCGGGTAGTGATAAAGCGGGATATCAAATCCAAACTCTTCTTCTTCTTCTCCATTGAAAACGAACCAGGAAGTGACCTCTCCGGACAACGTAATGACTCTTCTTTTATTATCTCCGCGGCTGCAGTCTCCCTGGTGACATGGACACCGTCAGGCCATTGAACATGCATGCGTACGCCATGCATCTCCCTCCCAGCCACCCCTTCCGAGTGGCCCTGGGCACGCTACGCCACCAGGAAGGGCCCAAGCATCTAGTGGCTCCACAAAATGGCAAGAGAAGATGGGCTCTTAATAGCTGTAAGACCTGTTACAGCAGTAAGAACAAGTGCAAAGAGCCCTGCTGGGTCAGCTCCAAAGGCCCTCGTAGTCCAGCATCCTGTTCTCACAGCGGCCAACTGTATGCCCATGGGAAGACAGTCAGCAGAACCTGATTGCAACAGCACTCTCTCCACCGGGGATTTCCAGCGGTAGTCAAAGGCATAGTGCAGGCATAGGCAAATTTGGCCCTCTAGATGTTTTGGGACTACAACTTCCATAATCCCTGACCACTGGTCCTGTTAACTAGGGATGATGGGAGTTGTAGTCCCAAAACATCTGGAGGGCCGAGTTTGCCTCTGCCTGGCACAGTGCCTCCAACAGTGGAGACGTAACACGCCCACTGTGGCTAGTAGCCACTGATAGACTTCTCCATGATGTGTACCTTCTCTCTTCAGTCTAAGCTGAAGATGAACCCCACAAAAGGGGCTGTAATTTCCCAAGGCCGTGCTGCCAGAGCTGAAAGGCTAGGGGTGGGTGGGAAGACTCTAGCCTTGCAGATGTAAGATTTAGGAAGTTTACACTCTGAGAACGATTGTGGGGATTTCTTCTGCGTTGGGTGCAAATGTTTATTTCAGACCGTGCTGTGGGTGGTGGAGAAACCGTGCAGCAGCTGCTTCAAATGAGCTACTAACACTATAGTTACGGTTTGGGGGAAGGGGGAGGGAGCACTTAACCCTAATATTTTATCATCCATTATCCCACCAATCCTTACAACACATGTATAAAGTAGACTAGGACACCACGTTGAGGTCCTTGGAAGACAAAGGTGGTGTATAAATGTAATAAAGAAATGAAATATCTCTTTATTACAGTTGACAGCTGTGGCTGCAGCTTGCCTAAGGTTACCCATAGGCTTCATGGCTAGGCTGAGATTTGATCAAGCCGAGGAGTTGAGACTTGGACCAAGTGGTCCTGGCGCACAGAGCATGCTGCTAACCACTGAGCTGCTTGGTGTTGTTCATACATCTGGACCACACTGTGTGTGCGTACAGCTACATGTAAGGAAGGAATAATTTAAGGAATTTAAATTTAATAGTAATTCTATTACTGTCTGGTATGGCACAGCCTCTAAGCTGGATAAGAAGAGGCTCCAATGAGCAGTAAGAATTGCAGAGAGGGTAATTGGTGTTAGTTTGCCTCCAATAGAGACACTTTATGCTGCTCGAGCCAGGAAGAGAGCAGAGAGAATTGTCGCAGACCCTTCGCATCCTGGTCATTACCTGTTTGATTCACTTCCATCCAGACGTCGTTACAGGACTTTATACACAAAAACGTCTAGGCACAGGAATAGTTTTTTCCCTTGTGCCATCAAACTGTTGAATTTGTAGTTGTGTGCGGAAGGGAGGTCAATTGGTGGTATGGGGTTCCTTTGTTGTGCTCTTGTAGCGTGAGGGGAATAGTGTTTGTATGAGGTACGTTTTCTTACATTGCAATGTAGTTGAAGCAAAATTCCAAGTATGATTGATACTTGGCCAATAAAATTATTCCTTATTTATAAAAAACATAAGAAAACATTGCACATTAAAAAGCTTCTCTATACAAGGCTGCCTTCAGATGTCTTCTAAAGGTTATAGTTATTCATCTCCTTGACATCTGATGCGAGGGTGTTTCACAGGGTGGGTGTCACTACTGAGAAGGCCCTTTGGCTATTTCCCTGTAGCTTCACTTCTTGCAGTGAGGGAACCACCAGAAGGCCCTCGGAGCTAGAACTCAGTGTTCGGGCTGAGCGATGGGGGTGGAGACGCTCCTTCAGTAACAAGGGGAATGTCCTTCCCCGCCCAACGAAAGATGAAAAGCAAGAACAGGCCACAAATCAAACCACATCAAGTTCCACATGCCTGGGAGAACAAGAATGCCTTTGCCCTTGTGCCCAGAAACCCACTATGTTGGTGTTACTCAGTCTGCTGCAGTTGCTGTCCAAATATTTGGCTGCAAAGGCAACCACGTCTCTCTAAAAGACAGCACTGGGCAATCCTGCAAACCTCTACATTTCAGAAGGCAAGTCCACTTATACCAGAGGAATAAGAAATCCCTTATCTTAAATGGGACTAAATCAAGTCTACATCTCATTTTTAAGGGTCAGACACTTCAAAGAAAGCATTGAATTTATCCATGAATGTCGACTTGGAGGTCAGAGCTGCCTTGTTCACTGGTACGTATTTCATTTAAGACTATTCTACATTTGATTATTCCTGGTTTCTGGTTTAATAATAATAATAATAATAATAATTTATTATTTGTACCCCGCCCATCTGGCTGGGTCTCCCCAGCCACTCTGGGTGGCTTCCAGCAAACATTAAAATACATTAAGACATTACAGATTAAAAACTTCCCTAAACAGGGCTGCCTTCAAGTATTTTCTAAAGGTCATGTAGTTGTTTATCGCTTTGACCTCTGCTTGGAGGGCGTTCCACAGGGCGGGCGCCACTACCGAGAAGGCCCTCTGCCTGGTTCCCTGTAGCTTTGCTTCTCGCAGTGAGGGAACCGCCAGAAGGCCCTCGGCGCTGGATCTCAGTGTCCGGGCTGAACGGTGGGGGTGGAGACGCTCCTTCAGGTATACTGGACCGAGGCCATTTAGTGCTTTAAAGGTCAGCACCAGCACTTTGAATTGTGCTCGGAAACGTACTGGGAGCCAATGTAGATCTCTCAGGACCGGTGTTATGTGGTCCCGGCGGCCACTGCCAGTCACCAGTCTAGCTGCCAGGCTCCCCTCCTTAGGTTCTCCCCTGTGAATATATTTTGTAGTCCTGTAACCCTTTGTGTTCCCTCTGCTGATACCTTTGGTGTGTGAATAGTGTGTCTTGGCTGCGTAAGGATCCACACTCAGCTCTGAATTTCAGAAAAGGCGAAATAATTTGAGACCACCGTTGTGGTGGTGGGGAGGGTAGGAGTATTTTGGGGACAGGGTTTCAGCAACAGTAGCTTCTATGATCTTTCAGTTTGGCAAAGGTAGCCTTTCAACTGAATGAAGCAGGAGTAGAGCTGGGCCTGCACAGATCACGACAGAGGGAGGATGGCCATCAGCCTGATGCTTAGCCAAATGGGAATCTTCTCTGCCCGACTTCAAAACAGTGTTCTGGGATGAGCATAGGGCAGGGCAGAGATAAATTATGCCCCATTAGATTACCATGCAGTCTGGCAGGATGCACCCTTTTGGCTTCTCAGCCTTTCCAGTCTCAGTCATGATCTTGCCTTCCGCTCCCAAAGACTGGGGAATGCGTCTCTGAAGCATTACCACTTCCCCCTGTTGCTTATTGTACTGGAGAGAGGCAATAGGCCCACTTTGGTCATTCCTCCCATGGGTCCAGAAAAAAATGTGGCATTGAGAGCCAGGCTATACTCCAATGTCGCTGAAGCCTGACTGTGCGCATGCATGTGATACCACGTTCCAGCTGTGCATTGTTCTGAGTTGCACTTAGCATCTATGCTGCTGAAGGCATGAAGTTGCCCATTTTAGGTTGCCTGCTGGTGCAATGTCTTTAGAAATAAGGTTCATTGAGGGCAGGGCATTTTTACCAAACTACAATTCCCAGAATTCTTAGCGGGAACTCATGCCCACTAAACTGGTATAAGCTTGTGGCGCATTCCTGTAACATTTTCCGTAAACGCTCGTATTTTTGAACATTGCCATCATGTTCAGCACTGCACTGCTTTGGGAAGTATGCCTTGCTTTGAAACTTTAAATTTATACACTTGTCGAATAAGAATCATCATTATTTTTCATGGTTTGTTTGTTTTTTAAAAAGAAAAACATGCTTTCTGTCAAATCTAATGTCCAAGATGCGCTTTCCACTTACTATAACCTCTGTGTATCTACTTGTCCACACCTGCTTGGCAATGCAGCCTTGCCGGCGTTTCCAGGAGTGCCACCTTGGTTGTGGCCTACATCATGACAATCACTGATCTCGGCTGGGAGGACGCGCTGTCGGTAGTGCGAGCGTCGAGATCGTGCGTCAACCCGAACGCGGGCTTCCAACGGCAGCTGGAAGAGTTTGAGAAAACTGAGCTTGCTCACGTAAGTTCCTAAGGACTCCACGCGAGAATCAAGGTCGGGGAACTTCTCTTAACCTGAGGGCCACGCTCCCTCTCTTCGGTAGCCTTCTGGGGCCACTTGCCGGCAGTGGGTGGGGCCAGACCAAGACATTTGGCAGCAGCTTGGCTGCAGGAGTTGCTGGAAGGAGGCATACAAGGCATAATAATAATAATAATAATAATAATAATAATAATAATAATAATAATAATAATAATAATTTATTTATACCCTGCCCATCTGGCTGGGCTTCCCCAACCACTCTGGGCAGCTTCCAACAAAATATTAAAATACAATAATCCATCAAACATTAAAAGCTTCCCTAAACAGGGCTGCCTTCAGATGTCTTCTAAAAGTCTGGTAGTTGTTTTTCTCTTTGACATCTGGTGGGAGGGCGTTCCACAGGGCGGGTGCCACTACCGAGAAGGCCCTCTGCCTGGTTCCCTGTAACTTGGCTTCTCGTAGTGAGGGAACCGCCAGAAGGCCCTCGGCGCTGGACCTCAGTGTCCGGGTAGATCAATGGGGGTGGAGACGCTCCTTCCAACCATCTTAGGGACTCCACTCTGGATTTACTGCTTAGCCTTTTCCCGAAGATATCCTGTAAGGCAGTGGAGGTTGAGGATCAGAGCTTACCTTCTCCTAGATGGGCTACCTTCCCAGGTTGATGAGCCCCATCTGCCCCTCACTTCTTTCTACGGCACATGCAGAAACTGCCTTCTTGACCATTGGACCCACTATTAGTCTCGTCTGCCAGAGTCTGTCGTTGCATGCAGAGGAAGTCCCTAACTTGCCAAGCATTTGAGACCCATCAGCTACCCTCACCTGGCCAATCAAAACCATTTCTCGGGGTGTGGCTGCTGTCGCATGCTGACGGCTTCTAGGAGCCACAGGTGAGAGCTGAGTGCAGGGTGGGGACTACCCCAGGAGAATGGGAATGTGTATTAGTTTACTTCACAGTGTGGTCAGTCTTCCCTCTTGTGTTTGGGGGCCATCCTGCTTTTGTTTTTGCTGAGTGGGGCTGTGGACCTCTGTCCCCAAGGCCTCCCTGGATGGCAGCATGGATCTGACATGTCAAATGTCCTCTAATATATGATGCATTCGTTAGTACATTTTGGGCAACTCAGTGCATTTGTAAAGTCTGTTTAGTCCCTTATCTTTTCAAGGAGAGGCAAACTGGCTTAGTTAGAACATGCCTGGTAGCTCTGAATCTGCATATAACATGAATGTATTATTCAGCTCTGAATATTTGTTTCATCTCAAAGGCTTACCATTCCCAAGCTTATGGAGAAGTAGAGTCCGTGGAAATAAACTGACTTTACATCACAGAGGAACTTTCCAGCCTGGTTGTCTCCCTTCCTTAATTTGAACTCTCACAGCCATTTCTGATCTGATAAAGTTTTGACTTGAAATGATGGATTGTCCTTGCATTATGCAAATGGTGTTTAGGAAGATCATAGCATGTATGTGGGTTTGGCATTTCGTGCTGTTTTTTTCTTTCCTTTTTTCCAATTCCATGTAGGAGAGGAGTCTGCAGCTTTCATAGAAAAGCACATACTATATATTCCTGCAAATAGGGGCAGCTCCATCAATCTTGCCCATATGGCAGGGGTGCCATGTCCACCTGCCATCATATATATATATATAGCGAAGGTCTGCCTGAGCCAAAAGTGGCTTGGCAGGTGGATCAGTGCCCAATATACATAGCACTTTGAAATAGGCGCTCAATACTAAACAGTCATCTGATTGGTGGATCTTGCTGAGCCTCTTTGAAAGCGCCATCTTGTGGAGCACATTGCATCCCCTGATGTCATTGGAACATCGGGTGATTGGCAGGTCACCCTGCCTACCTGTCAAACATGGCCTGCGAAGGGTAGGGGAAGTAATCTGGCTTGCAGACCAGATCCAGTTCCTCACCCCTGCTACATACAGTATGTATGCAGTGCTTTTTTCGGGGGGGGGGGAATGCAGGGGTAAACATTTTGTGAATCTAAGTTTGGCCTCATTGAGGGGCAGTATTTCAATATGAGTAGGAAAATGAGAGTACCCCTAAACAGTTTTTAAGGGAAAAAAGCACTGTATGTATGGGATCTGTACATTTCTTCCTCTGAATCAGGGGTGCCAACTGAAATAAAATATTGGGATGGGGAGGTAAGCCCCACCCCACATAATCACATGACATGACACTTGCACACCATTTGAATGGCAATGCCCATCAACTTTGTGGGGGGACCCTCCAATATTTTATTGGGTGGACCCGAAGGGACTTTGGCCCCTAGAAGTTGGCTCCTGTGTTCTGTATCATGCATCCGTTGCCGAGAAATGAGCAGCTTTGATGTTGACTGATAACAGCATTCAACCCTGAGCAACGAATCCTTCTCAGCTCAATGGGTCTCTATAAGAAGTGTGTTTATGCATTGCAGTCCTGATCCCTGCTTTTCCCTGCCCCTACAAGTCATGTGACACCTCAGAATAATGTAGCTGCCAAGGATGAGTGAGATGCAATCCACCTCTCCTCTTCACCTAGTGCAGCCTTTTTCAACCTTGGGTCCCCAGATGTTTTTGGCCTACAACTCCCATCATCCCTAGGTAGCAGGACCAGTGGTCAGAGATGATGGGAGTTGAAGGCCAAAAACATCTGGGGACCCAAGGTTGAGAAAGGCTGACCTAGTGCAGTCTGAGGCATTTTTATTAACGTCCGTTTTGCTTTAAGGATGGTCGTGCTCAGAGTTGCCAATATGGCGGCCTCCATCTCCCGTCAGCCCCAGATATCATGACCAGGAGTCAGGCATGATGGGAGCTGGCTCTCAATAACATCTGGAATGAGATTCCAAGAGTTAGAGCCAGGGAAATAAATTGACTTAAATTCCTTGGCGACCACCTTTAATTCTACCTCCCTCCGTTAGTTACCCACTAGGGTAACTGCTGCTTTTCTCTGCTACATGAGCCTTTTCAAAGGAGCAGAAAAAGAACCTCCTTTGGCTAAGGTTATTTCTCTCTCTCAGCTATGTTTAGCCATTTCACAAATATTTTTAATATGATTCCCCCCCACCCCTTTCAAAGGATGCCGGCTGTCCCTTCCTGGTCCCCCAAGGGAAACTATTTCCTGTTTGTTTTATTTAAAGACCACATTACTGCCGGGCTTGTGTCCACCTCCCACAACCAGAAAACTGCTGCTGCTGCTACTACTGGGTTGACTATCCTAGTATGAGAATAGTTGGGAGAGAGATGCTGCTGCTGCCCTCATCCTTTACGCACCTTCATAGTTGGCACTCCTGCCACTCTGTCATTTGTATATTCCCTTTCTATTCAATGTATAAATATTATAAGCTGCTGCAATCCTAAACACACTTGCTAGGGAGTGAGCCACACTGAACTAGGAAGCTCTTTATACCAAGCTAGACTGCTAATCCATCTACTCAGTGCTTTTTTTTTGGGGGGGAGTGGGGGAACTCACCCCAAAGTTTTTGTGTTTGTTTATTGTAGGCCAAGTCACAGTGCCACAGCCCCACCCCACCCCAGCAGTGGCTAAATATAAGATGTGATTAATAAACTCAAGCAGACAATGATCTGAATTAGAAATGGCCACAGCTTTATTGATTACAGGTAGAGGTGAATTTTTGGCTCAGGCATTGGGTGTCTATCTGTTCCAGACTATTTAATTAAACTATTTAGGTGGCGCTGTGGGTTAAACCACAGATCCTAGGGCTTGCTGATCAGAAGGTTGGCGGTTCGAATCCTGCGACGGGGTGAGCTCCCGTTGCTCGGTCCCAGCTCCTGCCCACCTAGCAGTTCGAAAGCACGTCAAACTGCAAGTAGATAAATAGGAACCGCTCTGGCGGGAAGGTAAACGGCGTTTCCATGCGCTGCTCTGGTTCGCCAGAAGCAGCTTTGTCATGTTGGCCACATGACCCGGAAGCTGTACGCCGGCTCTCGGCCTATAGAGCGAGATGAGCGCCGCAACCCCAGAGTCGGACACGACTGGACCTAATGGTCAGGGGTCCCTTTACCTTTACCTTTATTCAATTTTTAAAAGGTAAGGGAACACAGTTCCGCCAAGTTCCTGCTATATAAAAAAAGCCCTGCATCTAGCTCAGCTTTGTCGACAGTGATGGAGAGCAGCCCTTCAGGATTTCAGATGGAATTTTTTCCCATCCCTTCTGGAAGACACCAGGGATTGAATCTGGGACCTCCTGCATGCACTCGTCATTCCTCTTAGTGGGGCTTCTCACTTAAGCATGCCTAGATTGCACTGATAGTCTAACTGTGAGTGGTGCATAGTACATTTTAGCTTGTGCATGGACTGTTGTTGCCCACATTTCATTCTCTTTTCTAAAACAAGCATTGGGCTGATTCCACAGACTCTACTTGTTTTCTTTTTAAGAAGGGCAGATGGGTTCAAAAGGCTTTGTTGGGGAGGGGGTTGGCCCAGCTTAGCTTGTGTGAGCAGAATCGGTCGAGGGGACAGCTCCAGATGGGTTGAAATGGGTGACAGGCAGCCAAGAGGAGCAGCCAGGAGACACATCGAGGGGAACCACAGACATACGTTGGTAGCAGTAGCCAGGCCAGGCCTACATAAGGCTACCCAGTTATAGACAACAGGATGGCAATACAATAAGTATTTAATTCAAGCTTATGCTATCAGAAGATGCAGCCTTATATTTGGATATATTTGAAACCTGTGCAACACTACCAAACACAGGCGCCGAGTTGCGCCCGACATTGGGGAGGCTAACGTCGCACATATTGCGTGTCACATGTGCGATGACATCAGGAGAGGCTGACCGGGCCTCCTCCCAATGTAACCTTCACCCGCCAGCCTGCGCTGCTCCGTGTGGCGTCTCCTGATGCCGTGCGGCATGGGGTGGATTCCTGCCAGGCCACGCTACGTGGCCCGGGGTAACGTTGCCAGGCCTCCTCTGCCCCCTCTCAAAATTGTGGGTGCTGAGCTCCATCCCAGTGGACATTAAGGTGGCTGTAGAGTCTGACCGAACTGCGGGAGGCAGTGGAAGGCAGGAGTGCCTGGCGTGCTTTGGTCCATGGGGTCACGAAGAGTCGGACACGACTAAACAACAACAACAAAGAGGCCTCAGCCCCAAATAAAGTATTTTCAAATTAACCTTTAAAACATTGGGGATGATCAGGGCTTTATTTCAGCTGGAACTCGCTGGACCACAGTTCCTGCACCTCTCTGATGGGTGCCATTGACATTATAAGGAAATAGGGGAGGCGTTCATGGTGCGTTCCGGCACCTCTTTTTCTAGAAAAATAGCACTGGGGCCATGTAAACTTGCATCAGATAACCACAAATTGTACTTAGATTTCTCTCTGAAAACAGCCTCTGGTAGTTCCAGGAAAGATTCTCCCCAAACTTTTGACCTTTCGAATAGCATCTAATGTCATCTTTCATCTTTGCATAGCCTAGGTACACCATTTTTGCCACAATGTCAGACAGACAGACAGACACTCCATAATGTTTTTATGTAAGAGGGCAAAAGCCTTGCATTAAAAAAGGACCGAGAGGTGGATTTTTTCATTTTATTTTTTGCATAGATTCAAATCAACTAGATAAAAATCACATTTTATTCAAATTCCAGTTACCTAGATTAAAATCGCTTAGGTATATAGTGGTTTTTAAAAAGAATTCTGTATTGACGATCCAGTTTTGAATGCAAATTTTCAGTTCGCTTCTTTCCCAGAAGAGCTAAAGCAAACTTCCACCTCCACATTTATTTTTTCACAGGACAAGATGCCTCCATTTTAAGTGCTGCTTCCCATATTGTTCTTTTTATACCCTTTAAATATTTTTATAGTATAGGTACTTGTATTTTAAAGAGCGGGGTTTTTTTTGTTTTCAAAGTGCCTCCTGAATAATTGAAGTCCTATTTAGCCAATCATAACTTTTTTAAAAAAAGAACCATCCAATTGCAGGGGGACATCTGGTCCAAGCCCCTACTTGATGCAGGAAATCCAGAGCTAGGATAGGTTCACCTTACTGTTTCCTCCACACCCTCTACTCGTTTCTGAAGCTGCACTTACGTGACATTAGCCACAATCCTTATTGATCCACGGGCAGGGGCGGAGGAAGCCTCCTCGCTACCCGGGGCGGCGAACGGAGGCATCCCCCTGGGGGCGGGGCGGGGCGCTGCGACGTTACGTTGTGACGTCATGACACACCGTCACAACAGAGTGAACAGTGGGCGGGGCAAAGAACAGGTGGGAGGGACCAGAGCCAAAAGTGGGCAGGGCTACCCCTTTTCCTCGCTATCTTTTGGATGCTGCCTGCTCTTTCCTCCTCATCCAACAGCGGAGGGAGATATTGCCCTTGCCAGAGGTCTGAATGGCCACTCACAGAGGGCTTTTGGGCATTAGGCCGAGGGGTTCATGAAACGAAGCTGAGGGCCACATGCATCCAGGGGCCCTTTATATGTCCACCTGTCCTTTGTCAACACAAAGGACAGGTGGACAACAACAAACAACATACAACAACAAATTGTCACTGTTTTCTGTGTTGAATATATGCTATATGGTAATTTATGGACCTAATTGGTATCTAAAGCCATTTGCACGTGCAGAATGTAGGCACCCTATTATTTTAGGGAGCAGGCTAGCAGGCGGGGCCCATTACTTACATCATAGGAGCCTACACAACACAAAACACTGTTGTTCTATGTAGGTTTTATTTTATTTGTTTTTTATCTTAAATTTTGGAAATGTACATCCAGTTTTTTCCCCTTTAATTTTTTGGGGGGCCCCCAAGAGAGTGGGGCCCTAAGCTATAGCTTGTTTAGCTTATACGTAAATCCGGCACTGCATGCATCCCTCTCCGAGATCTGTAATCATTTCCAAATCAATTTTAAAACTACCTAAAACATTTAAAGCCGCTCAAACCCTTCTTAAATTATGCTGTGTTTAAATGTTTTCCTTTGCCTTTTCTTTGTTTTGTCCCTCCAGGTCAGAGAGTGGCTGAGGGCCGAGTATGGAGAAAGCCCGTTGCAAGACAAGCAAGAAGCCCAAGATCTTCTGCAGAAGTTCAAGGCGCATGCAGCAGCAGCTCAGTCAAGTTCTTCTGGAAGGCAGTGGAATGATAGCTTTGCATCGGTAGCCTCCTTGTCAATGCCTGCTCCTCAGTAGCAGCAGCTAACACACGAATGCATTGCTTTTCCATGGCTGCGTTTGGGTAACATGATAAATCATCGTGGTGGGAATGAGCCTAGGTATGTCTTGGGCTCACACATTTCCCCTCCTCTCCTCCCCACACAACCACATAGAGAATGGAGGTTTTAAATTAACCACAGTTTAGCTTGTGTCTGAACCCTAAGTTGTGGCTCATCATAACTGTGGCTTGTTGAAACAAGACAGCTTCATAAACCATGGCTTGACGTTGGATTGTTTCAGAAAGCCAAAGTTAAGATTAACTATCTCCAACTATTGGCATGGATATGCCCAAGTTTAGAGGACACAACAAACTGTAGTTAATCAAAAACAGAAGTAAAAAACTCATTGTGGCTGTGCTAGAGAGGGGAGGGAAGAAGCATGTGGACCCAAGGCCCTCCTAGACTCATTTCTATCACAATAAACCATAGTTTGATCATGATGTCTGAATGCAGCCAGTCACTAGGCAGGGCACCTTTTATGCCCTCCTGCACATGCACAAAGAGGGTTTGTTTTGTATGTAATGGCTCCATGATGAGATGTCTTACGTTTTCTTAGTAAGCATATCTCTGAGATATGAGGAGCAGGACTCCAGAATTTCCAAGTTGGCATCACACTCGCAGGTTGACATTGGCTTCCATTATGTGGGCACCAAACCCTACTTTCTCTTCCAGTGGCTGCGTAAAGAGGATGCCACATTCTAACTGTCGAGATGCCAAATTGTTTTCTATGTATCCCTTGCGTGTTTTTCAGGTTGTCTGTATAACCAGGCTTTGGCACAGCTGCACTTTTCAAAGTTTCTGGTTCTTTCAGCACGTAATGCTCTAAATAAGGGCAGTGCGTTCCATGGAGGCCTTTGTGCTCACCTTGAGCTCTGGTTTTGCTGCAGGAAGCCCCTTGGCTGAAGAGGCAAGCCATTTTCCAATGTAAAAAAACAGCTGCTCTCTTCAGCGACAGGGAAATGCTGTAGTCACATCAGGGGACAAAGCTCTGGTTGTGTGCATGGTTGTCTCTTGTGTATATCCCTTCTTAAATTATCTTGGAATGTATGGCTAATAAAGTTATATATTTTACTCCAGAGTGAAGCAGAAATATCACAAATAACCTCATCAGTATTTATTGTCATGACTTTCACCTCAGAGAAGTTGTTCACTCAAAATATTTTTATATTTTTGAGGGATCTGAAAGTATATTGTAAGATGTATATATAGAGAGAAACTAAAGATACAATGGCTGTTGTGCTGAATTAAAGTTCAGAGTGTTATTCTCACAGTACTACTGAAAAAAGCTTTCTCTTATATTAGTCAGCTTGATGGAGTTCCATCTTTAACTGCCCTCCCCAATGGCATATATTCAATAAAACCTCCAGCCTTTTTGTAAATTAAAAAGCCAGTGTTATCTCATTGCATTTTTCTGGATAAAAATCATTGCGGTTGACATCAGTTGTTGGTGATACCATTGAACAATCAAACAACCTGAGTGTGTTATGGAATCTGAACAAACTCCCAGAAGACAATCGGATTGTGAGCTGTGTTTTACCTATAGGGGAAACGAGTCATCTGGATTCATCACGGTGGTGAAAAATGCCCCACTAAAGTTAAGAAGTGGGGAACCCCATCCTAAGATCATTAGGACTAGAATTTCTTTAAAAGATTGCAGATCCAATTCTTAGAATACTGATTGCCTGAAGCAGTGGTAGGAGGAGGAGTAAAATTAAAATTAATGTCCTATATGATGATAGCAATTTCAAGAGCATGACAACACTATGTGTTTAGGACATGCCATAGAATCCTAGAGATACCCCAAACAAACTACAGTTCCCATGATTCTTTGGGGGAAGCCATTGGCATGGATGTGCCTCAATTCTTCATATGCCTGGAAAAGGCTGTGGTTGCCTAAAATCCTGAATCAGAGCACTCCAACCTCTTATTGCTGGTCCCACTTGTAGCACTTTAGTATTCAATGTGCTTTAAGTACTTGACCTTACAGCCGCTAAACAAGGAAAGATGAATACCAAACAAGGTATTTTATAGTGTTTGTAGATGGGGAGGGTGAATAATAGGGAGAAGAGAGTTTGGTTAAGACACACAAAGCAAGTTCACCCCCAGCCTGTCTTCAGCACCAACTATGCTCAGAATTCACTAAGTTACAAAATATAACCAAATTCAAATAATAAAAAATATGTTGATGGAAATATTTCATTAATAAATATACCATGAAATTAAACAAGCCCCTTACAATTCGTCATAAAGGTAAAGGTACCCCTGACCGTTAGGTCCAGTCGGGACGACTCTGGGGTTGCGCGCTCATCTCACTCTATAGGCCGAGGGAGCCGGCGTTTGTCCGCAGACAGCTTCCAGGTCATGTGGCCAGCATGACTAAGCCGCTTCTGGCGAACCCAAGCAATGCACGGAAACGCCGTTTACCTTCCCGCTGGAGCGGTACCTATTTATCTACTTGCACTTTGACGTCCTTTCAAACTGCTAGGTTGGCAGGATTCGTCATAAGGTCTACCAATAAAGTACAAAAGCATATAATCAAAAAGGGTACCTCCAAAAATAGTTAATGGCAGAGTCAAAATCTGAACTAAGTTCAAGGCAGCTTACAGTGAATCTTGCTTCAAACTGGTTTCTCATGTGAATAAAACCCTTTGGACTTTATTTGCAAATGCCTAGCCTCTACCTTTATGCTTGTTCATTTTTATTTTGTGCTTTTTTTTGTAACCCACCTTGGGACCATTCATGGAAGGGTGGGCTTGTAAGTACAAATACATTTTCAAAATAAGCTTTGCATGTGAAAACGTGCTACTCCCTTGGCTCACTCTTTCTCGCTAGATCAGGAGTAAGCAACATGATGCTCTCCAGATTTTATGTGCTGCAACTCTCATCAGCACCGAACAACATGGCCAACAGTCAGGGGTGATCAGAGCTGCCGTTCACAACATCTGGAGGGTACCATGCTAGCTATCACTACAGTAGATTATTAAATACTGGGATCTAATGAGTGGGAATCACATTCTTCTTAGAAACCTCCCATTGGGTTTTTGACATCATGGGCAGATCACAGAAGGAGACAGACTGTATACCTGACCTGCTGGTGCAGCTTCTCTCGATTGTTACAACATATCTGGAAGTGGTTGTGGTGTGGTTATTGATTTAGCAACAAGGAAAAGGCAGATTTGAAATGCCTTCTTTCATTTCTGAAAAGCAAATATCTGGGGGCGTTATCAGATCGTGATTTTTGTGTCACCTATTGCACACTCGTCATGGCTTGCCGCCTTGGCCACTTAGCTTGTTTTCATTGGGTGTGATGCTCTCTTAAAAGAATTCACAGGCTCCTGTCCTGACAACCCTACAAACAACTCCCACCTGGATTGCTAGGAAACAAGCTAAAGAGATGAAGTGGACCAGGCATAGGCAAACTCAGATGTTTTGAGACTACAATTCCCATCATCCCTGACCACTGGTCCTGTTAGCTAGGGATGATGGGAGTTGTAGTCCCAAAACATCTGAAGGGCCGAGTTTGCCCATGCCTGAGGTGGACCAAGCAAGCAGAAGAGAGGCATGAGTGCAGGCAGGTGGGACCTGAGGGCAGGGATATCAAGAAGAGAGCTAGTTTTGGTGGTACTGATGCTACTTGATAAACCTGTAGGTTTCTGCTCCACTTTCTATAGGCAGAAAGTTTTAAAAATCTTTTAAAATCAGATTTTTAAAATCTGAACAGACTCAGTGCCTCTCCTGGGGTTGTATCCATGGCTAGTCCACACCAGAGTAGACCCACTGAAATCCAGATGAGTAACTGAGCTCCATTTCAATGGGTCTACTCTAAGTCAAAACTTAGTTGGCTACACACTCCCCTTATGTACATGTGCTGTTGGTGTCTGACAGGAGGTGTCCAAAAATATCTGGAGGGCACCAGGTTGGCAAATGTTGTGTAGGCCCCCAAATCAAAACAACTGAACATTAATGCAGACGTAGAACGTGTCTTCTTGAAAATGCAAGCCCTAGTACTTAACAAGAATGGGATTTGGTGTTTGTAGAAATCTTATTTCCATTTAGTCTGAAGGCCCGCCCACCCTGTGTGACAAACCATCCCTGAGTGATAAAAGAAAGCGAGAAGGAAAAAACCCAAGAGTTGATGATTCAGACAGGAGTGAGGACAACCAGTCATTTGAGATATGTAGATGACCATAATTGTCATCCTTGGATGTAATGATAACATGAGGGGAAAAGAAAGATCACAGTCATTGGCCACCAAAGACCGACACTCAAAAATCCCACACTTCCCCCTCTCCGGTTGTCTCAGAAAGAAGAGGGCTCTCTGGTCCTGTTACATTTCGTGCCTGTGGCTCAAAGCAGCTGAATGACTGGATGTTGCTGAGGCTCATGGGATATCCATGCACCCTAAAACGAATAAGGATCGTGCTGGCCTAGATTAAATGGAAGCACAAGGTAATGAAATGTCTTTTTCAGTTAACACTGGCATATTTGCCATGCTGCACTTATATCTCCCATAGAAACCGACAGAACTTTAAAAGTGATTTTAACGGACTGGGCCATGCCTGTATCGTCGTGTTTACAACTTCTGATTCTAAACTCTGGCGTTGCTGTTAGAGGCCTTGCTATGTATGTTGCTGCTCTTAAGAGATTAGGGCTGCAATTCTAGCCCCGCTTACCTGGGAGTAAGTCCCTTTCAGGGGTGTAGCAAGGGGACGCGATGGGGGCGGGTCGCCCCGGGTTCCACCCCAGAGGGGGGTGACACTTTTTTTAAAAAAATTAAAAAAATATTTTTTTTACTTTTTTTTTTACTTTTTTTAACTTTATTGGAAAAAAGAGATAATAGACACACACACACACACACACACACACACACACACACACACACACAACCCCCCACACCTCACAAAGTGGCACCATCAGAGGGGGGTGACACTTCTTTATTTATTTATTTATTTATTTTTTTAAATTAAATTTTAACTTTATTGAAAAAAAAGAGATAATAGACACACACACAAAAAAAACCCCCACACCTCGCAAAGTGGCACCATCATTTTTTGGGGGTGGGGGTGACTTGCTATGCCACTGGGTGCAGCTCTGCCAGTGCCCTGGCAAAGTGGTGAGGGGGGGTGACAAAAAAAAAATCCACCCCGGGTACCACCTGGGCTGGCTACGCCTCTGGTCCCTTTGAACCCAATGGGACTTAGAGTGAGTCCAAGTTTAGACAAGTTTTAGGATTGCACTGTCAGCATCCCTGTAGAATCCCTGTCAGCACACTGTCAGCATCCCTGTCAGCACACCTATACAGTTATGGCACATCTCTCTGGGAGGCCAGCAATTTGTTCAGAAAGTGGGTAGGGAAAATCTGTACATTACTATACTTTTGATGCTTGGCATCCGTGTGTGTGTGTGTGTGTGTGTGTGTGTGACTACAGGAGCATTCAGAGCCTCTACTAGCTGTATTAATCTTGAGCTTGCATTTCTTATCAGTGTGGCTCTATTGTTGTTTTATTGAATCTTCATGCTTTTCCTTGTCTTTCTGCTGTATATTAGGATGTTAGAGGAGCCTGGAGGGGCTGTTTGTGAACCAAAAGGTGGGGCTAAGGATGGGAAAACTAATATATCAATCAAACATTTTTTTGGTATCCTGGGGCATTTTTGCCACAGATTATGAGAGGGAGTTAATAGCATTTTGATCAGGTTGTGCAGGGAAGAAGGTGCCCATCAGGAAAGAATTGGGCCAAAGCAAACAAGATGAATTTTAACAGGGAGAAATGAAAAGTACTACACTTGGGCAAAAAAAAAATGAAAGGCACAAATACAGGATGGGTGACACCTGGCTTGAGAGCAGTACATGTGAAAAGGATCTAGGAGTCTTGGTAGACCACAAACTTGACATGAGTCAACAGTGTGATGTAGCAGCTAAAAAAGCCAATGCAATTCTGGGCTGCATCAATAGGAGTATAGCATCTAGATCAAGGGAAGTAATAGTACCACTGTATTCTGCTCTGGTCAGACCTCACTTGGAATACTGTGTCCAGTTCTGGACACCACAGTTCAAGAAGGATACTGACAAGCTGGAACGTGTCCAGAGGAGGGCAACCAAAATGGTCAAAGGCCTGGAAACGATGCCTTATGAGGAACGGCTTAGGGAGCTGGGTATGTTTAGCCTGGAGAAGAGAAGGTTAAGGGGTGATATGATAGCCATGTTCAAATATATAAAAGGATGTCATATAGAGGAGGGAGAAAAGTTGTTTTCTGCTGCTCCTGAGAAGAGGACATGGAGCAATGGATTCAAACTACAAGAAAGAAGATTCCACCTAAACATTAGAAAGAACTTCCTGACAGTAAGAGCTGTTCGACAGTGGAATTTGCTGCCAAGGAGTGTGGTGGAGTTGTGTGAAGGAGTTCTTTGGAGGTCTTTAACCAGAGGCTAGACAGCCACCTGTCAGGAATGCTTTGATGGTGTTTCCTGCTTGGCAGGGGGTTGGACTGGATGGCCCTTGTGGTCTCTTCCAACTCTATGATTCTATGAAAGTCAAGTGTCAGCCTGCAGGACCGGGTCTAAGAACACCCAGGTTCAAATCCCAGCTAAGCCATGGAGCTCCCTGGGTGAGTTCGAGCCACTCACGATCTCTCTGCCTAAGCAACCTTACAGGGCTGTTGTGAGGATAAATCGAAGGGGAAAGAAATCCTTGCAGGAAGATGCGGGTAGAAGTGTAATTAATATCAAATGCTCTTCTCCTTCATCTTCACATTCTTATTCCCCCCCCTCCCCTTGCTCCTTAAGCATTCGATTTAAGAGGGATTGCACCTTCACTCCCAATTTGCTTTCAGTATTAATTGCTTTGTTTGATTTTCCCACCTGTTAGGGCTGGAGGTGCATTCCATCTCCTTATCTGTCTGGAATCTAGATGTGTCTGTCTGCTCCTTTGCACCACAGTCGCAGTTCAGGGAAAAGCACTACCTGCTTTGAAGATGCTGCTGTAAACATTCCCTAAACCGTGCAAGTAGCACTGTAAAGTTGGCTTCAGGTTTTTTTCCCCTGTGAAAGCTTATGAAGGCCCCCCAGTGGCTGTTGCTTTCAATAGCCTCTTCTGGATGACTCTAGAAGGACACCAAGAGCAAACTTAGTTGGTCTCTAAGGTGCTACTGGAAGGAATTTTTGTTTTTGTTTTTGTTTTGTCTAGAAGGACAATAAGAGCTGCTAGGTTAAGTCTTGTTTGCCCAGGCAGGTGGAAAGGGGCATACATTTGCATTTTGGTCTGCTCTTTGGTTTTGGTCTTTTGCATTTATTGCACATTTATTTATTTATTTATTTATTTATTTATTTATTTATTTATTTATTTATTTATTTATTTATTATTTAACTTGGAATCCTTTTGGGTGAAGGGCTGCTTAGAATTTTTAATACATATCTCTAGTAGAGAGCTATTTTGGGGTGGTCTTCCCTCCAAATCATTATCCTTAGTACACATGCGTTGTTATTGATGGGTGATGGTTGTTGTTTAAACCATTCTGTGTTTAGAGTTGGGAAATTAAGGTAGTAAATACACACACACACACACACACACACACACACTTTATCCTTCTTTAGTTTTTTCTTTCTTTCCCTTTTCTCTCCTTCCTCATTCTTCAGCTTTCTCCTTTCCTTGTCTTTTCTTCCTCCTGACTTTGTTCTCTTTTAGACTAAGTAGCTGTTTTATCTCAGTATATTATTAAAAAGATACTTTGTAATGGGTGTGTATTTTTGTACATCTTTGAATAAGTATCAATAAGTTATTTTAAAAAAAATAGATAATCAAGGTAGTAATCCTCAATACATATTACATGGATTCTACCAAAATCAGGATTTATTTCCAGGTATCTGTTTAGGATCAGAGAGAAGCTATCTTTCAGCATTCATTCTGACCTAACTAGGGCTGCCAAATGACCTATGGTCTTCCGATTTTAACAGCAGTGTCCCTGGAAGAAATGGGTAGAGTGGGGGCTTTTCACAGCACTGAATCTATTTAGCGTTATCACCTCCTAATGTCTGGAAAGATCATGCCGCTGTTAGGAAGAGGAGCAGGAGCCAATAAAAGTTGGCACCTTGAGACTTTTACATATGGGGGGAAATGGGCCGTGGGAAAGCTTAAGACAACCAGCTGCAAAAGATGGCATGGCTTGTCTTGCAGCTTGCTAATAGTTGTGTGGCAAAGGGAAATTAGGTCAATGCAGTTCACCATGCGAGCAGGTGGAGCTGCAGCTGCTGTGAAATTCCCCTCCTTCGTCCCCTAGCATAGGTAGAATAGTCTTGTCCTCCTCATTTGCATCTGGTCTCCCTCGATGTACAGAGGCCAACTCTATGCTCAGGCACAGACAAGCAGAAAAGAGCCTAGGACTTGTCAATCAGAAGGTTGGCGGTTCGAATCCCCACGACGGGGTGAGCTCCCGTTGTTCGGTCCCTGCTCCTGCCAACCTAGCAGTTCGAAAGCACGTCAAAGTGCAAGTAGATAAATAGGTACCGCTCCGGCGGGAAGGTAAATGGTGTTTCCGTGCATTGCTCTGGTTCACCAGAAGCAGCTTAATCGTGCTGGCCAAAAGACCCAGAAGCTGTACGCCGGCTCCCTCGGCCAGTAAAGCAAGATGAGCGCAGCAACCCCAGAGTCGTCCGCGACTGGAGCTAATGGTCAGGGGTCCCTTTACCTTTACCTACCCCCCCATCATCCAACGATGCAGTTACCCTGCATCCATTGTGGAGCAACTTCCAGCATGTATCACGAAAGCTACTCAGTGGACATCAGGCTGATGTGATTTGGGAGTCAATTAGATAATTATAGAAAACTGGCATCATTGCATTGCTATCCAAAGTCCTAGTTCAAAGGCAGGATCAGCCACCCTCTAAAGAGCCACCCACAGTGTCATTCCCCACAAGCAGAGTAGGAAGATTACAGGAGGGGGCTTTCAAAAGCAGCTTAGAAACACGGAAGCCAGCCAGGCAAGTTATGCGTTACAGAGGAAGGCAAAAGGCACCCTGAATCTCCCACCAGTGGCAGTTGTACATGGGGCATCATTTCTCTCCAATCCAAAAGTCAATGCTTTTTTTAAAAAAAATATTTTTTATTAAAGATTTTCTTGATTTACAAAGGTATGTGCAATGTCTCTTTCGTATTTTTCCATGTAACATTTTTACAAATCAGTATCGTTTGTTGGGGCATTGGGAGGAAAAGGGGGGAAAGAGGTGGGCGGGATGGGGAGATGGGTGGGGTGGGGTGACAATGTTTTTTATTTTACTTAATATATGCAGGGTTTGGTGTCAGCGATTCCAAAAGTCAATGTTGCCGTACAGAAGGGACTGGATACCTCATGCAATTTGAGCATCTCAGCTACCTGCTGTCCGTGATTTCTTAGATCAGAGGCTGGCAGGAGGTAGATTGGAATCCACTTGTGATTTGCAGTGGATCAGCAAGGTTTTTCCGCCGCCCAATCGTTCAACAACAGCAGCAACAAAAATACTTCCTTTTACCTAAATTCGGTTGCTGAATGGAAGAAAGCTAGCCCACAGTGGACTTTTGTGTGAAAGGTCTGTGAGCTCAGTTTAGAGTGGCACTGAAAACTAATTCCTAGCTGCAAAATGTACTTAACCCTCTTTGTTAATTATCAGTGTATGTCTTTCGCAACTGGGGGTTCTAGTAAAAAAACAACACCAAGTAGATTTCACATGTCTATAGCCTGCCTATCCTTGGTTTAAATAAGAGGGGAGAGTAGATTCCAGGCAGATTATGAGTTCCCACGGCCCTGAATTTTAAAAGAGCTGACTTTTTATTCAAAGGGGGAATGAGGAGAGTCTATTCCTGATCTTACTTCATTTTTAGCCACAACTTGAAGTTTCCTGCTGTAGACATCATGTATGATTTTAGGTGCAGAGAAAGTGGGTGTGATTTACCCAGAATGCCTGGTTCTCCACCACTGGCCTAGACGGTGATCTAGCTAGCAACAACACCTTTATTATGCTATCTGAGAGCCAACGCCACCAAGTCCCCAGTTATACCCAGGACCCTAAGGCAGGACAAAACCAAATGTGAGAGCTTCATGTGGTTGTGGTCTTTTGGATTGCTCCATCTGATCCAGTCCAATAACTCTGCTTCACGTGCAATGGTCCAATATGCCAGGGAAATACTATGGGAGTGTTACGTACCCCTCTTGCTTCAGTGCCAGGTAATCCTTGGTATCCAGTATTGTAACAGGGATTGGAATAAGTGGGTGGGTCTTTGCTCACATGAATATCCAGGGCTGCATCAGATGATGATGATGATGATGATAATTCATATGTTATTATTTATATGCTGCCCACCTGACTGCATTGCCCCAGCTGCTCTGGGCGGCTCCCAACAATATATTAAAAACACAACTCTACAACTATTACAGTACTTTAAGGACTGGGGACACAGGTGGCGCTGTGGTCTAAACCACCAAGCCTCTTGGGCTTGCTGATCGATCGTAAGGTCGGCAGTTCGAATCCGTGTGACGGGGTGAGCTCCCGTTGCTCTGTCCCAGCTCCTGCCAACCTAGCCATTTGAAAGCATACCAGTGCAAGTAGATAAATAGGTACCACTGCGGCGGGAAGGTAAACGGCGTTTCCATGTGCTCTGGCACTCATCACGGTGACCCATACACCAGAAGCAGTTTAGTCATGCTGGCCACTTGACCCAGAAAAGCTGTCTGTGGACAAACGCCGGCTCCCTCAGTCTGAAAGCGGAAACGAGCACTGCACCCCATAGTCGAATTTGACTGGACTTAACCATCCAGGAGTCCTTTACCTTTACCTCTACTTTAAGGACTACCATTTCCCCCTCTTTCCCTTCCTGTATGCGTTGTTCAGCCTTGGAAGTTTGGCTGTGGGTCCCTCAAGTCTGCCTCATGGGCAGCTACCATGGACAGAGATTTCTCTGCACTTAGAGCTACATTACGGAATGCTCCTCTGACTACGCTTCACCACATTCTTTCTCTTCCTTGATTTAGGATGCCAGTAAAACAAAAACAAAAACCCTGCTTTTTTTTTTTAAGGCCTTGGCCTGAATATTCCCCCTGTTTCTTTTTATGTTTTTTAAAAGCTTTTTTGTCTGCTGTCCCTAGGCATCGGGTGTCGTTGTTGTTATGGGAACACTGTACTTGTTTTCAGCTTTCCATGATTGTGGAAGCAAGACAGGATATCCATTTTGCAGAGAAGTGTTAGAGCTGCCACCTTCTACCTTGAACCTTCTTCTGCGTCTAAGAGAGAGTGAACCAAGCACAAAATTTCCTGCCATGGAGAGTGTTGCCTGAAAAGTTTGTGTGCTGTGCTGCTATTAAAGGCCCAGGGACAAGGGTCAGTAAAAATGTTAGGAACATTAAAAGCTGTGGATTACAGCCTTGGTATTAAAGTTCAACATAAAGCAACCAGATGCCAAGTTACTGCAGTGGGGAGAAAAAGGAACTGGCAGGTGCAGCCTGTCATGCAGGGGTGCACCTGAGGAAATTCCCACTTCGATGCAGCTGTCAATGGTACAGGAACCCTGTTGTAAATGGCATCTGTCTATCAAGATTGCCAAATATTCAGCCTATTTCTGTAGCTGTGCTGTTAACAGCAGCTTGATGTGTCGGCATTAACTGACAATCAGGGACTTGATCGAGTATGCAGAAAACCCCTCAGGGTTTGGATAACTTATCCTCAAGTAACTTGAGTAACTTATCCTCAAGCATTTTTAAAATGCTTATTCTGGTATATTTGCTTTTCTGTATATTTGCTTTTTTTAATTGGCTTGAGGATTTTAGCAATGTTTTATCTATATCTGTGAACCTCTTGAAACAAGTAGCTTATACATTTTCTTTTTATTGAATAAAAAAATTACCCATATAATTTTTTTTAAAAAATACACATTTTTAAAGCCTTTTCGGCATTGCTAAAGCCTTTTCGGCATTGCTCAGGGAAACTTGGGGAAATGTCTTAGGGCAGGGGTTCTCAGAATGTCACCTGTGGATCATCAGTGGTCAGCAAGCTTCATTCAGGTAGTCGATGGCATGTCTGTAAAAATGCAATTAAAATCATCCAGCATCAAGCTGGATTACCATCTAGCACAGGCATAGGCAAACTTGGCCCTCCAGATGTTTTGGGACTACAACTCCCATCATCCCTGACCACTGGTCCTGTTAGCTAGGGATGATGGGAGTTGTGGTCCGAAAACATCTGGAGGGTTGAGCTTGCCTATGCCTGATCTAGCACATTACCATTGCTACAACAAGCAGAAGATTGCCCTTGCTACAACATTACCAAGGTGTTGCAAAAGCACATTGTCTCCTCTCCATTTCAATTCTCAGTCAGTGGACTGATTGATAGCTCTCACTTTTTGTGACTCAAATGCAATGCCCCTCTCTTGACTCCATTTTCACTTTACTTTGGCTATATGTGCATAGTCCACTTTTGTTGTTGTTACTCTCTGCATTTATTTTTTTTAAACCTCTGTAAGTGTATCATTTAAAACAATTAAAAGCAAAGCGCTCAGCCATGCTGGGAGCTCAACCTTTTGAGTCTCCTTCCTGTTCACGGTGAGCAGTCAGGCATTTAGTGGCACTTTTTTTCATGAAGAAGAGAGGAAGGCGATTCTCTCTGGGCTTTAGCGAGATGCAGTTGAGATTCTATCAGCTGTCAACAGCCGTTGCAGCTGCTTGTTGGAGGGGGAAAAATTGTGGGTCACCATTAACTGTCAGACAAAAATTGCAATCTGTTCAGAACCTATTCATAACTTCATCGTTGAGTGGAGCAGGCAGAGTTACTGATCTTCCAACTGTTTTCTAAAAGGTCTTTCATGGGGGATATGGGATGCCAGATTTTCGATGCTCTATGTGTTCTTCTTTAAGGCTGCAACCTGATCAGACTGCATGTGCTTAAAGGTCCTTTTGCCAAAATTTGAGACTGTGGCGTAGCAACAACTCTGTGGAGTTTTCTGGGACTCAGCACATCCTCTGCATGCAAGAGGTTCTGTCCCTGTCATCTCCAGGCAGACATGAGAAAATATCTGAAACAGAGAGTTGCTACCAACCAGTGAAAATACTGAGTAGATGAACCACTGCTCTGACTTGATATACGGCTGCTTCCTATGTTCCTAACAGAGTCGGAAACAAATGAAAGGTCTTTGCTGGACCACCTGCATGTGTTTAAACCAGCAGCTTTTAAACTACATAATTCCCTTGTGTTGTTTCCCCCCCACCACCACCCAAGAAAAAAATGGGCGAGTTTTGCATGGAGACACCAAAGACGAAGGTTTCTTATATCCCCCAAAATGTGACTCAGATGTTCTGCTGAGTTTACTGGGATGTATTTCCGTTCTTTAGGAAATGGCAAGGGAGTGTAAACCAATGATGCATGTGTTTTAAAATCCAGTTTGATCTGAGCGATGCGTCTGGATTGCTTTTGCAACATTGTTCCCTTTGTGGGGTTGTTTTGTTTTGTTTTTTACTTTTAAAGATATAACTCTATGGTTTATTAAAAGAGCATGTCTCCCCCACCCCAAGTGACGTATGTTCAAAAACATATGCATTATAGACACCCAGTTATCAGAAAGCTGGGATTGGCTGTAGCTGACTGCCATGTATGTATTTGATGTTAAACCTGCATGTGTAATATATGAACTAGTCCACTGTCATGATCCCGTGACAGCTTGTTATGACTTGTGTATTGCCTTGAGATGCAACCATTTCCAGAAATCACCCCTCACACCTCCAGCTCAACGGCTTCATATTATCTGGGTCACAAGTTGGCTTTTCATTATCTAAAAATACTGGTTGAACTTGTCACAAAACGAGAAGGACGCTGCATATTGCTATCCAAGCTGGCTGGAAAAAAACCCAAGCTCAATCTTCCTCAAGCAATATCCATGAAGATTATAATTTACTCCATTCATGATCTGTTAATGACACTCCCTCCCTTTTTATTTGATTTTAAAGCAACATCACTCTTCCCATTAAAGGTAAAGGGACCCCTGACCATTAGGTCCAGTCGTGTCCGACTCTGGGGTTGCGGCGCTCATCTTGCTTTATTGGCCAAGAGCCGGTGTACAGCCGGTCATGTGGCCAGCATGACAAAGCCGCTTCTGGCGAACCAGAGCAGCGCACGGAAACGCCGTTTACCTTCCCGCCAGAGCGGTTCCCTATTTATCTACTTGCACTTTGACGTGCTTTCAAACTGCTAGATGCACAGGAGCTGGGACCCAGCAACGGGAGCTCACCCCATCACGGGGATTCGAACCGCCGACCTTCTGATCAGCAAGCCCTAGGCTCTGTGGTTTAACCCACAGCGCCACCTGCGTCCCTGTACTCTTCCCATTACATGGTCACAATGTCTAGGATTCCACAGCATTGTATACTAACAAAAAAAAAAACCCTTAATTTTCTTAGCACTGGTCCTTATGTAACCAAAACAGCACTGCCCACACAGAAGGGGAGGGTGTGTGTATGCTCAGGAAAACCCCAGGGTTTGCTAATGTATTTTTTATATATATAAAAAAGAGGGGGAAATCCTAAAGCGGGGACCCCCACCAGTATAGTCCAATGAAGACTGAGCATATTCAGTGGCCACAGAATACTGATTATTGCTTTTTATTGTATCATAATTGTTGCATTTGTGGGAGAGAGAATAGAACGTGACCAAGACTACTCTACAGCCACCTTTTGTTATGAGACCCACTGGTTGTTATTGATCCTGATTCCATGCATGGGAACATGAAACAGGAAAAGCTTTCCTGGCAGCGAGTGAGAAAAGTGTCACCTGAATAATTTCTACACAGAAGGACTAGTAACAGTTGGCAACTCTAGTGCTGTCTAGGTAGGATACATCTGCAAAAATCTGTTGGGTTTTTAATGTGGAAACAGGTCACAGAAAAAAGTTTTACCAAAAAAAAACCCTCAGTCATACTAGGATATATTTGTTTACTATTAACTGAATTTATACAGCCAGCCCAAAACGTAAGTTGCTCACAAAATGAATACAACAATGAAGATTCAATGTAAACTACCAAAAGCTATTAAAAACTAAAAAGCAATGAATTCGCAGATACTAAGGATGAGGAGAACCATTAGTTCATTCATTTTATTTTCAATGTGGATCTTTATATGCCCCTTGTTCCTGATTTATATCTTCTCTTATCCCTTCTTCACTGGCAGGAAGGGGGACTTCATTTTGTGGTTTGCCTCAGGTGCCAAAATGTCTTGGGCTGGCTCTGACACCACTGGACACACACATACACAGAGGATGTGGGTGTTTATTTATGGCTTCCATTTTCAAATCGGATTGTAGTTGGTTTTAGGGGAAATTCATCAAGATGTAGTATATTTCAAGAAACTACAGGATAGGTGTGGGTTGTGCCTTACAGTTGTGCGTACGCAGCTTCAAAGACCAGCGGTGGGACAACACTTGTTTAGTCGTTTAGTCGTGTCCGACTCTTCGTGACCCCATGGACCAGAGCACTCCAGGCACTCCCTGTCTTCCACTGCCTCCCGCAGTTTGGTCAGACTCATGTTGGTAGCTTCGAGACCACTGTCCAACCATCTCGTCCTCTGTCGTCCCCTTCTCCTTGTGCCCTCCATCTTTCCCAACATCAGGGTGTTTTCCAGGGAGTCTTCTCTTCTCATGAGGTGGCCAAAGTATTGGAGCCTCAGCTTCAGGATCTGTCCTTCCAGTGAGCACTCAGGGCTGATTTCCTTCAGAATGGATAGGTTTGATCTTCTTGCAGTCCATGGGACTCTCAAGAGTCTCCTCCGGCACCATAATTCAAAAGCATCAATTCTTCGGCGATCAGCCTTCTTTATGGTCCAGCTCTCACTTCCATACATCACTACTGGGGAAACCATAGCTTTAACTATATGGACCTTTGTCGGCAAGGGACAGCACTTGATGCAGAATAAATGGAAGTAAATGTGTACAGCTTCTGTTTTTCTCACACTGAGCAGGATTGCAATAGTGTGTGGGGATTCTGATTTAGCGGTACAGTGGTACCTTGGTACTCAAACGCTTTGGTTCCCAAATGCTGAAAACCCGGAAGTAAGTGTTCCGGTTTTCGAACGTTTTTCAGAAGCTGAATGTCCGGTGAGGCTGTTTGCTATTGTTTGAGGGCGCCTGCACCAATCATAAGCTGCACCTTGGTTTTCAAACATTTCGGAAGTCAAATGGATTGGATCTGGAATGGATTAAGTTTGGCGCTCTTGTTTTTGCAGCTTTTTCGGTTAATTCAGCTACTGGTTGATTTATTGTGTGACTGCGGAAATGGATAAAAGCCCCCCATCCAAACAATGACTATCATCAGTGCAGGTAAAAAAAATTTTTTTTTATTTTTATCATCTGCAATACTGTCTTATTTATTTTATAGTACAGTATGCTGATTATTAGGGACGCGGGTGGCACTGTGGGTTAAACCACAAAGCCTAGGGCTTGCTGATCAGAAGGTCGGTGGTTCAAATCTCCACAACGTTGCTCGGTCCCTACTCCTGCCAACCTAGCAGTTCAAAAGCATGTCAAAGGGCAAGTAGATCAATAGGTACCGCTCCGGCGGGAAGGTAAACGGCGTTTCCGTGCGCTGCTCTGGTTCGCCAGAAGCGGCTTAGTCATGCTGGCCACATGACCTGGAAGCTGTACGCCGGCTCCCTCGGCCACTAAAGCGAGATGAGCGCCGCAACCCCAGAGTCGTCCACGACTGGACCTAATGGTCAGGGGTCCCTTTACCTTTACCTTTAGTACCCTGTGTTCCAATTAAAATCAATTAAAATATTTATGAAATATGAAGTCGGTTATTAAGATCTGCAGTTTCCTTATGAAAATCATTTTAACTGCTAACAGTACTTGTGGCGAACTGATTCTGTGCTCCCTGATATGGCCCTTCTTGTTTTGCAGCTTCTGTGTGAACAAAGAGCTGTCGAGAACAGTGACTCATCATTTTCTGCAGAGTGTTGGGTTAAACGCAGTGGTCCTTTGTAGATCTGGACTCAGGGCTGGATTAACCACTCAGCAAAATAAACTTGTGCTTAGAGCACCAAGAGAAGGGGGCCACCACAGACATTTTTAACATTAATGGTCACAAATTGGTCAGCTGAGCATTCATTTTCTCAGTCGAAGTATATTTTTAAAAATCCCAACAGAACAACCATGCAACAAGGCAGGCTGGATGCCTGATCTCTACTAAGTATAGAAGCAGATGTGTTATGTAAGATTAATTTTGAGGGTCTGATAAAGGACTTTGCAATTGGAAAAAGTAGGGGGATTTTTTTCAATAAAGTGGAAGTATAGAAAAATAAGCATTGTTTTCCACCTCACCGTAGTTTTTGTTTCATTCCGAAAAATGAAATTTTATCATTGTTTATATTTCTAATTAGATATATATGGGGACACCAAACTCTTTTAAGTACTTATGGTCTTAATCTGGCCCTGCCTAGACTATGGACTTCTTCATGGGCTATGCTCTACAGTAATCTTTTATGAATGTAACACCACCCACTCCAATCGGCGCTGGGCTAATTTCTGTTTTCTATGTGAATTTGACATCTTCCGGGAACCCTTCGTACTGAAATAGAAGAGAGCTGCTTAGACCAGAGGGAGATTCAGACCAATAACGGAGGTGGTAATACCACGACTTTATGGTGACAGTTGATGCCTCAGAATCACACAGAAGATATACACAATATATATATCCTTTAATGGGAGCCCTAATCTGTCCCATGAACTTGTGACCAAAGGCAAATGACACCTGATGTTAGTCACATAGGTCTGTGCTTTGTTGTCTTGGTTTAAAAAGAAAAACGAAAAACAACAAGCCCAGATTTGGGGGGATGCCAAATGTACTCTAACCCTTTGATCCTGTGGGCGGGCGGGCCCAAAGATGTAAAGGCTCAAACAGGAAAAGACAGATGTGGGGGGAATTCCCCCATTTTGCCTCTTTCTTTCATCCCCCCCCAAAAAAATATTTGAAGAAGAAAGACTTATGAAATAGTATTTTAGAAAGATGATCAGAACACTTAAGACAAGGTGTTCATATATTTAGTCCCCCCGAAACTTATTCAAGTCAGGTCATTATAATTTCTATATACTGAGTACAAGCAAGCCCTGAGTTGTACACTGAGCAAGATGCATTTCTGCCTTTTGGAGGGCCCTGACATGGTCTGAAGAGAAGGAAGAAGGATGTCGTATTTTCATGTGGCCTCCCTTTTGCTGGCTTAGTTCATACTCTCCAACATTTCTCCGATGAAAATAGGTGCATCCTATTCCAGTGGTGACGAACCTTGGCACTCCAGATGTTCTGGGACTACAACTCCCATCATCCCTGACCACTTGTCCTGTTAGCTAGGGATGATGGGAGTTGTAGTTCCAAAACATCTGGAGTGCCAAGGTTTGCCACCAATGTCCTATTCCATTGTTGTTGTTGCTGCTGCTGCTGTTGCCATCCATTTCATGGTGTTGCAAATTTGCCGGATTTAAGATTCAAAGGCAGAAGTGTAAGTGATGGTAACACAGCATATGCATTTGATGAAATTATGAAGCAAGCAGCACACTTGGAAGATATCTGAAACCAGCCCTGTTTAGGGAAGTTTTTAATGTCTGATGTTTTATCCTGTTTTTAATATTCTGTTGGGAGCTGCGCAGAGTGGCTGGGGAAACCCAGCCAGATGGGTGGGGTATAAATATTATTATTATTATTATTATTATTATTATTATTATTATTATTATTAATGCTGGCAAGGTACTTTCAAATGTTGCAGGTTATGAAACATGGGCCAGGAATTTTGTTAGAAGGGGTCAGGACATGGTTGCGGGGGGACAGGACTTTTGTTAGGGTGGGCAGAACCGACATGATTGGTCAGTTATTTAAGTATTTCAATTGTTTTACTCGATCGGGGGGGGCAGCTGCCCCCCTTGCTATGCCCATGGTATAAAACATCTTTGGGCATTTGGCCAAGGAATTTGGTCTGGGATTTTGCCAAGTATATCCCTCCTGCAACGTGATAGCAAAGCTTTTGCACGGCTAGGTTTGCCATATTTCAAAAAGTAAAAATCCGCCCCCCCAAAAAAAAAATTTTTTTGGGGGGGGGAGGCAAAATTGTTTAGCTTTTTTGAGTAAATCTCCAAAAGAAAAAGAAAAAAAGACACCTCTTGCTTCTTAACTACTTCGAATTCCTCCATCTTCTGCAGCGTGTGAAAGAAACTGGTTCATGTCTGGAAATACTCACAGCAAATCAAGAAACAAACTGACATATGAAAGTGTAGAAGCTTGTTTCAATCTGGGCAAGCCTTCAGTTTTTAGAAGTCCATGATAAATATGATGACAAATAGGAAGAAAAAGAAACATAGTGATACCTTAGAAAAAGAGATTGATTACATTTCATATAGTGTTTTGTTCCTCCGCCCCTCTTTTCCTCAGCTCTTTCTATGGAAATGAGTATTTATCTCTGCTCGACACTGTGGATTACTGGAGGAGTCATAATAATTTTCAGAATAAGTAATAATATGTTTTACTATAATGTTGATGGTTTTGGCTTTCTTTGCTTTTGCCTGCTCCTCAAAAGTGGCAAAACCAAAGGGATGCTAGTTTCCTAACAGTTCGGCAGCTTTCAGCTCCATGTGTAACAAAAACTTTGAAAAAGAAATCCCGCTTGTAATTATTATCTGAACAAACTGTAATTTTAACATACCAAACATGACAACTCCATAGTAAACCAAGTTATGCAGAATGCATTTTATGTTCCTAAATTAACAAAGTGACTTTTGAAATGTAAAGAGAGCTAGAGAGAAATATTGCACTTTTTTCTTCTTCATTTTTGCAAAAAACGTTTGCCCTACCCCCTCAATGCCTCCCCCTCCCTTGGATAAAAGTCAGGTTCCCTCCCCTCCCGTAGTCTGCATAAAAATCCAGAAAATTTACATCTCTAGGTGGACCAGACTCTGAGGGAGAGAGGCTGCAATTTGCATTGCTAAAAAAAGGTCCCATTGAAATGAATAGAAACCCCGCATCTTTGAGCGGAGAAGACCAATAGTGGGTGCAACCAGTGGTGTTGCAAGGAGGGCATGGGGGGGAGGTGCGTCCTGGGTACCATGTCTGGGGAGGTGACAAGAAGGCACCCCACTGGGTGCTCACCCCGCCGCCCCCGGGCGTGAGCAGCCATCTTGCCACCGCCGCTGCATGTGGAGACACATGCGGAGCCTCTGCTGCAGCCACGAGCAGAGGATCCCACCACCGTCCATACAGTGTTCGAGCGGCGCCAGTGGCAAACCGCTACATACAATGCATGCGCTGTAAGTAGCAACGCCGCACAGGTGCAGTTTGCCACCGGCGCTGCCCAAGCACCATACGGACAGCAGTGGGATCCCTCTGTCACTGCTATAGCTGCAAGCCGAGGATCCCTACACCGAGCCAGTGTGGTGTGGTGGTTAGGAGTGGTAGACTCGTAATCTGGGGAACCGGGTTCGCATCTCCACTCCTCCACATGCAGCTGCTGGGTGACCTTGGGCTAGTCACACTTCCTTGAAGTCTCTCAGCCCCACTCACCTCACAGACTGTTTGTTGTGGGGGAGGAAGGGAAAGGAGAATGTTAGCCACTTTGAGACTCCTTCGGGTGGTGATAAAGCAGGATATCAAATCCAAACTCCTCCTCCTCCTCCTCCTCCTCCTCCTCCTCCTCCTCCTCTTCTTCTTCTTCTTCTTCTTCTTCTTCTTCTTCTTCTTCCCTTCGCCGCCGCTACAGCCGCGAGCAGAGGATCCTGCCACCGTCCATATGGCGCCCGGGTGGCGCCGGCGGCAAACTGCTACGTACAATGCATAGCGACGCCGCACCTTCGCCCTACGTAGCAACGCCACGCATGCACCGTACGTAGTGTCCGTTAGCCTTCGTTCACCCCTGGGTCCAACGGTTAAGGCAACAGTTTCTGCATATGCTGTGGAGGGAAGTAAGGGGCAGGTGAGGGCTTGTCCACCTGGGAAGGCAGTCCATCTAGGTCAGTCATGTCCAAAGTCCGACCTGGGGGCCTAATCCAGCCCACTGGTCTGTTTAATCTGGCCCCTGCGGCAGTTTATTACCTTAAAAAAAGCTCAACAACTTTGGGGTAAAATTGTAAAAAAAAAAGCTTAACAACTTCAATCCAAAAAAAAGGTCAGCAACTTTGGTCAGCCCTCACGCATGTTCACTTCATCAGATCTGGCCCTCTTTGGAAAAAGTTTGAGCACCCCTGATCTAGGAGAAGGAAAACTCTGATCCTCAACATCTGCTGCCTTGTTGGACATCTTTGGGAGAAGGAGCAAACCATACTCAAGTCCCTAAAATGGTTTGATGGCACCTTATACATCTCCTACGGGCAAATCCTGCAGCCAAGCTCATGCCAAACATATTGCTTTCCTTACCTTTGGAGCACATCAGTGAGACCAATTGTCTTTTCAGCAGCCCAGGACCTCCATACACCCTGCCCAGGCTTGCGCTCGAGGGAGGTCACTTTGGTCTCTCGAGACAGACGGATGCCAACAACCAACCAATATCTTATAAATTTACAAAGCAATAATGCATTTGCAAGATCACCTAACTATTAAGGAATCCTTAATACATGCTCTTTGATCAGAAAAACCTTGCTGCCCAAGTCCATGTAGTCCAACCACTATCAAGAGTTAGCTGGTCCACCAGATATGGGCACATGGTGTTGAACTTTCCTTGTGTTATTTCTGTTTGTGTCTGGTAATTGTTTGCAGAAAGGAAAAGGCCAGGCATCTGTAATGTGAATAAGCACTGAGGCCATCATTGGCTACCTCTTCACATTACAAACATCTAAATGAAGTAAAAAAAACCAGGTTGAAATCATACAAACATTTTCAGGTCTTTTATGATCATGGGGATTCTCCCCACCTCCGTTTTATGTTACAATGCCACCATTCACAAAAAAATTGCTTTCACTGAGTTCAATATTGTCACACACACACTCTCCAGCTAATAATAATAAATAATAATAATAATAATAATAAATTTTTATTTATACCCCGCCCTTCCCAGTCAAGACCGGGCTCAGAGCGGCTAACGCCAATAAAATCACAACAAAACATACAAAACAATCAATTAAAATGCAGGTTAAAATACGATTTAAAGTTTAAAATGCAGCCTCATTATTAAGTAGCCTACCAATCAAACCATAAAGGAATGAAACATCAGGGTTAAACTGAAACCAACCCAAAGGCCAGGCGGAACAGCTCCGTCTTGCAGGCCCTGCAGAAAGATGCCAAATCTCACAGGGCCCTGGTCTCTTGTGACAGACCGTTCCACCAAGTAGGGGCCAGTACTGAGAAGGCCCTGGCCCTAGTTGAGGCCAGCCTAGCATCCTTGTGGCTCGGGACCTCCAAAATGTTATTATTTGAGGACCTTAATGCACGGCAAGATACCTTCTTGCTTAACTTCCCCAGATCCTGCTCTGTACTGACTTACTACTCGATACAGCTGCGGTCCTCTCATGCTGTGGTTGATGCGTGCAGTCTTTCATTTTCTCAACATTTCATTCATGTTCCCATCCCTCTGGTGAAACTGGGAGTTTTCACCAATACCTTTCTAGTCAATGATGAAACTGACAAACTTGGGGGAAATTCTCAAATTCTCAATTTCACTGCCATCTTTTGTTTCCTTTATTACTACCGTCTTTCCCCCTTTTTAAGACACCGTCTTATAATTTTTTTTCATCAAAAAAACATAGGGTGGCTTATTTTCAGGGGATGTCTTATTTTTATTACGTCAGTATGGTATGGTACAGCCTCCCCCTGCACGCTGAGCAGGCAGGGCAGAACTCCGCAAGAAGCATGTTTCCCCCCTGCGCCTCTCCCTGGTTCGCTGGCTCTCTGCGCACGGGGAACAGGCGGGGCAGGAAGAGGCGTCTCCCCCCCCCGCGCCTCTCCCTGCGTGCTAAGCAGGCGGGGCAGAACTCCGCAAGAGGCGCGTTCCCCCCCCGTGCCTCTCACTGGTTCGCTGGCTCCCTGCGCACGCAGGAGAGGCTGAGGAGGCGACAGGAACAATGGCGGCACCATGGCTTACTTTTGGGGTACGTCTTACTTCTCACAAAGGTACAAAAACCCTGCCATGGCTTACTTTATGACTACGTATTAAAAAAGGGGAAACAGGGTATCTGTGTCTGCAATGGTGCACATACTGTTCATTTGAAAGAAATGAAAAGGTCAGAGAGCAGCGGAGGAATAGCAAGGGCAATGGCCCCAGCAGCAAACAGAGTAATAATAATAATAATAATAATAATAATAATAATAATAATAATTTATTATTTCTACCCCGCCCATCTGGCTGGGTCTCCCCAGCCACTCTGGGCAGCGTCCAGCAAACATTAAAATACATTAACACATCACAGATTAAAAACTTCCCTGAACAGGGCTGCCTTCAGGTGTTTTCTAAATGTCGTGTAGTTGTTGATCCTTCTAACCTCTGATGGGAGGGCGTTCCACAGGGCGGGCGCCACTACCGAGAAGGCCCTCTGCCTGGTTCCCTGTAGCTTTGCTTCTCGCAGTGAGGGAACCGCCAGAAGGCCCTCGGCACTGGATCTCAGTGTCTGGGCTGAACGGTGGGGGTGGAGACGCTCCTTCAGGTATACAGGACCAAGGCCGTTTAGGGCTTTAAAGGTCAGCACCAACACTTTGAATTGTGCTCGGAAACGTACTGGGAGCCAATGTAGTTCTCTCAGGACCGGTGTTATGTGGTCCCAGCGGCCACTCCCAGTCACCAGTCTATCTGCCGCATTCTGGATTAATTGCAGTTTCCGGGTCACCTTCAAAGGTAGCCCCACGTAGAGCGCATTGCAGTAGTCCAAGCGAGAGATAACTAGAGCATGCACCACTCTGGTTGATCCTGAGTGGAAAATTTTGAAAAACAAATGGTGTAAGCAGCTGCACTGTGTCTGTTCTCGGGACCACAGAGATACAAGGAGGAGAGTTTAAAATGTGCGCATTTGCAGGTTCCCAAATGTGTACAACCTTATGAGGGTGGGGAATGGGGGTAGATGAAGAACTAAAAGGATACAGTCAGAATGGATGCAAACAGAATGCATCCATTCACAACTGACACTGAAAACATTATAATTGTGCAAAAGTTGATTAAAATGTAATTTTAAAAATCCTCCTTTCCGCAACCCATTTTGTTGCCATCTATCTGTCTCGAGAGACAATGGAGTGCACCTCCAGGAGTGAAGTCAAACTACCGTGTTAGCAGCACCAAAGTTACCTCCCTGGGGTGTGAGCCTGGGCAGTGTGTGTGGAGGTCCTGGGCTGCCCAGATGGCAAGACCCTGCCCCCTCGGTCTCACTGATGTGGTCCAAAGGAAAGCAGAGCAACACATGTTTGCAAGAAAGTGTCTAGGGCTGATGGAAGTTTGGAGTCCTGCAATATCTGTAGGGCCACAAGTATCCACTTCTCCCCACGGAAAGCATGCAAGAGGAAATCTGTAGCTCTACAAGCAATATGGATTGGAAATAAAAGTCCACATCTGATATGCCCACATTACATGCCTAAATATTTGTTGTTGTTGTTGTTGTTGTTGTTGTTGTTGTTGTTGTTGTTGATGATGGCATCCATCTGTCTCAAGAGACAATGGAGTGTGCCTCCGGGAGAGAAGTTAAACTGCTGGAGAATCGCAGCGCCTGCTGTGGCTGCAGAGACCGGTAACTTGTAACTGCTGCCTCCTCCATCGTTTTCACTGTGTTAGCAGCTCTGAAATGACCACTCCGGGGTGCAAGCTTGGGCAGTGTGTATGGAAGTCCTAGGCTGCCCAGACTACATGATCCTGCCCCGCAGCCTGCTGATGTTGTCCAAAGAAAAGGAAAGCAATACACTTGGCACCAGCTTGGCTGCAAGAGTTGCTGGAAGGAAGCATACAAGGCTCCATCAAAACTTCTTAGGGACTCCACTCCAGATTTGTGTACGGTTTGCTCCTGAGCCTGAACACCCAATGGTGTTCTGCAAGGCAGAAGAGGTTTAGGATCAAAGTCTTCCTTCTCTTAGATAGGCTACCTTCCCAGGTTGATGAGCTCCATCCAACGGTGGACTTTGGGCAATCAAATTTCAGTGGAGCCCCTTGCGACTCTAACATTTGCCAACCCTCCTGCTTCCCAGTGTGGTGTAGTGATTAAGAGTGGTAGACTCGTAATCTGGGGAACCGGGTTCGCGTCTCCGCTCCTCCACATGCAGCTGCTGTGTGACCTTGGGCTAGTCACACTTCTCTGAAGTCTCTCAGCCTCACTCACCTCACAGAGTGTTTGTTGTGGGGGAGGAAGGGGAAGGAGAATGTTAGCCGCTTGGAGACTCCTTCGGGTAGTGATAAAGCGGGATATCAAATCCAAACTCCTCCTCCTCTTCTTCTTCTTCTTCTTCTTCTTCTTCTTCTTCCCATGCTCCGTTCTACAGCATTGTTGTGGAGCCTCCGACCAGTCGTGCTACCTTAAAACTGCCTGTGCCCCATCTGCCCCTCTTTCCCCCCTGCAGAAACTGCCTTATTGACTGTTGGACCCACTATTGGTCTTGTCGCCTCAATCCGCTGGAGCCTGTCTTTGCATACCAGGGAAGTAAGTCCCTAACTCACCAAGGGTTTGAGGCCCATTGGCTACCCTCACCTGCTTCAGCTGGCGAGTCGAAGTCTTTCTCGGGGTGTGGCCGCTGTTGCACGCTGACAGCTTCTAGGAGCCACAGGTGAGAGCTGAGTGCAGGTTGGGATCTCAAGGTGGACAAACTACGCCAGAAGGAGCACAACATGTCCCCCACCAGAGGTACTATCCCTCCCCTACTACCCCTCCCCTACTACCCCTCCCCATGCAAGCAGCCCCTCTATCAATAATAATAATAATAAACTTTTATTTGTACCCCGCCCTTCCCAGCCAAGACCGGGCTCAGAGCGGCTAACAATCATAAAACCACAACAAAACACAAAACAATCGGTTAAAAATGCAAATTAAAATACAATTTAAAAGTTAAAATGCCACTTCATTTTAAGCAGCCCACCAACAAACCAGAGGAATAAAATGTCAGGGTTAAACTCAATGGGGGAAACCCCAGAGGCCATGACACTTCAAGCTGCATTTCTGCATCTTTTGCACATGCATAGCAACAAGAGGAGAGAGGCTTGAAAGTGGCACATATGAGATCAGTGAGAGTGTTTCACTACAAACTCCAAAAAGTTCAGCAATGATTCTGCCTTCCCAGTACTGAATTCTATGAAGGGCAGGGCTGCAATACCTGAAAGATTACAGGTCTCCCATATCTGAGAAGTGGGAGAAAGCTATCTAACCAATCATTTTCTGCACCTTCGCCAAACTACGAGCTTCTTTGGGCAAAGCTGTAGCTGATAAACAAGTTTGATGGATAAATTAGTATCTAATTAGTATCTAATTAGTATCTAATTAGTATCTAATTAGTATCTACCGTAAATTAGTATCTAAAAGGTTTGTAGTGTAGATATGTGCCAGAAGCTGCCTATCGGCTCAGATCAATTAGGAGGGTCCTTTTGTCTGCCCAGCATTGGTGGGGGATGGTTTAAGAACATAAGAAGAGCCTGCTGTTGTGTGTAAATGTCGAGAACTGAACTTTAGACTAGATAAATGAGAGAAACTGAAATTGACAGATTTGCCCATCCCTCCTCACCTGCTCAGTAGCACAGCTTCCTTGCCAGAATTGTATAAAAGGCTCCCGGAAAGAGCCTGCAGAGAAGGAAGAGTATAGACCATGGGGACAGGAAGTGCTTGTCGAACAATATTTGTCATAACTGATGCAATTTTGGTCATAGTATGCTCATGGCTATTCTATGCTCCTTAAAACATGTGTCTTTATATTACTTTAGGAATCTTTTCCCTACCTTCCACATGTGCCTCAAGGTGCAACAACACAACAATTTAAAATAAAATTAAAAAGTGACAGGTGAATCAGCAAATAAAGACAGTGAGTCGGCAGAAACAAAGACGAACTGCAACCTCAAATTAATCTATGCAATAAGAACTGATATACCTTGTACAATGTACAAAACATTGTACAAGTATTAGCTCTATTTTCCCCTGTATTGTAATACATGTGGTACCTCTGATTACGTACTTAATTCGTTCCGGAGGTCCGTTCTTAACCTGAAACTGTTCTTAACCTGAAGCACCACTTTAGCTGATGGGGCCTCCCGCTGCCACTGCCCGATTTCTGTTCTCATCCTGAAGCAAAGTTCTTAACCCGAGGTACTATTTCTGGGTTAGCAGAGTCTGTAACCTGAAGCGTATGTAACCTGAAGTGTATGTAACCTGAAGCGTATGTAACCCGAGGTACCACTGTACATTCTACAGTCACATGTACAAAAATCGCTTTATTGATTTTGGGGTGACCTTTTTCCAAAAGACTTGGAAATGGGAATTCATTCCTTTGTTTTTAGGCAAATGTTCATCTAAACTAAGCTACAGGAACACGAGGCTGTAAAAAAGCTATAACCCTATATGTACACAGCCTGCAGATGCAAATAAATGTATGTAGGACCCTCTGTTGCAGCTCAAGAACTTCCATCAACCCCTGAGAACTTAGTGGGTGTTTGAGGCTAGGTGGGGAATCCCTGAAGGAGGCACAGTATTGGGGGAACAGCATCTCCAACAGAGGGGAGCTAGTACTGAACAGTGGCTGGGCGTGTGAGCAGGGAAGTCCTCACACCTTCGCCACAACCCAAAAGGTCCCTCTGCCTCTCGATAACTGTAATGTGCAGATATAAGGACTTTGCTATCGCACAAACCTGCCTTCCCCCACCTATGCTTAACCACAAACCAAAATCATGCCTTCCTAACTTAAATGGAGGCCCCTTTAACATCACATTACCTCCAAATGACGCATAGTGACACTGATATTCTGTTCTTTGGAATATGGCAATATACACCGAGGAAGTATAATAAACAAGATGCTCAAAAAATATTAAGGCAACAAGAAACAAGATTAATCTTTATGTTTAAAACATTACAACCGGAGGGATTGAATTCAGTTTTTGACCTCTCAGTGTTTCTTTAAATACAGATATTAGCATTGTACACATATAGTACTGTCAGTATTACTCTTCTTCTTCAATAATGATTAACATCTGACAGAAAACTCCCTATGAAAGAATGTATTTATACTTAGATCCAAACACAGTAACTTTGCTAAGCAAACTTAGTTCTTCGGCTTAAGCCGAGAAAAAGTTCTTTTCATGAATTGTAAGTATTGACTTTTGTAGAAATTCTTGTAGACATTTTGTAGATATCTTCAGGAATTTTGTTGGTAACATCAGCACAGTGAACTTACCTTTGTTTGCTGGTAACATCATCACAGTGAACTTATTTCTGTTGATATCTTCAGGAATTATTTAAAGGAACCCAAAAGACTGAGTTTTGAACATATACATTTTGTTACTATATTGTTACTAAATATTATTGTGCGCCGCCTACGTGTTGCATTTGTTATACTAGATTACCACATGTATGAGCAACACAGGTACATTTTTGTTGTATTCCTAACTTAAATGGCTTATGAGGGAGCAGTCACATCTCAAGGGAGCCATAGAATCTATGAGATTAACCCCACCACCACCATCCCATTTAAGCATGTATCATATTAAAGGTAAAGGTAAAGGGACCCCTGACCATTAGGTCCAGTTGCGGATGACTCTGAGGTTGTGGCGCTCATCTCGCTTTACTGGCCGAGGGAGCCGGTGTACAGCTTCCGGGTCATGTGGCCAGCATGACTAAGCTGCTTCTGGCGAACCAGAGCAGTGCACAGAAACGCCGTTTACCTTCCCGCCAGAGCGGTTCCTATTTATCTACTTGCACTTTGATGTGCTTTCGAACTGCTAGGTTGGCAGGAGCTGGGACCGAGCAATGGGAGCTCACCCCATCGCGGGGATTCGAACCGCCGACCTTCTGATCGGCAAGCCCTAGGCTCTGTGGTTTAACCCACAGCGCCACCCGCATCCCTTGTATCATATTAGGGAGCCATTAAATCAATAGACATCCCCGGCATATGAAGACAGGCGGATTGAACAGACGAGACCAATAGCAGGTCAACGGATCAATAAGGTGGTTTCTGCATGCACTGCAGGGGGAAGCAAAGGCGGTTTTAAGGTAGTACGACTGGTAGGAGGCTCCACAACAATGCTGTAGAAGGGAGCATGAGATGCAGGGGGGTTGGCAAATTTTGATTGCCCAAAGTCCACCTTTGGGTGGAGCTCATTCACCTGAGAAGGTAGCCCATCTAAGAGAAGGAAAACTCTGATCCTAAATCTCCTCTGCCTTGTGGAACACCTTTGGGAGGAGAAAAGGCTCAGTGGGTAAGCCCTACATAAATCCAGAGCGGAGTCCCTAAGAGGGTTGGATGGTTCTTTGCATGTCTCCTTCCAGCAACTTCTCCTTCTGGCAACTTCTGCAGCCAAGCTGGTGCCAAACATATTGCTCTGCTTTCCTTTGGACCACATCGGCGAGGCTGAGGGGTGTGTATGTGTGTGTGTGTGTCTTGTCATCTGGACAGCCCAGGACCTTTATACACTTGTGGAGATTAGGTCTGGAGGGTGGCAACACGAGAAAGGGGCCTTCTCTGCAGTGGCTCCCCGTCTGTGGAATGCTCTCCCCAGGGAAGTTCGCCTGGTGCCTTCATTGTACACCTTAAGGGACCAGGCAAAAACATTCCCTTTTTAACCAGGCCTTTGGTTGACCTGATTGACATCCAATACCCTTCTAAAATGTGGCTCTTTTGGGGGGGGGTGTTATTGGGTTATTGTTCTTATTTTGATTTTATATATTGTGATCTTTTCTGTGAACCGCCCTGAGACCACTGGGGATAGGGCAGTATATAAATTCAATAAATAAATAAATAAGGATTTTTTTAAAAAAAGATTAAAATTAAATGTGGGTGTTTTTTTTTGTAAAATGTGTTTTAGTACCCTGTGTTCCAATGAAAATGTTTAAGAAATGTGAAGGTGCTTATTAAAATTTGCAGTTTTCTTATTTAAATCATTTCAAATGCTAATCTAACGGATTCTATGCTCCCTGGCATTAATTATGACATGAAATCTGTTCAGCTATAGCCCTTCTCACTGTGCAGATTCTGTGTGAACAGGCTGTTTGCCAAAGAGCTGTTGAGAACAGTGACTCATCATTTTCTGTAAAGTGTTGGGACAAATGCAGTGGTCCCTTTTAAACCTAGACTTCCTTCTTCGTGGACTAGGCTCTACACTTATTCTTTATGAATGTAACACCACCCACTCCCTTCGTTGCTGCGCTAATTTCTTTTTTCAGTGGTTTGACTTCACCCCTGGGTGCACACGCCTTTGTCTCTCGAGACAGATGGATGCCAACCAGCCAACAACCAAATCAATACATTTCTCTCTCTCTTGCTTTTCATTCAAATCTTCATTTCCAGGGCATCTGCAGGGCATTAAGTTGGCATTAAGGTTTGATGAGGCCCTAAGCTACTGAAGGTAATGGGGCCCTTTATATGTCCATCTGTCCTTTGTCAAGAACAATTTTGTGTTGAATATATGCTATATGGTACACCTAATAGGTATCTAAAGCCATTTGCACATAACAAAATATGTATTTTATCAATGTAATTGTTGAACTGAAATACAATTAAGAAGAAGTATATTAATAGTGAAATACAATTAAGAAGAAGTATATTAATAGTGAAATAATTACCAGTGATATTTTAGGGAGCAGGCTAGCAGGCGGGGCCCATTACTTACATCATAGGAGCCTACACAAAACAAAACACTGTTGCTGTATGTAGGTTTTATTTTATTTGTTTTTTATCTTATATTTTGGAAATGTACATCCAGGTTTTTTTCCCTTTAACATTTGTTGGGGCCCCCAAGAGAGTGGGGCCCTAAGCTATAGCTTGCTCAGGCACTGATCAAACTAGAACTATTTTATTAATATCTAAAGAAACTAGATCAAATTTCCTAAAGCCACCTATATTTGCAAAGAAATTCGTGGCAGCCTGATTTGTAGGAGGTGGGAACTCCCAGGTAAACTCGTCAGGGATTTTTTGTTTCTTTTGCATATTTCTGGTTACCAAGTCCGTGCAATGCGGGAGGATCCACCAAACTAAAGGTACTGTACCAGTTCTGTATTGTCAGCCTGCAAGCTGCCATAAAGAAGGCTAATCGCCGAAGAATTAATGCTTTTGAATTATGGTGCTGGAGAAGACTCTTGAGAGTCCCATGGACTGCAAGAAGATCAAACCTATCCATTCTGAAGGAAATCAGCCCTGAGTGCTCACTGGAAGGACAGATCCTGAAGCTGAGGCTCCAATACTTTGGCCACCTCATGAGAAGAGAAGACTCCCTGGAAAAGACCCTGATGCTGGGAAAGATGGAGGGCACAAGGAGAAGGGGACGACAGAGGACAAGATGGTTGGACAGTGTTCTCGAAGCTACTAACATGAGTCTGACCAAACTCCGGGAGGCAGTGGAAGACAGGAGTGCCTGGCGTGCTCTGGTCCATGGGGCCACGAAGAGTCGGACATGACTAAACAACTAAACAACAACAAAACTGCTTTACAACCTTCCTGTTTTGAGAGTCCTAGGTAGGGGACAAAATCAGGAAGTTCATCAAGTCCCCAGGTGGGCTGCTTGTGCCCTTGGCTTGGTGAGACACAAGTTAAGCAGGCGGATGTGTGTGGCTGCTATCGTTTATCATTCAGGATGCAGTTTCTGGTTTGTCATGGTGAGGTACTTAAGTGCTTTTTGATTTGCAGAATGGAGAGTATACACAGCCTCTTGTAGCTTCATCTTGTGAATGGGATGAGCTCTTCCTACTTTGCTGGCTGTTAACTTTAAGAGCCGGTGGTGCCTGAGTTTGCTTGTTTTCTTCTTCCCTCCACATCGCCTTTTCCTTTTGTGTCATGTATTTTAGATTGTGGGTAGCAGCTGCCTTAATTTTCTAATCTGTGCACAACACAGCAATTTTTAGGCACTTTAGAAAATTATTATTAGAGTTGATAATACCTATTGTGATAAAATTGTATTTGTAATTCCATTTGAACCGTGTCTTCTTCATGGTTCAGCACAGAGTTATACAGACGTAACTTGAATCCCTGGTTATCAAACAGGCTTAGGGTGGTATTTTGTGGAGGTTTTTATATTTTAATTTTATGTTGTGCGATCTACAGGTATAGGGTGGTATACAAATTTTAAAATAAAATAAAATAAATAAAATAAAATAAAGGGACAAGACTGGTACTAAGGACAAGGGCTTCTTACCTCTTTCCCTCTGTGCCATTTTTCAATGGCTTTTACTTCCTTCCTCTCTGGGGGGAAAGATATGACCCATGCAGTGACGAGATGGCATAAGGGGAAACCCTCTTTTAAAACAACAGCTCTTCCCTCCTTAATTATTCCACTTCAGACAACAGTCCCAGAAGCTGCATTGCATTAAAAAACAAAAAAACAGCACCCTTCTGAAGAATCATTAAATTCCTTATATATTCAGAATAGCATAAAAGCAAGCGAGACATTGGGGAAGCCAAGGGATATAATTCGAAAGTAGGGCTCCTACTTCTTTTCTGGCAAGACTCCTATGCCTTTCAACGTTATGCGGAAATTCAACAGGCAGAGCTTTCACCATCACTGCCTCTCTTCACCAGGAAAGGCTGCGCTGGTTGCATTTCTACCTGTCACCAAGCTGTTAAAAGCACAACAACAGCACAGGCAGAAACAAAAAATAAATAAATTGTGGCAATCCTTGTTTAAAGACCTACAAGAGAAGAACCTGAAGAAGCAAGGAACCGGGGGGGGGGGGGAGGAGAGAGAAATAAGCGGGTTTTCACTGCAAACCATCTACAAAAGTAAAGATGAAGGGAACCCATATGACTGCTGCTTCCACAACCAATTAAAACTAAAAGAGCAGAAGATCTTAAAAGATCAACTCCAGGTTGCGATTCCAACGCATATCAGAAATTAAATTGGATTATAAAGCACTCTGTAGCCCTAGCACAATAAATCAACTTCACACACACACACACACACACACACACACACACACACTGTGACAGTGAGATGTCAGGTGCTTCGAAATAGCCTGTATTTTCAAGTGGGAATCAAAGACATAGTGGCAAATTCAGGTTGCACGATTACAGCTGATCTGGAGCTGTATCTCTGGTATCAATGTCTACCTGGATAGCTCAGTTGGTTAGAACATGGTGCTGGTTATGCCAAGATTGCAGGCTCAATCCTTATATGAGACAGCTTCATATTGCTGCATTGCAGGGGGTTGGACTAGATCAGGGGTCAGCAAACTTTTTCAGCAGGGGGCCGGTCCACTGTCCCTCAGACCTTGTGGGGGGCCGGACTATATTTTGAAAAAAAAGTAATGAATGACTTCCTATGCCCCACAAATAACCCAGAGATGCATTTTAAATAAAAGCACACATTCTACTCATGTAAAAACACCAGGCAGGCCCCACAAATAACCCAGAGATGCATTTTAAATAAACGTACACATTCTACTCATGTAAAAACACACTGATTCCCGGACTGTCCATGGGCCGGATTTAGAAGGCGATTGGGCTGGATCTGGCCCCCGGGCCTTAGGTTGCCTACCCATGGACTAGATGATCCTCAAGGTCCCTTCCAGCTGTATGATTCTATGATTCTTGCACAACAGACCTGCTTTCCCCAAAATGTAGGACTTTCTGTGATGAGGAAAGTGACAGGGAAATGCACTGGAAAATGTGAGGTAACATTTGTGTTGATGCAATGTCACCTAACCTTCCCATAAACAAGGCGGGATGTGAATACTCGTTGAATAGCCAATGCCATCTAATCTCCCTATAGGGCAGTGATGGCTAACCACTCCAGATGTTTTGGGACTACAACTCCCATCATCCCTGACCACTGATCCTGTTAGCTAGGGATGATGGGAGTTGTAGTTCCAAAACATCTGGGGTGTCAAGGTTAGCCATCACTGCTATAGGGGATGCGGGTGGCGCTGTGGTCTAAACCACTGAGCCTCTTGGACTTGCTGATCAGAAGGTTGGTGGTTCGAATCCACAGCACGGGGTGAGCTCCTGTTGCTCTGTCCCAGCTTCTGCCAACCTAGCAGTTCTAAAGCACACCAGTGCAAGTAGATAAATAGGTACCACTGCAGTGGGAAAGTAAACGTTATTTCCATGCACTCTGGCTTCCGTCACGTGTCCCATTGCGCCAGAAGCAGTTTAGTCCTGCTGGCCACATGACCTGGAAAGCTGTCTGTGGACAAACGCCGGCTACCTTGGCCTGAAGTGAGATGAGCGCCGCAACCACATAGTCGCCTTTGACTGGACTTAACCGTCCAGGGTTCCTTTACCTTTTACCTTTACCTAATCTCCCTGCAAACAGATTGGGAGAAATGCTCAATAAACAGGTTGTCTGGAAGTGGCCACACTGAAAAGTGTGGAAGGAACAAATGGTTAAACACCCCACAAGAAAATCGGGATGAAGGCAGGATGCTCATTGTCCTATAACCTCCCTGCAATCAAATTATAACCCTCAGGGTGGCATATTTATTTAGCATTTATTCTGATTTGCTTGCACAAAATTTATGCAGGAGTCAGGCTATGTGCAAGCAAATCAGAATAAATGCTAAATAAATATGTCATCCTGAGGGTCTCCTGAGGTTGGGAGTAGGGTTTGCAGCTTTAATTCTGCCAGGAGTTCTTTTAAGAGCTGTGAGACAGGTATTGACTCAACAGGTGTGGTTTCCCCTTGTAGAGATAGAGAAAGTGACACCTGTTGAATTTCTGCCTGTGGCTTAGCTGAGGGGAAAAAAAGGCTAAAGGACAGACTAGGCTCCTCTTCCCCCCTAGCAGTCACATACTCAAAGGCCTTGGGTTTAGAAGAAACAATAACTATTTCTGGCAAATGCTAGAGTGACTTCAAAAGAAGTGTAAAAACACCAGTGGTTAACAGAGTAGCAAAGTGGTTACGAGAAAGCGAAATGGGCCTTCCTGTGTACAGAGTTCATCCTCCTACCTTTCCTGAAAGGCTGAAAATTCAGGTCCTTTAATAATTTACCTGGGAGTAAGTCCCCATTGAACTTAATAAGACTTGCTTCAGAGTAGGCATTCATAGGATAGCACTATTAGTACACTCTGTTTTACATCTGTTCTTACTCAAGATAGTTTGTCTGTGCTAGATTTTCTCTCTCTTTTTTGTAAAGTAACTGTTTCCCAGAAATGGCAATATGCCAAGGGGATTCACAAGCAGGGTAAAATTGGTATGCATAGTTTAAAAACGGAGGGGAGGGCAGAATATTTCTAATATTTTTAAATAATAATATTTTATTCTTCTTCCATATTGAAAGTTACATTTGTTACTCAACGGTTATATTCCAATAAGGCAAAACTAGTGACTTCCTGCTCAACCAACGCCAATTTTTATAACCCAAATTACATACAGTTGCGCTTTAAGGTTCCGTCTTACCTAATTTCATCTTCTTTGACGGGATTCTTAGTATATTCTGCTTCTTTTCTTGCGCTTCTAATATTCAAAATGTTGGAAATTGAGAATGCAAAGGGATTTGATTACAAAGGGAATTGATTGAAGGCATCCCAGCACATCCTTAGTACCGTATATTTGCTCTAATTATCCCAGTCTGAACCCAGGAATCGGTTGTGAGGCCATTCACAGATCCACCGTATCCCTTGATTTCCTGCTGCTTGATTTCGTAACACTTGATACCCGCATCTGACTGTGTGAACTGCCCCCTTCCATTTTCAACAAGTGCATTTGAATGGTCATTCGGTGCTAGAACTAGGGGCAGCTGCAACAAAATGTTGCAGTATATGCCCCGAGACCTTGGAGTGAAGGGCAGGTACGAAATAATAATAATTATTAATTATAGTGATGGTGATAATAATGATGATGATAATGCTTCAAAGAGCACAGAGATCAAGGAGAGCAAGGCAGGGATGGAGAGAGATAAGGAGAGTGTCCTCTGGGTCTGATAGATCCTCAGTGAGGTCCAGAAAAACATTGCAATTGACTCCTGAATATGTGTGGACACTACTTCCACAGGGGTTAGGGAGAAGTGCACTCTGCACATGCTCAGAGCCATCATTTTTTTTGAATTACCACTTAGGGTATCTAGACGGAGGCCTTGGCCCTTAAAACAAGGGCCACTCCTTAGGGAGACCTGACTAGCTAGCTCAGCCTGCTCCTCAGCTCACTAAGTCGCCCAAGGGTGTACATGACTTTTAGATGTCCCCTAAAACTGTCAGCGGCACTGATGAACCGCATCTTCCTGCTTCTCTTTTGCGCAGCCCTGCCTGATTTCAAAAGGACTAGCTTGGGAAAGTTGGTGACTGGCTCAAGAACCAAAAGAAAAAAGTGTCAGTTGATGGGTCTGGCTTTGCATACATGCAGATGAAGGGGTGTGGGGCCTTCCCCTGTAATTCTGGAGTTGCAAGGCTGCACAGATGGTTTTTTGGACCTGAGTGGCTCTTCCAATGTTGCTGGGCACCAGCTTCCATGCAGTGGTCAGGGATGGAGGCTATTATATTCCAGCAGCATCCGAAGGGTCACAGGTCTCCCAAGGCTGCTGATACCGGTACATGTACAACCAATTGATCGACGCTGCCCGTTTCCTTAATCTGGAAAATAAACAGGGTGGTGGCGTCATGCTGCAACCTTTGCAGAGACTCAAACCCAGCATAGGGTGGCGCTGTTCTCAGTTCCAGTTGCCATCCAGTTCTGAAAACTAAGAAGAAGAAAGCCCCTAGGCTTTACTTAAATGAAACACGAAAGCTTTTGTCGAGTGCTCTTTGCTGAACACTTTCGCCCTTTGATGGAAACCAGGTATCTCTCTGTCTAGAAGAAGCTTTTTTCAAAACAACAGAAGCTTCCTCTAGAACCCGGGTCAAACTGGGCGGACAAAAGGGAATGGAGTTGAATGGAAACGTGATTGCTCCTCGCGCTTTCGTGGCATGTTTGTGGGTCGGATCATCCGGAGGGCGGGGGGGGGGCAGAAATGCCACAGATCTGTTAATGCAGAAGTACTTCGGCTGCCCCAAAGTTTCAGGCAGGGGAGAGGGGAGATTTCCCACAGGAACCTGGCGTGCCGCTGCTTTTTGCTCAGAATAAAAGCGCCCTTTCTTTCTTTCGAGAATAATGTAACTTGCTCTTTGGTTCTAAAGGAGAGAGCAGCCCTGGGACATGGGAAGTCATACAGTCAAGGCAAGAGGAGGGGGGCCCTGGGTGCCTTCCTTTCGCAACACAGCATTGGGGCTGGTTCACACGTTCACGTGTAATGGGTTCCTCTGCAGCGGATTCCTGAACATACACGACGCGAGTAGCGGTTGGACGTGTGAACAGACTCCATCCGAAGTTCTGTCTGCTCTAGCCGGTCCTTACCCAGACAAGTAATCATCTGACACGCAGCAGTCGCGGTGGGGTGAACTAAACACGTGTGAACCCGCCGTGGGGGGTTTGAAGGGTTAATCTCGTTTAGGAAACGCGGGGATGTATGAAGGAAGCCCTTCGTCTACTTCTGCGCATCTTCTCTGATGCTGAAACGCCCTCTAACGGGATGCATCCAGCATTCATCCCGATGTCAAAAAGAAAAGAGGGGCGGGTCGAGGTCGGTTTTCCTTTTCTAGTTAACGTTTACAGAGTAAGCTATGGGCCTTGGCGAAGGAGCCTTGAAGGCGTGCACGATACAACAACTTTTCTCGTACGGTTCAATTTAAAACGTGCCCCTCCGAAGCTCAGTCGGCAGAGCATGAGACTCTCGATCTCAGGGTCGTGGGTTCGAGTCCCGCATTGGGCAAAATATTCCTGCATTGCAGGGGGTTGGACTAGATGACCCTCGGGTTCCCTTCCAACAATTCTATGATTTTTGCCTAGGGCTTTCCCTCCGTGATCAGGGACAAGGCTGGCTACCCTCCGGCAGTTCCTGACAAGTCTTCTACCGCGCAACTCACTATTACTGAAACTGAACGCCAAACCCCGCCCTCCGGGGCAGTCATGCAGGGAGGCCCCGCCCCCCCTCAGGCTCTCCGCTTGGGTCATAAAAGAGAGTTCCCCTTTCCCTCTCGCCGCTCAGTTTATTCCGGTTTGAAATCTGATTTCTCGCCCCCCCCCCCACGTCTCCAAAATCATTTGGAGACAAGGCTCTGCGTTCGCACTCCGAGAAGGAGGAAAGAGAGAGAGGTAAGTTTGCCAAACCACCCTCTTTTCATCCAGGGGGTGGCGGGGACAGTTGATGATGGAGAGGGAGCCAGTTCCGTCCAATGGGACTTAATTCGGAGTAAACGTGCTCCAGAGATCCCGCTCTGGAGTGAGGTCTTTTTGACCGCCTTCTGGTGTGCTATAGATCTGGCACACGCGGGGATCCTCAGCCTGTGTGAAGACTGAGTTCACTCATCGGAGAGCGAGGCGAAGCAAAGAAGTCCTGGAGTTTGGACTTGCGGGAGCCGAGTTCGAATTCTGAGCCCTCCTGGTGATCTTGAGCCAGTCGACTCTTTAACACGCGCAGCCGCGGTGGTGACGAGAGTAAAACGGGGACAAATTCATAGAATCGTAGAGTTAAAAGGGACCAAGGTCATCTAGTCCAACCCCCCCTGCAACACAGGAACCTTCTACCCAAGTTGAGGCTCGAACCCACGACCCTCAAGAGTCTCGTGCTCCACCAACTGAGCTATGGGTACCAGTGCGTGGCTGCAAAGCCCAGTCCTGCCCTGTCGACTCCCAAGCGAGCGCCCTTGAATCCAGTGGGACTTATCTCCATCTGGATAAGATTATTGCAGCCATAGGTCCGAGGGCCATATAGCGACCGGTTCAGGATACGGACCATTTGCCAAGCAATTCCCACCCACCACCCCCGCCTCTCTCGATTTCATCTCGGTGGAGTGAGGGCTTAACTGGCTTGTGGATCCTCTTCGAGAGCTTCTTCTGAACTAAGCATCGTCTCCTCTCCCTCTCGCAGCCCTTTTTGCAAGTTGAATCGCTTTTCTACCCCTTCCGGCAGCTCGGCTTCCCTTCCCTTATCTCTGCTAGTCGAGATCGCGTTCGTTGTCTTTTATGAATGAAGTGCATTTCGTAGTACTACGGGGAGACCGCGTGGTGTGGCGTGGCGGGCAGGTGCGGGAAAGAGATGTGGGTCTGATCTTGGTCAGAATCACGTGGCTGAGACTTCTTCTGTGCCCAGACGGAAAGAAAGGTGGCTAAAGATGTGGCTCCCGGCCTGTCGTTTCCCTCTTTCTTTTTGGTAAAAAGGAGGGAGGCGGGCGAAGTTTTTTGGAAGCAAATTGCCCATCGGATTCCTAGTCCTTTTGGTTAAGGCCTGCCGAAGGGAGGTTTCTCACCCCACAACTGCTGCAGGCTGCAGAAGTTAAGGCTCCGGTTGATATTTCTTTTATTTCTGAGCGCAACCCGAGAGCCACGTTCTTTCGCGAGGCTCCCGTTACTGAGCCTAGTCCATTCCGATTGATCGACAGGGAGGTTATACGACGTTCCGTCATATAACAATTGTTACTGTCCAGCGCATTCGGCTGCCTCTTTCCTTACCCCGAAAAGTGCCCTCTAAGCTGACTTTGCCAGGATGTGATCGAGTCCCACCCGAAAATACCGACCGTCTGGAAGCGCCCCCGCAGACTTCAGTCCTGTTTAATGCTCTGTGCAAATATCATTCTGCAAAGATACTCCCTTTCCTCTGACCCTAGCCATACACTTCACTTATAAAGAGGGAGCAGCTAAGGCTGCAATCCTAAACACACTTACGAGGGAGTAACACCCTTTTACCCTTCCCAGCAGTACATAATGTGCAGAGGATTCCATTTCACGACTGTAGCCCAGCGCACACTTACTCGAAAGTAAGCCCCACCAAGCACAGAGGGGTTTTACTTCAGAATAAATATGCCTGCACGTTGACACTGACCCTAAGCATGTTTACTCCAAAGTGAGCCACACTGAGTTCAGTGGGACTTAATCGCCTTGCAAGTGTGTTTAGTTCTGCAGTTTTAGTTTCCGCAGGTTTGGTCTCCAGCACAGCCGCATGGATCTAAAAATCCCTTTAGCATAAGAAATTTGGCTCTATTATACTATAAGGAACAGTAAGCAAGTTTTCGAACCGCACAGAGCTCTCCTTCCGGACGGGAAAGGAAAATGATGTGCTACCCCAAAGTTTGCTGCAAGTTTAGACCAATTCAGTAAGGAAAAGCCTGCTACTGGTCTCTGTAGGGGACAGTTTCTCTTCTGATGCTGCAGTCTTTCTGAAGTGCTTTTTTTTTTTTTTTTAATCAACTTGGTGATGCCTTAGAGGGGAACAGATGTGATTGGTCATCGCGAGCTTCCCTGGACCAGAGCTGCTTTCTGGCCCAGGAAAACTCACGAGGTCAATTAAAAAAATTATTTTGTTTTTATTTATTAGATTTATATACCGCCCTTCGTCCTAAGAGCTCACCTCGGAGGTGGTAGGAGGTTTTTGTCTTTGCTAGGACAGACTTCGACGCTGCTGCCCGATCTTAATGGAGATCAAAATGACTCCAGAACCGTCCTTTGATTCCCAGACTCTGCATTTAAGACCCTGGTAACCTAAACTTGAGGACCTTCCTATTCACTCTCATATCGAGCTAATCATGCTCTTTAGAGCATGCAGCAGTGGTGGGTAGATAAATAGTATTCAAATATATCTATATTTCTCTTGATTGCTTCAGAGGATTAAGACATCGGTAGGGTTCTTGAGCAGCTGGAAGAGTGGAAAATTTGTTGGAAGAGGCGCTGTCCCTCCAGCCCCCAAACCCATTCACACAGAGAGCACAGGTGAGCTGCCATGTGGGGTGGGTGAATCCTAGAGGAAGGTAACCGGAGCCATTGGTGGGAGAACCGACAGGCAATGTATGATACCGTGATATGAAGGCAGGCAGGCAAGTACTCATTTAGCTGCCCTCTCCTAAAGCTAGATAGAGCCTCCTGGATCAGTGGCAGTGTATCTGGCTGCAAAAGGGCAAGCAGCAAGGGAGGTTTCTAGGAAGTTGGCTTCTACCGGGTCAGACCAGTAGCCGATCTAACTCACTGGGGCGCGATCCGGATGTTGCTGGACTCCAGCTCCCAATAGCACAAGTCACAGAATCTCAGGATTGCAGCGTTGGAAGGGACCCCGAGGATCATCTAGTCCAACCCCCTGCAATGCAGGTACATTTCACCCAGAGTGGGGCTCAAAGCCACAATCCCTGAGATGAAGAGTCACAATGCTCTACCAACCGGAGGCAGATCCCTACTCCCCTCCTCATTGTTTTAGGCAGGGTTCTTTTCATAGAATCATAGAGTTGGAAGAGACCACAAGGGCCATCCAGTCCAACCCCCTGCCGACCCCTTGCATCTTACCAGGGGATTCGAACTGGGTCTGTCTTCAAGTAATCATGCATTACTGGGGGGTTGGACTAGATGACCCCGAGGTCCCTTCCAACTCTACAATTCTGTGATTCTGTGCACTCTTCACTGATCTATGGCCCTTTCCTCGTTGCATTCATGCCTTCCTTTTGTGCTTCCTGTAAGCTGGAAGCTTTGTGCTTCCTGTAAGCGTGTGGATACCGTGCCGACTTTGGGTCTGATCCTGCACGGCTTACTCTCAGGTTCTACTCTCTTTCTGCATAACAGATGGGTGCAGTCGACTGACCCCCAAGTCTTCTGAGAAACGTATTAGAAAGGTGGGTTGGGTGTTGTTTCACAGGAGGCAGCCACGTAGACCACAACCCCCTGGGCCACGGCAGAACAAGCAACAGAAGTGACTGGGACAGTTCAGTGGTTAGAGCATGAAACTCTCAATCTCAGGGTCGTGGGTTCGAGTTCGGCGAAGGATCCCTGCATTGCAGGGGGTTGAACTAGATGTCCCTCTGGGGTCGCTTCTCAACTCTACAATTCTGTGATTCTAAGGTTGAAAGTGCAGCGGGAGCAGTTAAGGCTTGACTACGACTTCAGGTCGAGCACAAACTTTGCCCGCAGCACAAGGGAACCAAAGTATATTCTCTGAGGCCAACCGAGGCAGCTGTTGAATTTCAACAACTTTTTTTGCCAGCTTTGAAGAGGAGGACAGAAAAAGGAAAGACCCCACCCTCGAATTTGGGGGATCAGGTTCTCTGAGAGCAGAATGTGGGTTGTGTAAAGCTCAAGGAAGGATGCGGGTCTCGGTCATCTCGTGGGAATGGCCACCGTTTGGAGAGGGAAAGCAAACAGTTCATAGAATCATGGAAGAGTTGGAAGCCACCGCAAGGGCCATCTAGCCCAACTCGCTGCAATGCAGGAATGAAGAGAAGGTGATTCTCGTTCTTGGGGTGGGGTGGGGGTGGGGGTGCAGCAAGCGCCAGTGTGATGTAGTGGTTAAGAGCGGTAGACTCGTAATCTGGGGAACCGGGTTCGCGTCTCCGCTCCTCCACATGCAGCTGCTGGGTGACTTTGGGCTAGTCACACTTCTCTGAAGTCTCTCAGCCCCACTCACCTCACAGAGTGTTTGTTGTGGGGGAGGGAGGGAAAGGAGAATGTGAGCCGCTTTGAGACTCCTTCGGGTAGTGATAAAGCGGGATATCAAATCCAAACTCTTCTTCTTCTTCCCGGGAAAACGGCCTGGCGAATGAAAGAAGCGGGAGAGGAAGGAACCTGGACCAGATGATACTTAGCGCATAACTAGCCCTGCAGCTCATATTCATTTCAACCTACGAGATTTTAGTTTATAGAAGGGCATGAATATCCCAGGCACTTTGCTGGGAGCTTCCCGTCGAGATTTCGACAGGTGGGGAGGACAAGAGCAGGAGGGAAGGGAGAGCGAGAGCAAGTGATGGATGCGAGCAAATGCAATCCTGCCTCCGCCGGGGGTCTATGATTACCCATTTATTCCAATTCAATGAATGCCTCTACTTAATAGAATACATTCACTTTTACTATATATATTCCCTTTTTAAACTTCAACCACCTCTGCTTCCCTATAAGAAGCCAGCATCCACCCGTTGGTAATAATATTTATTTGCATGTAGATAATTAAATGTAGCCGCCGATCTCTGTAAGGCATTGCCCCTCCACTAGCAGTGCAGTTCCAGAAGGAAGCCCCATTGAGTCCAATGGCACTGAAAGTGAGTCTGGGGTTGTGCCTTTCCTGCGGCCCACACGTAAGCACTGCGGTGTGTGCAGCGTTTATTTATAGTGCTTAGCTTCGTGGTTCAGTAAGTATGCTTGTGTTTTGGTGTAAATAATGTTTATATACATACCGATCGTCTTATTTGGGGGGGGGAGATGTGCATGTGTGGCTTTTCAAAGCACTTTCTCTGCCACTGACAAGGCTTTGCTTCGGTAATCGCCCTTTGGGATATTCGTTAATGTAGAATTTCTGCAGGTGTGCTTGTTTACCGTTGATCTCTATGGGTGAAAACCTAGATGAAGGGGGGGGGGGGCTCGCTGCTTAAGGGCAGTAGCAAAGGCTTGATGTCTTCAATCGCAGCAGCACCAGAATTTCTATAGATCCTGCCTTGCCTGGTCACATAATACCCACAATGTCGAAACAACTCCCATCGATTTTCAGCGTGGCTGGAAGATGTCCAGCAGTAGCAGCCTAGCCGCGCGATCCTCTTACCACTGGGTAGCTCCGTTTGGTTAGAGCATGGTGCTGATAATACCAAGATCGCGGGTATGGGACACCTGCATATTCCTGCATCGCAGGGGGTTGGACTAGATGATCCTCAAGGTCCCTTCCAACTCTTTGATTCTAGGTTTACTAGGAAGCCCCGCGAAGCTCGAAGGCACTGACTCGCAAGCAAGTCCTTCGGCTGCGATCCTACACGCATTCACTAGGGAACTGCTTAAACAAACCCTGCGCGACTTACTGCCGAATAAATAGGCACAGGATTGCGCTGGAGCAGGCCGATCCTATGCACGTTTACTCGGAAATCACGCCCCCAAGGGTCGCCAGTGGCCTCGCACCCCGTGTGAGTCCAGAGCATTGCGCTGAGTGCTTTATAAGCTTTTGACTGCTTCCAAGTCGGCGAGGGGCCAAACAACACGTGTTGGAGCGCGGCTGCGCCAACACGCGCCGCGATCCTCGCCGGGGCACCTTTCCCTAGGGAAACCATTCCCGAGAAAACGCGCTCAAGAGCCGCGGCGGAGGCGGCGCGTCTGCCCACTCGCGCAGCGCCATCCCCCGCGTTCTTGCTGCCGGGAGGGAGGATCGGCGGGCGCGCCTCGCGCCTCGCGGGCAGGAGTCCCGCCGAGCAGGGGCGGCCGCGGGTTTGTGTGAGCCACCGCTTCAGGGGCGGCTGAGAGGAAATGTGTCACAAGAGCGAAGCGGCTGCTCGGAGCCGAGTCCCCTCTCGGCCTTCTCTGGGCCGGGGCGCGCGGGCGGGAATGACGGTAACATGGGCAGCCGCGTTGGCGGGCGAATGTGAGGAGTTTCCTGCGGAGAGTCCGCGGCGTGGGTGGGAAAGCGAAGGGGGAAAGGCCTCGGTGGCGGGTTGGTTTGAACAGAAAGAAGGGAGAGAGAGAGAGAGAGAGAGAGAGAGAGAGAGAGAGAGAGAGAGAGAGAAGGACGGCGGCCGGGGAGAGTGCAAGGGGCTTCTGTGAGTATGAGGCTCGTGCCAGCCGCGAGGAAGCCCATAATAGAGGAAGGAAGCGGGGACGGATGAGCGTCTGCTGGAGAGGGAAGGCGACAGGGAAGTGGGCGCTGGCTGAGGCGCGGCGTTTGGCCATGCGGGTTGCCTGTCAGAAAAAACAAACAAACCAAAGACGGCTCTGAGGTGGGTGGGGGGAAGTGCACAAAACGAAGCAGGCACACGCAGAGAGAAAGATAATTCGGCGTGTGCCCCGAGGAAGAGCCGGTCAAGGCGAAGTGTGACCAGGAGGGCGGGGTGGGAAAACGCCGAAGGTGAGGCGACGCGGCTTCGGCCGGCAGGTTCCTCAGGGGCAGCAGACACCCCCCCTCCCCTAGTGTTGATCTTTTCTATGCCCCGCGGGGAGGGCGGTACCATTTTGTGGCTCGACTCAGGGGCCGCTCTAAGGTGTTTGGGAGGGAAGGAGGTGCGCGAGAGAGAGCGCGCGAGGGAGACGCGGCATAAGCAGGGGCTGCTCTGTGTTGGCGCCAAACGAGCGAACGGTCTCTCTGCTCCCTCGTGAAACTGGTCTCTCTCACACTCTGGATACCAGGAGTGCTAACTTGACCCCGCGACAGTGGGTGGGTGCCGTGAAGTATGCATGGTGGCCCTGGCACCGAAATTTGTGGTTGCCCGGCCCCTTCATGGGAAATTTTGCGGGTGCTTGGGAGCCAGCCCTTATGCTGGAGACCGTGGTGCTGGACACCGGCGCCCCCGACTTTCGCTTGCCCGGTAGCAAAAGGTGGGTGTGGAGAAGAAGTCCGCGTTTCTCCCGCTAAACTTGCGGAATGGCGCGTTCTGTGGGCCAGAGAGAAAGGAGCGCCGGGAGAGCCCGGCGGCGTGGAGGCGCTGAAGCGCGCGCGTGTGTCTGGCGCGTGGCACGTGACCCTTCTCCCTCCCGTCAGCAGGGGAGGCGCCGGAGCAGGCGACGTCGGCTGGGCGCGTGGCATGAACCTGGAGGGCGAGCGCGGCATCCACAGCACCAGCGAGGGCGGCGGCGGCGGGATGAGCTCGGTGAGCTGCGGCAACGGGAAACTCCGCCAGTGGCTGATCGAGCAGATTGACAGCGGCAAGTACCCGGGCCTGGTGTGGGAGAACGACGAGAAGAGCATCTTCCGCATCCCCTGGAAGCACGCGGGCAAGCAGGACTACAATCGAGAGGAGGACGCCGCTCTTTTCAAGGTAAGGGGCTTGGCCCCAGGGCGGGCAGTTCAGGCGCGCGCCAGATTTCGCAGATTGCGATCCAGTGGCTGGGATATCAGCCAGAGGCGAAGGGCTGTTTGCATTTCCTTGCGCAAGTTTGGCTCCAGTCTCCATCAGAAGCAAAGCGTGCATTTACTTGGAAATGCTTTTAAGTGGAACTGGTTCCAAAATTAGCGTCAGGTGCAGTTAGATGATTTAGGATCATTGGGTAACGTACATGGAACTATTTTATCAACAGTCTGCAAGGTAGATCAGACTGGAAGACAGGTTTGGCTGAGGCCGCTCAGTGAACTGGCTAATCTGGGATATGAACCCAGGTCCAACTCCACCCTCTGTCCACTATCAGCCTCACTGTCAAATTCCACAAAGGCGCACGGTCCTTCTCCAATAGCTTCTGTAACCTTTAGCCTGTAACAAGTGAAAGTACATTTTCCCTAGCAGTAGAGGCACACCTGTGACTAGTTAAGAAATGATATTTGATGTTCCCTAAACTGTGTGTAGACTGAAGAAACCAAGAGGTAGATTGGACTCTGCCCCTATTAGAATTGCTGGACAGTGGAATTAGGAGAGTCTTTTATTTTAGGGCACTTCTTTTCCACGACTTTAAGAGAGAAATTAAATGATCACCTATCAATGATGGAATTATCTTTTCTACCCAACTAGCATCCTAGATGCTTCTGAATTAAAATGCCAACCAAGCTGCTTTCCTGTCACACTTGAAAGAGTCCTTCCATGTTCCATAATTCCCTCTTCCTTATTTGATTAACTGCCCCAAGGCGTGACTCTTTATGACTGCAATGATGCTCCAAGTTGCACAAACTTGCATTCTGTAGACATCGATGGAACTTGTGTACAATTTCGAACAGGATTGCAGCCTTTGCCATTAAACTTCAGCAAGCACCATAATAACTGTTTAGTAAGACTTCCTTTCTAAAACTCCTTCCGCTGATTGTTATTGAATAGCATTACCTGGAGCAACACTGTTCCATTTCTGCTGAAATGAATGTAGCTAATTACTTTTAATAGTAACTCATTTTTAAAAGCAAACATTTACGCTACTGGTTGAATCCACAAGCAACGCCTTCCCCCCTTAATTACTCAGCCTTAATGTTAAACGTTCGTATGGCTTTCTTAGCTCTGTGTACTGAACTCATACTGTGACATGTCTTTTTAAAAAGCCATCTCTTGACTTGAAAATAGTTTTTACCTTTTAGCTACTTGCGGATTCCAGTGACTAGACTGGACTTGGCAGAAGTTATGATGCTATTTCCACCTCAGCATGATACGAAACAAGAGTTCATAATTCCTGACTGCGCTGATTATGCTGACTAGGCCTGTTGGCAACTGGAGTACAGCACATCCAAAGGGTCACAGATTCCACATCCCAATTATGAAATTATTGAGTGGCTTCACATCCTTGCTCCCATCGTGTGTTGTCTGCAAGCAGGGCTCTTACTGAACTCTGCACCACACAGAATGAGAAGACTAGAAGAAGCTGGGACCGCATCTGCCACCATAGCTGCATTACTATTTTTTACATAGTCAGAGAGATCATAGCTGAGTGGTAAAGCATCTGCTTCGCATGCAGAAGGTCCCCGGTTTGATCTCTGACATCTCAAAGTAGGGCTGGGGGAGACAACAGATGGACCAATGAGTCTGACTTTGGTTAAAATACCTAAGGTCCCAAAAAAATCTGCCATTCCTTCTGCCTGCATAGAATCTCTGACATCTTTCTGAGAGGCAGTGCGGTATAGTGGTTAGAGCGCTGGACTAGACACAGGTTCGCATCTCTGCTCAGGCCTGAGACTTAACTTGGGTGACTGTGGGCCAATCACACTCTTTCGGTCCAACCTACCTCACAGGGTTGTTGTGAAGATAATACGGAGAAGGGGAGGACTGTGTCCTTGAGCTCCTTGGGGGAACAAGGAGGAATAAAAATGTGATAATAAATACAGAAATAAAAACAGGAAGGCTTATACTGTAGGTGGTTAACTGCAGCCTGATTTATATATCTATTATAATACTGCACTCCTGCTTTCTCCACCCGCCAACTGCCTGCCATTCCCTCATTAACTTCTTAGAGCTTCCCACATCATGCTCACTGTTTCACCTTCCCAAACTCACTTCTATCTTCTATTCTGCAGTCCCACTTTGCACCCATTTTCACCTTCACCCCATGCCTTCACCTCCCCTTCCTTTTGTGCAACACGCTCCCCTTGCACACAAACCACTTGCATGGTAACATTCTGTATCCCCCTACCACACATTGCAACTACCAAGCACCCTTTTCGTCTTCTGCCCAGTTATGAAGCCACCACCCTCTCCTATTCTGCAGACTTTTAATGGCCCTACTCACATCTATAACCCCATTCCCATGCCTCTCACACCCTCCATTTGCATCCCGGCTATCACCTTCATTCTCTTTTCCCTGCCACCCTCCTCCCTACTTTTCTCAACTCTTCCTTTTCCAGGAAAAGGGCTCGTGGCATTATCAGGTTAAAAATACTATTGCAAATGCCCAAAGATCTACCAAAAGCTATTATAAGGTTTTTCTATGGAAAAGGGGGCCAATATATTCCGGCAGCCTCCCAGGTCTTTGCTGCAAAAATATCAACACAACTGACATATGGCTCTCAGATCTGCAGCTTCGTAAACCTTGCTCCCTTAGAATCATTCCAAACTAAGTTCTATCGTTGCCTGCTAGGGATCCCTTCTTGTGTGTCTAACACAGCTGTCCGCCTGGAGGTCGGGCAAATCCCTGTTAGCGCTCGGATATGGATTCTGAAGAGCCATTATTGGTTAAAACTTATCTTTTTCCCTGTTGGGTTGGCACCCTTAACCCTACTGGAGTCCTACCAATCCAAATGGAAAGCTACACTGCATGAAAAGCTAAGAGGCTTGGGGTTTTCCCCACAGGCCCTGAGAGCTGTAGGTTATGAGAAAGCTAGAGTAATAATCCGCCAACGAATTTGGGATGTGGAACTGCAATGCCACGTAAGAGAGATGAATAAACACCCAGGAATAAAAGATAATGGGAGAGGATTTACCCCAGCAAATTATTTGTCAAAATTACAAATACCTAAGTACAGAAGGTCATTTACCCTCGCTAGATTCAACGTGCTGCCATCTGCCTCATTGCAGGGCAGATTCAAGGGTAAACCATACGCGGAATGAGTCTGCCCCTGCGGCTTGATGGAGGTAGAAACTGTCTCTCATGCCTTGTTACACTGCCGTTTCTACGGGGATATACGCTCGGTATTTATTACCTCTGCTATGCAAAAATCTCCAAATGAATCCGAACCTCAATGTCTAAAATCCCTGGTAGAGGACAAGGATCCTGAGATCACGTTAAGGGTAGCCAAATTCTGTGCGATTGCCATAAAACTTAGGGAACAAGCTGTGCTATCATAATGATTAAGGCCTTAAATGATAATTTTAGGTTATATGTTAGTGACTAGGTTTTAATTTATATATTTTTAACTGTTGCTATATCTGTATTGTCCCTGTTATACCTAATTGCAAATTCAAATGTATCCCTATCGTGTGTTATGACTTCCTTGATATTGTATGTGGGCTGGAACTGGTTTGTGACTGAAAAGTCATTCATTCATTCAACTCTTCCTTGCACACGGAGCACTCCATTTTCATGCTTTCTCTCTCCTATTCTGTGTTCTTTCTTTCTCTCATATGAAGCAGCTGAAGAATGGAAGAGGGGAAAGTTTGAGTACAGCAAGAGGGGAGATACGTTGAAAGGGGGGGGGAGTGGCTGTGTTAAACAGTGGCAGAAGTTTGAGTAAAGTGGGGAGTGGATAAAAACTGAGAGGAAAATGGTGATTTTAAACAACAAGAGTAAAGCAGGGATGGAGTGACAGTGAGGGTATTCTTTTTTAAAACAAACAAATTTTTAACAAGAAGAAATAGCAGAGATGGATACAACACAAAAGATAACACCAAAAAGAAAACACAACAGAGCCTTTCCAAACTCCCTCCTTACTGTACTCAAATATTGCTTTGAAATGCTACTTCCTCCCCCACCTGCTTGCTTTGCTCAAACTTTTGCCATTCTTTAAAATCACTACTTTGTTCCTTTCAGTGTTCCTCCATCCATGCTTTACTGAAACTTCTGCTGTTGTTTAAAGCAGTGTTCCCCAACCTTGGGCCTCCAGCTGTTTTTGGACTACAACTCCCATCATCCCTCGCTAGCAAGACCAGTGGTCAGAGATGATGGGAATTGTAGTCCGAAAACAGCTGGAGGCCCAAGGTTGGGGAACACTGGTTTAAAGCACTCACCTTTCCTTACTTTCAGTGTCTCTCCTTTCATGCTGTACTCAAACTTCTCCATCTTCCATTCCTCAGCTGCCTCAGGCGAGAGAGATAAAGGACATGGATTCCTCAAATATTCCAAAGTATCTTTATACAATGCCACTGTTTAAAATTGCTTCCCCCCCTCTCAGTGTCCCACCATGACTTCATGCAAATTCAGAATTGTGATGCAGCACTACAGATCCTTCAATGGATTACATTTTTATTATATAAAAATTACACACACACACACACACACACATTTTATACACTATTGTTCTAAGCTGCCCTGTGCTCCATACTGGAGGAACGGCAGGATAGAAACTATCTAATTCATAAATTAAGAAATAAAACATGTTGCGGCTACTCCATGCTGTTTTGCAGTGAACTAAAATAGCACAGAGCCTTTGCGAATGGCACAGGGTCTATATACTTCCTGTAGAACTGAAGTATATACTATGAATCTCAGAACGACATCTCGTTCTTTTACTGCAGTCTTCTCTGCTGGGTCCTGAGAAATTGCACTGTGTTGGGAATTTGGTTTGTAGCTGAACTATGACTAGAGAAGTGAAAATCCTATAGTGGCAGGAGAAAAGCTAGTGATAGTCCCATCAGAGAACTTCCACGATGAACACAGGAGTGTTGCTATTTATATTGTTGATTATAGGTATGTTTAAAGGAGTTTTTAAAAACAAGATGTTAACCACCATCAATATTTCCAGGCTTGGGCTCTATTTAAAGGGAAGTTCAGAGAAGGCATTGATAAGCCAGATCCCCCCACCTGGAAAACAAGACTGCGGTGTGCTTTGAACAAGAGCAATGACTTTGAAGAACTCGTTGAAAGAAGCCAGCTGGATATATCGGACCCCTATAAAGTGTACAGAATAGTACCAGAAGGAGCAAAGAAAGGTAAGCTTGCATTACACAAAACAATATACAACAGCGCTATAATTACTTTAAGCAATAAAGTTTGGTGAATTAAAAATCTAATGCTTGTTTATATAGGTTTACAATAGAAGCACCTAGGGTTCAAATAACTGATGCAGTTCTGCCTGATTCTGTAACTAAATAAATTACCTGTGCAATCCAGGTGATTTGCATGTATGTTGTCTTTTATCCTGATAAAGTTTTCCAATGACAGACTTCTAGATTTATCCCCTATATGTAAAGCATACCAACAAACCTCATGGCTATCCAGTGATGGCTAACCTTGACACTCCAGATGTTTTGGAACTACAACTCCCATCATCCCTAGCTAACAGGATCAGTGGTCAGGGATGATGGGAGTTGTAGTCCCAAAACATCTGGAGTGTCAAGGTTAGCCATCACTGAAGTAGACTGAAGCAATAACAAGGTCATTTTTTATGTGCAAGCTACTTTTCTCACAAGCTTCTTCAAGATACGCATGCGTAAATCTCCCTGTTTTATACACACAGGAGCAAAACAGCTTAGCATGGAAGATCCCCAAATGATTATGAATAATACTTACGCCATGAACTCGTCCTACTCTGCACTACCACCTCAGGTATGTATAAATACATATATATATAATATGGATGTATTTTAGCTTTGATGTCAAATGATGAAGATGTGCTGATACCATTGCTGTTTCATTCCTTGATCTAGTGTGAGATTGAAAAAGAGTAGCAAAGAGTACAAATACAACTTAAGGAATGTTCTCAAAGAGTTCATAGGTACTGCTGTGATCCGATTTTTGTTTTTTGTTTTTTGTTGAACCCATACTATTAGCTCTTATTATATTTCATATCTGTTTCATCATTTGCAGTCCAAGTATTCATCTTCATACATTTCAAATATTTACACCCCTCTGTAAGCACCATTAAAAATTTTTTTAATTAACAACGCTGGATTTGCACCAATGCATCAGTTTCGTGTGTGCTTCCTCTTCCGAGGGTACCTTTGGTGCTGTATCTTCATTATTTGTAGGGGAGAGCCTAAGGATTGGTGGTGAAACAGATCTTTTGTGTACATAGAGTATCATGTTCTGCCCCCTGGCACCTGTACTCAAATAATCTCTGTTAGCAGGCTTTGGAGAGAACGCCGCACGAGATTCTGGAGAGCATTTTGTGTTTCGACATTTTGAGGATAGCATGTAGGTGGGAAAGCTGAAGATTCTGTCTGCAATTGACTATAACTAAAACCATTATGAAATGTGTGGGACACCACAGCCTGACCCTGCACACTTTATTCATGGCTAAGTGACTGGTTTGACAGAACTGGAAGGACCACACAGCTGCTTTGAGAGCCAGTGTGGTGTAGTGGTTAGGAGCAGTAGACTCGTAATCTGGTGAACCGGGTTTGCGTCCCCACTCCTCCACATGCAGCTGCTGGGTGACCTTGGGCTAGTCACACTTCTCTGAAGTCTCTCAGCCTCACTCACCTCACAGAGTGTTTGTTGTGGGGGAGGAAGGGAAAGGAGAATGTTAGCTGCTTTGAGACTCCTTCGGGTAGTGATAAAGCGGGATATCAAATCCAAACTTCTTCTTCTTCTTCTTCTTCTTCTTCTTCTTCTTCTTCTTCTTCTTCTTCTTCTTCTCCTCCTCCTCCTCCTCCTCCTCCTCCTCCTCCTCCCCCTCCTCCTCCTCCTCATTGGTCGGAGGACCTTTCTTCTCTTGCAGCATATGAAAACATTACTTTTGTCTGAAGTTGTGAGGATCACAACTATTCTGAGATCTTGGACCCCTACTCAGAGCTGTTTGCCTGAGTCGGATATAGTCGGTTACGGTACAATGCCTAAGCCAATACCGCTCAACATCCGTAACCAATAAAGTTGTGGCCTTTACGCCCATAAAATTCATTGATGTGTCAAGTGTCATTATTTCCACGGGGAGAGAGGGACATTGCCACGCAATGCCTCCCCCATCCTCTTTTGTTATTTTGTATTATTGGTTTTGGCCTCACGTACCTGCTTTTTGCAAAATGGCATTGTGAATAGACATACTTTGCTGGTGTGTTTTCTTTCTCCTTCTTAGAACTGTGATGGAGAAACTTTTTTAAAAATGCATTAAAACAACAACATTATGTAATGTTCCGTTAAACATGCAGGTGCCAAGCTACATGGTGTCTCATGACCGTAATTGGAGAGACTATATGCCAGAGCAGTCACACCCCGATATCTCCTACCAGTGTGCAAGTGTTCCTTTTGCAGCTCGCAACCACCATTGGCAAAGCCCAGCATGTCAGAACGGTAAGAAGATTCCAGTGTTTTTAGACAGAGCTGTATCTGGTGGTTATTTAAATTGCGAAAGAAGTTGCGGTTCCTGACCCAGAGGCCGTGTCCATGTGGTTGTGAACAAGGTGCTTCTGAGTAAAGTGGATTTCCTCATTCATTTCATCAGAAGACGCTGCTCAGTATATCCAGCACTTTGTGTATGTAAACGTCCCCTCTTCGTTGAAATGAATGGGGAAGCCTTGGAAAGTGGGGAAACTCTATATGTGTATTCCACTGTTGGAAGAAAGCACAATGGTATGAATGAAATTAGGCAGCCAAAAGTAAGGACTTTAAAACCTCATTTAAGGCAAGCACTTGGAAGCTCCCTCTCACTGAAATCAATTGGACTTGCAGAAGTGGTTAACTTTGGAGCATGTTCTAAGGTTCCATCACACTGAGCACTCAGTATAAGAAAAGGGTGCAATCTCCACAGGAGGGTGAAGTGCTTTTACTTTGAAGATTCAGAATAATGGACGGGGCAAAGTAGGTAAGTCAAATGGGCCTATTTCTGATGGTGCACAAAATGAAAGCTTTTCAGTGTTGACAAAACTGATGTTATTCTGCAGCGTAAGAGCCAACTCCTAGGGGCTGAGGTCCCTTTGCCTCCCCAAAATAAAATATTTCAGGAGGTCAGGGCACCCCCAGATTTCATGGGCATTGCCATTCAAATGGCGTGCGTGCACCGCATCATGTGGTTGATTATGTAGGGCGGGGCTTACCTGCACCTGCCAGTATTTTAGCCAAGTTGGCACCCCTGTTCTGCAGAGTGGGCGTCACCAACGTGGCGCATGCAAGCATACATGTGCCTGCCAAAGCTTTTCCTGGTGCCCACAGTATCCCCTCCTCACTCCACCCCCATTGTAGTCAGGCCTGAAAGACTTCTTTCCTTTCTGTTGCAACCCAAAAAAATCACCCTCCCCTCCTGCAATTAGTTTTTAAATAAAATAAAATAAAATAAAATACCGTAATAGAAGGCTTTCCCCAAGCCTAATTGCCTGTGTGTGTGAGAGAGAGATATAACTTCCTGGAGTGGGTTAACCAGTTCCTGCTCAGCACGCACTCTCCAGGAAGATGACCCCCCTCCCCTTGGCAAAAACAAATTATGCTTGAAAAAAGGCTGAAACACTGTTCCAAGCCAAAGTGTTGGAGGGCAGATGTGGTTGTGAATGGATGGCTGTGGGGCATGTATATTTGCATGGTTATGGGGTGTGCATAGAATCATAGAATTGCAGAGCTGGAAGGGACCATGAGGGTCATCTAGTCCAACCCCCTGCAATGCAGGAATCTTTTGCCTAGCGTCAGGATCAAACCCATGGTCCTGAGATTAAGAGTTTCATGCTGTACCAAATCAACTATGCCAGCTGCTTGTGTGGTTGCAGTGCGGTGCCAATGCCTATTACTCATGTTTCCAAAATTGGCAGTCGCTGCTCCAAGAGCTTCATAAACATGGAATGTGTTCAGTGAAACCTGTCAAATAAAAGCATATTGCTTTATTAGTTTTTGTCTTCCATCTTGCACCTACTAGCCCATGAGTGAATCTGGCTGATTTCAATGCAATACAAAGATACATTATAAATGTATAGATATTTAAGGCACAATGATACACCCCTATTGATTTCTGTGGGAGAGTTTATCACTTAGATGCTTTTGCATCTCTTTCAATCCTAACCATTAATCATTAAAGCGGAATGCCTGAAGAATCCCCTTGAGGGTTTCCTAGCTCTGTGACATCACAAAGCCAGCTGATCCTATGCAAAGTAGGTTTTAGTTTTAAACTTGCACAACTGGGCGTTCTTGCTTTTCTTTTTCTTGTCCTAAGAGGGACAAGTAGATTTGGATGCAATCTAGCGAAACCATTCCATACCGCTCCCAGTGCTGTATAAATGTTCAATCTGCCTTCACTCTAAGGCTGCAAGCCTGTGTGATGTAGTAATTAGAGGGCTGAACTAGGATCAGAGTGACCCAGGTTCAAATTCCCATTCCACCAGAAAATTTACTGGGTGACGTTGGACCAGTCGCTATCTCCCAGGATGGCCTGCCTCATAGCAGTGCTGCCAATTCCAGGGGGCTATGGGGGCCCAGGCACCCACAAGTTTTTTTTGCTGTGGGTGCCCAGTCTCTGCCCCCTGCCCATGCCGCCTGCTGCCTTCCCTCTGGTGCTGTGGCACTACAGCAGCGACTGGCCCTTTGCTCTGCCGCAGGGTCTCTGTTGGGGCCCATTGCGACTGCAGACATGCTTCCGGAGTGCAACTACTGCTGCAGCAGGCCCCAACAGAGGCCCTACGACAAAGGTGCAGGCCCCGGCCCAGTCGCTACCACGGTGGCCAAGCGCACATTCGCCATAACATTGCATCGCGTCACGGTGTCACATTATGACATCACAGCGTGCATGCGCTGGGCACCCACAGTCTGGGGCCCAAGTTGGCACTACTTCCCCATAAGGTTGTTATGAGAATAAAGTGGATAGAACCACATGTGGCACTTTGATCACCTTGGAGGAGCCAAATACTAAACACATTTACTAGAAAGTAAGCCCCTGAAGTCAATACCAGTGGCATGCCCCTTCTGGAGTCATGCAATGGTTTAAAGCATCCATGAGGTACCACTTAGTGTGAAGAAGTGCAGAAGCACCAAGGGATCCATCTCTGCATCCAGCACATGGCCCTCCAAACTCAGCCGAAACATCCAGAGTCCAGGAGAAGGGAAGCATCTGCCAGGGTTTTTGTAAACTACCTGGGAGCTCTGCTGAAAGACAGCATATAAACAAACAAACAAAATGTGTTCAGGTCGAAATGGAAGGTGAATTTCTCAGACTGGATGGGGAAAGCCTTCAATGCATTTTGGACCGCTTGGCAACATAGTTTGTGAACAGAAACTTTTTGTTTGTGAAAGCAGGTTGTCAGGTAACTGGAACCTTTTACGCTTGCGCGCCACCCGAGGCACAGACTCCTGGGATCCCAATAGAGCCGAGCATAAGGCCTGGTGAAGCTCTTCCATTGTCAGGTATATAAATAATTCAACAATTGGCAAGTAACAATGAATTCATGAGAGCCCTCTCATAACTTTCCAGATAAGTTTCTCTCTCTCTCTCTCTCTCTCTCTCACACACACACACACACACACACACACACACACACACTCCTTTCCCCGTGAGCTCAAATAAGAGGATAACTGTGAAATTTCCATCAATGTCTGATTCTCTGATTTGATTTTTAAAAAATGTAAGGTGAATACAGGGTGTGCATAAATGTTGGTTGTGCACATTTATATGAAGTGTGGAGAATGTTCACAGACAACATGAATTTTGTGCAGTACCCAGTCAATATGTGTTGAATTTTGGGCAATGCCTAGTGAATGTGCCTGGGTTCCAAATGATGTTGGAAAAAGGTGGCCAAAGTCAATTACTGGTAGGTGGTGTGTTTATTGGCCAGTCAAAGCAGGAAGCAACCAGAGAGAGCTCCTCCTCAATAGAAGTTCCTATTTGTGGAATTCTCTCCCAAGGATGACCTGCCTAGCACCAACCATGTTATCCTTTCAGTGTCAAGCAAAGGATTATCCCAGACACCTGAATATATTTTCCTCTCTTTAGTTGGTTGTTAAATATTTTATATTATTTTTGAAAACAGCTATGGAAGGGACCCAGGTGGCGCTGTGGGTTAAACCACAGAGCCTAGGGCTTGCTGATCAGAAGGTTGGCAGTTTGAATCCCTGCCACGGGGTGAGCTCCCGTTGCTCGGTCCCTGCTCCTGCCCACCTAGCAGTTTGAAAGCATGTCAAAGTGCAAGTAGATAAATAGGAACCGCTTTGGCGGGAAGGTAAACAGCGTTTCCGTGTGCTGCTCTGGTTCGCCAGAAGCGGCTTTGTCATGCTGGCCACATGACCTGGAAGCTATATGCCGGCTCTCGGCCAATAAAGCGAGATGAGTGCCGTAACCCCAGAGTCGGACACGACTGGACCTAATGGTCAGGGGTCCCTTTACCTTTACCTTTATGGAAGTTCCACTGAAGGGCCACATATAAATATTTAAATAAACAAAATTATCCTGTTGGGGACTATGTGGATTACCCAGGCGATCAGTGAAACGTATGTGGAGGCGTTTCACATCAACCAGGCATTAAAGTACAACTGATCAGTTACCTGTAATTTCCCCCCAAATCATTTGGCAACGACTCATACCGTCGGGTGTAACATTCCCTGTTGATTGTTTGGTAAACTTTCTCCATGCTGTCATGTGAGTGTACATGATGACTGATGTTTATGCACAACTACTAGTCAGTTCCCATTAACCCCGACATATACATGTTGACAAGAATTCCGTACCGCTTAAGCATTTGCACAAAGTTACTTTTAGTGGCATGTTTGTAGATGTGTTATATTGGTATAAGGGCGGCTCATTTCACTAACTGTAGCTCTTGCTGCCCATACCTGCAGTACAGCAGGCATATTTGTTACTTGCTCCAATGCTCCACCACAAAAAAAACCAACAACAACCCCATGGAACATCTACCTCTCAGCTATCAAATAGCCTGCATTTTGACTTGGCCAACAAGCAAGGCTACTGCATAGCTCAACTCAGTGAATCATAGGAAACACTATGCCAATACCCTTACAACCAGCATTTCCCCAGCTAATCTGCTGTGTGGCACAATCTTACACATGTTTAAGTCCCACTGTGCTTAATTTCCTAGCAAGTGTATTTAAAATTGCATATGCATTCTCAGGTTCAAAGTCTGCCACTGAAAAGTGGTTTGGAGCCACATCTCCGAGATGCTATGTGTCACTAAACCTCAATGCTTCTTAGCTTCCTTGTAGACGTTGCATGACATGCCATTGTCTGGTGTCCAACGGTTAACAACAATTTTGCATAAATATGCTTTCAGATTGTCGACTGCACATCTGTCTATATTACCACGAAACTCTTGTGAAAGAAGTCACTACTTCAAGTCCTGAGGGGTGCAGAATATCTCATGGCCAAAGTTATGAGGTCAGCGGGCTGGACCAAGTTCTTTTCCCTTATCCGGAAGATCACAACCAGAGGAAAATAACTGAAAAATCCTTAAGCCACCTGGAAAGGGGAGTAATACTCTGGATGACACCTGACGGACTCTATGCTAAGAGACTTTGCCAAAGCAGGATCTATTGGGATGGGCCTCTGGCGTTTTGCAGCGACAGGCCTAACAAATTGGAAAGGGAGCAGACATGCAAACTTTTCGATACTCAGCAGTTTTTATCAGGTGTGTATGTTACAATCATAAATGCATCCTTGTAAGTTGTGTGATGCAAGCTTCTTCTTTTGTCATAGCAGTGGGTTTCAGAAGGAGTTAGATGCACATTCATGATCTGACTCTATTTGACCATAGCAAGAGTTGAAATATTTTAATTTTAATATTTAAATATTAAATATTTTAATAATTTGCTAAAAATTTCTAATTAGCCTTCACTTGAGAAATGTAATGTTGACTCACCCGTTGTCCTACTGTGGGCTAATAATGCTCCTCACACACATTTTTTTTTGCCTGCTCTTCAGTGGTGTAATATTTCTGAAGGTTTTTCTTTCTCTTTTCTTATCTGCATTCTTAAATGCTCCTTTAGTCTTTGGCGTCCAGGGTGCTAACACTTACAGTTATACAATATGTGTAACTATTGGTATGTACAACACTGGCTGTTTTGCAATAAAAATAACATTGATATAGGATTGTGCAGCTTCAGGCTTTACTTTGGTGAGATCAAACTGGCTAATATAAACACATCCGCTTAATTAGAGACTGTGATATGTGAACTGGATATAGAAACAACTGGACTGAAATGAACATTTCTTATCTCCAGCAAATTTGAAAGTGGAATATTTTAAACAGATTATTTTGTGGGGTTTTTTTTTTTTTTAATGGAAGCACCATTTTATAGATTTCCCTTTTTGGATTCCAATAGTCTTTATTGTAAATCCCCATAAACCCCCAGTTGTACAATTTTGAGTGAACAAATAATAAATTGTAACTCCTCTAAAGGCATGTAGGAGACTTGTGTCTTCTCCATACATATTTTAGAGGTTATCCTCTAAAATCTAGGGTCTTTTCTGAAATCCAGCCAGCTCTGGTTTATCCCAGCTGAGAGTAAATGCAGACAACTGTGGCAAACCTGGAAACACTCAATAAACTGGAAACAGTAATGTCCTGCCAAATTGAGAGAAATTTTGTTACGCTTATGTACCTGTTCAGAAAGCTGGAGAACCAGGGAAGCGTTACAATTTTTAACATTGCTGGGTAAGATGTTGCAGATACTGATTTGGATTTTAAATTTTTTTAGGTCTTTTGCCATCCTCATTGCTACAGAATCTTTTGATCAGTAATATATAGGCTGATTTTCCATATATATTTTTTTCTGCCATAGCTCTAAAGTTTAGTCCTACATAATAGCTTGAGTATTTTCTGTTGGTTTTCCAGAACTACAAGTATTTGCCCACCATGGGCGGCCGTTGCCTAGATTCCAGATTGTGTTGTGTTTTGGCGAAGAGTTTCCAGATCCACAAAGGCAAAGAAAACAAATTACAGCCCATGTAAGTATAAACGATTTGATTTGCTTGAAACTAGGGGCATGCAAATATATTAAAGGGGGAAAGGTGAACGCTTAAAGTGAATTGAGTTAATCCAATATATTCAAATTAATAAGGTTGAAAAATAGCATGAAAACGAACCGTAAATCACCACTCTTACAGCTAGGCAGTACAGTATAACTGAAACTTCCTTAAGTATGATAATCACCTGGAAATATGCAACACCAGTTTCTGAGTGATTCACATCTGTGATTACGCTTTTGATTTAAGCTAAACGTTACAACAATTCAAATATTCTGAAATTGGAAATCACAGTTTATTTCAATACCGCTAAATAAACTAGACATGAACTATAAAGAGGGGGCTTTCTGGCTTGCCACCAATTGTTTGTGCTGTGTTGGTGTTTTTATAGCATTCTACAAAGCTGTAATAAATGATGCTTTGAGCAAAGTGGATGAGTGGAAATCTCACCCCCTTACTTCCATAGTGATGCCCTCCTCCCACTTACCAAGTGCTCCATGCAGTCGGTGTCCTTACAGCGAACGCCTTTCATCCTCCTTTATTTAGGGCTATTTAGCCTATAATTCAGGGACGCGGGTGGCGCTGTGGGTTAAACCACAGAGCCTAGGGCTTGCTGATCGGAAGGTCAGTGGTTCGAATCCCCGTGACGGGGTGAGCTCCCATTGCTTGGTCCCTGCTCCTGACAACCTAGCAATTCGAAAGCACGTCAAAGTGCAAGTAGATAAATAGGTACCGCTCTGGCGGGAAGGTAAACGGCGTTTCTGTGCGCTGCTCTGGTTCGCCAGAAGCGGCTTAGTCATGCTGGCCACATGACCCGGAAGCTGTACGCCGGCTCCCTCGGCCACTAAAGCGAGATGAGCGCCGCAACCCCAGAGTCGGTCACGACTGGACCTAATGGTCAGGGGTCCCTTTACCTTTACCTTTAGCCTATAATTCACAAAGCTGTTAAGCCAGAACACCAGTGCACCTGTGTCCTAAATCTAAGCACATTGGCTTAATTAGGTTGTGAATCAGGTTGTTAATTGTGCATTCTATTATAAACAATACTAAGAAACATTCAGTAGAAGAATTAGTTGTACAAGATCACATTATTTGACCAAGATAATCTTGGACAAATAAGTTATTTGAGCTTCAGCGTAAGTTGTTTCGAAGTATACGTAATACCTGCAATTATCATATGAGTTAACTTTGTCCTGAAAGCTGTGTGTCAACGTAGCACTGAGTGACTCCTTGCATGAGTGGATTGACTTCTGCCTGCACAACAGGACTCCCCCCATCCTCCCCCCTTTGCCCGCTAAATCTGTTCTCTCTGCAGCAGATTTGGGGGTGGGGCAGGGCATGTGCAGGGGAAGGAGTGGGGAAATCCCATGGTGGGTAGAAATAATTTTACTCGTAGATTTAAGTAGATACCACCCTATGTTTGGTTGCGGGTCTTCTCTCTCTCTCTCTCTCTCTCTCTCTCTCTCTCTCTCTCTCTCTCTCTTACAATTTCCGCTGCAACTATCAACTGTAAAAGTTGACAATGTAAGGAAGATTTAGCTCTTATTGCAACTGATCAAGTAGACAATTCACATAGTGAAGAGGAATAACATTTCAAACATCCCTACCACTACCTTTGTATGCCTGTGTGGAGTTTTTGCTATCTCCAGGGCTCTGCAGGAGCTGCATACTTTTAGAAAGACCATGTTCAGCAAGGGAAAATATATTGTTGTCGTCATTCACGGTAGGCAGTAGATGTTTCAGGTGAATGTTAGTCCAAGGCACATAAAGGATCTCAGACCTGGTATGTTCTGAAGCCTGCGCTCACACATGTGTTAAGGCTTCTGTGTACATGAAACTGTAGTAGAATGCTGGACAGTGCCATGCCTGTTTCTTAGAAACAAGTCCTGCTGATTTCTGTGGGACTTGTTCCTAGTATGTGTGTATATGATTGCTACTGGAAAGAAGCATGTGCTGCTAAACTTCAATATCTTCAGCAAGGTCATTTGAAACTAGATAGAACACAAATGAAATGCTTTCCAATGTGGGACTCCATTGACTTGTCATGATTAATTTAAGGTTTGTTCATACACACACACACACACACACACATACAGTGGATGCTTGGTTGCGAACACGATCCGTGCGGGAGGTGCATTTGCAACCTGCAGCATCCGCAACCCGCAGCGCCGCGTCTGCGCATGCGCAGGTTGCGATTCGGCACGTCTGCGCATGTGCAAAGTGCAATTTAGTGCTTCTGTGCATGCGGGAGCCCCAAAACCCGGAAGTAACCCGTTCAGGTACTTCTGGGTTCGGCGTGGAGCGCAACCCGAAAACGCGCAACCCGCAACGTTCACAAACTGAGGTATGACTGTATATTCAATATGAATGAATCAGACCATCTGGCTATGTGTCCCATTAACCTTTCTATCTGTTAAGGTTGAGCCAATGTTTGCAAGGCAGCTATACTACTTTGCACAGCAAAACACCGGACCTTTTCTAAGAGGCTATGATATACCAGAACAAGTCACCAGTTCAGAAGACTACCATCGAGCTCTCCACCATTCCTCTGTTCCAGAATAAGCATGTGAAAAATCGGTGCCTTGAAGCATCATGTTGGATGTTATGCCTAATGCAAGAATCGTTGGTTCACAGCTACATGTTATAAGTAAATGCTTGGATTTCCCCTGGGAAATGAACAACAACAAAGTTCAAAGAATGGTTGTGGTCAAGCCTAAAAATATATTACAATGGACACATGGTCTCCTCCCTCCTTTTTTTTTTTTTTTTTTTTGGATTGCTGTACCTCAGATTCTAACACTGGGGTTAGCGGTGGAAACTGACAAAATACTTCCTATGTTTACATGTTCTTAAAGGGAGGCAGTGTCTTATAGATGACTTGAACTTATTTCAGACTCTTAATTATTTATTTGATTAGAAATCTCAGGGCAAGAATTCCTAGACCGAAGCAGCAGTTTACTTAAGATATAATGGGGTACTCAAAAGCACATTATTCAACGAAGTGGAATTATTCTGTAATTTTTATAAGTATACTATTTTGAAAACATCTATATAGTCTTTGAAGAAAGTTGCAGTGTACAGGTGTATGGTGTTTTTTTTAAGAACTATAATTTCTGACATTTTGTTCACGTTTTTAAAAATGTATATTGTCGCTCTTTTGAAAAATGGACATGTGCAGCACATTCTATATCAGGATTATTCCTAGGATAAATGTTTTATTATCATGCTATGTTATTTATACCATTATATGTCATTTTCATAAAGCTCATTTAATGCTTAGTAAGCAGTCAAAGCTTCTTTCCATTAACTGCTGGATTTGCTGTGCAATCCTATACATGCCTACTGAGAGTTCAGTAGTACTTGCTCCCAGGTATGTATGTATAGTCCTGCAGCCTCAGGCATTTAAATAAACAATTACTAAAGAGTGAAACACATGTTTGCACAGGATTTAAGATGAATCAGTGTAAATCTATATACAAACCGATTGTGAACTCACAAGCGCACTATAGTTTAATTTGAGCCATCTTAGCACTCAAAAACAGTTTTTGGACAAATTCACAATTGACTTTATTTGTCAGAATTATTTCTTCTGAGTGATAATGTTGACAGACATTGGCACTCATTCAGGACAGAGTTAAGTGCTCCAGTTACATAAGTAACTATGTGACCACCGAGTGATTTCCTTTTCTAATATTAAAATTTATTGAATTTCAAAAAACAAAACAAACAAAAAACCCAATTAACTTCAACACACATTTTCCTTAATGGTTTGACTTCCCACCCTTACCTCCTTGTTGTTTTTATTTCCATCACTATTCTATTTTTAAAAGTAAAGGAAGGACTGAAATTTCAGGTTTTTGGTTATTTGCTTGATCAGACATGTCAGTATCAAAGCAGCATATTCTAATGAATCATAGGAAATAGTCATCAAGATCCCTTCCTTCCTTAAAAACTATTTGTAGGTGTCCCCCCCCCCCCTGCATTGAAGTATTAAAATTAAAAAATGTGTTCTACTTGAATTTCTAATCAGGGACAAATTGTATATTTTTATACAATTGGCAGAAGACCCGAGTTCTAAACCCACCCCCGAATTTATACATCTTAAAGATGCATGATGCCTTGGGATATAATATCCACTTTCTTCTCCTAAATAGCCAGTCCCATCACCTGACACATTTTTCCTGGTGTATTTAGGCTGCAATCCTTACCATGCTTACTGCAGAGTAAGGTCCACTGACATTGCGGGACTTACTTCTGAGTAAACATGCATATGACTGTACTATTAATCTTATTCAGCTTGAAAAATTGATAGGCGCTGCACAGCTCTTTGGTTCTTTTCTGGCATATACGTTTGTGGTGGTGATCCATTCAGCAAACAAGCACATTCTCTCTCTTTCTCTTTCTCTCTCTCATGTGTGACAGACCTTTATTTGCTTGCAGCCCCCTCCCCTTTATTTTGTTGGTTGTATAAATAAATGTTATTTCTGAATACATGCAATTCCAGTTATGAAATGCAGCTTGTGTTTAGTTTTCAAAGGCTTGGGGACTACATCTTTTTCTCGTACAAGGCAGTGTGAGATCTATGTTTATAGCACACTGGTTCATAATTCATTACTTGGACGGCAGTCCTATTGATTTGAATGGAACATATTTCCAAGTGGTGCAAAAAGCACTTCAGTGGCAACTGTGGAATAAATGTATATGTAAGTGGAAAATGCTGGTGCATGCTGTAACTACCGGTACTTCAGACTGGATTCGAACACTTTTATCTAAGGTGGCATACAGGTTTCCATAGCATGAGCATCTTTTGTGTGTGCGTGTTTTCTCCTACAAATAAGGAACTGAACCAACTTTCAACTGAATGGACACTCCTGCTGTTTTTTAAGAGGGTTCTTTTTAAAAAGATGAAATGTCCCCCCTGTAGCAGAAAAGAATGGGAAAGATGGCCAACTGAACTAGTAGGGTTCAGTTTGCTGTCCAGTACATCTTTCAGATGACTTTCACAGGCATAGGAACTCAGGCCTGAGCTATGGGAGGAAAGAGCAGTAATTTTGATTTCCAAGATATTTCTGTATACAGCCTAGTCTTCACTATAAGGAGTTGCAAAGGTTGCCAAGAACCAAATTGTGTTTTGAATATCCAAGGCAGAAGGGAGTGCTTTTTCCTACTGATTCATTTATGCAAATTGAGCTTTTGCAGTGTCTTATCTTATGGGGTATTTTTAGCATTGGAAGGAAGCTCAACGTTAGCAATTTGTTTTAGGATTGCCAATACTTTTTGGGGAAAGGTATGGAAACCACAGTTGGAAATGGCTTTGGCAAATGTGATTTATGCAAATAGCTGTGTTCCAGAATCCAGAAAAGTGATACCCGTATTATTTCAATGGGCTGCAATATTTGTTTGTATTTAAATACAAATGAACTTTGGAAGACTGCAGTTTTGAGCCAAGGAATCCATTTTCCACTTAACTATTTTCACTCAAAACCACCCTTTTCCAACTGCGCTACCCATATGTGCCCTGCTTTTTTGACATCACTTTTTCTGCTCAAAATTCCTCCCCCCCAGTGGCTTTTCTCCCCAAAGTGTTCCACATACAAGGGTGATGTTACAGACCTTTCTGTGTAATGTTTAGTTTGCCCTTAAGCAAAAGCTTAAATCTCAAAATTATTTGGGTTTGGTTGGATCATGCCTTCTGTATTGTTTTGAGGTGCAGTGTTTACAATTTCTAACCACATTTCTTTTTTTAGCAAGTTCCATAGCTTTTAAACGAAACTTCCTTTTAAGTATTTGGGATCACAGATGTGCTCAGAGTATTTAGTTTCAAGCTTTTATTTTGTCTAGTTTCTGCAGGAGCAGCCGAGGAAGGTAGTAACAGAACAGATAGAAATGCCGGAATGGTTATGAATACAGTGGTACCTCGGTTTAAGAACAGTCCAGTTTAAGAACAATTTGGTTTACAAACTCTGCAAAACCGGAACTAGTGTCTTGGTTTGAGAACTTTACCCCGGTCTAAGAACGGAATCCGAACAGTGGAAGGACACTGGCAGCGGAAGGGAAAGTGCACCTTGGTTTAAGAATGGTTTTGGTTTAAGAATGGACTTCCGGAATGGATTAAGTTCATAAACCAAGGTACCACTGTATTGGCTAGTAGTAGAACAGAGCTATAAATGTACTATTAATAGTGAAAAAAGAAAGCTGGATTTTTGAGACATTGTTTGAAATGTAATGTAATATTGTAAAATAAAGTGATGAATTTTTAGTCTCTTTCCCAGTGTTGCTTTCAAACACATCAATGGCCAAAGGGGGGGGGGGGGAGAAGCTTCTGAACAACTTCCTGTTTCTGTTCAAATTCTGCTTATATCCTCTTGAGGTCTACTTTCTTATCTTATCTCAAATCTTTTAGCAGTTCATAAGAATGTAAGTAGATTCGTAAACGTATGGGATTGCACTGTAAGTCTTCAAACCTATGTACCTGGGGATAAACTCCATTAAAGATAACAGGGGCTTACTTCTGAGAAAACACGTATAAAACAGAATTGTAGAGTTGGAAGGGACCCAAAGGGTCATCTCGTCTAACCCCCTGCAATGCAGGAATCTCAGCTAAAGCATCCATGGCAGATGGCCAGCCGACCTCCGCTGAGAAACCTCCAAGGAAGGGGAGTCCATAACCTCCCAAGGGAGATCATTCCACTGTCAAACAGCTCTTACTGCCAGAAAACTCTTCCTGATGTTTATTCGGAATCTCCTTTCTTGTAACTTGAAGCCATTGGTTCGAGTCCTACCCTCAAGAGCAGGAGAAAATCTTGCTCCCTCTTCCATGTGACAGCCTTTGAGATATTTGAAGATGGCTACCATATCTCCTCTCGGTGTCCTCTTTTCCACGCTAAACATACCCAGCTCCTTCAACTGTTCTTCATAAGGCTTGGTTTCCAGACCCTTGGTCACCTTAGTTGCCCTCTTCTGCATACATTCCAGCTTGTCAACATCCTTCCTAAATTGTGGTGCCCAGAATTGGACACAGTATTCCAGGTGTGGTCTGACCAAGACAGAATATAGAGTGTCCCTTCCCTTGATCAGACCACACCTGGAATACTGCGTCCAATTCTGGGATGTGTCCAATCAATCTGTGATGGGTCTATTGGTGAAAACCTCAGACACTGCCCAGCCAAAGTTTGATTTCAATGGGAGAGTATTAAGTAGGTATTTAATTCTCCCATTGAAATATATGGAACTTGAAGTTTTTAACTTTGACTGGTATGTTGTAGCTCCTGCAGGGGCTTTAGGTTATGAGCCTCTATGTTTCGACAGATTTATGGAAAAAAATAGAGGATTCAGTGGCCTTTCAAATTGGCAGATCTATGCTGTTTACATCAGTATTTGTCACTGGCATGGAGGTGGGGAAACACCTCATAAAACAGCTTTCAGGAAAAGAAAACCACCGCCCACAGATTACTAGTTAGATCGACGGCGGCCTGTAGCTACGGTAAATATCAACTTCCTTTTTGAATGAGAAACCAATCAGCTCAATTTTCTTTCTTCATCTCATTGATTTCTCTGAGAGCTGTGTTAAAAGCAAAAAGCTTCACTTTCAAGCTGCATAGCTTATTCATTTATAAAATGCATGTGTTCCTTATGCAGAACATAAAGGAAAAAGTCAAACCAATAAGAACAGTGAGGATAACAGCAGCATTTTTTTTAATTAAAAAAAGCCACTTCTGTAACAAAACTGATGCCTATCTATACCTTGCCATCAACAGCTTGTCACTTTGTTTTAGAAGGCAAAGATGAGAACTTAAAATAACTAGAGTGGCTATCACCATGTGGAAGGCATTATTCCTTAAGCGTTTTCCCATTTCCAGCGTAAACTCTCAGGAACCAGGTTTAAGTTCCTCCTCCTCACATCAGTTTATGTTTCTCCTTTTCATGCTTCGTTGAGAACTTGATCACGGGTCACAATTTCCCCCACCCATTGAATGTCCTGTGGATTTGAAAGAAACCTAAAAATCACAGTGTGCAGTATGTCTAACTGTAACACAGATTATACAAGTGTGGGAACAGAGGTGAAATTATGATGATAGGGTCCAGTTCTACCGGGGGGGGGGACAAAATAATTTTTAAGCAGTTCCTACAGAGCTGCTAGGGATGCAAGTGGCGCTGTGGTCTAAACCACTGAGCCTCTTGGGCTTGCCAATCAGAAGGTTGGCGGTTCGAATCCCCTGACGGGGTGAGCTCCCGTTGCTTGGTCCCTGCTCCTGCCAACTTAACAGTTTAAAAGCACGTCAAAGTGCAAGTAGATAAATAGGTACTGCTCTGGCGGGAAGGTAAACGGCATTTCCGTGTGCTGCCCTGGTTTGCCAGAAGTGGCTTAGTCATGCTGGCCACATGACCCGGAAGCTGTCTGCGGACAAACGTGGCTCCCTCGGCCTATAGAGTGAGATGAGCACCACAACCCCAGAGTCGTCCGCGGCTGGACCTAATGGTCAGGGGTCCCTTTACCTGTACCTTTACCTGTACCGAGTTGCTAAATAATTTGCAGAGCGAATGGAATAGTTGCCTTGATCTTCCTTTGAGGTCACAATGAAGGTGGTTCACCTAATCCAAAGCATAACATATGGTCTTTTATCACATAGAGAGAAAGTCCTACTGGTTTGGCTATCACAAGTTTCAACAAGAGGAAGGCTGAAAGATCATATCCCCGATCCCCCCCCCCAAAACATGGGCATCCACAGAATTTTTTTCCCCAAGGGAGGAGGCAAAGCAGATACTCCAGACGAACATAACACCAGAGAGATTCCTGATAGGTCCAATGATAGTTAGAAATAATTCCATATAAACAGTGTTAGTTTTTTTCTATAAAAATAGGTACCAGTACTCACCATGAAGTTGTTACAGTAAGTGCCACACTTTTTAACAACAACAAAAAGACGTGCCAGTACTATGTACCCTTGAGTACCCCCTGGGGGGAAAAACACTGCATATAAAAATTTATAAAAATAGAGACTAAGGGGGCATTCCTATGGCAAGATCTGCTAGGGTGAGCAGTTTAGGATTTCTGGCTCAATCCCAGCTCAGCTGAAGATACTCTGGTGTAACTTGCTCATTCCACACTTTACCCTTACCAGACAGTCCCAAGCAGGATTGCAGCAATAATAAAATACAGCATTAAAAACAATTGATAACAAATGAGAAACACAGCTAGAAAATATCTATCTATCTATCTATCTATATCTATCTATCTATCTATCTATCTATCTATCTATCTATCTATCTATCGATCATGTCAAAGGCCAGGTAAAGAAGTGACTCTTCAGCACATGAGGAAAGCCTACATACAATTAAGGTGCCAGACACATTTTAATAATGTTGAGGTGTATTTTCTGTGGATTTCTTCTTTTCACATCAAAACCTCCAAAGATAGTTTGTCTTTTAAAGCAGAAGTGGGGGGTTTACAGTCAAGGAAAGCCCGCTTGTCAGTTCATTTTCATTTGGTGTCACCTTTCCTCTCAGATAGCTTTTGCTGTCTCTCAGATATAATGTTTCTGTTGCAATCAAGTCTTTTTCTTCCCTCGGCAAACGAAACTTCCACTGATACCCAAGCATCCAGATTAAGGCATCAACACGAAATTAAAATGAAACAAATGAAGAGAGTTGCATTTGAGTGACAGGAGTGACCTTGTCCTGTCTCTCTGCCTGAGGCGGTTGGCCAGTGGCTTCTGGCAAGATCTTGCAAGAGCCCCACGATGACGTCTTGCAGACACGTCCAGAGGCCTTGCACAAGCTTCCTGAGACCCCAGTGAGAGAGGTAGAACGCCTCATTTACCGGGGTCTTGGGAAGGTTGTGAGAGGCCTCTATGAGATCTCGCAGGGCTCTTGGGGAACCCAGAAGCAACCATCACTGCTTCCCTTGGACTCTGTTTCCCAAGCAGTGGTGTAGCATGGGTTGCTGGTGTCCGGGATGGAGCAAGTGTTGCTCCCCTCTGGTGGACTGGGCAGTGGCCAGTCCTTTCATCAGCCCACATTTACCCTGTTTCCCCTAAAATAAGATGTAGCCATAAAATAAGCAGTAGCAGGATTTCTATGCATTTGCTAAATATAAGCCATACCCTGAAAATAAGCCCTACCCTGAAAATAAGACATAGTGACGCAGCGCCTCTCCCTTCAGATGGTCTGGATAGGTGTAGCTATGCAGCGTACAGATGTGGAGCGGTTAAAATAAGACATCCCCCGAAAATAAGCCATACTGTGTGTGTTTTTGAGGGAAAAAATATATAAGACAGTGTCTTATTTTAGGGGAAACACGGTAATCAAGGGAGTCTCTCCTTGAAAACTAGCCCTGACCTGGAAGCAAAGATAAGCCAGAGAAATGTGAAGCCAGGTGTGCCGCTGTGTCACCTCGCCCTCCTGTCCTTCCGACAAGGTGCTTTAGCAACGCACTTAGCTCTGGCAGTGTTTTTCCACCTTCCTCTTCCTTCCTCCATCCTCGTGGGTGGTGGTGCTGCTGCCCTCCCGCTCCCTTCCTCTCAGCTGGCCCAAGGGCAGGGAGTGTGCTGGCTTCCCTTTGCTGGCCAGGAGGAGAAGGAGATGCCGCTGCTGCCCCAGTCCCGAAGGCCTGGGCCAGATGCAGCTTGCCTCCCTGCAGATCCAGCTTCAGTGAAGGAGCCTGTCCTGGGAGTGCCTAGTTATGTTCCCTCGGAAATTTGCACCCGGGGTCATGCCTCCCTGGCCTTCCACACTATGCCTCTGCTCCTGCCTCAGTTTGCTTCATGTACAGAATGGCCCTGCACCCCATAGTCGCCTTTGACTGGACTTAACTGTCCAGGAGTCCTTTACCTTTTTCTTTTAACCCAGTCATATTTTCTTGCTGCCCTCTTTGTTACTTTTGAGGTGGTAGGTGACACATTTCCTGCCCCCCCCCTTGCAATTTTTGAGATCCTTCTGATGTAGCTTCAGTTTTGTCATTTAAGCTGCTTTTGTTTTTAATCTTGCTGCTGGTTGTTTACAATTGTCTTTTATTATTGTAAACTGCCTCGAAGGCAAGAGATGGAATGCAAATTCTATCAATAGCTAAATTAATTGCTGATGAAGAATCTAGAGTACTTGTAGAGAACAATCAATTCTTATTGAACTGAGTAGCAAAGCTGAGACCACAGGCCTGCCTAGTCCACCATCCAGTCATCTTGGGAAGCCCGCAAGAAGGACACAAGGCCAAAAGCACTCTCCTGCTGTTGGCCAGTAACTGGCAATCTCTGGCATGCTGCCTCTGTTTCTCGGGCAAGCATATAGTCAGCAGGATTATCATAGAGCTAATAATCACAGAATTGTAGATTTGGAAGGGGGTCACGAGGGTCATCTAGTCCAACCCCCTGCAATTCAGGAATCTTTTGCCCAACTTGGGGCTCGAACCCACGACCCTGCAATTAAAGATCTCTTGCTCCCCACATTGAATTGTCCCAGGCCCATCCTGGTAGCCACGGAGGGCTTTTTCCTCCATGAATTTGGCTAAGCTACATTGTTGTTTTATTTATTTCATTTATATCCCACACACCTGATTTCCCCTTTTATCCTCCCAACAACCCTGCAAGGTAGAATAGGCCGAGAGACAGCGAGTGGCCCCAGCTAACCCAGGGAGCTTCATGGTTGTGTGGGGACTAGTTCCCCCACATCTCAGCCCAACTTTCATCTTTTGAAAATTCAGTCCTGCAAAAGGATCAAAAAACATGAACCCATTTCAGGGCTTAAAAATCTCCCCCCCCAAAGTTGTGTTTCTTTCTCAATTTGATCCTTTTACATGGTTTGTGTGTATTGTGGTATTTTATGCATTGTGACTTGCAGTTATTTTTATTGATCATAGTTTAGTAGATATTGACTGTGTTAAAGAGTTTAATTATTACTTGCTGATGTTTTGAGAGTTAATTTTATTGTGTACTATTATATACAAATAGATTATTGAATATTATTTTGTTGGATATAAGTCATTCATTCTAAAGTTACATTTTGTGTGTGGGTCCTTCGTTGTATATTTTGTTGCTGTAAACTGCCTTGTGTATAGCAATATAGAAAGGCGGTACACAAATCACAAGTGAAATGAATGAAATACTTTTGCACAGTACCTATTTTTCTTTCTTTCTGCTCCAGAGTATGGCTTGGCTCTCTTGCTTTAGTCATCTGCTGCATAGGAATCTCCTACAAAAACCTGCTCTCTGCCTGTGGTCTGAATTGTCTGTGTAGGCAGTCACTATGTGGATAGTCCTGGCCTTTCACCCAAAGAGTTGTACTACCTGGTCATTAGGATGCCGCGAAACTACAGGGAAAGAGGTGACATTTCAAAATGTGACATTTCAGGTGAGCATGTAACAAAGGCTGACTCCCCTCGCAAGTCTAGCTGAGATCACCATGTTCTCTACGAAGGCTGCAGGAGATAATTTCTTTTCACCGTCTTAGGACATGGGAGTTTGCCCGTCTAGGACTGAACTGATACTCTTGGTTTCTAAATTCTAGGGAAAGTAAGCATCATGAAACTATCGATAAATGAAACCAACATATTGTCTCCTGGAAATGGGCACCAACAGGAGGTGAAATAAAATATCAAACGCAGCTTGCAAGACAATGTATTAGATGACACAGGTCTGACTACCCCGTTACTCAAGTTCTGTGGTCCTTGACTGAGGATGTTAATTTTTCCACTGTAGATAAAAGGTCATTAATTTGCTAGATTTGTCTTGAGTTTCGTTATTCCTCATGTCTCTGTACCCAGACACCCAACTTTGCATGGATTGTCACAACAGATTCTTGAGCCCAGGCCCACCTGAACTCTCCACCCAAACCCGAAAACTCCTGGGAGATGCTCCAGAAAGCACCCTAAACTGGGCTGTATTGGTACTGTGGTGCTATAGCTCCCAATGTGGGGCTCAAACCCACAACCTTGAGATTAAGAGTCACATGCTCAATTGACTAACAACAACAAGGAATTGAGCCTTTAGTGTTACTGGCCCAGTCCTGTGGAATACTCTGCTAAGAGATCCAGCAGGTGCCTTCTGTTTTGACTTTTTCAATGGCCACTGATTTTTTTTTAAAATGCAGGCAACTAAGAACACATCTTTCCACAATGGTTAATTGATGTCAGTTTTTAAGTTGTTTTTACAGTATGGTTTTATGTATTTTTTGCTTGTTTTTAATGAAATAGTCGTCAATCTAACTAACTAACTAACTAACTACTAAACTAACCTGCAGCCAGAAATTATATAGTCTAGGGCAGGCATTACTACTGCATTCTGCTGATTGCATAAGCTATCTATAAAGCAACCATGCGATAGAGGGAGAATCTGTTGACGTACAATGGTTATTTGCACCCAAATTATGCAACGATACCATTACTGCTACAAGAACAGCATCTGTTCACTGGTCAAAATTAAGCGATTTGGTTCATGAAAACAGTACATTCACGGGAGAAGGGTTTCCCTTTTATAAGAGAGCAGAGATCAAGAGTTAATCATCCACCAAACCACTGAAATATCTCTTCTCGCCAAATCCTCTTCTCTTCCCCACTGGGAGAACCCACAACCACTTTCCCTTCTCTTATTTCAGCGACAGGATTTTAAGTCTCAAAACCCGTGTTTTTTTCTTCTTCAGGGGGTACTCAAGGGTACACAGTACTGGTACCTCTTTTTTCCAGTTGTTAAAAAGTGTGGCACTTACTCTAATAACTTTATGGCGCGTACCAGCACCTATTTTTCTAGGAAAAAAGCACTGCTCAAAACCAAGACCCAGATTTCCTCAAAGCTTTGTTTGGTACACAATTGCAGTGAAGGCTTTATACTAGGTGTAATAGGAAACCTGAGCTTGAGTGATAAGCAACGATAGCTTATTTAGATAGACCATACTGCCATGTTACTGTGAGTCTGTACTGGGAAGGCTGTGGTCTTTCAAGAACCCAGAGGAAACTGGACTTCTGCAAGAATCTTCAGTATGTGTATACCTTGGGATATAGGGCTTAGAACAAGGTTAGCCCTCACAGTGCACGCACCAGGAATGAAGAACCTCTGGTCTAGGGGCAAATGTGGCATTTGAAGCCTCCTTACCTGGCCTCCAGGCCTCTCCTTAAGCTACACCCCTCAGTGGTGCTTCTCCATACCCTCCTTGAGTGCTTTTGCCTGACTGGCTTGCATCCTTGAACTCTGAGGAAGCCTGTTGGTTGCCTGGATGGAGGACAGATGAATGTGTGGGAGTCAGGAGTGGGCCAGCAATAAATCACACTGAGTAAATGAAGTTAACTCTTTATTAGAAGAAACAAGGTCTGCTCAGGAATGCAGGCCCAAGGAGCCAGCATCTTTTCTTGGTAGATCTTGCCCCTGAGGCAGTTGTGGAGACTAAAGGCCCCCACCTTCCCACAGCTGCCTAAGCCCTCTCTCCTGGATCCTTCCCAAGCAATCAGAGACTGTGCTGATGCACTTGTCTCTGCTCCTCCCTCTTCATACCTCTTCAGGTTTTGGGAGACCAGGCAGGAGGGGAGCTGGTCGCAGTAGAAGGGGAGACACCCTGGCTTCTTCACCAGCCTGATTCATCTCTGCCTCTTGGCCTCCCTCCCCTCCTGCTTCTGGACATCTGCCACAGACTCTCCCTGCTCACTAAATCCTGTTACCTCCTCAGCTTCCAACACCTCCTCCTCCCAGGCTTCTCCCTCTGACCATTCATCGCCACCCTTGGTTCAGACCTTTCTTCCCTTAGGGGTTCCCCAACTGGTTGCTCCCACCATTCCTCTGTGTCCAACCAGTCCATGACAGTGGGCATGTAGAAACCGCTGGCTTTTGTGAACCTGAAATGTACTCTATCATACAATGATTGGAGACACATCTGCCATGAGTATGTTGGAAGTTCCCCCATGAGGCGGTGTGGCCCTCAGAGCTGTAAAATGTTTCCCACCCATCATACTTCACATGGGTAGAGTATACCTGCTTTATGTGAAAGGCAGCCTAGATCTCTTGGCCATCAAGTGCTGGAAAAGTGGCACGTAGCTTTTGTGTTTCCTTCACGTGAGAAGGGCTCGGCTGACGGACATGTCAATAATCAGGCACACCATCCAGTTAACAGGGAAATAACATTCACTCTTAACGTTTCAGCACTGTACGGCTTCAATCATCTTGTCAAATGGGACGTGAACTTTCCTTCTTTAAATATGTCTGTCAAATGTACTGGAAGTGTTTATGACTTTTTAAAAAACAAAACAAAACACACACAGTTTCCTGGAATGACTCCTTTTAATTCTGATCTAGGTTTCATAGAAATGCTCTGAGAATGCTTCTTATCTGCAAACTCTTGAGGGCTACTAGGGACAATCCACTTAATCATCTAATGGCTAAAGGTTACAAGAGTTTACAAATCACATGGCAAGGATCTTTCACAGGGTTGAGGAACATTTTTCTAGGTTTTGGACTCCATAACTTTTCTTGTATTACATATTGATAATGCAACGCACAGAAACTGATGCAGTCTCACCATCAATATTACTCCAGACGTGCCTGAAGAAGACACCTCCTGCTGTGTAATTATTATTTTTAACCACATATGCTCTTGTATAGATTGGCAGATCAAGAATAACATTTTTCTAAATATCCCCTTATGCAATGTGTCACGTGGTTTGCTTTAATGTAAAAGCCCACACTGAAAACACACAGCAAAATATGATTAATATTCCTATAAACCAGCTGTTTGAGAGCCAGAGAAATACAGAGTTCATGTCTCTAGCTGCCTACAATCCAGCCTCTTTGTGATCACTCCCCATTATTATTAGCCTAAACTAGGATTTTTTTGTTCACAATTGGCTGCTGAACAACACACCTTCCCTCCCCCCCCCAAAAGGGGGAGAACCCTAAGGAGTCATTCTGCAACTCTTGCTCGTTTTTGTAGGAGTTCAGGTAAAAGGCAAGTGACCTCCTTAACCTTTTTAAAAATATGCTTCATGTAAACTCCAAAAGGGTTGAAACAAAATAAAAAAATTCCTTCCAGTTGCACCTTAGAGACCAACTAAGTTTGTTCTTGGTATGAGCTTTCGTGTGCATGCACACTTCTTCAGATACCTGGTGCTACTGGAAGGAATTTTTTAATTTTGTTTTGACTGCGGCAGACCAACACGGCTACTTACCTGTATCCAAAAGGGTTCTAAACTTAGTTTATCATCACAGACTAGGCCACAGTTATCATAGATATTCCAGTTTAGACAAAGTGCTGAGGTCCCAGAAAATGATAATGCCCAGAATTCAGTGAAGTAGAAATAGAAGATGAAAATTAGAGGGCTATTCAACCCAGCATTGTGTTTTCTATAGTGGCCAACCAGATGCCTAACAAGCAAAAATCATAAGGACCACAAATTCCCTCCCATTTTATTACGCATTAACTAGAAGTAGAATATAGTCATCAGAACCAGTAGGCATCGATAGTCACATCTTCCATGAATCAAATTTCTCGGCCAGCCTAAGAAGAACCTTGCTGGATCAGTCCAAAGGCCACCAGACTAATGATAGCAGGGTAAGTACAAAGAAGAGATGTTTGTACGCTCACAAAAAATGGATGTTTTTTTATTAACCTGGATCTGTTATGGGACTCCCTTGTTGTTGAACAAAGTATAATTAAAGAGCTGGCTACATTCTTGCTGATATAGCATATATTTTATGAATTAATTACATTCTTCTGAACCAATTAAAACATTTGTAGTGTTTTATGATTTGTGTTGGTGCACATCTTGACATATATCAGGGATGGGGAACCTGTGGCCCTCCAGATGTTGTTGAACTTCAGCTCCTATCAGCCTCAACCAGCATAGTCAATGGTCAAGAATGATAGGAGCTATTAGGCCAACATCTGGAGGGCTACAGGTTCCCCACCCCTGACCAGCGCATGGAATGACAGAGTTCAGTTTAACAAGGTTCACTGAATCCATTGAAAAACTTCAAAACTACCCCTGAAAGTAGGTTCCACAATTGCCAGGTTTGAATTAAAATCACTTGGGGGTAGAACGATTTCTAATTCATCTTCAACTTCATTCTCTGATGGGTGTTTGTTATGCTTTTGACTTGTATTTGGGCCTTGAAGCTTAAATACAATAATTGTTAGAAAAAAAATAAATTCACCTTTCCCTGTGTGTTTTGGTGTTTTCTTTGTCTTAAGTATATTTTATACTCCTACAAGGCAGCTTGTTGTATTTGGAATGCAGAAAATCTTTTGCCGAAAGGTTGAACTTGAACTGAACAAACTTTCGAAGCTCTGCCCTGACATACAAGTTTGTCAGCAACAAATCCATTATTAGCCTTTTTTTTAAAAAAAATGGCAGACTCTAAAGTACTTCCAAAACACACACACACACACACACACACACAAACTTGCTTTTGAAATTTGGGAAGAGAGGAGGAATTAGCATAGCTACATTTTAGGACTGGGGTAAGAAAACACTAATAGAGGCAGCTCTAATACTGGTCTTACTGTTAAAAGCACATAAAAGGAATGTGTGAACTATTTTTAGCTTTGTTCACAGGACACAATCGAACAAATCAACAGAAAAGGATTGGATGATTCTGTCACTTTTTAGTACTTAACATTTAGGACTTCACTTACAGTATGAATCTGACCTAACATGTGTTTAATCATCTCTAATGTCAATAAAACTAAGAGAAAATCCATGTTGTGAGACGGCAGGATGAGAGCAATCATGGAGTCGTGTGTGCAGGATCTTGTTTCAGGGCAGAAGATGGACTTAATGATCTCAAGGACCTTTTCCAGGACTGTGAATCATAGCATTCAAAAAGATGAGTAAAATTAGAGTTCTTTTTAGTCTTTCGGGTGCACTGTTATGTTACTTCCCATCAACAAGGCTGCCAGTAACCAACAGGCTTTTGTTGTTGCGAATCTGCATGTAGGGCACCCTTATCCTACAATATAACTGTTGCCAATAGACTATCATTGTGGGGAAGAGGTGTTGGGGATTTTCTTGGCTTCAAGCTATGAGCCTCCCCAACCCAGGCAGCCAGCGGAAGCACTTCAGGAAGTAGTGCAAGTGCTGCTGCTCTTATGCCAGAGAGGGAGCTCTGCCTGTGGGATGACACTTAGATTTCTGGAGAGGACTATTGGTGTAGATCAGGGGTCAGCAGACTTTTTCAGCAGGGGGCCGGTCCACTGTCCCTCAGACCTTGTGGGGGGCCGGACTATATTTTGAAGAAGAAGAAATGAACGAATTCCTATGCCCCACAAATAACCCAGAGATGCATTTTAAATAAAAGGACACATTCTACTCATGCAAAAACACGCTGATTCCTGGACCGTCCGCGGGCCAGATTTAGAAGGCGACTGGGCCAGATCTGGCCCCTGGGCCTTAGTTTGCCTACCCATGGTGTAGAGCAGGCATCCCCAAACTCGGCCCTCCAGCTGTTTTGGAACTACAATTCCCATCATCCCTGACCACTGGCCCTGTTAGCTAGGGATGATGGGAGTTGTAGTCCCAAAACAGTTGGAGGACCAAGTTTGGGGATGCCTGGTGTAGATGATCTGGAGCAGGGGAGGACAGGACTGGATATGTTAGGGACATGATCCACCAGACCCAAAGCCCTTTGTTCCCCTGACACACCTGCAGAACTCTATGCCAGGGGTGGTGTAGGTAATGGGAGAGAAGAGGAAGCAGCTGCCTTCTCCATTTCTCATTCTGGATGGCGGGCAGAAATGCAAGGTGCAGATATGGGGAAAAGAAAGTACACCTTCTTTGAATCCCTTAGGTTTTACATACCGTATTGGCCTGAATATAAGCTGCACTTCCCCCCCAAATTCCTACTGTGAAAAGTTACAGTGCGGCTTATATCCGCGACCTTACGACACGAGGGACGTCAGGGGGTGCAGGACAACGGCGCCTGTCCCAACCGCAGCTCCCAAGCCTCCCCTGAGCCGCCGGTTAATTTGCGGGTGCGGCTTATATTTGGGCCAATACGGTAACAATCACCTACTGCTTAGAATCAGGCATAGGCAAACTCGGCCCTCCAGATGTTTTGAGACTACAATTCCCACCACCCCTGACCACTGGTCCTGTTAGCTAGGGATGATGGGAGTTGTAGTCCCAAAACATCTGGAGGGCCGAGTTTGCCTATGCCTGGCTTAGAAGGTCTTGAAATTAGGTAAATGCAATCTCAGATGAACAACAACATGACATATTAAGAAGAAGAGGAAGAAGAGTTTGGATTTGATATCCCGCTTTATCACTACCCGAAAGAGTCAAAAGCGGCTAACATTCTCCTTTCCCTTCCTCCCCCACAACAAACACTCTGTGAGGTGAGTGGGGCTGAGAGACTTCAGAGAAGTGTGACTAGCCCAAGGTCACCCAGCTGCTGCATGTGGAGGAGCGGAGACGCAAACCCGGTTCACCAGATTACGACTCTCCCGCTCTTAACCACAGTTGCATCACACTGGCTCTCCACATATTACACTGTGCCATGGTTTATTTAACAAAAAAGAGAGCCAAAAATGGAGAAGCCATGTGTGAAAAACTAAGTACACCTGTACTGCTTGGCTATCCTATCCAGTTACAGCTCCATGGTCTCCACTGCCTGGTAAGCCTGACTTATGCAAAATGGTGCCTAACTCTCCAGAATGGGCTTAGCAACTGACAGGGGAAACCAAGTAAGGGCCCAGCTCCCTAACACATTATAGAGCCACCACTGCTCATGAATTAAGTGTAAGGGAGAGGCTAGCAGCTGCCCCAACCTGGTGGGTTCTGGCAAATGGTTTGGTATCATCCAGGCCTGAAAGCAACGCTGTAGTTTGTGGAAGATGTGTAACCTCCAAACTGAGCCTCTGGAGTTTCGTCCAGATTTTTAACTTTGGAAAATAAGTGTCTATGTAAGTGCACGTGTGTTTTATTCCTGCCATCTAACTTTAACACACATTCAATCACGAGTACGCACTTATATTTATTAGACAGCAACATTTCAGTACATTCTTTGTCATCCAACTCCTGGATAATAAAGCCGTTTGATCATTTGCTGACATAAAAGTTGCAGCATGTTCTCTGGTTGAAACAGATCATTACAAAGCTGGCAAATGGGGTAAGTAAAACCGAGAGGTCTGTTGGTGAATATAGATGACAACCATGATGTGCATGTCGCCACCTGGTAAGTCAATAAACTGGAGAATTTTACCACATTTCTGTAGATAATTAGAAACACAGGGAAGCAGGAAAATTCTCCTCATTGTTTGATAGGGTAATTGGCTTGCCAAACACATGTGCTGTGGTAAATTACCATATAGAAAATTGCAACTGGCATATTTTCAAGACAAACCCCCAACTACAAAAGCTTCTGTTAGGCATTCTTTTTGGCAATGAAAGGCTGGCAAATCTTTTCAACCTCTGGAGTTTGGATTCAAGAGACACAGTTCACACAAATGGACCAACATAGTTACTTGTCGGCAACTAAAATACAGTAGCACATAGAGAAGAAAAAGCAATTTATCAGGATTGATACTGTTTCCTTTTCCTAACGCGATTACATTTCAGAGTTGCCTTATGTCTTCACCATTGTGGAAGAAGAAGCTTGAAAGCAGGTGAGCTGCAGCTGCATGCTACTCTTGAATATATTCAGTAGCTCTTCTAGCAACCTGTTCGAAAGGAAAATGCTTTAAAGGTTTTGACTGGCTTGCGCAGTGTTTTGGTCATGAACAGAACCAACAAAACTTCATACACATGGTGGAATTAAGGCAGAAACAGAAATACATTGTGCCACAAATTGCTGCCCTTGGGCTCCTTTGGAGAATGAGGTATAAATTTAATAGTAAATAATGCATTGCATTGCATACACACGTGAAACAATCTTATATATGCCTAATCTGCTATGTATGTTTACTAGGAGTGCTAGTTTAGCTTCATGGGACACACACAAAGTTTTCTCGGTGGGGGAAGACTCATAGCAAGGTTCAATGACCTGTTTTCTGATGTGTTCACAATAAAATGGAACCCCCCCAAATAGTATAACCCATGGTTTGAAATTTGGGCAAAATGGCTGCTTCTTCCGGGTTCTTAAGTAGTGTCCTTGATTCTTACACTGAAGTGAATCACAATGAGTGGTGCAGACCCTGTGTCCTCCAGATATTGTTGGACTCCAACTCCTATCAGCCCTAGGCAGCATAAGTTGATGGTCAGGGATGATGGGGACTGTGGTCCATTTGGAATGCCACATATTCCCCATTCCTGTCATAGAACTTATGCCTCATTTTGCAGGCTCACAGATCTTTTTAGCATGTGTGTGTGTTTGAAGTTGCAACATCTTGAGGAAATTCAGACAGACAATGGAATTAGCCTACATAACCTCACTGTGTGGCAAAACCAGAAACTGAAACCCTGTTGTTTGGGCTCCTTTCTCTTTGATTGCAATGTTTACTCATTAGTTAAATCAAAGATTCAGTAAACATTCTCAGATTGCCAGATACCTATGATAAAGCCCAAGCCTTTAGGTGGTAAGCATAATTTGTGTGTGTGTGTGTGTGTGTGTGTGTGTGTGTGTGTGCATTTTTTAAAGGATCAGTAAAACCCTCAAAACTCTAGGAAAGAAAAGGGAAGAAACCACATAATTTTGTATTTTAAAAAATGTTGAGCTAGTCGTTAGGCAGCCACCACCAATTTCCTTTTGAAAAAAAGCAGCATTTAATAGCGGCAGTAAATTCCACAGCTGTATAATCTGTGCCAGGGCCAGCAAGGAAAAGACATAAACATGTCAGTATCTACTTCCTCAATAACACCCTGCAGGAACAGGTACTAGCAGGGCAGCCACACACAGGCAAATACTTAATAAGTCAATATTAAATATAATATGTCACTGGCAACACGAACAGGTCTAAATCATTCCATAAATGTGAATTCATTACAAGAAGTGTGCAGCGAGCTTGCAGATGCAACAGCAGTGTATGAGGGCAAATAATAAGGAAGAGGGAATATAACCCTTAAGTCTGCCAGCTGCGTTCTGGAAGAAACTCAAGCGTTTTTGTATGCCAATTGCTGCTCGAAGTTCAGCACTGAAGCTGCTGGAGGCAAACCAAATCCCAAAGTTACATCTGGAAATGTAAGTGTGTTGACCTCCCAGCATCCAAAAGGAAACTTCCCTCTTGACATCACTTAGGCGCAACGGGAAAATTAAAAAAGATACGGGCTTTTTGATGGCAGTTTGCTTAAGTGGACAGGGTGTCACGTTCGGATGTGGGAAGGACAAGATAATATTCCCGATACTGCTTGTGTGGTGCTGAACTAAATTAGCAGGTCAGGAGTGGCAGACGTTAAGCCTGAGGCCCAAATGTACCTCTCCAGGCCTCCAGTTTTCCCACCTCTGCCTTCGACTAAGTTGCCCCACGGAGTGCATTCAAAGACGAACAGCATCACGATGATACTGAATGTGTGTGCAGAAAAGGGTTGTAAGAGAGACATCAGCACTTTAACCACCAGCAAGGTGGTTACTTCTTGGACTAACCTTATGAAATATCAATGATCATCTTGGAACATTTTAACCATCATACTGTTCATAAAACACATTTTCTAACTTATGAAGGGGGCATGAACTTACTTTTTGTCTCCACCACTTGACAGCTGTGGCAAGGCTTCCAAAGCTTGCTTAAAGCTTGAGCTGTAACATTAAAACACACCCTGATTGTATCCGAGATCTACAATGACCTTTTTATTCCCAACCTATATCCATGCTTTAAGCACAGACTCGTGTTTCGATTGTGCAGGTTGTATAGTTATGCATTTCCACAATACAAACATTTACCCTCTATATTAACATCACAATAAAATGCCTCAATTCACATCACTTTCCAGCATGTAGCTAGCATTCAGTGCACGTGTACAAATGCACAAGTGTGCATGCATGCAACTGCATTTCGCTCCATGAAAAGAAGCTTAAAACTTTAGCTGTGTCCCGCTCCCTGTTTCATTTGTTATTTTGATTATGAAGCCTTTTCTCCATTTGCTTTGAAAACTAGCTGCTCTCTATGAATTCCTCCACATCTAATCCTTTTAATAAATGACAGATTATTATTATTATTAAAATAACATGCAGGGGTCCTTCACAGAAAGAACCAGGAAGGTGACACGTTAAGGCTCCTGCTTTCATGGGAGAGAAGAGTTCATAACAATTGCGCCCAACTGGTCAAAACAAATGAACGCACAGGCTCTCTCGTTCCTGTTCTTGATGGATGTGTGGGAAAGGGAGCCTAATAGGAACCATATTGCCGACTGTTTCAGCTAATGCCAAGTAATTTTTAATCTCTGCTAGACATTTGTAGAGCAGGGTAAAAGGTAACACACTTTCAAAATTATACAAAACTCAGCCATGAACAGTCCTATGTGCGTTGCTTGAAACTATAGCCCTTAGCACAGTGTAATTTGTGGTTCTGCTGCAGAAGAGGAGCAGCTGCCCGGAGAAGAAACTTCAATTCCAGGAACTCTACCTAACCAGCAAGACCTCACAATTGGTTCAAAATTGCAGTTCCCATTGCTTTGCTAATGTGCGGTAGCAATCAACGGGAGGGGGGGGGGAAGGAATGATAGAGCTCAGCTAGAACCTAACTCCTCTTGACCGGGGGCATCTGTGTAATCTCTAAATGAACAAGGATGACTGATTGAGGATCCCTTGGTTGGGAGTTCTCAAAAATCTTGCCTAGTGAGAGTGGCTCATGTGGCCAAGGGGAGCCTCTCCTCAAGGGTGATGTCATTGCTTCAAGAAGCTTGTCTGCTACCCAAGAAAGAGGCTCCATCCTTATTGTTAGACTATGCTACTCAGGAGGTGAGAATACAACAGCATATGCTCCTTTTACCTTTGTGCACATTTGCTGAACCTCTTACTTTTGTACTTACTTGCTTTCAGATGTAAGGAACACAGCCACTGCATCTCTCAGTGCACAGATTTCAAGCCGGGCCTGGAGGACATAGATGTTCAAAAGTAAAGCAAGTGTGTATTTATAGATTCAGAATCTGATTTCACAAGGTTTGGCCGCATAAGCAAGAAAATGCTGCTGCTGGTGCAGCAGGAGGAGGCAAAAAGTTAAGAGCACTTCACCAAAAATTTGTTTCCTGTGCTGGAAACATCAGTCCTGAAACAGCTGTAAAGCCAACAGGAGATCTGGGAAGTTCTGGAAACGAATTAAACCAAATCTGACCATCAGGAAAAGTTTGCAGATATAGTTTCTTAAAGTCCCCTACCCCCGCCCTGTAAATGTAAAGTAAAAGTCCTGGAAAGTGCTTGCATTTATTCTAACCAGGGAGGTTCTGGCCTCTTAATATAAAGTGCCACCAAAGAGGAAGGAAGTGCAAAAGGGTGAAGCCTGTCAATATGCATCTTGTTCTCTCCCCCCACCCCCCCTTTCTGGCTGCTGAACAGTACCAACAACAAAAGGCTTCATGTGCTTTACATTCAGTGATTTTAAGAAGTTCATTTATGTCAGCATTCTTCACCCTCCAGATGTTTCTGGACTACAACTCCCATCATCCCTGACCATCACTGGCCACCCTGGCTGGAACTAATGAATGTTGTAGTCCAGCACATCAGAAGAGCACTAGGTTGGGGAAGGATGAAGGGATAAATAGCCTTATATACCTATAGTAATTGTCTATATATTCCCGGTACTGATCTCGCGAAAGAACATTTTTTAAAAAAATCTACCCTCTTCCTTTGCCCCTTTATCTGATAGCATGGAAAGCAAAATTATGCTGAAGCAGAGAAGAGAAGGCATGCCTGATTGTTGCAGGGGGAGGATTCTTTTTACTGTTGAGGGACGCATTGCTTTGAGGGCTACATGCCAGTGGTGGGCGGGGCCAGAGTCAAAAGTGGGTGGGGTCTTGCATAGTCCTTTTCATATCCAAACCATATGTAATGTAATTACAAAAGGTGACTAACTGTGGTGCGCTGAAGTGCTTACTGTTAAACTAAAAGTATCAGCAAATACCACACTGCTATATTCTTCCAGCTAGATATTCTAGTTCTATTGAAGCCCATGAAGTAAGAAGGAGGTTGGCTTCACTATCTTCTCTGCAACTTGCGATATGCTATTAAAAATGTTTAAATTCCTAACTTTCTTGGGATGTTAGCGAATCAAGAAAACTGAGCTCTGGCTAAATGAATCCAAATTGTTAGAGAGCAACATTTGATCATAGAAAGAGTTCAGTCTCCCCAGGCAGTCTGACATGGTTTGATACACTTAGAAAAGCAATAATTTGCAGGTCATGATGCAATAACTCTGTGTGGGTGTCAGACACACCGATACTTCTTCAGAAATGAATCTACAGCACCCTTCCATCCTGGAGACTACACTTGATCATTTTTGCATCGACTTGCTCACTGCAGGCTTCTAAGACATATCTGTCTATTTACATGTACTGCAAATGTGCATTCATTTAATAGCAGTTTAACTGTCATGGCTATTTTTGGAATTCCCAACTGGTGGGGATGCGGAGATGTCTAGGTGAGATCCCTGTATCTGTGAAGGGTTGAAGGCTGCCCACACCTTCTCAAACTCCTGACCTTTCCACATAGCAAGAAAAGGTCTTAAAGGAGTATTGTGTGTTCAGCTGCACACTGTTAGCCAGTGGTCTGTGGTTGCAAACCATCATCAAGCAGAGTTTCAGATTCTGAAAAGGACTGTAACCATGTTCAGCTAAATGCACTTAGAATAGGGTTGCCGTATTTCAAGAAGTAAAAATCCTGACATTTTGCTCATTTCCCGAAATTCCCCCAGATGCTAATTCCATAATTGGAATCCTGGTCATGTCCGGGAAAATCTGGATGTATGGCAACCCCAACTTACAACCTCCTTCTGAACTTCTTGCTCAATGCAGGTTGGTTGGGGGTAGAGGGAATGCCCCCTCCACGGATACAATATACAAACATACAAACAGGACTTAACTGTGTTAAAAAAGCTACATTTTATCCCCCCTGCCTGCCACTCGTAGAATTCAGTTACCTGCAAAGCACCATTTCTGCTGAAGGATGAAACACACTGCATTAGCCTGCTGAGTTCTTCGGCGACTGCTTCGACAATCCTCGACAGCACTCGGGGTACGAGCTCTTTAGAGATGGCAAATACCTGCAGGTTTCAAATTAAAATAATACAACCGAAAGCTAAAAAGCTGGAATTGCTTTCTCCCTCCAAAAGCCTTGTCAGCATTAAGACCTTTTCTCCTGTCTAAAGGTGCGCCCATGTTTGGATGGGACTCAATCGCACAGCGGCAAATGTGTGTTGCACGATTATAACTGCTTGGGAGGGGAGGTCTTGTGCAACAAACCAACTTCCCCAAAAGACTTTTTTTGCTGTAAGGAAAGTGATGGAGAAATGCCCTGGAAAGTGTGGGATTAAGCCTTGCTTTGACACCGCACCATCCAACCTCTGCACAAACAAATCAGAAGGAATGCTTGTTAAATTGCCATCGGCCTCTGGTCTCCCTGCAAACAAGCTGGGATAAATGCTCAATGAACAGGTCATGTAGAAGCAGCCTAATACATGCCGACCGTAAGTGATCCAAAACAGGTATTTTAAAAAGTAAAGTAAGTGAAGCACTTGCAATGACCAGTGTCATGTCAGCCTCAAAAAGGAGTGCTTCTATTCTATCCAGATCAGGTCTTCTTCTTCTGCCTCTCTCTAAAATATGGTTGACGTGCTATTGGCAAAGCCCAACAAAGGCCAGGGCCTGCTCACAAGTCACAAACTGAATACCAATAGAGCATGGACTAATATTTCTTTGGAACGATTTTCTGGCACTGAAAAAGGCCTGCTTTTCTTGAACTTTCAGTTCCACTGATATGTTTTGGTTTAAACACATCGACACTCACCACAGATAGTCTGAAATAGCCTTACCTCGGCATGCACAGCAATGATGTGAACTAAGGCTTCCTTCAGATAGTTCCTGACACCTGCAATTAAAAAAAAATACAACAAAATAGTTGGTGATTTTCATTCTGTTATGCTGAAATATCACTTGACATGATTATCCATGCCATGCAGGCCTCTTTATCCTGTAACAGGTATCGTTGACTATGATACCAGCATATAGAAAATGAAAACTTCTCCCAACCACACCACTATAATCTATTTCCTTTTTGAAAGTGAAATGGAGAAAGGCACATTTCCTTACACAAAAGGTTAAAGAAGCCAGAAGTTCCTAGTCTCGTCTGGCATCCCTTGTTCCCTCCTCTTCAAAATAGCATCAAGGGGTGTAGTTTTTTTGGTCGTTCTTTCAAATGCTATTCAATAAAAGGCAGCTGTCAACTGCGATTGTCTTATTAAATAGATCTTGCTATTATTAAAGAGACATATGAGCTTGGAAAACAGGATTGCAGAACAGGTAGATAGCCGTGTTGGTCTGTCATAGTCAAAACAAAATTAAAAAATTCCTTCCAGTAGCACCTTCTGAAGAAGTGTGCATGCACACGAAAGCTCATACCAAGAACAAACTTAGTTGGTCTCTAAGGTGCTACTGGAAGGAATTTTTTTATTTAGGATTGCAGAAATCACTGGCAATAACAGCCATCTATGCTGATGGTTGTTCTATGCTGGTGGCTTCAAATGTAACTCATGACAAGGGTTGAGCAGACAACTGCGATCAAACAGCCCAAAAAGCTTGTGGCACTAAGCACAGTGAAATCAAGCTAAAAACAAAGTCCATGAAATTTTCAGCATTTATTTCAACAGAACCAATATTTTACTTGTTACCAATAAATATAAAGAAGTCTAACAAGCTTATAAACCACTTTGAGCTTTCCAAATACAGGTAATCCATTTTATAAGTAAATAAAATATTGAAACAGATGTGACGTTTCAACAGGAAGAGTGTGTGTTAACATGGCAAATATATTTATTCACATTTGCTTATACCGTACATATATTTCTGTCGCTCTGTTGTGAATATTTTAAAGATTTTGGTGAAATGCATTGAGCGCACATGGGTTTGTTTAGCATTCAAATGGTTCTTTACAATGGAGGGAGATAAGCCAAGTTTAGAATGAGAAAAATAAAACGTGCCACAATAACGTCAGTGATGGTTTATAAATAGAACGGAAAGATATTATTCTGGGGAAAGCAGAAACTAAGATGAACTGTGAATCAGTTAGTCTTAATTACAGTCATATGACCTGTTCAAATACAGAGCACAATTGACAAAGGAAGAGAAGCAATAATATTATACTATTTGTTCCATATTTGTGCATGCTGAGCTAGACATGCACTTAGTAATACATAGGACCTTGTCTGATAAACATTTCATAACCAGTCTTTCATCTGGGTGTCCCAGTAAACTAAATCAAAATAAAAAAGATGAATTATATTTTTAAAAGTCAAAATCTCTGGTGCAACAATGGTTGGAGCCACACTCTGAGGGACCCCTACTGACCACCCAAAGAGCAGTAGAAAACAACAGGCCTGTCTTCAAGAGCCGGCCTGGAACAAGCATGCTGCACCCAATGGGTCTGATGCCAGGCTCAGGCAGCATCCTTTCTGCCTTCTTATTTTTAAAAACATTGTATATGCTGGAGGCTCCTGGCTGGCCAAACACATAGTTACAGGTGCTCATAACATTATCTTTAACTGCAGCAAAACTGTGCTTATTCCCACTTATTGTTTAACCATGGTAAAGCAAACCCCAATGTATTCCCGTAGGCACAATGGTACAGTGCTATGATCTAAGCTAAGTCTGGAACACCATTTTGTACTGATAAAGAACTAAGAAAGGTGTAAAAATCTGAAATAGGCTCCACGGAATAGTTGTAGGAACAAAATCACATTGCAAAAAAGGCTGCCTAATGTAAGATGGAGGTTTTATTATTTGAAGTGAGTGCCTGGTTAGGGCACAGAGAAGGAATGCTCTCTAAAGTTTTGTGTTCTTCACTGTGCTCTGAGGTATCAGAAATGGGTTATTGGGTGAGACGGATTTATGTTAGAAGGTTAATTAAAGTTTCTCTTGCAGCCCCCATACTAAGCACAGGACTATCGGAGGCAGTCTGGGAGTGTAAGAACTTTTCCTCTAATAATTCCAGCAAATTACCACCTTCAAATGCCAAAACACATATAACAGAAAGCTGGGATGAATTCAAAGAGGGCATGAACTTCAAACACTATAACCCCCTCCAGAACAAAGAGCTCAAAGAACGGAGTTAAATGCTGCCAAGAGAACAGGAAAAGCAAGAATTCTTTTTCAACCCAATTTCCCTGTATGTTAAGCTCTTTGAGGTTTGCCCAGTCTGAAGATATGATGAGCAACGCTGGCTGAATTAGGAAGTGCAACCTGCACTTCCCTTTGACAAGAGAGCTGTAGTTTACCCACATCCAAGACCAAAACCCCTCAAACCACTTTGAAAAGTGAAATAACACTGCTTGCCAATTTGCAAAAGACATATCTTTTATTCAAATGCACTGAGTTATGGGTGCTTCAGGAGCAGAAGAGCCCTTTCTGCATTCACTGTCCTAGCATGGTTGGGAGCTGTGTGCTAGCACGTACAGCTTCTGAAGGGAAAAATAAAAACCTTCCCCAATTCTCTTTCAACTAGCCTCAGGTATAAACTCCTGAAGCCTGGTTCACTTTGTGGCCTTCCGTACCCAGCCCATGACATGAGCGTTACCATACCCTCCAACATTTCTCTGAGGAAAGTCTATGTCAAATTTGTGTGGTCCAAATCTGTCTCATATATACAGCTCATGAAATGCACATCATGCATGTGGCAGAGTGATTTTTTTTAAAGCACCACCCATACAACTGGAATACCACACTGCTGGGAGCACAAAGACCCCATGAGCTGGAGATTCTGGGTTCCAAGCAGAAGTCCCTTCCAGAGCTGAAATGGAGGAAGAAAGTGAGAGGTATTTTTGTGGCATCAGAGTACCTCTTGAGGTACTTCCTGTGGTGCATATTATTGCCACACTACTCTTCATGGCACTAAGAGCTCTAAAGCCATCTTGTCAATTTCATGTGATGGCTTACTTCTTACAGGTGGAGGCCTGGCAAATTTGATAAGATGTGTGAGGAATGCTGCACCAAGTTGCCCCTAGGTATGGCCTTCAGATGGAGTGCTTCTTTCCTTGCCATTGCCCCAGCTCAGTGAAGAGGAACAGTGATCACATTATGCTGTGAAAATGAGTCTTTCCATTCCCCCCCCCCCAACGAAAGAAAAGAAGAAAAGAAACGGAGGTGGAGGCAACACACCTTGAGGTGCAGAAAGGGTGCTATTTGCTCAGAGTAGACCCCACGGAGATGAACGAACATGACTAAGATCAAATTCACCAGATTTATTCTGAGTAAAACTTAGTTGAATACCACTCCCAATTAATGTGCAGGTCAGTGTAAAAACTTGTGATTATTTGTGACGTGGGTTTTTATCAAGTCTTCCTAACTGCCTTAAAAGAAAAGGAAGCCTTTTAAATCAAGTGGGGTTTTTTTGTCAGTCAGTGATGAACAAGGTATTTCTGATGAAGGTGCAAGTTATAAAAACCATAACCTTCTAAATGCAAAGACAGACATAGGCAGCCGATGTGATGTCATGGTATTTGACAGAACTGTCCCCACCCACATGCCTTCTGACTCGTTTAGCAGAAGGTAGAACTCTGACTGGGAAATTCCCCAGGGACACACAAAATAGACTGCTGTATTCGCCTGAGTAGGAAAATGGATGAGACAGAGAGAGAAGGGGGGGAAAACACACCTGATTCTTCACTAAGATACCACACTACTGGCTGGGCAGGTAGCATAGCATTACATTAGAGTTGTCTTGTAGGTTCAGGCTAACGGTCAACTATCTAGAACCCTTTCCTCAACCGGCCAGCCTCCTGATCCTCTGGAAAGCCACAAGGAAAAATGAACTAATCATATGCAGCTTTTAGCAAAATCAAATTAAATCCCAGCATTTAAAGAAAGAACAGCCCTGCAGGATCAAATCAATGCCCACCTCACCCAGCATCCTGTTCCCACAGTGGCCAAGGAGATGTCTATGGGAAGTCTGCAGGCAGGACCTGAGTACAACAGCATTCTCCTCTGCCGTGGGCAATGTATGGCTGTGCTGACTTTCTGGGTCTCCCAATCTGGCATTTATTATTTGTAGACATCAGGGCCATGGCCTGGGCTGACCCAGGGAACTGACCTGACCCAGATCTGGCCATAAATCAATTTGGGGTGCAGAGCTAATGCATAGATAGTTGGTGTTTTTTTTAAAAGGGTGTTTTATTTAAAAAAATGATTTACTCCTGCTTGGTGCTGGCCTGTAGCCAGCAGGACTGCATGCTCCATGGCTTTGCAAGCATCTTCCTTGAGGAGGAATCCATGCAGTAATTCTACATTGACAATTGAAGGGGAACAGCAGGAGTTCTCTGAAATATATACAAAGACAAAGCAGCAGCTCTTTCTAAGCCACACTGGGATGTGGTGGTAAGGGTGTGTGGGCTTCAACAAGGTCACATTTCCAGGGGCATTCAGTCTTGCCTGGTGGGGACTGAAGGCAGGATCTGTCCCAGGATCGTATCTTTCACTGCAATGCTGAGCAAAGCCAAAAGAGAATAGACTACTCCAAAGAACACTTGAAGGATGACCCTGATGATGTCAGTGACTGTGCAAGCATTCTGGATTCAGCCAGCTACTAGAAAACTGCAATGTGCATGTCTTCCCTGTGCTTTCCTGCACAACGGGGACACAAAATAGCCCTCACTAAACAGTCCCCCATGCCTGGAATGGACTGCAACACCCTTGCAAATTTGTGGCACCCTTGCCAATCAATGCTGGATCAGCCAAGGATTAAGGAGGAAGTTGGAGAAATGCCTCTAAACATGCATTGAAAGGATGAAAGGATATTGAATGCTCAAGTGCACTTCAGCATTTAACATATAGGGTGCTGATTCAAATCCATAGTAATGATTGTGAGAACAGGGACCAAGCATGTTCCAATCAAGTAAAGAGTAAGAGCATGTGATTTTCTGAAGTGTCAACAATTTCAACTGGTAAAGCCTCTGGAAGTCAAAGAGGAAGCACTTTGTCATATCTGAGGCTGTGATACTAACCTCACTGACGTCTTTGGTTGAAAGACTGCACTATAAAACCTTAAAAGGGTTTCTTTAAATTTCTTGGAAAATGGAACAATCAAAATCGGGATTTTATGAATATGCCAATTATTTGTAAACTGGTGCCACATGAATAAAACTAATAATTGCAATGTATGCATACTTATGCTCACAGACCCTTGATTATAATTTTGTTCCTCTTCAAGAGAATAAACTTTCCAAGAGCAAAGGAAAAAACAGATTTAGAGTGGCCATGTTTAGGTTGACCCTGACTGTAATTTAGAACCCGAACAACATGCAAAGAAGTCCAGAATGAAGAGGTTACAGTTTGCTTCAAACATTTACTGGAAGTGAATGGTGATCATCTGCATGAGGAAGGAAGTATTTTCTTCTATGAGCCATTTCCTGCTTTTAATGGAAACATTCCTCCGCCGATCATAGCAGGATCTCAATATGCTCTGCATCACTTTGCTTTGATATTGTAGTAGCTAGAAAAATAAAATGTGAACATGTAGGCCAGCTCTGGAAAGTCTTTGGAGGGACTACCCACCACTTTAATCACATTTCCTGTTTTTAACTCCTTAGTTCTAACGCAGTTGTAACTTGACAAAAATAACTTGAAGAAAACAGTTGCTATAAATACCCCAGGGTTCTTTTCTCTCTCCTTCCTTTGAGCTTTAAAAACAAGGGGATTTTCATTGCTTTCCTGCAAGCAGAAAGGCTCCTACTTTGCACAAAAAGGTGCTGAGTTCCTGCAGAGATCCCAAACCCCCCAGCACCACCTGTCACAAAGTTCTGGATGGTCCTCCGACAGAAAACGCAGGGAGAGCCAGTAAAAACCAACTCCCCACTTCTGCCAGCACAAGTCCTGCGGGAGGAATTCCATCCACACACATAGGAAACCCAGCCAGATGGGCGGGGTATAAATAATAAATTATTATTATTATTATTATTATTATTAGCCGGATCTAATACTCTGATTTTGTGAATGCAAGCAACATTTCAAGTAGCAGGAATTGCTTTCTCAATTAGACACCCAAGTGCAAACCATATGAAAGATGCAGGTTGCTGGCTGGTTTAATCTGGGAATGGGTGCCATGCTCTTTTGAGGCAAGAGGAGCTGGAGGGCCCATCTCTCTTGATACGCACATCTATGGAAGATGCAAAGAGCTTAACTATGCCTCTTTTCCCCAATCTGGTGCCTCTATTCAATTTTTTAAATGTTATCAGCAGTCTTCATTGGTTTGAAATACATAAACTAAGTTACTTAAATATCTACTTTACAACACCACTCTATAAGCAGAGAGTGCTTATTCATAAACATATCAGTAATAGGTGCATCTTAATTTAAACCCACTTTTTATTTAAAAAAAGGTGCCACCCACCAAAACAAAACAAAAAATAATGCTTTAGTGTTTGGGCATTTAATCCACTATTTCTTTTTATGAACATAAACCATCGACTGGGTGCAAGGTGTAATTTTCTTCAAAAAACCCCTATCACTATGATTTTATAAAAAATTATATGAAAATCTTCAATACACAAACTAGCTGAAAAGTGATAGGCGCTTATAAATCCATAAAGCTGTTAGCTGTTGCCATAATAATAACCTGTCATAGCCTTTACAAGATGAAATGACAGCAATTTTGCAAATGAAGAATGGGTTTAGAGATATGCAATGTTTATGAATTTAGTTTGGTTGTCACTCAAACATTATGAATATTACTTTTTAGAAAAATAAGAAAATGAATCCATTGATCTGAAAAAAGGACTTCATCTGGGGGGAAATGCCTGGAATGTGATGGAGATTACAGAAGCCTAATTCTCTCTGAAATACTTGTCTTCTCCTTGCATGGCCATAAAAATGCCAAAAACTTTGATGAGAGACAGAGGCTATAGTACATTGGGTTTGGGGCAATTTTTTTGGAAAATTCAATATAGGCAACCAAGTCAGAATAGCTGGGTAACTGGACAACCATTCTGTCCCTTTTATTGTGTTACGAGTTGTCTCTGAGAAATGAGAGAGGAATCCTCAAGCAGCCTAGGTTTTCATCTGTTACATAACAACAAGACCATTATCCACCCTTCACCGTAAGGTCCCAGAACAAGTTACAATTAAAACTGCAACATTAAAAACAGTTTAAAACAAATCACAATTGCAAAAGTAGGGCGGGTCTTAGAAATATACATCTCAAGTGCCAAAGACCAGAGTAAAGAGGTATGCCTTCATCATTCATGCAAAACAGTATACCGGTAGTGAAGTTGCCATACACACTTCTGTAGGGAGTTCCAAAACTTAGGCACTGCCCAATAGAATGCCCTCTCTGGGACTACCACCAACCTGAGCTTCTGAGGGTGGCAGAACTACCAAGCAGGCCCCATTTGATTATCTTAACAACACCCCACACCCCGAAGGGAAGGTGGTGGTCTCTGGGGCCCATCCAGTTTGCTCTGTCTTCACCTGGTCATTAAAGTAGCATCAGATGATCTACCAGTGCTCATTAAACAGCTGCTTAATGCATCATTGTTCCTTGTTTAATGAATTGTAGTTTAGTTTTTTATGTTTATTTTTACATTCCTATATTCCATGGTGGAATATAAGTTTCATACTTATACAAAATATATCAAACATTCATAAACGTTGCCAAATAAAATCATATTTAGTAGGAATATGCCAACCATGAGGTTGTTTGGTCATATAAATCATGAACAGCCCCCAAACAGATGCAAAGCCTGAGGGGTCCACATTGTCCCTGGCAGCACTTATCTTATGGGTCAGTTTTTTAGAGATGGCAACGAACATGGCTTTTTAAAATCTCAAGTCCAAAGAGTAACAAGAGGTCCTTCCATCCTTGAGAAATCATTACATGAGCAGCACTACCAGACTAGGGTTCCCCCCTAAAAAAGAATGTTAAAAAGGGGGGGTAGTCTTATACACAGGGGCAATCTCCCCCCCCCCCATTTTCTTAATTTTGATTCTCCCCACGGGGGCATGTTATACACAGAAAAATATGGTACATTGGGCAACCAATACGCCCCTTTGGTTTCAGATAGCACATGGGTAGACTAGTCTAAAAAGCCTGGGACAAAATTTTTCACGGCCCTATAGCAGCTATGGTGGCTCATTTACCAGAAGCAATGCATTCAGTGTTAACTCTGAAAGTGTATACAGTCGTGCCTTGGATCCCAAACGCCCTGGAACTTGGACGTTTTGGCTCCCGTACGTTTCAAACCCTGGAAGTGATTGTTCTGGTTTTCGAACGTTCTTTTGGAAGCCGAACATCCGGCAACCAATCAGAAGCCACAATTTGGTTTTCGAATGTTTTGGAAGTCTAACGGATTTCCGGAACGGATTCTGTTTGACTTCCAAGGTATGACTGTACTTGATTCTGACCAAACTAAGCCTCCAAGGAGTATACACTTTGAGGATACACTTTCCGAGTCAATGCTAAATTGACTTCTGGTAAATGAGCCACCACAGTCGCTAGAGGATTGTGAAAATTTGTGTCACAGGCTATTTAGACTTCTCTACCCATGTACTGTCTGAAACCAAAGGGGCACATAAGTTGCCCAATGTGTAATATATTTGGCATTCTTTTCAGCTCTCCTATCCCACTAAAATATATAACTTGGGGTTCAAGGTTATCCGTTTGCCAATAACAATGCTAATTTCTGTTACAACCTGCTTCCAGAACTTGTGTACGCAGTTACATCTGCCAGTATGCTCCTTGTACCTTACAAGTCTGTTAGCATAAGGAGGAAATAGCTACTACATTTTGTAGTGATCAGATCAGGGTTAAAAACCTGTGGTGGACCACTTTCAAATTAATCTCCCTAACGTTAGCAGACATAGACCCAATGGAGCAAATGGACTAAGGAGTTCCAGTTGTCATGCCACACATGGTTCCTCATCTCTCTTTTATTCTCACAACAACCCAGTGAAGCAGGTTAGGCCAGTCACTATCTCTCAGCCTAATGTCACCCAGTGAGGCTCCTAATTGACTGAACCCTGGTCTTCCCAGTACTAGCTCAAAACACAACACTACACTGGATGCTATGATTCAGAACAGACAGAAGGAAATACTTATTCATATAGGGCATAATTGAACTATGAAATTTCCTACCGCACCAGGTAGTGAGGGTCACCCAACTCAGACAGCCTTAAAAGAGTATTGCAGGAATTTGTGGGGGGATAAGATCATCAGTGGTTACTAGTCCAGGATCGGAGGAGGAGGCCTCTGAATGCTAGTTGCTCAGAAGCAATCGTTGGTGAGGACTATTCCTCTCATGCCCTGGGGTTCTCATAGGCATCCTGGTGGCCACTGTGAGAAACTGGATGCTTCATTTGTTCCTTTGTAACAAAATCACTAAGACCAAATACATGCTGCTGAACACTCAGGACTATTTATCATCTGGGGGACGGGGGATGGGACCCAACACAAATGTTGAAAGATCAGTTACTGGTACAGGAGCAGAATTGGATTAATTAAAAACCAGCGGGTTTCTAGGTGTTAGATGCATAGAGATATTTCAAACACAGAATGAAGGCTTCGGACATCCCAAGATCTGAACAAACATGAATTAGGGATTTTTTTTTTAAAAAGGTGAACTTTTGTAAACCACTACGAATTTCTGCAAACTGCCTACAGATTTGCTCACAATGGCATGGTATATACCTGTTGTGAAATAAAGCAATACAGACGGTGCCAAGGATACTGTTTGTGCTGATGAAATTGTGAATTGCATATGCACAATGTCAAACACTCTGCCACTGCATGCAAAGTATACAGTGCAACAGACACATATATGAGTATATGTCATATCTCTATTTACTCTTCTATCTCAGAAAAGCAATGGGATGATCATGGGAGCCAGGAATGAATGTAAGCAAATATATGTACATACTTGCTGCATAAGAGGCTGCACCACAAGCACAAATGAACACACACACACACACACACACACACACACACACACATGCCCAATAGATTGTCCCACACAGAAAGGACATATGTGGTGTGTGGGATCATAGAAATTCAAAGGAACTGCAATGGCTCAATCTCAATAGAGCACACATGTATTTCCAGTCCAAAGGGGATTGTCTGCATGGAATCACATGTGTAAGGAATCTCAGGGAAGAGAGAACTGGGCCATGGGAGTTTATGTGTGAACTGACCCTCTTGTTCTGTGTGCATTACTAGGTTCAGTTATTTACAGCACAATCCTAATCAGGTTTACCCAGGTTTATTATTGAATTAAATGAGGCTTACTCCCAGGTAAGTAGGATTAGGATTGCAGCCTCAGTTTTTGCAGTCAAATTGTAATACCTATCCTTGTCTCAAGACTGTTGCATGCATTAAAGTCTGCGCAAACATTGGCAGCCTATTAAGACCTCATTATGCATGTTCAGATATTATGCTTCCTGAAAAGAATGTCATCTCTCAATGTGTTTGAAGATTTTAATAGCGAGCCCAATGAGATGCAAACAATTCATTAAATACCACAAGGTAATAAGACAAAATTGCAGTTTAGAAGGATTGAACTGGCATACTTTGATAAAAATGGGATACTTTTACATACTATGTGCTACATGGTTTCTAAGTGGCTTCCTATTTACTCCACTCAGAGGAAAACTACAAAACTTTCCTAATAAACACCTTTAAATGTTTTTAGCAGTTCACGCTTCATTTTCTACTTCCAAAGAATCATCATCAAAATGAACCATAATCTTATATACTTGGGAGAGTGGCAGAATGGAAAGTGATTTGTTTTTTTAGTGTGAGCTATGGCACTCAGCTCAAAATTCAACATTTGGAACTTATCTAACCTTATGAATGAAGTAAAGAACTGGAAAGCTGAAGATTTTTCACAGTTCAAAGTTAGGGGTTTAATAATTCTGAATCACTCCAAGCTACAGAACAAGTCCAGAGCTCTAATCTCATCCAAACATTAATAAAATTGTGAAGTGTTTCATTAAATTGAAATTGCTAAGCAGAGTGTAGAGAAATTTTAAAATAATGAAATGTTTGCTATTACAATGGCCCTGCTATACTGGTTAATGGATCATTCGATCTCCCAATATTACAGCTTGGCTCCAGACTAAGGTTTACATTCAATTCACCAGCCAAGGTTTTTTTAAACCTAAAACTCCACCAAAAAAATTATGGATCGAAAAACATTATGTTGAAAGCTACTAAAGTCACGTGTTGGGGAAAACCCCCCAAAACAAACCAAGTTCTTTTCCTGTTGCCCACCAATAAACTGTTTTCATAGTTTAACTTACTGGTGAACCCAACTCTGTAAACTGAACAGTGCCTGAGAACACTCTGATGTAGTAAAGGAGTTCACTGCTATGATTGTGCTTCAATACAAAGATTCAAACAGTTCACTTTATTTCTGGGGGGAAACGTCAAGCTTAGCAGTCACTTCAAGGCAGTCCATCCAGGAAAAAAAAGTAATTGCCTACAGGTAAATTGTTAATTTTATTTATTTGCATTTATATCTCACCTCTGCTTCCCAGAGGTCCAGGGTGCTATTGTCTCTGGTCGATCAGGTTTCGCAGCTGTGCAATACTCCCCCCTCTGCTACAAAATCTTTTTGACTCAACATGCCTGAAGGTCTTCAGATTCTGTGCACCATAATCATCACACAAGCGGGGAGGTGGGGAGGGGAATTGCTGCATGGACTATTGTATTAGGTAAAAAGGTAAAGGTAAAGGACCCCTGGACGGTTAAGTCCAGTCAAAGGCGACTATGGGGTTGTGGCGCTCATCTTACTTTCAGGCTGAGGGAGCCGGCGTTTGTCCACAGACAGCTTTCCAGGTCATGTGGCCAGCATGACTAAACTGCTTCTGGTGCAGTGGGACACGGTGATGAGTGCCAGAGCGCACGGAAACGCCGTTTACCTACCCGCCACAGCAGTACCTATCTATCTACTTGCACTGGCATGCTTTCGAACTGCTAGGTTGGCAGGAGCTGGGACAGAGCAATGGGAGCTCACCTTGCCACTGGGATTCGAACTGCCGACCTTCTGATTGGCAAGCCCAAGAGGTTCTAACATACATGGTGAGCCTAGACAAATAAAACTGAATCAAGTGGGGTGCAGAGAGCTAGCACACTTCTTGCTGCACCCCCTGCCCCTGCTCCAAGGTGATAAGTTCACTAACTTAGAATGCCTGAATGGAAAGCCTTTTATGATTGGGGCTTCCAATCATGGAAAAGCTTGCAAACAAGTGTGCTTCAGACCTTGTCAGTCAACACGACCATCACACACAATAGTTTTATTTTCATACCACTTTCAGCCCTGGGGAGGCGTGAGTACAACTATAATCCTTGTCTTGTCTGTCTAGTGAATCAAGTGAAGGATTTAATATTGCTCCCTTCAAACCATGTTCTATTGCACTTTTGTTAAAACAGCTTCAAATATTTATTGTGCAAAACTATGCTTGTTAACACAACAATCTTGCAAGGCTGGTCATCATTATTCTATCTGGCAGGGTGGAAAGCAATGAGAAAATATGTGGGCCAAGATTGCACAGGGGAAGTCTATGATACTGGATCTGACCCGTACGTTTTATCCTTTTCATCCCATACCACCCTTTTGAATTATATACCCAACACAAGGAATCCAACAAAGGGACAATATGAATGGACTCTCTGCGTCCTTCATATGGCAAAATGACTGGTATTGATGAACTGGAAGATATGTACAAACTCGCTACACATGAACAAGTTGCATACAAACACAGACACGCCATGGACATATTTAACAATATTAGGAATTCGTTTTTATAAATACCATATTAGGTTAAGGTCTGGTTAGCTACAGTAACCATTTTCCCTCTTTTTGGGGTAATGGACACAATATCTTTTTTGTGTTTTCTTTTCTTCATGGGTACTATTTCTTGTTTCTTCTTCTTTTTGTGTCTTACCCTGTACACTTGTAATTTTGTACTTTTTGTTTTTCAATAAAGAATATAAAATAAAGTAAAAACCATGGTGAAGTGTTTAGTCAATACCTGGAAGGTAATTGTACATCCCTGGGCCCATGCAACTGCCTGTTAATAAAAGCAAGGGTTATATATTTACACAACATTTTAAATCTTAAATAGAAGGGTTTAAACAACCAGTATTATATTAGCACACATAATGAAAGAAGGAACATAAGTTCCAAATAAACATGTGACCTCAAAATGAAAGAATATTATATCCTGTCTTCTATTCTTACTCATCACCTCTCAAAAAATTCTGAGTTATGGTGGTTAAGGCAAGCCTAGTATATTTTTTTGGGCACAGGGGACTGCCATAAGACCAAAATTCCACCGTCTTTGCCCACTATTGATCCTGGATATTGAGAAACTGTTGAGATGGCAGTGCAGTGGAGCTTGGATTGGGAGAAAGAAAAGCCCCTTGCACTACAAGTATGTTCATACGATTTGTGAGACTTCATAGGTGCACAGTAAAGCACTGTTTTCCTTTCTGTGGGTGCTAGGGCTGCTTGGCCCCATGCCATTAGCAAGCTGCACATGCACTGGTATAGTTACGCCACTGCTCTGTGCACCCCTGAGCCACCAAGACTCGTACTAACTGGCTGGTCCTAAGCAGAATCAGTGCCAAGTGGATCTGAGCAGAATGACTCCTTCTTAGGTTCCTCCTCACCTACAACCGTTTCAACCATTTATGGTTCTGTCTCTCCAGTTATCATGTTGTTCTCAAGTCTGTAAAATGAAAATTATAATGGCATCCCACATACATAGGGTTGCTGGGATGGCAAAACTCGTACAAATTTTAAGTTGCTTTTAAAGTGCTTCCCTCTTGTTGCTTTCTCTGCTTTCTTGTCGCTTTCTCTGCTGCTACATTCCCTTGCCCCCATCCCAGCTTCTCTCCATTGCGTGGCTTTTCAGTCCTTTGCCTCCTGCCTGGATTGCCCCCACCCTCTCCTCCTTCCCCGGACCCTCTTCCTTTCCTTCCCTCTCTTTCCTTCTGCCAGAATCCATCTTCCTCTTCCATTCTCTGCCTTTCTCTGCTTTCCCTCCCTCTGAGGGCTTTCATAGAGCTTTGGAAAAGCAGTGCCAGGGTTGCGGAAGCACCCAAGAGCCCTTACACTGCCTTCTCAAAATCAGGCAGGCTTTGGGAAGGTGGCAGGGTCCACTCACCCTCAAAAAAAGCAAAAAAAGAAACCCTCAACAACTCTGTCTGGATTTTCACTTTTATAAATATGGCAACCCTACACAATTCTATATTTACAGGATTAAATCCTCCTCTCCTCTGAAATCTTATCAGTGGAAAGGTGCAAAGGATACCCTTTTAAGGATGAGATTTGGTGGCAACGAAAGCTCAAATGCCCAGTAAACCCAATTTAAATGACAGGTACAGGAGTTGTAAAGTTCAGGGTACCCTGTTGTGTCATGTTTCTAAAACAAAGTATTGGCTCAGTAACTGGCAGGCACTAAACCATCCATCTTGCCATCCTTTGCCTAGCACCTCTGGGTATGTTGCCTGTCAGAGCAAAAACACATATTAGTCAAGGACGACTGCAATGCATTCTACATGGGGCTACCTTATAGAAGGTAACTTAGAAACTACAATTAATCCAGAATGCAGCTGCTAGACTGATGACTGGAAGTGACCGCCGGGACCACATAACACTGGTCCTAAAAGATCTACATTGGCTTCCAGTATGTTTCCAAGCACAATTCAAAATGTTGGTGTTGGGTTTTTTCCTGTATTTTTGTTGGAAGCTGCCCAGAGTGGCTGGGGCGACCCACTCAGAAGGGTGGGGTATATAAACCAACCAACCAACCAACCAATATTATTATTTAGGATTCTAAATCTCTTGGTAACATTTAGAGCAACAGTGGCATGTCACTGGAAGTCGATGACCATACCAATGTGTGCATAAGGGACTCTGGGACAAACATCACCATGGAGAACAAACTTGCACATCAAATTTATTATGAAAAAGGTGAAACAAATCAGATCCTACTGGATTAACTAGGACAACTCTGCTAGGGTAACTGATCAGCTGCCATTTGGGTCCTTCTTTCCCTCAACAGCATCCATCCTCACCTCTCTGAACCATTTGCAATCAAGCTGGTCATTCCTACACAACTTAAAGGACTGATGCCACAGTTTCCAAGTTTCTTGAAAACCAGAGGGCAGGAACAGTCTTGTTCTTAATCTGTTCACAGTGCTTAGTAATTATAGGCAAGTGAGAAATAACAACTCCTTATCACAGATCACAAATTTACTATTGGAATGAACTCATCTTACAACTTACTGAAATATTCACAAAAGTCTGTCCAAGAACTCCTGCTAACAGTATGACAACTTTCACCCCTATTCTTCTGTCCTCCCTTTTGCTTTCCAGTATGTTGATTCCCTCGATACCTGATCGCATCAGATTTTGTATACCGTCTGAAAACTGTCTATAAGTAAAAGGAGGGAAATAGCTATGTGGTATTTTAAAACGCTAACACATTTCTGACATAACATTTCATAGGTAAAAGTTACTTCAGCAGATGCAGAGAGAGAGAGAAAAGGTTTCCCCAAAGACGTCTCAAGTAATAAACACTTTTACATTAAGTCTTTCAGACTTTGGTGTCTATAAGGACTTCATTTGTTTTTACAATTAATATTAATTTGTATTTGAAAAACAGTTCTGTTAATATCCTGTTACACTAGTGGGGATCATTGTACTGGCTTTCACTTGCACAATGGTTTCACTGAATACAGCCCTAAGTGTCATAGAAGGGATCTGCTTTTCTGTTTCCTTGGTCTATTCCCAATGCTCAGCCCACGGTACCATCTGTGGCAACAGTTCCTAAGCCCTACTTAGCCAAGCAACCAGTTTGCTATAGATTTAAGTATGCCATCTAATCTAGGTCAAACAATGACGCTCTATTGCAGAAAGCGAAATACAGATGTACCACACTTCATTTGATCAAAGACAGCAGCGGCACGTCCGAAAATACTGAGTAATCAAGCGGTTCATATGCATACACAAACCTTCACAAATTTTGACTATTGCCACTACTTTCAGCAAAGCACGACTTAAATGCCTGTAGACCTGGAACTATGTTATATTGAATATGCTTGAAAATTAGTGTGGAAAATGGATGTAGAAAGGAGGTAAAAAGTGATACGTTATTTCAAGAGTCCTGCGTACATGTGCATCCATGCACATATGTAGATTTTGGGGGAAAACATCTACTTCCAGTAGCAAGTTTCCTGTGCAATGCCAGATAGCACACAATAGGTTCCTGTGGCTGAGGCAGGAAGTCAACGTGTACTCAGCAAGCCTTAAAATCAATGTTGGCCAAAGTATCTCGACCAAAGAGATGCTTATTAGACACTCTGGAACATTCAGCTTCATGACACATGCAGCCTCATCCCATCCCTGTTTTCTTGGGAGAAACGCTTGCTCTGCTCAATGGGGCTTACTCCTAAGTGGGGACAAAACTGCAGCCTAAAAAAATATCGCTGCAAACTGAGAATAACATTGTGAGAGGAGGAACTGCACTGAGAGATCCACCAATGTAGCAACCTTCAGGATCCCTGAAGTTTATGGCAACAGCAGGATCAGCACGATGGGCAAAACTGCACATAAGTTGCATGCCGGTTCTGGCACATTACACTGTTCCTGCTTCACAGTCTCCTGCTCCCTGCTGCCACAAAGTGGTAGCTGCAGGAACTTCAGGCATGCCTCTATGCGCTCAGACTGGGCAGAGATGCTATCAGTAGTCTACAACGTACCAAACTTTAAATAACTTTTAAGATCCTTGAGTGCTCATATTTTTAAACAAAACTCCATTCTAAATAGGCACAGATAATTTGCTTGTTAAATATATGCTTTGATGAATAGCCATCTTTTTTTAAAAAAAAACCATACTGAAAATAACACCCATTACATATTTTATACTTAAACACGTTTATACCAGTTTTTATCATCTGAGGGAGTGGGTCAGGTCAAGCTTCCCTTAAAAGTGCTATTCTCACACATTTTCTTACACAATGGCATTCTGGTATCATACACAAGTGACCAGATTTTATATAATGGATTTGTAAAAAAACAGCAAAGTTGTTTTTCGTAACTACTAAAAAATGTATGAAAAATGAAGGTGGATGATAACAAAAACAACAATTCAGAGAGATTAGCACTGATAGAAGATGCTATAATTATATGGGTTATTTGAAAAGCATTCTAAGAATTATATACAATGGATCCACTGAAGGAAAAAGCTTTAAGTAGTGATATATAATTTTTTTTTATTAAAAACAATTCATATCTGTTTCTACTACAGTTTCAGAGGCTTAAAAATTCCTACCTGTTGGAGGAAGACAGTCTTTCCAATCAAAATAACCTGCATAAATGCCAGGTTCCAATGAGCCTACTATTGGATCAGCCTTTAGTTCAATGTACATTTCAAACAGTCGTTGATCAAGTTCTTTTAGTGAGTCCATGCTAACCTAAAACAAAAAGGTATGAATATGATTATTTACAATAGTATTATTGTGTGTAAATCTCCCATTTACTAAAAAAGCCAGGCATCTAACACTTTTAGAATGTTACACAATGTATATTTTGGAAGTCAATATTTCTGTTTTTTAAAAAATGAACAAAGAGTCAAGAAGCTTCATAAGAAGCTAGCAGATTCCTCAAAGTCAGATGGATAGTATATTTTGCCAGCCAGAATAGTATATATTCCTTAATCATTCACTTGGACTAAGATGTTGTCCTGCCTGCTAGGATATGCGGAAAAGCTTCTACCTATTGAATTCTCTTCTTTTTATAGAAACCTGACTGGGTGAAGATCCAGGAATTTAGTATTAAGATGAAGGGTTGCTAAGAAATCCTTTTACAGGGAGGCTCTCAAAATGCACAACAGAGGACATTGCCTCCAATACTTCCCCAGCATGCAGGCACGGGGAATAATTTTGTGACAACCAAAGGGCAAAATCATAAGTACGTTGGACTGGGCACTTATGGATGAGGTGCATCAAAGCCTTATTACATTCATTGCAGGTGAAGCCGTGCTGAAACAAGAATGGGAATAATAATGACAAAATTGTAACATCACAGATGTCTATATAGTATGATTATAAGTCCTAAAGACTAGCCATCAGACTTTATAAGTGTGAAAGGAGCAAAGATTAAAGAAAACACATGCCAAACCCATTCCAAGGACTATATGTATGTCCACAAGGATTCTATCAAAAAGGACGCTGCAGGATAGCTCTATTTAGGTTTTAACCAACATTAGTCAAACCAATGGACAAGACTTGGCCAATATAGATAAAAATCATGCAGCAGTACCAATTACGAGTAGTAAAATACAATAGAGATCTGGTAAATACTGATGGGATGGTTGCATTTTGCCTCTCTTGCCAGCACTACTATTGCTACTGCACATTCTCTGTCTTTCTTCCTTAGCACAGAGAACTAGGGCTCAAAGAAAAGGAGAGAGTTCTGTATGCAGGTGCCATAGTGCTGCACTATGTTATTTCTCTGGCACATCTGAATTCCAAAGGGCTGGAAGAGGTTCCAAGAATAGAGCTGTGATAGTACATGTGAGCAGGGTGGAGCAAAAGGATGGGTGGTAGGTATGTTTTGCTACTTGGCTGCATGTTGGGGGCAGCTTCTACTTACCCAACGCAAGGGGCAAATGTTAAGGTTGAAGAAAAGGAATGGTTGAATCTAATTTACAAAAATATAGCCACCATAAATACAGCTGTTTAGAGACACTTTTGTTGTGTCCTGGAAAATGTTAATAGTAACAGGCTTACTATGAAAAGCATGCACACTTCTGTGAAAGAAACTAACTATATAGTCCTAATAAGTCAAAATATTACAGATTAAAAAGTATGTTATCAATGTACAAACAGTCAGGACAATGAGACATCATCTCCCACCCACTTTTGACATTTTTCTTCTTTGTTAAGAAGCAAAACCCCAGCACTTGCCTGTGGAGTTTACCTTTAATATTTTTTAAAAAAATGTTTTATATACCTTTGACATTTTTAAATGCCACAAAAAAACTATTACAACTATATACCACTGACTAAAATTGTTCATAGAAATTTGATAAACGAATGAACATGAATGCAGACACCTTCCCTATCATGAGCTCAAAAAGCTGAGCCTTTTTCATTTAGAGCAAAAAAAAAGAGGGGGGGGGGTGAGAGAAAGCCAGCAGAGGAAATTAAAGAGGTTTATCCAATTAGTAACAAAAACAAGTATTATCCTTCTCAAAGCATCCACTTAACATACATTTCCAGCAGGTTCAGAACAAGCAAAAGAACATATCATAGTCCAGTCCATAGGCTAGACTTCTCTGACCCCATTTTTTTCTATTGCATTAGCCTGATCTGTTGCTTATCAACAGATGGACCCCAATAGTTGGACCTCAACCTGCCTCTGCAGTAGGGTTGCTAGTTTAGGTCTCCAGGCTGGTTGCTGTCCAGCTGCCATCCGCAGAAACAGCACAGATTTTCCTGACCAGCTTCTCTGTCTTTTTATCAGTCCTGTAGTTTCAGATCGGTTTACAACAGAGCATTTGGAGCTCTGATCTTGGCTTCATTCTGCAGGGATGTGGCTAGAGACTCCGGTTTATGTGCATTTGCTTGAAACTCATCTAACTTTACCTTTTCACACAGCATGCAAGACATTTAAGGAATTAATTGCTACAATGATGCAGCACTAGTCACCGATTCATTTTTTATTTTTTTTTACAAAGAATTGGACAAATTCACAGATAGCAAATCTTACAAGAATTTCCAGCTATAATTGAGGACAACGTAGTCTCCCAGTGCAGAAGATGTATACTTCTGATTACCAGATTCTGAGGCCACACAGTAAATGGCTGTGCTCAGCATACACTACGTATGAGTTTCCCAAGGTATTGTGACTGCTGTCACTGAATGCCAGACTAGATTAAATTTTGGTCTGATTTAGCAAGGCAGTTCTTATGTCAATCTACATATTTCTTTATGAATGTGGAATATGCCATACTATGGATGTAGTGCATTTATTCTACATACATACATATACATATACATACATATATATATATATATATATATATATATATATATATATATATATAATCTAAAGTTGTAGTCCCAGGTATAAAATCTGACTGAGTACTTCAAAAAACAACTTGGTAACAATGTAAGTTAAAAACAACAAAACCAAATTCTCTAGATTAAAAAAAAGAGTTTAGGAACAAGATGTAGAAACTACAGCATATGTGCTTCTGAGCAATTGCAGATTAAATTTCTATTCAGTGGTGCTAATCTTATTTATAATTTATTTTGGAAGCCTGCTGAAAACTGAGACTGAAAGAATTGAAATCAAATACTTACTTGAGTGATTTTTTCAGCTCCTTGGAAGCCATGTTTCTCAAAGTGTTCAGCTAGGTTTAGGAAAGTGTGACGTTCTAGATAGCAGCAGTTGCTAAGCACAATTAAAAGTCTCCGCTCCTAAATCAAGGAAGATTTCAACAAGAAAAATGAATTAACGGTACAAGAGAGGCACAACAATTTTGCTAAGAAGAAAGCAATTGTTGTTTAAGACAGAAATCAGGCTAAGGTTACAAATTATGACCATGGGGCAATACTGAGACTTTAAAATAGAATTGTCTGAAAGACAAGTGTAACCTTAACATGGGCACTAAACACAGTATTCAGATGAATTGCCACCCTATTTGCATAGGTGAACCAGCAAGTCTGGTTATACAGCATTGTCCCCAACCATGAGATTCTTGCTGCAACACTGCCTACCTGTCCTTGAGTGGGCAGTGGAGTTTCTGTATCATTGCTATTTGGTAGAGGCCACTTCCATAAGGTAGAGGCCATTTTTAACTCCTCAAAATGTACTGCTAATCTCTCTTTGCCATAACTGAAGCTGTTTCTCGGAGGTCTAAATAGGGGAATTCGGAACATAAATAGAATTTTCGATAGGGCTTTCATCTTAATTGCAATCAATCTGTCCACAATAGCAAGATTGAGCTTCGACCTGGACAAAGCCTTATTTATTTGATCCCACACAAGGCCATACTTAATGATGGAAAAAAAATATAGATTTAGATTTTAGTTCTATGTATGCCCAAATACCTGAATGAGACATAATGCACCTGAAAATTTAATAACATGGAGAACTCCTTTTGGATCTTGGGAGCGATATGAACAAATGTGGGATTCTGATTTTTTTTTTTTTAATCCACCTTCAGGCCAGCCACCAAATCAGACTCAACACCAATTTTAAGTAGCTGAATGAAGGACTCAGAAATAGTAAGAGCTATACCACTCACGCCAGGGACACAGGTGGCGCTGTGTGGTCTAAACCACAGAGCCTAGGGCTTGCTGGTCGGATGGTCGGCAGTTCGAATCCCCGCGACGGGGTGAGCTCCTGTTGCTCGGTCCCAGCTCCTACCCACCTAGCAGTTCGAAAGCACATGAAGTGCAAGTAGATAAATAGGTACCGCTCTGGTGGGAAGGTAAACGGCGTTTCCATGAGCTGCTCTGGTTCGCCAGAAGCAGCCTAGTCATGCTGGCCACATGACCCGGAAGCTGTCTGAGGACAAACGCCGGCTCCCTCGGCCTATAGAGCGAGATGAGCGCACAACCCCAGAGTCGTCCGCGACTGGACCCAACAGTCAGGGGTACTTTCACCTTTACCTTTATACCACTCACATGGATTTCCTAGTAAGTATTCCTTTGCTTTAATTTTAACAACTTTGATTTTTGGATTGTGATGCAGCTTTTTGTCACACCAGCATCATGTACACTGACGCATATGATGCTAGCTTCCTATCATTTGGATTACTCTGTCCGTATGTGTACGTAAAGGTAAGTCACACTTACCAAAGACAAACTAGAGTCTTCATGGATACTTCCAAATAAATCTGAAGATGAAACATCAGCTGAAAGACTGAAAGATTTTGTAAGAAGTTACTGGTGAAGTACTTGTTCTAAACACTTGGAATGTATCTCTACATTACTAACTCAAATTGGGTTTATGGCACTTAAATCCAAAGAAAAACAGATTGCCTATTTTTAACTGCGGTTGTTGCAAGTGGTCATCTGTGAAGTCAGATTTTATCTATGTAGTATGGGATCTATGCCCATGCAAAGCACCATTAAAGAACTTTTAAGAGCTTGGTGATAAAAGGTTTTGGCAGGAAGCCTGCTCCCACAGGGCATGGGTTCTCACTTCCCCTTTCAGTTTTTTCTTCTTCACTGTCATAGAGGCAGCATCTTTAGGAATCTTCAGTTCCATCTCTTTCAGTGGGTGGGGAGTGAGCTAGGCCTTATTTCAACTATAAAGACATACCCCCTTTATGAGACTGCACAGATCCCACAAAGAAGAACCTGTAGTTCAGCAAAGGTGCTGAGAATGGTCTGTTAGAATTCTTGACCTCCCTCACAGAACGGCAGCTCCCGGGGAAGGAATGATTCTGTTTAACAGTATTATAGACATGCACTTAGACCTTATGGAGTATGGCTGGAAGACAATGGGACCTCTGGAGTTAACGGCGCATGAACAATCTCGGCCTAAGTCACAGATTGGAAACTTGTGGCCCTCCAGATGTCAGATTTCAATTGCCATTTTCTCCAGCTGGCATAGCCAACAGCCACAAACGATGGAAGTTGTCATCCAATAACAATCCGGAGGACTACAGGTTTGCCATCGTTTTAAAGTCTTTTGTTCAGAAACATAATATCTAAATTAAAAACAACAACAACATAGAAACAACTCCAAAAACAAGAACCAGAACATTGGAAGAATACCAATAAACTAAGACTAGCTGAAGATGCTGCTGAATAGATATGCTTTAGTGTTGGCAGTTGAACGACAATGAGGGAATGAGCAGGAACTCTGCCTCAGATGATTTCCCTTAATGAGAAGCATGGTACCCCTCTCCATGGGGAAATGGTATTCTACTCTTTGCATGCACATCAACCAGTAATGCAACCAGAAACCACTTGTTGAACTTTGGAATAAGTAGCATGCGGATTACTGCCAAAAAGACCACCACCAGATTATCTTACTTACTGTGTAGTATCTACATCACTATCAGGCTTGGTACTTAGCTGTTCCAGGCAGTCAATGAATACCTGTGAATGATGAATGGAGGGGGAAATCACTATTTAACATCACTACTTTGACTATTAGGAACATCATTAGCCAATGGTAAACTCTCAAACCACAAATTCATAGCATTCCCCCCCTTCACTCTCACAACCTGCAATTCAACCTGTGTCATGTCATCACAGTTTTTGTATTTTATTACTCAGGCCTCTCCACTTGAGAGCTGAAATTAAATTAGTACAGACAGAAGGTATAATCTATGACAACAAACCCACACTTTTATAACAAGTGGATGCATGTACCAATGGTTGCAGTTCTTCATGTTTCAGTTGTGCCTGTTGCTAAAAGCAGGAACTGCACACATTATGAGGAAAACATACCCCAGCTGTCTTTTGTTCATAAGGCAAATGTAGTTGGAGGATGGACTTGCAGGAAGAAATTGGTGGAAGAAGTTGTTTAATCCTGAAGCAGACTTTAAATAGCACCACACTGTGCTCGACTGCACAAAGCAGTTGTGTATTGTGTATTTGAAATGTGAACTCCTCCCTCTCTCCAATCTGCAGGCCTCAGTTCAGACCCCTCTGCTCAGCTACATGGCTTGGTCATTTGCAGCCAGGCCTCCCTTCTACTCATGATCTCCAGTTGTACATGGAAGAGGCAGGGTGCATGCAATTCTGAGTCAGGACTAGCTCTAAGGGAGCTTTGCACAACACAAACTCACATTTGAGAGGGAAGAGTTCACATTCTGAGCTACCTACTCTTGAACCCTCACCCGCCCCTAACTGAAATAGACTAAATGCTAACTGTATGGAAAGCGAATGCTCTCCTCGATTTCTCAAGTACATGGACTTCAACAGACACACATTAACTGCTTAGAGAACTGCCTTGAGCCACACGTTTATATTACCTGCATAATATCAGTGCTCAGTCGGCACACTTCTTCCTGTATTTTTGGATGCTGAAAAACCTAAAGAAACAGAAAATGGTAACTGAAAAAAGCAAGCAGGGGAAAAAAAACCCACTTTCAAATTAATTAGACAAAAAAATGAGGACAGCATATTATGGCGATAGAGTAGAACAGTAAAATCTTAAGGCCAGACTTAGAACTTCCTCTTGGCTCCATCTCATGCCATTCCTGGTTATGTTAGAATGAAGAAAATGCACAGGCAGGGTGGAGTTATATGGGAAGAGCAATGCTAATGTTATTTTTCCAGCATTACCATTGTTTGTGTGATGCAGTGGCACTACAAATAGTATTGGAATAACCTCTTTACTTATCTGAATAGCATTATTAGGAATTCCTTATAATCCCTTCCATTTATCCTGAGGAGTGTGTAAGGAACAGATTATTGTTCTATATACGTAAGAGGCTGAGATGATTTCAGTGTCCTTCATGCTACTCATACCCTTTAATTTCCCAAAACACGACCCGACATGACTTACGCTGGTCTCTCCAGGTTTGCAGTCCAGGACACCTTTAAGCGACTGCACAGAATGCACAATACACTGCTCAAACTGGGATGGCTAAAAGGTAGAGAATAAACAAGAAAATACTTCTGAAACCTAGAAATCATGACTGCAGTGGAATCGTCTGGTTTCCAATCAACCATCTATTTAAAGCTCCCGCTCTGAATGTCCAGTCAGACCATACTGGGATTTATATGCTCATTATATTGTGTAACAGCTATAGGTAAAGGTAAAGGGACCCCTGACCATTAGGTCCAGTCGTGACCGACTCTGGGGTTGCGGCGCTCATCTCACATTATTGGCCGAGGGAGCCGGCGTACAGCTTCCAGGTCATGTGGCCAGCATGACTAAGCCGCTTCTGGTGAACCAGACCGGCACACAGAAATGCCGTTTACCTTCCCGCTGCAGACCTATTGATCTACTTGCACTTTGACATGCTTTTGAACTGCTAGGTTGGCAGGAGCAGGGACCAAGCAACGGGAGCTCACCCCGTCGCAGGGATTTGAACCGCCAACCTTCTGATTGACAAGCCCTAGGCTCTGTGGTTTAACCCACAGCACCACCCGGGTCCCTTGTGTAACAGCTATAGTGCCATGTTAATTGGAAGTCAATGTTGCTGACCGTTTGCAATCTCATTATTAAAAATACCTTGCCTATCCAGTTAATAATACAGGGCTCTCCTCTCCCCTTAACGAATCGCAGGCTGAGAAATAGTAACACAGCAAGCTTCAAGACTGAGTGGGAACTTGATCCTAGTCTGACACGCCACTATATTTTACTAGCTCTCCATATATTGATATATGTATAAATTCAAATAAATGTAATTGCATTTGCTAACATTGATCCTGGCTTATCAGGACAAGATGACTAGGGCATGTATCAGAGTTTTCACTGATATGAGGGGATAGAAAAAGGTGGGATTTTCACAGCAGAGGGAGAATAAATGAGGCTACTTTTCACCAGTAACTCATGCATGGGGTTAAGCTACTACATCATCATAACTCACTCATTAAAGTAGATTAGGCTGACTAGGCCCAAGACCCCCCAGCCAGTTTCATGCTGAGCAGGGAGTTGGACTTAGGCTACAGAATCCACCATTCAATACAGATGCCTAAAGACATAGCAGCATACCCACCAAACTGGTTAGGCCTTCATTGTCCACCACCCAGTCTTCTTTTTCAGCTAATCTCTTTACATCTGCAAAAGGAGACAAGTTTTTAGATGGTTATTTTTCTGTAAGAAATAAATAAAAAATGACAAAAGTCCTCTGTCTATCACTGTAGTGATTTGTCATCCAATACATTGCTGCTGGTACCTTAAAAAGATGGCAGCAACTTTATTACGCATCAAACATGCTTACAGCAAGGCAAGTCAGCTAATTATAGGCATGTGACAGGTTGGATATAAAGCATGCTGTGTCACAGAGATTATGTGTATAGTTGTTTTATGATATAACACTAATGCGGCATATTGAAGCCACAAGAGTGAAAATGACTGTTTTGAAGACCAGTACTTGTAATCCTTTGCTGAATTGTCATTTCTACTTTTAATATGATGACACAGCCGTACACCCAGTTTACTAAAACACTTGAAAATAAGAGCATCTAATGGTACGCTCAACATATATGAAGGTAAAAATCACAAAGAGGAAAACATCATTTAGGAAAAAAATCCAATCAGAAGGACACTTGTGTTGATATACACCCAACAAGACAGATAAATAAAGTGTATTTTACTACCTTCAGCTGTATGCTGTAATGTGATCATTATACAACGAACTCTGAGATCCAAAATAAGATCCTGGATGATCTGAAGCATATCATTTGGTATTTCAAGTGCAGCAAGAGATTCATAACTAAGCCTGGAAAATGGGGAAAATAATGTGAAGTTATAGTTTTTGATGTAGTTCAGATGCTAAGGGGAGTCATAATTTCTTGAAACCCCCTAAGTTTTGAAGAGAAGTAGGCTTAAAAAAAATAACAAAACCACAGCACCCCCCTCTTTTCTGTGAGAGCCACTATGCTATCATTATTCATCTGTACTGGGTACTTAATTCCATTCTCAAACTCAATATACTCTGCACTGCCTGGGAAATTATCAACTGCTGGCAAGGGAGGCCACTTCTATCTCGGATAGTGTGTGATCCAGCTGCTAAGCTCCCCTTCCTTGCTTCAGAAGACCTCAGTAGGTGCTGTTGCCTGGGAGCGGCCATATGTGAGCAATGGAAACTGCCTCCATCACAGAGCTGAGCAATTTCTAGCTGCTCAACTCCTTTCCTTTGCGTTAGAGGCCCTCAGTGGGAACTGTTTCCTGGATGACACCAGGGAAGAACAAGGATCATTCAGGAAATGCTGTCTGAATAATCCTGGGACTCAGCTATACAGCTGTAAATACGAAGCTTTAAATGTGTTGCAAAGTGCAATATACAAATGTGACACTAGATGGCGATACTGAGCTGTGCAAAATTCGATGTATTTTTTCAAAACTTTTTTTAAAAAAGCATTTTCACAGCGTTTTTTTAATATGTGTGTAGATTCCACCCTGGTTTCATACAGACGCAACAATTTCCATTCCTGTTTGGGTAGAATCACTTCAAGAACTTTTAAGAGCTGCTTTGAGAGTGTTCCAGAGCTATAAACTGATATTTAAGCATTCTAAATAAATATTTTCTCCTATTTGTATGTCTGTACTACGTGGTCCCAAGAAGCCTAGAAGTGACAATACTGATGCTTTGATAACACACTCTGGTTTGGTTTGGTTTGGTTTTTTGTCACGGCTGCTTGGCAATGCTGTAAGCCTTCTTCTCCCCAACCCCCAGCTAACAAGCTGATGCCTGACTCCATCTTTTGAGTGCTTCCCACTTGCCATAATTTCTATAAATACTATTTGTCAGCAATCTACTCCAGTAAAGGTACCTGGATAGTTGCACTGCTTAAATACTGTTTAACACCTTCTTGCCTTTGCTGTCTGTGTCTCAGCCATCCATTTCCCTGGGTTGTTGATCTGGATCAGGGCCAAGCTGTCATAACACCATGACTCCCAATTGTCTGGCTTCACACAGGACCCACGACTAGGTCAGAGAGCAGAGCTTACTGAAGCTTAACTCCTAGCCACTTATCCCAGTGCAAAGGTGTTCTACTGAGTTGCCACAGTACTTACCTAACTGTCTGGATGACATGAGGTAACCATTGGCCAGAAAGTTCAGATTTCATCTCCCAGCCACCATATTCTCTCAGTTCACTTTCTCCAAGGCTGAATGGAAGCAAAGCACCGCGGATCAGTTTGACCAGGGACTTCATCACTTGCTGAATCATCATCTACATCAGGAAAAGGAAACATTTCGTGGATAAACACTGGAACATGTGTAACAAGTTGTGCTTTATGTAACCAGTTAATTCATAAGACCAGGTTTTTTTTTCAGATGGAACTCATTGGAACTCAGTTCTGGCACCTCTCAGGTGGGTACCATTCCATTGCCATTAAAAGAGAACAAGGGAGACATTCATGGTGAGTTAACTGCTAATTTATTCTACTTATTTCTAGTTCAATGCATAATATATCAACTAAAACAACAACAGACCATAAATGGGGTTTCTCCTGCTCATTCCCCCCTCTCCTCTAATTTTATTTAACTTATACCTAATGTGCAATAAATAAATAAATAAATAAATAAATAAATAATAATTTATTATTTGTACCCCGCCCATCTGGCCGGGTCTCCCCAGCCACTCTGGGCGGCTTCCAGTAAACATTAAAATACATCAACACATCACAGATTAAAAGCTTCCCTAAAGAGGGCTGCCTTCAGGTATTTTCTAAAGGTCATATAGTTATTGATCCCTTTGACCTCTGACGGGAGGGCGTTCCACAGGGCGGGCACCACTACCGAGAAGGCCCTCTGCCTGGTTCCCTGTAGCTTTGCTTCTCGCAGTGAGGGAACCGCCAGAAGGCCCTCGGAGCTGGACCTCAGTGTCCGGGCAGAACGGTGGGGGTGGAGACGCTCCTTCAGGCATACAGGACCAAGGCCGTTTAGGGCTTTAAAGGTTAGCACCAAAACTTTGAATTGTGCTCGGAAACGTACTGGACATAAGACAATGGAAAGGCTATTATGTGAATATGTGAACGTCCAGAGAATCTACTGCAGATCTGCCACATCAGAGAGAGCCAATTCCTGCCCTGCCTAACTGCACCAGCTATTTGAAGGGCAAACAAATGGTTGAAGCATGGTGCTAGGCCCAGTAAGGATGGAGAGCTCATAGAGCTTTAAAACCAGTATCTTCTTGATTGGGTGGTAGCAGCTTGAGTGCACTGAGGACTGTATGTCTCATTAGGCCATCCCATTACAATATATTATTAAAAATAAACCTCTGCTGATCTTCAAATGTTTTACACCCTTCCACTTTGGGTGGCTGCACACCTACTTACCTTGAAATCATTCTGTCTTTGTCTAGCGTTCTTCTTTGATCTTTCCATTTGGCCTGATTTTTCAGCAGTCTTGGGAAACAGAAAAACAACAATAGAGATACTACGGCTGATAGCCATTGCGAACATTCACCTAGAACAAATCAGCAGGTCTATGAATTATATCTTAGTCATGGTATATGCTCAGGTTAATTCTTAATAGACAAAGTCTAATTGGTGTAAGAAACAGTAGAAAATCCATGCTTGGATCAAACATATCAACATGCCAGAAAACTTTGGCAAATTAATAAATCAAAGAAGACTAATGTAGTAGTGTAGTAGTAGGTGTTGTAGTAGTAGTAATAGTAGTAGTAATTTTATTATTTATCTGGTTGGGTTTCCACAGCCTCTCTGGGCAGCTTACAGCATATCTAAAAACATAATAAAAACATCAAGCTTTTAAAACCTCCTAATACAGGACTGCCTTCAGGTGTCTTCTAGAAGTTGTGCAATTCTTTATCTCCTTGACATCTGAAGGGAGTGCCTTCCACAGGGAGGGCGCCACTAGTAAGAAGGCCCTCTGCCTGGTTCTCGCAGTGAGGGAACCACCAGAAGGACCTCAGCGTCTGGGCTGAGTGATGGGGGTGAAGACATTCCTTCAGGTATATTGGGCCGAGGTTGTTTAGGGCTTTAAAGGTCAGCACCAAGACTTTGAATTGTGCTTGAAAACGTACTGGGAGCCAGTGAAGATCCTTTAGGACTGGTGTTATATGGTCCCGGTGGCCACTCCCAGTCACCAGTCTAGCTGCCGCATTCTGGATTAGTTGTAGTTTCCGAGGCACCTTCAAAGGTGGCCCCACATACAGCGCATCGCAGTAGTCCAAGCGGGAGATAACCAGGGCTTCTGCTGGAGAGGAACACCCTAATGCAGAAGCCACTGTCAGTGGGGTGTCTCAGATCTGCTGGAACTTGTGCAGACCCTGCTGCCATCATGTGACGTAAACAGGTCCAATCTAGGACTCTACACTGTACTAGCTTGGAAGCTGCTGCAGTGAAGGGGTATTTTCCCTGGCTGCTGCTCCTCCACCACCACCTTGTGCCCTGGGCCTGCACAAAAACCAGAGCGGTGGATGCAGCCCTGGCTGCACCACTTTATCCAGTCTTGCTGCTGATGTCCAGGGGTTAGGATTACAGCCTTCACATATTGTTATACGTGAATGACATCTAATGGACAGTAGTGATGATGGCAAAACTGGAGTTTGGAAAAATGCCTCTTTATTCTTTTATTTTTTTAAACGATAAAACTTGTCTTTCTTTTGTTATTTTTAAAAAGTGATGTTTCTAATATGGGTGAAACTAAAATGGCAGTAACGGAGTTCATATTTCCTATATTACATTCAAGTATACAGAGCCAAGTCTGTCAGCTACAAAAACCCCTTTTTCTATACTTTCCACTTTCTAAAGTAATAATCAGACCCTGCCTACTAAGAATGAGCCTAAGTATGTACTGCCCCATTTAAATATTTGCTAAACATAGGAAGCTGATTCAACTCGGTCTGTCTGTATACCTTGCAAATTTTCAATATTCATTAAACCTGTTTTGCTTACTTCCTGTGTTGTTCAGTCTAGATAAGTTGATCAGAGGGAGAATGTGACAGAGCAATGGATGACTCCATCTTTGTGCAAGGAGTTAAAATCAGATGTCCTGTGCTCCCTCTCAACCCTATAGATTCTAGAAACACGTAAAGGTGCACCAAAGCTCCCCTCCACCCGCCACTGATTTTGCTGAATAGTTATGCACCTTCCTATACAGACCTCTGTGGTAAGTACCAACGGTTAGTTCTGTGTACAGTTTCAATCTGTACACAGAAATAGGTCTCCGTTTAGCTACAAACTTTCTGCTGAAAAAACTGAAAACCCTAACCAAAACGTGTGCGTTTTTAAAGAAATACAGATCACCCTTATAACTTCGAGAAAATAAATCACAGTTCCTTTATTACTGGTTGTTTCCTTTCAATCATTGCTCATCACTTTCATGACTAGATGAGGCCCCTGCGGTTTTGTTTTTTGTTTCTTTGTGCCTCAGGGTCTATGCTCAACTGTCCTTTTAGCTGTAAATTGTCAGAAATTCGGAACAGCCATAAAAATTATGGGCTAAGTGGGATGAAACCCCAAACTGTTTCTCTCCCTGCCTGCTTAAGTGTGGACTTCGTTTTAAGACACCCAGAAGTGCCCTGGATGTTGAACTTTGGGTGCATATGAAAGTCCAGACGTCAAAAGTACTAGAGGAAAATAATGGAGGACCCTTCCCTCGTCCTCTCAGAAGATGGGGGGGCTCCAGGTTTGGGGGGCACAATGTTTAATGCTCCTCTAATAGGTATGAGAACTCCTCCTTTTCAGCCCTCTCATCTGCCATACAGAAATGCAGGCAGCTGTGGCTGATCTTCGGTGCGGTAGTGGAAATAAGGTAATGAAGGGGAGCTGCTGTCAGGACTGCCATGCAGGGGGACAGAGGGACCCAATCCCCTCCACCATGCCCACCATCAAGAGAGGGAAGGCATGGCAGAGTAGCAGGGGCCCTCCCTGTATCTTAGATCAGTGTTGCTAATCACTGATGCTGGCCTGCAGCAGAACCAGACAAAAAAGGCATTATTATTATGTATTAGGTTTATATTCTGCTTTCCCCCATGCCCTCAAAGCAGTATACTTGGACCTCCTCTCCTCCACCAATTCTTTCCTCAGAAGAGCCCTGAGACATAGGTGAGGCTTAGAAATAGTGCTTTGTTCGAGGTCATTCAGTGAGCTCCATGGCAAAGTGGGGAGATATGAATCTCAATATCCCCAGGCTAATTTGATAATCTAACCCAAGCATAGGCAACCTTGGCCCTCCAGATGTTTTGGGACTACAATTCCCATCATCCCTGACCACTGGCCCTGTTAGCTAGGGATCATGGGAGTTGTAGTTCCAAAACATCTGGAGAGCCAAGGTTGCCTATGCCTGCTCTAACCACTAGACATATTGGATCTCAAGGAGTTTAAGGAAGCAGTTTCAATCCAGTTGCATTGACAAGTCTCACACCGGCTGTCCCTAGGCTCTTCACGGAACGGATCATCTGTTTTGGCTAGCAAGAGGGAACTGAGAGAGCACAAAGCATGACTGATACATAAGCAAAAGAAACCTGGAGAAAGATGTCATGTTCCTCAAAGAACTGTATATAGCTGAAAGTATGGGAAAGACTGAATGCCATACCTCACTAAAGAGGCTCCCATTCACATAAGAAATCCAGAGTTTCCAGAAGTTGGGGAGCTGGCTTACGACAAGCTTTGTTAGCTTTTCGACAAACGCCACCTGCTGAGGAGCTTTAAATCGCCAAGCTGGAAAAGGGGCAACAAAATCAGCAGTTAACTACTGAAAGATCATTGGTAAGGAATTGTTTTCAATTGTAGATGTGTCATTGGAATTCGTCTGCTTTACAAGTTTGACTTTAGGCAATTACAGAGGGGCTCACATCAAGAAGGAATTTTAACTGATTAACAACCATCTGAGAAACATGCTACTATGAGGGGCTGGCACATGATTCCATCATGGTAGAAGAAATAATTTGATTGGTTTCTCATAGGTTTCAAGTTCTGGTGACAGCACACTGTAAGGATGCTGTGAGGATGCAGAGGAAAAAAATCATCATTGATCTACATAGCTCTTTAGAATATTCAAACCACTTCACACAATTATTCTACTGTAATCCTTACAACTGAAGACTGAGGATGAAATTGCAGGAAATGGCATAAACAGTATCAGTTGCTTAAAGACACCTAGTGAGTTCATGGAAGAAGTGAGAAATAAGCCAGGAAAACTTCCTGATTCATGGATTTATTTAACAAAATGTATATATCACTTGATTGTAAGAAAACCTCCAAGCCAGGCATGTCCAACAGGTAGATCATGATCTACCGGTAGATCACTGGACGTTTGCGGTAGATCACTGGTAGATCACTGGCTCACCCAAAGAAGCTGAACAACTGTGGGTCCCCTAAAAATAGCTCAACATTTTACCTCCATGTTGAAAAAACTCAACAACTTTGACCCGAACCCCCCAAAATGGGCCTTCCTCCTTCCTAAAAAAAGCTCAACAACTTTGACCTGAATCCCCAAAAAGGAGGTAGATCACTGCCAGTTTTAAACTCTGTGAGTAGGCATCTGCTTATGCGACCAAACTTTCTCCCCACAACCCAATAATCTGCTCCAGAGGGTCGGAGCATCCCCCAGAGCAGATTCTGGGGGCACATGGGTGGGGAAGACGAGAAACCAGAATTCCTGTTGCACAAAAAGATTTCCATTGTGCAAACAGGCAGAACTGATCAGGGCATTACACCAGCAAAGAAGCGGGACTTCATCAAACTGCCAACACCGGTTTCTCAAAAAGCAGAACAAGAAATAAAATCCCAGCACCTACTTTCAGCACGACTGGACTGATTGCTGCTGCCTCTTTTCAGTGAAGCACTCCGACTGAGATGGCCAAGTGAGGAGGAGCGCACTTCACTGTCCAGATCCAACATTGGACTGTGCAGTAATGGATTGCCTGGGCAGTGGGAGGAGGAGATGATTATTGGCATTAGCAATCTGTTGATCTGAACAGTGTTAAAACACACAAAATAAACATAGCAAAGTGTTGAGGTCTACACAGACAGGCGGGTGCATGAAGAAAATGATGTATACTTTTCTATTCTTTACGATATATACTTTTTTCCAAAGGGCACACCCATGCTTCAGAACCCACATGGAATTTACCTTTCTGATATAAACAACACTAGCTCATTTCCACTATTCTTTGGTAGGCCAGTAGCTTTATTACTTTTTGCTGCTCCTGCAACATTGGAGGTGGACTTCAGAGCATGAGCTGATGCACATAAGGGTAATTTCTATGATGCAAGTATAGAGGTAAGCAATATAGAATTGGGTTAGAGGCAGCATAGGAAATCTACTGCTCCTCCCTAAATTTATGGCCCGTACGCTCGGCCGCTCTACAGCTGGGGGAGGCAGCGGGCCATCTTGTCACCCCCCCGGGTTGCACCCGGGGCAAACCGCCCCCGCCCCCCTTCGTACGCCCCTGGGTGCTGTCCATCTTCCAACCACAACTGTCTGGTAGTTAGAAAGACAAAAGGTCAGAGGTGAAGCTGGCGGAAGCCAGAGAGATAGAACCATGTCTGATTTCTGCTAGGATCCAAGGCTGCGGCCATGGAGGAAGCAAGACCCTCTTGGGGTGTTAATGCCACGAGCCCCTCTGTCGCAGGCTCAGGTTGTATATATGTGTAAATAAACCATATATCCTAAAGATACCACAGTCTCTGCTGTCCCTTATTCCAAGAAAACCGAACCTTGGAACCCCTGGAATCTTACACCGCTCAGAGATTGGTGGCATGCAAGCAATATTGAAGATCAGTTCTCTTGGCTTTCCTGCAAAGAAGATTGTGATTGGTTGTTGCACCACTGTCATTTTAAGGCTGCAAATGTAGAATGCGTCAAGCTTCTTTGCAAATCTAATTTGACTTCTTTTTAAAGAAGCAGGCTTATAAAGGATTATGCTGTAAAATACAGATCTGTTCAGTCTAGTTCAGCCATGTTCAGGCATTGTCTGGGCCTGGCTGCCACTGCTACCAGGAAAGCTTGTGCAGAGGACCCTAAGTCAGTGTTTCTCAACCTTTTCTGGGCAACGGCACACTTGTTTTATGAAAAAAATCTCGCGGCACACCACCCACAAAATGGCGGCGGCAACGTCGCTATGGTAACGGAAATCACGGAGTTATGCGCCCAAAGCAGCCCCACTGGTGGGAATATGAATCACAGCTTCCAACTATACAGCATCATAGCTGCTGCCATTGAAAATGCTGGTTTATCAATATCAAGCAGCAACAGCCAGACCACCCTTTCACTCAGGGTCTAGATGCTAGGCCCAATAGGTTTTAAACGCCCAAGGCACAATTTCTATGCGTCCAAATGGATGCACCCAAAACCACCACGGCCATATCCGCGCTGAAGCTCCTCACCTTTCCAATCATTGCATCCGTCTCTCTCCCTCTCCCTCTCTCGCGTCCTCCTCACATGGATCTCACAGCATCCTGCCTCGCCGACAGCCCATTGCAGCGAAGAGAGAGGCGGCGCAGCGAGAGGAGCCGGGGGAACAGGTACGAGGCGAGAGGAGGAGGAGGAGGAGGACGGACCTGCTGCAGTCGGGAGAGGCTCCCCTAGTTCCCCCAGCCACCGCCGCCGCCGCTTTCCTCCTGCCCCTCACGCCCAGACTCCCTTCAGCCAGCCGCCAGCCCGACTCCCAGCCTCGCCAGTCCCTGACTCAACATTCCCAGCATTCCCGAGGAGCTGCCCGCTCGCCCGAACTGCGCGCCTCGCGCTCTCCGCCGGGGGCAGCAGCGAGCTTCCTCGGATGGGGCCGACTGCAAACCGGACCTCCAAAGGCTTGCTTCTTTCGCCCAGGCGCCCGTCTCCCTTTGCGCTCTGCAAGCCCGGAGATGGGAGGGAAAGAGGGAGGGCTGACACCGCTGCCCGAGGCTTGGCGGGAGGCGCCCTACCCACTCCAGAGATACTCGGGTTCGCGCGCAACCCAATGGCTCGCACGCATTCAAGGCGAACGGTGGCCAACCACTGGAGCCGCTGCTACGCGTTTGCGGCGTGGGTCCCTAACGGTTTTCTCGCGGCACAGTACTGTGCCGCGGAACACCGGTTGAGAAACGCTGCCCTAAGTGCCAAATGATGTGATGTGCATATTCTGGTATAGATTGGCAGAAAACATCATGATTCTGATAGGTCAATCAGCTGTTTTAGGACACCAGCTCAGTCAACCACAAAAGAAAGTTACAAATGTAACCTTTATGGAAATTTACTGCAACCTTAGGTAAATCTTTAACTCCTGACTGAAAAAGTATACTGTAAACAATTTAATACAAATATTCATGAATTTTCTCAAATACTGTCAATATGTAATTATTAAACAGCACCCACCTACTTTCAAACAAAAAATAAACAATTTGGCAGCCTGGCCATTCAGTCCTTTATTTCATGGAGTGAGTGATTTAAGCAATGGGTCTACACGAACTAAAGGAACTGTTATTTAGGTTAGCTGCAAAACAATATTTAAGAGTAAAGCTCAGGCACTAACACTGCAAAGGAGGGGGGGGGAAGTACAGGGAATTTTCAAAAGTACTTGAAAAACACATCTACTCATGAAGATGTATATATTGAGTGTGGGCATTTGACCGATATTTGCAGAATGGCTTTTAAACTAATTAAATTAGCATTAGCGTAACCTCTCTTAAACAGGAAAACCAAACAAAAACAAACAAAAAGGAAAGCATGCTAATTATGATTTTTTTTCTTCCCCAACCCAAAATTCACAAGGGTATTCGAGAAACCCTGTTGAAATTCTAAATGCTTTGAATCACTCATTTTACATACATATGGTTTTGGCTCTGTTGCTTAAAACTAAGCCAAATAATCTGTAAATTTCCTGAAAATCACTGGAAGAATATAGTAAGACAAAACAAAATTGAAACAAAAGTATTCTGTTTGGCATGGCTTTTTCCAGGTCTAACACACTTCTTCATACATTAAAGCTATACATTATCCCTCTCTTTGCATATTCACATCAAAAACATTTTTCTGGCATTTTAGTATTTGTTGATTTTTTAAAAAAAAGTTTCCAGAATGTTTCAACTTGCATTGCAAAAGGAAAAACTATGGGTTTCCCCCCTCCTATGTGCTTTAGATATTTCAAAACACATTTCTCATTTATGCATTGTACCCTATTTCAAGTTCAAAGGATTTCTAGAAATTAGGATTTTTTTAAATAAAAAAAATGATAGCTTAGTATACTGGTATGATTATTTCAAAAAAATACACCAGCTCAAAAAGTGACCCTTTTGTAGTATTGGTCAAAACAGCTTGTCTGTTACTAGACTGATATGATGAGAGCATGACTACACCAAATTGCCACTCCTGCACACAAAAAAAAACCCACAAAAAAACCACCCACCAATGATTTGTTTATTCACCAATAATAGAAAACAGGGCAAAGAATACGCTCTTGTTCCACTAGAAACCACATCATCAGTTTGCAGTGGTACCAGGAAAAGAAAGTTTAACATGAAACTAATTTCTTAATTGGTTGTCTAGCATTACAAGAAAGTATAACACAGGAGCAGGGAATGGCAACAGCACATATACCCTCAGGACTAATGAACATCTGGAGCGCATTAGCAAAGCTGACTTTTTTCCAAGTTGTCCAGGAGATAGCGCTTCAGGACTACACATTGCAGCCAGGGGAGAAAAAGAGTTCTTGTACAAATCAGCATTCAAACACCACTCACTCAGAACAAAAAGTTAAAGCGTAGCCATTTAAAACCATGCACTGCTATTTTAAGCACTGGATGTAGATGTTATTATCTAGCTGGCTGTGTTTCCCCCAAATTCAGGAAAAGTTATTGTAGCTTTCATAGTTTAGACATGCATTGAGGGGAAATTTTGGGGCTCACGATATACTGGAAGAAGGTGTGTTGTGTGTGAAACACTCCTAAATTGATTGCTATATTTTTTTTAAAATATGTTTGCCATAACTAAGAGTAACAAAGAAAACACAAGACATGTTCAAAATAACATAATATATCTATGAACAATTGAGAAACCAACTGATCTTAAACAGAGCAAGTGCCTACCTTTTAAAAGGATACTTTTTAAACATTTCGGTATACTACTTAAAATGGCGTTTATAGAGACTGAAATTTATAATCTACCGGTATACAAAGCTGCAACTGTGTTGGGAAAATTCACATTTGCACAATCCATGTACAGGTTTCAATACAGGTCCCTAAAAATTAACGTGAATCAGCTATTAAGAGTGTGGCTATAGATAAATTTGCTAGAAGTCTAGGTTTAGCAAGAAGATTACTAATTTTGAACTAGGAAGCTTTGATTTTTTTTAAGAAGCAATGCACAAATGTTTGGTGGCAATTTCATTTCCCCCAGAACATTTTATTTTTTCCACAACTTCATCTGCACAATTCACGTTAAGCGAGACACGCGGTTTAACGTGGTTGATAAGAGCTAATGTAAAGTTTAATTCTATCTGTTTTTGATTTTTTAGCAAAAACATTCCAATGAAATTATTTGTGATCTTGCTTTAAGCACATGGCTTATCCAGCGGATCTTTGTTTATATGAAGGAAAACCCATCAAATAACAGAAAAATCAACTGTTACGCATACAGTCTGTACACAAGTTTATGAAAGTTCTACAGATATGTCGCAACGTAATGAAGTTGCAGTATTTTCTCTTGTTTTGCACACCATATCGTGGTCTCCCCTAAAGGCTACAATAGTGAGAAGAAACACTGATCTATAGCTGTTGGATTCTCTGAAGGGCAGCAGACTTCCTTACCGCCCTTAAACACCTTTGAACATTTTTTCCTGTGCACAGCAGGCCCTTGTCCTGAGCTACAGTCCGACCACCCACCGTTGCTTGTTGACCAAACAGGCAGTGCCTTAAGCCTGCACCGACACAAGTAGGATAGGATTCCTTTCAAACACGCCACACAGAAGACTTTCAATTTGCCGAAGCAAGAAATTAAGGAAGTTCCTTTAAAATTAACCTGAATCAACAATGTATTTTTAAATGTCCTGTTTGTTCCCCATATCTGTCTATATTTGGAAACTAAGACGAGCCATTTATGAAGCGCATATTTAAAAAGATATTGCTAATAAAAATATGCCTTTCATTTACAAAGCTTTTTGCTATCATAACTGGCAACCAGTTCACTTTAGAAACATTTTTTTACATTTAAAACAAATATACATTTTTGTATTGAACAAAGTGGTTTTAATATCTATCAATTGATTGAAAAATGATTTTTAAAAAACCCTGGGTTACCAGATTTTGCAGTGTATTGAAGTAAAATCTGCCATTAATATTTAGATTGTTTCTGAGTTCCTTCTTTCAGTGCTTTAGGTGAATGGTAAAATCCTGAATGCGCCCTCCTAAGAGTTTTATGCATTTAAAATGTGGGGAAGCTCAGAATTAAGGGTCAGAGTCTAATCCACAAGACTTTGTGGTCCTTTGAAAACTGAAGTCTTGCAGCAAATGTCTAACATTAGTTATACACAGAATAGACCTACTGAAATCAATGGGCTCAAGTTACTTAACATTTATTTTCATAGGTGTACACTGAATATGCCTTAGTTGGATATTCCACCCCCCCCCACCCCCATGGTTAAGAATTGAAAATTATGGAGCAGTTTTGAAAATGAAGATAAAACAAACTACATATAAAAAGAAAAATTAGAAAATAAACCACCATGTTACTTTAATATTTGGACTAAGCTCTAAATGCCAGTGCAAGTGAGCAAGAACTGTACCAATACTATAGTCCAGGGTTTCCCAAACTAGGGTTTCTAGCTGTTTTTTGCAATACAATTCCCATCATCCCTGACCACTGGTTCTGCTAGCTAGGAATGATGGGAGTTGAAGTCCAAAAACAACTAGAGACCCAAGTTTGGGAAACCATGTTATAGTGGCACACAGACTCATGCCACTCCTCTAGGACTTTCTGAGGAAGCAACTGTAGAGAAGGCATAACTGTACATTGTCTTTGAACTTCATCATGATGTCATTTTTGAATGAACAGTCCACTCATGTGTCCCTGATGTATGCATGTCTAGATTAGCAAAACACTGCAGTGAATGCAAATTAGAGCTTTGTTTGTTTTAAACAAGGCAACCTACATCCTCTGTCTCATATGCCCAGGGAAGGGTGCCATTTCACAGACCGTGTCAGAAGGCTCCTCTTTGGCTGCACCTGCTAAAAGTTGGAGGGAAAGGGAAGAAATAGGATCCAGCTGCTCAACTGCTGCTGTACTTGCTGCTGCCTTCTGTTCAGCATGGAGGAGGTCAGCAATTACTCTGAACCCAATTCAAATTGCTGTAGAGCGAATTTACCCATACAGACTTACCCGTAGTAAGACTCTGTGGTTGGCTTTGTGACAATGTGGAGTCTATGTATGACCTATTTTAAGATGCCTTGACATAGTATGGATTATACGATGACCCTCTCTTGTGTAAGCCCCACTGAAAAGAGTTGCATAATACCAAATCTATTTAATACAGCATGTGCCTCTGAGTGCTGGTCTTGATTGAACTGCATAAAATTCAGAGGAACTGGAACTGGTTTAATTTGAGCAGGGTTTATATAGACATTTCTCTGAAGATTTCAAGAACCCAGTAGACCAATACTGACCTTTGCTGAGCTTTGTTATACTTTTTAAGATCTGCAATATTTTGGCATAAATGCACTTGTAGTCATGTTCATTTTAAGATGCGGCCAACGGAAGTAGGTTAGCTACCTCAAAAGTTGTGAAAGGTCTGCTAAGCTGGCAAGGGCTCAAGAAGCAAATGCCAAGCTGCATAACGATTATTAGTTTAATTTCATAACTGATATTACATTAAAGCTTTGTCTGAGCATTCACCATTAAAAGAATATTTCTATTAGGAACAGGGGATGTGAGTTAGGGATGAAATAACTCCCAGCTGCAAGAGGCCTTCTTCCAGATGTACAGTATGCAAAGGCAACAGAGGAGAACCAGCTGCTAGGATAACAAATTGAAAAGGCTCCTTTGACACAGGCCCTGTTGGCCTGTCTGATCAAACAAAGATAGATCATTCATTGCAAGGTGAATAGAAGTCTGGTAGGAGGCACGAAAGGGCAAAGATCTGTCTGATTTCCTAGCACTTAGGCAAAGCTACTGGCACGTTAGCACTAAAAGCAAACACATATCTTTACTCCAGGAACAGAAACAAATTTCACAATTTGCTTGATACTCATACTTTTCTATCAAAGTTGAACATTTTGCAAAAGTGCTCAGAGATTCTGTAGGAGCTAGCATGATATCAAGCATACCTAGGAAAAAGTTAAGGCTTTTCTACAGATATATTTAAAAGACTTCATTTCTAAACTGCATAGCACTCCCCTCCTGATTTTCTTGTTTGTTGTGCTATACAACTTGCACTGGGAAGTCCATTTGAAACCCTCTTTCTTCCACACAATGCCAACAGACAAAAAGAGAAGCAGTAATCAGGCAGAAGAGCCACAGCATATTACTGTATTTCCCCAGCAGCGGAAATCAGTATTTTAAAGCACTAAGATTTCTGCCACTCTGGGGAGTCTTCAGCCCAACTCAGACATAATGATCTCAGGCTGATAAACCATGCTTTATTGGCCCCCAAACAAACAGAGAGCCTGCGTATTCCACTTTTATGTATTGCCCTTGCATGCCCAGCTTTAGTACTGACATTGTGACTTATTTAAACCACAGTTTCCCCTTGGTTGAACTGTGGTTTAATACTAACCAGGATCTAAAACCAGATCAAACTCGGCATGCCTTAATCATGCACTTGGTCCTAGCAAAGACAGCAATGCACTATAAACTGTTTAAACCCACTCACATCTTTTCCCAGACAGTTACTTATTTCTTTCCAGTCCCTCAAATGCAAGCTACCTTCTTGCATTAAAAAAAGGTTTTGCAGCTTTTGGGTCCCTGGAAGAAGAGGCCAGGGTTCTTTCCTAGCACATCAGCTCAGGAATGCTCTCACGGGAGCTCCAGCTGTCACTGCTTCTCTTGATCACCAGAAAAAGGGGATGGCAAGACAAGTAGTGGCTGGATATCATTCCTACCAGGAAGGGAGTTGTGTTTTTGTATCTTCCTCCCTGTCAGTTTCAAGAATCGTAAGAATTCATATGAGAACATGGTAATAACTTGTAAAATAAGATGGATCAAAACTGAATAGCTGAAAAGGTTTATGTATGTGAAATATATACAAAGAGAGAGAGAGGCAACGGGGGGGGGGGGACCTATACTGCAGTCTTCAGGTTTAATGGAGAACACTTTTCCAAACAAAAAATTAATTACCTTTTTGTTCTTTAATATAGCTCTCTTTACAGTTGTGCATAAGCTGCAGAATCCACTTATGTTGGGCAGCGATACATTGCCAAGCTGGGTCCCCTTCTGCATGGAGATCAGAAAGATACCTGCAAAATTATTATGCTGAATAAATGAGGATTCAAAACCAATCCTGTGTTTCATGGATCACTCACCTTTCTTCCCACCCACCCCAATCCTGGGCAAAAGGGAGCAAAACTAGAGTTCTGAAACAGAACTGATAACTTGAAAATTAACAGTGCAATCCCAGTCAAGAGTAAGTCCCAGTGAGTCAATGGGGCTTACCCCCAGGTGAGTGGGATACGGCTTTAGCCTAAGTCACTATTACAATCAACAGAAAGACAGCCACAGAGCTTGTGTTAAATGTGCATCTTTTTGCAATATTCCAAGGCAGCTGTTTCCAGTTAACAGTGCAATCCTAGACATGGACACTTTAGAACCACTGAGTGCAATCGAGCATACTTCCAGGTAAAACAGTATGTATAGGATTGCAGCTTAAGTACAACTAATCCTGACTTCTGAGTAAGACAGGTCCAGTTCCCAAGCAAAATGGAAAGGTAGCCAATCGCAGGTAATTGGAGATTAAGGCTTGTTACACATGCAAACATTCTAAGTCATTTAAAAAAGTGGCCTATTCACCTAGCTTTAAGTTTCCAAATACAAAAAATACCTTCACTAGTAAATGCCTAGAGGCAGACACACTAATCCAGAAACAAAGCATGTGCACATACATAGTTATTAATATTGATTTTTATTTTTATAAGAGAGATTTTTGTAAATTCACTGTGAATCTGGAAATGGAGGCATTGTGGTATTATGCTTCAGTCTGCAGTTTTGTTTTGCCAGATTGTGCTACTATAGGCAGTTATTTCTAGCTAACATCATGACATTTTTATACGGGATTGCATTCATACCGCTACACTATTTTCCAAGGCTACAGAGCATGCTAAGCAACTGCAAATGACAACTTATGTAGTACACTTATATCAGGTAGTAAAGGCAGTGACAAGACCTGCTCAGCTTCAGCCAGGTTGCTATGTTAGATGCAGACTACAAGACATAAACTAAAGGCAGCCCCTTATTTACAAATGCTAATGTTAAAAGGGGGGGCACCTATATCACTCATATCCTAGTAATACACCAAAACAAGCTGAGAAGTTTTAAGCCTTGTTAAATCCCCACTCAGTATATGTGTGTTGCGGGGTTTGGCATAACATAAATAAAGGGATATAGTTAAGCCAGAGCACTTCTATTCTCCCCCCCCCCCCCCACTGGCAAGTATTCAAGATTTCTGTCCTAAAAAATAATAATCAAAAAAATTGAATAGAGGGTGAAAGGAAGAAGCAGTTAATTATGAAATATGTCTCTCGCTAGTACACCGAGTCTTGGGGTGCAGCTCCTCCCACTGTCTGCTCTACCTCACTGCATCTTTCCGTATTACTCAGCTGTGATACCACTTCCCCTACATTTCTTGGGGAGCGAAGGGGAAGTCACTGAAAAATTATTCTAAGCTCTTGCATCAGCTGCAGGGGCTTAAGCAAGCTGAGCAGTTAGAGTATTTGGCAAGAGGATTCATTATCCATCCTCGCAGGTTGAGGAGATACACAGGACCCTAATTCAGACGTTTACCTGAGCCATATCCTGTTCTGTGGGAGAGAAGCGGGAATATTCCCCTCATAGGTGAGGGGGAGGGCCAAATTGTGTGATCTTCCGTCTCTTCATTGAGAAGAACTGCACAGACATAGGTGCATTCAGCTGGCTGCGAGGAGCACTGGTGTTATGACATACATAGTAAGTGCGGTGATGGGATGTACAGAATTGTCTGCTCCTCCACAACTAGAACGGGATTTCGACCCAGTTAAGCGCTGCTTCTATTGGGAGCTTCAAGTGTCTCTCCCCATTCTCACTGCCTTGCGCACGGCTACTGTGAATGAGAGGCTGACACACTGTGCTCTCTGGGGACTAGCGGTGACAATCTATGTTCCTGTCTGCACCTGGCAGACATTATAAATGACGTTAGGCATATGCTACTAGCCTTCTTTAAAAAACCCAAAACCCTATATGTTACTAAAACAGCATTTCAGTTCTTCAAGGTTCTTTCCAGTCAGTCATATATAAAGTATGCAATATTTCCAACCACTGCGACATGAGCCTTATTAATAAATTTGTGGATATTTAGGCTTTAGGACACCCAAAATTAACTTTAGGTTTGCCTCATAATTAAACCTGTGCAATCTTGTCTAGAAATGTGTCCTGACACACACTGCTGACCAGCAGTGCCTGAAAACCCTCCTGAGGTTGGCAGCACTGGGGAGTTCCCCTGCTTCAGCAGTGATCAGAGGCACTCAGGGATTTTCAGTTGCAGCCAATCCTGCAGGCACTGCCCATTAGTCGACTGACATTGCCTGAAAACCTCACTTTTTGAACCAATCCTGGTGGGGCTTAAATTTGCTGCCAAATTTTAAATGCCCTGAATACAAGCCCAACCGAGCAATTTCAAGTTCTTGCCAAATGGATTATTAAGTGTTCTGGGTCTCAGAGTTTTGGATGCAAAATATGAAAAAGAAATCACGATGAAAATGGGTCCTCTGTTGCTGCAGGGATGCATACAGCACACTGCTTCTAAGCAGGAAACAAGATGGATTAAGGCCAACAGATGAAACAGCAAATCCCTTTTTGCTCCATTCAACTCCATCACTTGTGCAGAAGCATCTAGCGGTCAATGTGGGTACAAAACATCATCACTATTTTGTCTCCTCTTTAAAAGAAAATGGCATAAGCTAAAATAATTTGCTTTAATATCCATCTCTAAAACTATTAAATTCATATTTAATTATCCAAGTTAAATATGGTCAATTGAATAAACTGGACAACAACAGAAACCAAAACTTCCTGCCCCCAGAGTGATATATGGCTCCTTTAAGATGCCTTGTATACTGTACAAATTTCCAGACACTCTGCATTGCAGGAAAAATATTGATTAGCTGCATAAATGTTTTCAAAGCTCTGTATGTGTCTTCCAAAAGAAAGGGTGAAATTAAACGAGTATTACAGGACAAAGCAATACAAAGGTTGCAAAGTGTTTCTATAATTAACTTCTCCTAATTTCAGTATTGTCCATTTCAAAGGTATTGTTAATACGCACTTTCAGATGAAAGCTACTATACACCTCTTACATTGCACAAAACCAATCATGAAACCAGTATGCCTAGTATTAGAATAATGCATTCTATAATGAAACAACAGAGTGTTGAATTTGTTGTGTTTCCAGTTAAACACAACGTCAGAAAACGAATCAGGAAGGAGACTTTTTCAAACTTATCTAAACTATTAAATGTAATCTGATGTTAATGTTTCACACAAAACACTGGAGTAGAAAAACATCCTAGAGATTTTGCCATTATTTCACGGTAACACATTACTATGTTAAGAAAAAGGTATTATCCAAGAAATATTCCCATCGATACAAAGAACATATATAAAAGACAAAAATGTGAAAAGGTCACCTTATATAGCGCTTCTGATCATGTAATGTTGATGGAGTCTCAAGCAATTTATCCAAAAGCAGTTTCCTTAATGCATCAACTCGCGTTTCAACTTCAGCATAATCTATGGTTGTAAAGAGGATAGATTTGGTTTTCCTTAGCATAAAATGTTATGTATATGTAAAGCTAAACCTTTTAAACAAGACCTTTATTAGTTCAAGCTTTTTAAGCAAAACTTTTAGTAGTCAAAAAATGTAAGATATTACACAGGTGACTCTCAACTTACCCTGGGGGTATATTCTGGTGATAGCGGGTAAAGACAAAACAGTGTATAATCAAAACACATTGGGTTCAATGGTGGATGGGATTGCCAAATATTTTTCCCAGACATTTTTTTAAAATTGCCAAGCATATGCAGCTGAATGCAGGAAAGTTAGATGTGTATAATTTGTGAGTTATCTGTACTACTATCACCTTCATAAAATTTTCTTCCTTATTCATTACATTTGTTAGTTCTCTGCTTTTCATGTCTAACCACCAGTAGAAAGAGAAGCTGGAATTTCTATTACTTCTTCAGTCAAATCCTTGATTTGCTTTATTACTAATTTCATCTAATTTCATGTCACTCTGAAATGATAGTTTACTTACAGATCTAGAAATATGTACCTTGCAGAACATCAAAACCACATGTAATATGCAAAAATGTATTTTTAGAGAATCGGGAATGAACTCGTACTAGGATTCAGAATCTTTTTCCGCACTCAGGCAAATACACAAACAACTTATATCTTAATTTTAGCCTGGAAAGATTTGCAAGAAAATTATTTTTAAAAACTGCAGGCTGCAACTCTATAGCTTTTAAAAAGATGCTAATATACCAAAAGAAGGCACCCCAAATCTCAACCTGTTTCATGTTACATAATGTCAAAAGGACTGACAAACTCCTGCTATATGCAGTACAGAATAATGTACATTCTCTTGTACTTCTCAGGTAGAATCTGCACTGTTGTTTCAAGTAATTATTCCACACACTGCAAAATGCCTCCCATAAACAGAAATTAAATGCTACAAAGGGCTTCTTAGCTTGTGCTGTTACTCTTTCCTAACTGACTTTAACAAAGTCCAAAACTCACATTTTTTGAAGACTTGAACCTCAGTCTTCCCAAACAATGACTTCGCTTTTTCATAGTCATTAATGACTACATCATAATCACCCTTGAAAAACACAAAAAGGAAAGAAAAAAGATTTGTCATCAGAAATATATTGTGTTCACTGGGGTAAAAATCATATCTGTACTGTATCTTAAAATAACAAGTACCTTTTGAATGTTTCTTTCAATATTCAATGGAAGATTAAAAAGAAATTTGAAGCGTTGGAGGACATTGAGTGCATTTCTTGTTGAATCCGCCTTGTCTTTGCGACCCAAAACTTCCTGGAACAAGGTATCTGCAGTGTTACTTGCTCCTTTTTTTAAAAAAAGGAACATACATGTAAATAAGTTGTTTACAATGGAAAGTAGAGTAGCTAGTAATGAGTTTTAACTATGTATCTGTCAAGCTAATTATAGTGATTAATCATAGCTACATTAACACACACAAACATTCGTACTAAATCTGTAAGAGAATAATAAAAAAAAAACCTAAGGTACTGAATCAATATTTTGTAAGTGTTGATTACTTAAGACTTTTAATGTGGCAGAAACCACAGTACAATTAAGGCAACCTTAGTTCTTAGACCAAATTCTTTGACTTCATTGTGGTGAATTTAGAGTTTGCTTTGGCTACAGAGCTGAATTTTACAGTTCTACCTAAGCCTTGCAGGCAATTTGATCATTACATAATACATTCCTTTCATTACAGAAGGATACGATGAAACAAACACGATTTTTAATGCCATTGTTATGAGCAACAAAATACAGATTTTGTTCTTTGGTGGGAAGAGAAATAATAAACAGATAATTGGACTTTTTAGGGAAATGTGACTAGCAGGGTACCCTTATTATTTTCCATTAAATGATTCTGTTTAAGAAATTTATCAAATTACAAGCTCTGACTTTTCTTTGGATCCAGAGTTTTGAGCAACACAGACTGGTTCCAGTAGATCCAGAACCAGGAACCTAAGGACCTGAGTGAATGAGAATTTCTGTGTTAAATGCTTAAATTATGAGAGATCAAGCCGTTAATTGTGTTTAATCTTCATGGCCTAACATAGTATATCCAATACTAAAGCATGTTGCAGTTTGACAAAAATATGTTCCTGCTTCTTTCATTCACAGTAAGATGTATTAGATATTTTACTTTCCCCCCTTCCTTAAAACCTGTGACTTATTTTTAATTTACCAGAAAAAGGTGAATGTTTTTAGCTCTTTTGATGGCTGCCTGTAAAAAAAAAAAAGTTTCTACATTATCTGGTCTAGTGACTATAATTTAAGCAAAGATGAAAAAATTACATCAGTCTCACTGGGTGGCTCGCATGCCATTTTCTCTCGTCAACACTGTGGGTGGGCTGCTCATGTTAGAAGTAGCCTTTGTAAAATAATTGTTATATCTAAATAATGTTTAGACACTGATGAAGTTTCAAGCCCCCGATGCAAGAAACTTTGTTTTGCCAGGAGAATTGGTCCTACTACATTTCATGGCTGTTGGGGGGGGGGGGACAACACACCACAATTACCTGATGTCTCAAACCTAATAGGGTATTTTTGCTAAATCCTATTCTTTAGAAATGGGTTACCCGATTATATTTTACATTTTTTGTTTAAAAAAAATGGATCTGGAAAATGAGTATCTGGGAGAAAATAATGTTGCAATAATGAAATAGGGTGATATTGAGCCAAATCAAACGTGGCCTTCTGATAAACAAGTGCCTCAAAATGCATTTTGATTAAAAACCACATGGCATTATTCATATAAAGTCTGAAACAGATTCAAAAACATTTATAGTCAGCTCAGAAGAATTTACTGACATTTTAGTGATTTTAAATTTCCACTTTTGAAACATAGATCAGCAACTGTCAAGGAACTCCAAGACAGTTAGCATATTCAAAAACAGCCTTCTTCCAGTTGGTAGAAACAGAGAAAAGCTATTTTTATTCAAAATTTGTTTTTCTTTAATAGTCTGCAACAATTAATGTTATACCATTTTCTATTACAGCAAATGACACCTATTCTGGCCAAGATGACCAGGAATTTGGCAAGAAATTAGTATTTTTAGAGATCTGTATACAGTATGCAACATCTTATTTATACAAAACAAATATTGTCAGCCAAACTTTTTTTATTTTTTAAAAAACTGACCTTATTCAAACAGGGTTGTTTTATACAACTGAGGTTAACTGGATCTTGTCTTGAAACCCTCAGAACTGCTACATTTGTGATATTGTAAAAGTTGGTAAAATTGCATTTTTAATCACTTTGGTTTTAAATAAAGTTCTTTTCCCAGATGTCCTAAGACTGAAAGAACTGGGATGTGGGAAGCTGTGCCTGAAATTCTGGCTCACACTTGCTTCCCTCCAGCTCTGCCTGTAGGGAAATGAGAGTCCCAACAGACAAGTAAACTATAAATATGAGATTCTCTATAGCATACCGCTGTTCAAAGCTTACTACTTCCAACTGCAGTGGTGAGACTTTAATCATACGCAAACAAAACATCCTGACATGAAAAGGGAGAAGAAAATGCCTTCATGTCACTTTTCTGATTTCATTCAATATCCTCAAAAAGTGAGTCAGTTATCAGGATGCAGTTCTGTGCTTACTGATACAGTTTAAGGGAAGTATTGCTTCCACTGAGGAAGGTAAAAGAACTTACATCACAATGAAACAAAATAAGTCTTTTGCAAAATACTTTTCTTTTCTTTTTAACCAAATACCCTGATCAGCCATGTGCTGGAATTTATCCAGTATAATTTGCCACCACAAAAAAAAACACTTTCTTCACATTTTAATGGTTCTGAAAGACTCCCTGTCTCTTGAACAAAATGCCAAATAACAATGTTTCCTAGTTTGGAAGTCAAGTTATTTCAACTCAACTCTGGTTAAGATGGAGTAAAACAACACCTAATCACATAGTTAGAAACCAGTCTTCAAATCATGAACCTCTATTTAACAGCACTATTTAAGTTTGATTTAGAATGCTGGGAAGAATTTTTTATTTTTTATTTTGTATCATCTAAGATTTCAGCATTAACTTGTCTTCTTCCTTCAAAATGTAGTTTATTACAATCCCTTTATTTATTAAATTGTGATATGTGTTTCAAAGCAAGTGAGGCAAAGGTTACATCTTCTGCTAAAACTGTTCGAGTGGAAGAGTAGGGTGTGGCCGTCCTGGATATAACATACAGTACTCTTATGAAGTGGATCAGTTACTCTAATGCCGTGGCTTCATCCAGAGAAGGCAAAATCTCTGTATTCACCAAGCAGGGTTTGAAATGAAACCCCTATAAAAGCTTCAAACTGGTATGCTAAGAAAGATCAAGCAGTGGAGAACATGAATATCTCTCCCCCTTAGTGCTAGCAAACCCAAGATCCCATTCTGCAAAAAGAAACAACTCCTGGTCATGCAGAGGTGGGAAGTTTTCACAACTTTCCAGCCCTTTCTGCTGTCCCCCGCAAAACAGGTAGTCCACAGGGTCCTTTGACTTTCTGGAGTCAACTTTCTGGGGGTACAAGGGCCTGCAGGGATACCAGGGTTGAACTGGTGAACCTTCTCATGTAGCAGGATTTTGCAATCTAAACCTCTGGCTGAGTAGAAAGCTAGGAAAAAAGTTTGATCGAGCATAATATAATTATTTGCTCATTCTGTAATTTGAAGGCTTTTTATATTTAGGACAGGGGTTGTTCATATATATATATATATATATATATATATATATATATATATACACACACACACATACATATATACACACACACATACACACACACACAGAGACAGACAGACAGAGAGAGAGAGAGTTCAACAGAAATTATTTTAAATAAATAAAGTGATATCACCAGACTGAGGCACAGAGCATTCCTGGAAACCTAAAGAGGCTAAGGAATTTCTCAGATATAGCTGAAATGGAAATGTTAGTGTCTTCAGCACATATCAAAGACTCGGGGAGCCATCCTATACACAAAGCAAGCCAGTGTAAGTTAAGCTGATGCAAAACTACACCAGATCATTCAAACCCTGCTCGGCTGTGAGGCTACTGCTGGCTGAGCTGGAATAAGCATGGCAGAGGAGAAACAAGCCTTTAAAATAGTGTTTGAGTTACTGGCTTTTTGCTGCCTTACCTTTGCTAAGTTTCCAGGTCATGTGACTGAGGTGACCATTTCCCTGTCTCGTCCCATACCCAGAGCAGCCCTTTCCCAGGGTGTGCACCAGCTTAAGGTTTAGCAAGCTTGGCTCAGCTGGCTGGGTCCCAGATGGGTCAGGATGGAGGAGAAATGCTGGTTTATGTCCAGCTGAGCAGAGGAAGAGGGAGTCCAGCCAGAGTAGGCTGGCTTTGCTGGAAACCTCAATGCTCAACCAGAGATCCTAAGCTGCTCATGCTGGAGGATGTTGCTATAGGATTGCTCCCCAAATGGCTACCATTTATTCAATATTTTGACAAATGGGATCCAATGTAGAGAAACAAGACCATGTACTTGCAAAATTATTCCCTGTCTTGATTGATATTCAAAACTCCTTCTGAAGAATATGAAATGTTAAATGATATAATAAAAGCTATTAAACTACTCTCCGTAAACCTGCCTCATATCTAGATGTATTGCCCTTTGTAATTAAATCCTATGCAATGCTGTCAATTGTTAAATTCTTAGGCTCCATATATTCTCATGATTTGGGAATAAGAATCTGGGGGGGAAATGTGTCTCCCCCAAAATTTCAAAGTCCAAGAAATATGCCTCAACCTGTTATAAAACACGAAGTCTATAAATAGCTGTTACTGGGTGTTCAAAACTCACTGTTCAGAACATTCTCTAGTTTTTGCGTCATGGATCCTTCCACTTTTTCTGTTCCATCCGCTTCCAGTTTTTGATGGATTGCTGAAATAAAACATCTTGTTAAATGCCAACCATTTTAATGGGTGAGACAGCATGTCTGAGCAGTACTCTTGTTAGATCTGAGCGGTACGTGTTTGTTACAAAAGAATTAGGGATCCAGTGAAGCGGGCACTGTTGATAAGAGCCAGATACTTCAGACTTCTAAACTCTCCTATTCTGCAAGCTTACGGTATGATCTTTGGCAGTACGGCTGAAGTCATCAACCTGTGGGGGGCCAGGTTTCCTTATTTAGTCCTCTAAATTAACATTAAAATTCTGTATTATATATTGGGCTTTATTGTATGTAGTATAAAATAGTTCTGCTTCATATACTTTATTTTGCTTCATTGACTGTAATTTCTTGCTTTATCCGACTCTCAAGAAGCAAATTTATTTTATACTACTTTGTAGGTCCTACTGTGCTCTAATTTGGAAAGGTCAATGCGGCCCTGTGGAATATGATAAACTAAATATAATTGTTATCTCACCAACTTTTCACGCCTTCCTCAAACCACTGGTCTTCACTAACAGTACCTGGGCACACTGCCATGACTTTCCTTAACTCTAGAGCTTTTCCATGCCTGAGTTCTTCATGTATTTATTTAGGGTATCTTACCAGAAGATTCCCATGGTAGCTTCCAAATTAAAATACTTTTTTTTTTTACCCTTTGCTTCCTTCACTCCTGATGTCCACTAACTTTATTCTTGTCCTATTATTCTCTGCTATTGCTTGTTCTGTAGCATATTTCAGGGGCTATTGTGACTAGGAATCCCTATTACAACAGGTAGTTTATGAAGAACACACACACAGGATTTCTGAATAACGGTTGGACTGAAAACATAACATTTGAATATTTCCAGTTTAGGCAATGGGACCTCTTGCTTGAGAACAGTGGTGGGAGAATATTTGCTGAATTCATTCCCACCAAAGTCCTTCATTTATCAATTTACACCAAGGGTGGGAAGCTTGTTTTGCAGGCCTATGCTTTGAAACTGACTTTCATGTGAAAATAAGAAATGAAAAACCTACAGGGCAAGCCAAAAATATGCCAAAGTAGATGTTAAGACTTCTTGTGCCGTGTCACACATCACATGCCTAACTAAATAATGCTGAATTAAAAGCCATTATCCGTAGCAATTTGGAATGTGTAATGTCTACAAAACTATTGTTTTAGATGTGAAAAGGGAAAGGGGAAGAAGGGCTGATCTTACACAGTTTTGCCAAACAACAAAATGTTCACTGAAAATGTTCAGTAGTGCTTGCTTTGGCATTGCCAAAGGATTTACAAATCAGGTAAAATGATATATTTTACTGGATCCATTTAATGTAAAAATATGAAATCTTCTTGATCACCTTGCATGTTTGTATACCCACATAAGTTCACTCAGTTACATAGATGCCATTTCTACCTGCATCTCACAAATGATCACGCTCCAATGCTGGCATCATCTAAATGCAACCACTTTACAATTAAAGGACACAGGGGATTAAAGACAAGATCTGACAAGAGAGGTGTATTAATTTTTCTATGCAAATTAAGATGATCTGCATAGGTAATTAGCAGCAGAAAATTTTCAGTCTGCATAGGAAAATGTTCTGATGCCCTAGAGAGTGATGTAATTTAGTATGTTTATATTACTTGCATTTGGTAAACAAAGCTAAACTCTCTGAACCTGCCAAACTTGCCTAGTTTCATATCTTCAAATGGCATCGATTCACTAACAAGCAAAATAAGAAGATCTTGCCATGGAAAAATAAAGTGCCGAAAAATGTTCTGCCCCACATGATTAAAATCTGATATGACCGCCAAGAACCAGATAAAATACATTCAAGGGCTGGATTTGGACCACCATGCCTGTCCAACAGCAATGAAGGCAACTGGTAATGCTACAACTCTTTAGATTATGAAGCATCACTTACATGGCATCACCCCACATCCCTACTTTCCCAATTTTTATTCCCTGCTTATACCAGCAAACACTAGAAATATATTTCTTTTTGTATGCTGCCAAATGGGAAGACGACCCAGGTTATGTGGCTTTCACACAGACTGGCAATTAGATAAAAAGCAGAGGACTGTCTTGCTTAAGCCAATATCCATTTTACAACACTAATTACGAACAAGAGTTTGTTTTTCCAGGAGATGTGCCTGATCAAAACAATACAATAGATAAACTAAGAAAACATTTATTATTATATTAGTGCCACAATATTGATTTTATATGTGTGGACTTAAGAGCATAGGGCATTTCTGCTTTGCACTATCAACAAGCTGGAAAAGCCCCAAAAAGCTTTAAAATGCTGAAAAGCACCTTCTATGAGATACTGCAGCACACTTACTCTCCAGTTCTACACCCACACAAACTAAACAATAAAGGCAGTTAAGAAAGCCTATAAAAGTGTAGAGCACATTGTAAATGTTCCATGACCAGAATCTCACATTTCTGAAATGTAATTCTTCCCACGAGGGGAAAAAACAAAACACTCTCAACAAATGGGTAATGACAAATGTTCACGTAAAGGACTTCTTTTCTGATCCCAGATAGCAGCTTCCCTCAGATTCCTCTGTGCTGATAGAACTAAAGAGAGCTTTTCCTTCTATGAACTACAGATTGTTTTAAGATGAGACGTAAGCATCAGTTTACGCAAGGATCCAGTTTACGCAAACCTCTGAATTCAGGGGCCTGCTACAAACTGTGGTGAAAGAGAACATCTATGTATTTAATTTCAGAAAACAAATGTATTTTATGCCAATACATTACCTCAGTAATATAGAGAAGCCTGCTAACACAGTCACCAGAGTAAAACAATGTAAGTATCTATTCACGTGAGTTAATGCTATTCTAAAGTAAGAATTAGCTGGTTTTGGAGAGGCAAGTTATAAAATCTTTTGGAAATACCTAACATGTATTTTTCTCTATTGATTTACAGCTTTTCAGAACTTCCTGCCTCCACTAGTGACCTTAGTCACCTATAATGTTCATATTTGTCCGATCCATGTCCACCCACATATTCTTCTAGAAATCAGGGCAAAAATAAAGGCAATTAATACAGTATAGTTTTCTGTATATTGCATCTGACACTTACCTGACAAGGCATCTTGTGCTTCAAAGAAAGTACTGAGACCTCCTTTGACATACTGTAGACTTCCCTCGTTTTTCTTGTTGGCTTGTTTCTTCAAATTCATTACTGCCATTTTAAGTTGATCAAAACTGAAACCAAGAGGCAAGAAAACAAATTGATGGCATTCATATAATAAACACGAAATGAGATACTTAAATTATGAAGAGATTGAAAACCCTAGCTACACACTTAAGAGAGACACTAGAATGCCCTTATTAACACAGAGACCATTTCCTAATTTCTACAGTGGCAGGCGCTAACTAGGCATGTTGCAGTGTTGTGCTTGCTAATACTTGATGGAAGTTGTAAATTACCAGGTTAGTATATGAGAATCAGCCATGAAAAAGCCATGGTTATGTGAATTCACCACCACAAAGATTTGGAACAAGTAAGGAGAAGGAAGAGCACAGAACAAAAAAAGTAGGAAGATTTACAGAAAATGTGAGACCAGCTAGGTCTCAATATCTATTAGAAACAATACTGTTATCTGAAACACAAAGTATTGTATGGGTCCTTTACATTCTCTTTATAAAAAACAAACAAACCACTAGATTTTTGGGGGGGTCGGGAAGAGAAAGAAAAGGAAAAAAGAATAGAAATAGACAAATTAACAAAATTGTCTACAGCTGCATGATATAGCAAACCAAAATGTCATTCATACAAATCTTTCATCTCCTAGTTGCTGTTACTAGTCTAAAACAATAATTGGATCTTTGCCTTTTAAAATTTCGGTTTTCTATCCTTGTACTTTTGTTTACTCTTGTCATAATGACAAATGTACTTGGTTCAGCAAACATGCCAAGAGGAGGAATATTCAATTTAAATAAGTAAATACGATAACAATGAACTCCAGCTATGAATTATGGCTACCGTCTAGAGGGCTACATTCCAAGAAATGAAAGAGTTTGGTATTTCAAATATATGGAGGTATGAAATAATGCATTTTACACACTAAAATGGTGAAATGAGAAGCACAATTTTTCATACATATCAGAGGCAAAGTACTGGGGTGGTTTCCTTTTTTAAAAAAACATGGTAAAATCAAATTATTGGGTTTTTCAAGCAAAGTTTCTCAGCTATGTTCGTAATAAAAATAAGAGGAGCTCTGCTGGATCAGACAAAAACCCAGGAAGTTTATCATTCTGTTTTCGCAGTAGCCAGCCAGATGTCTATGGGAAGCCCAGTAGCAGCCTTCTTCCACTTATGAGCCCCAAGAAGTGGTGTTCACCTACTGTGATAATAGCAACAGATAGCCATCAAAGACTAGTACCAACTGATAGTCTTAGAATTTGTCTAATTCTCTTTTAAAGCCATTCAAGCTGGTGAACGTTTTCTTGCATTTTTCAATCATCTCTTACATTCAATTAATATGGCAGTAAATCTTACGAATAGGAAAATTGTTCCCAGAGTTATTAATTTATGGCTAACATTAATACATTTACAGCAAATCTCAGAGTTAAGATGCAATCCACAACCTTTGCAATTACTATTATTCATTATTTATTCGCAATTACTATTATTCATTATTTATTCGCCTTCCACATATATGTCTCGAGGTGATGTGCACGACATTATAAAAACAGCTAAAAACAATTAAAGACATACAGTATTAGAAAATAACAGCAGATGAGTTGAAAAAGGAGAGGGAAGGAAAGGCCCATGGTGGAGATCTGTTCATCCAGCTGGGAAAGCTTGTCAGAACAAAAATGTCTTCAACTGTTTCCGGAAAGTGCAGAGAGTGGGCACCTGTCATATGTCGACAGGAATACTGTTCCACAAAACAGAGGCAGCCATACTAAAAGCCTTGCTCCAAGTTACTGTGGAATGGGCTTTTGATAATCTTTGAAGCTTGCAGGAGAAGCTCTCCCATGCTCTGCAGTGACTACAAGGTATTTAAGGGTTAAGGAGATCTCTCAAGTAACCTTATCCTGAAGTCCCACAAGCTGGGCATTACATGCTGGTGATAATTTGCCAGCACAAGCAATCTAGCTTGCCGCGTTCTGTACCAGCTGCAGCCTCTGAACCAACCTCAAGGTTGCCTCACATAGTCAGTAAAAGATGTTACTGACACAAATCTTTATGAGCTACTGATCTGCAACCATCAACCGCCAATTCACACCCAGTATTACTGATACTTCCTGGATAGCATTAAAGCATCCACACAAATTTCGTATTTACTAACCTTGTTGTTGAATGGTTCTCTATCAAATACCAGGCCGCAGAAAAGTTTTCACTGGTGAAGTCAGCACTCATCCCAGGAAACAGAGTTTCCAGCTCCTTTTGTGGAAACTTTCCTCTGAAAAGTAAATAAAAAAATATTTACAGAAACAAGGTCAGGAGGAAGAATGCTCTCTTACATATACAAACACAATGGATTGTCCTTCAAATGAAGGTATCAAGCATTAACATTACAATCCCACAAAAAAAGTTCCATGTGTCACGGGCATCGATGGATTTCATGGCACTTTTCATGCAAATGACTGGAGGTCTGTTTTAATGTGGTTGGGGATTTTTAAAAGCTCTGAGCATGTAAGTCATTGGCATGGCAGAGGAGAGGAACCACATCCAGAATGGTATTCTCCCATATAACTAATGGCAGGGGCACCCAGAGAAGCACTTCAGAAGACAAACTTAACATTTAGGTAGGCTCATGCAGGAGAAGGCAGTCTATTGGGTACAGATGGAAGGGTTAAAACCAGCACTTTGAACTGTGCTGTGAAATGGGACTGGCAGCTAATGTGGTTGTAACTGGCAAGGTTCCATTCAACAATCTAGCAGAAGTATTCTGAAGCAATTGGAGTTTTCAACTGTCTCTCCTTCACCCCCTGCCGAAAAAAAGAAAGAAAGAAAGAAAGAAAGAAAGAAAGAAAGAAAGAAAGAAGAGCCCTACACACAACGGACTGCAGTAATCCAATCTGAATGTCGTTTAAGCAAGCTCTATCATATTACACGGCTCCTTGATTCGTGTGAAACTTAACAACTACATTATGTTCCATGATGGATGAAACCTGTGACTAATTTGTTTTCCTGTATTAATCACCCCCTGTGCTTCTACTTCTACTAGTTAGCCATGGATCACCTGCTTAGAAAATTCACCGAGAGACCACAAACAAGCAGAAACCAAACCTCGTTTCTCAACTACTCCAGCGAACTCTGCCATAAAAGCGAACACTCTATGGTGCATGACACATTTAGAATAAAACAGAACCCCCTTTGAGTGAACACTGCACCTCCCCCTACATCCTGTTCTTAGACCTGATTCGCATGTTATCACTGAGGCATGGGAAGCAACCATGTCTGCTAAACCTAAGCCCATGAATTTTGCGTACAGACATTACCATTGCAGGGTGGACCACAAGGAAATGGATCCCAAGCTTTTACAGTAATAAATAAACTGGCTTTCTTACAGAATAATAATAATAAAATTTATTATTTATATTCCACCCATCTGACTGGGTTGCCCCTTATTCCCTTATATTTATCTTCTTCCTGTTCATAAAATGGGAATAGAAACAGAAAACAAAACAACTTGGTATGAGTTTAAGGCTCTGTGTTATAACATCAGGTCAGAAATGGAAAAATGAAGAGGATATTCTGTCTTAGGGAAGGGTGTTGGATTGGATGCCCCATTTATTTTTTTGGAACTACATGGTTCAATGAAAATTAGAGCCCTTTGCAGGTGGTTCTGTTTAGAGCCTATATAGCAACGTTAGAAACTCAGATACATAAGCTAGGCTCCAAATGGCCCCTTAAACCAGGGTTACAGTCGCCAAAACGGAATGCCTAGTTGCCATTTTGGGGCCTGATATTTTCAATATGGCTTTTTAGTTCCTGAAATTCATTCTGTTTGTGCAGATAAAAATATAACAGATACAATTCTCTCCAATAGCCAGGTGTGAAATGTGCCTGGCACCTGGTGAATTTCAAATGCTAGCCTAAGACATGATGGAGATCTGGAACCACTTTTTCCTACTCCAATACATCTTTTATTATGGGTCAATGTGGTTATAAGCAACACATGCAGATCAGATCCACACCATCAAGAACCCTTTAAATTGGGAAGGGACAATGATGCACTAAGGGTGGGAGCAATGACATCTTTACTGCACTGATACTATGGGACACAATAATAACACAGGAGTATAGCAAGTTACCTTATACAGTCATACCTCATGTTGCGTACGCTCCGTGTTGCGTATGTTCGAGTTGCGGACCTCCGCGACCCGGAAGTCCTCCCCGGAGCACACAGAAGTGTTATGCGCAGTTCGTGCATGCGCAGAAGCGCAAAAAACCCCGAGAACTTCCGGGGTTCCCCCCCCCCGTGCATTCATGTTACGCACGCCCGGGTTACGCAGAGCGACCCCGGAACGGATCGCGTGCGTAACCCGGGGTTCCACTGTACTGATTTCAAACAAGGGTCCCTCCCAATGCTACCTGGAGATGCAGAGAATTGACCCTTGGACCTTCTGCATGCACTGAGCTAGGTCCTTCCCTAACCTTTATTGCTCCCAATGCCAAATTACCTTCTCATATAGAAATACAATGTTTTGAGGACAGGTATTGCTTACTCCTCCATATGTGTGCCTCATCTGTTGGGAGGGTTGGGAAACCCAGATCTAATGCATTTAGCTATGGATACCATCTTGAAAGCTGAATAGTGGAGCTTAGATCACCAGAAACCACATGAGTGCTATTCTTCACTGTTCACAAGATTCTACTGGCTCAAATGAACTGAAGAACAGATACAGTACTGTATATCTAAATCACTCAATAATTGTCAGCAATAAGGATGCCTTCCTTCCTCCATTCCCTGTCCTCCTGTCTTGCTATGGGTCCAAAGGCTATAATGTTACAAAAAATAGACAGCAGAGCTCCATCTTGCTACATATAAGGCAAGACTGTTTGTATTTTGGAAACATTATTTACTTGCTTACTAAATGTATTAGTTAGTCCCCTGGTAGCAAACACATTTCAAACAATAAATATTTCAGTACATATTTAAAATATAAAAATGCAAAATCACAAGAATCCAATTACAATATAAAAACAGCAATTCAACAATTAAAAGGGGGGCTAAAACAAGAGGTAGACAGTCTTAAATGCTAAGAAAGGAAATGGGATTTTTTAATTTTTTTAAAAAACTGCTAAAACAGAGGCTGTCAAAGTGGGCAGTAAAAAAAGAACAAAGATTCCACTTGACTCTGAATGGGTTTTTTTTTTTTAAATAAACCACACTGGAGGCCATTGTTAGGGCTGAAAGGTGGCATAAAAATGTTTGAATAAATAAGTAAGTAGAAGTCCCTTTAAAAAAATGAAATAACATTTCAGGCTGTTGACTACAGCACCTAGTATCAATTTCTATGCTTCTGGAAGCTAATCACAAAATACACACAGGCTTATGAAAGCATGCCGAAAAGAAATCAAGTGAGACTGTGATAGTATGAGGACCATTGGGCAACGTCCATTAATAAAAACAGAATTGTATTCTGGTAAGTGGTTTGATTATCATAGCTCAGTTTGTCAAATGGACTAGATGACAGTATATAAGACAGTTGGCTCCACTCAAAGTGTGTTATGTTTTCATTGCATTCCACTGTCAAATTAATTTCTAGGACTTGCTTATTGGCTCAAGTACCATAGCCAGCCTGCAACAGTAACAATGGCGAGTCTATATGATATATGTGTTACTTGAGAGGTGAGAGTCAAAATACGGGGTGGCAAACATCAGCTTGTAACCAAAGAGAGACTATGCTGAGCAGCCTGGAAAATGTAGAATGGCATTATGTATCTAATTTATCTTAAAGACAAAATAAATGTGTCACATCAAGAAGGATGCAACCTCAAATGCTTTTGCTTTTGGCTGGCTCCACTGGAGGTATGTTAAGAAGCAGCACCATCTTTAGAATGTTGGGACGTTTCCACATAAGTAGCTTTTTAAAGGGGAATTCACACATGCATGTTCACCACTTGATTTCTTATCACATGATCACTCAACAAAGCTCTGTGGTGGAGGTGCTATGGCATGATTATCTATGGTAATGAGGATTCCTTGTGGCTCATTCACATATGTTAGTGTGTGAACGGAAGACTCATTACGTCATCATTAAGCGATAATACTGATGTTGTGAATGAGCTGCCCATGATTTCAATGCTGGTTTATAAACTTCCAACTGAAAAGTTTCTAAAATTAAATTGAAATAAAAAGCATTGTGCTTGGGGTCATATTGGGAGATATTTAGTGATTAATCTATTTCACAAATGTAAGTCACTCCTCGGTTCTGCAATCATCGAGCGGTAAACACACCTTACACAAGCATAATTTCACAACATAGTAACTCAGTTTTACTAGCAAACTGGAGGTTAAATTAACCCCTTTCCAGCCCCAGGGGGAGAGCAGGGAGTGTTTGCACAATACACCTACACACTAAAGACGAAGGCTGTCTCTTGAGGAAAAGATAAAGTAGGTGGTAGCCTGGGTTACCTACTTCCCCCTAAGGATGAGAAGGTTCTTGAGGTTGGATGGGAAGACAGAAAAGGAATGCACTTTTTCCTTCTCCCTGAGTCATGGGTTGGGAACCTCTGGCCCTCCAGGTGCTGCCAGGCTACAATTTCAGCCCTAGCTTGGAAACTGGGTGCAAGAATACTCCATTTAAGCAAATGCTTCAGAAGAAACAGTTTAATACTATTGCTTCCCTTGAGATAATTTAGTTATATGGAGGAATTTGACAGGTTTATGTAAGAAGAAATGTAAATCTGTGCCTCACAAATAAAGCTTTTAAAAAGTTATCAACCACCCAGGGGTAATGATTCTGTGCACAAAGCCATGTAAAATCTATTTAAAAACTAAAACCAGGCAGTTCTACTGGACACTGTCAGTGAAAAGTCACGTGAACTGGATTCCATAGAATTTTATAGGTCAAGAAGAGCCATTTTAAGTAAATAAAGACTGAATGGCAACCACCATAAACAAACTAAGTAACCATTCACATTCCCCCCCACCAGACTCATAGGAGCAAACGTTTGTACCAGCTGTATTCTGTTACTCATGCATGCAGAAGACCAGCAGAAAGGACGCTGGAGTAGACTAAACAGGACAAACCCAAAGGTGTTAACAAGGACTTTCTCCAATGGTAGGACAGAGGACAAGGATGGCCTCTGGAAACATTCCAGAGGACAGCTAATGGCAAATCTGGACCCAGTCTAAGGGCAACACTGATGTGGCAGAACCTCACTTCACTATTGCTGATTGCATCCATATAAGACAGTGGGAGACAACAGAAGGGACCTTCAACTGATGGCAAATACAGGGCAAAATCTGAGCACTTTTATTCCATTCAACTGAAGAGCCAAGAGCACAATTAAATCATTGGAAATGTTTTAACACTGGCCAGATTAGGTATCAGGTACCTAATTAGGTATGACCAGATTAGGTATCAGGTATCACTGGTAGGTACCTTCAGATATGAAGGTATCACCTTGCCTAGATTGCTATGAAAAGTTTTCTTTCCTTGTAAGATTTTGACTTCTGATGCTGACAATCAAAATATTTAACTGAACCTGCAGCTAGCTTCCCAGCTGAGCTGCTGAATGACAGCCTTCTTGTATTTACATATCAACAAAAAACAAAAACAAAACTACCTCTGCTACAATTGTCAACTTTGCCTACACAAAAGAAGATTCACATAATCCATTAGGTGGCAGTGTATGCTCAGCAAGCTAGACTTTGCAGATGGAAACCATTTTTAAATTTACTAATAAGACGACATGTAGTGCTAATGTGAATATTTCGAGAAATGCCTAGGAATGATATAGTAACTGGACACAAAGCACACACAGGCTTTGTACTACTATTCCTAGGCAGATGAAGTATATGTAGGATTGCTCATTACTGTCATATTTTAGGGAATGCGTATTCATGTCAGAGAAGGAAGGAGCTACAAATCATTTTTATCAGCACAGAGTAACTGTATTGCTCAAAAAGACACATTCCTATAACACTTTAAATGCAAATAAGTTTATTGGGGTCTGGGTTTCCACAGCAAGTCTGGAACCTGAGTGAACTTGTTCTATAGTGGGTGTTGGGAGAGAACAGGAAGCTTTCCTTGTGTGAACTTCCTTAAGTTAATTTTTTTAGGATCCAAGCATTAGCCATTATGGAAGAACGGCTTTCCTGCTAGAATTGGTTCTCCACTGCTGCAGAGGTTTGCACTGCGAAACATATATTCCTCTTGTAAATTAAATAAAGTAGCCTAATTTATATGGGATTGAACCTACAACACATAGCAACTACTGTCTGCTATATTTAGCAGAAACACTATACCAAGATTAGAAAGATTTTTGTTAAAATTGCTATTGTAGCATTGAGGTCACATGCTAGCCACATGCTACTATGTTGTCATATGTTGTATGTCAATATCCCTAAAGATAGTTTTTTGTTTTTAAAAATGTGCAGATGAGCACTATTTGCTGTGCTGGTTTGTCTGAAAGCCTGCCCCTTCTCCCTCCACTGTGTGAGTAACAAGGTTCAGTCTTACCCAGACCTGGAGCTGGTTGTCTCCTCAAAGGAAGCCTAGGACAAGGAACCACCAGCAGATCCCTGCAGCACCACTGACCCTAAGGAGCTCCTGAACACAGCCATGTCTACCACATGGCCAGAGATCTCTATAGCCATTGTTCTTGTTCCTGGCTGGTTCTTTCACCACTAGGACTGCAGAAGTAGACAGGACAGTACCCCAGGCAGGAACCTCAGGGCCGCTGGTGAAGTGCCCAGCTATCTGCATCTACTTCTTCATGGTATGTTCATCTGCAATATTAGAGTAGCATTGCAGCACTTAACTTGCTATGACAGCAAGTGTTTTAAATATACCATAGTTTTCACTCTATAAGGCGCACCTGACCATAGGACTCACCTAGTTTTTAGAGGGGGAAAGCCCCATTTTTTTTAGGATCAGCTCAAATTTCTGCAGCTTCTTTTGTAAAGGAGAAAAGCCCCATTTTTTGAGGATCAGCTCAAAATTGTTGAGCTTACTTTGCAAAGGGAAAACCCTGTTTTATGGGGTTTAACTCACAGTTCTGCAGATTCAAGAAGCCATTTCTACAGTTTCCAGACAGATAATCTAATCAGCCAATCACATGTTGCTGGGGAAACAGCCTCCCTCTGCAAGGGGGTGGGGCTGGAATCTCTCTCCCTTATACCTCTCCCCGATTGTTTGCTGAGCAGCTGCTCAGTGGGCTTCCTTTCAACACCCCCTTCTCTCTTTTTTTTTATTTTAAAAAAAGCACGATCTGCTTTTGCCCCTGGGCAGGGACCACACATTCGCTTCATAAGACTCACAGACATTTCCCCTTACTTTTTAGGAGGAAAAAAGTGCGTCTTATGGAGCGAAAAATACGGTATATAAACTGTTTTTTATATGAATACAACTACTGGAACCTTTGCATAAATGTGGCATTTGTGCATAAAAACACTAAGATTTGTGGTTAGGAAACAAATCAGTATTTCAACAAAAACTAAAAAAGAAAGAAAGAAGATGGATGGAAAATATATTTTTACTCTGCAACTCCTGCTGCAAATCCCAATCTAAACAGAATCACATAAAACTAGCTAGTGCTTTTAACAGCTAATCTCAGGTCATTTGCCACCTCATCCTGTCACCCCCCACAGCTATTAAAATTGTTCACACTGTATGAAGTCTTAAACTAGATTTGTTATGTTTTATTACTGTGAACCACTTTCATATTCCTCTCTGTAAATAAAAAGTGGTGCGGAAATATTTTCATTAGTAAAAATATGAACAACACTAATATTCAATATGTTATGAAAACTAAGGGTTGTAGCCAATGTCAGCCCCACTCAAGAGTACACACACTTAAATTAATGAACATGACTAACAGTGCAATTAATTTCAATGAGTCTACTCTGGGTAGGACTTAGTTGGTTAAAACATGATCTGTTCTGGAGGTTCCCCTTAACTGTCAAGAATAGATTTGGGGAGGGATTGGCACACATGCAGGGGGAAAAGACCTGTTGCACATGCAGAAATTCCTGAGTTGATAGGGCATAACCTCAGACAGAAATATAATTACTCTTCCCATTTACAGAATAAGAAACTGAAGAAACACTATCTTTCCCTGGCAAAGTGAAATCAGACTATAGTCTTGCTTTCTTCAAATCTCACATGCTGAAATATTTTTGAATTCTTACAGGGAAGTCAGGTAAGAATGTCAATTGACACTACTTGATACTCACTTGTCTATCTCAATACCAAGAGGATTAGCAGGACGCAGAGACAAAGGGGGCATCCCTTTGTTCCTGTCAGTGCGCATGTCATAATAGTTAATTTCATCAACCCAGACTGCAGACTGATCCAAGATACCTTGAGAAAACAAAAGAGATATCCTTAGAAAAATAAACTCTGTCGAGCATCATGAAGTTCTCATGCATTAAGTCAAAAGGTCCTACAAGTATAAAATGCATACTTAGATAATTGTCTGGGGGGAAATAGGGTAAAAGCAACCTCGAAACCAATTCTCACACTGCTCCTAATCTACCTCTGCAGCCAAAGAGTTACAGAGCAATACGGTTCTCAGAGGATTTTATTTGGATTTCTCACCTACGACACAAAATATGGTGGGTTGTTGTTGATGCTTGCTTTCCTGTATCTCTAATGCAAATGGAAAACCACAACTGGCAAAAAAAATACAATTAATTTTGGCTCTACTTTCCATCCTGCTTTAAAATGCGCACATGTGCCCAAATAACATCAGAAATATTTAAATATATTTTATGCTATCAAGTGCCAGTATATCATGTGTATAATCAAAGCACTTTTATTAGAAACTCAGTGGAATGCCCATTGGATACAACAGAACATACTGCTATACAGAAGTCCATGAGATTGAGGTGCTAGTATGAGGATAGCCTAATATAAAAATTGATCAGCAACCAAGAGAAGCTCAAGTATTTTGAATTCATGAGATTTTACATAGAACAGCTGAAGTTCAAGGTCAAAATAAATACTCTACATCAGGCATCCCCAAACTGCGGCCCTCCAGATGTTTTGGCCTACAACTCCCATGATCCCTGGCTAACAGGACCAGTGGTCAGGGATGATGGGAATTGTAGTCCAAAACATCTGGAGGGCCGAAGTTTGGGGATGCCTGCTCTACATGGCCCTAGGTTCAATACCAACTTCAAGTACCAGGCATGGATAAAACCTATGCCTGAGACAGGTTGGGGAGCTGTTGCCAGTCAGAGTTGACAGAACTGGATTAGATGGGCCAATAGTATAAATCTGTATAAATACAGTCTTATGATTTGTTCAAGAAACCCACTTGCATATCCCATGAAGATTTTCTTTTTTGCAAAACTTTTTTATTACAGAACAATACTTACAGGAAGAAAAATAAATGGATAATGCAACCATACCTATTTTATCAGGTTTCAGGAGTTTAAAAGAAACAGTAGAAGTTCCTTTGCCCCCTGATTTTGTAGTGACGATAATGTCTCCTTTGTCATTCTTAGCTTGACCTACTCGACACACAATTTTGCTGGCAGACATCCATTCAGCAGTCAGAAGACAATTGTGTCCACAGATTGTCAAGCCTGAGAGAGTCACACAAAGCAGAGGAACAAAAGTTGCTTAGCAGTGAATATTTTTTATTTCATTGTTATCGGGGGAACCTGAAGTGCTTTCAGCTCACAAACGCATCTCAAGTGTCTTATGGATTCACTCCAGAAAGATTTTTTAAAGTGTTGCTCTAAATACATAAACATTAGTAGCCAGTACTGAAATACTCCATCTTGACCACTGGGTGAAAGTGAGGATACAGATACAACACAGCAAACTTGCTCAAAGAGAACAAGTGGCATGTTACTGTAGTGATTCTCAAAACTGGGGACATGAGACACTTGAAGGGGCGAATTAAATTTCCCCTGACAGAAAACCTTTCATTGCATCCCTACTGACCCATCATTTCAACATGATCTGAGAAAAAGGAAGCTCAGGAAGAAATACAGCAACAATACTTTCCCTGGGCTGGACTCAACTAAGCACTTCTGCAACAGAGCTCCCCCCGCTTCCCCACCCCTCAAATTGGCTCCAGAGGTGTCCGGAGAACCCCCAGAACAGTGTGTGGGGTAAGAGGGGTTGTTCTGTCACGCAAATGGAAATACTCGAGCTAACTGAACGTTTGTTTTTAGCTCAACACTGAATTCCTCCCCCCGGTATTTAGGAAAGGATCTCTTCAACTTCATGAAGAAAAACCGACAACATTTTATTGTCTATCAAGTGTTTTCATAATACCACTAAATTATCAGCAACTGCACATTTCCAAATAAACTCTGTTGGATGCATATTACTGCCATCGAAACGGAAACAGCTTTCTTGACTTTACCTATTAGATCTGTTGGGCCCGTTCCCAAGTTCTCTCCTCGAATTGTAACCTTTGTCCATGAGATGCCCTCATTGGGAGAAATGCCCGTCACAAGAGGGGGCTTGCGTGCGTGAGACATTGTAGCTTTCTTCTTTGATGAAAGACCAATATATTCAGCAGTCTAAATCAGGAAAAAAAGTGAAATGTTTACATTGCACCAATTACGATAAAACCTAGAAACGCTCAATTGTGTGATTTAAAATGGCTTGCTAAGGTGTGTTTAATTCTTCAGTGCTGATGGTTCCTAAGGAGTATCAAGATGAAACTTCTCAACTTTCGAATTAGGGCTGGGTCAGATGCATGGTGGCGCCTATCTGAAAACTCTGGGAGCTCCCAGGATCACTGCCAGGCTCCCAGTTCTGTGTGAACTACTAGCTCCATGTGGGTGGCCTGTACATGAATGCCCTGATTCCTGCTACACCAGTTGGACATTTAGATCCACACCCATGATGAGAATTAGGAATTAAAAGTTCCATTTACTTGTGTCAGCAACTCCAATGGAACTACTTTTAGGGCAACATTACCGTATTGGGCATTCAGTTTGTTGTCAGAGATATCTGAAAGGAACCATAAGCCAAAATGATTCACCTCAAAAGGAAGCATGAAATTACCTGCCACAGTGCCCTTCTTTCTACAGGATATATCTGGGTTGGGCAGACTTCAGGTGTGCACTATTGCAGTGTGTGAAATGGGGCACCACAATTGCACCATTCTTCTGCATGTGGCAGTGCTGCTGTTACTTGGGAGTATGGCAGCAAAGGATGCAGGAAGCAGTGGAATGGTAGTCATAGGTGAAAGCATGCATGTATCAATGCCTGCTCCAGCCAACCCAATGCTTCCCCTGCCTTTTCACTGCATCCAGCAAGTGGCAACACCATCACCACCTGGAGGGTGGCATAGCAGCGGTGGTCCATCTTACGTACTGGGCTTGGGCTTGGGGTCTTTTACTAGAAAGACAGATACACACACTAAAAAGAGCCTGGTTCAAAAGACTTGCACTTGGAATTAAATCAATTTGAGTACTAAATTTATTTAATTCTGTAGTATAACTTAGGGCATGGGGGTGTTATTTCATTTCTGCTATTTTTAGTTTAAGCTTGGAAACAGAAACCTTGCAGATCTACTGCAAATCACTCAGGCCTTCTGCACTAGGCAAACTGAACGGCCAGACATTGGCTTGAAAAGGTGACACGGAGCGACCCATGGGCATGACCCCCATGCTCAAAGCAATGGCGGCGACAATAAACTGCTTCAAGGCTCAAATCCTTCACTAGCTTACCCCAGGGTAAAGCCTTGCTGAGCACGGTGAAACGGTACTTTCGAGCGAAGCAAGGTTAGGATTAGGCATTGCAAGTGCCGGATCAAGTACAGCCGTACCTCGGATGTTGAACGCCTTGCGAGACGAACATTTTGGCTCCCAAACGCTGCAAACCCGGAAGTGATTGTTCCGGTTTGCAAACGTCCTTTGGAAACTGAACATCTGACACAGCTTCCTGCAACCAATCGAAAGCCGCACCTTAGTTCCCGAATGTTTTGGAAGTCGAATGGACTTCCGGAACGGATTCTGTTTGGCTTCCAAGGTACGACTGTACAAGGATGCTGGACCAGAGCATGTTTCATGCGCGCTGTCTGAGTTGTGACACTAGCCTGGCCATGACCCATGACAGAGCCTGGTGGCCCAGAAAGCCCAAAGCGCACAGTGGCATCCCAAGGCTCACCCACGAGCCGGCCAGTGGGGTATGCATGTGTGGTGTGTGTGCGTGTATTATTATTATTATTATTATTATTATTACATAATATGAATTTCATATTATTATTATTGCATGCTTGTATTATTATTTCGTGTGTGTGTGTGCTTGTAATATATATATATGTGTGTGTGTATGTATGTATGTATGTACCATATATATATATATATATATATATATATATATAATATGCATACCGCCCTTCATCTGAAGATCTCAGGGTGCTACATAGCATAAAAATACAATATAAAAACAGAAAAATGCATAATACAAACAAAAACTCCCTCCCAGTTAACTCCTTCCCCCCCCCCTTCCTTGGCAAAATAAAACAATATAAAAATAAAAGCCCCACCCAACGCGTCAGCCGGGCTCTCCCTCAGCGCCCTCAGCTGAGCCGGGAACGGTGGTGGCGGAGAAGGACCCTCTCCCAACCGTCAACCACCACCTGAGGCAGGAAGCCTGCAACCGCCGCCGCCCCGCTCCCCAAAACGCCACTCAAGCAAGGGACCTACCTCCCGCCGGAAGCGCAGCTGGCGAAGAAGGGGCGGGCGGAGCGCTACGCAGGGGGCTCTGACGCCGCCACGCAGGTGACGCAACGGAGCGGAGGCCGACGCACGTGACTTGACCGGGGCGAGCGCCGGCTGGCTGGCTAAGCCGGCGCTGCCACTCAGCCCTCCGCAGCCAATGGCTCGGGAGAGGAGGGAGCGGCAGAGTTCTTTGCCCCGCCCCTCCTCCTCCTCGCTCCTTTCCATGTTCCTCGCCAGGGTTGAGCGTACAAATTGAGTTGCTGCTGCTCCATCTACTTTGTGGCAGAATGATACACTTAATTTTTTTATTATTCGTTCAGTAGCAAAGCATTCAGAAAACAATTATCCTTATGCTGTTGGTTCAGGTATGCTACCCTAGATTTCAGTATGTTATTTCACTGTTAGCTTGTTTTATCTCAGTTTGCCAAACCAAATCCTTCCCCCCCCCACCCGCGCGCGCCCGGAGACATGCATGCGCGCTATTTGCAGTGCTCCATACACGAGAGGCTCTCGGCAGAAAGTTCACCGCGCAATGTATTTGTGGTTTCAGACAAGGCGAGGAGACAGATCGTTGAAAGCTAGGAGGGCGGCAAGTTCTGCAATTTGCAAAACCATCTACCCTGGTGACCTGCAGAGTTGCCAACCATGTGCAAGAAGCTTCCTGGAACTATAGTCCAGACTCAGAGCGTTTACGCACAGGTGGGATGTTAAAACTGATGCAAAAAAAATAAAATTAAAAAAAAATGTTGAACTGATACTTTCTGTGTATATACTTTCTGCGTGTGTGTGTGTGTGTGTGTGTGTAGATTGCAACTTTCTAACCTATTGAAAGTTTGAAACTGGCAACAGGCCAAAGTGTAAGAACATGAATACTGTGCAAGAAGCACAAATTCACTCAATTACCCGAGTAAAAGACATCCTTATGCATAATAAGACATGTTGGGAGAACAATAATCCTAGGGTCAAAAATAAAGGCCCAAACTATTATGTGTGTGTTTTTAAAAGCAATATTAATATGAAGGAAATTATATGCTGAAGATTTATTTTCTCCGTATTTGTTCTTTTCCCCCAGTTCCACTTTCCCCTTAGTCTATAATGCCAAGGCATTCAGGTGATGCACTGGAATTAAGACTATGCTAGACAGTAATATTAGAAAATATTGCAGCACGCTTTATTGGATTTCAGAAGCTGGCACACACTACCTCTTTCCATTACAGTATGAATTCATGTAATAAAAATGCTGAGCCTCCCAAAATCTAATATTTCTACTCAGGTATTTCCGTGCTTATTGCAGGACACTTTAAAAAAAACAGCACTGGAATGGTGAGCATGAAGAAAAGACTCAAGAGGATTATAGTGCTTTGAGTTTGACCAGTGTCCATTATCAGCAAAATAAGTAAATTTAAAAGAAGCAAAACTTGGGCAATGAAAACATTGTGTTTACATTAGGACTGTTACACAATAATTGCATCTTTGAGTGCTTAATATCTTTATCAGTTGATTAAATTTGCATATGGGAAAGCAGTATATCTACAAAAAAGTATTGTTTTTAAGAAGATGTATGCATGAGGGGAGAATTGACTCCATCACAGGCTGAGCAATTTCTGACTGCTTAGCCCCTCTCCCTGGTTTTAGAGGCCATCCATGGGAACCAGTAAAGAAAGACTGCCTTCATCATGGACTGAGCAAAGTTCAGCTGCTCAGTGTCTCGCTGCAAGTGCTGACCTCCACAGCAACAAAGCAAAGCTGATTTGTGCAGCGTTCATCCTCAATGTGATAGGAGAACAGCACTTGGGTCAGCCTTCGAGCAATCCCTATGTAGGAGCAGCAGTTTTGTCCCAGTTGCAAGTGAAGGAGACTGGTTGTACTGGGGCTTCTGCGATAGAGTCCTCTAAGTCAGAGGATGGCAATACGACATTCTTAGGCTGGTGGGGTACTGGCACCAAGATATAGTCTTGTGGCAGTGCTGTCTGCAATTTCTCCTCCAACCCCACATCCTTGAACTCATCTGCTGAAGATGGGGAGTTTGACTCCAAGGCTGTGATACTCAACTAACTTCAAAGAAACTCAGTGGGCCTCCTGTCTTGGCAACACCAAGAATGAGTGAGAAATGTTGGGTCTGAATTTTAATTCTTTCTTTCTTGGTATTTTTTTTTTAGTTGTTAAATGGATGATATCGCATTTTAGTCATTACGGAGGTCTTAAATGTATTCTGTCTTCTGTTGATATTGTAGTGATATGGAAAGCACTTTGGGGTCTTCTTAAACATAAACGTGTATAAACACTGCTAATAAATGAATAAATGTTATTTCTGAGTATGGGTCAAATGTTTTTGAATGTGATTGAATTGTGCAAATATTTTGTAAGCTGCTTTAAGAACCACATACGGATAAAAGTATTCTGAATGAATGAGTCTTAGAAAGCATTGTCTTAAAAAATACAGTCACCCTGCTGTCTCATGTTTTAAAAGTGTAATATCTATATGGCATTATTATTGTTTTACTTCTTATGTAACTGGTTTGCTGAACAACACGGCATCCATTCCAGCTGGTCATTATGAGAACAAAGCAAGCTGCTTTAGACCGACTGAAGATGATCTGCCCATCTAGTTCAGTATTGTCTACACTGACTACTGAACTATGACCCTTCCCCAAAGAACTTCTATTTAACTTTGTTAAATTAAGATTTGATGACTGTTTACATTTTTTCTCTCCTCTTCCCCCCATCCCTCCCATGTGTCATGTCACTTGCATTGTAACCTGCAGGCAGGGACTGAAACGGTGAACCATTTCACTTCTTCCAAGCTGTGATCTGAGATCACTGCAGATAATACAAAAACAAATTAAGGAAAATTAGAATTCAACATAAATGCAGAAATATAGTAGACACAAGTTAAAACAGTAAGGCACTCCCCCCCCCTCCACCTCAATACTTTTTTAAAAAAATGATGGTGATATTCCTTAATCCCTTTGGAGAGCTTTAGCCTACAGATTTGCAACAGCCTTCACCACTGCTATGAATATTACAGCCTTCATCGCTGCATCAATAATACTAAGTTCATTCCTGCAAGTCTGCCAGAAAAGACTAGGAATGAATAAGCTAAACAATGCTGGAATTCCAAGTCATATTAAGAGTGAATGCATGTTTATTTGAATAATGAAAGGAGACTTGTCATTTTAAACAAGTATTGGTCATGAATGTTACATTTGGTTCAAAAAAAAATATTCTCAAATATCTCTAAGCTACTTAAAATGAAAAGATAAGCACATACAAAGAAACAGTCTAAATAACTAAAGGTTAATTTGCCTTATCTTGTCGTAACCGGCATTCACGTCAAGCAAATATTAGCAAATGACAAGTCATTTTAATTTTGAATAGGGTTTTTTTGTTTTGTTTTTCAGTACAATCCTCTGTGTCTCTACTCAGAAGTAAGTCCCATTGAGCATATATAGGGTTGCAGCTTTATTCTAGCATTCCTAATGTGCTTTACTATCCCAAGAAACAGGTCTTTGAAGCAGTTTACGGCATAATATCAATACGTACAATAAATAAGAAAATAAAAGCAAATTTCTGGCATTTCACCAATTCTAAAGCAGTGAGCAAAATAAAATGTAAATTAATGGGAAAGGGTCAAAATATGAATATGAGATTGCACAATTTGAGGTTCATTGCATGACCCAAATAGATCTGGAATCTGGATTACAATTGTGTATGTCACAGCTACACACACACACACACACACGTGTCTTTAAAAAGACCTGCTGTATCAGACTTCATAGTTATAGTACATATTACCAATATCTTAAAATTCCTGCATTAAATAACCCACAAAAAGTACATCTTCCAGGATTCAGAGAGAGAGAAAGAAAGAGAGAGAGAGAGGGAGGGAGGGAGATCCTATCTTGACATAGTAAAACCAAAATAATCACAGCACTCAGCAATGCCATTAACATTTCTGAGTCACAGGGGATTAGCAGGCTGGACTTGAAGCAGATGCTGCAAAAGCACTTGGTCGAGGAGTTCAGCACATATTTCAGACTGTGCTGCAGCTGTGAGGGATTGCTGCCACTAACTGTGGAATCAAGCTCAGGAGAAACTCTGGGCACAGTTCCGGCATCCGAAATAAATTAAAGTAAACAGAGTTGCTCTCTCTCATCCACCCTGTTAGCAGCCTCTCGGCCAAGCTGGAGACCACACACCCAGACCACACAGCACCAGCTGAACTCACTCGCACGCAACATCAAGAGGCTGTCACTCAGCTGAGGTACCGGGAGGGTGGGGGGTGGGAAAGTGTGTGTGTATTTAAGAAAGCTGCTTGTCGCCTCCTCCTCCTCCTATCTGTACAGCTGGCTTGAGGGCTGTGTGGTTTGGCGAGGAAGGACGTGGGGATCCTCGGGCCTTGCTGAGAGCACAGACCGATGGTCATGGCCTTTTGTTGTGATATCTTGGGCACCTCCTGGCAGCAAACTCACAAGAGCTTCCGCTTAATGACTGTCCCTCCACAGGTTCTTATGAGAATTGATCGTGCCCATTTTAATGGGTGTGGGTTCTTCCTCAGATGTTACAAAAATGACCATTAGAGAGAGCTAGCGCAGCACAGGAGGAAAGGGTCTTCGGCAGGAGCTAGGAAGTCCTGGTTCAAACTTCTAGTTAGTCACTAATAGGGAAATGAAAAGCGGGGCACTGCAACCAGGGGTGTAGGAAGTGGGGAGCGGGGGGCAGGCCGCCCCAGGTTCCATCATGGAGGGGGTGACAAATGATCAAGGAACAATTACTGCCCTACTAGGGTGGTTCAGAAAAAACTTTTTCTTTTTTGAAAATGCCTGCTCCAAAGGTCTTATCTTACTACACTAGGGATTATCTAGCTATATATGAAATTTCATGCATATCAGTTAATATCTTGACCCTCCTTCATGAAAATAGCTGTTTACTTGGCCGTTTTCCTATGTCGTGAAGGCTGAAATTTCAGTTCAGTGGAGCACTTACTATTCCCAACCCTAACCTTGCGGAAAGCCATCTAATTAGACTTTAATTTGATTTTGACATCTTTTTAGGAGGTAATTTAATTGTTTGATTTTATATCAATGTTCTGTATCTGATGTTAGCCGCCCTGAGCCCGACTTCGGCTGGGGAGGGTGGGATATAAATAAAAGTTTATTATTACTTATTATTCCTTTGTAAGAAAATAGGAAATAACGTAAAACCATTTTTGTAGGCCAAAAAATAAATAAAAAATAAATCAATGTGTGTGTGGGGGGGGTGACAAGAAGTTTTCCGCAACGGGTACCACCTGACCTTCCTACGCCTCTGACTGCAACAGAATATTGCAGTATGTTGTGTTTGTGATCAGGATTCCAGACCATTCATTCTATTTCCCTTCTTGACCTGCAAAGTTTGCCCTTGCCCCACACCCTTCAATGGTCAGTGAGCATTCCATATCCACCGCTCAGTCTTTGGGCAATATCTATCTCCATTTTGAGGGTTTTCTTTCCATTGCTGAGCAAATTTGGGTGATGGGATGTTACATATGCCCAGTTGTAGCTAGATTAGAATCCTGGATTTCTCCATGGATTCCTACGGGCATTTCTCCCTTATATCCTTAGGACATTAAAAAATATATTATCAGTGTGAACCAGGAAGTGACTTACCCAGACGATTAGATGATCAACTCTACGCTTTTTACAGCGATGCATCTTTTCCTCCTGCTGTTTGGAAGTCCTTCTGTGGACTCTGTGCTAGCTGGGGTAGCCAGGAAAATGTTCCACCAGCTTCGACTGGTGCACCAACTGTGGCTCTATATGTAGAGGTCAGGCCTAGCCCCAGTGACTCATCTTCTAGTCACATCTAGGCTTGGCTGGTTCTATGTGCTCTGTGTGAGGGCATCTTTGAAGATGGCTTAGAAACTTCCGCTGGTTCACAGGTTCACAATGCAGCAGTCAGAAAGTTCTGTCAGTAGGGCAGTTGGATACTGTAGGACGATTATTACACCAGCTTCTCTGGCTTTGGGAGCATTTCTGAACCCAATTCAAAGTGGTGGTTTTATTACTTGTATTATTATACAGTGGTACCTTGGTTCTCGAACTTAATCCATTCCATTCTGTTCGACTCCTGAAACCGTTCGAAAACCAAGGCGCAGCTTCCGATTGGCTGCAAAAGCTTCCTGCACTCAATCGGAAGCCGCGGAAGCCACGATGGACGTTCGGCTTCCGAAAAACGTTTGCAAACCGGGACACTTACTTCCAGGTTTGCAGTGTTCGGGAGCCAATTTGTTTGACAACTAAGCCGTTCGAGATCCAAGGTACCACTGTATATTTATTTATACCCCTCCTTTTCCCCTGGTGGGCCTCAAGGCAGTTTACAGATTAAAAAAAGAGAGAATCACTAAAAACATAGAAATGACAATAGTTTAAAAGCAATTAAACATCGATAGAATTAAAACTACATACACATATAAAATATGTTTTAAATATACAAATGATTACAATAAAAACAGCATGGCACGAGCCCTTTCATTAAAACCAGTCAGTTCACAATCTTCACCTACTGGTAGAAGGACAGCAAAGAGGGAGCCAGTTTAACTTCTCCAGGGAGCACGTTCCAGAGTCTGGGAGCAGTCACTGAGAAGGTCCTTTAGAGCAGTGTTCTCCAACCTTGGGCCTCCAGCTGTTTTTGGACTACAACTCCCATCATCCCTTGCTAGCAAGACCAGTGGTCAGGGATGATGGGAATTGTAGTCCGAAAACAGCTGGTGGCCCAAGGTTGGGGAACACTGCTTTAGAGGTTTTAACCTTTAAAGTCTTTTAATGAGGTTTTCAGGGATGAGGGATGGGGCTTTTCTGTGGTGGCCCCAGCACTCTACAACTCTACCAGTAACCCCTGGAGAAGGCCACCTAGCTTAGTCATTCCAAAAGGCCTTGAAGACTTACCTATTTCAGATGGCATACACGAGAGCTGTATTTTCTTTTTGATGTGGGCATTCTTCTGTATTCCCTGAACAGCTGGTTTTGTGGAAATAATGTTTTACATTATGGGCTGGGTCTTTTTATTACTGCCAGGGAGATCTGCTATTTGCTTTTATGCATTGTTCTATTTTTTATTATTATGTAAGCCTCCTTGAAAGATTTGTATTCATGAAAGTGGCCTATAAATATTTTAAAATAAATGAAATAATAAATGTACAAAGTCATGTTTTCAGGAGTAAGATCTGGAGATCATATTTACAATGCATGGTGGACGTTGTCAGATATGCTGTTTATTGTAAAAAGGGTACCCCTTAATGGTTACAACTGAAACTGATGCATATTTTCAGGTTTAATAAAGAGATTTGTGCAACACAATTCTATGCAGGTTTATTCAGAAGTAAGTCCTACAACATTCCGTGAAGTACTTGTATATTCACATATGCATAATACAGCAGCATTACAGAAGCTGTCACACGATTTTTATACATGGACTGTGTAAAATGAAATTTAAGGTGTTGCTTTTGCAACAAACCAGCATTTGCCTACCTGAATATTTTGACTGGAGGTGAATGGGATGGTGAAAGTAAACGGTTCCTAAGCCATGTAAAAACCTTTTTGCTTGAGCTTTGGTTTATTTTTAAGAAAAGGATTTGTTTTTATTGTGATTAAAATCAGTTTCAGTTGCCTTGCTGTAAATCAACCCATCCTGTTACACATAAAAGGAAAGATCATATTAAATGCAATATTAAAGGCATATCCCAGTGAAAATATACATGACCTTGGGTAGAGCTCAGAAAGCAGGATGGTCATAGATAGGGACTGAAAAACAGGCTTATCAATCCATGGGAAAAAAGACTAATTTCTAGCAAACTGTTTGTTGGAAGCTCGAAGTGACAAGCGAATCCTGAACATCTTTTGGGTGGCTTTCCTATAGTAAAATGTTTTGGCTACATGTTTTAATAAAGAATGGATAAAAACGTTGCAAACCAGCTTCATGTCACAAGCCCCCCCAAGATACTCAGCCTGAAGACTAGACTAGGGCATCGCTGCCATCAACAGTACCATTGTTTTCTATAACCTAGGTTTTACTTAGTGGTTTTAAGAGCTTTTTAGAAACTGCCCTGTTTATTTCCGGGACTGTCTAGCCAACTCTATTTAAAACCATATCCATATCACCCTTCCCAGTTAATACAACATGGCAGGAAGCTGTAAGAGTTATGGATAAAATTCTTCTTTTCATCTCCAAGTAAGAGCAGCATGGACATAAGAGGACTCCTGCTGGATCAGGGCAAAAGCCTCTCTAGTCCAGCACTCTGTTCCCACCGTGGCAAATCAGATGCCCATGGGAAGTCAGCAAACATAACTTAAGTACAACAGTGCTGTCTCTGTGTCAAGGCTGTGTGGGCTCTGTGTCGAGGCTTCAAGAAAGCCATTCCTCCCCCAGTTGCAGCAAGGGCAGAGAAAACAAGCTAGAGTCCTGCTTTAATGAGTTTTATTCAATCTTAATAGTGAGAGGCAAAAGAATGCAACAATCCTTAACAATGGCGTTGCTCCAAACTGGGCTCCTCCTCCCGCTTTCCTAGCAACAGCATCTCCCTTGAGAGCCAGTGTGGTGTAGTGGTTAAGAGCGGTGGACTTGTAATCTGGTGAACCGGGTTCACGTCTCCGCTCCTCCACATGCAGCTGCTGGGTGACCTTGGGCTAGTCACACTTCTTTGGAGTCTCTCAGCCCCACTCACCTCACAGAGTGTTTGTTGTGGGGGAGGAAGGGAAAGGAGAATGTTAGCCGCTTTCAGACTCCTTCGGGTAGTGATAAAGCGGGATATCAAATCCAAACTCCTCTTCTTCTTCCCTTTACGGTGGCTGCTTGTGGACCAAAGTCTCTGATTCCGTTGTTCCTGCACCCTTAATGAACGCCGAGTTCTGGGAGAAGGGGGATCAGAAATACTCTCCAGTGACAACGTGTCAGCTGGCTGCCCTGTTGCAATCCGCCCCCTTCTTCTAACACTTCCCAACTCTTTTGTTCATCTATCTCTGAGCTGTGACCTTCCTCAACCCCCCTCAAACCCCTGCTGTAAATCAATACTGCATTCCTCTTCTCCTGCAGCATCAGGAGAAGCGGTCTCGCCCTCTCCAGTCCAATCCCTAACACTCTGTCCGTGATTTCTAGCAATTTGTATTCAGAGGTATACTGACTCCAACAGTGGAAGGTAGAACATACTGTAGCCACCATTCTTCTCCATGAATTTATCTAATCCTTTTTTTTTTTAAGCCATTCAAGTTGGTGGCTATCACTGCCCTTTGTGACAGAAAAGTTTAACTATGTGCTGCCTGAAGAAGAATTTTATTTTATCTGTCCTGAATCTTCTAACATCCGGGTGCCCACAAGTTCTATCTAGTGGGAGAAAAATATTTCTCTATCCACTTTCCCCATACTGTGCATAATCTTACAAACCACCATTGTATCCCCTCAACTTAGTCGTTTTAAAAACACTTTAAACATGGCTTTCCCCAAATAGTTTTGTGAGCTGTAGTTTTTAAGAGTGTGAAGTGTTATTGGGGGCTACAATTCCCAGAGTTCCATGAGAACAGAGGTTGAATGTTAAACCACTCTGAGAATCTGGGCCAACCAGATGCCAATAGAAAGCAGGACATGAACTCAACAACAATCTTCTCACTTGAGAATCCCAGTATCTGGTACCTGTACTGGGAGCCATGCTTCCTCCAACACTGGTGGTTGTACATAGCTTCTGTTTATGGACTGTTCAGTGTAGGCAACCAGGGGAAATAAAGGATATCTTCTTAGTCCCAGTGATGCTGTTAAAACAGAAGGGCTGATTTAGCTGTTGCTGTTTTTTGCTGCCTTCCTTTCTTCTTATAGTGGTCTATAGCCTGTGCAGTGACTTGTTCTATTTTTATTTATTTTTTTACCATTTGAAACCCATTTATACCTTTTACAGTCTTTCTTTGGTAAAACACAAGACTTATCCCATATTTTGGACACCGCAGCCCCCATCAAAACATCTTCTAGCAATACCCACTGAGGAAGCATCTTAAATGACGGTAGAAACAAAGGAATGGAGACCTAGAGAAAAGTCATCTCCTCACTTAGCATGGCCAGAACAATATGGTCTAACAGTCCATTTATCTACAGCGCCAGAGAAAAGGGCCTTTTGTAGCCTGACTAGAGCCCACAGTTCTCACACTGGTTTATCTTGATGGCTTGCAGTCCAGTCATTTCCACCCTCCTCTTCTCTTCAATGCCTTATCTGTGAATCCATGCACTGTTGACCCTGAGGCATTGTTTTTGGAAGCCAAACAAATCCCCCAAAATTGTTCACAAAACCCTGTACAGCTAAAAAATACTAAATATTGTATTCCACAGATCAGGCAAAAATGTTTTTCCACAGATCAGGCAAGAATGTTGTTCGGTTTTTCCCCTGCTATTTTTCTGGCTCGGTACAAACATTGCTTCTGAAAAATACCTTCCATGTACTATTTGCAATTCTAAATTAAAGAGAAAATGCACAAGAGTATTTGAGTCTAATGGAAACAATACTCCTGCTGGTGAAGGGTGGTTAATAATAATAATAATAATAATAATAATAATAATAATAATAATAATAATAATAATAATAATTCTGATGTATTATGCTGAAAATGGAGAAGGAAAACTCTGATCTTAAACCTCTGCTGCCTTGTGGCTATACTCATTTGTGAGAAAGGCTTTGGGAGTAAACCCTGAAGAAAAATCCATTCTCACCGCCTTGCGGTATGTCTTCAGGAGAAGAAAAGGCTAAGCAGTAAATTCTACACAAATCCGGAGTGGAGTCCCTAAGGCGGTTGGATGATGCCTTGTACGCCATCATCTGCCAAGTCCTGCAGCTAAGATGGTGCCAAATGTTTTGCTCTGCTTTCCATTGGCCCAAATCAGTGGGGCCAAGAGGTCTCATCGTCTAGGTAACCCAGGAGCTCCATACACACTGCCCTGGCTTGCACCCCGGAGAGGTCATTTGGGTGCTGCTAACACAGCAAAAACTACGCAGGGGGCAGCAGTTATGAGTTACTGGTTTTTGCAGCCACAGCAGGTGCTGTGATTCTCCAGCGATTTGACTTCATTCCAGGAAGTGCACTCCATTGCCTCTCGACACATACGGATGCCAACAATGCTGAAAATCAGTGTGCTTTCATATACATTTAGCATTGTTCCTCTAGAAAGTGAGCCCTCTGTTTGTAGAGGTTGGGACCATTTTTCCATTCAAAGCTCTGTGTATTCCAGGCTGGAAGGGGTCCCCAAGCTTTCCCCGAGTCTGGTACAAGAGAGTTGCTTGACATTTAAATATTGTCTAGCTTGGCAATCCTAAATGTAATAATGTCCATCTCATGGGCACATTAATAAATCTGGGATCCACAAGTGAATTGCCCCAGTGACTCTGCTTGTTATTCAGAAAAGGTGAAAGTTGGCCAAAGGAGGTGGTTGCTGCTTGCGGAAAGAAACCAACGTTGAATAAATTGGAGTTCTTGTGATAAATTATACCAAGAAAAGGAGCACACCGAGAACTCTGGCCAGTATGAATTTCAATAACAGGAATAAATCCTACTCACAAGTCAAAAAACAAACAAGGTGTGTATTCTGATAAGAGTCACAAACTTAAACAGAGATACAGTTTCAAAATCATAACAATATGTGTAATCCAATGTATTTCATTATTGTGTCAAAACACAACAGTTTTAAAATCACAACAAATACATATTAGTCCATATTCAAAAATATTCAGAAATAGAGCCGAAGTCAGGAGTAAATTCAGAAGTAGAAACCAGTACAGGACCCTGTTTCGATGTAGATATCCTCATCAGCTAGTTTTTTAGAGGTCGTATTAATTTGTAAAACACGTATGAGTATGTCTTGTCCTTTCTACCGGTATGTTTCTTAAATATAGTATCTAAGCATGGGTAGATCAGCGTGTATCTTAGTGGTTGCTGCTTGCAGTCAGAAACCAGACAAGGGACTAGATGGCCCTTGGTTTGATCCAGCAACACATAAGAATATAAGCCTGCTGGATCAAGCCTGCAGATTGGAAATATATAAAGATATAGAAAGAATATATTATAGCAAAAAAAGAGGAAAGAATCCATAGATTTGTAGAATTGTAGAGTTGGAAGGGACTCCAAGGGTCATCGAGTTCAACCCTTGAAATTGAGGAATCTCAACTAGATCATACATGACAGATGGCCATCTAACTTAAAAACCTCTAAGGGAGGAGAGCCCCCCCACCTCTTTTGGGAACCTATTCCACTGTCAAACAGCCCTTACAGCCAGAAAGTTCTTCCTGAAGTTTAGTTGGAACCTCCTTCCTTGTAACTTGAAGCTATTGGTTTGGGTCCTACCCTCCAGAGCAGTTGAAAACAAGCTTGCTCCATCCTCCATGTGACAGCCCTTTAGATATGTGAAGATGGCTCTTTTTCTTTTTTTGCCACATCTTGAAGAGATCCACCACCGAAGGAAATGGACTCTACTCAGCACATCCAAGTCGATTTGCTCTAATGAAACCGTACTTTACAAATACAGTATTGCTGATGATCAAATAATTATTATTTAAATGCCAAAGTTTTGATAGATAAATGTATTCTGTGCTGACAGTGGCATACAGTTGCATCTCATGTGGCTAAGAGTGAGTATCTGCATGCAACAGCTTACTGTCCCAGCTTAAGGTGTGTAGATTTGCATGAACATGCCTCACTCTGACAAGCACAACATAGCAGAGTTGGTTCCCCCCCCCCCCAAATAGTAATATAAAACGAAAGATGTATTTCATATGTTGGGAAAACCCATAGGATTAAATACCGGTAGCAAAGAGAATGGTGGTAAGGGAGAAGGGACCCACAAGAAGCTCTATACAAATTTTATTAAATGATTCCAGTTACAGGTAGGTAGCCGTGTTGGTCTGTCATAGTCAAAACAAAATAAAAAATAAAAAAAAATTCCTTCCAGTAGCACCTTAGAGACCAACTAAGTTTGTTCTTGGTATGAGCTTTCGTGTGCAAGAAGTGTGCATGCACACGAAAGCTCATACCAAGAACAAACTTAGTTGGTCTCTAAGGTGCTACTGGAAGGAATTTTTTTTTATTTTTCATTTTGTTTTTATTAAATGGTGTATTTGAAAGCCAGATTCCTAAATATACTGCCCCAAATGGTTTCGCACCAAAATTTTGTGGAATCACATTTTTTTTAAAAATCAACCATGTCCACACTACTAGGGTTTACTGGCAATTTTGTAAAACTTAGAGAAGGAGGAAACAAAAGACTGGATTTGGGGGGGGGGGATGTATACCCATTGAAACGTGCAGAGGATCCCTATTGCATCATCCTGAAGGCTAGAAACATAATTTTCTTAGAAAGCTGAAAAGTGGTATGGCAGAGGCAGTGTTAATCTGGGTATACGGTTATACACATGCACACACATTTTGCTTATTCCACTGTCATCTCTTTTGAAACGATACAAAAACCACCCCAAAGTACCTTGCTTAAACCAGATAGCGGGTTAAAACTTTATAAGACCTATCATCTGGCTCCAGCTGTAATAATATGCTTGGCATCTGAGCTTTCAAAATTGAAATTCACGTTAACGCTTAAAAACGAGCATTTGTGCCTCTGGTTCTGCAAGAGAAAAGCAACGCCGATTCCTTATTTTCCTCCGTTATTTTCTAATGGTTTAATCAAAGTTTTGTGCCCCATCCTTTTGTCTGTGCTCGCGCACGCCTGGGAGCGCCCTTCTCCTTGCGCTGCAGCAATTTTGAAATTGAAACGTTGCACTGCTGAGAAAGTGCCATGAAAATATAACCTACTGCATTCCATGAAAATAAATAAGCAAGGCCACCCAAATTTTCAATTAGTGTTCGGGCAGAATGCAGGAAATGGCTAGAGAGCCGTCAAAGGCTGCCTTAGGCTGGGTCGTGGACACGGAACAGTGACAGGAAGGTTTGCAGCTAGGAATACAGGCTCAGTGTGAAAATGGCTCTTCTCCAAGGAAAACGGCATGCTAATAGGTTGATACCGATTTCCTGAAACATACAGCCCGGGTATTACAAGCTGGAATTTACATTCTGACAAAGGCCGAGCCTCAAAGACTTTGCCTTTCTGTTGATAGAATAACACTAAAAAGTTCAAGCTGCATTATGCGTTTTACGGCTTTAAGCTTCTTAAACATTCAAAGTACAAACCAGGCACATACTTTTTAGCCACCTGAAACAGCAACGGCCGGTCAAGGCTTGTGAAAAATAAAGAACAATGTTAGATCCCAGGGTTGAACGCAGGTCTGCCGCTAGCTACCACGTATTTGAGTCCTAACGGGAGAATGCCATCTAAGGTGGCATCCTTCTGCTACATAGGGCAGATGAACGAAACAATACCCACAAGCGGCAGGAATCTGAGGGTGGCTTGCATCACACAGAGAAAGTTCCAGAACCTTCTTGAAATAATAGAATAGGAAAGATCTCTACACATTAAATCAATACATTCTGTACCAAAAAATGCAAACCATGTCAGTATTCGAGTCCTAATGGGAGAAGGGGCAAGAATCTGAGGGCAGTGGGGTGGAATGCCTTGCATACTTTTCTGCATCAAGGTCTGTCTGTGGATGTTCTAGTGCTGAAAGCCCGACAGGTCTGAATACATTTCCCAGCCATGTTTTCCAGGTCATCCAAATATATTGCCCCATACACTACATGTCCACTTCACCACCAGAGTCTTTGCCCCTTTCCAAATTTCTAATTCTGAAAATAATAATCCAGATTTTGCATTTGTGGTCCAAAACACATTTAATAGATTTGTGCATACAGTGGTCCCTCGACTTATGAAGTACTCGACATCCGTATTTTTCGACTTACGAATGAAAAAAAGTGGCTACACGCCTACGAATTTTTTGACATCTGAATGGAAATCGTTGCCGGTTTAGATGCGGTTTCCTTGACTTACGAATTTTAGATGCGGTTTTTTCGACTTACGAATTTTCCTGAATATTTTTCTCCCAATGCATTCCTATGGGAAATCGACTTACAATTTTTTTTGACCTATTCGGAACGGATTAAATTCGTAAGTCGAGGGACCACTGTATTTATATAAGCTCATACCCTCAAACATTTCTCTGATGAAAATAGGGACGTCCTATTTCATCATCATCATCATCATCATTTTATTTATACCCTCTCCACCTGACTCGGTTGCACCAGCCACTCTGGGCAGCTTCCAACATGTATTAAAACATAATAAAACATGAAACATTGAAAAACTTCCCTATACAGGGCTGACTTCAGATGTCTTCTCAATATTGCATAGTTACTTATCTCCTTGGCTCGGGGGTCACATAACTCCATACACTCCAACATTTCTCCAAGGAAAAAAGGGACACCCTAAGGGAAAGCGGGACATTCCAGGATCAAATCAGAAACTGGGATGGCTTCTGTAAATCTGGGACTGTCCCTGGAAAATAGGGACACTTGGAAGTTGTGTAAGCTCATTGGCTTGCAGAATTTCAGGTGTTCAGGCTGCAATCTGGTATACATTTAAGTGAGGCCTACTTCTGATCAGTGGACTTTGAGGAAGAGATCTGGTGCTCTTCTCAGCAAAACGAGCAGGAGGAAACCCCCCACCAAACGCAGGAGGCCTGACTTGCCACATGAAAGTGAAGTCATAAACATCCTCTAAAGAGACCCACCCACCCTTGTGAGACTATTAAGTTAAGATTTTAAAATTACATGACTGTACCACTGCTTCTGAACGCACACGCCTAGGATTACTTCATCACCTGCAAAATTTGGAGCATTTTGGTGAGGGATCCTTCGCTTCCATAAGCAAGGTCCACCCGGGGTAGCAAATTTGGGGGTGCCTTTACTGTGTGGCAAATTGCCAGTTAGGTAATGTGTAAAATATACATATTTTACCTGGGCAGGGTGTGTGCGACTTTTCTGCTCCAGGCAATCTCATTTTGGAGAGAATTATTAGTATGTAGTATACAATATTTCATTCATTTCATTAACAAAGCTCAGGTACCCCCTGCTCAAATATTCCGGAGTGCCATTTGAAACAGAATCGCAGCACTTAATGAAAAAGCTCGCATCTTAAAGATTGCATATGAGATCAAAGCACGCTATTTATAACAATGATTAAAGTCCTATAAAGAGCCCTTCCGCGAGGACTCACCATGCAGCCGCATCACTACAAGAATACATTTCAAGAATGATCAGATACAAGCAATATAAAAGCAAAAGAGAATACCCAAAAGTCAAAAGTGACATTTGTTTATACTGCATTAGTGGAGCATTCCCCTCTGAGGCTTTTAAAAGGAGAAATAGAAATAAAGCTAGCGGAAAATATTTTGATGAGGAGAGGGGAGGTGGGAGAAACCTAGACCTTTTTGCTGGTTTGAAAGTGATGTGTGGTACAGTGTGGTGTGTATTATCTTTGTCCTTTGTTTTGAAAACAATACTTTAAATACCACTGGCCTAATTCTTACCATATTTCTATAGTGCTGCGCAAGCTTATGTGGTCTCAGAAGGACAGAACTCGTGGAAGCCTCTTCTCGGGGTGCTTATTAGCTCAGCCTTTCCAGGTGTGGAGTACATTGGTTCTGCATCTATAGGTCATGGGCTGTCGGGCCAATTCAAAACCCAATTAAGACGAAGACCTCCTTGGATTTGTGATCTGCTTTTAGGCAGCTCCGCAAGGCAACTAAGGAAATCATTCAGCAAAAATGACGAAGGGTTCTCCCTCCCTCCCTCCCTCCTTCTCTCTCTCTCTCTCTACGCCAGTGTGGTGTAGTGGTTAAGAGCGGTAGTCCCGTAATCTGGTGAACTGGGTTCGCGTCTCCGCTCCTCCACATGCAGCTGCTGGGTGACCTTGGGCTAGTCACACTTCTCTGAAGTCTCTCAGCCCCACTTACCTCACAGAGTGTTTGTTGTGAGGGAGGAAGGGAAAGGAGAATGTTAGCCGCTTTGAGACTCCTTCGGGTAGTGATAAAGTGGGATATCAAATCCAAACTCTTATTCTTCTCTCTCCCTCTCCCTTTTGCTACTCCAGAGCAACAGTGGTGATCAGTCTCAAGTATACCAGTTTTGGTTCTCTCAGTTTTTCATCTTTCCATTCTTAAATTCAGTTCTCCACATTTCTGCAGCAGTTTGCAATTAAAAAAACAAACAACCTTCATGAAAATTTGAGTATTTTAGTGTGTATTTTAACTAAAGTATATATTTTTGGAAGCAATTCCCCCTAATGTTATGCATTTTGTATGTTATTTTCACTAATATATTCATTTCAGGCACACTTTTCACTAACCTATGCATGGGGGGTGGGTGGGTTGAGAATTACATTGCAAAATTCAGATAAGGGCGAATTCAAGAGGATAGTTGCGCATTCTAAAAATTACCAGAGTGGTTTGACAGTTCATCCCTCTTCCCGGGGAACTCTGGGAATGAAAACTCTGTGAAGGGAATAAGGGTCGCTAAGCACGCTTAATAAGCAACAATATTCAGGATTCTTGGGGGAAAGGCCTAGTTGTTTAAAGTTGTTGGCTACTGCTTTGGGTGTATAGTGTAGGTGGAGCCTTAGGCAGGTCATGGTTGTAAACACAATTGCTTGGATATGCCTCCACTGCTGCCAGTGGGATCTAAGGCCTAGTAAAGAAACTGAGCAAAACACAATACTGAAATTTCAGACTCTCTCACCTTAATGACAACGTGACTCTAAGCCAGAGGCGGCAAACCTTCCATTTCAGAGCCTTAATCCCCCACAAGCAATTTTTTTTCTAGCCTCCTAACGCCCCACCAATTGGGGAGGTGCCAGTAAAATAAAATAAAAATAGTCACAGTGCTGGTTGGGTAGAGCCCAGTGCTCACATTTTCCGACTCATATTGAAATACTACCCCTCAATGAGGCCAAACTTAGATTCACAAAATGTTTAGGGGTATGCGTACCCCTGCATCCCCCCAGAAAAAAAGCACTGCATGTTTCTCTTCAGCCCTCGATTTGCCAGCGGACAAATTAGCAAATCCGATATGGCTTTATTTGCAGTTAGTATACAATTAGAGCAGATTGATGCAAGAGTCATAGGCACAATTCACCTGGTATGAAGAAACACATCGGGAACATCAGTCTTTGCAACTGACCCTTAACGTGGGCTTATGTCTTTTGACAGCTGTTTTTGATTCTCTTTTCTTGTTTGCTCTGTCCACGATACCCAGAACAGATTGGAAATTTCAACCAAAAATGCTAACACAAAAATAACATGGCCGCTTGATACAATTTGCTTTGTGGTCTTAATTCTCCAACACCCTTTCCCCGATTTATAGGAATTTGACAGTGCCCCAGTTCTTTCCCATGGCCTAAGGTTCCCATAGTTTGTGCTTTTTTTGCTACTGTTTGGAAGACAGAGGATAATATTTTTCAAACGCTCTAAAAACTTCACATGAATTGCAGTGCAATTCTATGGAGGTCAACTCAGGAGTAAGCCCCATTGAACTCGATGAGATTTATTCAAGGTAAGTGAACATCGGATTGCACTATCTGAAACTTACTTATTAAGTCCTACTGAGCACAGCAGGACTTAATTCCAAATATTTTTAAAAAGTATAGAAGTAAGCCATAATTATATATACATACATATATATATATGTATACCTGAAGGAGCGTCTCCACCCCCACCGTTCAGCCCAGACACTGAGATCCAGCGCCGAGGGCCTTCTGGTGGTTCCCTCACTGCGAGAAGCAAAGCTACAGGGAACCAGGCAGAGGGCCTTCTCGGTAGTGGCGCCCGCCCTGTGGAACGTCCTCCCTTCAGAGGTCAAAGCGATCAACAACTACATGACCTTTAGAAAACACCTGAAGGCAGCCCTGTTTAGGGAAGTTTTTAATCTGTAATATTTCAATGTATTTTAGTGTTTTTTGGAGGCCGCCCAGAGTGGCTGGGGGGACCCGGTCAGATGGGCGGGGTACAAATAATAAATTATTATTATTATTATTATTATTATTATTATTATTATTATATAATTAAGCTGGAATTAGGGTTTGAGGGTTTGGCTCAGAATCTCAGCCTCTGAAGGCTAAGTCTGGAGGGGGCGGGGAAACCTTTGTTATTCTTCACAAAAGTAAAACTGTTGTCTTTCAACAGTGCATGCTGATTTTCCCCATGTGGCGCAAGACAGAAGTACTTAAATTAAGCACACAAATCACTTTTCTGTTGATAGATGCTGCTTGGATTCCCCGCCCCACTAATTCAGGCATCAGAATAATTTTTGTGTGTGACAAAATACGTAATGATTTAGCGCACAACTGAAAACAAGCATGAACAAAACAGGCTGCATCCATACATTTTCCACATGCGCCTTTCTGTTTACAGACCTACATCCTTTGTATATTTTATCGCTGCAGCAATGGCATTTTTGTATGGGCCACCCCTCGCACTTGTGTAACAAGACACTGTGTTGGCAGTAAATCATTCGGAATTCACCACAGCTTACCTTATTTTCCAACCAGGAAAGAGGGATTTTTTTAAAAAAAAGACCTGATAAAATATTCCTCCAGTAGTAATCAAGAAATATATATTCACAGAAATGCCCTCCCCTTCTTTAATATTCTTCTTCTTCTCTTTGGCGATCATTCGTAGCTGAGTAAGATTGTCTTCCATAAACACAGTTTTAACAGTCAGTCCGTAAGTGACTGTGGAGGCCAATTCTGGATCCAGCCCAGTGCCAGATTTATGTATAAGCTAAACAAGCTATAGTTTAGGGCCCCACTCTCTTGGGGCCCCCAAAAATTTTTAAATGAAAAAGAAAACCTGGATGTACATTTCCAAAATATAAGATAAAAAAACAAATAAAATAAAAGCTACATACAGCAACAGTGTTTTGTGTTGTGTAGGCTCCTATGATGTAAGTAATGGGCCCCGCCTGCTAGCCTGCTCCCTAAAATATCACTGGTTTGCTCATTTCTATATACAGTGGTACCTTGGTTCTCAAACTTAATCCGTTCTTAATTACCATATAGCATATATTCAACACAAAAAACAGTGACAATTTGTTGTTGACAAAGGACAGCTGGACATATAAAGGGCTCCATTACCTTCAGTAGCTTAGGGCCTCATCAAACCTAAATCCGGCCCTGATCCAGCCTGTCTTCCCAAGTGATGTTTAATACTATCTCAGGGCTGGTTCATATTTCACATCTCCCCACCCCACCCCAAGTAATTCACTAACTTGTGACCATTTGTCCATCACTGCAAGCTCCCTTAGTCAGTTTGACCTTTCTCTTTATCTTGAGCCCTTACAGACAACAAACAAATCCAAGGACCAGTTCTTTTACTCTAGAGTAAGGATGGAAGGACCTGTCCGTTTCTGTTATTTTGGTTTCCTAATTTGTCTAGTCTTAAGTTCTGTCCTCCACATTTCTGCAGCAATTTGTAATTAAAATAATAATAATTCCTCATGGAAATCGTTCAGCATTTCAGTGCCCATTTCTCATAATAAACATATTTCTGCGTGCAGTTTTGACTAATTGCACATTTTTGCAAACCATTTTGTAGACTCATAGAGTTAGACGGGACCCCAAGGGTCATCTTGTCCAACTCCCTGCAATGCAGGAATCTCACCTAGATTTATCCTAATATAATGCATTTTTGCATGCTGTTTTTATTAATATATTCAAATTTATGCACAAACCACCCATATACGATTTTTTTGTAAACAATATTTGGAAAACTGCACTGTAAATTTTGGATAAGTGCAAATTTCAAAGGAAGTTTGTGTTTCACTTCTTGCATTATTTCGTAACACACAAATTTCATAGATTTGGCTTTAAATGTGAACTGAAGCACATTTCTTCCTCATCCCTACTCGAGAGTAGTTTGTGTGGTGAAGCAAGTGATTCGGGAGAGTGGCCCAAGAAGTAGCAGTAAGTTAATCAAGTTATTTTGGTACCTGAGACAGAGAATGCCACAAGGAATTCCTTCCTGCCCCAGTTAAAATCAACGAAACAAAACAAAAGTTTGCTACCCTTTCATAGCAGCCAGGATTGGTTGCCTCACTTACCGGTAATTGTAGGGTCAGCTTTCCTAGATGCCTCATCAGGTCACAATCTCTAGGCTATGGAAAGATGGTAAATTCCAACATGAACTAGGGTTGCAGAACAGCTAGGAAGCAAGAATCTATTTACAGATTATGATTCCGTACCAATTTGCGTGAATACTATGGCTCATATTAGTGGTCTGCTTCTATAAAGTGTATAACAGGGTGGAAGGGTACTCATGCCAGGTGCAATAGATATCACTCTATTTCTGGTGCACCTTGCCCAAGAATGGTGCTACATCTTCTGAGATTTCTACCCGGCCCGTTAAACCTTTGGCGTCAGCTGTCATTGATTCAAATGAGGGTCAGTTCATCATGTATGCATTAGCTCTAGCTCAGTGATGGCTAACCTTGACACTCCAGATGTTTTGGAACTACAACTCCCATCATCCCTGACCACTGGTCCTGTTAGCTAGGGATGATGGGAGTTGTAGTTCCAAAACATCTGGAGTGTCAAGGTTAGCCACCACTGCTCTAGGTTCTAATGAGCTCAACAAGACTTACTTATAATAATGCTGGCAATTCAACCATCCTTGGCTCAACTGATGAAAGGCAGTATACAAGAGAGGGAGAGAAGTTTCGAATTGGACTGTACCTCTGCCATTAAAGAGAACATAGTGCAGGCAATTAATAGAATTACATTTGTGGATGATGTCTTTGAAGAACAGAGCTGATGGCATTTTTTTTTCCCCAAAAGGAGAGAAGTTATTTCAAGAAAAGCGTTCTGCATATCTTGGTCATGTGCCTCTGTTTATTCTATACAGGGGATCGAGGGCACCTGTGTTAGTTTTAAAGCTACTGCTTCTACACCACTTGATGAATACATTTTTTTGGCAAACTCCAGCTGTTATTTCACATGTGTGAACTATAAAAATAGTGTAAACATTGACTTGGAAGAACCAAAAACATTTACAATAAAAGGTGACTACAGTCCAGACTACGGTCCAGTACGATACTCTGCTTATACAGATCATGTGTCGGAAAATGAAAATATAACCTCCATTAAAAGCCGCAGCATTGAAAAAGGCTAGCTACGATGGTTGCAAAAAACTTTCTAATACCTCAATGCAAGAAAGGTCTGGAGTTGAATGATGCGCCTGATGAAATAGGCCGACACATTGTCAATAGAACAAACACAGTTCTATCATAAGGATTAGGAGGAGTGGCAGACTCAAGTCTCTCTGTATGTCTTGAGCCCCAGGGCATTGCTGGGCTCAGGAATGGTGTTGAGGTTGAGGTTGAGGTTGACAAGGAGGGGACTGATAAGGGAGGAAGCTGAGACCAGGGGAAAGAGGCTGGAGAAGATGGCTACTTTGCCCTCCCAGTATATGGCTGCCCACCTAGGGAAGCAAGACTCCCATCTCTCTTCTTCCTTCCAAGGAAAGTAGCACAACAACAGAATCTAAAGAAGGCACCAGCCCATATCTGGTTTGAAGGAACTGGAGTCAGAAGTGGAGGGCAGGACACACTGATGCTCCTGTCACTGGGAACAGATGCATCTTCCCTAGCACAGCAAATGTCTGTATGCTTGCCAGTCTTGCAAGGCACAAGAGACTCATGTCAGGGATCAGATCAACAAGAACTCACAGGATGTCAGTGAAATTAACTATTCGAAGAAACAAAACAGCGCAGGCCTAGTGATCCCAGCAACTCATCCCTGTAGATCAGGCATCCCCAAACTGCGGCCCTCCAGATGTTTTGGCCTACAACTCCCATGATCCCTAGCTGACAGGACCAGTGGTCAGGGATGATGGGAATTGTAGTCCAAAACATCTGGAGAGCTGAAGTTTGGGGATGCCTGCTGTAGATCTTGCCCCAATGAGGCAGTTGCAAGGACTGAAGGTCTCCACCATCCCACAGCTCTCTTAAGTTTCCTACTCCCTGTTTGGAGCAAATATAACTACTAATCCTCTTTTCCTGGTTTAATTTGGCATAGAGTACAGAAATGCCAACATATGCATTTTACTGACCATTTCATCAAAGACCTCAATGCACCTTCTCTCAAACTAATGAATTCTGGAAGCGTGAACAATCTGAGGTGCTAGAATAAGAATACTCATGTGGTCCAATGCCTTATCAGGGATGGTGAAGGCCTCTCTCCTTTAAAAACCCATTGCAAGACATTAAGATTTCCTTCTCAAACAGCTGTCTTGTATATTTGCTGTTTCTTCTGTTCAGTTCATGCTCTTAAAAAAGCCTTACTGAAAAGTCTTAAGACTTTGAAACGAATAACCACAACTAACACTGCTCAACATGACTTTTATCCTTATTTTCACATCTCACTCAAATCCCTGCATATTCAGCTGGAGTACGATACGTACCCGATGCAGATGTTTTTGAGCCCAAAATCTTTTTGTTTATTAAATTCAGTGACCAATTACTATTCACTTTCATCAGGATCCCAAATTGCTCTCGTTTGCTTGGTAGCAATCCTGGCTTGCTTTCATCAAGTCTGCAGGAAATACACAGAGACCAATAATTACAGGTCTCCACAGAAGAAACCAGAATAATTTGGACATGTAAAATGTCAAAACATCAAGAAGTAGGTGTGTGCAGAACTGCGAGAGTAAAGCTGCCTTTTGGCTTTAGAAGAATATCCGCCGGAGGTTTTTTTGACAGTGCTGATCCACTGTTTTCACCTTAATCCTAAACATATTTATAGAGATTTATGTGGATATCAACAAGAGCTAATTCCACAGAACAGCCCTGATGGTCCAAAGATGTGTGCACACACTGTACAGGCCTGCTGACATGTCTGTGCATGCCATATATCTAAGTACCCAGCTGCCCAACCTGTGGTTTGTGCTGTTACCTTTGACAGTACCCGTTACCTCCTTGGAGGTAACCCAGAATTCAAGCCACCCACCTGACTAACAGGTGTTTAATACTATCATCCCAACACCAAGAACCTGGTTCCTGATCTAGAAAGAAATAGTAAGAATAATAGTATTGACTTTTTTTTCAGTCGGAACATCCTACCATGCCCTGCAACGTTTCTCCAATGAAAATAGGGACATCCTAAGGAAAAGTGGGGACACAGGTGGTGCTGTGGGTTAAACCACAGAGCCTAGGGCTTGCCGATCAGAAGGTCGGCAGTTCGAATCCCCGCGACGGGGTGAGCTCCCGTTGCTTGGTCCCTGCTCCTGCCAACCTAGCAGTTCGAAAGCACGTCAAAGTGCAAGTAGATAAATAGGTACCGCTGCAGCAGGAAGGTAAACGGCGTTTCTGTGCGCTGCTCTGGTTCACCAGAAGTGGCTTTGTCATGCTGGCCACATGACCTGGAAGCTGTACGCCGGCTCTCTCGGCCATTAATGCGAGATGAGCGCCGCAACCCCAGAGTTGGTCACGACTGGACTTAATAGTCAAGGGTCCCTTTACCTTTACCTTTTAAGGAAAATTGGGACATTCCGGGATCAAATCAGAAACCGGGATGGCTTCTCTAAATCAGGGACGTCCCTGGAAAATAGGGACACTTGGAGGGTCTGCCTCCTTGCCTGCTGCCCCCCTTGGAGTATGAAAAAGGTCAAGAGGTAGGGATCCTTCTTAGAAGCCCGGCAAGTGTCCACCAAGGGATTCTCACCATAGTTCAAGTTCGTAAGTTTATTATTTTAGCCAAACTTGTATTAGGCAATAGTATTAATAAAACAATACAGAACATACATCCATAACATGAAAATCCATAATATAAAAAAGATGTGGCCAAATTTCTGAGTGTTAAAACCCTTGTGCACCTCTGACAGCTCCATATTATTTTGCCTTTTTAAAATCCAGTTTGATGTAAGAAGGAAGTGACCAGAGAACCAACAAACTCAAATCCAGCTTGATTTCAGGTTAAACCTCTGAATCTAATTGTTTTTTCCTGATTCCCCCCCCCCCAGTCAGCGCATAGGGGGCCAGTCTCTGTGTTACAAAGCTATTATTGACACTCAAAAGAAACTAGGGTGTACCTGTTTGCTTGTGTGGACACAGGTTTCCGGAAATGATCTCTTGGTTCTCTATATAAGGGGCAGGCTAACAGATAATGAGTGATGTCTTCCATCCTAGGTTGACCACAAATACAAAGTCTGTCTGCATCTGTGACCGTGTTGCAGCAGACGTCCAAGACTTGGAAACACAGCTCAATAAAGGCATTTGTTAAGGAATAGGTATGGGGAAAACAAAAGATCTTGTAGTGTGTTTGCCTGTCTTCGTTTTCCAGTGGTTTTCCTCGCCTCCCTCAGTTCTGCTCCTTAGCATGGATCAGAATAGCCTTGCTGGCTGGGACTGACGGAAGCTGTCGTCCAAAACATCTGGAAGGCACCAGATTACCAAAGGCTGGATCCTAGCATGCTCTTGCCCCCTCAAGTTAAATTACATTCTCCAAGCTCAAAGTTAATGTATGCTATAAAAAGTTCAGTGTAAACAGGTTAACTTTATTACTTGCCTTTAAGTGAGCATAGGAAAGCATTCATTTGATAATGGATCAAATGACATTGTTAAAGCTGCTGTTTCTGGTATTCTGCTAGGACATTTGAGACAATGAGTGTAGTATTTTTTGGTTTTGCCAACTCCTGTTTACCAAGCACAATCCCTATGTCCTGGTACCTGTGGCTGGTAGATCACTGCCCCCTTTTTGCCTTTGAGGATGCCTTGTATCATTTTGTTGGTGCTAGGATGGTTATTCCGATCGCTAGCAATCAACAGGGCAGTCATATCATGCTTTCTCAGAAATAAACTCCACTGTGTTCAATGGATCTTATGCCTATTATGTTCAGGATTTCAGCTATAAAGCTCTGTGTAGGCAAAGGATACATCTTTTCTCGTGGAGAATTTGATCTTTGCAAATTCCTTTAGGGAATGATCCAATCTTCACCTCTCAGGCCAGATTCACCCAGATTTACCGCTCTTCTCTGAATGCTCTCAGCATTTTAAATGTGACAAAATGTGCATTTGAATATGTGTATTTTGAGAGAAAATGTTCTTTAATGTGTTAAGCTCTCAGAGGTATTTTGAGAGAAAGCACACATTTAAATACCGGTATGTATTGAAGAAATTATTTGGATAGTTGGGGGGGGGGGACAAATTAATGCTGATGTGAAAGCGATATGGACCAGAAACAGACAAATTTGTTCACCCCATGAGGATGCATCCCTTTTCAAATGCAAATGCATTGAAAGACTTACAGTTGTGCCTTGGTACTCATCTGTTTTGGCTCCCGAATGCCGGCAACCCAGAAGTGAGTGTTCCAGTTTGCAAACGTTATTTGGAAGCCGAATGTCCAAAGTGGCTTCCGATTGAGTGCAGGAAGCTCCTGCAGCCAATCAGAAGCCATGCCTTGGTTGTCAAACATTTTCGGAAGTCGAACAGACTTCTAGAATGGATTCCGTTTGACAGCCAAGGTATGACTGTATAGGGATTTTCATCGCTGGTTGGGGCGGGGGGCGGGGGGCAGGCTGGCCTGCGCCCCCTCCATTTTGGCGCCCTAGGCAACTGCCTAGTTCACCTAAATGGACGCGCCGGCCCTGTAGGGATGGCACAATTCTTTAACCACATTAATGCAGGAAGTCTTAAGACCTGTTGGTCTCTTCATTTCAGTCTAGCTGTAGACGTTTGAAGCAAAGTACAACAATCTTGGGTTAGCCAGCCCTATGTAAATATTTTTTTTCCCTTTAAAAATGACAAAGAGACCTGTGACATTGAAAAAACCTATGCATTTAAGCTTATGGCATAAGCTTTCTCTGTATTTAAATCAATGTAAGGTGCCAGAGAACTTTTGTTTTTGCTGTAAGGGACTAACCATTGCTGCTACCTATCCTTGTCGGCTCCCTCGGCCAATAAAGCGAGATGAGCACCGCAACCCCAGAGTCGTCCATGACTGGACCTAATGGTCAGGGGTCCCTTTAACTTTACCTATCCTTGTTGCAGTTGTTCTCACTCACTTCTCCATCCTCACCCAACCCCAGGTCAGAGAGGGTGGCTCAGCAAGCACAGGGCAAATAAAGGCCTGGCAGTATGGACCCCTCATAGGGGATGGTCTTTGAAGATTTCTGACCATGGTTCTGGTTACACAGTTTTTGCTGCAATGGGCCTAACATTAATTCTGGACACTTTAATGCACATTTTTATTCTGTTTTCAAATACTGTTAGAAAGGGAAGCCCGTAGCCCAGACAAAAATGCACAAACCATAACTAAATTGGCTGTAAACTGAGAGCCATGTTTCAGTGTTATTGGCGAGAGAGGGGAAAACCCTTATTTTTTCATATTTGATTTTGTTTCCAGTTCTAGATTTCAGAGAGTTTTTACACTATAGAAATGAAATACAAGCCTTTGAACAAAGTATTATTTTAAACTCTTATACCTCAAGCCCTGCATCTTAAAATGCATATTTCAAAACTGAGTATTAAAATTTGCCTTTGGTCAAGTGAACAAAAGTTCAGCCTGGAGCACATTTTTTGCAGCTAACTAATGAAGCTAAGAAGAGCCTATGAGGATAAGAATTCACTGCCATAAAGCTATTTAATTTCCCGTCCCACATCTAGAATATTGGAGCGAATGTTCACATTTTTTTGGTGCGGTTTTGAATGAACACCCGGCGTTGAAATTTAAAGAGAAGGGCAGGACGAGGGCGCAGTCAAAATATCTTACTTCATTGTTGTAAAAGCTAGCCTGAAGCCACCTGCGCACCTGCTGGTAGCCACAACACAAAGAAAAGGACCCCATAAGGAATTCTAAATAATGCACATAAACCAGGGTTAGTCAATTGGGTGCCATCCAGATGTTGTTGAATTCCAGCTCCCATCATCTTCCACCACTGGCTATGCTGGAAGCCACCATGTTGACTATCCTGACATAAGCCCATGCATAGATTGGTAGTGGAATCGAGAAGTAAATATGGGGTTTCTGAGCAAAGGTTCAGGAGTCCTGGTTATAGAGGTCAGATTTAAGGTGCTGGTTTTGACCTTTAAAGCCCTTCGCGGCCTAGGACCCTCGTACCTACGGGACCGCCTCTCCTGGTATGCCCCACGGAGGACCTTAAGGTCCATAAATAGCAACATTCTAGAGGTCCCGGGCCCTAAGGAAGTTAGATTAGCCTCAACCAGAGCCAGGGCCTTCTCAACACTGGCTCCAACCTGGTGGAATGCCCTGTCTTATGAGACCAAGGCCCTGCAGGATCTGATTTCTTTCCGCAGGGCCTGTAAGACAGAGCTGTTCCGCCTGGCCTTTGGATTGGAATCAATTTGATCCCCTCCCCCCTCTTTCCTTCCCCCCCTGTGATGGAACTCCTATTTGGGGACTTCCCTGGCATTTTTTTGGCCCATGTAGGCCCAGTCTGGATAGTCGGCCTTGGTGAAGATTTGACGGTTTCTTCCCCAAATAGTTTTTGATTTGAGTTTCTACTGAAATGAGGCTGCACTTTAATGTATTTTAATCTTGTTTTTTAAGTTGTATTTTAATCAATTGTTTTTATACTTGGTGTTAGCCGCCCTAAGCCCGGTCTTGGTTGGGGAGGGCGGGGTATAAATAAAAGTTGTTATTATTATTATTATTATTATTATTATTATTATTATTATTATTTACACATTGCCAAAAAAAGTGGACAAGAAAAGATTGCTTGCATGTAATTTCCATATGTTAATATATATGTGTCAGGGAATGGTCTGAAGCAGAGGATTGGGGAATGCATTCTCAGGAAGATCAGCTTCTCTCAGAAGAGGAGCTGAAAGGGGAAGATTTCCCCCCATTGTCTACGGCAGTCTCAGAAGCTGCGTGAGACACAGACACAGAGAGGCTTAGACAGGAGTTACCTAGCTACGAGATAATGGCAAGAGAAACAGAAGGGAGGGGACAGATAGCAGAGACGTCATTAGAGAATGTGGGGGACTCTCCCTCCCCACAAACTAGGAGGTCCGACTGTATTAGTGAACAAAGGATGCAGTGAGGAGGAGGAACTTCCCGTTGGCGCCTAGTATGTTGTGGAAGACGGAAGGGGGGGGGTGATTTAGGGTAGCTAACTGCTCTCCTTGTGGATTTTTGCTTGCAACCTGATGCCTGAATAAAAAGGTCTATAAAATATAAACTGCTCGTTAATTCTTATCTGTGAAGCTACTGAAGGTAGAGGCGGACTCTCCACGCATGGCAATATGCAAATGTGTGAATAAATGGGTTTATGGGGTGTTGGAGGAGGGGTAGTTCCTCTGGTGAGGGACACGGAGTGCTCCTTCTGGGGTAGTTTGTCCACCTTTGGTCCCCACCCTATGCTCGGCTCTCACCTGCGTCTCATAGAAGCTGAAAGCATGCGACAGCGGCCACACCCTGGGAACAGCTTTGACTGGTTGGCTAAACCAGGCGAGGGTAGCCGATGGGTCTCAAAACCTTGGTGAGTTAGGGACTTCCCCTGCATGTGAAGACAGGCTCCAGCAGATTGAGTGGACAAGTAGTGGGTCCAACAGTCAAGAAGGCGGTTTCTGTACGTACTTCAGAGGGAAGTGAGATGGAGTTTGTCAACCTGGGAAGGTAGCCCATCAAGGAGTTAGCCAATGAAGTGTTGGACTACAGCTCCCAGAAAGGACAAGGAGTGATCATGGATGATGGGAACCATGGCCCCAAAACATCTGGAGAGCACCATACGGACTACCCCTGGTCAAACGAAAGCAGGAGAATAAGATGAGGAAGAAGAGGACCGTGTATGCCATCTTGAACTCCTTAGAGGAAAGGTGAGATATAATTGGAATGCAATACAATATGGCAGCTTCCTATGTTCCTAAAACATATCAAGGGTTGGGGAAGGCTGATTTAGAAGAATACAGTGTTTGGTGGCTTAGACCATTGATTCTCAAATAGAGGGCTGGAATTCGAACCTTGCAGTGAAGGGAGCATGAAGGCAAGTTGCTCCTGTGCAAAGCCAATAGGTTAGATCTGAAATTCCAAAATCCTCCTTAAGGCATCAAGTTCCCCTAAAACATTGATGGGGTGGGGAAGATTCGCCACTGTCCAACAGCTCACCCAATTCCACCTTTACAAGAGAAGCTGCGAGGAATATGGAAAAGCACTTATAGCCAACAAAATACTATGGCAAAAGAAGAGTGGAGAATGATCCACATATCCCTTTTCAGCCACCATTTACAAACACATTGATTCTGATAAACACGGAACACCCGTTATTCCTATTACGCTCCTTGTGGTGGGGATGGGATTGCCATTTCTTCCAGCGTCTGCTGCCAGAGGCTGTGTCCACGGTGAGCTAGCTTTCTATTTTTAATAACATGATTAATATAATGCTGGGAAGGTCTCTCCCATGCCAAACAGCTGGGCTATTGCTTCAGAAGCAGCTGTTTCATAGCTAGCTGAACCTAACTTCACTAGCCACCTTGTTGAGGGTTTATTGGCGACTTGTCTTTAAACATTACCCTGATAGCAAGAAGGTCTTGTACTTAATCATACTCAGTGCTACAAAAGCTATATGCTGCTTTAAAAAAAAAATACACTCAAGGGAAACACTGCCAAAAGTGCTATTTGTTTCAATGCCACACATAAGGTTCCTACCAGATGTTCATATTTTATCCTGACTTGGTTTTAAAAAGGGTAAAGGGAGGCGGGTGAAATGTACCAACCCCCCCTTTTTTATTCAAAAATGTCAATATCATTTAACAGTAAATGTAATACCATTACAGTATTCAATAAACATTTAACAAGACATAGAGATTTTCAGCAGGAAAATATTATAACAATGAACCTTTTAGCAGTTAAATTAGTATCCCCCCCCCCCGCGCACATGCACACACACAAAAAAACATCTGGTGAGCAGTTTCTAATTTCTAAAAGGCTTTGGAGTGAAAACCAAAGCTATTGGGCACATTTTGAATAATGAATCATTTGCCAGTTGTTTACCCTCGTGCCAATCTTACCACGCCCTTTTCTTTCTGGGCATAAATGTAATCAAGTCCATTACAAATATATTTTCTATTTGAAAAAACCCTGGAAGGGGAGAGAGAGAGAGAGAGAGAGAGAGAGAGAGAGAGAGAGAGAGAGTTAGTTGTGGGAAATTAACTGAAAATTCCTTGCCACTGAAGTCAATTCCCTTTGCTTTTTTGAGTTCAGAGCTTTTCTTCCAAAGTGGCAATTTTACAATGGGTGTTTCATAAGACTTACTCCTTGGTGAGTTTATATAGAATTGCAGTCGTCATTAGGTAAAATCCTAGAGTTTTTTAAATCAGAGGTTTTGTCATACCTGGCATTGCTCAGTAATTCTCTAAGGAACCAAAGAAACCAGGGCAATTTTGAAATTAGTGGTTAAAATTGGTGTGGTTTTGAAAGCATCAGTCTGCCATCTTGATTCAAAATGGCATCCAATTGTACCAAAAGAAAGACGACAGCCTGCTCTTTGGTCTCATGAACTATCATGCAAAATTTGGTTACAATATCTTAAGAGGTGTCCAAATGCATAGCAAACAGGCAAACAACTTTCCACAATATGTAGCTGATTTAGATCCTTCTTTTCTTTGAAAAATATTCAAAGCTGCTGGCAATGCAATACAATGCAGTAGCAAGACGTCAGTGAATGCCAATGGACCATGGGTAGAAGCATAGAAGCATGGAATTGTAGAGTTGGAAGGGACCCTGAGGTTCATCTAGTCTAACCCCCTGCAATGCTCTTAAGAATATGCAGCTGTCCCATAAGAGAATCAAACCTGTGACCTTGGAGTTATCAGCACCAAGCTCTAACCCAGGCACCCCCAAACTCAGCCCTCCAGATGTTTTGGTACTACAATTCCCATCATCCCTGACCACTGGTCCTGTTAGCTAGGGATGATGGGAGTTGTAGTCCCAAAACTTCTGGAGGGCTGAGTTTGGGGGTGCCTGCTCTAACCAGCTGAGCTAGTGTTTGAGCTTTAGGCTATCAGACCACTCTTTATTTTTTAGCCATCCTAGGTTTTCAGCAGTATGGCTGGCCCTTCTCCTGTGTCTTTAAGAGCAGGCTAACATACACGAACTGTGTGAGTGAAACCTATCTCTGTGGCAGGAAAAGCTGCAGCCATTCCCAAGGAAAGTCAGCCCTGGCTACAGTAACACACGCTTTAGCTACGGTACATCCAGGTCTGGCTATTGCAATGTACTCTAGACCTTTGAAAAGTCTCTGGAAACTTCAGACCGTCTTCAGTGCTGCTGCAAGGATGTTGGTGTGGCCCATGCAAAAATGTTAAACCAATTCCGTAATGTTTGCACTGATTACCAATCTGTTCCTGTTTCCAAATTAGATGTAATTAAAAGTATTTAATTAAAAGCATTCCAATCCGCTTAATACTTACAAATGTCTTAAGTGGTGTACAAAAACACAATGTAAAAACAACAAAACAGTAACATAAAAACAGAGCTGCAACATACAGACTTGTAAAACAGTATTATAAAAAGCCAGGAATTTAGCAATTAAAGGATTGAATCTCATGGGTCAGTGGAAATCCCGGGCAAAAAGCAATGTCTTATGAGATGTCTGAAGCAACTGATGGGCAATGTTTCACTTATGGCAGAGGGAAGGGCACATAGCTGTCAACCTTCGGATTTGAAAATAAGGGATTTTTCCAAACTTTCGGATTTGAAAATAAGGGATGCTGCGAAGGCGGTGCAATGGCACCAAGTAGCCTCACCACCCTGCACTCCAGAGGCTGCGTGCGAACGGGTGAGCGAAAGAGCGAGTGCATAGATGGCAGGCAGGCTGTCTGTCTAGTTGGGCTTGAGGGTCTGGCTGCACAAGGCATGCAAGCTCCGCCCCCAGTCGGTCTCAGACTCCTTATTGGCAGCCGAGCAATGCAGCTGAGGAGCCTCCCTGGCCGGCAGGGAGGGAGAGGAGCTGCTTCCTTTGAAATCCAGGAAATTTAAGGGATATCAACAATCCGGGATAGCAGCAGGAAACGGCATTAGAATAAGGGAGTTTCCCGCAAAAAAGGGAGGGTTGACAGCTATGGAAGGGCATTCCACAGTGTAGGGGCAATGGCGGAAAACAGCCAGTGTTCAGAGATAATGGAAGTGGCTCTCCAACAACAGCATGCAGAGAGAGAAGGACCAGGGGTTTCCCAATCCCTATTGTACAGATTTGGGTGTGGGTGGGTGTGGAATCTCCTTTGTTTCTTTGTTTTTTACTAGAACCTCAAGACCCACCAACTGAAGCTAGCTGCAAAAGACATATACTTCCCCATCCCAGGCATAGAGTTGCAACAATTACACACAGAGAGAGAGAGAGAGAGAGAGAGAGAGAGAGAGAGAGAGACAGACAGACAGACAGACAGACAGACTTGCTTGCTTTTCCGGCAACTTCATGAAAGTAAACAAACTGGCCCCAAAGCAAGAAACCAAAAACTAAACCTAGCCATGGTTGGTTGTACCAATAATAATAATAATAATAATAATGATAATAATAATAATTTATTATTTGTACCCCGCCCATCTGGCCGGGTCTCCCCAGCCACTCTGGGCGGCTTCCAACAAATATCAAAATACATTAAAATATCACAGATTAAAAACTTCCCTAAACAGGGCTGCCTTCAGGTATTTTCTAAATGCCAGGTAGTTGTTTGTTTTGACCTCTGATGGGAGGGCGTTCCACAGGGCGGGCGCCACTACCGAGAAGGCCCTCTGCCTGGTTCCCTGTAGCTATGGGTTTATACTTGGGCTTGGTGGATCAGATGTTGTGGAGCCCTGATCAATAGCCTTCGGGCTCATGCTTTGAAACTAGTCAATCATATTATATGGAAATAATCTGTTTCTTCTGGCCTTTTGCAGTACCAGTTGCAGTGCCACCCTCCCTCAGCCAGTATGGTAAGTACCAAGATAGAACAAACTCAAACAGGCAATGATCCGGATTAAAAATGGCCACAACTTTATTGATTACAGGTGTAGGTGGAATTTTGGCTCAGGCATTGGGTGTGTATCCATCAGGGTCGTGCCAGTGAATATAGGCCTCCCCCGAGACATCGATGTACTGAGGTGGCCATCCTAAGACCACCACTGGAAGATCTATGGCCTATCTGCTCCACGCTTGGCTTTTGGACAGAGATCACTATCATTTTTTATTTGTATGCCGCCTTTCCACAGTTAAAAACAATGCTCAAGGCAGCTTACAACATGACAAGATTTACATAATTACAAAAGTCACAAACAATAAATAAACCACATCAAAAAAATACACAACCAAATGGAAAACCATTTCCCCATAAATCAAAATCTCAAACTAAGAATACAGCATTAATATCACAGTTTAAAATGACATAGGTAAAAAATAACAGCAATTTAAATAAAAACAAAACAAAACGGAGCCCTCTCTGCCCAAAAGCAGCAGCGGCAGCAGTCCTTTATAGAGCCCATCTGGCCCCCGCCCTAGGCCAGGTGGTGAGTGGCAGGACTGGGGCCCTCAGGCGCTGAGCAGGAGAGTCCTCCTGGGTGGTAGCAGCGGCAGCAGTTCTTATAGGCCTGTCAGGCCCCGCCCTAGGCCAGGTGGTGAGTAGCAGGATTCCACCAAGACCCCTCTAATGAGGGATACGCAACTGGTTCAAGACAGGGCGATGCACCACTTCTCTGAAAAGCTTAGAGACGAGGATTCCACCCAATGCCTTAACTGGCACATGAGGTGAATGAAAACAAACTGCCCCCAAGCAAAAAACAAAACAAAACAAACACCCCACAAGCCTCCAAAACTAAACCTAGCCATGGGTTACATTTGGCTTGGTGCATCAAAAGTTGGGCAGCCCTGTTCTACACCCTCCAGGCTTATGCTCTGAAGCTCGTCAGTCATAGTACATGGAAATAATCTCTTGCCCCCGGCCTTTTTTCCGGCCCACTTCAGAAAACGGAGCATACTAGGATGTAAATCGTTGCGGTCTTAAGTGCTCCATCCAGCTGCTTTGTAAATAGAGCCGTGAGCTGCACAGTCTGAAGCCACAGCATTAAGGAGTATAATGGATGACGATGTTTGATATCTTTCTGTAAACCATGAATTTTATTACAGTGAATTAACATGTTAATTTATGAAGAGTAAACAGAACCTTAGGCAAACCCGGCCCAGTGTATAAGTTAACGTTTCTCATGCCTAATGAGGTGAGAGTGATGAAATCAAAACAAATACCTTTGGGCTTCATTAATGTAGGAAAAATACCCCTGTGTTTAATCACAGCATGAGACATTGACAAGGCTGGTACCCCTGATGCTGCCATGCCTCATGTTAATGTAACTATCCCTTTCCCAGCAGCCTGGGTCTTACATCCTAGCAGACCACCATGGTTTGCATTATAATAATTCAGGCAAGCATTCAAATATATGAATAAGGGCTTGTATGGTCCCGCACATCTAAGAGGCTTCACTTTTTCATAAGGCAGGCATGGCAATTTGTCTGTGGCATGTACACAGGCACCAGATCAGACATAAAGGATTCACTAGAGACTGAATGGTTTGACCCACTGGGCTCCATAGTAGAAATGACCAAAAAACATACTATCCGGTTGTGATATTCTGAAATGGTGTTCTAATGGGATTGGCTGCAAAAAGATATTTGTTGATCGCTTAGTAATCCAATTACACCCTCAAAATTGATCAGTGAATGGAAGGAATTTCAACTCTAGCACTCAAGGGGAGCAAGTTGTTTAAAAAAAAACTTGCTTTTTTAGTGGGACAAAATTTGCAAGGATGCTCTGTTAAGAGACATCTTCCCTACTATGAACTCTGTGGACAGGTGAAAGAGTATTATTCCCTTTAATAGCAAATTCAAGTGAATGAGGGCCAACAAAGATGGAACTATACAGAGCTACTGAAGAACAAGAGGGAGATAGCAGCAGGATCAGGGAGCCTGAGGTCTACAGAAAGTAATTTTTTAAGTACCAATGGGCCAAGAAAACTGCCTAGTGAGGACTTGGTTAGGATCTGTAGTGAGCTCCATCAAAACCCTATGCCCAATTGTTTAATTTTATAATTTCTTCACTATTAGGCAGGCCCGTAACAACTTTCCACGGTCAATTCCTATGCCACGTAAAAAATGTCTGCATACAGGAAGTGCATGTGATGGACAGATGACATAGCTGCTGCCCATGCTTGAAGCAGGTGGTGCTGGCATAGTAAGTAACTGTGCAAATCTGCCCATCTCAAGTGGTTTGTGTCTATGGAAGTTACCAGCCTAACATAGGTAGGACCTGATAAGCAGGAAGTGGTTTCCACACCATGGCAACATACCAGCTGACCTAAATGGCCATTGATCAGGAATGAAGTGTCCTTCAACACCTTTTCCCTTTAAAAACAACATAATGGGGATAACTCTGATCAAAGGTTGCTTCTGGGCAGGAACCCTGCCCCCACTCCCAATCACATAGATTTGCAGAGGAGGAAATAGAGGCCAGTCACACTTCCAGTGCTCAATTGATGCCTATTAGTGGGGGAAGGGTGGTGGGTCAGTGGCATAGCTGTCAACTTTCGGATTTGAAAATAAGGGATTTTTTCCCAAACTTTTGGATTTGAAAATAAGGGATGCCGCGAGGGCGGTGCAATGGCACCAAGTAGCCTCGCCATCCTGTGCTCCAGAGGCTGCGCGCGAACAGGTGAGTGAAAGTAGATGGCAGGCAGGCTGGCTGTCTGGTTGGGCATGAGGGTCAGGCTGCACAAGGCATGCAAGCTCCGCCCCTAGTCGGTCTCAGACTCCTTATTGGCAGCCGAGCAACGCAGCTGAGGAGCCTCCCTGGCCGGCAGGGAGGGAGAGGAGCTGCTTCCTTTGAAATCCGGGAAATTTAAGGGATATCAACAATCCGGGATAGCAGCAGGAAACGGCATTGGAATAAGGGAGTTTCCCGCAAAAAAAGGGAGGGTTGACAGCTATGGTCAGTGGTACGGCATTGGCTTTCCATACAGAAGGTCCCAGGTTCAACCTCTATCATCTCCTATTAGGGCTGGGAGACAACCTTGTTTGAAATGCTGCAGAAGCACTGCCAGTTACTGTAGACAATACGGATAGACCAATGGTCTGAGTTGGTAGAAGGCAGCTTCCTTTGTTCCTAGTGCGGTCTATAGGAACCAGTCACATGTCAGCACACAGTGTGTGTCCAGTGTGCAGCCGGTCCCTGGTGATGTGGAACCAATACCGATGCAACGTCTTAGTCTTATGCATTTGAAGACTTGTGGTTTTGTTTCTTTTTCTTCTCCCAGCCTTGATCAGTTTAATACTATGTGATACAGCCTCCACATGATTTAATAGGCTTCCTGCTTGAGAAAATATTTATAAGTAAAATGGAAACCTATTATTTTCATCTTTCTTTACTGAATAACCTTATTACTGAATAAGGTTCACACACACACACACACACACACACACACACAGAGAGAGAGAGAGAGAGAGAGAGAGATATTTGGATATAGAGAACACTACTTTGAAAACTAGGGCTTCTACAGTCAATATTTTATTAAATTTTTCCTTGTAAATCTCACTTGGTCTTTATTGTATTCAGGCAATAACAAGAACATTTTCTTGTGGCTAATTTTACACTTTTTTGTGCATTCCCATACATGCAGACCAAAGGCTATGGTCTAATGGACACTCTGCTCACTATATTATTACAGTATGGCTAAGTATCAAAATGGCTGTGTTCTCTTTTATTAGAGTGTCTTTGCTTTGCTTGCTGTCTGATTATTGCCTTCTGCTCTTTTAATTCAAATATATAATTTCTTGTTGAATGAGTACCGTACTTTCTACACCATAAAGCCTCTGTCTGATGGAAGTTGGCCTATCGAAAAATCAAGAACCCATGCTCAGTCTTCCAAAAGGAGAATGCTGCCCCGTTCCAAAATTCCACTTTCTACAATAAACCTCCTTTATACTCTATAGTCCCCTCTCCAAAATATGGCAATTTTAAAAATCCAAATGGAATCCTTAAAAACATGCTTACTGTTGACAGGAATAAGCTAATCAAACGGCAATAGATTGCTACAGACGTCCACAGGACATTTAAGATTAAACACATCTCTCATACTTTAATAGCCAGTCTGACTCGGGATCATTATTTATGTGGGAATTCAGTCTACAAAAGAACATCACAGCTTACTTCAATGGTGGAGGCAGCAATATGCGTATATTCCATTGAAATGAATGGGGGCCATGAACAAGGGGGTTTCTGCCCCCACACAATTTTCAGTATTGCACGCCTTAAGTGTCAATTGATGTCTGTTTGCCTGCCTGCCTGTTAGGGAAATCTGCACCAACCAAGTGTTATTTGGTGCCATGACATGTTGATAATGTTTTATGTTTATATTCTTGCAAGCCACTGGGATAAATCTTTATGATACAGTGGTATATGAACATGCTTATCAATAAAATAAATAATAATACCCATGTGCTTAACAGTCACCCAGTGAGCTTCATTGCTGAGTGGGAATTTTAACCCTCGTTTCCCAGGTTCTAGACCAGGGATCAGCAACCTTTTTCAGCCATGGGCCGGTCCACCGTCCCTCAGACCATGTGGGGAAAAATGAATGAATTCCTATGCCCCACAGATAACCCCGAGATGCATTTTAAATAAAACGACACATTCTACTCGTGTAAAAACATGCTGATTCCCGGACCATCCGCGGTCCGGATTGAGAAGGCGATTGGGCCGCATCCAGCCCACGGGCCTTAGGTTGCCTACCCCTGTTCTAGACTAACACTTTAATTAGGATTGTAGCTTAAACCAGAAACTCTTCTCCTTGTGAGACTTTTGTGGGTGAGCTGAGAGTTTGTTTGGACCCTGAGTGAGAACCCAGAGGCTGAGAAGGAGAGTGTGTCAGAAGGAAAAGTAATCAATATTGATTTATCTATATCAGTAACTTCAGTGTTATTTTTCTAGAAAAAGAGGTGCTGGAACTCACCATGAATGCCTCCCTCGTACTCTTAGGATGGCAATGGCGCCCACATGAGCAGTGCCAGAATTGAGTTCCGGCTGAAAAAAAGCCCTGAGTAACTTTGTATTAATGTAACATTTTTATACTGAAATGTGTATTTTTGTAACATTTTGTTTGTCTGTCATTGCTTCAGTTTTTTGTACACCGCTTAGATATATATTTAATATATTAAACGGTTTAGAAATTAAATAATAAATAATAAAACCAAACCTGATTTGAAATAATGTAACCATAACTTTGCTAATTCCAACTGAGCTGTGCTGTCCCCAAATGCACATTACTTCAAATGGCCAATCTGAAGCCATTTCCCCTGTAACTGAGATGTCTACCTTTTAACCCTCTAGATATGGTGGGAAAAGTTCAGGAAGGTCTCTTGACAAATACACAACACATTGACTTTATAAAAGACTTGGAACACATTGAAAGGAGCATGTGGAATGGAAGTGACTACAAAACTTTGATCATCATCCCAGTAGGAATGTTAATGAACTGTACATCCGAGGAGAGAATGTGGGATTGCCTCACGAGTCGGCCATTTTCAAGGATTCTGGAAATGATCACAATGCTAAAAATGCTGAATCTCTCTTCTGATGTAGGGAACTTTGTGTACTTGTAAAAGACATCCATTGACATTTTAGACCATATGGATGTTTTGTTTTAAGACATTCCCCTCTTTTATTTCACAGCTCTTGATCTAATAACATCAGTGTGTGCTTCTGCTAACTTTTTGTTCACTTTTCGAGTTTACATTTATGGAGGGGATTTGATCCAAGATTGTTACAAAACACATACAACTCAGCCTGCATCTACACAATACCCTTAAAGCACACTTGCAGCATATTTCCCTGCTCAAGGAATCTTGGGCACTGTAGTTTGTCCCTACAGAGATGCCATTCCCAGCAACCCTTAACCACAGTGTCCAGAATTCTTAGAGGGGGGAAATATGCTTTATATGTGCTTTAAAGGCGTATGCAACCTGATTGTGAAGTCTGCAATTCACTTCTAACTTAAGCTAAAGGTAAAGGTAAAGGACCCTTGACAGTTAAGTCCAGTCGCAGATGACTCTGGGGTTGTGGCGCTCATCTCGCTTTACAGGCTGAGGGAGCCAGCGTTTGTTGGCAGACAGTTTTTCCGGGTCATGTGGCCAGCATGACTAAGCCACTTCTGGCACAGCGGAACACCGAACACTTCTGGCATAGTGCCACCTGTGTCCCCAGCAGAGAAGAGCTTGCTAGGTCTGTATCATTCTTTGTTTACATGGCAATGAAGCTGCTTTACAAGGAATCAGACCACATCGAGCCTAGAATGGTCCGCTCTTTTAACAAGTCTGTAGCTTATAGGGACGCGGGTGGTGCTGTGGTCTAAACCACTGAGCCTCTTGGGCATGCCGATCAGAAGGTTGGTGGTTCGAATCCCCCCGACGAGATGAGCTCCCATTGCTTTGTCCCATCTCCTGCCAACCTAGCAGTTCAAAAGCATGCCAAAAGTGCAAGTAGATAAATAGGTACCGCTCCGGCAGGAAGGTAAACGGCGTTTCCGTGCGCTCTGGTTTCCGTCACAGTGTTCCAGTGCGCCAGAAGCAGTTTAGTCATGATGGCCACATGGCCCGGAAAGCTGTCTGTGGACAAACGCCGGCTCCCTCGACCTGAAAGCCGCAACCCCATAGTTGCCTTTGACTGGACTTAACCGTCCAGGGGTCCTTTACCTTCTCTGCTGCCTTCCACTCCACCGCCCCCCAGCCAAATGTAAAAACAAAAATTCATGTTGGCTTGGGGTGACTTACTGCACAGTGTATTTCAAAGTCCCACTGTTATAGGGTGGTGTTTGGCAATCCAGACTATTTTCTCCCAGCCTCTGCTTTCCATTTGTAAAAGTTCAATTCTGTGAAAACAAGAAGCGTAAGGGTTGAAATGCACTTTCTTTGCTGAAAGTCCTGACAAACAAGTCCTAGGAAATTGTTCTATTTATTTATTTTTTTACTTATAGTAGCGTAAGAGAGAAAGAAAGTGATCACAGATGATAACATGCACCAAAGAGATATCCAGTTCTTCGTACAGCTATGGAATTTCCTAAGGAGGTTGCTAAAAATGGACCAAGTGTCAGCTGTTTCACGGAGTGTTAGTTTGCCTTTCCTACCATGGAAGTGGAGAGGTCAGAAGTGGCAGGGTCTGGGCCTTCAGCAACACCTGGCAAGTTGGGCGGATGATGACACTTGCAGAGATGCGTGACTAGAGCTTCCTTCGGCTCCCAAGCAGTTGTCTCTTGGTGGCCCGGCAGCAGCTCCCTCATTAATGCAGGATCAGGTTCCCCCACATTGCTTGCCAATTAGCCGGTGTTTATACACACAACTCCCATTCCTGTGTTCTGTGGGACCTAACCCCAGATGGTAACAATCAGGAACGTGACCTGCTTTGACTGCTGCCGCGCTTCTGTTTCATTTTCCGTTTATTTTCAGCTCTTCGGCGTGCACCTCGAAAGATTACAAGACGGGTCTTGCTATCTGTGAGGGTTGCAGAAGAGGTTACTCAGTCCTCGTGGATGCCTCCACAGATGGAGCATTTTAAAGTCCATTAGCTTGTCCACAGCTCTTTACTGAAGGGTTTGGAAGTCCGTCCCTGCATTTCAGCTTGCAGGAGTTTCTGTTTAAGTTAGAGGTGGTGTTTCTAAACAGAGTTTCATTACCAATGTGTGCCTATGATTTGTCCAGCTTCCTCTCTGTTAAAGTGGACCAGAGAAATCCTCTGCACAAAGTACAGTGGTACCTCTGGTTATGTTCCGGAGGTCCGTTCTTAACCTGAAAACGTTCTTAACCTGAAGCACCACTTTAGCTAATAGGGCCTGCCGCCGCGCCGCCGCTGCCCGATTTCTGTTCTCATCCTGAAGCAAAGTTCTTAACCCGAGGTAATATTTCTGCGTTAGCAGAGTCTGTAACCTGAAGCGTATGTAACCTGAAGCGTATGTAACCCGAGGTGTCACTGTATACAGATGCCCCCTTTCCCCTTTTTCATTCCACGTTGCAGCTGGCCAAGGTAATAATATATTTTTAACAAGCACACTCTTTCAGCAAATGAACTACTTAGGCCGGCACACAAAGCAATGGAATCGTGTAAATACGTGACTAGAAGTACAATATAAAGGGCGTGTACATGGGCATGACTTTTCAAAAATAAATGTGTTTAGCATCAGCATGTAAAACGAATTAAGCATTCTCCCAATAGACTGTTACATCATAAGGAGATGGCTTCCACAGAACTAGGAACTAAAACTCCATGAAGCAGAGGCAATCCTATTGCACACTTACTTGGGCGTAAGCCCCATGGAATACAGTGTGACTTGCTTCTGAGTAAACATGCATAGCTTTGCACTGCACATCGGTTTTATTTAGGCTGTGGCAAGGGCTGCTCTAGGAGTAAAAGGATTTGATTCTTCACGGAGACAGCTGAATGAAGATTTCACATCTTGCATGCGATGCTCTAAAATGTAGAGACGGGTATGTAATTTTGGTAATTTGAAAATGGAAGTATTTGCTGCAAATGCTTGGCAGTTCACTTTCTTTCAGCTTGCTAAAAAGGAATGGAAATAAGTAAGCGATTTAAGAAGATTCACCACCCTTACTCATTTAGAAGACATTATTAGAATTAACCACTAGGGGTCACAAAAGAACGCTCAATCATAGATATTCAGGCCCTCAAAGCAGCACATTGAATTATTTGCCAGACGTTTGTATTCTGTTGGTGGATTAAAGTAATTTCACCCTCAGCAAACTATGGTGAGCCAGCCAGCCAGCTTCAATTGGTTTATCAAGCGGGTTGGACTTAAAAAATCCAGAGACTACCTGACTGTTTGACTTTTTAGAAGTCATACACAGAAAAGTATGTGGGCTACTATTATTTTTTAAAGCACAAACAACTTTTTTACCTGTGACTGGGAATGAATTCACATGAGGACCTTTTTTTGTAAAAACAAACAAACAAAAACAAAACAAAAAAACACACAAATCGATGTGGAATTGTGAAAAGCTGAGATTGACAGATTCACCCATAAGCCCCTTTTTTGTGTTATAAATGTGAAAGTGGTCCACATGATTAAAAGGCCCCACTCCAGAAATTATGCACCTTTCCCAACCTCCAAATGTCTAAACGTTAGGTGTGAGCATACCATCCAACATTTCTGCAATGAAAATAGGAATGTCCTATTCCATTATTATTATTATTATTATTATTATTATTATTATTATTATTATTATCATCATCACCACTCTGGACAGCTTTCAACATATATAAAAACATAATAAAACATTAAACATTAAAAAACCCTTCCCCATACAGGGCTGTTTTTAGGTGTCTTCTTAGAGGTTGTATAGTTACTTATCTCCTTGGCTCGGGGGGGTTGCATAACTCCATATCCTCCAACATTTCTCCGATAAAAACAGGGATGTCCTAAGGCAGTGATGGCTAACCTTGACACCCCAGATGTTTTGGAACTACAACTCCCATCATCCCTAGCTAACAGGATCAGTGGTCAGGGATGATGGGAGTTGTAGTCCCAAAACATCTGGAGTGTCAAGGTTAGCCATCACTGTCCTAAGGAAAAGCGGGACATTCTGGGATCAAATCAGAAACTGGGATGGCTTCTGTAAAATCCGGGACTGTCCCTGGGAAACAGGGGGACTTGGAGGGTCTGAGCATCAATAACTGGAAAGGCTATATACAGACCTATGTGTAGGTTTCCCCAGGACTTAGAATCCAGGACCTGTTTCTCACAAGGTTCCAGATTCCAGGAAAGGCTTATGCGCATAGCCCATGGAAAAGCCAACCGTCCCTGAATTTTCCGAAAGAATGTTGGTAGTGAAACTGAAGCGGTTTTTATTAGCAGCCGACGCAATCCTACAAGCTATGAAACTGGCTTCATTAACTGTGCAACCCGACTTACTAAGCGGCATATGCACTATTGAAACGTTAATAAAAAGCATTTAACGTTGAAGAAAATATTAAGTAACCGCTTAATAATGAAAACCTTGGTTCATGTCAAAGCACGACGGTGGAAAGAAAATGGTTTGATTAAATTACTTTCGTGCCGTGAACTATGGAGTGCTTTTCTCAGAGTTTCAACAGGAAGGCATAGTGCTGCGGCGCAGAGAGGCTTTTAAAGCCTCAAGGATGTGGGCATATTAAACAAACTGCCAATTATTCTTAATGCATTCTAAGCCTTTGCAAAGGTGTAATCAAGGGAGGGCTCTGGTGACTGTCGAGAATAATGCAGGGAAATCCAGGCTGTGTGCCAGTTACGACAAGGGTCACGCTGTTCTGCACATTCCACTCAAGGAAGCTTTCCACCACATTGTATTTCTGAAGCACCCTAAGGAGAGGAGAGTTGTGGGGAGAACAAGGCCGAGTGCCAGAGTTAGAAATAAATGGTGGGCGAGATGTGAGACAACATCCTCCTCATCAAATCAATACCCGCCTGTGCCACATGTTACATTCACTAGTTCAGGGGTGGGGAATCTTTTACAGAGGGCCGCATTCCTTCCTTGGCAACGTTCCAGGGGCCACATGACAGTGGTGGGCAGGGACAGGGGGTAAAGTGGGTGCAGCAATACAAGCGAATTGTATCATTTGCACAGTATTTACACACACACACACACACACACACACACCCCAACATTTCTCCAAGGAAAACAGGGATGTCTAACAATAACAATAACAATAACAATAATATTTATGCCCCACCCATCCGATTGGGTTGCCCCAGCCACTCTAGGCAGCTCCCAACATACGTATTTTAAAATATTAAACATAAAAAAGCTTTGCTATACAGGGCTGCCTTCAGATGGCTAGGTGGGTCAGATAACTCCATCCCTTTCAACATTTCTCTGATGAAAACAGGGGCGGTCTAAGGAAAAGTGGGACATTCCAGGATCAAATCAGATAGCGGGATGGTGTCTGTAAATTCGGGACTGTCCCTGGAAAATAGGGACACTTGGACACTTCACGCATGCCCCTCTCTATCCATTAAAAATAAATAAATTATGATTTTCAATTTTATACATTTCAGTAATTTTACAATTGTTTTAACATTTCGAAACTCGACTTCCTTCCCCTTCTTTCTGCAGTTCCTTACATTTATTTTTTATATTTTCTGCATATTAACTTAACTTAATTATGTGTTCATCTACTTTAAATGTATACTCTTATAAAACTGCCCCTCTCTATCCTTGATCCAGGCAAGCAGAAAAAGCACTATCAATGTTCAAGGACACATTTCAGCCACACAGAAACATTCAGGTAGAACCTGTGGTGGGTATATCCTGGAGAGAGAGCATGTGACTGAGGAGACGGTAAAGAGGCTTGGATCATTTGAACCCTGGGCCTGAGGTTCTCCACCCTTGCAATAGGATGGGCAACCCCAGCATAATTTAGTTATCCTGTTCCTTACACGAGGGAGGAGAACCTGTGGCCCTTTGTTGTTGGACTCCAACTCCAACGACAACAATTTATTTATACCCCACCCAGCTGACTGGGTTGCCCCAGCCACTCTAAGCGGCTTCCAAAAGAATATAAAACCACAGCGAAACATCAGACATTAAAAACTTCCCAATGTCCACGAAAGGTCATGTAATTGTTTATCTCTTTGACATCTGCCTTGCCCCACCCCTGGCCCTGGGACTCTTCATAAGGGAGCTGTTCCTGGAAGAAGAACTGTGAGGGGAGAGACTCCATCAGGCAAGGCCTCTTTCAATCTGCCTTGCTCCACCCTCTAGTCTTTGCTTCTCAACTTGTATTGTATTATTTTATGTATTTTATGCCGTTGTTTTATTGATAAGTTTAGAAATCGTTTGTTGTAAATGTTGAGTGGATTTCTGTTTAACTTTTATATGTTGATATTGTTTTATATTACTCTAATGATTGTTGAACGTTACTTTTTGATGTAGTTTGTTTATTTTGAAGTTTTGTATTATCATATTTTTGAATTGCATTGGATTGTTGTGAGATTTTTTTGTTTCTTCTGCTTGTAAACCGCCTTGAGTATCGTAAGATAGAAAGGCGGTATACAAATAAAATATTATTATTATTATTATTATTATTATTATTATTATTATTATTATTATTATCTGACAGGATGGCATTCCACAGGGCAGGTGCCACTACTGAGAAGGCCCTCTGCCTGGTTCCCTGTACCTTCACATCTCACAGTGAGGGAACCACCAGAAGGCCCTCAGAACTAGACCTCAGTGTCTGGGCTGAACGATGGGGATGGACCATTGGAGTGAAACAGCATCCGGAAGGCCACTAGTTTTAGATTAGATTAGATTAGATTAGATAAATTTATTGTCATTGTCCGTATATACACAGTACACACAACAACGAAAATCAAGCACCCAAAGACCAGATTTGCCTTACACATTTACACATATCTCCAACACTCTCATCCTATTAAGACATAATCTATTAAAACATACCATAATCCAGAATGTAACATAACCTATTAAAAGCATAACATAACCTATTTTCTACTGAACATAAAATATTGCTCACTGTGGACAATCAGGGCCACCACACGACAATTCTCCTTACCCTTGCTAGGGTGGGGGCTGCAAAGTTTACACATCACCTAGGCCTCAAAATTGGCCATGAGGTATATGTCAAAATGCAGCCTGGGCACATCTCTGCATACGTTCAATCACTTACAACTCTCTCGGCCTCAGTTTCCCATTTGTAAAATAGGAATGAGTGTGAATGGCTCAGCTATAAAACCCACGTGAATTAGGACCTGAATGCCTGTTCCCACATCACCTTGCCTGGGCACTAAGCTCATCTGCCCACATCCCCTGGGAAGTGATTGGCACAAGGCTTTCTCAGTAATGACATCTCCTGGGTGGAACTTTCTCCCTAGTATGGATTGCAGGATGCAAACTTAACTTTTCATTGCTGGGCATATTCTCCCAGGCTTTTAAAAACCTCTTTAAATAAATGTTAATTCTATTTTAAGAGCTGTTATTCGTATTGTTTTAAGACTGAATTACATCCTCATCGCGTTATTGTTTTGTTTGCATCTGTGAAACCTACCCAGGAAATATTTCTTGGAAGGTTGTGTAAAAATGTAACAAGGTGAGATACTGGTGGATGCAGATTGCCTGTTACTTAAAAACATTTACAAACGTTATCTTTGATTAACCATGAGATAAAATTCAGCAGACGCTGCTGTTGGGCAACTGTTTTTCGTTACACCGCAGGTTGTGCATAGCTCAGAAATACAGCTAGATAAAGGATACATAATTTTAATCATGATAAATCAGCAAGATGTTTATATGGCTTAGTTAGTCATTCAGTTACTAATGCCCTCAAAACACAAATGTTAACTGAGCTGATTTATCCTATCCAGTACGATCATTAGTTTGTTTCTACTCGATTTAATAGTAATTGTGATGATGAAAATGAAGATGAAGAAAACTGTGTTATGCTAAGCCAGACCAGTGGTCCATATAGCACCCTTGAGGAAATTGTCCTTCTGCAACCAGGTTCAATGTGGCTCAGAAACTGCACCTAATACTCTTATCAGAAATCTGCCAGCTTTTTGTGACCAGTTTTAAAAGCTCTATATCAGGGGTCGGCAAGGTTTACCGGCCATGGGCCGGATCACTCCCACGGAGATCGTCCGTGGGCCGGACTGGCGCAGCGCGATGCCAGAAGTCGTGTCTGCGCATGTCCACGGCGCCGGAAATTGCTTTTGTGCATGCCCAGATGCTGAAAATCGCACCTGCGCAGAAGCGATTTTCAACGTCTGGACATGCGCAGATGCGATTTCCAGTATCTGCGTGTGTGCAGGTGCAATTTCCGGTGCCGTTCGGCGAGTCCCCGTGCCGCGCTGCGCCAGTTTAGCGCAGCAGAGGGGGGACTCGCCGAGCAGGCAGCTTGGTTCAGGGGCGGCTCGTGGGCTGGTAAACCAGTCTCCGTGGGCCGGATCCGGTCCATGGGCCGGAGGTTGTCGACCCCTGCTCAATATGACTGTCGTCAGCTGCTTTTAGCTGCTTTGGGAACCATCCTTTATGACCTATAAAGCAGGGATGGGGAACCTTTTTTCAGACCGATGGCCATATTTATTATTTATTTATTCCAGCAATTCACATACCATTGAATGACAGCAGACTCTAAGAAGACTCACTACAATTAGACTAAAAAACGAGTTAAGACAATAACATCTGGATTCAGTTAAAAATCCGGGTGTTCAGCAGGGAGGTGGCCTGTCTGACCTCAACTTGCAGGGAGTTCCACAAAATTGGACCCACAATACCAAATACAAGGCCCCTGTGGCTATGCATCTGAGCCACGAGGGACCACTCACAGTGATTCCCTCAAAGACCCCCGGGATCAAGCAAGGATATAAAGGAGGACTTGTGGATATGGCAGATACGATGGGTGGCATCCCAGCGAGATGCTGACTTTGTAGCATGGGACTGTGGGAGGTGTAGAAGTCAATTGACTAAGTATCTCCCAGCAGTTAAAGGCCTCATTTAGACTGTTGATCATTTTACAAGTTCTTGTTTGTCTGAATGAATGATTGCTGATTCAATTTCCTCATACAAACAGCTTGGATGAGAAATGCTGGAACTCAAGGATAAGACTGTCTGTAAACTCAAACAAATAAATAAATGAACATGTACATCTCTCCCCCAGCTGATATTTTTTATATTACATATTCTTTTTTTCTTAAAACAAGTACCTATTTTATTTCATTGGATCAGAATGCTCACCACGTTCAGATCACTAAAGAGCAGAAAATATTTTACACACACAGTGGGGACATTGGATAAGAAACTCTAGAACGGCTCATCTGTCTGATCTCATCCAATTCCAAGGTTTTATTTTTGTAGATGGTCACGCATGTTACTAATTTTACAAAAATCTTTCATCCCCCTGCAAATTCCCTAGTCAATTCTCTCACACAGAGGGTTTTCTTTTTAAGGAAAAACAACAACAACAAAAACCCCTCTGGTAAACATATGAAAGCGGGTCACTTTTAAAGAAAAGACTTCAAAAGGAAAGCTGTTATAGTTGGCTTTTGTTTTGGAGCTCAGAAACGAAGAAACCCACCCAACTACTTGGAAAGTCTAATAAGCAAAGAAAAATCGTCGGCTTTTTTTTTTTTTTTTAAAAAAAGAAATCAACTGCTATAAGTTGCCAAATGGCCTATGTGTGCTTTGATTGGTAGCAATTAGAGTTTCTTTGAAAAGTAAACTTAAGGCCTAATCTAGTTCCACTTTAAACAATGGGAGGTCGACTGCACCCTTGGAGCTGGATCCTGTCCATGTTTCTTCAGACATGAGTCCAGTGAAATTTATTTACAAGTAGGGCTAAGTTGAACCCTTCGAATATAAGCATGTCACACATTGCACAGCAGATAATCTATGTTTGCCACCAAATGTACACTCAACAGGAAGCCTCAACCGATTCTCTAGCTCTCTGACTGGCTTACTTCTGTGTTTCCCAACACTTCTCTGTCACTTCAGAATCACACATCCATACAATGTAACATGTGAAAAGACCTTCAGAAAGTTTCCCAAAGTGTCCAGGGGAAAATAGCTTCCTTACAGCTATGATTATTCATTTCCCTGAGACGTAAGAAGTCTCTGAGACAGTCTTCTACAAGATAATCTCATTGTGAGGGGAGTCCTCCACTCAGGAGGGCCTCCTGCTTGTGGGCTCCAGCGCCGCGCACTCCCCCCTGCACCAGGCACATCACGTCCCCAGAACGTGCGCCACACACCTTTGGGAGGCATACCACGCCCCTGGGATGCGTACCATGCCCCCAGGATGCACGCCACGCCCTCGGGCCACACGTCATGCCCCCGGGGGGCGCCAGCCATGCCCCCGCCTGCTCTCCGCCCCCGGTAGTGGAGCATGCAGCTTCGCCACTGGATGGGGGACTTAATGCTGGCTGAACTGGGAATCAACATGGCAAGCCAGGGATCTGCTGGATCCTGAGCTGCTCACCCCAGCAGATCTTGCCATAGAGTTTCCCTAAAGTAAACAGAATTCCACTTCCCTCTCCCAAATTGTTTGTACCAACTACCTGCAAAAAACTAGATCCCCCCCCTTTAGTTCCATCCCCCAACAGTTTTATTTAGCCCCTAATCCAAGCAGGAGAGGTGTGATGTCTAGTAGCCACCAGCCATCACTTTTAGCTAACAAAAGGCATTGAGTGCAGGTCATGCTAAATGCCCAGAGCAATGCTTACAGCAGTGTATTTCTCGGAACAAGAAGACTTGGGTTCAAATTCCCGCTCAGCTCTGACCCTCTTGATTAAGTCACCCTTTCAGAGCCTAAACTACCCCACTGGATTTTTATTGAGCTCAGCACAGATGGCACTTTTTGCAGTTCCCAAAGCTCCCTAGAGGAATGCTGAATATACAAAGCTGACACGAAAGGAATGAATATGACATGGAATCAGCTCTAGTAGTGTTCCTTGTTTCATGGCAACAGCAGAAAGAAAATAGTAGGAACTGATAAGCAAATGTGTTATTTGCTGCTACCATGAAACACTCTTAAATGGTTGTTTATGAAGATTAGCAACATGCAGGGAGCAGGCAGACTATTCATTACTAGATTTCACAACTTTACATAGCACTCATTAGAACTGAACTAGCTAGGCTGATAATAAGCATAAACAAGACATCAGCACCTGTACAACTCTTCTGCAAATTGGCAATTGCAATGTAGACTTATATATAAGTCCACATCCAAACCCGCCTCCAACCTGAAAAGCAATTATTTGCTTGTTTGATTAATACAGCTGCAGGATAAAATGCCAGGGATAGTTCAGTGAAACCATACGCCTTTAACATCTCAAAGGAACTTTTAAAAATATATATAAATGTGCTTGACATTAACGGCGTCTATACATGGACACTCCAAAGTATGTCCATTTAGTTCAATGGGACTTACTCCCAGGTAATTGGTTACAGGATTGCAGCCTAGTAAGAGGTGGGGGAAAGCAGCCTCAATAGAGTTCAGGTACCAACATTAGTCTGCAACCCTAATAAGTAAGCCCCCAATTAAATTCAATCAGATTTACTTCTGATTGGACATGATTAGGATTGCACTGTAAACTAGTTTCCATTTTTGCTATCTTCCCATCCTCAGGCAATGTCATGCACTGGCTGGATGCAGAGGGAGGCACCAGCTGGGGAACCCCCTCTAGGGGACATCCAGGGGATTGGTGGCGGGATGATGATGAGTGGTCAGAGGAAGACCAGGGGATGAGGTGTTGGAAGATGGAGGAGCAACAGGGTTTAGTGAGCAGAAAGAGTCTGTGGCAGAGAGCAGTTCAGACTCTGAGGCTGAAGCAGAGGCTGAAGAGGAGGGGGGTCAGGAAGCTGCTGAAGAATACAGGGAGTCTCCCCATCCTGCTGCAACCAGCTCCCCTCCCTCCTGGACTCCAAGAATGCACAGACAAATGAAAATAGATCAGTTGTGTGCAGGCACAGTTTGAGACTGCACGGGGAAAACCCTGGAGAGGGGGTGGGGACCTTTAATCCTCACAACTGCTTCATTAGGGCAAGACCTAGTAGGAAGAGTTGCTGAGACCACTAGGCCTGAGTTCTGTGGTTTATTTCCTTGAAGAAAGTTTTACCTTCACCGGCCTCAAGTGATTTGTTGTTTTTGTTGCTGACCTATGCCTGACTCAAGGCCTGACGGGCAATGAGTCTGATTTTCTTAGTGTTGCACATTTTTGATAAAATGTTAACAGTTTCACTTTAGAGTCCTTTAAGGTCTCTCTAATCAATACAATCCATGCCATGAATTTGTTATTGATCAATTAGCTCTAGAACTTCACCAATACAATCCATGCCATGAATTTGTCATTGATCAATTAGCTCTAGAACCTTTGCCACTTATACTTCACATAACTTCTCATATTTCCCGCCTTCCCCACACAACAAGGGGGTTATTTACCTCTCAAAGTTACAGAGGATTAAATGAGTGTCTTATTCAGTCTCCTCATTGCGAAGTGAAATCATATGTAAAGAATTATGAACAGAACAGCTGCCTCCTTTGGTTATTTTAAGACTAGACTTTGCCAAATTAAAGTACAATAAATTACCTAAGACATGCTGTGTATATGTACAAGCTCTGGGTTTAGGTGCCCCCAAATCACAACTACATCTTAAAAATAGAAATACCAGAAATGTTTGATCAGCACTGGAGAGTGATTGGTTGACTCGTATATCTTGCTTTTCATGATTACTTGCCAATTTAGCACTTTGGAAATGTTGGCAAACTCTAGTGTCTTTGTCATTAGAGACACGAGTGTCATTAACTAAGTTTTTAAAAGTCTATACATGTCACTTAATAAATCATAAAGTCAAAGTCATTTTTATTTTTATTTTTTTTAAAAAGCCTTTTCTATTGCATCATGTGACAGGCAATTGTTTATATTTGAAGATGCGATAACATATTTTTTTTAAAAAAACCAAAAGAACATTTCCTAATTGACTCAGCACTGTAACATATGTCTTTGAAGTGTAACTGCACATTGTGGTAAGTATTTGAAATTAGAACAGGTTTCAGCAAGGATAGTTAACAGCAGGACATACTTTTAATATATGAGGCCAGCCACCTGTCAATCACCTAGTGTCATTATGAAGTCTGGCGACAACTTCAAAGGCCCCCACCTGTCAATCACCTGATGTCACTATGACATCTGGTGACAACTTCAGAGGGGCTCACTATTGGTTCTAGTCAGCTGTTTAGCTCTGACAACAAACCCAGCTTTCTCCATTTGCAGGCTTGGTTTGAAAACAAACCACACCTGCAAATGGACACTTTCCCTCAATGGACTGGCAAATTGGTGTGAAGAGGGGGGGAACGTCAATTTGCAGCCACAGCTTGAGTACAAACTGTACTTGCAAACATGGTGCTTCAAGGAGCCTCACTGTCACTGCTGGTTAGCTGATCAGCACTTTAAGCTCCTTTAAACTCCTGATTGGTCCTTGGCAGCTGCATGTTTAACATAATTCATGATGTCAAGTGTGGCATAGGTGGGTGTTGTTTGGGGGGGCAGTCTTGCAAGCCATACCCCAATGGGCCCAATTAGACCTACAGGTGTGAGGATCACCACCACTGATTCACCCATTTATGAAGTGTAATTAGGTTGAAATCCTAAATACACTTCCCTGGGAGTAACATACTGTACTTCTGTAGAGGATTGCAGTGTTAATTGACCGGAATAGGAAGGTATCATGTACATCAACCAAAATCCTATCTCTGTGCAGAGGTTGTTTTGTGCAGAACTAGAATGAGCATTCCCAATAGCTTGGCTCCCACTCAGCTCTTTAATGAAACTAATCACATTCTTTAAGAACAATTTTGGTATATCAAACCAGGCATTCCATAAACCAAGAATAGGATTCTTAATTTAGTTTCTTGGAAGTTTCTTGCTTCCAATCCAAAATGAGCTATATTTGAAGGAATTTATTGCGGAAAACTTAGTGGAATTTCCCCCATTGATCTCTGTTGCTGAGGTTTTCTTTCCATTTCCCTAAAAGAACAAATGAGTTGTGAGACTTGGTGTACCAAGAAATAAATTTTCAAGACTGGGAGTGCAAACTTCTAGGTCTGCATGGGGTAAATAACTGTGACAACTGTGACCGGAAATACAAAAGGAATTACACTGGTACTGTAGGCAAAAATACCAGAGTAAATATTTAAACTTGGGGTGCATTTAGTTTCTCATTAGGGACAAGCGAGTCTGTCAATTTCAGTTTCTCTCAGGTTCTTATTTTTCTGATCTCAAGTTTGGTCCCCCACATTTCCACATCAGTTTCCTTTTTTTTTTTAATGTTCTCGTGAAAATTCATTAGCATTTTAGTGTAAGTTTCTCCTAATACATTTTTGTATGCAAATTTACCTGATATACACATCTTTGGGAGCAGTTTCCCGTACTATATGGTGTTTTTGTATGTCATCTTGAACAATATATGCCTTTTAATGCACATTTGACCCTAGTCAATGTATCTTTGTACACATTACTTGGCTAGAGAACTGTATTACAAAATTCAGAGAACTGCACATTTTGAAGGGTAGCTGCCTATCAGCTGACAATTTGTTTTGAAAAGGGCAGATTAGGTAGGTTCACCTTTAACTTCAAACTGAACCAAAATTATTCTCCCCCTCCCGCCACCTTATTTCTTATTATGTAGATCACATTATATATATTGGTTACTTAAGTCTAAATAATGTGTATCTTCTTCTGCTAACTGTACCTATCCTAACTCTCCAATATAAGAACCCTGCAACAATTCTGAAAATGTGCACATCGCAGACATATCAGTATGAGGAACATAATGTGTAGAGATAGGTCATCACCATCATAACCATCCCATAGTTTCAAATGTCATATGACTATTCCTCTGGAGTACCTATATATGCCCTCCAACATTTCTCAAATGAAAATAGGGATGTTCTATTTAATAATAATAATAATAATAATAATAATAATAGTGATGTTGATGATGATGATACCACCAATACCAGGGAATGAGGGAAACTTCATTTATTTAGAACAGGACAGGCTTCCTCAACCTTGGCCCTTCAGATGTTTTTGGCCTACAACTCCCATGTCCCCTAGCGAGCAGGACCTGTGGTCAGGGATGATGGGAATTGTAGTCTCAAAACATCCGGAGGGCTGAGGATGAGGAAGCCTGATTTAGAAGTTTCATTCAGGGAGGGGAGAACAGATGAAGTTTATTAGACATATCATCATCATCATCATCATCATCATCATCACCATCATTCTTTTATTCGACCGTCAGTCAGAAGAATTATTAGACATATCTGGTAGCATAAAGCTTCAGTGTCAATCATAAATGCAGTGAAAAGGATTTGTTTGCACCATCATCTTGCCATCTTTCTGTGAATGGATGGAGTTTAATACAATGACTTCATTGGCACAAAATGGTCGGCCATAGATGACTGGTTTACCATGCAGGGACGAATTACTCCTGCTTTGCTCAATCTCCTGCTAGGAGGAAACTACCCATGAACCCTGACTTAGTGTTCTGTCCAAACCAGTGGCGCCCGCCCTGTGGAACGCCCTCCCATCAGATGTCAAGGAAATAAACAACTATCTGACTTTTAGAAGACATCCGAAGGCAGCCTGTTTAGGGAAGTTTTTAATGTTTGATGTTTCATTCTGTTTTTAATCTGTTGGGAGATGCCCAGAGTGGCTAGGGAAACCCAGCCAGATGGGCAGGGTATAAATAATAAATTATTATTATTATTATTATTATTATTAATTGTTTTGCTCATGATAAACCACAATTTGCCGTGATGGTTTTTTCTTGGCTTTCTGATTATGGTTTATCAGGAGTCAAAGAAACTTTGATCCTTGGTTTGGACATAGCGCTAAACCAGGAATTATGGGTCGTTTCTCATCAGCATAAGAGCAAGGAGTAAAACAGTCTATCCCAGCATGCTCACAGCAAACCATTAACTGTGGTTTACTGTGATGTGTGAAACAGGCTAGCAAACACAAAAAATATTTGCTGCTGTTAATTCCTCTGGCTTTGGTTTGTTTTAATGCACCCTCTCGCAGCTCTATGGAGGAAGCCTACTACCGTGTAAGTAAAAATCATGCGAATCAGCCCATGTCACAAACTCACAAACATTTGATGCTCCATCTCTCCATTGTCATGCGCTGTTTTAAGCTCTCACCTTTATTGGCATAACAATTTGTGTTAACTGGAAGGAAAATAAACACTCCCCTCGCCCTACACAAGCTTCCTCCTTTGAAAACAGTAAAATTAAATATAAAAAATCCCAAGACATGCAATGGCGTGGGTTCCGCCAACCCTGCTGCTCATTCTGTGAGAAAATGTGTCATCCTGTTAAGGCTACATTGCAGAAGAGGACTTCCTGTCTAGTATAGCTATCATCAAGTTTCAGTCCAAATAAAGCTAAAAGGGTTTTCAGCTTGCCGGGGGTGGATGGGGAGGTGCTTTTCTTGCGAGACTCCCTCCGTACATTTGTTTTTATAGGACTAAGGTTGCCAATCAAAAGAACAAGCAAGCCACCACTTGATCCAACACAGACTAAACAGCAAGGGGACTGGTTATGGGAATTTACTTGCAAGGGGATTTCCTGTTTTGTTGAGAGGTCAACCCTAGTTTTTTTTTTTTTAAGGGGGGGGGTGCAAGGAGATTTACCTTGTTACTCAAATGTGTGTCGTAATCTCATTCTCATATCCCCAGTTAGAAGTGAAACCCGCTACCTCACACCCCACAATAACCCCCCCCAATATAAAAATTCCAGCTTTAGGGACATAGAAATCATTGGACATAGGGAGTTGCCTTTTATTGAATCAGACCATCGGTCCATCTAGCTCAGTATTGTCTGCAACGACTGGCAGCAGCAGTTCAAGGTTTCATGCAGAGAACCCTTTCAGCCCTACCTGTAATGACCGTTCCCCACATCAAATGGGGTGCGCATTTTGCGTGGTCGCGAGTAGCCCCCTGGGATCACGTTGCAGCTCCTGGCAGTTGGGTCTGGCACCGCCTTCCCAGGTTGGATACCTGTGGTCTCCACCTACTCCAGCAGCCGCCCAATCCTGGCTGGGGAGGTTTTGCCAGGGGGATTGGCCAGGTAGAAGGAGGGAACATACAGTACACAACAGAAGTCAGTCATACCTGGGAAGCGGCCCTTGGATTCAGAGCTTCCCCACCCTCCACTCCCTCATTTAATGCTTATTATGCAGATTAACCTTTTATTTTCCACAGCCACACAGGCACGCAGACGCTGCTATGACAAGGTCGCTGTTGAAGGGCCGGAAAGGACTTTCCCTGCATTGGCAGGTTTCGCCTTTCCCGTAGCAATTCGTCACAACTTTGGCGGTTGCAGGCCTTGGGCGGAATCCTTTAGTCATCTACCTAAAATGGGGGTGGGGGTGGGGCGGTGACCCACGCCCCATTGTGGTGGTGATACCAGGGTTCCCGTTAAAGGGGTCTTAGGGGGAGGCAGTGACCATACGCCCAGAGGTTGTCATTGCCCTCCCCCTCCAGTGGCGGTGAACAGGGGGGCGGGCTATCTGCTTGAACATATGTTCTCCAGAGCTAGCCCACTCCCCACACATGCTGGATAACCCTGAAAATTACCCAGAACCCCGGCTGGGGGGCTGGGAAGGATAAACGCCCAATGCCTGAGCCAAGGTCTCCCTACATCTGAATATTAATAAAGTTGTGGCCAATTTAATCCCATAGAACGTTGTCACGTGTCGTTATTTCCCTCAGGGGCTGCCCGGGGTTCGGGGGACTCCGCCTGACCATGCAAATGCTGGGGATTGAACCTGGGACTTTTTGTGAGTAAAATAGATGCTCTGTCGCTGAGCTATGGCCCTCCCTCATTGCACACAGCAGTCATTATTGTTAATTTTTCATAGTCACCCTTAACCTGGAAGTTAACCTCTGCCAACCTCTCGGTGCTGCTTGTCTTCTGCACCTGACGATCTACCGATAAACTCCATGACCTCCTGTTGCATAATCGTGTACCATTTTGAAATCGCCTCTTGGCAGTGCAAATACAGATATTATTTTTATCTACCACACCTCCAACCCAAGAACACCCAATTCATACCAGGGTGCATAATCAGTTTGGGCAGGGTGCCGCCCTGAACAGCAGGAGTTGGGAATGCATAATCTCCCTCTTTCCCTGGGCAGTTCGAGGCTTCGTGTTTCCTGCGGTCACTGGTAAAACGGCAATGTGCAGCTTGGCGAGCCTGGAAGATTGTTGTTGTTAGTACCCATCAGCCCTGAAAGACAATGGAGTGTGCCTCTGGGAGTGCAGTCAAACCGCTGCATTAGCAGCACCAAAGTGACCTCTCTGGGGTGCAAGCCTGGGCAGTGTGTATGGAGGTCCTGGGCTGCCCAGTCAACATGACCCCCTTCTCGGCCTCACTGATGTGGTCCAAAGGAAAGCAGAGCAAGATGTTTGGTACCAGCTTGGTTGCAGGAGTTGCCGGAAGGAGGCGTACAAGGTGCCATCCTATCGCCTTAGGATCCTCCGCTCCAGATTTGTGTAGAGTTTACTCCTTAGCCTTTTCTTCCCCTGAAGATATCCAGCTGAGAAAACAAAGTCAGTGGAAGTGTAAAGAGGTGTTTGGGCTCCCCCCCCCCAATGTGGTGAGCAACCAGAATGGCATCTCGGATGATATTCCTGACAGTAAAATATTTTTACACTCCTCACCATGTGTCCCTTTTGCTGTCAAAATCATTTCCCCAAAGGTAAATCCATTTCTCCATATTGCATTTCTCCCTCAACCAAAATTTACATACCTAAAATGGCCGCCATAATCTCTAACTGCTGAGCCCTGAGCCTAACTAAACTGTACGCCACACATCTTTTTTCCCTGCTGCCCTTGCCTCTATCTCCCCTACCTTCTGTTTCCTCCCAATCAGTCAAAATACAAACAGGAAGCTCCTTGGGACAGGGGGCCAGGCTTTTTAGGTTACTCTGGAAGGTTTCATGTAGGCCTACATGGTTGGTGCTGAATAGTAGTAGTAGTAGTAGTAGTAGTAGCGTGTTTCTCCTAAAATAAGACACCGTCTTATATTTTTTCCCCCTCAAAAAAACACAGTATGGCTTATTTTCGGGTGGATGTCTTATTTTAACCGCTCCGCGTCAGTACGCTGCATAGCTACGCCTATCCAGGCCGTCTTAAGGGAGAGGCGCTGCGTCACTATGGCTTATTTTCGGGGTATGGCTTATATTTCACAAATGCGTAGAAATCCTGCTACGGCTTATTTTATGGCTACCTCTTATTTTAGGAGAAACAGTAGTAGTAGCAATGTGTTTTCTTTTAAATAAATGATGTAAGGATCCACCAATCAACATCACATTTAAACCAAGTCAATGGCACCTATACATGCTGCTACAGCATGCAGGAGATCTGTAGCCCGCAATGGCCCATGCTACTATTCTAACACTGAATGGAAAAGCATGACAACTTGGTTTGAACGTTACACCAGGGCTCGCCAACTTTTTGGGGCCCATGGGCCTACTTGCCAACAGGAGAAGCTGCTGTGGGCACCACACACACATCATACAAAGCCACCTATTTAATTTTACCTGCAAAAATAATGCTTATTCTGCCTCATATTTCAGTGGCAAAAGGGGACCCTGGGAGTGCTAAGGGAGGCTTCTGCGGGTGCCTGAGCCCCCACAGGCACTGCGTTGGTGACCAGTGGATTATGCCGACCATTTGTATCTTCACACTGGTATATTTTCTTTGCACACCCAGCATCATCACACTGAAGTTGAACTTAATAGCCAAACTAGATGTACCTTGTTCTCAAACTGGTTTCGGAGTTTGTTTTTCCTGAAAAGCAGCATCTCAGACTGCAGTCAACTCGACATCAACACCCTCGCCTCTCAACAGTTTTCCTACCCATGGGTGGAAGAAGGTATGAAATCCCTGTATATTTTCCTGTATGGGGAGAGAAAACAGTATGAAAAGAATGATATTGAGCTGGGGGGAAAATGACCAGAGGGAAGTGCTAATCATATTCCTCCAATTATTATTATTATTATTATTATTGTTACTACTACTACTACTACTACAACTAGCAGCCTGCTATGTCTGCTTTCAGGTTAGAAAGAAAACACAAAGGAAAGCAATGCAGAACACACTCTAGAACAAATAACAGAAATATATGATTTATTTATTGTCAAGGGTTCCTGAGTTTGCATCCTTGCTTTGTCCATTTCAAGAGCATCAGTGGACCACGGTGATTCTAGTTTTCTTAAAGAAGGAAAGTAAACCAAGCAGGTTAGGGGAAAACTATATGGCTGCAATTATTCCAGAGTAAGTCCCATTAAACCCAGTGGGATTTACTCCTGAGTAGGGCCAGCCCAAGACATTTTGCTGCCTGAGGCAAAGGACGGCAACCCCGCCACCAGTTCCACATACGGTAGCTTCCTAGACTGGCAATTGAATGTTAGTTCAACACTGGCAATGGGATAGCTTCCTCGGTGGCACCTGAGGGGATTGCCGCCCCCTGTTGCCCCACTTTGCCTAATGGTAGGGCCAGTTCTGCTTCCCTTGAGCAAGCATACTTAGAATTTCACAGTTGCTCTGTTTCCCTGTCCCTGTTCTATTGCAGTAGCTTTCAAACTTTTAGGGATTAATACCGGTAGCGGGCAGTCCCTTTCCTCTGCCTCTTAGTCATGTAAGGCATGGTGTCCATTTGCACGCACACAAAGTGACTCTGCAGCCCGATAAAACCTACGACTGAATGTTTTGCAGCATTGTTTTGATATTTAATTTACAGTTTCCAAGTGCTTATCTCTCTTCAGGTGGGATTTTACATATTGCCCTAAGTAGAACACACCCCGTTTTATAAATTCCTTATCGTAGTTAAATACGAGCAAGGAGATAGCGACTCCTACACTCGCTCACACCTTGCTAATGGCAAAAAGGGAGATATAATCAGCATGCTCCGTTATCAGTCCTCGTTCCCACACAGGTGTTCAGAGTGATAAACTACTGTATGATATAAACAGTTATTTCAGATAAAGTATTTTTAAAAAACCACCTGCAGATTTATTTATTTTTTTAAAGAACTTTGCAAAAGATACAAAAGTACATTCTATTCGAGGATTTCAACAGCCAGCGAGTGCAAACAGGACTGATAAATGGTTTAAACTACAATTAATGGAAATTAGTCATTGAGCTTATTTTTGGCTGAAATCTACATTTATTTCTGCTGCTATAAATTACATGCCCTTACGCTCATCTCTCGTAGGTTTTATCACAAGAAAAAACCCTTTGCCTTCCATGGGCATGTTGTGTGCATGGATCTGAGTGGATGTCAGTTTTGTTGTGAACTGCCCTGAGATCTACAGATGTAGATCAGTAGTATACTAATACTAATGATGCAGGATCTCACAGTATGGGGTTAGTGGCTCTTTTCGGGGTTTCAAGAAAACCTGAGGGTGGGAAAGGGGCAGGGATTGGTTTGAGTCAAGTGGAAATGGTGTTATGTGACCATAGGCCACAGGAAAAGATAGCTCTTGAAATTCCCAAAGGGTTGAACTAAAAGGTTGAATGAAAATTGACTAGTTTTGGCAAACCTGAAAACAACAGAACTATGTTTGGCTTTTAGCTATCAAATCCAGGCCTACCTGTAGTGAGCCAATGGAAGCCAAGATAGAAAACCAGCAACTGTAATGTGAGCCACTGAGCATGCTCAGCCTTTGGCCACAGCATCAAGGCTATCATTGTGTTTTTTTACAACCAAAGATAGGGTGGGGAAATCTGTGGCCCTCAAATGTGGTCGGTTCACAACTCCCAACAGCTCCATCATGTTAGACTATGGTTTACCATGATGTTGAATGCAACCTCTAAATTCTTTTTGGATTTATAAAGGTAAAGGTAAAGGGACTCCCGACCATTAGGTCCAGTCATGGACGATTCTGGGGTTGCGACGCTCATCTCACTTTATTGGCTGAGGGAGCCGGTGTACAGCTTCCGGGTCATGTGGCCAGCATGACTAAGCCGCTTTTGGCGAACCAGAGCAGCGCACGGAAACGCCGTTTACCTTCCCGCCGGAGCGGTACCTATTTATCTACTTGCACTTTGACATGCTTTCGAACTGCTAGGTTGGCAGGAACAGGGACTGAGCAACGGGAGCTCACCGTGTCATGGGGATTCAAACCGCCAACCTTCTGATCGGCAAGCCCTGGGCTCTGTGGTTTAACCCACAGTGCCACCCGCGTCCCTTTGGAGATATATATATTCTAGTTTTTCACTGGTCCTTTGAAACAGGGATATGGTTTGTGACTTCACCCCTATAATGCCTTAGTTTTATTTTCCCATGCCTGCCAAAGATCCTCCATTTCCCCATGATGGCCAGAAAAGAGTAGCTGTACTATGAAGCATGTTCCAGTAGGATCTTACGCCATGCACCCATCTCAATTACCGAGACTTCATGCGTCACAAAAAAAAATTAAACAGAGGAAATTAAAATTTACACAACTTCAAAATATAGTTTTAAGATCCGGTGGCACTCATACCAAAGCAAAGGAAGCATGTGGATATATGTATGTAAACACAGACACACTTCCTCAGGCTATGATCCATCCTCTGCCTTTGCGTAAACCCAACATACATCAGCCACTCAACTCTAGGGCGGGAATAAATGCAGACAATGGGGCTGTATATTTGTATTAATCACTAGCCAACAAATGAGAGCTATTTTTAAAGAAAGAAAAATAAAATCTGATGACATGGTTGAAGACTCGACTTGTGTGATGGATTTGGCACATACACTTCATTACTGTGAGGGTCATAGATCACTAATTTACGGTGCAGGTAAGAAGACTGTGGATATCACAGCTCAACAAGGGTTTCCGGACCCAATGCTCATAGAAAATAGATTTTATGTAAAAAGGGATTTTCAAAGTTTGGCTTCAGAAACAATAGCATTGGAATGTTTCAAATGAGAAATTAGTTCCATCTAATATTGAACATATGGTGACTGAAAAATTAAACATATGTTGGGGGGGGGAAGGGCATTTGTCAGAACACACAATCAGTTTCTTTCAAGCTTCGATGATAAAATATGAAAACGTATTGTGGATAGGTGTGGCTCGTTGGTCAAATCAGTTCAAAAGCAATTTAATTTGGCCCCTAGTGGGCCTACACCATTTATATCAAGGTGTTCGGGAAATTTTGTTCATGGTTTCACTTCTAAGGATTTACTGTTATAAATTAAACAGCGACACTATGAATTTCACATAAATTGGACGCAAGTTGCAAGTCTGTTTCAACTCATTAGTCTTTTATAAATCATGTCCAAGGGTTCTAGCATCCTTGGGAAAAGTTTTGATAGCAAACTTCTTTGGGGAATATATCCAATGTCTTTAAATGCCTCATTGGCCAATAGACGATATTTTGCCTGAGCAGCTGCTTTCTTGCTGATGACTCTTCGCTGTGGGCATAAATTGATGTTACACACTATATACATTTGTAAAAATGGAGAAATACTGTATGAATAATGCACTAAACCAGGGGTCAGCAACCTTTTACAGCAGGGGGCTAGTTCACTGTCCCTCAGACCTTGTGGGGGGCCGGACTATATTTTGAAGGGAAAAAATGAACCAATTCCTATGCCCCACAAATAACCCAGAGATGCATTTTAAATAAAAGCACACATTCTGCTCATGTAAAAACACCAGGCAGGCCCCACAAATAACCCAGAGATGCATTTTAAATAAAAGTACACATTCTACTCATGTAAAAACACACTGATTCCCGGACCGTCCTCAGGCCGGATTGAGAAGGCAATTGGGCCGGATCCGTCTCCTGGGCCTTAGTCTGTCTACCCATGCACTAAATCAAGCATGAAACTCTTCAGCTCTGTTACCATGGCCAGCAAGAGTAGCTGACCAGGTTGGGTGCTGGCCAAGAACCCAGGAGGCTCCTTGCCCTGGTCATAATGCTCCTTGCTCCTTGCCATAATGGCTCCTTGCTCTGGTCTCGGCCTTGCCACACTGCACCACCACTCACTCTATATGTAGAGCCGGATGGAAGGTGTCACTCACATGTAAGTTCTAATGTTCACAGAAATTTTAAAAGGCACCTGGTGAAATACAATAGGTTTGCATTGTTTTTCTTTGTGGATATAAATTATCTACTTCCCCAGGAGTTTACTGAACACTTGCATCCCACTCTATGCATTTCTAAACTTAATTAATGCTATTGTGTGGGTTGCCATATTGGTCAACGTTTGTTTTATTTTAAAGAGATGAGGCCAAGTGGCAGGGAGAAAGGGGTAAGGTCCACTGATACCCTATGTCCAAGTGTCCCCAGAAACCTGGAGCAGAAACTCTGTCCATAACTGAAATGGTCTGAACGAAGAAAAGCCAACCTCCAGAAGTTGGTCCATTCAAATGTTCACCTATTAATGTTCTTTAAAACCAATCCAGACCAAGCCCCATAAAGGCCCTTAACTTGAATTAGCTCTCATTTTTGTCTGGAGCAAACAGGTGGAATTAGCTCATATCTTTCTTTTTATTGGCACAATTGTTATTCCTATTTTGTTAAATGAACATCATCTGTGCTTCGAGAACGGACTTTTCCAACATTCCGTTATTTGAACTGGCTTTCGGAGTCCAGTTTTCACTGGTCATCAAAGTGCTGTTGAACGGCCACCATCTGTTTGGAAACGCAAGGGGAGTATAGCCTAAGAAAGATTCTCATGAGAAAGAACATAATGAGAACAGGAAATGGCCCACTAGGAACCCATTCTTAGGACAGGCCATGTGCAAGAGAACAAAACAATTCTTCTTGCCGTTGAAGCAGATTTCACTTTCTCTCCTTTGATATGTTTCCTTACCCTCCTCCCTGCAGCCCCCATGTTATGGGTGGGAAAACAAAAGAGTTTGTGAAATGCCTCTGTGCTAACTTCTCATCTAAAGGGGTCAACACAATTCTATAAAATTCACAATACTCAGAAAGTTGATTGGCTGAAATATAGACCTTTTCTTCGGCTGTGAACATATACTAACCCAATAAAATAAAAAAATTCCTTCCAGTAGCACCTTAGAGACCAACTAAGTTTGTTCTTGGTATGAGCTTTCGTGTGCATGCACACTTCTTCAGATACACACGAAATGTGCATGCACACGAAAGCTCATACCAAGAACAAACTTAGTTGGTCTCTAAGGTGCTACTGGAAGGAATTTTTTTATTTTATTTTGTTTTGACTATGACAGACCAACACGGCTATCTACCTATATACTAACCCAGTTCATGATTCCAACATAGGGATGGACAGTTTGGTTTTTCTCTGTTGTTGTTGTTGTTGTTGTTGTTGTTGTTGTTGTTGTTGTTGTACCCCAACTACTCTGGATGGCTTCCAGCATATATAAAACCATAATAAAACATTAAACATTAAAAAGATTCCCTATGCAGGGCTGCCTTCAAATGTCATCTAAAGGTTATATAGTTACTCATCTCCTTGACACCTGATGGGAGGGTGTTCCACAGGGTGGGCACCACTACCAAGAAGGCCCTCTGCCTGGTTTCCTGTAACCTCACTTATCACAGTGAGAGAATTGCCAGAAGGTCCCCGGAGCTAGATCTCAGTACCCAGGCTGAATGTCGGGAGTGTCTTCTTGAGTCCGCTACATTTGTGTGATATAAAGACTAATAAATGTTTAAAGAAACAGGTAGGTAACATTCCAGGTGAATCTGATTTGCAATGGTCCTAATGGAAACAGTAAAACCCGCTTCATATAAATTAAATTTGTAATAGAATGATTGGTACCCTATATCATATGTGGTGGTCCTGCTCTGAAATTAAGAAATTCTGGAATATGATACATGAGGAAATTAAAAAGTTGATAAAAATATCATACAACAAGAGAGCAGAATCATATTTATTAGGAATCTTGAATGGAGACATTCCGAAAGATAAAACTAATATTTTTCTGTATGCAACAACGGCAATGAGAATGTTGATAGCCAGTCATTGGAAAGGAAATTACATCCCAACCAAAGAGGAATGGCTGAACAAACTATGCGAATATTTGGAATTAGCAAAGTTAACTGATTTAATAAGACAAAAACCAAAAAGTATAATTAAAAAACAATGGAAATGCTTAAATGACTATTTATGCAACAAGGATCAAACACAAGGTTTTGGCTGTGTTTAGAGCAGCCTTGTGAGAGACCCAGAGAATTTAGTGATATGAACATTTATGTGGGATTCTATGGGAGAAAATATGGAATAACAGATATAATGTTGTTTAAAATGTCTATAGGAAGTGCAGTGAAAGCGGTGGAAGTCAATCAATTATATTTTACTATTTGAAATATATGTAGAATTTGGAAGAAATTCTGTCTATTTTCTTCTTTTCTTTTTCTAACTTTCCTTTCGTTTTCTCACACTTATCCTTTCTCTTTTTCTTTCCTCTTTCTTTTTTCTATGCCTTTCTTTTTATTAATAGTAATGTTGAAAATTTTGTATATATGTGTGTAATTGTAATGTTTTGTCTTGACTTTGTAATAATTATGCTAAAATAATAAAGTAAAAATAAATAAAAAATTAATTAATTAATTAAATTTGATTGAATTAAAATTCAGTGTTTTAATTTTTCCCTTTTTTTAAAAAAAAAACCCCCAAACATTTGCTCAAACACTCAGGTTTTTTAGAAGTTGAAACTATTAATTTCCTCATAGCGCTTTTAAACACACACTGTGGCATCCTGCGCTGCACAAAGACATGAAACAATTGCAAATACTAAGAGGAGGATTGGTGATAATGCAAGAATGCGCTGAATCATAGCCCTGCTTCAACCATATGTACAAAGTAAAGTTTGTACACCTAGATAAACAGACTTCCCCAGCAGAAAATAGCTTTCGTTACTGTTAATAGCCAAACCTAGGAGTCTAATCAAAAAAGATTTGTACTGTGGGAATATTACTAGTGTTTGTATTGTATTTTTTTATCACACCTTATAAAATGCTATCAGTCAAATTACAGGAATCTGGCAGGTAAATGTCCTACTTCTAGGAAACAAGAGAAATTAATATCTTCTCTATCATGCTTCCCTAAGAAAAGTGCCTGTGAGAAAAGTGCTTTGCATATGGAAGGTTCCAGATTATGTCAGGTCAGGGACATGACAGGTAGAATCTGACAGATCTGTTTTTGAACCTAAGAACACAACCCCTTTTGCGATAAAGGTAAAGGTAAAGAGACCCCTGACCATTAGGTCCAGTCGCGGACGACTCTGGGGTTGCGGCGCTCATCTCGTTTTACTGTCCAAGGAAGCTGGCATACAGCTTCTGGGTCATGTGGCCAGTATGACTAAGCTGCTTCTGTCGAACCAGAGCAGTGCACGGAAACGCTGTTTACCTTTCCGCTGGAGCGGTACCTATTTATCTACTTGCACTCTGATGTGCTTTCGAATCTGGTAGAATCTGACAGATCTTTTTTGGAACCTAAGAACATAAGAAACCCCTTTTGTGACACTTTATTAAATTTCCTAAATTTCACAAATTAATTTCGAATCGTATAATTACATAACACCCTTGTTTCATAGTGTCAGGTTTCAGGGAATCCGACCCCCCTCCCTCACTGCTGGCAGCCAGAAATGGGAAAACAAGAAGTTGTTACCAAGGTTTTTATTTCAATATTCACAGAGGGAGATGTATGATGCCGTCTCTTGGATAATGGCGTTGCTCCGAGTAAAGTCCCACCCCCTCCGTCTCTCCTATTATATGCCATCCCTATGGTGGCTGATCTGTGCTTTCTGCCACTGAGCTTTCTGTTCTCCTACTCTCAATGCCCGCCTGGTCCTGGGAGGGGGGGGTCAGGAATGCTTTCCAAAGACACTGAGTCTGTCAGCTGTCTCTCCTCTGGTGCTTCTTCTTCTTCCTGCTCCTCTCCCAATATTTCCCAGCTTCTCCCCTCTGCAGCCTCTGAACTGTGACCTTCTGCAAACCACTGTTCTAAATCTACACTGTCTCCCTCTTTTCTGGGAAGTGCAGGAGAAGTGCACCATTCCTCCTCAGTCCAGTCCATGACACATAGGTTGGCTAATCCAGATGCCCTTGCTGGATCAGGCCAGTGATCTATCTCTTCCAACATCCTGTTCACACAGTGGCCAACCAGATGCCCATGGGAAGCCTTCAAGCTGGGCATGAGTGCACCAGTAGTCTGCTCACCTCTGATTCCCAGTGACTGCCATTCATAGATGCCTCTGACAGCATAGCCTGGAGTCGATTGGCTTTTCAGATCCTGAAACTGGAGCTCTGACAAAGCACTTTTTATTGGGTAAACCAATAAAATGTTGGCTTGAGACTTACTTCTGAGTAGACACACATTGCCCAGTTCGTAGCTCTGGTTCAAGCAGTTCCCACTCAAGTAAATAAATCGGAACATTCAGTTAAGCCTTTAAAGTAGCCTGAGCAATAGCTGATGAGTGTTCACATTTAACTGAAGATACATATTTCACTGCTCAAATGTTATCCAAGTTATTTTTCCAAGCTCGCTGACAAGTGTGTGGCTCAAATTTGATGCTTATTTAATGTGAGCTAAAATTGATGTTGACGCCAATGTGCGGACACAACGTACCCACGTTCTGTGTTTGCATAAGTGTTATTCCACAACAGTATTTAAGGTTCCGCAGCATAGCATCTATGAGTACAATTATTTTCTTTGCTTTGCTTAAAAACCAAAAAAATGTGCAGTCCTATTGCTGTGAGAAGGGTGAGAATCTATTAAAAGTCATTCTTTTCCTCAAAGGGGCAATTCTCTAGTTAACATCATCCTGGCTGGCTCCGGAACAGAAAAATATTAATAAAGGTCTTTATTATGATTTCTTAATTATTTTAAGGTATGAGAAGGGGAGATCTTGCTTATTGCGTTCCACTTCTGGAAGCGTTACATTTTCGGGACACCTGTCGGCATTCAACCCAGTAAATGGACCCATAATGGCTCCCAAGATAACCAAGCGAAGCCCAGCTGCAGAACTGGGTTTTTAGTGAAATGGGAACAGCTGTTTGGCTGTCAGAATTGGAACTGAATTGTGAATGTGCTGGGACTGTAAAGAGGAATTAGTTTTCCAAAAGGAAAAGCCCCAAAACCTGTTACGAGTAAAAATATTTATTTTTTGCAATATTAACAAAATAAAACTTTTTTTTTTTTTAATTTCAAGTCCAAGCATAATGGTGTGCAGCTTTGAAATAGGTCTTGTTTTATAGGGAAAGTGCCATAATGAAAACAAGTTGGTTCAAATGAATTTTCAGATATTCTTTCAAGAATATATATGCATATAACACCTTTTAGCTCCTATTGGGCTGGAATAAAATCCTCTTTTCATTAATCAGATTTTTCTAGTCTTGGGGGAGCGATAACGGACAATAATATCAAGTTCATGTATAGTGTCTGCAACTCAGGGGTAGCTAATGATTATTTTGAACTACAAATCCCATCACCCCTGGCTATTATCCATGCTGGCTAGCTGGGGCTAATGGGAGCTGTAGCCCACAAGATCTGGAAAGCACCACCTTGCGCACCCCTGATGCAGCCTGTTCAAATTTCACTTTCATACCGGTACATGCCTTCTAAATGCAGATTGCAGCATAAAACACACTGTATGACGACTGAATATGGGAGCAAGCAACAGAACCCAACGTCTATTCCCAATGACAAAACCAACAATTCAGACGCAATTACAGATCATTGTCTGGATTTTCAAACGCAGAATGGCTGTGACATTTAGGTCCATGGGGTAATGGCAGGCTTCCAGTCTCCTGAATTTAAAGCGCCCCATGGGATTCAAAGTAATTAAAACAGATTTGGAAATCTGCACATAAAAAGCATCCACGTCAACATAGGCTTTAGAGAGGTCCAGAGGGAACTGATTTTGTCCCCATCCCACTTTTATCAATCCATATTTGTCAAGAGCACCTATATTTGGTCTATGTTGGGCCTTTTAGATCTGCTCTGCATACCAAAGGCACAGATCCCTTTGCTTTAAAAAAAAGTGTGTGTGTGTGTGTGTGTGTGTGTATGTGATGAGAAGGGAAAGGGAGAGTGTGTGTATGTTTGTCGTAAGCTGATACCAGTAATATTATGAGGTATAAAAATGTAGTTAGCATGCAAACAAGGATGCCCAAGTAGAAGCAACATGTGTGATAGATTTGGGAGGGAAAACCCCTTGAAATTAATAGATGGTACATGTGAAAAGGATCTAGGAGTCTTGGTAGACCATAAACTTGACATGAGTCAACAGTGTGATGCAGCAGCTAAAAAAGCCAATGCAATTCTGGGCTGCATCAATAGGAGTATAGCATCTAGATCAAGGGAAGTAATAGTACCACTGTATTCCGCTCTGGTCAGACCCCACCTGGAATACTGTGTCCAGTTCTGGGCACCACAGTTCAAGAAGGATACTGACAAGCTGGAACATGTCCAGAAGAGGGCAACCAAAATGGTCAAAGGCTTGGAAACGATGCCTTATGAGGAACGGCTTAGGGAGCTGGGTATGTTTAGCCTGGAGAAGAGAAGGTTAAGGGGTGATATGATAGCCATGTTCAAATATATAAAAGGATGTCATATAGAGGAGGGAGAAAGGTTGTTTTCTGCTGCTCCAGAGAAGCGGACACGGAGCAATGGATTCAAACTACAAGAAAGAAGATTCCACCTAAACATTAGGAAGAACTTCCTGACAGTAAGAGCTGTTCGACAGTGGAATTTTCTGCCAAGGAGTGTGGTGGAGTCTCCTTCTTTGGAGCTCTGTCAAGAATGCTTTGATGGTGTTCCTGCTTGGCAGGGGGTTGGACTGGATGGCCCTTGTGGTCTCTTCCAACTCTATGATTCTATGATTCTATGGTAGGATTTTGATTATTTGGGATGTGAAGGGAGAAATACAAGCTGCAGAGGAATTCCTGGGCTAGCCTACGCAAAACAACCTGGCCAGGCTAGGGCCATTAAGAGACAATACAGGGCCACTGAGAGGCATTGGCAATGCAAGAGAACTGCCCCCCCTTGCCCTGAGGTGTCAACAGAGACTAGGAGTTTGGAAGGTTGCCAGGGTAACTGGGTGTGAGGTGACAGGAAAAGAGAGTCTTGAGCAAGGGTTGCTGGGAAGAAGAGGGAAGGAAGACTGGCATCCATCTTGGACAGGTTGTCTGAAGGCTGGCTGGGAGGCTCCAGGGCTTCAACTGCTGTTGGGTACAAGCCCCTCATGTTGCATCCTCATTGAGTGTTGACCAAGGTATTGGTCACACTGCTGTAAAACTCCACAAACAGCACCACCCCCCTGCTTCAAAAAGGTCAAACGTGTGTTGTTTATGTTTGGAGACTGAACATCCATATACCCCATTTGTGGTGTAGCCTAGATAAGTTGTGTGTGACTTTTTATAGAGCAATAAGCTTACCCATTAGATCACAGCATGGCTGGCGGAAGACGAGGAAATGTGAAAATTCAGAAATTAGGCACTGATTTGAAAAAAAGCAGTTCCCCAAACTAGTTATCGCGGGACAAAGGAAGGGAAGTGCCCCGCTGGTCTTAAAAACAGAGAATGCAGGAAATATTGCTCTACCTACACCCAAGAAAAATATTTATTCTCCTTTCTGACCGCACTTCAAAATACTCTAAGGTGGAATGGCCCATGAGGTCCCATTCAACAGGTTCAGTGGGGCCTTGCTCCCAAGGAAATGTGCCAGGGACATTTCACGCACATATCTTTCCCTGATCAAAAACCGCTACCTCTCATTGAACTCCTCAGCAGCCGTCCTGACCCAAGCTAGAACAATCCCCACAAGAGGCCTGCGTTATCTGAGTGCCTTCGCACATGGAGTGTTTTGATACTTTTTCACACACCGGTTTTTCATTTTCCATTAGCATTGAGCTAAGTTGGTAATGTGAATATTTGTCCTTCAAAAAATTCACAGTAATATATATATATAAAGCTATGAAAAGGGGCCGCTAATGCATCCCAGTTGCAGGGCCATTGTCACGCTCAGTGACATTATTCCCCTCCCCCTTCTATCCAATCGCTCTATATAATCTTTCTTAACTGGATGATGGCCTTATGCAATTATCTCTGCTGCGAAAGAAACATTTAAAAACCCCTTCATGGGCTTTCTATAAAGCATTTATAATTTCCTTCTATTTCCTACTCCACTATTATTCTTTTCTTCCATTGGATGGATCCAGCTAAAGATCTCTAAAGAAGTAATACTCAAATGTCAGAGACAGAGAGAAAGAGAAAATATTATATAGGAGCATTTCTTTCTTGCTTCTGTTTTCCTTTTTTTAAAAAAAGGAATGCTGCATTTGGAATATAATAATGAACAGAATTTCTATAGAAAATATGTTGTACTACATACCTAATTTTTCCGTGCGTACTATCGAAAGGATAAAGAGCCATGGAAATGCCATTCTTCCTAACCTGTTCAATACCTTCGCTTGTATTAAACAAACACTCAGATACTGTAGCTCAAATGTCTTTAATAGCTGTAGGGCCAGGAGAAATGTGGCCTGCCTAGCAGGTAGTGGAGTCAGTAGCGGCAGGTGAAACTGCATGTGCAAAACTTCTTTCCACTGTGGAGGTTGTGAAAAGGGGGGAGGGTACCCTCTCAACCTCTGGTGCACTTCATGGAAGCTTGTGCCACAAGCTAAAAGTGCATGTGACACAGAGTTAAAAAGGTAAAGGGACCCCTGACCGTTAGGTCCAGTCGCGGACGACTCTGGGGTTGCGGCGCTCATCTCGCTTTACTGGCTGAGGGAACCGGCGTACAGCTTCCGGGTCATGTGGCCAGCATGACAAAGCCACTTCTGGTGAAACAAGAGCAGCGAAAGGAAACGCCGTTTACCTTCCCGCCGGAGCGGTACCTATTTATCTACTTGCACTTTGACGTGCTTTCAAACTGCTAGGTTGGCAGGAGCTGGGACCGAACAACGGGAGCTCACCCCATTGCGGGGATTCGAACCGCCGACCTTCTGATCGGCAAGCCCTAGGCTCTGTGGTTTAACCCACAGCGCCACCCGCGTCCCTGACACAGAGTTACAGAGTTCATTTTAGTGGCTGCCTGCCATTGTTGCATAGCTTCCTGCTATGGAAGGCTTACAGGTTTCTCTTTCTCCAGTAGGAACAGAACAGAGGCCCCATAACACTTCAAACAGTCCCGGCTTCTATTCCCTCCAAGTGTCCCAATTTTCCAGGGACAGTCCCAGAATTATGAAAGCCATCCCAGCTTCTGACTTGATCCTGGAATGTCCCTATTCCGTGCCGCCGTCAGCAAGCTTGGGGAGGAGGATGAGCCAGCGCTTGTCCTGAGCAACGGCAGCTGTGGTGGCTGTGAGGGAAGAAGAAGAAGAAGAAGAAGAAGAAGAAGAAGAAGAAGAAGAGGAAGAAAAGTTTGGATTTGATATCCCGCTTTATCATTACCCGAAGGAGTCTCAAAGCGGCTAACATTCTCCTTTCCCTTCCTCCCCCACAACAAACACTCTGTGAGGTGAGTGGGGCTGAGAGACTTCAAAGAAGTGTGACTAGCCCAAGGTCACCCAGCAGCTGCATGTGGAGGAGCGGAGACACAAACCCGGTTCACCAGATTACGAGTCTACCGCTCTTAACCACTATACCACACTGGCACCACCACAGGGAGCATCCTGTTGCCTCTTTGTAGCCTCGACATGGCCACTGCCACTGGCCTCCTCCCTTGAACAGCTTGTAGCGGCTGCTGGAGAATGGAGGAAGAGGCCCAGTCCTGCATGACGCACTGGGTCTGAAGGGCAAGCAGAGGGCAAGGCTGCCCTGGACAGGAAGGGATTGGAGTGGAGCACAAGGAGTCTTGATTTAAAAACAAAACAAAACAAAACTTGGGATTAAGGGGTTTTCTCAGAACGGTGTGCTGTGTCCTGTTGGTGTTGTGGTGGCGGCACTCACCTTTATTCCGATAGGAAATGCTCTGCAAGTGAGGAAATAAAAATGGGGGGGGGGTTCCAGGAGGGTCAGTCGTGGGGGAGTGAGAAATGTCTATACAGTGGTACCTCTGGTTACATACTTAATTCTTAACCTGAAGCACCACTTTAGCTAATGGGGCCTCCCCCTGCCGCTGCGCCGCCGGAGCACAATTTCTGTTCTCATCCTGAAGCAAAGTTCTTAACCCCAGGTAATATTTCTGGGTTAGCAGAGTCTGTAACCTGAAGTGTATGTAGCCTGAGGTACCACTGTATTTTCATCTGAGGAATGTTGGAGGGTATGGGCTTCCCCCATAGAATCCTGGGAAGTGTACTTTGTTGAAGGCTCTGAGCGTTGTTCAGCGACCCCTAATTCCCCTTATAGAGCTAGAATTTCCAGTGTGGTTCAACAATCAATGCCTCTTCCCAGGGAACTCTGGGAAATCGAGCTTTTTGAGGGCGATTGGGGCCTTCTAATCACTCACTCCAAATCAACTATGGTTCCCAAAGAATGGGAGGAGGGGAACAGAGCCCAGTGTCCCGATGGGGGGCTGCATGCCTGTGTGGGTGTTCTGTGCATGAAAGATTGCTGGGTGGCTATACCCTCTTTTGACCCCATCCACTGCTGTCCTGCAGCCCACAGTGGACTGGCTAAGGGTGAATGCAGGTGATTAGCTGCTCCTGTTATACAAGAATACAAGCCTAATGCTACCAACAAACATTGACTTCAGCTTCAGTGAAAATACTGTGGATTTTGGGACCTTGAGAAGCTGTTCCCTGCTCCTTATTGATTCTTGCAGTGCAAAAGAATGAAGCACAAAATATTGTATCAAATTTCAGGAGCAGCCCTTTAATCTAGCCACAGCTAATCATGTTGAAGTGGCTTTTTCATTTTGTTCTTGTTGTTTTAAGCCAAAGATTCCACAGCAAAGTTTGTCATTTGCTTTGCCATGATGCAAGTAGTGGGATAAGTTTTAAGGGATGTGGTTTCTCCTTGCTGCCTTGAAGCATCTGATAGCAGGAAAGAAAAGTGTATTCTTCTGAGCCACAAGAGGACAGCAGTAGCATAAGATATCATTGCCCTTAAGAAAACCACACTATTTACAGGTGTCTTCCTTGCAGCAGGATACAATAGCAAAACATCCACGGCATCAGTCCTGCAGGGGAGAATGGTTAGTCCCGCTTTGAAACCTGAGCATCACTTTAGATTTGGCTAAGTATGCTTGTTGTCTCTTGAGACTTTAAGGAACATCAGTGAATGGCACTTGCCATATATCAGACTTCCCCAACCAGATGCCCTCCAGAAGCTGATGGACTCCAAGTCCCATTGGCCCTGCGCAGCCAATGGTCTGGGATGATGGGAGTTGTAGTTTGGCAACATCTGTAGGGCAGCAGGTTTCTCATTCCTGCAGTATCATCAGGTGCTAGTCCTGACTATTGCCAAAGGCCCCAAAGACAGGATACCAGACAGAGCCAGAATTCCTTTGGCTCATATAGAGATAGATAGATAGATAGATAGATAGATAGATAGATAGATAGATAGATGGATAGATGATAGAGGATAGAGATAGAGGATAGAGATAGAGGATAGAGATAGAGATAGAGGATAGAGATAGAGGATAGAGATAGAGATAGAGGATAGAGATAGAGATAGAGATAGAGATAGAGATAGAGGATAGAGATAGAGATAGAGATAGAGATAGAGATAGAGGATAGAGGATAGAGGATAGAGGATAGAGGATAGAGATAGAGATAGAGATAGAGATAGAGATAGATGATAGATAGATAGATAGATAGATAGATAGATAGATAGATAGATAGATATAGAGATTCTGTTCCAAGTTAGTCACTCCTATTGAGGGGGATGGGGAACATGAATGTTAATTTCATTTACCACTAAGATGGCTAAATTTAGGACACTGACAAATGTTACAGCTATGTTCCAGAGATGCTGGAAATTTGAAAGACCTAGTTCTGCTCACAAAATATAACGTTTGTGTAGAAATTCCAGCCAGACACAGTTGTAGGTTTGCCATACATCCGGACATATCCAGAATACTGCCGTTGAAAGCAGTGGACATTGCTAAAAAATGTCTGGGGAAATCCAGACGCATGGCAACCCATGTCGGCAGTGTCATTTTTTGGCAATTTTCCTTAAGAATTGTTCTTCTTCTTTTGTGAATTTGTCAGAGAAGCTCAACAACTTTGGCCCCCAAAAGCTCAACTTTTCTGTCCAGATTTTTATTGTTTGAAATACGGCAACCCTACGGTCGAGTTTGAATTCGAAAGCTGAGTTTTGTAGGCATATTGTGAATCAGCCACTATCAAATCAATTTCCTGCGGTTCATGACTCATTCGACTGACTGCAGTTGATTCTGATCAATACCAGTCCATGGCCTCATATTTCCTGCCCCTCCTTTGCCCCCCTTGCTGAGCATGTATGATGACTTCTTAAATAGCAGACAGAGCAGGTGATTACACACTCCATCCTACTTGGGGAATGAGAGCAATAGCGTTTCAGTGGGATGTGCCGCCTGTTGGGAAATGAAACCATGGTTTGCATGAGGAATCTGGCGGCTTTATCTCTTTGTGAAAGGACTCTGACACACCTTCTAGCACAAATGAGCATGGTGGTGCTAATGGTGGCAGAGAGGGGTGTTTACAGTGTCTCTGCTCAATTCCTGCAAGACACAGGCCCTCTCTTAACATGTGCCATAGAGGCACTTTGCTACCATTAATAGAAAAGACAACTTGTGCCCTGAGAAGACTTTGGTAGTTTGCATGTTTTGGGTTGGGAGTTGGACCAGCTTGCAATGAGAAGTACCTTATACAGTGGTCCCTCGACTTACGAAGTACTCGACATCTGAATTTTTCGATTTACAAATGAAAAAAGTGGCCACACGCCTACGAATTTTTCGACATCCGAATGGAAATCGTTGCCGGTTTTAGATGCGGTTTTTTCGACTTACGAATTTTAGATGCGGTTTTTTCGACTTACGAATTTTTCCGAATATTTTTTCTCCCAATGCATTCCTATGGGAAATCGCTTTTTTTCGACTTACAAACTTTTTGACCTACGAGTGTCCATTCAGAACGGATTAAATTCGTAAGTCGAGGGGCCACTGTATTCTGACCGTTGTAGATATAACAGCAGCAATTATGAGTTAAGGATAGAAGTGAGCTAGTAGAAAGAAGCTGGTTCTCTTTGCCTAAATCTAATAAACATCATTACTTATCTGATTGGCATTTCAGCTTACAGTACCTCCTAATAAAGAAATAATGGAGGCATGAAAGGCATTGTAAATGCTGAAGTTTTCACAGATTATTGAATTTTACAACGTGGAATCCCTGGGCTATTATGCATTCACTTAGTAAACAATAAATGGAGTGATTTGGCACAAAGTATTTACCAGAAATATGGCCTAGAAATCTCAGCAGCTAGTTACTCTCCAAGCTCAAATGTTTATAGGACATTTTCACTAAGCCTTTTACAATCCAGAATTCTTTATTTGGTTTGTTGTATACATTCTGCGCTGTTCACTAAAAGCCAGCTTTTGTAATGTGGTGACCAGACAGACTCTCTGTATATGGGGGAGAGGCTTAGCTTCTAGCTGCTCCTGACTGTCAGTGCATCTATACACACATACATGTGAACGTTACACACCTGTGTTCCCACTAGTATCACTTTGGAGATAAAAATCTGGAGATGATTGTGCCTTGCTAGGGATGTCAGAAGGCATCATTTCCTGTTCTGCCTTGATTGCATCGCATGCAGCATGGCTTCCTTTCTGCTGCAGTTCGCCTCCTGCTCAAAACTTCATTATTCACCCCAAAGTTCACTGTGGCAAGATTATGTAATTTATGTACCGGTAAGTAGTTAATTACACAAATTACGTAAATCACATTGTTTCCATTAAATCTCAATGCAGAAGAAATTCAGTACAAAGTGGGTGGGGGGACAATCAATTATGTATTCTTTGTGGACTGAAAGGAAAAATAACAGTGCACACAGATTGTAGTTGCTGGATTGATTTCTGTTCTGGACAGGGTATGAATATGTGAATTTTCATTTCTGTTCTTATCTTCTTCAGAATCCTCCAATACAGTGGTACCTTGGTTTGCAGCCGTTTTGGATTACAACCCTTTTGGATTACAACCACGTCAAACCCGGAAGTGTGTGCCCCTTTTTTTGGATTACAGCCCATTTTGTTTGGATTACAACCCCCCCTTTTTTGGGGAGGCCCCATTGGCGAAAGCTGTAGACAGACCAGAGTGAAGCCTGCTCCACTCCAGTCCACTCCCAAACTATGTCCACCTGGCCTGGCTGGATAGGCCCAAATTCAAACACTGGCCGGCAGGAAAATTCGCCCACCTAAGTGGCTGGCCAGAGGAATCCCCCAACTGCCAGTCAACTGCCTAGCGTTGCTCCCCCAGGATTGGGGCATACCACACCAGGCCACAACGGCCACCCACCTCGGGACTGGATGAGCAACCATTAGTTGCCTCTTCTTTTGGAAGGGTACCCAACTGGCTTTGATCATGATGTAGTGACCAAAGGGTAAGCAAACCTTCAGAAAGAATCTGACCTTGGCTCAGGGGGTCTGAGTCCACCTTGGGTTCTTAGGAACCCTCTAAGATGATGAGGAGGAGGAGGAGGAAGAAAAGAAGAAGAAGAAGAAGAAGAAGAAGAAGAAGAAGAAGAAGAAGAAGAAAGCTTCCTTTTGGAAGAACACAGCTTCCTGCAAAGATCCCAAGTAAACAGAAGGAAGCAACAAACACAGCTGGGAGGCAAGGGCAGGTAAGTCTGAAGGTTTTAGTGAAGTTTGAGAGAGCTCTATTACCTCAAGCATCCACAGGGATGGGCCAATGGTCTATTTCAATCTAGGTTAGTATTGACACACACTGGCAGCAGCTCTCCAGAGTTCCAGATAGGAGCCCTACCTAGAGATGCCAGGAATTGGGGACTTTTGCAATCTCTGCTACTGAGCTATAGCCCTTCCCTGAGGATTAATGTCATTCATGAACTTGAAATCAATACCTAGCACACTCCTTATTGCTTATTAACCGAAACATGGTGGGGTCGGGGTGGGTTGTTGGTGTGTGTGTGTGTGTGTGTGTGTGTGTGTGTGTTTTGCTTTTCAAATGGTTTCTATTATTTCCCCTATTAGCTTTGGACAAATAGAAGTAGAAATAAACTTAACAGTTGGGAAGCTCTTATCAGTCGGTTGAGCTCCCTAATGGAAAGCCTTGTATATTTAAATGTAAAAAAGAATCTGGTGTTTAATCATTTGACATTATGAGATAAGTTTATTACTATACATCTGTTCTACGCTGGGCTGGATATTATATATATTATATAGGTTAAGCCATAAAAAGTTTTCTAAGGTCAAATGTCAGAACTATTAGGCTGTTTATCACCAATGAAACAAATACTTTTTGAACTCTTAATATTTCACATGAAATGCATTGTTCATATGATTAATGACAGTGATATAAATAGTCACAGCAAAGTTTGTATCTCTAATTTATTCCATGCAAACATTTCCAACCAGATAGTAAAATTCCCATAAGCAACTCATTAATTGGACCCTGAAGACATAATTTGGAAATGTGCGTAGGGGTGGGAGTTTTCCTTTTGTAGCTCAGAGTTTCTACCTACAAAAAAACAAACAATCAGTTTTATAACCTGTTCATTAATATTAAGTCTGGGCTTAATATTAATATTAAGCCTGCTGTTTCTTTAAGTCAGGGAGAGAAGCTTTGGGGATGAGGTTGCCTCTTACCTTACTAGGTCACACTAGGAGGTTTGGCTGATGAGAAGCTCTGGAAACCTCATGCCACTTCCTGCCAACCACCCTTCCCAGAATGCCTTGGGAGCAATGCAATGTGATTTATTGCTCCCAGGGCATTTCTAGCCAGTGAGATGCTGTGGAGAGAGCCTTACACCACTGAGAGTAGCATGAGGCTTTTCTAAAAGTTAAAAAACAACAACAACAGAGGGGGAACCCCTTGGAAACCTCATAAGCAGGGTAAATTTTCCCCAACAACCTTTTGGGAAGGTTTTGTTTCTCAGTCACTCAAGGAACAGCAGAAAAGGAAATTTTCAACACAGCTCTAGTTAACATTAAGGCTTTTCTTGGAAAGCTGAAGTATTAACTCAGTCCCTTTCCCACCATGGAGTGAGTCATGGCTCTTGCCTTCACAAGTTACACAAGTACTTATCAGTAGCAATTTGAACTCTGATTGGTCTTGCTCCTCCATCACTCTTAAGGTAGCTGCCTGCATTTAATTTTTAAAGTACAGCACACATGTTCATTTTATTGAATGTCCATTCATTGCACACACCTATGCCATTCATTTTTTGTTTTTGAAATAAAGTTGAATCTGCTCCAAGAGTGGGAAGTGGCCTTATGACGTCACGGACACCAGTCAATCAGTACTATGCAGCAAAGAGATAGAACTGGGCCCTAGTCCTACCTTGAATGTGTAGAGGAAGCAGGCAATGATCCTGCTCCCTTCTCAGCATATCCCCTCAATGCATGAAGGTGAGAACAGGGTTCCCTTTGCTTCCTGACCTCAGTCCTAAGGAGCAGGTTGTAGCTTTGAACTGATGTGGCAAGGGTGCTTCTACAGAGACCTAAATGTTCTGCTTATGTAGAAGCTGGATAGCTTGCACTATGCTTGAGCGTGCATAAAATGAAAGGGAAATCTTTCTAAAGTTTCCGGTATTTGATTTAAGTCTAGCCCCATCACAGAAGCCCTGTGAAATCTTATCTCTAATATTTTTCTAAGAAGTCTCGCCTACTAGTCTGACAACATTGAATCATTTTAGACAAGGGTGGGGCTCAAGGTTTTGAAACTGTCAGGTAGGGTAGTAGAACACCATTGTGAGTGCAAGGGCACATTGAGTGGTGTTTTTTTAGAATTTTTTTTTTTTTTTAAAAAAGATATCAAATCATTAATATAGCATGTGGTTAATGATCTCCATAGATGGCTTCTACCATGTGGTGAGTGGTGCTACTTATTGGGTTCTTGACTGGCTGCCTATTAGTCGCTGAACCAGTTTAAGGTTGTTCTTACATATGATGCATGGAAACAAACTCTGAAAACTAAACAACTGTGAACCAGGTGACCTGAAAGACCATCTTAGCCTCCACTACCTGTGAGGGGCATAAATATCAGTAAATGGAACTCAGCTGGTTTTGCCATGGCCTGATGATTATCCGCTTGCAGGAAAACAGACGTGGAATTTTTCACTGGTGGCACCAGTGTTGTGGTTATGCCCTCCCTACTGAAATACGAGAGGTCCCATCTGTATTGGCATTCCGCCGGCTCTTCTTGAAAACACAACAGTTTAGGCAAGCATTCTCCAGACCTGCCCTTCTTGATTAAACTGCCTTAATTGTGATTATGAGGCTCTGGGCAGGAAGTTGAAGCAATTAAATGCACAAATTGTCATCTCATCTGTCCTCCCAGTTGAACGCCGTGGCCCAGGAAGAGAGGGAAAAATAGGAGAAGTGAACAACTGGCTTCGCAAATGGTGCCGGCAGGAACGGTTTGGATTCTTAGATCACGGTCTGCAGTTTCTTGAAGATGGACTTCTGGCAAGTGATGGGCTGCACCTCACAAGGGTTGGGAGGAATGTTTTTGCCAACAATCTCAAAAACCTCATCAGGAGGGCTTTAAACTGACTTATGTGGGGGAGGGAGACAGTGGTCCTGAAGGTAGGAGTCTATCCAATGCTGAAGATGATCATCCAAAAGTCAAGGACCAAATGGAGCAAACAGCACACAGACCTAGTGGTGGGAGGAAAAAATCCTTAAGTAGGAGACTAGGGGGAATGATCAATGGTTTTCAATGTCTGTATACAAATGCACAGAGCATGGGAAATAAACAAGATGAACTTGAGCTCTTGGTACAGCAAACTAAATACGACATAATAGGCATCACTGAAACCTGGTGGGATGAGTCTCATGATTGGAATGTAGTAATAGAGGGATACAATCTATTTCAGAGAAATAGACCAAACAGGAAAGGAGGAGGAGTGGTGTTATATGTCAGGGATGTGTATACCTGTGAAGAGATCCATGATTTAAAACTTCAAAGCCAAATTAAGAGTATCTGGGTCAAAATTAAGGGAGAGAAAAATAACAGTGATCTCATTGTGGGAGTTTACTATAGATCCCCAAGCCAAACTGAGGACATACATGATGCCTTCCTGGAACAGATGACCAAGCATTCAAAGGAAATGAGATAGTAGTAATGGGGGATTTCAACTATCCTGATATTTGTTGGATGTCAAACTCAGCCAAGAGCATAAGGTCGAACAGATTTCTCACTGGCCTTGCAGACAATTTCATTGTCCAGAAAGTGGGAGAAGCAACAAGAGGATCAGCCATTTTAGATCTGGTCCTAACCAATAGTGATGACCTGGTTAGTGGGGTAGAAGTGGCAGGATCATTAGGTGGGAGTGATCATGCTCTTCTGGAGTTTATTATACATCAGAAAGGAGCAACCAAGCATACTAAGACTCAAATTCTAGACTTTAAGAAAGCCGACTTCAGAAAACTTAGGGAAATGCTGGGTGTGATCCCATGGTCAGTAATACTAAAAGGGAAGGGAGTTCATGATGGATGGGAGTTTGTTAAAAGGGAGATATTAAAAGCACAACTTCAAGCAGTACCAATGAGACGAAAACATGGAAGGTGCCTAAAGAAGCCAGGATGGCTATCTAAAGAACTTTTAACTGAGTTAAGATTTAAAAGGGATATGTACAAGAAATGGAAAAAGGGGGAAACCACCAGAGAGGAATTCAAACAAATAGCCAGCACATGTAGAGACAAAGTCAGAAAAGCTAAAGCACAGAATGAACTCAGGCTTGCTAGAGAGGTTAAAAGCAATAAAAAGAGTTTTTATGGGTATGTCCGTAGCAAAAGGAAGAACAAGGAAACAGTGGGGTCACTTAGAGGAGAAGAAGGTGAAATGCGAACAGGGGACACAGAAAGGGCAGAACTCCTCAATACCTTCTTTGCCTCAGTCTTCTCCAAAAAAGAAAACAATGCCCGACCTGAAGAATATGGAGCAGATGATTCAGCAGGGGAAACACAGCCCAGAATAAGTAAGGAGGTAGTACAAGAACACTTGGCTAGTTTAGATGTATTCAAGTCTCCAGGGCCAGATGAACTACATCCCAGAGTATTAAAAGAACTGGCAGAGGTGATTTCAGAACCACTGGCAGTAATCTTTGAGAATTCCTGGAAAACAGGTGAAGTCCCAGCAGACTGGAGGAGGGCAAATGTTGTCCCTATTTTCAAAAAGGGGAAAAGAGAGGACCCAAACAATTACCGCCCAGTCAGCCTGACATCAATACCAGGAAAGATTCTAGAGCAGATCATTAAGCAAACGGTCTGTGAGCACCTAGAAAGGAACGCTGTGATCACTAAAAGTCAGCATGGGTTTCTGAAAAATAAGTCATGTCAGACTAATCTGATCTCATTTTTTGACAGAATTACAAGCCTGGTAGACGAAGGGAACACTGTGGATGTAGCCTATCTTGATTTCAGCAAGGCCTTTGACAAGGTGCCCCATGATATTCTTGTAAAGAAGCTGGTAAAATGCGGGCTAGACAATGCTACCATTCAGTGGATTTGTAACTGGCTGACAGACCGAACCCAAAGGGTGCTCATCAATGGCTCCTCTTCATCCTGGAGAGAAGTGACTAGTGGGGTGCCACAGGGTTCTGTCTTGGGCCCAGTCTTATTCAACATCTTTATCAATGACTTGGATGATGGGCTTGAGGGCATCCTGATCAAGTTTGCAGATGACACCAAATTGGGAGGGGTGGCTAATACCCCAGAGGACAGGATCACACTTCAAAATGACCTTAACAGATTAGAGAACTGGGCCAAGGCAAACAGGATGAATTTTAACAGGGAGAAATGTAAAGTACTACACTTGGGCAAAAAAAATGAAAGGCACAAATACAGGATGGGTGATACCTGGCTTGAGAGCAGTACAAGTGAAAAGGATCTAGGAGTCTTGGTAGACCACAAACTTGACATGAGTCAACAGTGTGATGCAGCAGCTAAAAAAGCCAATGCAATTCTGGGCTGCATCAATAGGAGTATAGCATCTAGATCAAGGGAAGTAATAGTACCACTGTATTCCGCTCTGGTCAGACCTCACCAGTTCTGGGCACCACAGTTCAAGAAGGATATTGACAAGCTGGAACGTGTCCAGAGGAGGGCAACCAAAATGGTCAAAGGCCTGGAAACGATGCCTTATGAGGAATGGCTTAGGGAGCTGGGTATGTTTAGCCTGGAGAAGAGAAGGTTAAGGGGTGATATGATAGCCATGTTCAAATATATAAAAGGATGTCATATAGAGGAGGGAGAAAGGTTGTTTTCTGCTGCTCCAGAGAAGCGGACACGGAGCAATGGATTCAAACTACAAGAAAGAAGATTCCACCTAAACATTAGGAAGAATTTCTTGACAGTAAGAGCTGTTCGACAGTGGAATTTGCTGCCAAGGAGTGTGGTGGAGTCTCCTTCTTTGGAGGTCTTTAAGCAGAGGCTTGACAGCCACCTGTCAGGAATGCTTTGATGGTGTTTCCTGCTTGGCAGGGGGTTGGACTGGGTGGCCCTTGTGGTCTCTTCCAACTCTATGATTCTATGATTCTATGATTCTATAATTGTTATGCCAGGAACTGTAGTTTGCTCCTCCCAAAGCTACAATCCCCATCATCCTTAAAATACAACTCCTGGGATTATTGCGGGGTGGGGAGCCATGACTGTCAAGGTGGTATAAAGGTAAAGGGATCCCTGACCATTAGGTCCAGTCGCGGACGACTCTGGGGTTGCGGCGCTCATCTCGTTTTACTGGCCGAGAGAGCCAGCGTTTGTCTGCAGACAGCTTCCGGGTCATGTGGCCAGCATGACTAAGCTGCTTCTGGTGAACCAGAGCAGCGCACGGAAACGCCGTTTACCTTCCCCCCGGAGCGGTACCTATTTAGCTACTTGCACTTTGACATGCTTTTGAACTGCTAGGTTGGCAGGAGCTGGGACCGAACAACGGGAGCTCACCCCGTCGTGGGGATTCAAACCGCCGACCTTCTGATCAGCAAGCCCTAGGCTCTGTGGTTTAACCCACAGCACCACCCGCATCCCTATGTCAAGGTGGTATACACGTGCTTTAAATGGTTGGTATGGATGTGACTATAGAACACCAGAAGAACCTAACTAGATCAGATCAAAGGTTCATCCAATTCACCATTCTCTTCCCAACATCCTGGGCAGTCAGGCATCCTCTGAGAAAGCTGCAAGCAGGACGGAAAGGCAAGCAACCTCTCTCAGTGTTGCCCCCACCCCAGCAACTAAAATCTGAATCCTCTTTGTCCAGAAGTGCCATGTGTACATTCTGCACATACAAGGCTCTGAATCAGGGCAACTGTCTATCAGTTAAAAATGTCTGTAGGTATTATCTCTATGTATCAAAGGTTTCTGATGATCAAGATATGGGCATGTAATGGCATGCCAAAGGACGGCATAGCTCCCGTCCCTGTTTGCATTCCAGTTGAGCAGCTATCTCCTATTTAATCAGTTTCTTCAGTTTAGAGAGTGCTCACAATGTTCCCTTAAGAGTTACATAATGTTGAAAGAAAACGATGCAAAGCTGAGCAGATGCTGGGATATAAATAGCAGAAAAATACTATTCAGGTGCCCAGCCAAGATGCCTCGAGGGACAGATTTTATGGGCCTTGCCACTTGCAAAATATAGATCCCTACCTTTTATAACCAAATGCATATAATTTAAAGAAACCAGATCAGCCTGCTCACAAGACACTTGAAGGAAGACCAGCTGGCACAAGTTTAAGCCAGTCACTGTCCTCTCTTTATTTTATTTCCATTTTCTCCTGCTCCTTCAGGCGGGAGATCCAGTTCAAGAAGACTGCAAAATCTGCAGTTCTGCAAACTCTGGGGGTTTGGATGTGTGTTATCTGCTGCTTTAGTCAGAAGCATCATTTGGGGGTTTTCTCTTTCTGTCAAACACTTTCCGTCAAACTCTGTGGGAACTCAGCAAGCAGCAATTGCAGGAAGGAGCAGCTTGAAGAGTCTAGATAAATGTTGTTGGGGTTCTGAAATTTCTCTGATGAAAACAGGGATGCTCTAAGGAAAAGCGGGACATTCCGGAATCAAATCAGAAACTGGAATGGCTTCTGTAAATCCAGGATTGTTCCTAGGAAATAGGGACACTTGGAGGGCGTGGAATGGTCTCCCAAGTGAGGCCTACCTGGTGCCAACACTGATACCTGTTCAGTGGCAGCTTAAACCTTTCCTCAACCTGATGGAATTTGAAAAGTTTTTAACCTTGATCTTAAGTCACGTAGAGAATGCCCTGCCTTTGGTGACTAACAATGAATGAATTCTAAAGTGTTCTGAGAAAGAGGACAAAAACTGGAAGGTTCTTTCACAGGAGATGTCTTCTGTGTCTTCTGAGAACTTGGAGGGCAGGTGCAACACAGCAGTAATGACTGGCATCTCACAATTACAGCTGAGGTGCTGGTGGGACATAGCTGCTAAGAAACTGAGCTACAAATCAGAATATTCCCTGTTCAAATCTTGCATCTGCCATGAAGTCACTAGGTAATCTTGGCCAAGCAATTTTGAATACCCAAAACCACTTTTTGAATGCCAAAAACTCCCTGCAAAAGTAACAAAAGGAAAGAGTTCGGCACAAAAGTGTGTTTCCTCAAAATCTTGTCCAGATTAAACAACATACCAAATGGATGAATGCCCCAAGATGACTTCACATACATAATCCACACAAAAACAGTGGCATTGTATCTACTCTGATTCACTGGAAACATACAAGCAGTGTGATTAAACTGATTAAACTGGATTGTGCCAGTGGATTATTCAAGTCTGTCACTGGTGGTTTGCATAACTTTGCAAATTTACAGGTAGTACTCTGATACAATACGCCACTATATGACACCAGGAGACAATTTGATCACACATACATGCACGCGCACACACACAAATCTTTTCTGTATTAGTACGTGATGTGTCACAGTTTAGCCATTACACTGCCAGAAGTCCATACTACGCACAATTAAGGATGTGATTCAATTATCATAGCTCTTTGGCTCTCCTTTGGATCCTGTTCCCTCCAATTCAAAGGTGTTGGCTTTGTGGCTACTTTGGAAAACAAAGTGAGGAACTCCCTCACTCTCGGCCCCCATCCGTGCTGTGGAGGTCTTCAACAGCTGATAAGGTGGTGGGGAACTAGATTGGCCATGGAAGGGGATGTGGAAGACTCTACCTTCATGCATCCTTACTTTCTGCCCCCACCAGTGCCAAAGAGGCTATTAGCAGGTGTCTCTGAGTGCTACCTTCTTTTCCTCCTGAGCTGCTTGCAGTGGCCCTACTGGGTTTCTTGTTTCTCTGCTAATCCCTTTGAGTCTATGTGGCTCCTCCCTACACACCTATCCATTCAGGGCTAAATGTTTTTGGGTTTGCTGGCTGTTCATGAGATCTTCCCTGCACAGGGGAAATTGGGCCATGCAATATTGGTAAAATTCAGTTTTGAGTTTGCTTTGGGACAGCTTTCCATCATCCCTACCCACAATCCAATGGTCTGGCAGAGAATTATGTACAAATAGCAAAACAGATATCGACCAAGGCCAAGGCAGATGCACCAAATCCATACATTGGGTTACTGAAGCTCTGCAACACACCCATGGAGTTAGGATACTCGCCTGCTCAAATGCTAATGAACAGTAGCCTCAAATCCAGGATACCTGCAGAAGACTCCTTCCTGAAGCCAAGAGCAACAAAAGCAGGTAACACAAAGTTGGACCGACAGAAACCCACTATGATAAATGACCCAAAGCACTAAGACCACTTCTCAGAAATTCAGATATAATGATGCAAAACCAAGATGGGTGTTCTGAACCCCTGGCCTACCTGGCGGCAAGTCAGTATGTCAAGTCCCAAGTTCAACAGCCAGGAAACATGGTCTGGGGTCAATCCACAAGTCCAGAGTTCAAACCTGAAGAGGTCATGGAACATCCACACCAAGGTCCATCAACATGGGCAATTGAGCAGGCACAACTCCTCAGTTCTGCTTCCCTTTTATTCTTTGCGTGCTGATTGCAGCATCTGGGCACATATGAACAACTCTCAACTCAGGGTATAGAAGAAAACCCAACCCCAAAGAGAGGGAGGTGATGCCACATGGTAGGAGCAGTTATTTAACCCTGTACTTGCCTCCCCACTGGTCACATCTGGATATATTTTCATATAATGTTTATTGGGGGGTGTAATTATGCATTATCAACTCAACATCTGGCATGTGAACCATTTAAGAGAAATGGCAAGCTGACTCTGCGGTATGGCCTGGCTGGAGGACTTAGTGACTACTCTGGGCAGCCTCCCGGACCTCATTGAGAGTAAAGTTTGATTTACCACCGACTCAGGTTGTGGTCAAGTTCATACATAAACAGCAGAACGTAGTACACACTGTCCTTCCAACCTCAATGCACTGAAGTGGGTTTGCTAGGAGTTGTGGTCTATAGGAACGTAGCTTACAAAAAGCATACATCAAATTCCACCATGACCCACCGTGACCTTTGCTAATGGCTTTTGCTGGCACCCTCACTTTTTGTTAAGAGTTGTTATGAGGCAAGCCTCCACCCCTCTCTTCTGAGTGGCAGAGTCAACTTTATCTCCGAAAGGTCAAGATCAAGCATTCTGAAAAAGAATGAATTTGTATTCTGTGTACGTTTCCGCGAAGGCCATGCTGCTAAGACTATATATGTAAACACGAGAATGTCAGCAGCCCTTTTCAATTCACTGTGCTCATTTAAACCGGTGTTGATGGAGGGAGGGGGGCCAGACTGTTACTCAATAAAAGTGGAAGAAGTCTAGAGGAACACAAATATGGATGTGAGAACACAAAAGCGTACGAATGGCGTATCAATTAGGTCAAGGCAATGAGAGAAAACCCATTAGATTGTCTAATGGGAGTTAAGCAGAAGTAAAGGCAGCAGAAGCGAAGTCCACGCTAGGTCTAAGGCTACTGTCACTGAAACACTCTGTATATGTTACAACAATATGTTGTTGTTATCAATGCACACAATGTTTTACAGATTAGAGATGCCGGCCCAAGGATTTTACAATGCAAATTTCCACAGCAGGGGGGAGATGGGGAGGAAGAAGAGGAAGATGAACAGAGGGGCCATTATATTGCATATAAGGTAAATATGGAAAATTCTGAATTCACCTTGGGGCACTTAACACCGTGCAACCATTATGCCAGTGTGCCTCTAGAACAGCTTTTATAGAAAAAGGTGGAAAGTACAGAGAATGTTTTTAATGGAAGGAAAGCTGTCAACTTTTTCTTTTCTTTTTTACTCGTTTCTGCTCCAGTGTTTTGTAACAGCCCAATGGATGAATTGATTTCAGTAGACTGAATGGGTTTTTAAAAAAATAAAAAATAAAATAAAAAATAAAATCCAGGTTTACATTGTAAACCACTCTGAGTTTACCGTACAAAGAAAAGTGAGATACAAACTACTCAATAAGCAAACAAGCAAAACTCTTTATGGCATGGAGATACGGACCTCCCAATATCTGCAGATTAAACCAAGGCCACATTTTCTGGGGAAGTGGTAGCTCCTCAGGGGAAAATGAATAGGAATGAATAGGCTGCATTCCTCAATCACTTGCCAGTAAGTCCCATTGAACGGAATTGGACTTTTTTCTGTGTATACATGTACCGTTAATCGTTTTACCAAGCAAGAGTTGCAGATTAATCAAATATTGACCAAATATTGCGGGGGGAGGAATGCTTAAAGAAATTAGAGCCGTCTTCTCCATTTCCTGGAAAGCTTTCTTCCCAATAAAAGATAGCACCAGTCACCATTTTCCACACCGATATTAGCCGTGCTACAGTCTCCCTGGTAACTTCCTTAAATATTTGGCTCCCACCTCAAGCATGTTGAAGCAGAAAAAGCATGAGTCAGGGACTGCACCACAGTGCCCAGGGCCAACTTTTATGGAATAACATTAGCTTAGTCAAGGAGAGAGAGAGAGCAAGAGAGATGATTAAGGGGAAACTGTGTTTTATTGGACTAGGATTTGTCTTCTTTTAGTTTCAGTCAAAAAGATAATTACTACATTTTATGCAGCACTGTGTTGTAGTCCACACTAACAGACTAGTGGGAAAGCTCCATATTTGCATGTTAGTGTTATGTTGCATTTTCAAGCTGCAGCAAATATTATCTAAGTTAGGGGCAATGAATGTAGTGCCCTCCAGATTCAGTGGACTACAGTTCCCATTGGTCCAATCCTGACCATTCTTCATGCTGGCTACTTGCTGTGCCTGTGAGAATCTATAATTTCATTGCATGGTGTTGTAAAAACAGCACGATGAACTGAAGAAGCTCCCACGAAACCTGATTATATCCGGGATTCAGGTCTTCAGATCTACTTTCGCTGAGGGACAGCAAGGAGGGCCTATCTGTGATTATCATCACGCATGACCATGTTTTCTTGCCTGACTGTGACCGCTCCCTCACAAAAGACTTTGTGCGTTCAGTAGAGTACCATTTGCAACACTTTTGCGTAATTTGATTACGCTAGGACATTATCATCAGCCTCAGTATTATGCCATCAGTTTATTGAGTGTTTGCAGGCTTGGATTTGCACGATGCACCTTAATGTGTTCATTTTAAAATGTTTGATTGAGTAAACTGCTCTCAATATTTATTAGCCAATTTGGTGTTTTGGAGTTTTGGATTTGTTTGGCTACAGCATCCTGGCATTTGGTGGCCTACAACTTCTGGAAGGCATCATGTCTGCCTCCCTTGATATTTGCATATATTTACATCCAAAGTAGTGTATTCCTTGCAGCCAAATAGCCTGACAAAACAAAACTTCCATGAAACATCTGCATTGTTTTGACACTATGCGCCAGCCTCTTGTTTCCATGGCTGCTTCCTCTCAGCCTCTTAGTCTTTGTCCTCACTGTGTTCTAGCTCAGGGTTTCCCAAACTTGGATCTTCAGCTGTTTTTGGACTGCAACTCCCATCATCCCTAGCTAGCAGGGCCAGTGGGCAGGGATCATGGGAATTGTAGTCCAAAAAAAAAAAACAGCTGGAGAGCCAAGTTTGGGTCATTTGCCCACAGGGCCATTTAATTTGATTGGCTGCGGTAACCCATGTGATTTTGGTAATGGCCGCCTGCAGTGTCATGACATCAGATTACATCAGATTACAGATTACATTGTGATGCCGTTGTCCAAAAGGATGACAATGGGTTGCCCTAGAGGCAATATGGCAACATGGCAGTGAGACTGAAAGTAGTGAGGAGAAATAAAATAAGGGTCTCCAAGAAGGGCAATTCCCAAAATGTGAAAGAGGAAGGTAATTTCAGCTCAACCCCAATACCTTCTCATGCAAACAAATGCAAAGGGAACCAAATAATATGTCAGTACAGTGGTACCTTGGGTTACAGATGCTTCAGGTTACAGATGCTTCGGGTTACAAACTCCGCTAACCAGGAAGTGGTTGCTCCAGGTTAAGAACTTTGCCCCAGGATAATAACGGAAATTACATGCCAGTGGCGCAGAGGCAGCAAGAGGCCCATTAGCGAAAGCGCACCTCAGGTTAAGAACCATTTCAGGTTAAGAACGGACCTCTGGAACAAATTAAGTTCTTAACCTGAGGTACCACTGTAGTTACCATTCAGCTTGGGGCAACTAGACATATTCTTCCTCAATGTGAGAGGGACTATTTGCTTTTCCTGCTCAGTTCCTGTTTTTCCAAGCTCAGCTTCTCTTCCCTTGAACATGCCCCTCAGACATGCCCCCATTTTGCTGGATGCCAGGATTTGACGGTCTTAAACCACTGTCAACAACAAAGGTTCACACTTCCCCCAATATACATTTTCATGTTGCTTTGACTGCCATTAAGGTCCTTGTAAAACACCAGGGACAGGTCTATAATGAAATCTGGTTAAATATTGCACCACAAAGGGGATATATTTCAAATGGCAATTCTACCCGTTCAAAGTAGTTTATGTATGACAACAGATGTCTCTATAATCTACCCTTAGTTTATCTTACAATAGCCAAGATCAGGAGGTTGTTTTGCAAGCAACGTTGTGATCCACCTGCCAAACAATTCAATCCCTGCTACAACTGGGGGAACTGGTTACGTAAAATCTAAGAACCTGTATGCACTGAATAGGGAGGATTTAAAGTGATGAAGCCTCTACCCTGCCTATTCATTTCCCCGTCAATCACTGACATATGTCACGGTGCCATTTTCTGTCACTAGACAGAAAAATATAAAGTAGGAAAGTGGCTGCAGCTGCTCTGGGAATCAAGGGCAGGCAAGTAAATTTGGAGATTCTATGAGAAATCATTTACAAAGTGTTTTTAAACTGCCAAGTTAAAAATGCTTCATTTTACATGAATAACACTCGAAATTCACCATCTTTGACACTACTGGACACGACCCAATTTGAGTAAAACAGCTTAAGAGGAAGATTGCTACATTCCCCCCCCCTCAAATTTTTTTATTGGTTTTCCACAAATTTTATAACAACCACAACTTACATAAACATAAACAGAATAACAACAATACAAAAAACAAAACGCAACATACAAAAATTATCTGTACCTAAATTTCCATTCCTCTACAATTTCACCTAAAATTTGACTTCCTCTGAACCTCCCTATCTAAAGTTCCATGCTTTACGTCTTTAACAGTTGTCCAATCTCTTACTTTTATTTACCTCACTCCTAATTTTAATTCCAATTTTCCTCTTCAAATTCACATTATCTTTATTATTAAACTTATTCATCATACTCCCTAATTTCTAATTCCTACTTAATTACACTTGTCCTACTTACTAAACATCTATTTCTAGTCTGAGCCTCTTTTAGCCTTCCAAAACATTCCTAAATTGAAATATTACAATATTTCTTTGAGTAACTTCTAAACTTCTTCCAATCTTCCTCCACCGTCTCCTCCTTCTGGTCGCGGATTCGTCCAGTCAGTTCCGCCAGCTCCATGAAGTCCATCATCTTCATTTGCCATTCTTCTATCGTAGGTATCTCAGTATTCTTCCAATTCTTGGCGAGTAAGATTCTCGCTGCTGTTGTGGCATACAGGAAAAATCTAACATCTTTTTTGGGTACTTCATCTCCTACGATTCCAAGCAGAAAGGCCTCTGGTTTCTTAATAAATGTGTTCTTTAACACCTTTTTTAATTCATTATAAACCAGTTCCCAGAAGCCTTTCACCTTGGGGCACGTCCACCACATATGGTAGAAAGTACCTTCCTTTTTTTTACACTTCCAACACGGAAGATTCCTACATTTTGAGACCATGATAATTTTATCCATGCAGAAGGTTCAAATATAAGATTCCCCTGCTAGCGTTTGGAAGCATAGAATCCCATGTAGTTTTTCAGCAAAGATTTAAAAAACCTGTTTTTATATGTGACAACGGCGGCAAGAGTATTATTGGCACAGAAATGGAAGCAAGAAGAATTACCAACGATAGAAGAATGGCAAATGAAGGTGATGGATTATGCAGAACTGGATAAGATGACAGGGAGAATCCGAAACCGATGGGACCAGAGATTCTTAGAGGACTGGAAAAAAATTGAAAATTATTTGAAAAACAATTGTAAACAACAAATTACACTAGTAGGTTTGCAGGAAGTTTTGTAAGGTGGATAATACGAAATGTTATGAAGAAAATTATGGATTATGATAATTAAATATGATTGTATAAGTAACAGTAGAAATTATGAAAATACAAGATTAGATTTGGTAAATGGAAATCTCTAGACGTGGTAGAGGGAAGTCCAAAAAGGTTGTATAAGATTTGAAGAAATGTTAAATGATGTATGGAAAATTTATGCAAAATTTAATAAAAAATATTTATTTTGAAAAAGAATCCTATGTAGTTTTTCAAATGTACCTATTAAGCAGACATTGTAGTTTATATGAGGGTTGTTCACATAAGCTAGCCCTCCACACATATACAGCATGAGGGAGGGGGCAGCAGGACCGCGCCCTATGACCCCACTGCCCCCACACCTGCAAAGTCAGCTGACTGGGGCCCCTGCACAGATGGGTTTCCAACTGGGTGGAAACCCACATGTATTCAGTCAAACTTGTGTAGGGTATCCTGGCCAACGTTACATAAAGCACACAGTCACAGAAGGGCAAACACATCAGTGCCAAGCATAGTCTCACTGCCTACCGCACCCCCTCCATCTGGGGTATATTCGTAGAAGGAGTTCTTGTGAACAACTCTACATTGGCTCCCAGTACGTTTCCAAGCACAATTCAAAGTGTTGGTGCTGACCTTTAAAGCCCTAAACGGCCTCGGTCCAGTATACCTAAAGGAGCATCTCCACCCCATCGTTCTGCCAGGACACTGAGGTCCAGTGCCGAGGGCCTTCTGGCGGTTCCCTCGCTGCGAGAAGCCAAGTTACAGGGAACCAGGCAGAGGGCCTTCTCGGTAGTGGCACCCGCTCTGTGGAAAGCCCTCCCACCAGATGTCAAAGAGAAAAACAACTACCAGACTTTTAGAAGACATCTGAAGGCAGCCCTGTTTAGGGAAGTGTTTAATGTTTAATAGATTATTGTATTTTAACATTCTGTTGGAAGCTGCCCAGAGTGGCTGGGGAAACCCAGCCAGATGGGCGGGGTATAAATAAATTATTATTATTATTATTATTATTATTATTATTATTATTATTATTATTATTACAACAATCAAACGAAGGTTTTGGAAAGAGCAAGGGCTCTAATATTAACATCAAGTTTGTTCCTGTCCCTACAAGACATGATCTGCTAAATGCTGACCATGTATGTTCAGAATCTCCAAAGTGGAGATTTCTCTCTTGCTCTGGAGGGTAGGACTTGAACCAATGGCTTCAGGTTACAAGAAAGGAGATTCTGACTGAACATCAGGAAGAACTTTCTGACAGTCAGAGCTGTTCGACAATGGAACGGACTCCCTTGGAAGGTGGTGGACTCTCGTTCCCTGGAGGTTTTTAAATAGAAGTTTGATGGCCATTTGTCATGGATGCTTTAGCTGAGATTCCTGCATTGCAGGGGGTTGGACTAGATGACCCTTGGGGTCCCTTCCAACTCTACAATTCTAGGATTCTCTGGTTTCATGTTCCAGACTGGAAGAGAATTTTTGCAAAAATTTTCCAAATTTGAATTTGGAATGCAGCTCAAAATTAATATTCTGAACCAAATAACGACAACTTTTGGCTTCACTGTATACACACCTTTCAAAGAATACAAATGTCAGGGCTCATCCTAGGGACAGACTTTGGTAATATGGCACTCTTAGGACAAAATTTGGTACCTCCCCAAAAATATTTATTATTTTCACAATAATTCCTTTTGGTACAATTGCTTTTTAAATGGATCTTCTCAGTAGGTAACCATACAAATATAGGCTATTATTATTATTATTATTATTATTATTATTATTATTATTATTCACCCCCTCAGCTCAGCACCCTATGCCACACCACCCTAAATCCGGCACTGTTCATTCTGAACTCTACACTTCTAAAACTTTGATTGTAATAGCTACTTAATCTATTTGGGATGTCTCAAGCAGATGAAATTCCCTCTCCACAACTCCTATAGGTTCCTTGCAGTCCCTCTGACAATATTTGTTCTGTCAAGAGTAATGCGCCCTCCATTGACGAAAGTGAATCTATTGGAGTGGGGACAATAACCACCCTTCGTTCCTAAGGGTCTTTCTTTTCTATTCTGTTTCAGAGCTTTTGGCAAACATGGCTTTAGTATTGTGACACAAAGAATATCGGTGTATGAAATTAATGGAATTAAATGTGCTCTTCTCGCCAAGGACTGTTATATGGAATCGGCGTTCGTTCAATGCACTCCTCGGGGGGCCAAGGCCCAGGTTGGCATTTTCTAGCTCGCTGCTGTCTAATGAGTACAAAATGAAAAGGAGCAAAAGGGCCGCATTCGAAGTGCAACATTGCTATTAAGTATACTAAAAGCTATTTTGCTGTGCATTGTGGGTCTGAAAGTCACTTCCTACCTTGACCATTAAAAGGAACTAAATGTATTTGGGGTCAAGCAACAGGCTGACTGTTGACAATCTTGGACTGCCTGCCCATTCAAAGCCTTCTTAATAAAGATATCCCCCCCCCCCGCCCTGATTGTGCCAATTTAGTTCAATTCCTATCACAACAAAACAACAGTAAGGAACAAAGGAAAACAAAAGCAAACGCTCTTGATGAATCTCTATCAAGGATGTTCCATCAGGCAATGGAATGGTAACATCAAGGTTGTATCTGTGATCTTTATTGCCTCCATATCCAATTCTTTCTCCATTAATGGAGCAATCGCCATCTCTTTCTTAATTCATGGGTGCAGCCATCTTCGCTATTGCATTGCAGGCTTCCCACACAGTGATAATGGAAAGTTACAGTCTCTATACAGCAGATATTTGCAGATTTTAATTTTATGCTGGGAATGGGAAAACTGGTGGACATTTTTAGGAGAACAGAGAGCTGGAAAAGAGATTTCAGATAGCAATGCAGAATTAAAATGTTAATATGTCTACTCTTACCTGTGTAGGTTTGAAAGGAACTATGGAACGGTCATAGTTCAGTTGTAGAACACATAAATACTTTGTATGCAGGAAAAGGCTCTGGTCCCCAGCATCTCAACAGAGCAAGAGCCCTGTTGATCTCATGGTTTGCATTGCCCAAGGGCTTACAAGACGCCAGCTCTGAACAGGGGAACAGTCTGCTGGTAGTGAGGAAACCACCAACATTTTCAGGGATATTTGTCTTGCCGCCTTTGATTCTACACTAAAGCAGCAAACAGAGTGTGATGGAAACTGCACCCTCAGAAGAGGGGAGACTCTGCTCAGAGAAGCAGGCCCAATAGGCAGCAAAGCAGGATCACAGCAACAACAAGAAGAAATTTTTGAAGAAATGGAAAGCAACGACTACTGAAGAAATGGAACTGCATCATCTGTGCCAACTTCGCAACATTCTCCATGTGCAGAGGTCCATCTTATGACAACGCTGCCAACATGTCAGGGCACTATTGAGGAAATCAGAAGAAGCTTTTTAGAATGGAACAAATATGCCCTATTTATACCATGTACTGCTCACTCTCTCAGTCCTGTTGGCCACAGTGCTCTTGATTGTTGTCCGGTGGCAATAAGGTGTTTTTTTCTTGTCCGATTACTGTATACATTTTCCTCTGCTTCAACACACCAATGGGTGGTTCTTACAACATAGTTAGGCACTGATTGTGTGTTGAAATCTCTTTCTAAATACTCAGTGGGAGGCAAATGCAGCTGGAGGAGAAGGAGGAGAGGACAGACAGTAAAGAGAGAGCTGTGAGTGGAGGGAGCTGCCATTCTCATCCTCTGGACCCCCTGGGAGACTCAACAAAACTGCTGTACCTGGAACTGGGTGTAGAGAGTGCAGATGAATGGGACACAGCAGTGGGCAGCCTGGAGAAGGAGCCTGCCCCTCAAAAGCAAGTCTAGAGTGAGAGAATAGAGCAGGCTTCTTCAAACTCGGCCCTCCAGATGTTTTGAGACTACAATTCCCATCATCCCTTACCGCTGGTCCTAGCTAGGGATCATGGGAGTTGTAGGCCAAAAACATCTGGAGGGCCAAGTTTGAGGAAGCCTGCAATAGAGTGATGTCCTCCATTTCCAGGAACTCCTCGCATTTTGAGACTTTTGTGGATGAGCTGAGAGTTTGTTGGACCCTGGGTGAGAACCTGGAGGCTGAGAGGGAGGGTACATCAGAAGGGAAACACTTTGATATTGATTTATATATATTTTAGTAACGTATGAATGTGTAACATTTTTATATTTTAGTAACTTTGTATAAATGTAACATGTTTCTTTTTAACTATGTGCTTGTTGTCTGTTGTTGCTTCAATTTTTAGTACACTGTTTAGAGATTTTTAAAAATATATTAAGTGGTATAGAATTTTTTTAAAAAATCAATTAAATAATGAATATGCCGTAGCAACAAGTGCAATTCTGGAGTGCTACTCAGAGATTGTGGATGCATTAGAACAGGGGTCGGCAAGCTTTACCTTGCCTGTGCCAGTTAACTCCAGTGGAGATCCCTCCGTGGGCTGGATCACGGGGGCGCGTGAGTACGCACGCCCGGGATTTCCAGCGTCTGCATCTGCGCAGACATGATTTCTGGCGTCTGTATCTGCGCAGATGTGGTTTCCGGCACTGCGGAAGCGAGTCCCCGCACTGTGCTGCACCAGCTTAGCGCGAAGCGCAGGGACTCAACAAGCAGGCGTCTTGGTTCGAGGGTAGCTCATGGGCTGGTTAAACGACCTCCGTGGGCCACTTGTGGCCCATGGGCCTTAGGTTGCTGACCCCTGCATTAGAAAGTATAGCAGAAGACCAATCACAAAAGGGAGGAACTATTCGAGAGGCAGCAAACACTACAGACAAGATGCAAGAACCAGAGTCTGTATTCATGTTGGCCATGTGGAATGAAATTTTACACTTTCACTGCACAAGTCAAGCTCTGTCAGGCTTCGGAGAATCGGCTTCCTCCCCCTCCCCCACTTTGGCAGTAGATAAGCAGAACAAAGGAAAAGGAGTCATCTTACCAGTTACAAACTTTAATAATCACTGTGAGAGAACAAAGAACCCATCTCCTAGAATGGTGGTGCTCCCAATTAAGGATCCCATCCCCTTATGTCCCTATTAATCTACGTCACTTCTATGTCTTGTAATCTGAGCTTTGTGTGCTTTCTGTTCTGCTACTTTCTGAGCTCTTCTTGAACTTGGGGAGAGTGGAGGAATGCTTTCCAGGGACAGTGACTCTGTTAACTCCCTCCCTCCCAGTGTTTCTTCTCCTAGCTGTTCCCCATCCAGTACTTCCCAGCTTCTGCCTTCTGAACTATGCCCCTCTGCAAACCACTGTTCCAAATCTATACTGTCCTCCTGCTCCTGGGAAGATTCAGGAGCAGGAGCAGGGGGAAGGAGAGGCTCCCACCATTCCTCCTCAGTGCAATTCCTCCTCAGCACGGTCCCTGACAAGCTCTCCAAGAAAAAGAACTGGATTTGAAAACATGCACAGACTTCTGTCAGTCATTAGCAGAACACTTTCACTCTCTAAGGAATGATTTCGAAAGATTTGAATACCTTCCAAAATATATCTTGCCTGATACTGATTGCAAAGAGGTTCAGTCCTGCAAGCAAAACATGGAAAAACAACAACCCAAGCATATTGTGACAATGCACCTTTTTTCCATGTGAGGTAGATGCTCTGGCCCTGATCTCTGGCCTTTCCATCATTACACACAACAGACTTTACACATATAATTGTCTTTAGGATCAGGTTTAAGGTGCTGGTTTTGACCTTTAAAGCCCTATGCGGCCTAGGACCCTCGTACCTAAGGGACCGCCTATCCTGGTATGCCCCGTGTAGGACCTTAAGGTCCTCAAATAATAACATTTTGGAGGTCCCGAACCATAAGGATGCTAGGCTGGCCGCAACTAGGGCCAGGGCCTTCTCAGTACTGGCCCCGACTTGGTGGAACGGTCTGTCACAAGAGACCTGTGGGATTTGGCATCTTTCCACAGGGCCTGCAAGACAGAGCTGTTCCGCCTGGCCTTTGGGTTGGTTTTAGTTTAACCCTGATGTTTCATTCCTTTATGGTTTGATTGGTGGGCTACTTAAAAATGAGGCTGCATTTTAAACTTTAAATCGTATTTTAACTTGCATTTTAATTGATTGTTTTGTATGTTTTGTTGTGATTTTATGGGTGTTAGCCGCTCTGAGCCCGGTCTTGGCTGGGAAGAGCGGGGTATAAATAAAAAATTATTATTATTATTATTATTATTATTATTATTATTATTATTTATTCATAGTTTCAAAGTTCTAGACAGTCTTTCCCAGCCCTACTAGGGATGAAACCTGGGCCTTTTGTGTCTAAAGCAGATGCTCGCAGCCACACTATGGTCTTTCTAAGGATTTCTGGTCACCCATTTCTGAGTTTGGCCATTTCAAACGACGTTTGACCCGCTCTTCTCAGAGGTCAAGTCCTGTGGCAAGCACCAAGAGCAGCCAGGAAACCTGCCAAGGGGAGAAAGCACGGATTAGAAGCGAAAATCAACTTTCCTGGTCGACCTGATTGACATGATTAATTGCCACCCACGCAAGTAGGTGTTGCTGCTGTTTATTTTAACGGCTCTGCCAGCAACAAGCATCTGGGATTCCTAAATGTTGCTCCATCGCCCCAGTCAACCTGGAATCCAGCCCTGATTTTATCTCGTGTGTCACCACCAAAATAAAAATAAAATAAAAAATAATCTTGTGTGAGAGAGAAGATAAAACAATCCTAAAGGGTTTTATTGCAAGATCGGGCTCCGCCTTGCCTTGCAGGGAAATTGGTTTTGTGGCTGAATCGGGGGGGGGGGGAGATTTGGCACTGCTCTTCTGGAAACATCTTCGACTCTCAAACCTCTTTTGCTCTCAGAGAGTTTTCACGTGGAGCTTTTTGTTTGGGGGAAAAACCCACACTCATCCTTTTCAGATCTCTCTTGCATGTGTTGTGTTCTAGATGCAATTCTTGTTGGTGTGGGAAAGAGAGCTAACGTTTGCTGTTCCCCATACAGTGGGGATGCAATATCCATCACAACAGCCTGGGTCCACTCACTTTTTGTAAGCTGCAAAAATTCTGCTGGTGGACATCCATGTGTGCTTGACAGCATCATTTGTGTGTGTGTGGGGGGGGGGGAAGCTTAGCACAAACTGCAACAAGGGTTTGACCCACACCTATGTGCTACTGTCCCATTCAGGGCCGGCGCGTCCATTTAGGCGAACTAGGCAGTTGCCTAGAGCGCCAAAATGGAGGGGCGCTGGCCAGCCTGCCCCCTGCCCTCCCCGCCGCCCGCCGCCCGCCGCCACCCCAACCAGCGGCGGAGCAAGCAGCTTGGGGCGAAAACCGCAGCGGTGGGGGTGACAAAATGGAGGGGGCTCTGGCCAGCCTGCCCCTCGCCCCCCGCCGCCGCCCGGTGCAGCCCCAACCAGCGGCGAAAACTGCGGCGGCGCGGGGCGCCTGGCAGGGCAGGGAGCCGGGGCACCGTACGTCATGCACAATGACGTCACGTGCCCCGCCCCCTTGCCTAGGGCGCCAAAATCTGTGGCACCGGTCCTGGTCCCATTACATTCATAAAATGTAATGAATCACAGAGAGAAAAAGGTTTCTGCTTTAATTCGGAAATTACATTTTCTGTATTTCTGAAACTCCAGCATGCTCCACACTAGGGCTTTTCTACCATCAGGGATGGGGTCTCAGTTCCCACCCCCTTCATGGTTATAGGGTTGCAGCTTGGACCACTAGGCTTGTTAGGCCCAGGTCAAATGTACGGTACTCTTCCCCACCCTGACAATACCATCCTTTGATGAACTTGCTCAAGCTGCACCACTGAGGCAAAGCTTGGCTTTGTTGTTCCTTTTAAAGCACACTTTAAGAAGTGCCTTAAAAACAACAACAACCTTTGGCTCTCCGTCTGCTAACACTACAATGTTGTCTAGTTTCTTTTCTAAGAAAGGTTCGATTAACCTCGCAGCTTACTGCCTGCGCTATTCTTCCAGGAGCACTTGAGAGGGAAAGAGTCGTCTCCTACTAAGTCACTCAGTTTCTGTCCCTTGTGTACCAAAATAGCAACTTGCTTGACTTGCTCACACAAAGGAAACCTTCCTTGCATCCTGCTGTCAGCTTTCAAGGGCAATTCAATTTCCCCCATGTCTCAAAGGACAGCTCTCCAAGTTCATGTGTCAAGTGATGGGGGTTACGTAGAGTTGGACTGACCTCTTCAAAGACCCCCCCAAGAAGCATAATGGGAGTCCTTGCCACTGGATGTCTGGCTGCCTGCTTCTTGTGGACTCAGGTTAGGATTCTGTGGTGAAAACCCAGGTAACCACTCTGTGGAACGACCAGGAGGGGCCTCAGAATACAGGAGGGCTTGCTTTCTGCCTGAAGAAGTAAGTGAAGTAATATATTGTTATAGGAGGGGGACCTCCCCCTCCAAAAAACCCCAAAATTAATAAATGGTAGGATTATGATTATTTGGGATGTGAAAGGAGAAATACAAGCTGCTCCTGGACCAGTCTATGGAAAAGGACCTGGCAAAACTAGGGCTACTAAGGAACAATAGAGGACCACAGAGGGACATTGGCAATGCAAGAGAACGGTGCTTCCCCCTTGCCCTGAGGTGTGAACAGAGACTAGTTGCCAGGGTAACTGGGTGTCAAGTAACAGGAAAATAGAGTTTTTGGGGGGCAAGGGGTTCTGGGAAGAAGAAGCAGGAAGAAGGCTGGAATCCATCTTGGGCAGGCTGGCTGAAGGTTGGCAGCACTGCTGTGGGGTACAAACCCCTCTTGAAGTGACCATGCTATAAGACCTGGACTCCTTCCATGCAGGTTGAAGGTGTAAATAGGTGAGCAAACCGTATTTCTTAAAGCTACGACAGTTTCCGCCATGCCTCAATTCTCCAAAGGAACACAGACCCTGGGTGAGTGCCTGGAACTCTTGCCACCTCTCGGCGGGGGGTGGGGGGGAGGCACCCAACTTTTGCAGCAATATATTCCCATCTATACAGCCACCTCCTCTGTAATACCATTAAATCCAGCGTCTAAAATTGCCCAGCTGCAGCACCACTGTTTAATTCCAATTGCTTAGATTAGGAAAAGGGCTCGGTTTATTTTCTCAAGGAGAGCGCAACCCAAATGTTCACTTTCCCCCCTAATCTCGAAAGTTAATGATACTAACAATCAGATTCAACGGCACTAGCAAGTTAACAATATGTCCTGATGACCTTCAATCACAGGTTTCAAGTGTAAAAATTAAATGACTCAGATTTTAATCCAAACCGTGTCTTACGAAACCACGTTCAGCACTGATAGGCATCTTGGAAATACCCTTTGCAGAGTTCTTGCATCTTTCAGCAACCAGAGGCTTTATGGGAGAAGTTACTGCAGCTCAGTGGTAGGGTTAGGTTTAAATTCAGGAACTCTGGATGTGAGGGCGATCTGGCTGCGACATCCCTCACCGCTCCATGTGCGTCTCTCCCGAAGCTGCGCACTGGGTGGAAGAGGACGACCATCCCAGATAGAAGGAGTGTACCATTCTTCGGTCAAGGGTATACGATAGCTGCGCTCCCCTGCTAGAACCTCCAAACAAGCTCAAGTTCATTCCTCCAGTATCCATTTTAAAAAATTAAAAATAAATCGGTCAGGTAGCAGGTGACGGGGAAGACCTCTATCCGAGGCTATGGAGAGTGAATGCCAGTCTAGATTGTGCATTGGCAAGGGAGGTGATGATAGGCAGCGACTTGAAGCTTGCTGAGATTGACTGCAGAAGGAAGTGGAGCTTGAAGTCAGCACCAATCAGCTGACGGAATGCCAGGCAATTGACAGGTGGGTGGGGTCCTAGGTATAGGAATAGTCCACCATCAGTAGGGGAACCTGGGATCCAGCCCACCAGCCAGATCCACTATCCCACACCATGTGGCTTTATTGGCCTCGCCTCCATAACCTCTTTGGCCACAGGCCACTCTACTATGTCCAGGAACCACCACTGGCATCCACTGCTGCATGGGGTTAGTTCTGCTCATGAAATAGATCTTCCCTTTATTCTCCCCCCTCCCCCTGCATCCGTCTGTGCACCCTAAAAATCTGAAATGTCCCCCAATCCTCTGGAGCATATTTTGAGGCACGAGTGTACGTATGTTCTGCTTCTGCAGTGGTGTGTACACCATGCAATCCACAGTTTATCAAGTTTCTTCAGAGTAGGCCAATAGCTCAAAATATTCACATAGAACCTAGGACTTCATTGTCATCTGCCGTCTTAAGTCTCTAAACCACTTTGTGCCACTGGAATCTCAACTTGCTCTCATATCCAGATGTGTTATTTTGGCTTGCTTTCCTTTTTGATTAGCATTGTACGAAGTAATCCATTGAGCCAAGTCAGTAGTTGGCAGCTGGTCTATTGGCTAAACATGAGAAGTGATATAGTTATGAGACACGGCATATACCCAACTTCCCTTGCATAAGACGTAATAATTTGTTCCTCTTCCTATACGTGATTAAGAATATTAAGTACTTAGTAGACATACACTTGCTATTGTATTCTGGACAATAAAATCTGCCTCTAGTGCAAAGCTGAAAAACCAGTCTATCCATAATCAGGTAGCTGAGTTTTCAACCAGCGCCTAAACAACATAAGGTAGTTTTGGATGCCTTAGCCACAGAGCTGCATAGAAAAAAAGGTATTGCACAAAAGAGTAGCATTGCTTTGCTCTCGACAGTTGCAACAATTCTGCATCCCCTTTGGACTTACACTGGCTTTGGCTCAGCCACCTGAGCCCTAGTGGGACAAGTTACACTGGCTTATCTTCAACTGTGCTGGGGCTGAGGATTTAACACTGTCTGAGTGGGGACTCAGCTGGCTGAGCTGGAGATCAGCTACATCCGAAAATACTCATCCCAATGGATCTTGGGTGAAGATCCAGTTTCAGGAGAGCTTGCCCTATCTGTAATTGCTTTCACTCTGTCTTTTGATCATCAGAAATCAGAGTATCATCTCCGCGCATCTTTGTCATCATCTTGGTGGCAGGGCCGGATTTAGTTTCGATGAGGCCCTAAGCTACTGAAGGTAATGGGGCCCTTTATATGTCCAGCTGTCCTTTGTCAACAACAAATTGTCACTGTTTTTTGTGAATAAACCACAGAGCCTAGGGCTTGCTGATCAGAAGGTCGGCAGTTCGAATCCCCGTGACGGGGTGAGTTCCCGTTGCTCGGTCCCAGCTCCTGCCCACCTAGCAGTTCGAAAGCACGTCAAAGTGCAAGTAGATAAATAGGTACCGCTCCGGCGGGAAGGTAAACGGTGTTTCCGTGCGCTGCTCTGGTTCGCCTGAAGTGGCTTTGTCATGCTGGCCACATGACCCGGAAACTGTACACCGGCTCCCTCGGCCAGTAAAGCGAGATGAGCACCGCAACCCCAAAGTCGGACACGACTGGACCTAATGGTCAGGGGTCCCTTTACCTTTTTATATGCAATATGGTAATTTATGGACCTAATAGGTATCTAAAGCCATTTGCACATAACAAAATATGTATTTTATCAAAGTAATTGTTGAACTGAAATACAATTAAGAAGAAGTGATATTTTAGGGAGCAGGCTAGCAGGTGGGGCCCATTACTTACATCATAGGCGCCTATACAACACAAAACACTTGCTTTATGTAGGTTTTATTTTATTTTATTTTATCTTATATTTTGGAAATGTGCATCCAGTTTTTTTCCCTTTAAATTTTTTTTGTGGGGGGGGCCAAGAGAGTGGGGCCCTAAACTATAGCTTGTTTAGCTTATACATAAATCCGGCACTGTTTGGTGGTCTCGAGGAAAATGACAGTCTCTGTCCCCAAAGCACTTATAATCCAATGCAGTGCAAGAGAAGGCAAAGGAAGGAAGGAAGGAAGGAAGGAAGGAAGGAAGGAAGGGAATGGAAGATGTTACGTGCAGTTGTGTTAGTGGATGAGACTGAAGGGTTAACCCAAAGGCTTCTCAACATGCATTACTGTCACTGTATCTCTATGTAAACAGCAGTCCCATTTATCCACACACGTTGGGTGTTCCCCACTGGGCATTTAGATAAAACGAGCTTATGTTTCCAAAAACGCAATCATAATTGTCAGTTCAAATAGCTAGATGACAAGCTTAATGCAACAATTAAGCATGAAGGCTTAGAAAGACTTTGCTGTAGCATTTGAGCAAGTCAACAGCGTGGCTGCCGATTGCACAAAATAACTCGGCCCAAGAACTTGCCCACTGGGTACAAGTGGCCTCTAGCCACATTGTTCAATGATGGCAAATAGAGAATGCTTCTAGACAGCTGACAACTCTCTCTCTCTCCCACTTGCTTTCACTATTGTGAATCATGCCCAATTACATGAAAGCCAAATTCAGTAATGAGTGCCAAATTAGTCACTTGATTAGAAAATGTGATGTTGTAGAAGAGTGTTTGCTCTGTCTGGATCTATTGGGAACAACAAATAGGAAAGCAGACTGTGAAATGGTGCAAAATTACTGATTATAGTTGGGCAGCCCCATCTTATAGGGACGCAGGTGGCGTTGTGGTCTAAACCACCGAGCCTCTTGGGCTTGCAGATCAGAAGATCAGTGGTTTGAATCCCTGCAACTGAGTGAGCTCCCGATTCTCTGCCCCAGCTCCTGCCAACCTACCGGTAGCAGTTCGAAAGCATACCAGTCCAAGTAGATAAATAGGTACCGCTGCGGCAGGAAGGTAAATGGCATTTCCATGTGCTCTGGCTTCCATCATGGTGTCCCGTTGCGCCATAAGTAGTTTAGTTATGCTGGCCACATGACCTGGAAAGCTGTCTGTGAACAAATGCCAGCTCACTCAGCCTGAAAGCGAGATAAGCGCCACAACCCCATAGTTGCCTTTTATTGGACTTAACTGTCCAGGGGTCCTTTCTTTACCTTACCTTTTTACCTTAGCCCCATCTTCTTTATGAAGTATACCTGTTATGTACTGAGCTAAATCCTAGAACAATAGGATCCAGAATGCAGTAGTCTGATTGGTCCGCAGGAGCCACCCAATCCAGCTCCAGGTGGAAGTGAATCAGCAACCTGATTGGCCTGCAAGAGCAGCCAATCAGGCTCCTGGATGAAGTGAATCTGCAACCTGATTGGCCTACAGGAGTAGCCCGGAATTAGCCAATCACGTGGGGCCCATTGTGTAAATAATATATATATAGCAGACGTTTTGGGGAAAGATTCATTCCTTGCTACCGTACTATGAGCTGAATAAAGAGCATGAAGTTCACACTGCATTCTGAGTATATTTCAATACCTATAAGTTCAGTATGGCAGTATGGTAGAGTGATTCCAGGCTACCATATGGTGACTTTTGGTTACCCAAACTACAGCCACACACAGCGCGGACATCGGGAAAAGAGAAAATGATACCCACTAAAAACAATGTAGCAAATACTTTGGCCCATTTAGATGTATGCCTTTGTGTGCAAACAGTTCACATGGTGTCACTCAGGCATGTGTGGAAAAACAAATGCATTTTCCAGAGCCCTTGTGCACAAGTTGTTCCACTGCCAAAAGAATGAGAAAGAGCTGGTTTCCCCACCTCTTCTCCACCTTCTTTGCACATTGCAATGATCTTCAACCATCCTGCCCATCAAGGTGAACCCAAATTTTACATAGTTATTATCCTTGTTCCAGCAGCTACTGGCTAGCATCCAAGTTGCCCCTGCAATCACTCATTCTGCGAAACTATGCCAGAAATTCAGAGAAGAAGCCATAAAACTCCAGGTTCTTTGACTCCTCGCTGTCCATTGTCTGCAGAACAGGCTTGGGGTGAGGTAGGGGGGGACCTTGCATTCTTTTACCTTAAAAAAAATAAAATAAAATAAAATAAATTGCATACTGGGAGCTGTCTACAGATCATCTTTGAAAATTATTGGCAGTTTTTGTACCACCATTCCCAAATGGCTGGGGAGAAAAACAAAATAAACCTTTGACCTTTTCTGACAAACCTGCCTTTGGAGGAGGCAGTTGTTTATTTAGAGAAGCTTACCAGATAATGGGAAGCAAGAAGAGAGAGAGAGAGAGAGAGAGAGAGAGAGAGAGAGAGAGAGAGAGAGAGAGAGAGAAGGGAACTGGCAAATTGACTAGGTTGCTTTGAGCAGGCTAACCAAAAATAGAAAAATTCGAGGTTTTTTTTTTTTTTTTTTAAAGAGAGTGCTATTCTACAACACAGCACCCATTTATTTCCCATTGACCCTTCTTTTGCTCTGCTACATTTTCTGAAGACGAGGTTAGGTAAAGGGGGTGAGGTTGAAAGATTCTGTTTGTGCAAGGTTTATGTAAACTTCCTGTAGAAGCGAAGAGGCTCGCACATATTGGAGGTTATAAGAAAACACCTGCCCATCAATACGACATCACCTGGACAAAGGCTTCCTTGCACCTTTCACAGTAAGAAAGGCCTACCCATTACTTCTGATTATCAGCCACACCTGAATGAACCAACACAGCTCTGGTCAACAAAAGGCGACTCCGCCACTCCGCCACCCCAAAGCAAGAACCACCACGGCCACATTCCTATGTGTTCTGCCTTCCTGAAGTAGCTTCAATAGAACATCCATCATGTTTTATTGGTAGGAAGAGGTTTCCCCTCCACCACCTTTCAGTCCAACAATCATTTTGCAAGACAGGATGTTGTTTGTCATTCAGTTAACCTTTTCGGAATGAAAAGCAACAATCCTGGGCAATCTCAGCTCTCCCAAGCAGCCAACACAGGTGGCGTGGCCCAATTCAAACAACCATAATAAAATATAAAGTGATGAACCAATAAAAAAAGTAATGTAGCAAAAGACACAGCAAGGGGGGGGCTGATTTTTTTTGCCCTGAGGGCTGTATTTAGGGTTGCCAAGCCTCTGAGGGCTGCATGTCTGCAGTGGGTGTGGCCAAACTCAAACCCTCCAAGTGTCCCTATTTTCCAGGGACAGTCCCAGATTTACAAAAGCTGTCCCAGTTTCTTATTTGATCTCAGAATGTCCCGCTTTTCCTTAAAGGTAAAGGGACCCCTGACCATTAGGTCCAGTCGCGGATGACTCTGGGGTTGTGGTGCTCATCTCGCTCTATAGGCCGAGGGAGACGGCGTTTGTCTGCAGACAGCTTCCGGGTCATGTGGCCAGCATGACTAAGCCGCTTCTGGTGAACCAGAGCAGCGCATGGAAACGCCGTTTACCTTCCTGCCGCAGCGGTACCTATTTATCTACTTGCACTTTGACGTGCTTTCGAACTGCTAGGTGGGAAGCAGCAGGGACCGAGCAACGGGAGCTCACCCCATCGCGGGGAATTGAACCTCCGACCTTCTGATCGGCAAGCCCAAGGCTCAGTGGTTTAACCCACAGCGCCACCCGCGTCCCCATCCCCCCGCTTTTCCTTAGGGCATCTCTATTTTCATTAAAGAAATGTTGGAGGGTATGGAGTTGTATATTTATTCTGTGAACTGCCCTGAGACCCCCGAGTATAGGGCAGTATATAAATAATAATAGACGGCGATGTGGAAGTAAAATTCAGAACAGCTAGCAATTAAGACTCTAGAAGGAAGGGACACACACAAAACTCAAACTACTTCATTTGTGTTTAAAGAGAAAGTCATGCCAGCATATCTGCATTGATAGGGGTTCCCACCCATTAGATTACTCTCATTCTAAAAGAATTCCAGAATATTTATTCAGCAGCAAGCAAAATGCACCAATTTCAAACAAATCTTATCGCGTGGCAAGATAATGGCAGGTCACGGAATCAAGTGGGAGAGAATGAGTTTTTCTACATGCGTCCGTGCATGGGAAATTCTAGTTAAATAATCCAGGGTGGAGATGGGGGGGAGGGGAAGAGCTGATAAAGAAGCTGGAGAAGTCACAAGGCAGTTTCACGGAGAAAGAAAATAAGGGGAAATTGGGTAAGGTGGCCACTCACACCTTGCCAAAAGAGAATAATAAAGAGAAGTCAAAGGAAAACATGGATTTACACATGCTAATCTATATACAGTGGTACCTCTAGTTACGAACTTAATTCATTCCGGTGGTCCGTTCTTAACCTGAAACTGTTCTTAACTAGAGGCGTGCTTTCACTGCCGCCAGCACACGATTTCAGTTCTCATCTTGGGACAAAGTTCTCAACTCGAGGTAACTCTTCCAGGTTAGCGGAGTTTGAACCTGAAGCATTTTGTAACCTGAGGTATTTGTAACTCGAGGTACCACTGTATAAGAAATGGTGCAGATTCCTATCTTACTTCTTTGTCCCTTCAGAGCTCCGTTGTGTCTCTTCAGTGGAGATCCTCTTAGTGAAACTCTCCTTGAACCTTTTCAAAGTAAGGGTTTTTTTCCCAAGTTCTTTGCGACTGCATATACATGCCTTGTGTGGATATTTTTTTTGAGTCATAATATCAATTGCATTGGGACATTCAGTGCATATTATACTTTCATTATATGCAGAGTTGTGTTTGTTTCGATTAGATTCTATTGTCTGTATTCCTTCGTTGTTGGATGCTAAATGCCTATGGGCAACTTTAAGGCCACTGCTCTCTCTTGTTCTTTATCTTAAATGGACTTGAACTAGGCAGGTCTTCAACTGGGGGGACTCCAGATAGAGGACTGTCTTTTGAAAAGTAGGCTACACGGCCACCCTAAAATTGGGGCATGCATGATAGTATTTTCCCAATCCAATTACATAGACCAGAGGTTTTCAACCTTCCCTGTTTCTCCTAAAATAAGACGTAGCCATAAAATAAGCCGTAGCAGGATTTCTACGCATTTGTGAAATATAAGCCATACCCTGAAAATAAGCCATACCCCGAAAATAAGACATAGTGACGGAGAGCCTCTCCCTTAAGATGGCCTGGATAGGCGTGGCTATGCAGCATATCGACGCGGAGCAGTTATAATAAGACATCCCCCGAAAATAAGCCATATTGTGGTTTTTTTTGAGGGGAAAAATATAAGACAGTGTCTTATTTTAGGAGAAACACGGTTCTTGAGTTCACAGCCTCCTTGACCAGTTATTTTCTTTCTGCGGCACCTCTGTGGGGCTCAGGAGCCCAGTTATGTCACCCCTTGCTTGCATTGCTTGCATTGCTGGCAGCCTATCACCCTTTTTCGAACAGCTTCCCTTGTGGAGTGTTTTCTCAGCCTCCTCTCCTTGGGAATTCTCCGCTGCTGCTGCCCTAGGCTCTGTGGTTTAACCCACAGCGCCACCTGGGTCCAGTGTGATGTATAGCTAATTAATTTAGGGGTTATGGATGGGCTGTTGTTATGAGTTTGAGGGTGCCAAACCCTTCTAATTAATCTCTGGATCCAGCAAGTGTTGGAATTTAATCAAGGCTTGGGATGTTAAATTGGGTGCAAGGCCCCTTTAATCCCTGCATCCTGCAAGTGTTGAAATCTAATCAAGCCAAGGTAGATTTTCTGGGTCAAAGTTGAGGATTTTTTTCTTCCTGCTTCCATCTGAATTACTTATTATCCCGGCTCATGTGTAATGGTGCAAACAATAAATGTGGGTCTGCATCGTATATACATAGCAGCATAAAGGTTCATGAAAATAGTTTGAACTCTTTCCCACCTCCCTCTTTAAGGTCCATGTTATTACTAGATAAATATACCGGTACATTATACATTCTAGGACATTCTTTTTTGCATTCTACTCTACCTATGCTCCAGGTTAATGCATTAACTTAACTGCTGCTTATTGATGACCCCCCCAAGTAACGTAATGGGGCCTGTATGACCATATCCTTGACTCTAATTGAAAGCCTCAGGGGGGGAAAAAGGTAAAGTAAAAAGCACTTACCGTAGATATGTTGCCGTCATAGTTTCATAGCAGTAAAATAAACCAACAATTTTATCTCAAAAAGCGGAATATCATTGAAAAACATTTGATGCAGCACAAACCTTTTCTGCAAAAAAAGAAGAAGAAGAAAACCCCTCCAACGTCCAAAGTGGGATTTAGTGGAAGGGAGGTAGTTGAAGACTTTTTGTTCAAAAATGAAGTTTCTAATTTTAAATGGATGAGAGAACTACAGTTCCTTTATTTTATTTTGTTGGTTCGGGCAAATTCAATAGGGTGGCGGCGTTCAAACTGGGCTTGCGAGGGTTTTCAGAAAACAAATGTCCCTGATTGAATTTGTGAGAACGACAAATGTCTGCTGTAAGCAGACTGAGATTGCCAGACCCCCCTTCTCTTGCCCTGAAGTCTCATTGGGTCAGGTCAGGGCATCTGGCTGTTAACTATAAAGTTGGTGGTCCGAGCCCACCTAGGGATGGCTGTGGGCAGGATTCCTGCATTGCAGGGGGGTGGATTAGATGACCCTCGGGGTCCCTTCCAATTCTAAGATCCTATGATTCTATGTACAAACACTTTTGGGGTCAGCAGAAAGCTGCAATGGCAGGAAGATCTCTGCACTCTTTGGTGAAGCATCTTTTCTCACTCAGGACTGGGATTACTCTTTGCAGAATCCCTGATAGAAAACTTAAAAACTCCACATGCATCTTCCCCACCAAGGGAAAGGTCCCTGTAGCCCTTCTTATGTCTCAGACTCCTGTAGGCAAAGATGCTCTGCTGGGAACTGGGAGTCCCCACTGCTGCCTCTGCCTACCCCATTCGCATCTCATAGTAAGTTGTGGTTTGTCTTTATCCTTAGGGCAGGGAATTGCCTTTCCCTAATTGGGGCACTACGGGACATGGTTGGCGCTGTGGGTTAAACCACAGAGCCTAGGGCTTGTCGATCAGAAGGTCGGTGGTTCGAATCCCCACGATGGGGTGAGCTCCCGTTGCTCGGTCCCTGCTCCTGCCAACCTAGCAGTTCAAAAGCACGTCAAAGTGCAAGTAGATAAATAGGTACCACTCCGGCGGGAAGGTAAACGGCATTTCCGTGCGCTGCTCTGGTTCGCCAGAAGCGGCTTAGTCATGCTGGCCACATGACCCAGAAGCTGTACACCGGCTCCTTCTGCTAGTAAAGCGGGATGAGCACCGCAACCCCAGAGTCGTCCGTGACTGGACCTAATGGCCAGGGGTCCCTTTACCTTTACCTTTTAATTGGGGCACTGCTGATTCTCTGCTCTGAGACTCTGCTTTCCCTTTTGTAATATCGTTCAGGTGAGATCCTGCTTGCAACAAAATGTAGCCACATGGAATGCTCCTGTTCATAATAATAATAATAATAATTCTTTTATTTGTACCCCGCCCATCTGGCCGGGTCTCCCCAGCCACTCTGGGCGGCCTCCAACAGATATAACAATACATTAAAACATCACAGGTTAAAAGCTTCCCTAAATAGGGCTGCCTTGAGGTATCTTCTGAATGTCAGATAGTTGTTCATCTCCTTAACCTCTGCTGGGAGGGCGTTCCACAGGGCAGGCGCCTCTACCGAGAAGGCCCTCTGCCTGGTTCACTTTTCCAAGGCTACGTTATTTCATTTCCCCTTCTAGTCGGTCAGCATTCCACAGCCACTGAGCATGCTCAGTCCTCATTCAAGAAAAAGAAAAATCTGTAAGACTGCTAATCACTAACTTGTGCATGGGCGGTGCCCTTTTGACTATATAAGCAATAGCACTCCCGCCTGAACACTGAAACAAAGGGAATAAAACCATTTGTGCTTGTAGTGAAAACTATGAATGAGAGCAAGGAGTCTGCTAATGAATGAGTAAACCAAAAGCTGTCTATAAGGAGTTCCCAGCGGCCAAGGTCTTTTCAACGCCTTTCTGCCTGTTTGCCAAAGTCCTTTCCTCTTGCTTCTATGCATGCCCTCTTCCCATCCCATGTTTGATTTTCCTTGCTCCACTAGATTCCTTGTCAAAATTCCAAAAGCCTGCGAAATCTGAAATGCTTCGAAGAACAAGCAGTCCTTGTGAAAGTTTGCTTCAATCAAGATAATCTGTATAATTGCAACTTTTGCAACACTGTAAGTTACCTCACCACAAGGATGGTGTCAAACACATGAAGAGAAGGTGCCTGAGCTTTCCAATTTCATTCCTCGAAATCGGATTATGGCCTTATCTTTGTAGAGTTCAGAACTAGTTTTCCTGGCACATGTTAACATGGCGGTTGCAATCAGCTAGGTTTGCAATCACTCCTGCACTAATCGTTCCAGCACTAATCTTACTCTTAACTTCCATAGTCTTTTAAAAACTAGTTTTCTAGCAAGGAACAACCGTTGAGAAAAATAGGAAAACCCCCACTATGTATATATTATATTTCTAACTGATAAATAAAATATAACTGTTACATAAAGAGGGGTGGAATGATGCGGTCCTATGCATGCCTTCTGAGAAGTAAACCCCATTGGATTTAATGGAACTTACTCCCAGGTAAGTGGGAATTGGATTGCACCCTAAGGCCCTATGAGTGCACTTCCATACTCACTTTCCAGTGAATGAGCCTTACTGAAATCAATGGGACTTGTGGATGCACTGCATTGTAAATCAAAAAAGAGCATATATCCTTCTATATACAACCCAATAACAAAAGCAAAGAAAAATCCATGAAAACTTTCCTGCCGTTTCAGATTAAAGGAAAAAAAGATACACTTAAGCAATGTAAGAAATATGGATCAAAGTGATGCCTATATGGCCATAACACCTTAATAAACGTGTATCAGAGAATATGTATTGCTTCAGTATTATGTTTGTTACAGGACTCCCTGAAGATACATTCACAGCACAATTCTGTGCATGTACACTCAGAAGTAAAGTCTACTGTGTTCAATGGTGTCATGTTGGGAAATGTCAATCACTTTTCCTACCTATCTTTCCACAAGGGCCGACACTGATGCCGAAATCCAGCATCGTCTGAGCTCTGCAAGTGCAGCTTTCTCCCGATTGAAGTGCAGAGTGTTTGAGGACCAGGACATTCGCAGGGAAACCAAAATGCTTGTTTACAAAGCTATTGTACTACCAACCTTACTGTATGCTTGTGAAACATGGACCACTCATAAACGCCATCTCCAACGTGAAAGATTCCATCAACGGTGTCTCCGAAACTTTTTTACACGTTACTTGGGAAGACAGGCAAACTAATACCAGTGTACTAGAAGAAGCAAAGATCACCAGTGTTGAAGCAATGATTCTTCAACATCAACTTCATTGGACTGGTCATGTTGTGTGGATGCCTGATTATCATCTTCCAAAGCAACTACTCTATTCCGAACTTAAAAATGGAAAGCGTAATGCTGGTGGTCAACAAAAGAGGTTTAAAGACTGTCTCAAAGGCAAATTTTCAAAAATAGTATAAACACCAACAATTGGGAAACACTTGCCTGCGAGCGCTCCAGTTGGAGAACAGCCTTTACCAAAGGTATCATTAGCTTTGAAGACACTCAAACTCAGGACGCAATTCTCTTTCTTCGGATAAGTGAGTCATTCCTCATATACTAAGCTGGAGTTTGTAGGATGCTGTAAATTATTTTATGATTACTTGCTTGATAGGGCAAGTTGACACACACAATTTTTTGGGTCATATGCTTGCTCTTTTATATAATCATACATTTGTATTGTGGGCATATTTTATGTTACATGGATAAATCTTACAATGCATAATTTCCTCCTAAGACACATGAACAGATGAAAAGGGTACAAATTATATTTTATGATCTGCAAGTTGGTGGCTGTGGTGGGGGTAGTGGTGGGACAAAAACTAGACATGGAAGTGTCCTATTTCTGTTCAGAAAAGATTGAGAAGAAGTGGATTTTTCAGCCAAAAGTCCTGCTGGTTTTTTTTATCCTGGAACCTGTCCCAAATTGACCAAAATCACATAGGATCTGGTGGAGCCCAACAATTTGCAAGACACGCAATAATGCAAGACACCCCGATAATGTTGACATGTCTTGCATAGAGAAAGGTGTGTCGCTTTTTTGCACACACAGCACAACCTGTCTCATTGGATTAGGCTCCAGCGCTGATAAAACTCACTTGAACGCTGCATGGGCAGCACATTTCTGCATATGTGCAATATGGCCTACAACAATGGACAATGATTTATTGACATTGCAATCTGTGCTGAGCATGTATGTCAGCCTGACACAGTGGCAGGGTTCTACTAGGCCCACACAGAAGGCACCTCTGCTTGCATAATGTAGTCCATATTTTAATAAAAAATAAATAAAAATACGAAAGCAAAATCCCAACTCACTCACTTCCCCCCTCCAGGATGGATCAATGTAGTTAGGTTTGCCAAAGTCCAATCTGTGGTTTTGGTAGTTGCCATTCTTCAGGGTTGTCAGTAAAGTATATTATAAAAGGATGCCATCTTCCAACAAAATCAACTACATCATTTGTATTATTCAATGCGTGTAATCTCTTTGTTAATTTTTCTGATACAGCAATTGACCATACATTTTGTTTCCAACAAGAGATACACAGATGTCCCAATCTGTTCCAATTCTGTGTCACTAGTAGGGGTGCTGCTACTAAAAGAAAAGTAAATGTTTCTTTATTTTATGGTCAGATTGCCCTTCTTTAAAAATAGTTAACAATCCCAAACTTAGGGTACATTCCTAAGTTTGACCCATACTGAATGGTATACTAAATGTCATCATCAATGCACGATTTCGGAGTTGAAAATGTACTAAATATTATGGCACATGTTAAAATGCTATTACCAGAGTCAGTTGCTGAGGGAATACTTAACCAGTTTCAACATTGCTATATACCCTGGGTGTAATACCAATTACAGTCAAACCTCAGTTCCCAAATGGCTCCATTTTCAAACATTTTGGCTCCCAAATGCCGAAAACCCAGAAGTAAATGCTCCTGTTTTTGAACGTTTTTCAGAAGCCAAACGTCCGACGTGGCTTCCTCTTGAGTGCAGAAAGCTCTTGCAACCAATTGGAAGCTGTGCCTCGGTTGTTGAACGTAATCCGTTCTGGAAGCCCGTTCAGCTTCCGAAACGATCGGCAACCGAGGCGTGGCTTCTGAAACATTTGACAACAGAGGTTTGACTGTACCTTTAAAGTATTGTTCCATGCCACCCTAATCTCTGAGCGGTGCAAGATTCTAGGAGTTCCAGGCGCTTACCCAGGGTCTGTGCACAGCAGAGTTTTGGGTGCCTTTATGTTATGTGGTTTATTTACACTTATATACAACCTGAGCCTATGTATGATGGAGGGGCTCAGAACACTGACACTCAAAGAGGGTCTTGCCTCTCCCATAGCTGCAGCCTTGGATTCAAACAGACACCAGACTCCCTGCAGCTTGCTGAAATTTACAGGCTGCAACCTTTCCCCCACTAGGTCACCTCACAGCCAACTCTGAAACTCTACTTTTAAACTCTGCTTTGCCTTCCAAGCTAAACTCTGAGTTGAGGGAGGGCTATCTCCCATTTGCCAGTGTGGTGTAGTGGTTAAGAGCAGTAGACTCGTAATCTGGGGAACCGGGTTCGCGTCTCCGCTCCTCCACATGCAGCTGCTGGGTGACCTTGGGCTAGTCACACTTCTCTGAAGTCTCTCAGCCCCACTCACCTCACAGAGTGTTTGTTGTGGGGGAGGAAGGGAAAGGAGAATGTTAGCCGCTTTGAGATGCCTTCGGGTAGTGATAAAGCGGGATATCAAATCCAAACTCTTCTTCTTCTCTGACTTTCCTAATATCTCCTTACCTTCCCTTTGTCTTTCTTAATGACTTGTCTCCTAAGCAATTTTCTGACATGGGATGCTGGCCTGGCTTATATTTTAATACTGGCTAAATCCAGTGCCTGGCATCCAGTTTTAACACTCCAAGCATTGATTAAATTCTAACATTTTCAGAGCACATAGAGAAGAAACGCCATGGCGCATCTGCAGCAGCACAGCAGTACATCTTCATCAGCCCCAGAAGCAACACAACATGTCTCTACAGTGTGGGCAGGTATTGCAACTTTCCAACAGTTTGATGTCACCCACAAAACTGCACTCCTCCATTGTCTCCAGAGACAGATGTCAACCAACTGAATCCAGGAATTTTAGGGTAACTAGCATGCATGAACTCATAATGCTTTATTTTGCAATAAAATTGGTAGGGTTTATTACCCAGAAAGAAGGATGCTAATTGCAGCACAATTTGAGACCATTGGATTAAAATTTACCAACCTCCTTTACAATACTGTAAAAGAGTTGCTAAATTGTAACTCACTGTTGTGTTGTAATTATTGCAATACTTTATGACTAATAAAATCTGGCACTTTTGTATATTATTGTATGGAGTGTCTTTAAGGAGCTCCCAGTGTTTCCCATTGAGTTAAATCAAGTCATAGGAGGAAACTGTATTAGGTATTTATTTGGCTAGACAGTCATGTGGAAATCTTTTATATTGGAAGTTATGCTCTTAAAAATAATTCAGTGGCTGATCTGTTACAACACATAAAGACCAACCCACTCAAGGCTTTCTTGTAAACATTTGTGTCAAACCACTCACCTTTTCTGTATAATTTTTCTATTTGAAATGCTTGCCTTCAGTAGTATGATAACAGAGCCAGATCAGATGGGATATAGGATGAGGTGATGTTGCACTCCCAAGATGCCTGACTAGATGGGATCACCAGTATGAATAAACCAGGAAGGAGGAAGAAACACGGGCAGGAAAGAATTCATACAGCATGTGATATCAGGGAGGAAAACAGTAGAAAAACAAAAACAAAATAAAAGGATAGAAATAGATAAACATCCCTGTATTAAGGGCTTTCAGAGAAAATGCTCACTGTCGCAGAATCACCTCAAAGCAGAAATTTGTGAATATTCTCAGCAGCACTAATGTAGATTTTATTGCTACAACAACTCTGTAAAATAGGTCATTGTTCTTGCACAATTGGGATGATCTGCAGGAGACCGTTTAATAAGCTGAGGTGAGCTTTGATCAGGAAATTTCACATTCTCACTATGGGATCATACCAGCTCTCAACTTAACTTTGCATATTTAGGCAAGTCAAAGACTCTTGAAACATAAATAATCTGAGGTTTATTCATGTGGTCAGCAGAATAGTGTGGTTGTTTCCATCACTATTGCTGGTCCCATGCTGCTCCTGGTAGCATCCAGATCTTCTGCCCATGTGAGTGATACTGCCTAAATTTGAAACTGGCTGATTTGTAAGTTGAACCTGTCAGGTTGATAAATGCCCCAATGTGCACTGAACCCAGTTTTCTGTCTGATGAACTTTAATATTTGAATAATGAAGGCCAAGTTTGATTATGAGTTAATATCTAGCTTCTGCATTTGGGCAATGTGCATGAGCAATGTGCATGACTAAATATCCAAATTCTGCCACCTTTGTGCATGCTCAGATGTTGATCCAAGAATGATTTTCCTCTAACCCCTTTGTTAGTTGTCAGGAGTCCAGGTTCCCGGCTTGATAAAAAGCAGGATTTATTGCAAAAACAGATAGCTCCGGACGGCTCTAACAAAGCCGCCGACATTATCACTTAAGATGACCCTTCTGAAGCCTCTTTCCGGTTCCTACAGAATATATTGAACCTTCGCCCCTTACCTCTCTTGTTTTGCTTCCTGTCCAGCAGCCCTCCCATTCAACGTCTCTTCGGACTTATTGGATCAGCTCCAACCTCTTTCTGTTCCGAAAGACTGTCTCTGTGTCTGTTCGCACCTGTTTGAGCTTCCTGAGAGCGTTGGCTGTGTTCCAACCTGCTCTCAGTTGTTTCCTTGGCAACTGGCCATCCAAGGTCAGAGGGAGTCGACGCTGGCAGCTATGGCCTCTGCTCAGCCTGCGTCAAATCTAAACCTCTCTGTTCCTGCCCGTATTCTGTAGCTGGCTGTAAAGTTCCACTTGGAGCTGGCTCATTCCTGACATTAGTCTTGGGGAAACCAATCAATTTTAAAATCTGGACTTGAATTCCTTCAAGATGACCCTCGTGATCCCTTCCAATTCCACGATTCCATTTCTAAACTAATCACATTTGAAGAAATAGTCAAACTGTAGACACAGGAGATGCGAAAACAGCTAAAGGAAGGAATGGAGTAGCACATGACATTATGACGCATCACATGCCACATCATTATGCCACACTAGGCACAACATGTTCCAAAGATGAACTTTGTTGATGCACAAACATGGTATATGCTCTATACGGTAATTTGATGAGGTAATTGGTGAGCTAGCCTATCAGTAGTGATTGGACCAGATTCCAACTAGTGTGTTGCCCCATCCTACCTATGTGGAGAGAAAATATCGACATTACCATGAACAGCATGAAGACAACAGAGGAAGAGGCAAACAAATGTTGCAAAGAAAAATACATCTTCAATATCCCCCCATTTCCTAACACGGTAACAAACTGGAATCAAAATAGCCGGGGGGGGGGGAGGAGAATGTCTCATAAAAGGCAGCCTTGTTGACTGAGACCATTTTTCAGTTAAAACTTTAGTTGTTCAATCTCCCAAAAATTAACACCAGAAGTCTTTTTAAAAAGAATAGAAGAAAAGGGGGTTCGGGCTAGAGGCAGGAAATATGCATGTTTAGGAAGGTCAGCTTCTTCTGCTGACTTCAGTGATGGTGATCTAATATTGCATTTTTATGTTGTGATCCTCCCTGAGATCTGCAGGTGAAGGACGGAATGCAGATTGAATAAATAATTAAAACAATTATATGTGCTTTTTGCCATGTAAACTAAGGGGGGAAAATAGGTTCATACAATGGGTGGGAAAGCTGCTTTGATTTTTCTTTAATTACTAGGTCAGTGAGGAAGGACAATGAAATCAAGTGGATTCTTAAAGCATTCTACACTTGGTGCAGAATGTTGCAGTGAGATTTCTCAATGGTGTGTCCCACATATTACACTGCTCCTAAAAGAGCTGCACTGGCTGCTCATAAACTGCTGGGCCAAGTCCAAGGGTCTGATTATGAAGCTATAAAGCCACGAAATACTTGGGACCAGCATCCCTGTGGGTTGTGCCACAATCTTAGTTAACAGCAACCCAGGCAGGACCTTGTCTGTAGTGGCCCCTTCCATATGGAATCGCCTCCCCTTGTTGCTCTGACAGGTGCCAATGCTGATGGTGTTTTGGCACTTGGTCAAAGCTATCCATTCTGAAGGAAATCAGCCCTCACTGGAAGGACATATCCTGAAGCTGAGGCCACCTCATGAGACGAGAAGACTCTCTGGAAAAAACTCCGATGTTGGGAAAGATGGAGGGCACAAGGAGAAGGGGACGACAGAGGATGAGATGGTTGGACAGTGTTCTTGAAGTGACCAACATGAATTTGACGAAACTCCGGGAGGCAGTGGAAGACAAGAGTGCCTGGCGTGCTCTGGTCCAAGGGTCACGAAGAGTCGGACACGACTTATCGACTAAACAACAACAAACATACCTGTGAATTCAAACATTTTCTGGAGTTTAATGTTGGGAATGAAAGAAGGGTTTATTACTTTATTTGTATTATCTGTTGTGTTTTATTTATTAAAGGATTTAAAGAAGGGTTTACTTGTATTATCTGTTGTGTTTTATTTATATTACTGTGAATCTGCTGTTTGGTTGTTTTATCGTTTTAATGTGTATAGCATCTTGTAATGCTATACAGCCTATAAAGAAATAAAGGGGTGTGTGTGTGTGTGTAATGCCAGTTGAACTTATCTGCTCCTCATTTTCTTTCTGAATAAGTTTTATCTTTATTAATCCTAGCTGAGAAGCTATCTGTCAGTCACAAAGATTTATTATTTAACATAGCCCTGCAAATGCATACTCTAAAAGTCATGAACGTAAAGTAATTATAGTGTCAAGTCAGCTGTAATATTCTTTTTAAACCTCTAATATTTGACATTTGTCAGAATAAAGAGGCGCTGACTGGAAACATCAAGGACTCCAATGGTCTTCTTCAAAGTTATTTACAAGAGGGCTAGAAATTTAAGAGTCGGAAATGTATTACTATTTTCCCACAGACTACCACTGAAACAAATGACATAGCTGAGGCTGAATACATAAATGAAAAATGGTTTCGGTAGCTCAGATCTGAATGCTTTGATGGTACCAGACTTTTTCTCATATTAAGCTTTCAAACGTAATGGTTAAGGAAATCAAGAAAGGTGGCAGAATGAAGCAGCCTAACGACTGTGCTAAAAACAGTGTATTGAATAAATGTGTTTGATTGATTAAAGAAATATAAGGCAATCAAGGGAATGATGTAAAAATGAAAAAAAAAAGTATGAAATATTTCCACATCCAAAATATTCACACATGTGACACCGACTATGAATAAGGGGCTAAAAGGATCTCACCCTCACTAAATTTTTAGAAATTTTTTAGAATGATTGATGAGGTATGAAATCCAAGCAACTGATTTTAATTTGAACTAAACTCCTTGGATATGTGCTTTCTGAATGATAAGATCTGATTAGTTCTCGACAGCAACATTTCGGTTTGGAATCATGGCATCTGGGCTCTGATCCTTGGGACAAGGCTGGGGCAACTCAGCCAGATGAGTGGGGTATTATTATTATTATTATTATTAGTGAAGTGGTGCAGTTTAAGAAGAAAGCAATGCTAACATTTGGCAAACTTTGGTGTGACCCTATAGGGAGACACAGATAATTTACAATGGGATTCTAGTCTCTTTAAGGAAAAAAAAATCTTCTTTCTTCATAGAATGAATTAAAACTAATCACAGCCAATTCAATCTGTCGTTGTCATCATCATCGTCATCATCGTCGTCATCATCATCATCAATTGATTCTCCCATGCCCTAGAGCAGGGGTGTCAAACTCAAATTCATCGGGGGCCGCATCAGCAGTTTGGTCACCCTCAAAGGGCCGGTGACCCTCAAAGGGCCGCCCTTCCCCTCTCCACTGTGTGGAAAAAATTTTTTTCCTGGTTTTCCTCCTCTAAAAGGCTGGGAGGGAGGGAGGGAAGAGAGAGAGAAGGAAGGAAGGAAAGAAGGAAAAAAAGAAGGGGTGAGAAAGAGAGATGATGGATGGATGGATGGATGGATGGATGGAAGGAAGGAAGGAAAGAAAGAAAGAAAGAAAGAAAAATAAAGGGAGAGAGAGAGAGAGAGAGACGGAAGGGAGGGAGGGAGGGAGGGAGGGAGGAGGAAGGAAAGAAGGAAGGAAGGAAAGAAGGAAGGAAGGAAAGAAAGAAAGGAATGAGAGAGGGGGAAGGAAGGAAAGGGTGAGAGGGGGGAAGGAAGGGGTGAGAGAGAGTGAAAGAAAGAGGGAGAGGGAAGGAACGAAGGGGTGAAAGATAGAGAGAGGAGAGAGGGGAGGGAGGAAGGAGGGAGGGAGGGGTAAAAGGGAATGAGACAGAGAGAGAGAGAAGGAAGGAAGGAAGGAGTGAAAGAGAGAGAGGAGAGAGGGAAGATGCTGCTTGCTTCTCCACCCCCCCCACCCGAAAAAGAAGGCTTTTGCGAGGGGGGGCGGGAGGAGCAAGAAACGTCTCCGCTGTAGCGGAGGAGATGCTGCTCATTCACCCCCCCTCCACCGCTGCCTGCTGTTCGCAGGGATTGGCGCAGCGCGGGGTGGTGGTGGGATCGGCAGGCTGGTGCGGGGGGCTTCCCCGACGCCGCAGAAAGCCGCGCGGGGCACCCCCGAGGCGGCAAAAAGCCGCGCTGGGCCAAAACGGCCGGGGAAAAAAAACCTCTGCTCCCTTCCTCTCACGCGCGCTGACCTTCGCCGCCCACCGCCAATCAGCGCACGGTCACGGGCCACATGACGAGGTCTCGCGGGCCGCATTTGGCCCGCGGGCCTTGTCCTTGACACCTGTGCCCTAGAGTATCTCTTAATGCATTACACTTTTAAAGTGTACCAGATAAGTTTTCTGCTGTGTGTGCACCTAAAAAGCAAGGTGTGGCTATAACAAACATTTTGAAAACATTTGTATCACACAGGTATGCTCCTCAAAGAACCAGGATTGGTTGTGGTTTCATAATTGATGTACACTCAGAGGTAATCCTGGGTTTGTTGCAGTGTCCTCTGTGAAATGGCCCTTTGAGGCATTTTTGCAACCCTCATTTTAGTCCCATTTCACATCTTCTGACACAGGTATGTGTGTCTGTGAGCAAAAGGGAAAACAAGGTTGCCATGCTGAGAAAAGCATTGTGTGCCCTGGCCTATCATAGCAAAGTTTCACGAAAACTGCCTGCACCCTTTAACTTCACTTTGCTTTTACAGGTAGCGCTTTCGAAATCCATCAAAATGACACAGATCGATGAGGACTGAAGCATGTGTCTCTTCCCATCGTTACAAGACTAAAATCCAAATTCTTTACCTGTAAAATCTTGATTTCAGCTCATAGTCAAAACACCTTTCCTTAATGTTAATCTAACTCACACATACCGTAAAGGCAATGAGTATATAGAAGCAGATCTGCATTTCCCATTGTTTGAATTCTTTTGGCTCATTTAGTTGTGGGCAAGTTTGGTTATTTAACAAAGTTTTCAACATTCCCCTTCAAGTAGATGGGCATGTTTCAGGACAACCCACACCCCTTCGGTTAACCGCCCTCACATTCTTAGACTAGCTGTCATACTAAAAGCAAAACAAACACAGTCTCCGAATCAAGAGCAATCTTATAAACTGACTGTGGGTCACTAGCAATTAAACGCTTGGCATTTCAAATACGTAACAAAGATTTCAGGATGGCTTACATTGCGGTGTTGGGTGTCAGGAGCTCTGAGTATGCTTCTACTGCCATTGTTTTGCTTGATGAAAAAGAAACATGGTTCAGCTTTATAAACATCCAATGTCAGCAGTGGAAAACCTTATTCACCCACATTCCCTTCTTGACAATATTTCAGGGGCCAATGGTGAGGGAGACCAGAGGCAAAATGGATGAAGCTTCCCTATCCCTTCTCTATGGGTTTGAGCCTGGGTTAGCATCATAGAATCATAGCGTTGGAAGGGACCGTGAGGGTCATCTTGTCCAACCCCCCATGAGATGCACGAATCTTTTTGCCCAATGTGGGGCTCAAACCCACAACCATGAGATTGAGAGTCTTGTGCTCTACCAACTGAGCTATGAGGTATGGCCAGGAGCTGGTCCAGAAGACAAGCAATGGATTGTATTTTGGTAGACAATACATGGTCAGGAACAAAGCAAGGAGACAAGAAGGGTAGGAACTCAGGTACTGGAGAAAGGCTGAGACCAAAGAACCAATGAGATCCGTTGAGTCTATAGGGCAAATTGAAACACCATTGGCACCTATGCCACCTAATAAAACTGCTCCGTCAACAGTGTCCATCTTACATGTTTGCTAACAGGCCTTCTGACCATCTCTACTGGTAGCACCCAACAGCTCTTAAGGCACCAGCAGCTCTCATTTCTGGCCGCAGTGGCAGAGACAGTAAAGCTGTGGGATCTGGTAGCCTCCTTTTCTGAATCCTGCAGTGTCATATTGACCAGAATTGCCGGTAGTGAATGGCTAATTCTTACTTAGTGAAGTGTGTTTGGGGAACCAGAGTAGGCAGAGTGAGAGCATCAGGACAGATGTAAAGAAAGTCACACATCTGATCCATTAGATATCTATGCATCCTCATTCCTAAACAGTCATCATTAAAGACAAATGCAAGGTGAAATTAAGACAACAATTCCAGTTCACAACTTTTCAAGACTACCAGGAACTGGCATCCAAAGGACCCAATCTCCCTTTTCCCCATTGGTAATTCTGAGATCAGCGCAATGTGTGTGCCCTGGTTAGATGATTGACAGCTCAAGCTGGAGACAGCACTACATGATAAACACACATATTACACATCCACCTCTCCTATTAGTGTTGAGCAGTGAAATTAAATTTCACGATCTCTTGGCTCTCAGTTCTTTGCCCATTCAGCTAAGCCATGTCTCATCATTCTTTACCGTAACATATGGGGAGTGTCAACTCCAATCAAAGGTGACTCAATGATAGAATTGCAAGCTTAGCTGCAAGTTTCCTGGGTTGGAGAGGACTGAGGTCAAGCCTTTAGAAGTATTTCAACATGACTCCTATGGTTTATTTTCTTTTGGAATTGGTTCATCAGCTGTCTTGCTTTGATAGTAGCATGACTTCAAGAACTAAAGCCACACCTAGGCAATTGGATGAGAGGCAACATGATCAGCTGTTGCACAAGGTGGGCCCTAATGACAGTAGACACCAATTAAAAACAAGGAATAGTAAATGGGTAGTTGTGGAAAGGGGCTTTAAAACATGCAACCGTTTTTACAAACATGACTCACAGATTTGACTATATTATCCAGAAACAATACCTTCATGGGCACAGAAAAGGTCGATCCAGCCAAAGGGCAAAGGCCAATGATAAGAAGTCAAACCCCATGACCCAGGTGGCATTGGCAAGTCATCCATGCATTTTGAAGAGTACAAATTTGTGGCTCATGGTCATTTGAAACCAGGGGTTGCGAACTCTTTTTGCCTGAGGGCTGCAGTCAGTTTGACCACCCCTCAGGGTCTGCAATGCCAATAGTGGGTGTGGCCAAATGTGGGTGTGGCCACACCCACCCACATCAGCCCCCTCCTGAACTGATTGTGCAGTTTGGTGAGGGGCAGGAGTTATTACTGCCTACTCACTCAGCAAACATGTAGGAGGTTTAGACTTCTGTCCTCTCTAGTGCTGTGTCCATTTTACAGCCCTCTTAGTGTCTGCTCCCAGATTTGGGGACTTCCTTCCTAGAGAAATGAGACTGGCTCCCTCATTGCTGTACTTACCTTGCACTTTGACATACCTTCGAACTGCTAGGTGGGCAGGCGCTGGGACCAAACAATGGGCGCTCACCCCGTCACGGGGATTCGAACCGCTGACCTTCTGATCGGCAAGCCCAAGAGGCTCCGTGGTTTAGACCACAGCGCCACAGCACTCAACATCTTAGGCTCCCCTAAAAAAAGCTCAACAACTATGACCTGAACCCCCCAAAAGGGGGTAGATCACTGCCAGTTTTTAACTCTGTGAGTAGATCGCAGTCTCTTGGGAGTTGGCCACCCCTGCTATATAGTGAAAAGCTGTGATTGCAAAGTTGGAATTCTGAAATGTTGCTAGCTCCAGAGATAGCCACAATTTCGCTTCTCATGGGTGTTGCTGCGAGTGTTTTAAAAATATCTCCAAACTGGTTCTGTGGTAACTGCGATGCTATCAAAATGAATTTCACCTTAGGGGTTTTTTTGCAGAGTAAAAGAAAGAAAGTTTTAGTCTGCACGAATGTGACCTGGAGGGGGATTTTACAAGCAAACAAGCTGAATGGCAGAAAGAAGAAAAGAAAAAGAAAAGAAAAAACAGGAAGGTGTGAAGATAAGGAAACAAAAACCTCATGACACATTTTGGGGTAGTTCCATTCTTAAGAAGCTCATTGTCAATATTAGCCTTTTAAAGAGAAAAAGAAGAAAAAGCCACCAAGAAAACTTAAAACAGGTGATTTCTTTATGTCAACAATTACAGGCACATCAATTCTGAAAAAGGCACCCCCCCCTGCAAGTATTTACAAGCCTGCCATGGATTTGTATTTGTAAAGAAAAGTTCTATTTACAAATGTGTATTGCCCTGGCACCACAATTGGAATGTACCGGTACTTACCTGGATGGTAAAGGTAAAGGGACCCTTGACCGTTAAGTCCAGTTGCGGACGACTCTGGGGTTGCGGTGCTCATCTCGCTTTACTGGCCGACGGAGCCGGCATTTGTCCGCAGACAGCTTCCGGATCATGTGGCCAGCATGACTAAGCTGCTTCTGGCAAACCAGAGCAGCGTATGGAAACGCCGTTTACCTTCCTGCTGGAGTGGTACCTATTTATCTACTTGCACTTTGACGTGCTTTCGAACTGCTAGGTTGGCAGGAGCAGGGACTGAGCATCGGGAGCTCACCCCGTCGCAGGGATTTGAACCACCAACCTTCTGATCGGCAAGCCCTAGGCTCTGTGGTTTAGAGCACAGCGCCACCCACGTCCCTCTACCTGGAAGGTAGCTCCACTGAAATCCATGGGACTTAAAAGCACATTCATGTAACACATTCTTCAATCCTAAAATAGTAAAAGTTTTCTGGGAAATGATTTATAACAAGTTGGGGGGGGGGAATGTTGAACATAACCTTTGTTTAAAAGCCAGAAACTTTCCTTTTAAGTATCATGGGAAAAGAGATACCCAAAGATCAGAAAACAATATTTATGTATGCTACCATGGCTACCTGAATGTTATATGCCCAAAGATGGAAAGAAACAGTTCTAACAAAGGACAATTGGCAACTAAAATTGATGGGATACGCAGAGATGGCAAAACTTACCGGAAGAACAAGAGTTCAAGATGAGAGACTTTTTTTTTTAACAGAATGGGGATAATTTGTTGAATATATGAAGACAAATTGTAAACAATTTAAAACGTTAGCAGGATTGACATAGGACTCAGCTATACAACTGCAAATAGAATGTTTCGACTGCGTTTTAAGCGCAATGTGCAATGTGACACTAGATGGAGATGGTGAGCCTTATGGAAAATTCAATGTATTTTTTTTTTAAAAAAAACACTTAAAAAAAGCATTTTCAGAACGGTTTTTATATGTGTGTAGATTCCACCATAAACACGAGCAGTAAGAAATAACTTAAAGGATTCCATATTTAATTTTAAGTTTGCCGCATCTTTTACCATAACAGTGGTACCTCAGGTTACAAACGCTTCGGGTTACAACTCCACTAACCTGGCAGTAGTAGTACCTCGGGTTGCGAACTTTGCCCCAGGATGAGAACGGAAATTGCACGGCAGCAGCGCGGCGGCAGCGAGCGACCCCATTAGCGAAAGCGTGCCTCAGGTTAAGAACGGTTTCGGGTTAAGAACAGACCTCTGGAACGAATTAAGTTCGTAACCCGAGGTACCACTGTATCTATTTATTAATTAACCATAATTATCATAAATAATTCCACGTTACAAGTGTCCTTACATGCCTGCCAAAGATTTTAACTGTTTACAGTGGTCTTTTAAGCAAATTACAAATATGGAATCCATGGAGGGAGGGAAGAAGTCTGAAGGTTCAAAAAAGCCTTGTATTTGAATGCTTGAAAAGGTTATGTTTTTATGTATAAAATTATTAAAAACCTAATAAAAAATTATTTTTTAAAAAAGAAATACCGTACTTTTCTGTGTATAACACCCCCTGTGTATAAGACACCCCACATTTTTGGGGACTCCGATTTAAGAAAATGGGGGGAGATGGCCCAGAGTTGTTGAGCTTTTTTGGGGGGGAGATGCCCAAGGTTTTCCACCTTTTGGGGGGATTGCTTCACAGTTGTTCAGCTTCATTTTGGGGGGGGATGCCAATCCACAGCAGCCAATCCACAGCAGCCCTTTCCGCAGCAACCAATCACACACACAATCGCCGCTGACAACCTCCTGCTAGCACCTGCAACCAATCGCCCATCCCCCATCTGCACTATCCATGTATAAGATGAGCCCCGATTTTGAACATTATTTTACAGTAAAAAAAACAAAAAACCTCATCTTATACACGGAAAAGTACGGTAACTTAAAGAAAGTATAAAGGATAAACTTGTAAATAGGTTTGAATTGGTTACAGGTAGGTAGCCGTGTTGGTCTGCCGTAGTCGAAACAAAATTAAAAAATTCCTTCCAGTAGCACCTTAAGTAAGGTAAAGGGGACCCCTGACCATTAGGTCCAGTCGTGTCCGACTCTGGGGTTGTGGCGCTCATCTCACTTTATTGGCCGAGAGCCGGCGTACAGTTTCCAGGTCATGTGGCCAGCATGACAAAGCCGCTTCTGGCGAACCAGAGCAGCGCACGGAAATGCCGTTTACCTTCCCGCCAAAGTGGTTCCTATTTATCTACTTGCACTTTGATGTGCTTTCGAATTGCTACGGTAGGTTGGCAGGAGCAGGGACCTAGCAACGGGAGCTCACCCCGTCGCGGGGATTCGAACCGCCGACCTTCTGATCAGCAAGCCCTAGGCTCTGTGGTTTAACCCACAGCGCCACCTGGGTCCTTAAAGACCAACTAAGTTTGTTCTTGGTATGAGCTTTCATGTGCATGCACGTATCTGAAGAAGTGTGCATGCACACGAAAGCTCATACCAAGAACAAACTTAGTTGGTCTCTAAGGTGCTACTGGAAGGAATTTTTTTATTAGGTTTGAATTGGTTATGCAGTAAGAATATGATATAAAATAAGAAACCACGGGGGGGGGGGAGGTCGCAGAAAATGTAGGTGAAATTTGTTTAGACTTAATTTCTATTGAAACGTAAAATGCAAAAATAAAAAATAAAAAAGGATTGAGCAATGTGATATTACGGGATATGTTGTTTGGCCTACAGTTCCTGGAAGAAGAAGCAGAGATTCAGAAGATAGAGCAAAGTAGCAATACTGTATAATGATTTGATATAAAGATCCATGGATATGCTGTTGATTACCAATGGGTGTTCCCTCAGCACTGCTCTTGATCCATGTTGTTCAGAGCCTACCTACAATACCTGGAGGAACGAGTGGGATTTTTATGTCGGACAAGTGATGGGTGGGGTGGGGTCTGTGAACATATGAGTTCATTAAAATTCCACAATGAGTTGCAGGGTAAATGCGTGGGCCTAAATATGCAGGGCTTTTGACAGGTAAATACTCGAATCCTTGATGCAAGATCAAACGGGTTTTTACCTGCCTTTCAGCCAAATAAATTCGTCAAGTACTTAACGCCCACCTACAAAAGTACTTGCAACTACGTGAGCCTGTTGCAAGCTGATCTGCACAGGCACAGAGTGTAAGTTTCAGAGGGACAATCTGTTTTTCTTCACTTGGAACTTCTCACATGTTATGGGTATGTGAGTGTTTATTTTTTTTAAACTAATTTTGGCCTGTTTTGGTGTTTTGTTTCGTTTTTGGTTTTGCTTTGTTTTTTTGTTTCGTTTTTTAAAAAAACATTCTTGAGCGTCTTGACATTCCCTTTCAGCACCATTTAGACATCTCTTGATGCCACCCATTTTAATTGCAGGTTTCAAAAGATTATCACCTGTGATGCTCTGTGTTTTTTTGCCTGTTTTACAAACTCTCCCGGCCGCAAGACTTCACTGAGATGATCAGGGAGACTTATGGAACAGATAAACAATCCTTAGTCTAATAATCCAACAGGGCTGCTCTTCTCTTCGTATCGTGGACCAAAAATATCATGAACATGTCTATATCATAGTAGATGAGGATGTAGATACTGCAGCGGTAGATGAGAAATTTATATTGCAAGATCCTTTTCATCTAGCTTGAAGCTTCTCAAACACATTTTTGGAATTAGGCTGATTGTAACCATTGACAGTTGTTTCTGCATTAGTGGGTGGATGCTACAGGGCTTGCTTTCCTGAAAAACTTGCCTTCCTAGGAAGCTGCTTTATGCTGACTCAGCCTATTGATCCACTCTAGCTCAGATTCCTGTATTGCAGGCGTTGAACTAGATGACCCTCGGGTCCCCTTTACAGTTCTATGATTACCTATGTCATGGCCAATATTCTTTGTCCCTTCATTCTTTGAATCTTTCCAGACCAGGAAATCCCCTTGCAGGGAACATCACTTTATTTCCAGTTTGTTGAGGCTTAATGATGGTGACAACATGCCCTCTTAATTGTTAGGAAGGCTCCCTTGTTCAGTAAGAAGACCTGAACTAGCCAAGTCAAATTACCAAAATTTGACAGGTGACATCACCTGAGTATGAAGTTAAACCCCACCTAACAAACGAAAGGTCAACCTGCGACAACCTGGGACATGTATGAAAGTTGGTTCTTCAAGGCATGTAGCTGAGTTGTCCTGTATTAATCTGGCCATCTATTTTTATACATTTTGGTAAGCTTTGCTATTTACCGAAAAATCTCACCATTTAAGGAGCCCAGAAAATCATGTCATTGACAATCAAAGCATAAGAACTACCAAATATCTTTGGCAAATAGCCACCTTTCATTCCCCATTTTGCCATTTGCTGTCAATATATACAAAGGAATTTTGAGAAATGACCCAAACAAATCTTGTTCCTCAGCTGTTTACTGGGGATGTCTCGGGACATTTGGTTTCAACAATTCACCCTATTTCCCCCCTTCATTTGCTGGTGAATATTGACAGTCACCCATGCAAGCTCAGAAGTGTCCGGAATCATTTCACATTGCTATACTGTACATGGGACTTTTCTTGCCTGGTTTCTTGAAAGTAGAAACTCCCACTGAGTTCATTGGGATTTAAAGTCATAGAATTGTAGAGGTGGAAGGGAACCTGAGGATCATCCAGTCCAACTTCCTGAAATGCAGGAATATGCAGCTGCCCCATATGGGAATCGAACCTGCAACCTTGGCATTATCAGCACCATGCTCTAACCAACTGAGCTATCCAGGATTTACTCCCTAGTAAGCAAGGGACTCAGGTGGTGCTGTGGGTTAAACCACAGAGTCTAGGGCTTGCTGATCAGAAGGTCGGTGGTTCGAATCCCTGTGACGGGGTGAGCTCCCGTTGCTCGGTTCCAGCTCCTGCCCACCTAGCAGTTTGAAAGCACACCAGTGCAAGTAGATAAATAGGAACCGCTCTGGCGGGAAGGTAAACGGCGTTTCCGTGCGCTGCTCTGGTTCGCCAGAAGCGACTTAGTCATGCTGGCCACATGACCTGGAAGCTGTATGCCGGCTCTCGGCCAATAAAGCGAGATGAGCGCCGCAACCCCAGAGTCTGACACAACTGGACCTAATGGTCAGGGGTCCCTTTACCTTTACCTTTAAGCAAGTGTAGGATTGAAACCTTGACAATAAGCCTGCCTATAATCTATAAAGCTGATAGAGCCATTGCATTTTGAACTCAGAAAAGCAGCAGCAGCAGCAGCAGCAGCAGCAGCAGCAGCAGAAGAAGAAGAAGAAGAAGAAGAAGAAGAAGAAGAAGAAGAAGAAGAAGAAACAGTGATCAATTCAAAGAGAAAGCTTGATGTGCAGCCCTAATAGAAACAGCAAGGGAGAAAAACACTCATAATTCAAATCCTGTACAGACAAGACAGGTTCTGTTTATGAAGGGCTTGGGTGTGTACTATCAGCTACTACCAACTAGTCTTCAGCACAATGCCAGTTCAATCAGAACAGACAGCCCTAATCCTTAGTCACCCAAACTGTATTTGGAGCAGAAAGATTCCAAAGTGGGCATCTTTACATATGCAAACAACATTCCATCAACACACAGCAATTCACCTATGCAAACAAGTCCAGGAATAACCAGCATGTGCATGAGATAATATGTTGTTTGATAATACAGTCACAAATTGCAGAAGCGACAATTACACAAAGCAATGTACATAACTGAGGGGGGAAACCACAATAGGAGGTTGTCTGTCGGAATATAGAAATTGAGCATAATTTGATGGTTCTGATGTCTTCCAAACATCCATCCAGTGCTATTATTGTCTTCAAGCTCTCCCCCACAGAAAAATTACTCAACAGAATTTGGTTGCGTATTTTGCTGAGTTTACTCCACTCGGCTGGATATAAACAAGATGTAATTCAGATCATCTGCCTGAGCAGGAACCACGTTAAAGTTTATTTCCAGCTTCTTTGACTCTCCCTCTCTGTTATACCCATCCATGCTGGGTGAAGACATTTTGCTGCCGGAAGAAGGACTGTGCTAGGGCCGACACTTTAAAAAGTATTGCTGCAGCCATTCAGGCACCAATTCCTACATCGTTCGCCTCTGGACCACTGGTATTCAAGGGCACACCCAAAATTTCAGTTAACACCATTAAAGTGGGTTAAAGTGCTCTGTCGTCTTAGCGCAACAAGTCCACTTTATTTTTTTAAAAAGAAACAGACTTTTTGCAGTTTTGAAAGCAATGGAGAAATGGCTCGAAAAGCATGAGATAAACCTATTCTTAATAGGGAGACGTATAAGCACCAAATAAGCAAATCAGGATGAATGTCTGGATGTGTCCTTTATATTTAAACTGGACTTGGGCTAGACAATCCTTCAAACGGAGGGTTGTCCTCTGTAAAGTAGAACACGCAACCGCTTTGGCACATCACTTGACGTCACTTGTGAGAATGAACTCAAAGTATTGAAAAAAGAGAAAGTTATAGGGATAGAAAGATGTGTCAATTTCAGTCCTCTCGTTTTCTCATTTTCCTAATCTTCAATTCAGTTATCTATATTTTCAGTTCAATTTCTTCAGCATTTTAGTGTGATTTTCTCCTAATAAACACAGTTTTGTATGCAGGTTTCCCCTCCTGAATATAATACATTTGTCTGTTATTTTGACCACTATATTCTTTTTATGCACAGTCCCCCTAATCAATGCATTTTTCTAAACATCATTTAGTGGGTGAACCACATTGCAAAATTCAGGCAAGCACTAATTTTAAAGGATGGCTGTGTTTTGGTTCTCAGATTTGTTTTCCAAGGAGTACATTTGATCGATTAAGCTTTAAATGTGAAGTGAATCAAATTCCTCCCCATTGCCTGTTTTTATCAGACCTAAATTCTCAAACATGTAAAGTAATGTTGCAATTAGAACTTCACAGACACACACAGTTCCTAAACTTCTCCCTTACCATCTATTAGTAGTGTTATTATTACAGACCTTCCAAGTGTCCCTGTTTTCTGGATTTACAGAAGCCATCCCCGTTTCTTATTTGATCCTGGAATGTCCTGCCTTTCCTCCCTATTTTCATCAGAGAAATGTTGGATGGCATGGAGCCCCAAGTCATCTGAGGCAGTTCTGTATAGGGAAGTTGTTTAATGTTTTGTTATGTTTTGATATACAGTGGTACCTCGGTTGTCGAACGTAATCCATTCCAGAAGACCGTTTGATTCCGAAACGTTCGATAACCGAGGCACAATGGGCGGTCTGCAAATTCTATTGAGAAAATGGAGAAACGCACCTCGGAAGCCGTTCGACTTCCGAGGCATGTTCGAAAACGAAAGCATTCACTTTTGGGTTTTCAGCGTTCGGGTTCCGAATCGTTTGGCTTCCAATATGCTCAAAAACCGAGGTTCAACGGTATGTTGGAAGCTGCCCCGAGTGGCTGGGGTAACCTAGTCAGATGGGTGGGGTGTTGTTGTTGTTGTTGTTGTTGTTGTTGTTGTTGTTGTTGTTGTTGTTGTTATGGGATACAGCACCCCTATTTTCATTGGATAAATGTTGGAAGGTATGTTATTAGGCTCAGAGTAGCCTATGAAAATTTTCTGAGTCCCCCTGTACTCAGTGGGGGTTACTCCTGAGTAAGTGTAGATAGAACTGTAGCTATCCTATGCATATTTACTTAGTCTCACTAACATTCGGTGATTCCTACTCCTGTTTAGTATGTTTATGAGCGCTGCCTTAATCATTCCACTGAAGGGGCCTTGTGCAATATTCCAAGGCCTGCCTCTGTCTGCTGGGCACTTTCTTCACTGAGCTCCCCATCTCCTCAGGCTTCAGTGACTGTTTCTCACTTAGTCACCCTACAGCTCAGCGAAGGAGTGGAATCAACTGGCACAGGAGTGCAATTGGCTTTAGTATGTAAAGTACACACGCTCCTTTCACTAAATAAACTTGAAGAAACATTTGCAGTGCAGCTGTGTGCCTACGATGCTGCCTCCTCGGGGCACAAGTAATTGTATACCAACAAGAAAACACTTCTAATTTTCATTCCCAGTGCATGACTGTTGCTTGTCTTGGCATTGCATGAAAGGCCCTGCATCACAGACAAAAACTCCCATTCTTTTTCTTCTGAAGGGAGACACCCGCTAACAAATGAGACCACTTTGTTCTTTACAAAGCCACTAATTTGCAATGACCCGATAGCTTTCTCGCTAGTGGTTCCAATCCTACCTTCAGCACGGAGTCCAGAGTAGCAACAGAAGAGTGTTTTCCAGCCTCTGGGCTGCTCTGCTATGCCCCAAATCTCCAGTGCTATTTTAATATCTACATTAAGCCAGCAGCGGAGCAAGCCAATCCGTCGCCTGCGGCGGCGCACGTGCCCTGCGCCCAGAGGCGGGGAAAGCCAGGGCAGGACGCTACATACATCAACCTTTTATTGGCATCACATACAAACATCGAAAGCAAATCAATACAGAATTACCACTTCCCCAGTGGCACAAAACTTTGATAAAAGAAAGGAGGCACAGCAGTCTATCGTCACATCTCTAGGTCTCCAGGGAGATCAGACGTCTGCAGTGTATTTCGATGACAAAAAACAAATAGAGATATTTAGCCACTAACTTGTTGAGCTACTGATCTTTCTGCAGTAATAGGAAATGTATGACCTCCAACTCTGGTTTCCTTTTTTTTTTTTTTAAATATATCTTTATTGCAATTTTATAACTTTTAACATAACATTAATAAAATACATTTCAATAAACTTCTTTATAATAACAAAACTTTGGATATTTGTATTCTTTTCATACCTCATTCACACCCTCCCACATACCTACCAAGAGTAAAGAATAACAAATAAAAATAAAAATAAAAATAAAATAAACTCACCCCCATCGGACTTCCAACCAGTACCCTTCCATCTATACTATTTTGGATGTACATAACTCCACATTTTCTCTTATTGTCCCTCTTTGACTTACATACATTGGATCTTATTTTCCCCATATATCTTATCATTAAAGCTTATTTAAACATTAATCCTCAAATGCCACCATAGAAATATTATTCTTACTATATTTTTTAACATATTCTCTATAGCCTTTCCATTTTTCCGTAAATTCCCTTTTGGAGTTTCCTCTTAAACTATTCGTCATCTGTGCCAGTTCTGCAAAGTCTTGGAGTTTCTGTCGCCAGTCCTCGATTTTTGGAGAGTCTTTATCTTTCCACCCTTTCGCCACTAATATTCTGGCCGCCGCCGTTGCATATAAAAAGAATTCTTTTTGCTGCTTCGGGATATCTATGGAAAGTATACTCAGAAGGAAAGCCTCTGGTTTTTTTTTGAAAGTCTTACCTAATATTTTCTTTAACTCATCATATATTTCTCCCCAGAAGATCTTTATTTTCCCACATGACCACCACATGTGGAACATATCCCCTCCCTTCTCCCCGCATCTCCAGCACGTATCCGTTAAATTTCTATACATCTTAGCTAATTTCGATGGGGTAAAATACCAGCGATGAACCATCTTCATCATATTTTCTTTAATTCCATAGTTTGCAGTGAATTTCAAATTTACTTTCCATAGATTTTCCCAGTCTTTCAGCATTATTACATGCCCTATGTCTTGTGCCCATCTAATCATAGGAACCTTAACTTCTTCGTCCATCACCTGGTAGTCTAATAAACATTTGTACATTTTGGAAATTAGCTTACTTTTGCTATTTAGCAATTCTCTTTCAAACCTTGAGGCTTCAGGCTCAAAGCCTATTTTTTTATCGTGTTTGTAAATTCCATTTATTTGAAAATAATCTAGCCAACTGTTTAATCTTCCTTTTATTTCTTCGTACTTTCTTAGTTCCATTTGTCCATTATTATTTATAATTAAATCATTATATGTCAACCATCTGGTTTTTGAGTTAACCATTTTTTTAACAGTTACTGCCTCCAGCGGGGAGATCCATCTTGGGGTTTTGGTTTCTAGGTAACATTTATATTTGTTCCAAACCTTCATGAGGACATTTCTAACTATATGGTATGAAAAGCCTTTATGTATTTTAGATTTTCCGTAATTTAAATAGGCATGCCACCCAAACCGTGCGTCATGCCCCTCAATATCTAAAATATCCCGGTTTTGGAGTGTACACCACTCCTTAATCCACAGCAAGCACGAGGCCTCATAATATAATTTCAAGTCAGGTAGATCAAAGCCACCCCTTTCTATCTTATCTATAAGTATTTTGTGTCTTATTCTAGGTCTTTTTCCACTCCATAGAAATTTTGACAGTTCTTTTTGCCAGATGGTAATTTCATTAGTTTTCCTGATAATTGGCGCTGTTTGGAAGAGATAGAGAAATTTAGGTACCACCATCATTTTAATTAATGATATTCTTCCTAAAAAGGATAGGTTTAATCTTGTCCATGATTCTAGCTTTCTCTTTATTTCCTTCCAACAGTTGCCGTAGTTATCGTCATACAGATTTGTATTCTTTGTTGAAATCCAAATGCCTAGATATTTAATTTTTGTATATATTTTTACTTGTGTTGACTTTTCTAGTTCTAATTTGCATCGTTCTGTCATATTTTTAGTTAGGAGTTTTGTCTTATTGAGGTTTAGTTTTAATCCCGATACTTTCCCATAGCTTTGAATTACATCCATTGCTTTAATTAGACTCTGTCTTGGGTTTTCAGTTGTTATGATTAAATCGTCGGCAAATGCTCGTAATTTATAAATTCTATTGCCATGAACTATTCCTTTTATACCCTTCTCTTCTCTAATTCTTTTACAGAGAACCTCTAGCGTTAGTATAAAAATCAAGGGGGATAGGGGGCATCCCTGTCTCACCCCTTTTTTAATTTCGCATTCTTCTGTTAGGTTCCCATTTATGATTATTCTGGCCTTTTGTTTTGTATAGATTGCTTCTACTGCTGTTCTGAATTGATCACCAAATTCCATTTGTTTTAATAATTCTTTTATAAATTTCCAAGAGACTCTGTCAAAAGCCTTCTCCGCATCTATGGCCATAAAGGCCACTGGTTTTTCAATTCGTAGGTCTAAATACTCTATTAAATCTATAATAATTCTCGTATTATTATATATATGTCTTCCGGGTAAGAAGCCTGCCTGGTTTTCATGTATAATCTTTTGTAATACTTTTTTGGATCTTTCAGCCAAGATTTTGGCAAATAATTTATAGTCGTTATTTAATAACGCTATTGGTCTGTAGTCTGCTACCATTTGGTTATCTCCACCCTGCTTCGGAATCAGCGTTATAAGGCTCTCCTTCCAGGAATCAGGCATGTCTTCTCCCTTCATTATATCATTCATGATGTTTTTCATTGGCTCTAACAGAATTTCTTCAAACTTTTTATAGAATATTGCAGGAAGCCCATCCGGACCTGGAGCTTTCCCGGTCTTTGTTTCCTTTATGGCCATTTGAATTTCATATGGCGTTATTGGGCCATTTAATCCCTCTCTTTGTTCGTCAGTAATCTTATTCAGTGTGTTTTTATATAAGTATTTCCTTACTTCTTCCGTGGTTTCTGTTCCTTCATCATAAAGATCCCTGAAGAAGTCGATAAAACCTTTCTCAATTTGTTCTGTATTGTTTATTACTTTCCCTTTCATCTTAATTGTATTTATGAGTCTTTTCTCTTCTCTTTTTTTAAGTTGCCAAGCAAGCCATTTGCCCGGTTTATTAGCATGTTCGAAGGCATTTTGTTTCATTATTCTTAATTTGTCTTCTACTTCTTCACTAATTATCATAGAGTATTGGGATTGTAGTAATTTTATATTTCTTATAATTTCTTTATCATTAGGTTTTTTGTATAACTCTCTCTCTTTTTCCCTAATCTCCTCTTGAATCTTTTCCTTTTTTTCCTCTTTTTGCTTTTTCCGAATTGAACATTGCTGAATAAAAAACCCTCTAATCACAGCTTTCCCCGCATCCCATACTACTTGAGGTCGTGTGCCTTTATTTAAATTTAATTCGAAAAATTCTTTAAGAGCTTTTTTAGCCTGATCTATAATTTTTTCATCTTTCAATATATATTCGTTTAGTCTCCAGCTAATCCGTTTCCTTTCTCCCCAAGTCATTATCATATGTACTGCGCTGTGATCTGCTATGGTCTTTGGCTGTATTTCCACTTTGGTTATTTTGGTTGTTAGGTCTTTTGTCAACCATATTGCGTCTATTCTTCCGGCAGAGTTGTTTGGGTATGAGAAGTAGGTATAGTCTTTTGTGGTTGGATTGTGTAGTCTCCATGCGTCCTGCAGTCTGAATGATTCTATTAATCGAAAGAATGTTTGTGGTAGTTTTATTTGTTTCTTTTTAACTGTCCTTTTAGATCTGTCTAGGTCTGGATTTACCACTCCATTTTGGTCTCCTAATAAAATTATCTTCCCTCCAATTAGTTCTCCCAAATCTCTTTCTAATTTTTGATAGAACTCACTTTTCTTCCCGTTGGGTGCATATAGCCCAACTACAAAAAAATTTTCTCCTTGGACCACTATTTGTATCACTACAACTCTTCCCTGTGTGTCTTTGTATATTAGTTTCGGTTCTAAATAAGATTTAGCATAAATCACTACACCGTTCTTTTTGGTATTATTTGCTGATACAAATTCTACTCCTAATTTCTTATTAGACAAAACTCTAACATGTTGAGATGTAACATGTGTTTCTTGCAGGCAAATTAGATCTAATCTCTGTTTGGTAAGTATGTGTTCTACTTTATTTCTTTTTTTCTTGTCGTTTAAGCCATTCACATTCCATGTTATTATTTTGACATTCATTACACCCTTATTGTTTTTATGGTCAGAAAGCCTTTAAGACTAAAGAAAAATAAAAAAAGTTAAAACACTTAGAATAACTTTTTAAGTTTGGATTATCCTATGGCATTAACTGTTCCAATACTTCTTCCTCCTCCTGTTGCTTTGATACCTCATCTGCTCCTCCCTCTGGATGCCCCTTCCTTCCCAATTCCACTCTGTATGTTCTCCAGAATCTATCAGCGTCATTCCATGTCTCAAACCTTCTCCTTTTCCCCTTAAAGAAGAATGAGATCCCTTCTGGGAATTCCCATCTATGGGTAATGGATTTTTTTGCCAATGCTTCTGCTAAAGGTTTATATTTATCTCTCTTTCTCAAAAGTCTGTTAGGAATTACTTTATGGATTATGATATCTGTGTCCTGTATTCTCAGCTTGTTCTTACTGCTATTTTGCAATATTTTGTTCCTTATTGTCATGTTAGAGAATGTTACCAGGCAGTCTCCAGGCCAATTATTTTGTTTTGCAATTCTAGATCTAACCCGAAACACCCTCTCTACTTGCTTTCCTGTTTCTTGTTCGTCCGATCTTAACCATTTGGCAACTTCTGATATTATCTTTTGTTCTAAATTTTCATTTGGTTCTTCCGGGACAGATCTAAACCTCAATGTCCGTTCCCTCCTGTGCATTTCGATCATGGCGATCGCATCAAGAACCGCCTCATGTGTTTCTTTCATCTCACCAATATCTTTCTTCACTTTTTCTAATTCCCCCTTTTTTTCCTTACTTTCTTTTTGTACCTTCCTTAATGACTCCTCTGTAGCTATTGTTTTCCCTTTTAGTTCTTGTATTGTTTTTGTTAAATCAAGGTTTTTGACTACCAATTCATTCATTCTCCCATTCATCTCTAATACCAATTTGGCATTTTCATCGATTTTCTGTCCCATCTTGTCTAATTTATCATCTGTGACCTTAGTATTTTCATTCAACTCTTTTTTGATTTCCGCCAATTCTTTGGTATTTACATTCATTTCCTTTTTTATTTCAGCCAAATCTTTTTTCAATCCCATGAGTATTTCCCTCATTTCTGTATTCATATCTGATTCTAGGGTCGAGTTTCTTCTAAAAGTATTTTGTGTTTGCACAGATGATAGATTGGTACTTTTCTTAGCAATATTTGTCATCCCTTTCAATCGTAAAGGGGAAAAAAAATTTTGATTTTTGATATTGCTGGATTCAGAATTGCCGCTGGTCAATTCACACATACATGCCTCTTACAGTACAGTTCTAACATACAATTACAATACAGTTCTAGCATACATTTACAGTACAGTTCTAACATACATTTGGCAAGATAAACAAATTATAAATTATTTCGAGTTCAATACAAATTGTGTCACATTCTGTTCAATTTACCATTTAAGTTTACCATTCAAAGGAATGGATGCTTTTGATTGTTGAATTCTGGAGTCCTCTTTGAAAAGTCAAGGCATCTGGAAACTGTTTTATTCTGCGTGGTATGTTGTAAACTCTGCGTGCTGTGCTGTAAACTCTGCTGTACGTGCTGTGCTGTAAACCTTTTCTCTGAATGTTCTTTTATCTCCTTCCTGCGTTTTTATACGATTTCAGCAAGCTCTGTTAAATGTGAATCTTTATGCAGAGTGATGGTTCCAATACATCAGTACACCAATAAGGTCTGGGTGGGGTTTAGTTCTTGTTGCTGCTTTTCTGCTTTCCTCCAGTAAAAGATTAACAAGTGGATTATCAGATAGATAGATTGTCGCTGAGCATTTAGGGATACAATGTTATTACAAGGTTTATCGCAACATTATTTCATCACCTCCTTTCCTCCCTTTAGCTGTTTGGTAATCCCCTCTCTGATAATTGTACTGCTAGAAGCGTTCTGACGCTCCCCTGTATTTTTTTTGGGGGGTGAGGTGTTCTTTTCCCAGCAGGCAAATAGCTGGTTAGCTAGTTCAAAGTAATCTCTCCCACCAAAGCAGCAGCTGCATTCGTTTCGTACCCTATACTGCCTTAACTCGCCACAGAGAGGAAAAAGGCTTTACTTTTTGGCAAAGAGTTTTAAATCATTAATTCTTTTCCCCTGTGATCTCTCTCCAAAGGTCTGGAGCAGCTTTGGTCATCTTCACAACTTACATTACTCTCCGTCCCTCCATTTTGTAACTCCGATTCCTTAGCGTTTCGGCTGGGCGGGTCACTCTTTCTCTTCCTCTTAGCCTTCCTTACCCTTTAAACTTTAACGTCTTTAACCTTTAATCTTTAATATCTTTGATTCTATTTGGGCACACTTATATATTCTTCCCTTTACCTTGTTTAAGTTCCTGAAACGAGAAGTCGAATCTTTTGGATGCGTTGGGTATGGCCCCCTCCTTCACAGCGTCTTTTAGGAACACGCCGTGCTTCTCTTTGGCGCTCCGGTGGCCTCGCGCTATTTTTATTTGCCTTATCCGCTTCAGCTGTTGCTGATTATCTCTAAGAAAATTAGCGTTCGTGGCCAACCTTTGCCAGCGTTCTGCCAGTCCGCTGGCTACTGCCGCTCTGGCGTGCCGTTCTTTCCGTCAGGGTTTACCGCAAAAACTGCTCGCGGTGTCGGGCTTTCTCTCAGCGGGGCAGGATAGCTGAATCGGCGTCTGTGGTCTCCTTAAGCACGGAGAACCCCTCCAACGCCTCAGCGAACCTCTTCAGGCACAGGGACAACCTCCCGCACCTTTAGAGGGGTTGTGAAGCCCAACAACCCCCCTTTTTAGCCCCCCTTCGAGTGCTCGCCTCTCGGTGAAACCGAGCCGAGCGACCGCTTGCAGTCCGCGGAAACCGGAAGTCCCCCCAACTCTGGTTTCCATTTGGGGATGCAGAGTTGATCTAGAAATTGCTGACGGAGATCATCATATAGTTTACAATTAAGAACCATATGTGTAAGGCTTTCCACCAGGTGGTCTTCACATGGGCAAGTTCTTTCTCCTTCCACCCTGCCTGAGAACCTTCCCCAAAGGAGGTTGACAAATCTGTCAAGCTAGCTTTCTCTCAGTTACTTTTCCCCCTTTCTCAATTTGGGTTTCCTACATTTCTGCAACAGCTTCTGGTTTTTTTTTTAAAGTCCTCAAAAACTTGTGTAGTTCCCCTAATATAAACATTTTTGTATGCAATTTTGTTTTACACACATACAGGAGAACACACACACAATTCACCCTAATATAATGCATGCCATATATATTATTTCCATATGCATTTATGCACACTTTCCTCTGGTATATGCATTTTTGGTACACATTACTTGGCTGGAGAACTGCATTGCGAAATCTTAGCAGCAATAGCTCTGCATACATGTAATGCATGAAAATTGCTCGTGCGAGAGAATGCTGCAAAACCAAAAGGATATGTTTCTGTGATGTGTGTAGAAGATAGTAAAATAAAATTTTAAAAAGTGACAGAGCAGAAGTAGGGTCGCTGAAGAGTGGGGCAAATTTTTGGGTTATCTAAAAAAGAGGTGTGACCTGAACAGGCTACATGCTCTGCAATAGCTCTTGCAGAAAATTGTGAACTAGTGAAAAACTAATTTTTAAGCAAAATAAATGCCAATCGAATGGATCTTTAACATTTGGTTTCAGAGCTTAAAAAGAAAAGGAAAACAATAACAACAACAGGAATATGGTACCGGTAATTGGAATTGGAATATTATATTATATATGAGTTATCATGTGATGCAATGGAGTGCTAGCTGAGGGAAGTCAATTTAGGTACAAAATCTACACAAAATTAAGTATGAAAAAAAATATGTATCAGTTGGTTTGTTTATAGACTATTATTTAGTTGCTGGAGATAAAGAATTCAATGTGTTATGAAGAAATCTGTGTAGACATGCATAATAATTTTTTATTTATGTATACATTTATGTATTTTTGTGTTTGTTAGTTTTTGCCCTTTTGTGATCTCTTTTCTTTCTCTTTGTAAAATGAAAAATGAATAAACAGAAATTGGAAAAAAAGTGACAGAGCAAGGAAGACATAAAGCTGAAAAGGTGTCAGACTGAGGCTGATTTCATGTTTAAATGCAAATTTGCTTTCAAAATAATTCTGTAAGGCAAAACAGTGCCACATGATCATTTTAGGTCTACTCTTAAAAAAAAGCACCATTTAATTTAATGGGGTTTGCTTCCTATTACCGTAAGTGCCTTCCTTACTCCTTGCCCTGGTCCATTATTCACAGTGATCTAACTCCTGTTGTGTAAGGAGTGCTCAGTAGCTTTAAATTAACATAAATGGAGAGATTTGCTGAGTGACAACTCTATCTGTGCAAACAATCATCATTGTGTCATTTGTTATTCCATAGATCACTTTATTTGATAGTATGTACCCTGCTCTCGCTCTATACATGCTGCAGAGAAGAGATGCTTACACTAACAAAAATCATGCTTACTCAGATGTTACATTATATGGTATTGATGATGGTGATTTAATCAGTTTATATCCTGCGCTTCCTCCCCGCCCCCTCCTGGGGTGGCTAACACATCAATGCAAAAAAAAACCCCACACACTTTTTTTTAAAGGCATTCTAAAAACAATCTAAAAAACATCGCTATTTTTCTAGAAAAAAAGGTGCCAGAACTCACCATGAAACTCCTTATGTTCTTTTATAATGGCAATGGCGCCCACCTGAGAGGTGCCAGAACTCAAGTTCTGGCTGAAAAAAAGTCCTGCCAAAAAAAAACACTTTAAAAACATTATCTCAACCAGCGGTTTCGGGGCGAGAGGCACACCTCACCAGGAAGGGAATTCTATCAATGGGGAACCACCACTCAAAATGCTCTGTTGGGCAACAAGGCCTCATTTGCCACTTGTAGGGTCACAGATGGGTGATAATGGGAGAGGCGCTCTTCGGTACTTCGTCCAAGATAATTAGGACTTTATATGCTAGGACAGTAAGCCCGTAAGCGGTTACATTCCGGGGAGCACACCTAAACCCAAAATCTCATATAGTCAAAACACATTGGGTACAGCAGTGGGTGGGATTGGCAAAGTCTATTTTCCTGGACACCCACTCCCTTTCCGCCCTCTTTTTTATTTTTTTAAATGCCAAGTGAGGAAAGCTCAGTGCACACAAGGCTTACCCCAGCTCACACAACCAACTTCAGCTCCCACTTACCTGATTCGCTCCAGAAGAACACCATGGTCAATGGTGTCAGAAGGCATTGAGAGATCAAGAAAACCAACAAGAGTTGCAGTCCGTCTTTCTCTTTCCCAACAGAGGTAATCAATCAGGGCAACCAAGGCTGTTTTGGTACTTAAAACCAGGTTTCGCACCAGATTAGCAAGGAGCTAGATCAGGACCCAGGTGGCGCTGTGGGTTAAACCACAGAGCCTAGGGCTTGCTGATCAGAAGGTCGGCGGTTCGAATCCCTGCGATGGGGTGAGCTCCCGTTGCTCGGTCCCAGCTCCTGCCCACCTAGCAGTTCGAAAGCACGTCAAAGTGCAAGTAGATAAATAGGAACCGCTGCAGCGGGAAGGTAAACGGCATTTCCGTGTGCTGCTCTGGTTCGCCAGAAGTGGCTTAGTCATGCTGGCCACATGACCTGGAAGCTGTACGCCGGCTCTCGGCCAATAAAGTGAGATGAGCGCCGCAACCCCAGAGTCAGACACAACTGGACCTAATGGTCAGGGGTACCTTTACCTTTACCTTTATGCAGGGTACATGCAGTTCCCTTTTGTGAAGAAGGCCTTAATTTATGGTATTAGAATGCAAGACTCTGGACTGTAGACTTACTTGCTCACCTCCATGCAGGTTGCCAATTTATTTTATTTTTGCTTCTCTAACGTGATCTGATTCCCTCCTACCTGCCTTAAACATTGTGCAACGGACAGGTGAGCCCGGAGTTCTGTGTCTGAGTCAACAGGCTGTTCACATGCCCCAGCCAGGTCTGACTGGGTTCAGAATTAGCCAAGACAAGTTTTGCACATCCTTAACTGGCCAGCCTTCTTTGTGATGCCTTTTTTAATGGCTGTTAAGACAGTTAAACCTTTTTACTGTAAAGCAGCTGTCCTCCCACCCTCCTTGACAAGTGAGAAGAAAGATCCTCAGGGCATGCGCCCAGGTGTATTTATAGAAAAATCCAAAGCTATTTGTGTTCATTATAAATTCTTCACTTGCCTAACAGAATAAGAAAAATCCCCACCTTTGTCTAACACATTGCTGAGCAAGGAAATACCAATAAGTAGCAATTACAGTGACAATACTGATTTACTTAGTGGTGCCGGGTATTTTCAGCAGTTTGTCACACCCTTTTGCAAAAAGGTGCAAAATTCTGTATAAGGAGGCAGGGGAGAGAGAAAGAGGGAAGAGTGGCTGGTTACATGTCAGTAGGGAAGGATCTATTCATTTTAGTGCTCTTGGTTTATCATTTTTCCAATCTTAAATTCAGTCCTCCACATTTCTGTGTATTTATTTTTTTTAAAAATCCTCATAAAAATCCATCAGCATTTTAGTACAAATTTCTCCTAATGAACATATTTTTGTATGCAGCTTTGACAGATGCACACATTTTTTTGTAAGAAAATTTCCCTATTTTTTAAGATACTTTCACCAATACCGTATTTTTCCATGTACAAGATGATGTTTTTTGCTTTAAAATATTGCTTTCTTAATTTAGGGTTCAGAGAAATAGGGGTCGTCTTATACATGGGGGCATCTTATACACGGAAAAATACGGTATAGTAATTCTTATGCACACTTTCCCCTAGTCTATGCATTTCTGTATACCCATTGGTTGGAAAACTGCATTGAAAGATTCGAATAACTGAATTTTGAAGAAAAGCTGTGCTTCAGTTCTCATATTCTTTAGGGATGTACAAATTTGATAGATTCACTATTAAATGTGAATCTATCTCCTCTGAGGTTCTTTACAATCAAGCGGTGTATCAGTTTTATGAAGCAAATATGACATTTTGAAATAAATAAATAAGAACTGAAACAAATTTCTCCTCCAGCCCTACATTTCAGATTAGGGCTGAAGAGACCTATGTTGGAATCTCCACTCACTGCTATGAGCTCGTTCCTCCTTCTCAACCTAACTCTCCTTATGTAGTCACCAAGTTATATAATTCCCAGCAACCCTATATTTTCTACAATAATGTATTACAGTGGTACCTCTAGTTACGAACTGAATTCGTTCCGGAGCCCCGTTCTTAACCTGAAACTGTTCTTAACTAGAGGCGTGCTTTCGCCACCGGCACACGATTTCCGTTCTCATCCTGGGGCAAAGTTCTCAACTTGAGGTAACTCTTCCAGGTTAGCGGAGTTTGTAACCTGAAGCGTTTGTAACCTGAGGCGTTTGTAACTCGAGGTACCACTGTATTCTCCTAAAATAAGGCGTAGCCATAAAATAAGCCGTAGCAGGATTTCTATGCATTTGTGAAATATAAGCCATACCCCGAAAATAAGCCATACCCCAAAAATAAGACATAGTGAAGCGGCGCCTCTCCCTTAAGATGGCCTGGATAGGCATGGCTATGCAGCGTACCGACGCGGAGCGGTTAAAATAAGACATCCCCCGAAAATAAGCCATACTGTGTTTTTTTGAGGGGGGAAAATATATAAGATGGTGTCTTATTTTAGGAGAAACACGGTATATGCCGCCCATTTGACTGGGTTGCCCCAGCCACTCTGGGCAGCTTCCAACAAATTAAAACATCAAACACAGCAAAACATCAAATATTAAGAACTTCTCTCAGGTGAGTGCGGTACAAATAATAAAGTTGTTGTTGTTGTTGTACATGGTCAGAGCTGTTTGGCCTTTTTAACATATGAGGAAACGTAGGCAAAATTGCTACTGTTCTGGAAGTTGGGAAATAAGAGATAAGTGGAATTGTGATCATTCCTCAGTCAAGGTGCCACCACTGAGGAGGCTCCTCTGCCGTAGACACCAACCAATTCTCAGATGGTGGGAGCATCTGAAGAAGAGCATCTGAACATCCGAGTTGTGTGGGGAAGTGCACATGAAGACAAGTGGTCCTTTGAAACTCAGTCCCAAGGGCCTGCAAGGTCAAAAGCAGCACTTTAAATTGGGAGTAAGCCAGGGACCCAGGTGGCGCTGTGGGTTAAACCACAGAGCCTAGGGCTTGCTGATCAGAAGGTCGGCGGTTCGAATCCCTGCGACGGGGTGAGCTCCTGTTGCTCGGTCCCTGCTCCCGCCCACCTAGCAGTTCAAAAGCACGTCAAAGTGCAAGTAGATAAATAGGAACCGCTCTGGCGGGAAGGTAAACGGCGTTTCCGTGCGCTGCTCTGGTTCGCCAGAAGCAGCTTATTCATGCTGGCCACATGACCCGGAAACTGTACGCCGGCTCTCGGCCAATAAAGCGAGATGAGCGCCGCAACCCCAGAGTCGGACACGACTGGACCTAATGGTCAGGGGTCCCTTTACCTTTACCTTTATAGATGCCATGTGACAGGCTCTGTTAAAGGAAAGCATCTGTGATTCTAGGTCTAGGAAAAGCTGGCAACCCTCATCCGTGCCCTTATAATCCAACAATCAGTCAGAGCAAACTGTTTCTCAAGCCTCTATTGCAACAGCTATCAAATGAATAAACAACACAATAGTTTATATATCCTCCTCCCTTCCCCAGGTAGGTGTGGTTTCTAGTAAATGCATTCCAGATACCTGGGCAATGTCTTCTGACAAGCTATTGAATTAACTTGAATTGCTTCACTCCAGGTAATTAGAGCTCCAAGATCTATTTGGGTATTACAATGATTTTAAGGGCAATGTCCGTGTTCCTGTCTCAGTCCAGAAAACTGCATCTGGTGCTGCTAGCCGGAAGGAAACGGGGATGTTGTAAACAGGCCCTGGATTTCCCCAGGCTGTAGCGTTGCAATATTTGAGGGATATCTCCAGAGCACTATTCCATTTGCATCCTTCAAGAAAGTCAAAGTTACCTGTGTGGTTCTACCTCACTGCCACTATTTCATCCTCACAGCAACCTTGCTAGTCTGAGAGATAGGACCTGGCACAAACTCGTCCCAGTGAGCTTCACGGATAAGCAGGGCTTTGAACTCAGGTCTTAACAGCTGTAGTTGAATGCTACCCATTATGCCGTGCTGACTGTCAGGTGCTCTAATGGTCTTCATTTACAGAGGAGAGGCTTGGGTAGTGGCTCCAAAATGAAGGGAAATTCCTTTCCTGAGGGAAAGAGGAATATGTACTCCAAAACAAGTATTAACATATTTCTTCAAATTAAAATATTCCCTTGCCCTGAATGCATTATTGCATAATGATTGCACAATAGCCAGGGCAGCTTTTTTTATATATTAAAAAAATGGCTGTATGATCCTGCCAACCTAGCAGTTCGAATGCACGTCAAAGTGCAAGTAGATAAATAGGTACCGCTCCAGCGGGAAGGTAAACGGCGTTTCCGTGCACTGCTCTGGTTCGCCAGAAGCGGCTTAGTCATGCTGGCCACATGACCCAGAAGCTGTACGCCGGCTCCCTCAGCCAATAATGCGAGATGAGCGCCGCAACCCCAGAGTTGGTCACGACTGGACCTAATGGTCAGGGGTCCCTTTACCTTTACCTTTATGATATGCCAAGGCCCAAGACAACTTTTCTCCCACAGCCTATTGAGAAAATCTTAAGTCCAGCTCTCGCTAGAAGAGCTAAGTATTGGTCTGCTATTTTCTTTGTGACCACACCCACACTATACATTTAAAGCACCATGATGCTACTTTAAATAGTCATGGCTTCCCCCAAAGAATTCTGGGAGCTGTAGTTTGTTATGGGTGCTGAGAGTTATTAGGAGGCCCTATTCCCCTCACAGAGCTACAATTGACACAATTCCTGTGAAGGAGGATTGTAGCTCCATTGAGGCAACAGGGATCTCCTAAAAAGCGCCTTTAACAAACTACATTTCCCAGAATTTGTTGGGGGAAGCCATGACTGTTTAAAGCAGTATCATAGTGCTTTAAGTGTATGGTGTGATTGTGGCCCAGGAAGAAGCAAAAATGCCTCTAGATATGCAAAGTGGGAGCTTGTTGTTGTTGTTCAGTCGTTCAGTCGTGTCCGACTCTTCGTGACCCCATGGACCAGAGCACGCCAGGCACGCCTATCCTTCACTGCCTCTCGCAGTTTGGCTTGGGAGTCGCATAACTTGATATCCTCCAACATTTCTCTGATGGAAACAGGGGCGTCCTAAGGAAAAGGGGGCGCTACTAATCCACAATTCAGAAATGCTAGGGTGCTCAAAAATAATCCAGGAGCTTTGTTCTGTCTTTTAGGAGACAACACACTAGTAACAATGGGAGATGGCAGACACAAGAGTTGTGAAAGGCATTTTCATTAGATTATGTCATGGGGTGAACAGTTTGTAACAGTTCTCATTCTGACATATAAAGCAATTAAGCACCACCTGTTATTGCTGGCTCTAAAAGTAGAGCTTGGCACCCCAATCCTAAGCACATTTATTTGGAAGTGTCTCTTGATTTCAGTGGATCTTACTTCCAAATTTTCTGAATGGCAGCCACTGAGAGCAAAGAGCAGGCAGTCAAAGAAATTAAACACAGACATACAAGCTCAATACTTGACCATGTGAGTCGCATCCATATTGGCATGGTGTGCCACTTTTCAAATATAACTGGGATATACCACCTGAACCTTTCTAATAACCCTGAATCTGTATAATAATAATAAATATATTTATGCTGTTAAGCATGGACCAACATAATGCATACTGGCCTGGGTCACACACAGCGGTAAGCCAAAATCATACCCTCCAACATTTATCCGATGAAAATAGGGACGTCCTAAAATATCATCAATATTATCATTATACCCTGCCCATCTGACTGGGTTGCCCCAGCCACTCTGGGCGGCTTCCAACATATTTAAAAACATAATAAAACATTAAACATTAAAAACTTCCCTATACAGGACTGCCTTCAGATGTCTTCTAAAGGTTGTACAGTGACTTATCTCCTTGGCTTGGGAGTCGCATAACTTGATATCCTCCAACATTTCTCTGATGGAAACAGGGACGTCCTAAGGAAAAGCGGGACATTCCGGGATCAAATCAGAAACCGGGACGACGTCTGTAAATCTGAAACTGTCCCTGGAAAATAGGGACACTTGGAGGATCTGCAAAATGTGTCAGACAGCAAATGACAGATCCTGACGCCCAGAGAAAATAGTGCAGCCCCATTTCTCCTACCTCAGTCCTGCTGCTATGGTCCTCACTACCAGAAGCTGAGCCGTGGTTTGGATTAGTGCTGCGTGTAAACCTGGGCTCATGGTTTGTCTCCCCATGAGCAGTAAACCCCAAACAAACCTTGGTCGCTGTTCGTGGTTTATTTGGAGCAGGACTAGCCATGAGCCCAAGTTTATGCTTAGCACTAAGCCAAACCATGTCGTAGATGTGGGTATTGTGGGGGGAAGTGAAGTGGCAGCTTAATTTTCACGCTGGGACTCACCATTCATAGTAAGGCTTTGTTTGCTTAACCGTTAAGTGTGAACAAGGCCATGGTCAAGGCTTCATTTGCTTGCATATCCATCAGGTTGCTGCCCTTTGTTTTTTGTTTTTTTAAAAATCATTTGTAAACCACATATTTGTAAGCCACAAATCTCTTTTGGCTTGGTGCCATTCGCCCTCGTAACACTAAAACGTGGTTTAGGGTTACAGGTAAACACAGCCATACTCAGCGATCCAAATAAAAGAAAGGCCATTATGAGGGTAGATGCTCATGCCCTATAGTGTCCAGAGCGTTTCTTTAGCATGAAAAGGATTGAGGTGTAACATCAAAGTTTGGGCACATTGAGGCTTCAGTTGTAAGTGAGCACCATGTGTTTCTGTGTGTGGTTATTTGGAGGAAAGTACGGTACCAGGTGGCGCTGTGGGTTAAACCACAGAGCCTAGGACTTGCTGATCAGAAGGTCGGCGGTTCGAATCCCTGCGACGGGGTGAGCTCCTGTTGCTCGGTCCCAGCTCCTGCCCACCTAGCAGTTCGAAAGCACGTCAAAGTTGCAAGTAGATAAATAGGAACCGCTCTGGCGGGAAGGTAAACGGCGTTTTCGTGCGCTACTCTGGTTTGCCAGAAGCGGCTTTGTCATGCTGGCCACATGACCCGGAAGCTATATGCCGGCTCTTGGCCAATAAAGCGAGATGAGCGCCGCAACCCCAGAGTCGGACACGACTGGACCTAATGGTCAGGGGTCCCTTTACCTTTACAGTATCTGCAGCTTAGTCATGCTGGCCACTTGACCCGGAAGCTGTAAGCCGGCTCCCTCGGCCAGTAAAGTGAGATGAGCGCTGTAACCCCAGAGTCATATGCGACTGGACCTAACAGTCAGGGGTCCCTTTACCTTTACCTGCAGGGAGGGGGGCAGCTTCTTCCTTTCTGCTTCTTCTGTTTCTTCCTTTCTGCAAATGCCACCCCACCTTAACGTTATGGGCAAACCTGGGAGTCGGAATTCTTTGTTTGCTTCCTAATACGTAGTCTGCCCTAAGTGGTGATTTATTATTTTGCTTGTTCAGGAGAGGCTGGAAAGGGAACAATATACAAAATGGAAGGGAGTTTATAAAGGTTGCTTGCCAGCCTCTGGTCTAGATACTGCTAAATCATCTCTGACAACCAGAGATTACTTGCCTCCCTCAGGCTAAGAGGCATCTAACCAAAGAGCATTGTCAGGAAATTGTGCTACATGTTGCATCAGAGTGAACTTTTAAAAAGGCATTTCCTGGGGAAAGACACTCCAAGTGCTGTTTTTGCCTCTCTCACACTGCGTATGTGAAACCAAGAAATACAGCTTTAGATATGCTCATAACAGGCTTTAGCCTGGAGAAGAGAAGGTTAAGGGGTGATATGATAGCCATGTTCAAATATATAAAAGGATGTCATATAGAGGAGGGAGAAAGGTTGTTTTCTGCTGCTCCAGAGAAGAGGACACGGAGCAATGGATTCAAACTGCAAGAAAGAAGATTCCACCTAAACATTAGGAAGAACTTCCTGACAGTAAGAGCTGTTCGACAGTGGAATTTGCTGCCAAGGAGTGTGGTGGAGTCTCCTTCTTTGGAGGTCTTTAAGCAGAGGCTTGACAGCCATCTGTCAAGAATGCTTTGATGGTGTTCCTGCTTGGCAGGGGGTTGGACTGGATGGCCCTTGTGGTCTCTTCCAACTCTATGATTCTATGATTCTAAGACTGATTAATAGTGATGTAGGAAGAAACATTAAAAATCTTTAATCCCCCACCATAAATGCTAAAAGTAAAGGTAAAGGACTCCTGGACGGTTAAGTTCAGTCAAAGGCGACTATGGGGTTGCGGCGCTCATCTCACTTCAGGCCAAGGGAGACCAAGGGTCTGTTTGTCCACAGACAGTTTTCCGGGTCATGTGGCCAGCAGGACTAAACTGCTTCTGGTGCAATGGAACACCGTGACAGAAACCAGAGCGCATGGAAACGCCGTTTACCTTCCCACCACTATTTATCTATTCACACTGGTATGCTTTCCAACTGCTAGGTTGGCAGAAGCTGGGATAGCACCCTATCATGCAGATTCGAACTGCCGACCTTCCGATCGGCAAGCCCAAGAGGTTCAGTGGTTTAGACCACAGCGCCACCTGCTCCCAATAGCTGCTACCCCTTCCCTAACTCCCCATACACACTGTATAATGGGAGGGAATAGATGTATATTACCCAAGGGAAGCTAAGAACAGAAAGGGGTGGGTCAAGGACACAAAATGTTTGTTTGCCAGTTACATCCCTCATCAGCTGTGGGTTTAAATAAACATTCTGCAAATGTTTTGTTCATCGCGTTACTTAAACAATGCTTTGTTATATGGGTTACAATGTGTATTTCTCTGTGCTTTATAGCTCTTGATGCAGAGCACAAATACAGTTGCGACCACCCTTTGTGTATAGGAATTTTCAAAGGCAAAATGGTAAACTTCAAGGAATCACCTTTGTTCTGATAACTGGCAACACATCACAGCGGGTGATATCAGATTCCATCTCAGATCACCTGATATTGGTTTCATAATTTGTCACGAGGCCCATGAACACTTCAAAGAGATAAAGAGGGGTGTGTGCTTATCTGCAGGCAGCAGGGATATTCCTGTGCTTGTTTTTAAAATTAGGAGGTCCGTGTTAGCAGCTGCATGTTTTCTTAATGAAATCAAGGGCACAATGTATGTATAGGGCTTTATAAATGGAGGACCCCTGGAGTTTTTTTGTTCTACAAGTGAAGGATATAAATGGCTAATTGTATAGTTTTGCCAGGGAAGAAGCCCGGCTCGATGCCAAGTTATAGAGTGTTATTATAACAATTAATACTCTGGCTAGTTTATGACTTTCGGTATCAATACCAACCATAACAATGTTAATCACATGGAAGTGGTTAACAAACAAACAGTTCATGTACATTTATTTGTTATTCTCATGGCAAATGCAATTCATTTTAAAAGCCCAGTTGATCAGGATGAATTTTTTTAAGCCAAAAATTGATAATAAAATGAACAGCTTAAGACAGGAATAGGCAAACTCGGCCCTCCAGATGTTTTGGGACTACAATTCCCATCATCCCTGGCCACTGGTCCTGTTAGCTAGGGATGATGGGAGTTGTAGTCCCAAAACATCTGGAGGGCCGAGTTTGCCTATGCCTGGCTTAAGAGATAAGCAGTGACACATAAGTAGATACATAAGTAGATTCAGTCCGTCACTATATTTATATCCCACTTTTCCTTCAAATGAGTTCAAGGTGGGATAAAAATTGAATGAATGAATGGATGGATGGATGGATGGATGGATGAATAAGTGAATGAGCAAAAAGGCCACCGTTGGCGACTTAGATTGTCTCTACTTCTGTCTCACTGCTTATCACTTATCGGTAAGTATCACCTGATTTGTTATCCCCTATTAGGCTTCTAAACCATCTATCATATTTTTGCCTTTCTATAAATACAGAAAAATGAAGAACTTTAATTCATAATTCTGATCAGGGTACAGAGCACTGATGTACCTTGACCTACTGTCTAAATAAACCAGGTCAACCAAGCACAGTATCGCTATGGTATTACATAATATTTTGCAATGCCTGAGGCAATTACAGATTTAATTAGCGCATCACCCTGCAATTCCAAGAAGTGTTACGTAAATGTTTATACTGGTGGAGATGAACATTACGCAGCCCTTTTTTTAAAGAGATGTCATATTTAATGAAATGCATTCGTTTATCCTTAAGTAATTACAGGGGTGCAGAACATGAGAATCAGATCGCACCCGCAACCACACACATGGCTAGGAGGTGGCAGGCATCACCACTGACATTATTGGGGCCTTTTACCCTGAGACTCAGTGGAAGAGAAGAAGAAGAAGAAGAAGAAGAAGAAGAAGAAGAAGAAGAAGAAGAAGAAGAAGAAGAAGAAGAAGTTTGGATTTGATATCCCACTTTATCACTACCTGAAGGAGTCTCAAAGGAGCGGAGAATGGAACCCGGTTCACCAGATTACGAGTCTACCGCTCTTAACCACTACACCACACTGGCTCTCCCTCGCTGTGCCTGTGGAATATTTCGCATGTTGTGCTAATCAGAATGCTTAGCCTGAACTGATGAAGCTATATAGCGAAACCTGTGAGTAATCCGGAAGACAGGTCTTCTTCGTCCTTCTCATGTGCCACTTGTGTTGATTTCGGCTGGATGGTGATGTTGCAAGACTCATATAAATATGCTTCATCTATTATTACATCCATGAGATTTTTGCTTTGAACCGTTGAAGAATTCTACTATCTACTCACCATCAACCAATTGTGAACGTTTTGTTGGCACCAAGATTTTCTGGCTATACCCAACCTGTTGCTGAATGGTTCAGTCACGTGAACATTATACATTCTGTTATATCACGCATATATGGCTTGTTAATCATGTGGCTTTATTGAAAGACTGTTAGTTTTTCAGAAGAGGATTCCAGTAAATCTTTTAATATAGTTTCAGCCATTGTGTGGTGGTTTTGGTTGTTTATGGTTTATTATTCTCCCTCTTTGTGCCCATCACTTTTGCAGTGAGGATTGGCTCACCTGACCGTTAATCCTTAAGAGAGAGAGAGAGAGAGAGAGAGAGAGAGAGAGAGAGAGAGAGAGAGAGATGTAGTTGCCTGCTATATACTTAAGCCATACCCGCCAAGTGCCCCTATCATAGCTGTCAACCCTCCCTTTTTTTGCGGGAAACTCCCTTATTCCAATGCCGTTTCCCACTGCTATCCCAGATTGTTGATATCCCTTAAATTTCCCGGACTTCAAAGGAAGCAGCTCCTCTCCCTCCCTGATGGCCAGGGAGGCCCCTCAGCTGCGTTGCTCGACTGCCAATAAGGAGTCTGAGACCGACTGGGAGCAGAGCTTGCATGCCTTGTGCAGCCAGACCCTCACGTCCAACCAGACAGCCTGCCTGCCTGCCGTCTACGCGCTCGCTCTTTCACTCACCCGTTCGCGCTCAGCCTCTGGAGCGCAGGGTGGCGAGGCTACTTGGTGCCATTGCACTGCCCTCGCGGCATCCCTTATTTTCAAATCCAAAAGTTTGGAAAAATCCCTTATTTTCAAATCCAAAAGTTGACAGCTATGGCCCCTATTTTCCAGGGACAGTCCCAGAATTATGAAACCCATCCTGGTTTCTGATTTGATCTCAGGGTGTCCCTATTTCCCCTACCAGTGCTGTCGCTGCCAAGCTCAGGGAGGAGGATGATCTGGCGCTCGTCCTTTGTGGCGGCAGCTGCTGCAAGGAAGCATCCTGTTGCCTCTCCATGGCTGCTGCTTTGGCGGCTGGTAACACCTGCTGGAAAGCAGGCAAGGAGGAGAAAAGTCCGCCACTGCCAAGGCCCAACACTGGCTCTGAGGGGCAGGCAGAGAGCAGGGCTGCTCTGTGTAGGAAGAAAGGTGGAGCGGAGCGGAGCGCAAGGAGTCTTGATTTATTGTTGTTGTTGTTGTTGTTGTTAACTTTTTATTGCAAACAATTTACATGAGAAATCGAAAAAACAGAAAAGAAAAAAGAACAATTAAAATGAACAGACCAAAACAGGGGGGAAACAAACCTCAATAGCAACACTAGACAATACATCAACTAACATCACACATTCTTTTGACTTCCGATTCACCTTTTTGTGCTTTCAACCTCTTCTTAGCTTATACGCACTTTCTGTTGCCTCTACTACATATCTGAGATTATCTACATTTATAACTCTCCTTACTCTTCAAGATTCAATCTAAGCCTGTCAGAAGATTTACATTTCCACAAAATTGTTTTAAGTATTCTTTAAATATTGCCCACTCTTTCCACACTTTCTGGTTTGGGTTTCCTCTTATTCTCCCAGTCATTTTCACAAGTTCTAAGTCATGGGTAGGCAAACTAAGGCCCAGGGGCTGGATCTGGCCCAATCGCCTTCTAAATCCGGCCCGCAGATGGTCCCGGAATCATCGTGTTTTTACATGAGTAGAATGTGTGCTTTTATTTAAAATGCATCTCTGGGTTATTTGTGGGGCATAGGAATTTGTTCACCCCCCCCCCCAAAAAAAAACACCCCATAGTGCAACACCCCACAAGGTCTGAGGGACAGTAGACCGGCCCCCTGCTGAAAAAGTTTGTTGACCCCTGTTCTACGTATTCTATCATCTTCATCTGCCAATCAAGCTTTGTAGGAGTCTTGATTTTTTTTAAAAAAAAATGTTTTATGTGCCTACATCTAACCTTGCCCATTTCTAAAAAAATAAATAAATATTGGTGTATGTTTTTCTTCTTGTAGATCTACCAAAGAATAAAATAAAACCAGGGTTAAGAGGTTTTCTCTCTTTCTTTGATAATTTTTTTATTAGTTTTCAATTACAGTCCTATAATAGCCTCATTATAAAAATGTCAAATTATAATACAATTGCTAATACCAACCATTCAGATACCAAATTATGTAATTTAGGTGGTCCCCGACGTGCTAGAATTGATGGTTTGGTGATTTTCTTTATTTCTGTGTTCCAAAATTTTATTAATTTCAATTACACTCCAGTCAAGATAACAATCCTGTATACATCAACTGCAATATTAACAACTTCCATTCGTATTGACACATTAAATGATTTTTAAAAAAAACTGCAAGTGAGGCACTCAAACTATATCCTCTTTCTTCCTGTGTTTGGCAATTATTCTGTCTGTGATGTTTCTTCCTGTCCTTGTAAAATGTTGTGCCTATCTTTTCCCGGTTGTCGCTGTTCTTGGGTGCAGCTAATATCCTATTGTTGTTTCAGAAATTCTACAAGGATTAAGAGGTTTTCTCAGGGTGGTGGAGGGAGTGTGTGCTGTGTCCCATTGGTGTGGTGGAGGTGACACTTGCCCTTCTTCTGATAGGAAATGCTTGGGGAGGGAATAAAAAAGGGGGGGTCAAAGAGGGTCAGTTGGGGGGAGTGAGAAATGCCTCTATTTCCATCTGAGGAATGTTGGAGGGTATGCTTAAACACTTCCTCAGAGCAGCAGGACTAGAGGAAGCTGAGTTTGTGTCTGTACTGATCGTTTATGGGGGGGGCAGAAATCACAGTATAAAGGTAAAGGTAAAGGGACCCCTGACCATTAGGTCCAGTCGTGTCCGACTCTGGGGTTGCGGCGCTCATCTCGCATTATTGGCCAAGGGAGCTGGCGTACAGCTTCCGGGTCATGTGGCCAGCATGACTAAGCCGCTTCTGGCGAACCAGAGCAGCGCACGGAAACGCTGTTTACCTTCCCGCCGGAGCGGTTCCTATTTATCTACTTGCACTTTGACGTGCTTTCGAACTGCTAGGTTGGCATGAGCAGGGACCAAGCAACAGGAGCTCACCCCGTCGCGGGGATTCGAACTGCCGACCTTCTGATCAGCAAGCCCTAGGCTCTGTGGTTTAACCCACAGCGCCACCCGTGTATAGTCAATGCTAATTTAAGACAAGTAGATTGGATTCAAAGATGCCTTGCACAAACAGAAAACTGCTTCCACTTGTGCATCTCAGAAGGGGGAACAAGGAAGCTAGACCTCCAAGACTGGCCAGGGCAAGCAAACAAACTGCTGTTGTAATAAAGGGTGGTTGATATTCTATAATGTTCACTTTGATCAATTCTTAGATATTTTTTTACAAAAAATAATTCAACTATATGTATGACCGTGATGAATTTGTTTCAACAATATGGAATGTGATGTTTATAATAATGTAATTATTTGCTCTTGAAATTCACTCATCAAGTCCTGACCACTTTCATCAGTGTAAATGTGCATGGGTAGAACTCCGCCCCATGTTAACCTTAGGATTCTGCCATTGTGGTCGCCAGCACTTGATGTGGCTTTTAACATTCCATCTATTTTTTGAAAGCCAAGCAGAATTCACAGGACAGGCCCAAGACATTTTGAGATCTGTAGTAGAAGCTTCAATGGAAACCCTGCAGTTAAGATATACCACGGAAAGAAAGAAAGAAAGAAAGAAAGAAAGAAAGAAAGAAAGGAAAGATCATTTCAATATTCTAACACAATTAAATAACCAAAGTGTGATAACTTTTCATGGTGCCCCAAATCTGCTGCTTGAGGCAGTCAACTCATTTTGCCCAATGGTAGAGCCAGCACTTTCGCACTTTCCAAAGCAATATGCAATGGAAAGCCACCCTTTGAAATTCACACATCTTCAAATTTTACAGTGCTGTTCTCCAGCCAATTAATGTCTATAAAAATTCATATACTAAAAATGCACATAAAGTACCTAAGAATGCATACTGTATATTGGTGAAAAATGACACAAATGTCTTTATATCAGTGAAATTTGTTTGCAAAAATCGCATTAAAATGTGAATATTGGGATAAGTTGGCACAAAAATGTTGGTGATTTCTCATGGGGGCTTAAAAATGCTTTCACAAATTGATGTGGAAATGTGGAGAACTCAACTTGAGGCTGGAAAAATGAGAAACTGGGAGAAATCAAAATTGTCAATTTTGCTTTGAGTCTGTCAAAGCCTCCCTACATATGGATTGCTGTTTCCAAAGAGAAATTCTTTCCATTTCAGATTGACAGGAGCTCACTGAGACTTGAAACACTGAAAGCTCTATTCATTGAGAAAAGAGCCCGGCTTTTTTTTTTCCTGGAGAATCATCACCCACATGGGTCTACAGGTGTAAGCAGGAAGGCCTTCATTAGAAAGAAAGAAAAACTCAACTGTGATTATGTTTGCACAGCAGCACACAAGAGGAATTTAGTTTCATAAGCGAGCAGATGGAAACCAGGGGAGGGGAGCAATAGGGGTGGGCAGGATCAGATCTCAGAATATCTTAAGGAGGATACTGCAGAAGAACATATGTGCAGGTCACATGCACAGGTTATAATTGCTTTCCTTTTCATTTTCCCCAAAACAGATGTTTATCTTTGGGGGGGGGGAACCCATTAAATAAAATAGTTTGTTTACGCTTTCCTCCACATTCTTAACATTTAAGCATGTGCTTTAAAATGACGGGGGATTGCAGTCTTCTCTTAGCTCACTCTCCCCATTCAGGTTAAAGTTCTGTACAAAACACACACACACACAAATGGTCAGAACTGGTTCAAGCCCACAATGGTTGGGTTCCTTGGTCACATCATACACCCCTTTGTGTGCACAGAGTATTCCAAAAGGGATTGACACTAGGGCTATATATAAATCAGCAGCTTAAAACAGTGTTTCCCAACCTAATCTAGGCAACGGCACACTTGTTTCATTAAAAAAATCTCACGGCACACCGCTCCTCCCCGACCCGGCTGCGACGGGTCTCCTGACCCAGAGTTACCTCTGGGATCAGCTGTAGCGCGGCGTCCTTTCTCCCGCCCATCAGCTGGGGCACCAGGTCGGGATTCTCCCGCGAGGCTTCTGTTGCTGCTGCTGCAGCAGCCAAGGGAGCAGCGCCGCCCTGGCTTCCGCTTCGCCGCCGGGCTCCAGCATTGCCGCCGCCACGGTCCTGTGCAGCGCGGGGCTGCAGGGCACCCTGGGCTCTGATTCTCGTGCGAGGCTTCCGGTCGGGATTCTCGCGCGAGGCTGCTGTTGCTGCTGCTGCAGCAGCCAAGGGAGCAGCGCCGCCCTGGCTTCCGCTTCGCCGCCGGGCTCCAGCAGCGCCGCCGCCACGGTCCTGTGCAGCCCTGGGCTGCAGGTCCCTTTTCCCACGGCACATCAGCCGGTGTCTCGCGGCACACTAGTGTGCCGCGGCACACCGGTTGGGAAACGCTGGCTTAAAACACAATGTAGATGTTTCCTTCCATTGTGTTTCAGGTTGGATGCACACTGTTGTACACACCACTGGGGTGTGTGGGGATGTGTGGAATTTGCATATTACCTGTTTGGTTTTCCTGCACCCCATGAAACTCTTATTCACAAAGCTGTCATCCATGCGTGTCATAGCTGTCAACTTTCGGATTTGAAAATAAGGGATGCCGCAAGGGCGGTGCAATGGCACCAAGTAGCCTCGCCACCCTGCGCTCCAGAGGCTGCGCGCGAACGGGAGAGCGAAAGAGCGAGCTCATAGATGGCAGGCAGGCTGTCTGTCTGTTTGGGTGTGAGGGTCTGGCTGCACAAGGCATGCAAGCTCCGCCCCCAGTCGGTCTCAGACTCCTTATTGGCAGCCGAGCAACGCAGCTGAGGAGCCTCCCTGGCTGGCAGGGAGGGAGAGGAGCTGCTTCCTTTGAAATCCGGGAAATTTAAGGGATATCAACAATCCGGGATAGCAGCGGGAAACGGCTTTGGAATAAGGGAGTTTCCCGCAAAAAAAGGGAGGGTTGACAGCTATGGTGCGTGTGCGATGGCTGTCTCAAATTTGCTCATTTCAGCTTGTCCACAAAGTGAATGTGGCTTAGGTTTTTATTCCGAATTGAAGCTGATTTAATGGGAAAGACATCAAATAGTGGTATTTTTCAAGAAACTATGGGATAGCTCTGCATGAAGGGTAGCACCATGTGTGCACAAATTCAAAAGCCAGCAGTGGGAGCACACTTGAGCCAGAGTAAATGGTACCATGGACACAAACTAGCATGCATTGCACAGGGCTCTGTGCGCACATGGGAGCAAGGCCTATGCGCTCACATGGCCTTTGGGTCAAGGAGGTGAATTCTCCGCATTCTTTGTTCTGTCACAGGGATACATGTGCTTTACTGTGTATAAATGTGAGAAAACAGGACTAAAAAGATGGCAGCACAGAGTAGGGAAAGGAATCTGGAGGAAAGAGGGAAATACAGAAGGTGCTTTCCTTGTTTTGTTATAAAGAGAAGGAGGAGGACAAGAAGAAGAAGGATAAAAAGGAGGGCAAGAAGGACAAGAAAGTCCCTTCTAAATATGTTTGTACTAAAAATACATCAACCCCCCCAAATAATAATAATAATAATAATAATAATAATAATAATAATTTATTTATACCCCACCCTTCCCAGTCAAGACCGGGCTCAGAGCAGCTAACACCAATAAAATCACAACAAAACATACAAAACAATCAATTAAAATGCAGGTTAAAATACGATTTAAAGTTTAAAATGCAGCCTCATTTTTAAGTAGCCCACCAATCAAACCATAAAGGAATGAAACATCAGGGTTAAACTGAAACCAACCCAAAGGCCAGGCGGAACAGCTCCGTCTTGCAGGCCCTGCGGAAAGATGCCAAATCCTGCAGGGCCCTGGTCTCTTGTGACAGACCGTTCCACCAAGTCGGGGCCAGTACTGAGAAGGCCCTGGTCCTAGTTGAGGCCAGCCTAGCATCCTTGTGGCTCGGGACCTCCAAAATGTTATTGTTTGAGGACCTTAAAGGAAAATAAAGGAATAGGAGAATATCACTTCTCCTAGACAGCCTGCTAGTCCTTAAAGCAGAGATTTAAGTTGCCTGATAAAACTGTCATGTGTGAAAAGGAGAGAGGAGAAATTGTTATCTGAACCCCTCCTGAACAGCTTGTGATACGCTTTTAAAATCATCAACATCACCAAACGCCTATACCCTGGAACCAGTTAATACAAATGAGTGCACGCATCTTCTCCTCAGGACTGAGTACACACCTGGATGGCCCATTTCAAAAGGGTCTGTGCATCATTTCCTGGACTGTGGCTAAGGGCTGTAGCTCAGTATGTTCCAAGTCCCAGGTTCAATCCCTGTCATCACCAGGAAAAGCCGGGAAATGCTCCTGTCTGAATCGCTAGAGAGCTACTGCCACAGCTTGGTGCTTCCGGACTTGCATAACCCTTAACAGACTCCCTTCCACAGCAGATCTCTCACTGCCATTGTTCAGTCACTATTCACCTTCTTTCCTGGTAATATACTGGACTAGCAACTAATGGTGAGTTTGTACCCAGGATATCACCATTTGCCCTGTGCCTACCGGTAGGAGATGGGATAGTCACCTGCTGGTGGTAAAATTGCTATACCTCAGGGAACATGGAGGAAACATGTTTAAGTGCCATTTGAACCACCCACACAGCATGCATTCTGGCAACAATGATCTTGTTGTCGCCAGCTCCCTACCAAATGTTATTTTTCCTACGGAAATGCATTTTTCTAACTCAAAGTACTGAACAAAAGAGCTCCAGATGGCAAGAGCACTGTGCAAGGAGGCCTAGCCACCAGAGGGAAGACTGATCATTAGGAACGCTAGGTGCTGATCAACCAAATAAGAACCATGATTTTTAAAATTTAAAAAATAATAATAATTCCATCTCTGGATTATCGAGCAAACAACAGCTTGTATACTTGGACCCTAAAGGATATTATCTTTTTGTTCTGAAGCATGAACTCCGGGTATTTTGCCATTTGAACACTTATGGCCTTGAATGACAGATTGAACATACAATTGAGAAAATAGGGTCCCAAGTCTTGAGTGACTCTGTTTGCATAAGCAGTGAATTCTCGCCCAGGATCGATTAAAGACTAGTTTACACATTCATGTTCATAACTGGTTGGCAGTTTGACTCAAGAAGAGATGACTTGCATGGGTGAAAATGAGCCATCAAAGAAATCACCACAGATTTAATGTTCATGTCACCCGCTATCAGCTCAAGCAATGCTTTTCAATAAAGACATATGACACATTCAGCCAAGATGTCAACACTGAGAAATGAGGTGGTGCAACACTGAGTGTATAGCAATATGAATGTTCCTATTCATGTTGAATCAGGATTAGAATTCAAGACACCTTGGGGGGGGGCCCTTTTTGAAAAACCCAGTCCACCTTGCCAAAATGCTGGAAAATGTCTTTTTCTGGTCAATTTCACCATATGATGTTGTGTTCGGGCTACTCAAACACCAACCATACAAGAAAAGCACCATGTGTAGCAACACTTTGCCTGCAGCTCTTGCAATGCTTACTTCACCACCACCACCCCCAGTTCAAGGATATGACTGCAGGGTTGCAGAGATTATGGAGTGGGGTGGACAGTGGAAGATTAGAGTTCAAGACATCTTCCTGCCAGATGGTTGTCACTTCCTCAATTCGGTTTCAGACATATATATCCATAGCTGACTCATTCCATACAATTCACCTTCCTTCCATCCCCATCTGGGGATTTCTCTGGATCACGTCGATTCAGTAGGCATTGGACTATGAGACATATCTCTTATTCAACAGAGCAGCTTTCTGATTTGAGACTGATGACCAGGAATTATATGGCACTGGTAGCCATTTAAATGCTTAACTCGTTGCACCAGTAACCTTGGGGGAAAGTAGTCATCTCCAACCACATTCAGTGTTACATGTTCCTTGCTTTCCCAGACGCAGATGTGGCTCCACTTAGCATGGTTGTGAAATAACATCTACTGTGCAAGGAGGCAGCTAATGATATAGCACTGTTGGTGATCCAATCCATTATCTTTGATCAAGGAAAGCAATGAACTGTTAAACTGATAAAACTAAATTATTAAGTGTGTTTCATTAGCTTTTCTCTCCACCTTTTAAATCTTAGATACTAAGATACAGATACAGATAAGATATAGATACAGATATATAATTAAAAACATCTGGGGTTTTGTGTGTGTGTGTGTGTGTGTGTGTGTGTGTGTATGTATGTATGTATATATATATATATATATATATATATATATATATATAAACAAAACCCCAGATGTTTTTAATTATATATCTGTATCTATATCTAGTTATATAGAAAACCAGGAGTATGGAAGCAAAATACAGAATGAGAGGCAGCTCACAAAACTTTCTTTTGGCATGGTTTTAGTGTTAGTTTCTAAGATTTAAAAGGTGGAGAAAAAAGCTAATGAAACATATATATATATATATATATATATATATATATATATATATATATATATATGCACATGGGTGGAAAGTGCTTACTGATGGCAGACTCATTATTGAACTTAATTGGGATCCAAACACGAATTTTTTTTAAAAAAAAATTCACCAAAATGCTGTCTTACACATGAATTTCTCTTGAGCCTGATTCAAAAGAAGATTATAATCTGACCCTACAGATATCAGCAGAATATACCGGTACCTTCAAGTAAAATGTCACCACCCAATGGAATTACCTCTAAATAATTCCTTTGGTTTTCTTTCTCTGCATCGTTATTAGGGGTTTCCACCCCATCCTGAATTTTGTTATTGTGCATGATATACCGGTACAACTTTTGAAAAGGGAAACAAAAGTTTGACTAGATTTAGTAGCTATTGGCCCAAGACGTGTTAGCGCTCAAACAGAAGGACAAGATGGCAAACCCATCTTATTCCGAAGTAGTGCATAATTTAAGTTATACAGTGGTACCTTGGTTCTCAAACTTAATCCGTTCTGGAAGACCGTTCCAAAACCAAGGAGCGCTTTCCCATAGAAAGTAATGCAAAACAGATTAATCTGTTCCAGACTTTTAAAAACAACCCCTAAAACACCAATTCAACATGAATTTTAGTATCTAACAAGACCATTGATCCATAAAATGAAAGCAATAATCAATGTACTGTACTATAAAATAAATAAGACAGTATTGTAGATGATAAAAATTAAAATTAATTTTTTTTCTTACCTGCACTGATGATAGTCATTGTTTGGATGGGGGGCTTTTATCCATTTCTGCACTCACACAATCAATCAATCAGTAGCTGAACTGGGTTCCACACAGTCACAAAAACAAATTAACTGAAAAAGTCTCAACAACAAAAACGCAAAATAAATAGCGCCAAATACAGTGGCACCTTGGTTCCGTTCTGGAAGTCTGTTTGACTTCCAAAATGTCCGAAAACCAAAGCATGGCTTCTGATTGGTGCAGGCACCTCAGAAACAATAGCTGACAGCTGCATCAGAAAAACCTTCAAAGGCAGATGAAAATGATGGACTATATGGAACTTGCTGAGCTGACCGGGAAACTTCGTGACCAGAGGGAGGAAGCGGTGGAAGAAGATTGGAAGAAATTCAAATTGTATTTTAAAAAGTATTGTAAGATTAAAGAGTAGAAGTAAGCTGGAAGTTAGATGAGGGTGCAGAATTAGAGATAGATATAAGGTTTATAACTGTTGGAATTAATGTTAATGATCTGAGATAAGAAGAGATAATGTGATAATTAATTTTAAAAAGGGTTAAACGATGGTAAGAATTTACTAAAGATGATATACATGGAACGCAGGAAGGGAGGACAGGAGGAAGTCAACATACAATGATAAGGAAGGAGGAGTAGGTTATAAGGATGTATGTTTGTTTTTATGTTTATTATTGTTGCTTTCTTGTGTTATTGTTTATTGATGTATGTTGAAGTTTGTTTTTATTTGTTAAAACTTAATAAAAAAAATTGAGACAGAAAAACCTTCGAAAAGCAGAACACTTACTTCCGGGTTTTCAGTGTTTGGGAACCAAGGCATTTGAGATACCACTGTATTAATATCAGCGCTGTTGTTGCTGTTACTGCTATTACATTTACGGTATAATCCACTTTTCCTCCAAAGAGCTCAAGACAGTTCTCTCCTTTCCTGTTTTATCATCACAACCACCCTGTGAAGTAGATTAGGTTGAGAGACAATGATTGGCCCAAGGTCACCCAGTGAGGTTTGTAACTGAGTGGGCCTTTGAACCCTAGTGTCCCAGGTCCTAGTCTAGAACTTTAACCACTACACAGTTGACTCATAATTCAACATTGACAACAGGACAGCATACCTCACGCCTGAGGGCAGCAGGATTGCTTAGAGGGTCAGGGCAGATGATGTAATACACACAGCTCTGTCCTCCCAACACCTTTCTGACACTCCCCAGCATCCCCTAGCATCCACCACCTGAGACAGTCACTTCACTAGCTAGCGGATCAATACCATCACCTCGGGCACTAAAGAAAGCAGAAGCAAAGGGGCATTATGTTCTATAATCTCTGCATTGATATCTGAGCTCACTTTGATCTATTCTTCAGCTATATATACTTGGAACAGGGTGGGACTATTACAGTACAAGGAGTAACAACAAAAATCATTTCTGTTAGACCAGAGTCTCAACAAAGCGACCACACCAAAGGTTCGCCTCCCAATGATCCTTCTTTATTCTTTCTTATGTTCACGAAGAATCCTTTAACTCGTTTTTTGCTGCATTGAATTCATCTGAGCTTTTGTGCAATCTGTTTCTCTTTGTTGCGTCCCTCTTGATGTTATTTTTGCTTTGATCTCGGACAATGTGCTGTTCGGTGAAAGAAGTGAAGGCTGGCAATCCACTAAACAGCTGGGCAGTTGCGACTGCAAAAATTCGTAGAAGGCATTTGTGATGATAACACGGCATGTGACAATGGGCACGAGAAGAGTCCCACTTTTAGAAAAAGAGAGGCGGGCGTCACATGCCCAATTATTTATGGCAGGTATAGCAGTGGTGGAATTGCCATGAATACAATCAGTTCCTCTGAAGCAGTAGCTTCAGATTTAGGATTGTGCTACTAGAATTGCCCTTTCCAGGTAAGAAAATGCATCCACTCTATAGACTCAGTTAGGAAACTGAGCCACAGTGTAGGGCAGTTAAACGCAATTGCTACCACTTGATTTGTATAGGAGCCGACTCCTAGGGGCCAAGGTCCCTCTAGCCCCCCCCTAAAATATTTGAAGGGACCACTCCCCCCTGGTTGATGGGCATTGCCATTAAAATGGTGTGGTGTGCGGCTTCTGGTGATCGATTATGCCGGCTGGGGCTTACCTGGGCCCCCTAATATTTTATTCAAGTTTCCCCCCAAAAAAAATTTATTGATTTTATAATTTTTATAAGCACATAACATAACGGTTAAATTTCCATGCTTCCCCCCTCTCACTGTGGGAAGCTTCATATATCCCCCTCTCTCACAGGGGTAATCCATATCATTCTACATTTAACCTCTCAAACATTATTTAATTTCATTGCTTGGGCCTGACCCTATTCCCGGGCCAGGCATTCCTTCCTTCAACATTTCATATTTCAATTGACTTCCTCGAATCCCTTTCTTTTGTGTTCATTGTCTTCCCTCTCTAACAGTTTTCATATTTCTAAATACACAAATACACAATTATTTCATTGTCCAACATAAACTAAATAAAAATAGTAAAATTCATATTACTTAAACTATCCCTTTTTTTGCAAACCTCAGCCTCATAGTACTTTGATCTTCCCCTAAGGCCTTGTCCAAATTTAATATTTTATTCAAGTTGGCACCCCAGTAGGCAGCCAGGCTGGTTCAATATATAAAATCAGAAAGTCACAGGAGGATGATACTTTAGTGAAGGGACAAGTCAATATCAGAAAGTTGGGGGCAAGCTTTCCAGTTCACAGAGTTCTGTAGAACTGGAAAGGTTGCTTTTGAGTTTGTGACAGTTAGGAACATAGGAAGCTGCCTTATAAGGAGTCAGACCATTGGCCCCTCCCACTCTCAATGGAAACAGCTCTCCAGGGTTTCATAAATGGAGTCTTCCCAGCCCTTCCTTGAGATGCTGGGGGTTGAATTTGGGGCCTTCTGCATGCAAGACAGGTGTCATACCATTGAGCTACAGCCCTTCCCCCTAGTTTGAAAATAAAAAGAGCTTGTGCTTTAGGCTGGTCCGAAATCAAGCTATTCTCCCACTGCTGTATTGGGATTTCCCCCACTTGATTATGACAAGCATTAGAAGACAAAGCATGCCACCCATGGAAATGATTTCTGTTGACTGATTCTCATGGCCATTTTTACATGCAACAGGCTGGCCAGTGATGGTCTAGGCCAGTACTGGCACACCTTTGGCCCTGCTGGGCAACATCTCCCTTCATCACTGGCCACTGACCATGCTGGCTGGGACTAATGGGAGTTGGAATCCAACAAGTTCTGGCTAGCCACTGTAGCTCTAGTTCCATCAGATGGAAGACAACCCAAACATGCAAATGGAAAGGCTCTGGAGAGCGGTCCTTCGCGTCAGCTGGTCTAGGGCTGTTGCATCATAGGTAGGATTCCTTCCTCTAGTACTAACAGATCTTGACTTGAATCCCAGGTCCCATGGCAGCAGGAATACCATCTGTGATTTTTGTAGCGCTCTAAATTGAAGCAGGATTTTGCATGTGTGTGTCTGTTCAACATGGTATATTTGAGAAAAATACGATCATGTCCACACTGTACTGTATATCAGATTTTTAGCCACCTTGCTCCTAAAACGTACATGGATTATGATGGTGACTCTTTGCCCCTGGAACAATGCTCATCTAGTCTCTGCTTTCACTTTGAACTAAATCTAACCTTTCCTGTCAACAGCATATCTAGTTAGCAAGGATGGCTACCGGTAATCGACTATGCTAAGGAGATCTTTGAAAATGCAATTCCTGTTCCTCAAACCAGACTGAGTATCACTTCACATATGACATTTTGCCTACATGAGAAGGTTATCTCAGTGTGAAGGAAACATCCTTTGTCAAGTGGCTCTTCAAGTTAAGGTCTTCTGTAAACTGCTTGTTAGCTAAGAACTTGATAAGGAAGGAGTTTTATCTCGAGTATTTCTTCACATACCACTTTGCGTGTCAAGGCCCCGAGCGCTCCCCATTTGTTGAATAATAAAACACATGGACACCAGTATTTTAGGTTAATGGGTGAATTAAGGCCACAACTTTATTGGTTACAGAATGTGAGTGGTATTGGCTTAGGCATTGGAATTAAACTGACTATATCTGACTCCTACCCGCCATGCAGGTAGTCCAGTAAGGGTCAACCAACCAGTAGGGAGAGCCCTGTTGATGTACATCAACTGAGAGCTCTCCAGGGTCCCTGATGGGGTCATGGCGTAGCCCTAGCCCATACCCGGGCTTTGGACAAGATCCACACCCCCGGATCCCTTTAATGGAATACCCTTAAAGAGGAGGGGCAGGTGTTGGCCACAACCTTCCATCCCATGAACCAGGTTTTAGCAATGCTTAAACGCCTAACCTTACAAAGTTGTGATGATTGCTACAAGGTAGGCCAAAACCAAGTGGCTGGTGCCAATTTGCCAAGTGGAAAAATTCCTACCAGGCCCCCTCAACAGGCGACCAACCAAGGTCCATAGCAAGGCCGAGAAGACGAATGCCTGAAAAGAGGGTGGGAGATCCACGGAAGCAGGAAATCAAGAGGGCAATCCCCGGCCGTGTGGCCGCTTAAATGTGGCAAGCCACGCCCCGCCCCCCCGGCCGACCTGATTGACTAGGTTTTTTTCCTTAAAAAATAATGTCAAAAATTAGGGAGCGTCTTATACACGGATACATCTTCCCCCATTTTCTTAAATCGGAGTCCCCAAATATAGGGGACGTCTTATAGATGGAAAAATACGGTATGTTAGGCAAAATTGCGCATATATATATATATATATAACAATAAAATTATTTTGATACTATACTATAGTACACTGAAATGTTTCAATGCTTCTTTGATTGTCCTTGAATCTTCCTGCCACACTTGCCATCGTCTCCTGCCACGCCGATGAGAACCATTGCTCTCTTTCCTGGTTAGCCTTTCTATAGTTTCCATCAGTTTTTAAGCAGTTGTTTGAAAGATCTGAGACAATGTCACATAAGTACCGGTACATCTCTTACTACAACGCCTTGTTTATGTTCCCTAAGCTGTGTCATTTGCTGAGGGGCATGTAATCAGAGACACCAGAACTGTTTGACCAGCTAAGGAGTTGAGACAACTAAAAGTATCCTGAGAATGTCATGTAGAAACTTGTCTATCGAGTATGTCATGCCATTTTATTATTATTATTTTCCACATTCACTCCAATAACCGCCCACTTGCTGCAGATTCCTACTGCTTCCTAAAAGCACACATTCTACTCATGTAAAAACATGCTGATTCCCGGACCGTCCGCGGACCAGATTTAGAAGGCGATTGGGCCGCATCCGGCCCCTGGGCCTTATTTTGTCTACCCATGGTTTTAATCATGAATGTCCTTGAGATTTTCTTTAACGAACCTTTACGTAGTAGCTCAGTTTCGCAATTGGCAGATATAGCCAGAAAACACAAATGATTTTCTCACAGCCTCATAGGACAGCCATTTATAGATACAGTGGTACCTCTGGTTACGTACTTAATTTGTTCCGGAGGTCCGTTCTTAACCTGAAGCATCACTTTAGCTAATGGGGCCTCCCACTGCCGCTGCGCCACCGCTGCCCGATTTCTGTTCTCATCCTGAAGCAAAGTTCTTAACCCAAGGTAATATTTCTGGGTTAGCAGAGTCTGTAACCTGAAGCGTCTGTAACCTGAAGCGTATGTAACCCGAGGTACCACTGTATCCTGTTATACATCAGGCCAGTACAATTTCTTCTGCCTTTTTGGCATCTGTTGAAGACTTTCCTCTTTCAACAAGTCTTATAAGGGGATATTTTTTTGTCCCATTCAGCATCCATACTGGATTTGAAATTATTTTAACTGTTTTTATATAAGCAATGTTTAAATATATGTTCTTACTGCATTGCAGAATCGCTTTGAGATGCTTTTTAAGAAGTGATTCGTAAAGGAAGATAGATCGATACTAACACACATGCCTTTCTCTCCTAGATATCTTGCTCCAGCCTTCAACCTCACATCTATTTTTCTCATTGTAACCCACTTTTGATACAATAAAGCCTAGCAATCTGCTTGGTTACTTTCTGACATTATTCTTCCTCCAGCCCCCAAATATCAGTCTGTTTTGACATATTGATAGAAAATAGACACAGCCTAAGACAACCTTCTGAAAAGGGTATTTTTCTCGACTCCCTCCCTGTTACCCTAATGAAAAGAGCAGATGGCTGAAATTAAGGCGGCCATCCCTAGCTACTCTCACAGTGCAGAAGGTTGGAAGGAGGCAGGCAGTGGCACAACTCACAACAAAACAACTTGAGACAAAAGTGAACCACTCGAGCCAGCATAAAGCAATGTTGAACTTCTCGCTGTTAAGAGCTACAGCCCTAGCCAGAAAGCTGCTGAAATTCAAGGGGAAGCATTAGATTAGCATCAGCGGCTTCAGAAAAACTCCCCTCCTGAATAGAAGCAGACTTCTTGTTGTTGCTTTGCTCCTGTGACTCTTGGATTTTTCAGTATCTAAGAAAAATCTTTTTATAGACATATTTGGCGAAATTGATTGCATCTGAACTCCTCTGAACTGACCATCTCATATTAGGTGATGCATTAGCCTGACCTGTTTATAGCTTGTATTCAAGGACAGGGATGGGGAACTCTAGGTAGGGCGTTCCACAGGGAGGGCACCACCACCGAGAAAGCCCTGTGCCTGGTTCCCTGTCACTTCACTTCTCGCAGTGAGGGAACTGCCAGAGGACCCTTAGAAGTGGGCCTCAATGTCCAGCCTGAATGATGGGGGTGGAGACGCTCCTTCAGGTATACTGGAACGAGGCTGTTTAGGGCTTTAAAGGTCAGTACCAACACTTTGAATTGTGCTTGGAAACGTACTGGGAGCCAGTGAAGATCCTTTAAGTCTTGTGTTATATGGTCTTGGCGGCCACTCCCAGTCACCAGTCTAGCTGCCACATTCTGGATTAGTTGTAGTTTCTGAGTCACCTTCAAATGTAGCCCCACAAAGAGCGCATTGCAGTAGTCCAAGCGGATTTTATTAACTGTGGATTCTTTTAACAGCTTTTTAACTGGATTGCTTTATTATATATTTTAATTAAATATGTTTTCATGTTCTGATCAAGTTTTTATTGTGTATTGGGTAAAGAGCGTCACATTTTGAACTTCCTCCTTCAGCTCTATATACTTTACAAAGGCAAAAGGCAACACTTTTGCCGCCTCATGACCAAAGAATCAGCAAGTAAGGGGTGCCTTGTGGTTTATGGGCATGAGAGAAAACCCTTAAGTGTGTCATGGCACCCACAAGCATCATGTTGCAGACCTGCAAAGTATAAACTATGCTAAGAAGGCTGATCACCGAAGAATTGATGCTTTTGAATTATGGTGCTGGAGGAGACTCTTGAGAGTCCCATGGACTGCAAGAAGATCAAACCTATCAATTCTGAAGGAAATCAGCCCTGAGTGCTCACTGGAAGGACAGATCCTGAAGCTGAGGCTCCAATACTTTGGCCACCTCTTGAGAAGAGAAGACTCCCTGGAAAAGACCCTGATGTTGGGAAAGATTGAGGGCACAAGGAGAAGGGGACGACAGAGGACGAGATGGTTGGACAGTGTTCTAGAAGCTACTAACATGAGTCTGACCAAACTGCGGGAGGCAGTGGAAGACAGGAGTGCCTGGTGTGCTCTGGTCCATGGGGTCACGAAGAGTCGGACATGACTAAACAACAACAACAACAACAATTTTCTTCTCCTGTCTAACTTCATCTCCATCTTCTCCCTCTCCCTCTTTCATCTCTCCTGTGTCAAATAAGGAGAAGTTCTATGCCAAGAGGCTTTGACAATAAGCCTCTTGGTGCAGAGATCTGTTCCCTTGCTATTGCTCTATAAAGCACCATACACACTCTTTGGGAGGCCAGCAATTGTCATTTTGCCGCTTGGGACAAAACAGGAAATGGCGGCCTCCTGCCATCACCCACCGCCACTGCCGCTGCCTGAGGTAATTGGAGGCAGTCTGGGGAAAACTAGGCCACAAGGAATAAAAAATGGAGTCTGGAGAGAAGCAGGTAGCCGGAGGAAGCAGCCTAGCAGGAGGAGGGTGACAAGCAAAGGAGGTGGCAAGCAGCACGCACCTTGGGGCCTGAATCTGCTGCCCCTCCCAGCTGTCTCCAGTCTGCCGCCTAAAGCACTGAGCCTCATGGGCAGGCTGGCCCTGTTCGTAAGTGAGTGAGTGAGTCAATGTGTGTGTGTGTGGAGGGGAGAGTAACAATGGTAATTTTAACCTCCCAAAGTCCATACCACATACAAGAATGTTGCGGGATCAGCCTCAGCCACACAACGAGAAGCCAAGTTACAGGGAACCAAGCAGAGGGCCTTCTCGGTCGTGGCGCCCGCCCTTCAGATGTCAAAGAGAACAACAACTACCAGACCTTTAGAACAGTGTTCCCCAACCTTGGGCCTCCAGCTATTTTCGGACTACAATTCCCATCATCCCTGACCACTGGTCTTGCTAGCGAGGGATGATGGGAGTTGTAGTCCCAAAACATCTGGAGGCCCAAGGTTGGGAAACACTGCTTTAGAAGACATCTGAAGGCAGCCCTGTTTAGGGAGGCTTTTAATGTGTAATAGATTACTGTATTTTAATGTTCTTTTGGAAGCCGCCCAGAGTGGCTGGGGAGACCCAGCCAGATGGGCGGGGTATAAATAATAAATTATTATTATTATTATTATTATTATTATTATTATTATTATTATTATTATTAACTTGCACACCCAGGTTCACAGTGGAGGCAAGGCATGGGGAAAGTGGGGACATTTCCCAATTAATGCTAAGGTGCCGACATTAGGAGCGTGGAAGCGTCATACAGATGGGTGCTTTAAACCAAACCCTTTGACTCTAAACACCTTATGTGCCATCACACCATTAGATTTAACAACAGGACACCTTCTTGCTTATTAAAAATGATCGCGCTGCTTGTTTCCTTGTTGCAACAACTCTTCACGGAATTTATCTACCAGGTAGAAAACGTTTTCTTTGAAAGATGAATCATGTTTAATTGTTGTTGCCAGCTAGTCTCAAGGCCCAACCACAATGACTGCAACACACCTATGAGAAATGAAGGCGAGGCGTTGATTATTTAAACAGCCTGGTCTAAAAGCAAATCCCATGGAAGTGAATGGGGCAGGCCCTAAGAGAGGAAGCTGAAGATAAGAGTAGAGTTGTCAGACATATTCCCAGTTAACTTATATAGAGGGGTTGTTTTTGTTTTATCATGCTACAGCTTTGATGAATCTGTAGCCATGTCTGGTCAGAGAGAGTGAAAGCTTTAAGACTCACTTTGCAGTCAAGACCACAGCTCAGTAACTACTTAATTATACAGCTATTTGCCTTGTGTTGTTGGTGTTTAAAGCCATCTAATTGCTGAGTTGAGAGAGACACCACATCATCCATTTTTTGCTTTGGGGTTCATTTAGCCTTGGGTAAACCTCAAGACAATCTAATAAGCCTGACTGACGGGCCAGCCCTAGCAATCTGCAGCATCCACTAGACGAGAGCATCATTCAGTACTTTATCAAGGAAAGACGTCTTCCTTTGCACTAGTTTTCATTACATCGCCTTTCTGGCTACGGACCCGATGTTTGTGATTCTTTGCTTTCATAGAACCTTTTTGCAGTCAATCTCACTGGCTGTGGGGCATCTGGAAAGGAAACAAGACAATATTATGACAGTGTGCATTGTCTTCTGTTGTTGACGTAGAAACTCACTATGAGCTGCATTCATGGTGGAACAAAACATGCAGAGAGGCGTAATGATAACTTCTTCTCCAGCCAAGCTGCACCTCTGAGTCAGCTTTCCAGGAGTTGATCTCCTGGATCATATCTCTTTCTTTTAAAGGGGCCACATGCCAGATAATTAGTTGATAATGCATACATTACACTATCACATGTATGTAATCTGCTCTTTGGATTTAGACATTTCACAAGGGTGTTTGCTTCTTTTTAAGGGTAAGCATTTTTGGCATTTTGCACTTTGTCGTTTGTACTTGTGTATCTCCATCTATCTAAAATGCTTCTTCGAAAAGATAAAAGCAACAACAGCTTTCTTATTACATCACCTTTCTGCTTAATAAAGCAGAATGTGAAGAACAGGACAACATAGGGCGGAGCATCTCAAGGGCCACTGTGGATCCTCCTTATACTGTGATGGCCCAGTTCTAATCTACAAGACTGGGGAAACCTGTGGCCCTCCAGATACCATACACACAATGGTAGGGTCATCTAATCCAACCCCCTGCAATGCAGGAATCTTTTGCCCAAAGTGAGGGTCGAACTCACGAACTTAAGAGCCTCGACCCTGAACTTAAGAGCCTTGTGCTCTACCAACTGAGGAATTCCAGATGTTGTTGGACTCCAGCTCCCATCAGTCTCACCCCACCAGCATAGCCACAGATTCCCTAACCCTGCTCTAATAGGTAGCTTAGGGTGGTCAGTTACAGATTGCCGAAAAAGAGCATCTGCATCACACACATAGTGGGGAAAGCTAACCAGCTGACTTCCATGGTGGCTTAGTCTTCTGAGCTAACAGTTTATGGGCAGCTTCAATGCCCCTACTCTCCCTTTTTTAGTGATTCCTGATCTTTAAACCAGATTTGGGTTGGCAGCCCTCAAATAAAGGATTTGTCCAAGTAGAAAACTGTAATCTGGAAAGTAGGACATACAGCCACCCTAAGAGGCTACAACCTGCCCATTTATGGTCCAAGCAGAGCACAGATTTAGCTCCAATCCCTGCAGTGATTCAGCTGCCCTAGGACTGGACATCAGTCATTCCCAGATGAGACTTGGATGCAACAGAGAGAGGAAGCGCATGGACACTTCTCCTCTCACAGCTCCCCTTGAACTCTTGGGGCAGTTCTCATTCATGTTGAACCTCAATGGAGGTGTCTTCAAGTACTTTCAGGGCATCTTCCACTGTAAAAGAATCTCATTAAAGTGCTCCATGATCCACCTGGTGCTTACTTTCAGCCCTGATCTTCTGAGGCTCATAGACTTTATATGTCACCACAATCTATTCACAGCCAACCTTTAAGGAGATAGGAGCATAGGAAGCTGCCTTAAACCAGGTCAGAATGTTTGTGCATCTAGAGAATTATAAAGTATTAAAATCGGAATGTGGAAAATATTAGAATAATAAGAACAAAACAGGAAGAAGATGTTGGAGATACTTCAAGGTCCAGACTATGGGGAGCCCCGGGGGAAAAAAAGTAATAATTTGATTGTAATTTGGTGGGGTTTTCTATTTTAGTTTATTGTTTTTAATTGGATTATTATGATTTGATGGGTGTGTTAATTGGCTGTTTTAATTGAAAAATTAATAAATATTATTTTTAAAAAAGAATGTTTGTGCATCTAGCTCAGCATCAGCTGTCTGAGATCTCACAATAGCCCTTAGTACAGGGCAAAAACAAACCTTTTATGAGAAAGTATGTAACTTATCCCTCAGATCAGCTCCATGCCTGAGGACTGGAAAGTAGCTAATGTAACACAAATTTTACAGGTCAGTTAGCTTCACGTCTGTCCCTAGAAAACTGAAAGAAAGTATTGTCAAAGATAAACTAGAAGATCAAAACCTTTCCCTTCTGCAAGGGAAAGTCCTGTCTCACACACGTATTAGAATTCTTTGAGAGTGTCAACAAGAAATTATTTATACCTTGTTGACATAGTGTACATGACCTTGTTGACATAGTGTACTTGGACTTTCAAAAAGCTTTTGAGAAAGTCCCTCACCAAAGATTCACGAGTAAGCTTAGCAGTCAAGGAATAAGAGGAGATGTCCTCTTGTGGACCAGGAATTGGTTAAATTTCAGGAAGCAAAGAGTAGGAATAAATGGACAGTTCTCTAAATGGAGAGAAGTAGAAAGTGGAGTTCTACAAGGATTGGTATTGGGACCTGTGCTTTTTAACCTGTTCATAAGTTTTCTAGAGTTAGGAGTGAGCAGTGAGTTGGCCAGATTTCCTGATGACACTAAATTGTTCAGGACTGTTAAAACAAAACAAAAAAGCTTGCAATGAGCTCCAAAGGGTCCTCTCCAAACTGAGTGAATGGGTGGTATAATGAAATTCAATGTAAACAAGTGTAAAGTGATGCATGTTGGAGCAAAAAATATATTAATTTCACATGACACCAGCAGGGATGTGTCCCTGAATTCTGATTATGCCTCTTGCTTGTCTTGATGGATACAAAGAGATTTGTGAGTGTATGTAGAAACCAGCCCAGTGTAGAAAGGTAGCATTAATGTACATTGTCCACACACAGAGAAACACTTTTACCCCTGACCCCACCCACTTTTGGCATGTAACTCCACCTCATAGAAAGGTTGCCAAGAAGAGAATGTGGCCCACCGGTTGAAAAAGACCCTCCACCCTTGACATCACATCAGCACATTGTGCATTTCTCCATTCCTGCTCCACATCATCAGCTTACTGCAGAAGGGCTGGAGGGAGGCAAGTAACATGCCGATATCACGTCACATCACCTGCTTCCATCATTGCACACAATAGTTCAGTTGCTTAGAGTGCGGTGCTGATAAAGCGTGTTCTCTTTCATGGAGAGCACGTGTTGCGGTGGGGGCCAGCGAGTCACCCCTCTGTTGCTGGGCGGGATCGTATGGATGGCCACAGTTGTGATTGGACCCTGGGTGTTGTTGGGGAGAATTGTATGTTGCAATTTACTGATGGACAGCCCAACGGATATATATTGGTGGGTATGCAATGTGATCCCCCTCTTGGCTGCGTGCTTCTGATCACCTGCCCTCCCTCCCTATATTTTAGGCCCAGGGGCATAGCAAGGGGGGCAGGGGGGCGGGCCGCCCCGGGCACCACCCTGCTAGGGGTGACACTTTGGGGGGCTTTTTAAAAAAAAATGTTTTTTAATTTTTTTTTTAAAAAAAATTTTTTAGGCTATTTTCGATGCTGCCGAGCGTAGCCGCAGGGGCGGCCAGTGAGGAGGGATGTCGCGCTTGTCACTGACGTGACATCCCCCTCGCTGGCTGCTCCTATGGCAGCGCCGAAAATAGCCTCCTCCCCGCCGCTGCGCTCCCTGGGCGACGCCGCGGCATGGAGGAGAGGGGCGGGCCAGCAGTCAGGAGGGGTGTCATCTCCTCTGGCTGGTCCGCCCCACTCCTCCATGCCGCGGCTCCGCCCAGGGAGTGCAGCGGCGAAAAGCCGAAGCAAGCAGCCTGCTTGCCTCGGCTTTTCTCTTTTTAAAAGCGCCTTTCCCCCCGCTCGCGGGGGGAGCCGCCCGCAGGGGCGAGGGTAGAGGTGGACACCCATCGCTGCCCGCCTCTCCCCTCGCCCCTGCGGGCGGCTCCCCCCGCGAGCGGGGGGAAAGCGCTTTGAAAAAGAGAAAAGCCAAGGCAAGCAGCCTGCTTGCCTCGGCTTTTCGCCGCTGCGCTCCCTGCCGGGGCAGAGCCGCAGTGACGGTGCGTCGTGACGTCACGACGTGACATCACGACGCCCCGCCCCCAGGGGTGCCTCCTCCGGTCGCCGCCCCGGGTACCGTGGAGGCTTCCTCCGCCCCTGTTTAGGCCTCTGTGTTGACATTGCTATGCCTGTCATGGGGTCGTCTGCTGTTGGGGCAGGGGCCTGGTAGGATTTTTTCCATTTGGCTGATTGGCTGGTGCCATTTGGTTTTCGCCTACTGCGTAGCAAATAGTCACAACTTGTAAGGTTGGCGGTTAGGCATTGGTTATTATGTTGGTTGGAGGAGGGGTTAAGATTGAGTGCATCTGCCCCTCCAATTGTTGCTGGTGTTAGGGGAATTCCGTTAAAGGAATCCAGGGGCTCGATGCTTTTGTCCGAACCCCCGGTCGGGGGCTAGGGCCGTGCAACAGCCCTGGGAGCCTGAGGGGAGAGGGGAGGGTCAGACCACCCAGCCCCCTTTATCTCTCCAGAGGGTTTTCCCTTACTGACGGTCGTCAGTTCTGTCCCCTGTGGGACAGATAGTCTTAACCAATGCCTAAGCAACCACTCACATTGTTTGTATTTTAATAAAGTTGTGGCCAAAATCATGCCAAAAACCAAAACAAAAATTCTGACTGATGTGTGAATTATTTGAGGGGTGGTTCGGGGACCTCGACACACAACGCCAAGGTTGCAGGTTCGATCCCCGTATGGGGCAGCTGCATATTCCTGCATTGCAGGGCATTGGTCTTAGACGATTCTCAGAGCCCCTTCCAACTCTATGATCCAAGAGGAGAGGGAACTCTATGAAGGATTGTTGTTTTAGGCAGAAGCCTCACTAGACAGTATTCCACCAGCATCATACCTTTTAAAAGGCATATTTCACATAGCTTATTGTCTAAACATTATTTCAGGCATCATTCTTCGATGTGTAGGTGGGATAACCAGTAGGTGATAAATGAGCCTGCAGGTGTTACTGGTCTTTTTGAGAAAATCCTTTAACAAGCACTTATGAAGACTGAGGTCATCTTCCAAGTTATTAAAGTTTACAGGTAAGCTGATTCACACCCCTTTAACAAGGAGAGAGAGAAGGAGAGACGCCGTTAAAATTGATGATCCTCAGTTGCACCCTCTTGTCTCTTACTGAATCCATTCTGCAAATTTTTTTTGCACGCCTTTCCAACTGCTACACCAGTAAGTAAAAGGGCAGAGCTGGAGGAGTCGCATTCAAGAGCAGCAAGTTTTGCTTTGGGTTCTGAATGCCTTGAAAAACCAGGTTCATTAATCACAAGGTCTTTTCCAAAACTGTTTGCTGGGAAGCCCAGGTTCAAATCCCACTGCAGCCTTGAACTCACCGGCAGCCTGGCACAAGTCATTGTCTCTCATCCCCCACCCTCATAATATGCTGGCCCAGCTAAGAGGTTTGTTGCTATGATCTATAACAGGGTTTCCCAAACTTGGGTCTCCAGCTGTTTTTGGACTACAAACTCCTAGCAGCACCAGAGGTCAGGTTTGGGAAATCCTGATCTATAAGGAGAGATTCAGACACGAATATGGACATATACATTCTTAATGGAACAAAATAAGTGAAGTTATCCATTAGCCTTCCCCCTTGCCGCCACCCCGCCCCCCCCCCCAAGCATATTGATAATATATATATAATTACAGGACTACATAACTGGAAATCATTGCAGACTTCCCAGAGGTATCTGGTTGGCCATGGTGAGAACAGATTGCTGGACCAAATGGGCCTCTGCTCTGATACAACAGAATTCATCTTACTATGTCCCATCCTCTCACCTTGACACACAATTCTTTACACCTGGGACGGCCAGTTTCCATACTGCTAGGGCCCCCTTTTTTTCTCCTGAAAGCAAGCTAAGAAAGGATTTTGTCACACAAATGGATCAACTCAGAGGTGGTCAGGGCAGCTCCAGAGGTCCCTTGCTTTGTCTTATGCAGTATCCTAGGGGAACTGTCATGTAGTCAAGGACAGGCTCTTATGTACAGATGGGCTTCCTGGGCCCAAAAAGCCTTAACAGCCTGCAGAAATAAAATTTAAAAATCTACTGTTAAAAGTCTCTGGATCTTGCAACTTTAAAACTTTGTTATTTTCCTAAAAACTGGTGGTCAAACTAGACAAACTCACATTGAGGTTTTCATTTCAAAACCATTCCCTTCACCTGGTTGCTGTTGTTGTCCAAAATCCCATCCAAAAAGTGTTCCAGCCAAGTAATGTGTCCAAAAAAATGGAATACACTGAGGTAAAATGTGCATGAAAATCTAGTGGTGTGGGCGGGAGCTGAGATGGAACAAGTGAAGGAAAGAATTGGTAGCTATATAAAAAGGGCATAAACGTTCCTCATTCCTGCCTGCTTATTCTGCCCTGCAAGTAGCCACATTTCCCGTTGTCTTGGCAAGCCGAGGTTCGAAAACATATTTGCTGAAGCAAGTGTCATTCTGACCTTGGTGGGACTTACTTCTGAGTAAATGTGAAGGCAGGGCTTCCAAAATGATAAAAACTAGTCTGTATATCAATTTAGCCAGCATTCAAACCAGCAAGGCCTTTTGCTTATTGCAGAAGCACAAAGATGCCCCATTAAAAGGTTTTGAGCACTCAGTTGTCATGCCAGCAATTGTTAAGAGAAGAATGCTGCTAAGCAGTGGTTTAAGCATAAACCTTCAAGTGTAATATGGCTGCCATTCAGCTGTAGATGTCTATGTAAATGTTCACTCCATTCTCAATTAAATGAAACTTCTCTGTCTAGTGCCATGTTTTTACTTAGGATTACAATGGCTGGCACTCGATAGACTCTTCAGTCTCAACAATTGCAGGGCTTTCACCGAGACACCCAAGACCACAAATACAGTATAGTGCTGATTTAGATGAGTCATCTTTTAATTCCATATACGCAATAATCTTTATATAATTTGCTCCTTAGTCATTCTCTGGTAACATAATGTAAATCGGGAACATGCAAATTTGAGACGGATAAACAAACAAATGGCTTAGGAGGAATAATTGCTGGCATAAACCTGGCGATAAATAGATAAAGTCCTTAAACAGTTTAGCAACCATTACTACATGTATTTTTTTCAAGATGATATATAAAAACAGATGAGTCTTGAATAGGTAATAGCAGTAGCAAAGGGTATAGCAAAATTTTGTTATGGGGCTCTGATTATTTATATCCCACAAAAATCAGGTCCCAGGCAGCTCGAGTTCATCACTTCTATATTGACAGTCACCCACCCACCCTGAATTCAAGTGCCTGTAGTTCTGGGCTAATATCCCTCTAGGACTTTTGACCCTCCAGATGTTGCTCAACTTCAACTCCCATCACCCCTGGCCATTGGCTATGCTTGCTGGGACTGATGAGTGTTGTGGTTCAGCAACATCTGGAAGGCTCTAGGAAATAGAAACCATGAAGTTTCGTGGGATAAATCTGCCAGGGACAGACAACAGAGGTAAGGATGGAGATGGCAAGTGAGAGCAAGGCCGTTAAAAGGTGTCAGTGGAGACTAATGGCTTCCACAAAAAAAGAAAACAAGAGTCTGCAACCACCTCCCTGGAGAACAGAGGACACTGCCTTTCACCAAGTCAGTTAGTAGACAAGTATTGCCAAGTTTGTCTGGTACTAGTTCACCAGGTTCCCATCACCTGCTACCTTCACTTATGGGGAAGGGCCCAGTAGAATATGGTGGGATGGCACGGTGGTGCTGCATACCAGGAGGGAGAGTGTGAGAGGCAGTGAGGTCCATGCACTGGTAGAACCAATCCAGCACTTCCACTGCTGCATTTGCACCATGCCAACTTCACCACCACCTCCCAATTCTCCATCCCCGTACACAGCAGGAACATGGGTAATGAGGTCAGGTGAGCACCACCCTACCATATATTACCAGAAGGGCATCTGATTTCCATCCAGAAGGTCCCACATTCAATCCTCAACATCCCCAGGTGGAGCTGGGAGAGAACACTTTCTGAAATCTTAGAGAGCCACTGCCAGTCAGTGCAAACACCCCTTTTAGCTGGATGTACCAGGGACGCGGATGCCGCTGTGGTCTAAATCACTGAGCCTCTTAGGCTTGCTGATCAGAAAGTCAGCAGTTTGAATACCTGAAATGGGGTGAGCTCCCGTTGCTCTGTCCCAGTTCCTGCCAACCTAGCAGTTCGAAAGCACACCAGTGCAAGTAGATAAATAGGTACAGCTGCGAAGGGAAGGTAAATGGTGCTTCCGTACACTCTGGTTTCCATCACGGTCCTCCGTTGCACCAGAAGCTGTTTAGTCATGCTGGCCACATGACCCGAAAAGCTGTCTGCGGACACATGCCAGCTCCCTCGGCCTGAAAGCAAGATGAGCGCCGCAACCCCATAGCCACCTTTGACTGGACTTAACCGTCCAGGGGTTCTTTACATTTACCTTTTACCAGAGGTTGAACCTGGGACTTTCTGCATGCAAAAATGTCAAATGTCCAATGAGCTGCAGGGCCTCTCCATTTCATGCATGTTGCCAACAACCCCCTTTCATGTGTTGTTTTTCAACCAAGGTTCCAAACGCACTGTACGGACATTTCAATAAAAAAGATCAAAATACCAGCATCATGAAAACCATGAAATCATCCACACACACAAATATAAGCTTCCACAAATCTCAGCCACATTTGGAACGCTGAGACAGCATCTCATAATCCCCTGGAACTGGCTAGTGGATTGTTCCATCTCCTCAAAACAAATGGAGCCATTGTCTCAACATCATACAATTTAGCAGAAACTCAACTTGAAAGAGTTTCCTTGAATCATGGATTGCTGCTGCCCAAGAAGATGGTCTTGCTGACCTAAGGGATGGGTTGAGTTCTGGGGTCCTCCATGCAGGGAAGGGGGTAGTACTAACAGAGTATTGCCCTCATGAGGTTTCATATACACTAGCGTGCGGGTCAAATTGGAATACACAACATGGAAATTATTCTCACTGGAAAGAACAAAGAACAGGGCATTGTAAGCAAAAATTGTGCCATTTAGAGAATCTGAACATGAAGGGCCATGCTGTAGAAACAGAAGCACCAAACATGGCAGTGTAGTTATGGCCCGCAGAGCAGCTCCAATGGAAAAAATCCGTGCATAATGTGGTCATCCCCATCTCAATTTCCTCTATCACTATGACAAGCCTATTCACACTTGTTTGCCATCTCTGCGGTGAGCGGCAATAATACTTGAGGCAAATGCTGTGGTGATTAATTAGCTAATGTTTAAACTAGGCCTTCAACCCCCGAAAGGACATTATGACAATTGTTAAAGCATTATTAAGCAAAGTCACCTGTCACTAACAGGCAGATCAGTTGGGTTACTGCTGCTTGTTGACACTAGTCGGAGTTACAAATAATGGGCTCCATGAAGTCTGGCCCCGGGGATCCGAAAGACAAATTAATTTGTGATGCAAGAGATAAAATAATGTCAGATCGTTGTTATTCAATATTGAATCTTTTTATTGGGTTATCTGAACCTTAGTCAATAACCTCGTAACAATTTCCTTTCTGAAGTATGCTCAATTATAGAGCAAATACATTCTGTTTCCTACTTCACTCACCCTCTTCCTAGCGCTGCATTTTCTAATCACCACAATTAAACTGCAGTCATAAAGACACCTTACCCTGAATTAGCTTCAATACTGAGCTTGAAGTGAAGGGCTTGCAAGTAGAACAAGGTAAACTATCCTTATGATGGTTGCCCGTTTTCTGGCTGTGAGAGGCACAGGGACTTGCCTAGAAAGGAGTCGACCATTGCAATCCTTGCACACTCGGAGTTGCATGACCGAAGGAAATGCAACAAACACAACTTTCTCCATGGTAGAACTTCAGTGTTGGGAAAAAGCCGTGTCTATTCAATTCATCCAAGGCATGCAGTTGTTAAAGAGAAAGGGTTTGGCAACCATAATGGTGGCATTGGCCTCAATGGACCACATTTCTTTTCAAGCAGTGCTGAAGAACATGTGGCGCTTCCCAGACACTGTTGAACTCCAACTCCCATCAGCCTCAGTCAGTGCAGCCAATGGTCTAGAGAATGATGGGAGCTGTAGTCCATCTGGAGGGCCACCACAGGTTCCTCAGCTCTTCTGGAAACACTGATCTACAAGCCTACTCAAAACAGTTGCTTCAAAGTAACTGGGGTTGCTTCCAGATAGCTGCTGAATACCCAGGAGGAAGAGATCTGGAAAACATTTGCTGACAGGCCAATACATTCAAATATCTAGAAATATTTATTAGCAAATAAAAATTGCTACTTTTACTCTTTCACAGTTGTCTGTCACAATGTTGCTTGCTAAAAGGTGGTGTTCCTTGGAAATAGTCTTATTATTAAGTCAATTGAACTGCTTGATTGAATTTTTAAAATGTGGCCGTTCTGTACATCATACATCACAGTTCTTACATAACTTGCTGAGTGACGATCTTTCGTCAAGTGAAACTGCTGTGCCAGAAAACCATGTCTAGAGGATGAATGAGCATGAGCCACCAGAAGCCTGACCCATTTTCATAGCTTTTATGCCCATGTGTACAACACACTTCCCCATTAGTATATATTGCAGTACACATATTATGCCACATTACATACGCAGTATTACAGGAAGCTGAAGATGAATCACAAGTGGAAAATCCAATGAGTTTTTTTAAAGTACTTGACTCCTTACCTGTGTTGCTTTCCACAAACAACAAGCTCTGGCATGCTTTTGAACTGCTAGGTTGGCAGGAGCTGGGACAGAGCAATGGGAGCTCACCCCATCACGGAGATTCGAACTGCCGACCATCTGATCGGCAAGCCGAAGAGGCTCAGTGGTTTAGACCACAGCGCCGGACATGTTGAATGTAAAGAGATAATGCAGTGCATGTGGAGGAAATTCCCATTGGGGGTTCAACTTCAGAAGCTCACACCAAATTCCCAATTGGTCAGACTTAATTCAGTAATGCATTACCGAAGAGATTTCAAAGAGTCCAAGAGAACATTTGCATTAGGACACACACTATACAGGAAATATATGACATCTTAGCTGCTCATCCTCTACCAAGCCACCTTCTGTCACCAGCATCCCTTAATCTCTCATCCAAACACAATCCTTGAAATACTTCCTCAACTCATATCAGAACCCTCCCTTGTACCTTATCTGGAGGTGGGGTTTTTTTTAACTTTAGCATTCAGCTGTTAGGTTCCTAAAGGTAAAGATAAAGGGACCCCTGACCATTAGGCCCAGTCGCAGATGACTCTGGGGTTGCGGTGCTCATCTGGCTTTATTGGCTGAGGGAGCCGGCGTACAGCTTCCGAGTCATGTGACCAGCATGACTAAACTGCTTCTGGCGAACCAGAGCAGCGCACGGAAACACTGTTTGCCTTCCCGCCGGAGAGGTACCTATTTATCTACTTGTACTTTGACGTGCTTTCGCGCTGCGAGGTTGGCAGGAGCAGGGACTGAGCAACGGGAGCTCACCCCGTTGTGGGGATTCGAAACGCTGACCTTCTGATCGGCAAGCCCTAGGCTCTGTGGTTTAGACCACAGCACCACCCGCATCCCAGGGTTAGGTTCCTACTTAGCTGATTATTACTAGTTTTGTGGTCAGGTCACACTCTTACATGCATGATGCTGGCTCCACTTTAATGGGCCTAAGAAAAATCCCGCATCATGTGCATACACTCCCCAGTACAGATAATGGATATCATCACTAAAACCCCTGTCAATAGAAAAATGGACTGTACCATACCAATCTCGTATTTGTGCTGGTCCCGAGGGATATCCGATAGGCGAGGTCTAGTCCAGTCCAAGGTCAGTCCAAGCCAGAAGTCAGGAAGCCGAAGTCAGGAAGCCGAGGTCAGGAAGCCAAAGTAACAAAGCTGAGGTCAGGAACGCAGGAACCAGGAACAGGAACTGGGCAGCAACGATGTTGCTCCTGCAACTTGGGACTGGGACTGGCTGGCTTTTATCTGCCCCGAGGCACAGGGCGGCTCCGATCCTGAGGTGACTCGCCTCTCCTGGCTTGGAGGCGAGCACTCCTCCTGCGGGAACTTAGTTCCCTTCGCCTCTCTGCCCTGAACCTCTGCAGCTCAGGAGAAGCTGGAGGGTTACCGGACCCAGAGGCAACCTCAGCTTCTCCTGACTGGGTGGGGAGTGGAGCACCTGCAGGCAATGAGTCCTCCACCCCTTCAGAAGCCAGATCAAACTCAGCCGATGCCTGCACCTGAGGATCTAGCACAGGTGAGTCCCCTTCAGACTCAGGCCCCAGCCCTGGCTCTGCTGGTTCTGGAGGCAGGGAATCCTGTGCAGGCTGGGATCCCTCAGGTTCAGCGTCTGAGTCTGAATCCCAGGCCATCACAGTATTGGAGTCAAATGTACCCTAAGAAAGCCATACAAAAATAAATAACTGGTTGAAGTTACTAAGCATCACACCAGGGTAGGCAATGTGGAGCCCACCAGATGTTTGGGACTACAACTCCCATCCTCCCTGGCTCTTGACTTAGCAAAGGGAGTCTCACTTGTTTCCCCAAATTCTGGAGGCATTAGCCAGCCCTACCTTTATGGATAATATATGTCAAGCACCTTGAAAACACAGAAAAGCCAGAAAGCAGGACTGAAACTCCCCTCCGACACAAACACACACACACATTAGCTTCTTGGGCAGTATCTCCCACTACCCTTGAGGGCAATTTTATCAGCTGGGTGGAACAACCTGCCTTTCAGCCACCTAACATCAAATGATTAACCACCTACATATCAAAGCTGCTCCATAGGGGCCAATAAGGTTTCCCCACCCCCCTGGTCTACAGTGACTGTCAATGGCCTTGCAAAGTTTCAGAAAAGCATCTTTTCCAAGCTCAGATTGCACATAGGAGTTTCTGCTCAGTTGGTTAGAGCGTAGTGATGATAACGCCATGGTTTCAGGTTCAATCCCCGTATGGGACAGCTGTCTATTCCTGCATTGCAGGGGGTTGGACTAGGTGATTCTCAGGGTCCCTTCCAACTCTACAATTCTATGATTCTATTAAAAGATGTGCTCTGCCACTAAGCTATGGCCCTTTCCCACATATCTCCACAAACCATTTGTACTGAACGTATTGAGAGAGCTTCAAGTGGGACCCAATGCTCCAAAAATATTACATCTTTCTTCACCGTGAGTGATTGAGAGAGGGGAGGGAAAGCCACAGTGAGCAACCCAAGAGACGTACAAAACTGAACTTGCTACTCCTATTAATATCATTTCAACTTGCCTCGACATTTCTTCCAGTGTTTCACCTGATGCACCTTCCAAATTTGCCTGCAATTTCACTTTAGGCAAACTGCAGTGGCAACTCTAGTGAACATGAAAAGACAGGTTCCCCAAAATTTCTCCTGACAGGTCTTATCACAACCAGGATAAACAGCTTGGGGAGCCAAGTAGGGCATACTTCATCTATCTGTCATCAAATCTGGAATCCCCAGCATTTACTAGCTCAGTCTAGTTGAAATGTTCTGGCGCTCTTTCAGTGGAAACCAGTGCTGCCATCAGGATTATTGATTAGCTAAGGCAACTGGTGGTGGCACACACCTTGTTCCTGGATCAAGTAAGATGCAATGTTCATGGAAAGCCTTTTTTGAAAAAAAAACCATCTCATTGCTGATGACCTAAAGCATGAGTCAGATTGCAAAGAAAGAATGAAGAAACTCTGGAGAGACATCCAGACAAGGAAAGGAAAAAGGAAGAGAGCAACTGTGATGCTCTGGGATATATACAGCCCTAATGAACTGAAACAAATAATGCCTGAGATGACGTGTCAAACCAAACTTCCCATATAGTTCATTGGTCTTTCTTACATGGCTGGGGAAACCCAGCGAGATGGATGGGTTATAAATAAATTGTTGTTGTTGTTGTTGTTGTTGTTGTCGTTGTCGTTGTTGTTGCTCCTGCTGCTGCTGTTAGTCAATGGCTGCATTGTTCATAGTACGTTTCCAAGAAATGTCCGTGGATTCTGGATGTAACAAGGAAGAAGAGAGCTTTGTTGTCATGAAAGGGACTAAGCTAATCAAACTAAGGAAATATCTGTTTATTTACCAAAAAATAATTTCTTTACTGCCTTTCAAATGAATTTTCAAAAGGGACTTACATTTAAATATATAGGGACAACAATGAAATGCAATATAAAAATCACATAAGAATTAAAACTACCATTTAAAAAAAACCAACCCAGCCAATAATGATAAAAACAACAGAAAGTAATAAAACCAAGAAAAGAAGCCTGTTGCACTTCCCCTGGGAGAGAATTCCACAATCCAATAAGACTACATCTCCAGCATCCACCAATCAGCCCCCCCCCCCAATGCTGAATGTGAAGCTTGGACAGGTTCATATGAGTGAAGATCACCCGCGACTCCCTAGCCTCCCCCGAGCTGTCAAAACAAAGGGGGAAGAGGGGAAGACCACCACCCCAACTGCTTGGGGTAGGCTTGGGAATCGCTGGTGGGCGGCATGCTGAATGTCATCCCCCTCAGTGATGACACCCGGGGCAGCCTGCCCCCACCGCTCCCTTCCTCCGCCCCTGTACTAGAGCAGGTGTGGCCCTCTAGATATTGTCAAACTCCCATCAGTCCCAGCCAGCATAGCCAATGGTGAAGGATGATGGGAGCTGTAGCCAATGACATCTGGTGGGTCACACTTTAGCCACCCCTGTACTACTGGACAGGGGAAGTGGATAAGACCATGTCTACCAGTCTGAGGAAAGAAAGAAAAGTGGAAGAGACAAAGCAGAGTGGGAACTTTGCATAGCCAGTCACTGAAGAGGTGAATAATTCACCTACTGGTTTTGAAATAACCATCCAACTCTTTAGCTGCAGGCCTCTATCAAGGAAAAAAACACACAATTAAAAGCAGAATAATCCCTCCATACTTTTCTGATGGTCCCTTTGCTGTGTCCACAAGCTCTCCCTTATAGAGATGACTTTTATAGATTTTAATGCCTTTAAGAACCTGAGAGCTGTATAAAGATCCTTAAAGCCAGCCTAAGCCCTCAGATCTACAGAAAAGACAAACAGGAGAGGTGATGATTGGGTGGTAATGCAGGAAGATGGACGGGCTGCTTAGGTCATCGGGGTTCAAATTGCTCTTACTCAGCAACTGATGGTGCACTCTGGGTACACCTGCAAGCAGCTGGAGAGAGTGTTGATATGCCATTTCTCTGCCTGTCTTGAACCCAGGAAGAGGCTTCAGATTGGCCAGGCAATATGTGGCTAGCTAGAAAAATAGAGGTCCTCTAGACAAGCATGGTCTGTATGCTGGCATCCCTCTTACAAAGGATTCTGTAATCCACCAGCTGGTTTCAATCCACCACTTACGAACGGCTGCTCTGCAGTGTTCCCTGTATAACTGTTCCAAAATTTGGAAAGACAATCTGTCTCATTTAACATGTACAGGGCAACTTGTTTAACATGTTCATTTGGGTAGCCCCAGCTGGTTAGCAATGCATCACAAAAATTGCAGCCAGTTGGTTGGTTTTGTCTGTCACTGTGTCATGTTTGAAGCATCACCATGAATGACCAGGGATCAGCATGCAGGGAACTGGCTTCCAGGGGTGGGAGATCCGCCCTGACATATACCGTAGATATATATGGCTACAGGAGGCAGTAGGGGAAAATTGTATGGCAGAGACACACTGCCTTCCTGCAATCTATAAATTTGCCTTATGCAAAAGGCAACCAATCTCCAGTCTAGTTGTCGGGTGTGGCGCAAGCTGTTGGGCCACATTCACCACCAACAGTGGTCCTCTTGTCAAGTGCAGCAGACATATAAACTAGTGGAGCTCGTAAGAAGACAACTGACAGCCAACTAATTGTTGCATCACAGACACCTTTAGAGAATCTTAGTAAGGCTTTGTTTTAAGCAAACAAACCAGAACTGCTGATAGATGTGTACAAAAGGTTGCATTGGGTGTGCCAGGTTATGGAATCACTGGCAGACAGCAAATTGGCTCCGAACTCCAAATAATATTTTACTTTCTGATCCTGTACTAAACCCTGGTATTTCTCCCCCTCCCTTCTGTTTAGCATGACGTAAGGGGGATGGCAGCTCTTAAGACTGTGCACAGCCCAACACGGCCCAGAGGCTCTGAGCAGGTGTGGTTAATAGTTATTTAATGATTCTTCACAATTACATGTATCTGTCTGAACATAAAGGCTGTCTGATCATAATCTCTCTCTCTCTCTCCCTCTCTCGTTCTCTCTTCCCCCTGTACACTTTGTGCTGGCATCTTAGCAACAGTTTTTTTTTCTATTATCATCCCACATTCCTATTCTCAAAATGCTTGCCTGCAGGAACCCTTTGGGACTGCAGCACTGTGCAAATTGCTTGGTAGCAATTTATTGTTGTCCTCTTGACCGAAGCACAAAATGGGAATTGCAAAAGGGAGGGGGGTTGCCCTACACACAAACAAACAGAATTATTATTTTTTTCTTCCTTCCTTCAAGATCCATAAATGAGCCAAACAACTCAGATCTCACAAAGTTCTAATTTTGTACTTTTCTCTTGCCCCAGCAGTGACTCATCTAAGTCAGATCTCCACCCATCTGCATGTTTACACAATGAATACAAACACTGTTTAAGTTGCTAAGAATACAGTTATCAGTCAACAGAGCATGAGCTACTTGCTGAAGCACCTGAGCATGCCCCTCCACTGCACAAAAGTGACACGAGATTTTTGTTATTGGCAAAAAAATGATCCAAGTTCTTCTGTCAAGCGATTCCTATATTGAGATGGCAGAAAGAATGAATGTAAGAGTCGCCATAATCACTCACTTAGTCTGATATGGCACAGACTCCTGGAGTAATCTCAAAGTAAGATAAAGTTTATCTGCATGCCTCATTGAAATGAGTGCACACACCCTCCCTGCCAATCTGATCTGAATAAAAACCAAGTGCTGATTTTATAATTGCCACAAAATGCCCCATGTAACGTTGATTAGCAGCGTGCCAAGATGGGAATGCAAAAGCCATGTTGGAGCCATGCCTGGAACTGCACAGTGCAGGCTCGACTGAGCCACCAAACCATTACACCGCCTCTCTCAAAGATGCAAGACAGTATACCGGTAATTTTAGGGAGTGGGTGGCGCTGTGGTCTAACCCACTGAGCCTCTTGGGCTTGCCAATCAGAAGGTTGGTGGTTCAAATCCCCGTTACGGGGTGAGGTCCCGTTGTTCAGTCCCAGCTTCTGCCAACCTAGCAGTTCAAAAGCACACCAGTGCAAGTAGATAAATAGGTACCACTGTGACAGGAAGGTAAATAGCATTTCCGTATGCTCTGGTTTCTGTCACTGTGTTCCATTGCACCAGAAGCGGTTTAGTCCTGCTGGCCACATGACCAGAAAAGCTGTCTGTGGACAAACGCCAGCTCCCTCGGCCTGAAACGAGATGAGCGCCGCACCCCATAGTTGCCTTTGACTGGACTTAACTGTCCAGAGGTCCTTTACCTTTACCTTTTTTTTTTTACAGTACAGTTTTGAAGGCACAGCAAGGCAGGATCCAGTGAATGACCAGCCACATCCCCCAGTTTTGCAGGAAGCAGTTCTTCACTGTAGGTCAGCTCCTAAAGTCAGCCATGCCTTTTCTTGTCAAGAGGCGTGTCCGGCACCAACATTACAAACTGTTTGACACCAGACAAAGACCTTCCTATTTGCTCATGAATTTTCAATTAACATCACATCCACAACATACATTTAAAACACATGGGTACCTCCCCAAAATCCGGAAAACTGTAGTTTGTTCAGTGTGCTAGGAACTGTTACCTCTGTGAGGGGTAAACTACAGTTCCCAAGATTATTTGGGGGAAACAATGTGCTTTAAGTGAATGGTGCAGATGTGGCCTTTTTAAAAATCCTATTCTGCTTTTTTCAGTTGCAAAATCTTGTTTCTATTTGCCTCTTGGCATATTGCATTTTGTTACATTGGTTAGTTTTTAATCCTATTTATATGTTCATAGAATCATAGACTTGTAGAGCTGGAAGGGAATATAAGGGTCATCTAGTCCAACCCCCTGCAATGCAGGAATATTTTGCCCAACGTGGGGCTCGAACCCACAACCTTGAGATTAAGAGCCTCGTGCTCTACTGACTGAGCTATCCCCTTCGTGTGCATTGGTTAGGTTCAGACTTTTGTACACCCCCAGAATCCTTTGAAGAAGGGTGGTTGAAGTATATTTTAAATAAAATAGGGTTGCAATCCTGTGGTCTCTTGGGAGAACATTCATGGGGTGAGTAAATAGAATGGCTCTCCCCCTCTGCCCATGGCCAAGGAGGTATGTGAATGGAAAGGGGAATATTCTCTTCCAAGCTCCTCCGATTTGGGCACAGCCCTTGGCACTCTGTTGCCATGGCACCAGCAAAAAGAGGCATTCTGATCTGCTGGGGAAAGATCTGGAGAGTTCTTTGGATCTGCCGGATTTCAAGTTGTCCTGTTGCCTTGACGTGTCCCTAGAATTTGGGGGAGGGTATAAAGGGACCCAGGTGGCGCTGTGGGTTAAACCACAGAGCCTAGGGCTTGCTGATCAGAAGGTCGGCGGTTCGAATCCCTGTGACGGGGTGAGCTCCCGTTGCTCGGTCCCAGCTCCTGCCCACCTAGCAGTTCGAAAGCACATCAAAGTGCAAGTAGATAAATAGGAACCGCTCTGGCGGGAAGGTAAACGGCGTTTCCGTGCACTGCTCTGGTTCGCCAGAAGTGGCTTTGTCATGCTGGCCACATGACCCGGAAGCTGTATGCTGGCTCTCGGCCAATAAAGCAAGATGAGCACCACAACCCCAGAGTCGGACAGGGGTCCCTTTACCTTTACCTTTATAAAGGACTACAACAGCACTGAAGCTAGTACTGTATATCGATTATCCTCCCACTCAGACCAATGGGTGGAAGCAATTCATAAATGGTGGTACAGACACACACACACACACACACGACTGATGGCTTTCAGTTTGGTGGTTCCTCTGCCTTAGATTGCTCCCTCCCCAGAGCCTCCTTTGGATAGTTCTGCGCATAAATAAAATATTCCCCAGGCATTCTCCAAAGTTCCAGAATATAATATAAGAAGATATTATGTAATATTGCCTAGACATCTTGCTGATCCACATTTAGAAGGCAAGGAGGAACCCTGTGTAACAACACACTTGCTTTAACATGCTTGCAAAAGCAGGTGGGAGGGAGAAATAAGACTATTGTGCTTCATTTCACTGTTTCCTTCTGCATTTGCATAAAGCAAAATCTTACGCAACTATGGAATTCTGCTGTTTGAGCAATTATCAGAGATACATTGCATTTGCTATGACTACAGTCATAAGTGATACTGTAACTTAGTTCAGTAAAATATGTGTAACATACAAGGCATGATTTCACAACCACACGTAGAAATAGAATGTGATTCTATTTCATAGAAAGATCACCAGGTCAAGGGCAATGTGTCATTGTATATCTTTTAAGAAAACAGGCTTCGTGGTTGAAATATTTATTAAAAATTAGTCATTCTTGCTGTCCTATTTCCCCAGGTACCTACCGTTGTACAGAGAAGAACAAAGTGCTGGTGGCACTTGGCCACATATTCTGAAAAACTAAATTGCAGTATCTGTAAATTGCTTGCCTTCGGCTTGTTGGACCTGCCAGTCATGTGGCAATGTGTAATTCAAGTTGCACATCTTAATTACATCAGAGAAAAGGGTGTTCCTACAATTCTGTAGGACTGCAAGATAAAGATTCAACTCCACTGATGCTTTAGGCTGGGCTCTTTTTCCATTTCTATCCCATCTTCCGACTGCATTTCCTTCCGTTTCAAGTTAGGTTCAGCAAATGGCTGACACATTATAGAGCGATCTGCAAACTCAATGGCTTGTTTAGGTCACTCAGGGCCGCTTCCCCATCAACACACTTTGCTTGGTTGCCTAACTTTTGATGATTCACAGCTGACGATGAACTTGTTCCACTGAAAACCATTGTGCTTGAAGTGATGTAACTTGATACGAAGATCTGTCTCTGGTGCTTGATTTGTGAAGACTCGTTCCCATTTTCAACCACCATCAAGTAATAAACATGCAGGCATGAAGTGGCCCCTGGACTAGAGATGGGGCCTTGTGGTCCTCAGACGTTGCTGGACTATAACTCACATAATTCTTAAACATTTGTTATGGTGGCTGGGATAGGATGAAAATTCCAAGTCCATCTACATCTAGAGGAAAAACAAAATAAAATAAAAAAAATTCCTTCCAGTAGCACCTTAGAGACCAACTAAGTTTGTTCTTGGTATGAGCTTTCGTGTGCATGCACACTTCTTCAGATACACTGAAACAGAAGTCACCAGACCCTGATATATAGTGAGAGGGTGGGGAGGGGTATTACTCAGAGGGGTGGTGGAAATGGGTGAAAGGTTGATACCGTAGGTTTGGTAAACCTGTTGACGACTGTTAACGGCTGCAATTAGTCTTACAGGAAAAAGCAAGGGGTGAGAAGGTTAAAAAAGCTTTGTCATGTATAATGAGATAAGACCTTTAACTACATCTAGAGGGACACCAGTTCTACATCCCTTCTTTAGAGAGGACTCGTGCAAAAGCTGCCACACATCTTTGATCTGATCTGTGGTTTTCATTATAACAATTTAGAGTTCTTACAGGTGAGCACTGGTGTTCCACATACATGCAAATCTTTTGCCGCATCCACATGATGTCATTGTGGTGTAGTGGTTAAGAGCGGTAGACTCGTAATCTGGGGAACCGGGTTTGCTTCCCTGCTCCTCCACATGCAGCTGCTGGGTGACCTTGGGCTAGTCACACTTCTTTGAAGTCTCTCAGCCCCACTCACCTCACAGAGTGTTTGTTGTGGGGGAGGAAGGGAAAGGAGAATGTTAGCCGTTTTGAGACTCCTTCGGGTAGTGATAAAGCGGGTTCTCCTTCATGGAGAGCACATGTTGCGGTGGGGGCTAACAAGTCACCCCTCTGTTGCTGGGCGGGATAGGATAGATGGCCATGGCAAGTGATTGTTGGGGAGAATGTTATGTAGCAATGTTTGATGTACAGCTCAGAGGTTATATATTCTCAGTGCACGCAGCACGCAGCCCTCTTTGCTGCGTGCATCGGATCACCCACCCTCCCTATATTTAGGCTTGTGCGTTGACCTTGCTATGCCTGTCATGGGGTCGTCTGCTTTGGGGTCGTATGCCTGTCATGGGGTCGTCTGACCCCTTTCTCTCCCCAAAGTGTTTCCCCTTTACTGACTTCTGCTAACTGGGCGGATGTCAGTCTGCCCCCAGGAGGGGACAGATAGTTGGAACCAATGCCTAAGCAACCACTCACATTTTTGTATTTTAATAAAGTTGTGGCCAAAATTATGCCAAAAAACTTAAACTTAAATTACTGTGTGAAGTGTGAGTTATTTTGGGGGGTGGCTTGGGGGACCTCGACATGCAAAGCAGGATATCAAATCCAAACTCTTCTTCTTCTTCTTCATTGTCATGAAAATGCCAACCCATACTCCACCACAACTACATAATCCACATTTACCTTTTCTGGGGGAATCCCTTAAATTAAAAGACAATCCTATTGTCAATACCCATCTATGGTATCCCAGTGATCTGTTTACAATATTAGGTCTCTGTCTTGAAGCACCTTTGCAAGCACTTCTGAAAGAGAGCTGAGAGGCATTCCATCTGGACCAGAGGAATATGGTATCAAATAATAATAATAACAGCCAGATGGGCGGGGTATAAATAATTAATAATAAACCAGAGGTGTCAAATTTATTATTATTATTATTATTATTATTATTATTATTATTATTTGATACCATATTCCTCTGGTTTATTATTTATTATTTATACCCCACCCATCTGGCTGGGTTTCCACCCATATATTATTTATACCCCCACCCATCTGGCTGGGTTTCCCCAGCCACTCTGGGCAGCTCGATAAAAGATCAAACATTAAAAGCGATAAAAGATCAAACATTAAAAACTTCCCTAAGTAGGGCTGCCTTCAGATGTCTTCTAAAAGTCGGATAGTTGTTTATTTCCTTGACATCTGATGGGAGGGCCCTCCGCCTGGTTCCCTATGCCCTGTCACCTATAGGACTTCTCAGGATTCCAAAAGATGAAAGGTATTTTGACAACTCGTTGGGAATCTCTTTCCATTCACAATCTAGTTCCACAGATGTAACTTTTTGTCTGAGCTGCTTCGATGAACTGTTGGGCTGCCATAATACAGTCCAACATCTCCCCTGGATTGTGATGTGTATTACAGATTGATCGTATCTCAGATAAAATGATGGTGTCACTAGGATTTTGCGCAAATCCTAAGAGCAACCTAAAATGTTGCTGGAGGGGATTGTTGGGCTGATTATGCAAACCTCGATTGCGAAGGAAGATGGAGAAGAAACTTAATGGGACTATTTTGGAAGACATATTTCCGTTGCAAAGGAGTAACTGTAGCATCAATAGCAGGCCATGATCGTAAGCACATCTGCATGGAACTCAAGTTCCACTGAAGTCAGGGAGACTTGTTTTCATACATAATGTTCGGAAATGGGGTACCACTTCCTCTTTCTTTACTTGCTTCTCCTTTTATGAATGTTTTTCTCTCTCCGCAATATTCAAGATTGCCGAAAAACCTGGGGCAATTTTCATTTTAGAACAAAGAACTGAAGTTACGCATTCCAACATGTTTATTAAAGGGTGTTTTTTTTAAACAAATAAATAAATACTTATACTATAAAACAGGACATCAAAGTGCTTTTGATGTAAAGTTTATTTAGCAGGCTCAGCTTTTTCCTATGATTGTACTAATCCTCATAGATCCAACGGCAATACTATGTCTACTTAAACTATAACAGGAAGAGCCATGGGGTGATCATCTACACAGCTTACATGAAAGAGCCATGTGCGCTTCACAGCAAGTTATGATACATGATGGGAAAAATTCATGTACTTCAAATATTGTCTGCTGCTTTTATGAAATCTGTAAATAAAGGCGCTTACTTCCATGATACAGGATTTCACCAAGGCGAAGTGTATTCTGTTATTCTATGCAGTATTAGTAATGGAGAACGTGGTTCTGAGCAAAGAATTCCAAATTTCCCGAGAATCTTAACTGTCTCCCATGTAGATGAAGAGAGGAGATTTCTAGTCCACAAAAGTCTCATTGAGTTCAATTGGGCTTCCTCATATAGGATTGCAGCCTTAACTGTGACTTTGTTGTATTTTGATGAGCTGGTGATTAGCAGGTTTTGCGTTTGATTGTTTTAGTGGGGCTATAAAAAAATAATAACTAAACCATGCAAGAAATTCTTGGCTATAATATACAGTCATACCTTGGAAGTTGAACGGAATCCGTTCCAGAAGTCCGTTCAACTTCCAAAATGTTCGGAAACCAAGGCACGGCTTCTGATTGGCTGCAGGAAGCTCCTGCAGCCAATTGGAAGCTGTGGAACCCCCGCCGGACATTCGGCTTCCAAAAACAGTTCGCAAACTGAAACAGTCACTTCCAGGTTTGTGGCATTCAGGAGCCAAAACGTTCAAGAACTAAGCTGTTCAAAAACCAAGGTACGACTGTACTATAAAAATCTATGGGCTACAGTACAGTTCATATAGCAGAGAAGGATGCTGAACTGGAGACGGGGGCTGAGACTGTGAAGGGGGGGAATGCCATACACCCCAGCAACGACAAAAAGTCTGTAGTAATTATGGGCTGTGTGGTAGATCAGAAATAGAATAGGAAGGAAGGATGATTTTGAAGGGAAAGGAGAGCATTTTTTCCCCATTTGGAGGAGATATATGAATAAATACAAAATAAATCACCAAGAAATACTATCCCAAAGTCCTTACGCCGCAGCAAGGTTACTGTTTATGATTTTATTGCAGGTTGTACTTTTAATCATTCGAAATGTGGCTTATTGAATATGGCCAATGTAAATAGTGTGGCCTATTAGTAATAATTAAACAATGTTGGGGTAGGAGGGAGAAGGGAATGGAAAAGAGAGAGAAATCTGGAGATGCTTCCGAATGTCAGTTGCTAGGGAACTGCCATGGGAGAGAAGGTGATTTGCCCTCCCGGTGTCCTGCTTGTGGGCTTCACAGAGGCGTCCCAGTGGCTGGGCTCTGTGGGCTTTTGGTCTGATCTAGGAAGACGTGGCTTACAGGGTAGGAGGTGGGCAGTCAATGGGTGCAAAGGACCAGAAGGGGAGAGTGAGTGTCTGCTTGTTTGCTGACAGCATGGGGCTGACTTTTAGATCCTTTGCACAAAAGCTCAGAAGCCAAAGGGGGTGGGAAGTGTATGCTTTAGTCACAAAAGGTGGAAAGGTAATAAAATAAACATCAAAAGGTAGGCTTGCCAGGTTCTCACTTCGCTGCCACCACTTACAACAAAAGCAGGAAAGAGGAGGAAACCTACCCTCTCGGCCCTGCCGTGGGGGTTTGAGCACACAAGACTGGGGGCAGGAAGCCTTTCCCTGAAACTTTAACACAAACATGGGCACTTGTGAAGGCAACTGGCGGGGGAGTGGAGGAAAAAATCAGCTCTCGTTCAGGGAAGTTTAAAAGAAAATGGCTATGAAATGCAGAGGGGCAAGCTACATGTTGCACGTTGCAAACTATCACAGAGAAAGAGAGAGAGAGAGAATCACTCCTCCTTTGCAAAAATGCCCTTAGAAGGGGAGATGGAGGTGGCAGGGATGTGCTTTACCCTTCCCCCTGCCAGCCAATTTACCTCTGCCACTGACTGCATCTCTACTAATATTACTCTAGACCTGCATTTACTTCACAGGGAAAATTACCGGTAGCTAAGGATGGTGGGTAATTGCTCCCCTTGCTTGTTCCCTTTTCAGGGGCTTTGCAAAAGAGAAGGGGTGGTTGGAGACTTTGTCACATGCATCATCAGTGTAACATGTAGTTTTCACCAGAGCAAAGTCAGTTGTAGTCTTCCTTTGTTCCTTCCTTCCTTCCTTCACTGGTCCACCTATAGTGGTTACTCTAGGACAGTGGTGGCCATACTTGGCCCTCCAGCTGTTTTGGGACAACAATTCCCATCATCCCTGACCACTGATCCTGTTAGGTAGGGATGATGGGAGTTTAGTCCCAAAACAGCTGGAGGACCAAGTTTGGCCACCACTGCTCTAGGACAAGGATGGGAAAATTAGGTTCTTCCAGCTGTTGTTGGAGTACAACTCCCATCATCCCTGACCATGGTTCATGCTAGCTGGAGTTGGTTCCTGAGTCCAACCACATCTGAAAGGCCACAGGTTTCCCATCCATGGTGTACTGGGTTGGACAACTCTGAAACAAGGCAAATGAAATGCTGGCAACCACCAACTCACAGGATTGCAACAGCATATGGCTCAGAATTATTATATCGGGGCTTACTTCTTACCATCTTTCTGACTACCCTAGTTTCATGTCACATTTACATGTCAGTGATTTAGGAGGTCTCTTGGGGAAGGCTACCCTTATGATGAAGCATAGTGAAGCTTCAACATGCAGAGGTCAAATTTTAATGTGAATTAAAAATAATGTCCCCTAATCTGTCAAAAGACAGCTGCTTGGGGATTATGGCCATGGCAAGATAGTGCTGCAATCTTCATTGGACACTTATGCCCTAGATTGGGGTGAGGAACGTGTGGTCATCACTGATCATTTACCATGGAGGCTGGGGCTGGTGAGAGCTGCGGTCCAACAACTTTTATCAGCCCCATGACAACATCTGGAGGGGCACAGTTTCTCCACCCTTGATTTAAGGGGTCTCATCAATGATTCTTGAACATCTGCTGCAAATCAGAATAGACAGTAGAGAACTAGATGAACTAATGACCTGATATAGGACAGCTTCATGTTTCCTAAGGCCGGCCCTACCATTGGGCAGAGTGGGACAGCTAATTGTGACTTCCATGGAAGAGCACTAGATGTTTAGTTCTTTCAGTTATTGTGTTGGATCCTGCTCTCCGGAGCAGAAATCTGTTGCCACTAGCTGGATGCTCCACAGGTGGCAAAAGGGGGCAGAATTTCAGCAATTCACCCTTTTCTCAACAGGTCTCTGTGCCCCTCCAAAAAAAAAATCCCCTGTAGGATGGGGAGACCCTCTGGAACAGGTAGAAGATGCCAGAGGGGTTCCCGAGGGAGGTGTAAAATTCCCACCCATTTGTTCCACAGTGGAATCTACTCTGGATCCTAGTCACTTCCACAAATGGGAGTTTGTCCTCCCTTTACATCCAAGCCCTTGTTTCTTTTTGCTGACAAGGATGGAGTGATATGCTTGGGTACACTATGTGCCTTGACCTGAGGGTAAGGAATCATTCGCCACTCCATGTCAGGTAGCAAAATGCCTTGAACCAGCCCTAGCCTGTGTTGCAACACGGCTCTTGGTTTTGTTTTTGCAGAATGTGTAGCAAACTCTCTTTTCCTTCGTCAGATCCCTGAGATCTCCGACTACATGTTGTTTCCTCAGTCATACCGATCAACCCAAGCCGATGAGTCTTACTCTGGCATGCAAACAAGTCACCTTGCGAGCCAAAGGAAATGCAACGACCGTTGTTTGGAGTTCCTTTCACCACTCCAAGCTTCCCAGTCAAGCTGCTGTTGCTTGCAACCATCAAAGTATAGCCTTATTACTCCATAGTATGGCTTGCTTGAGACTTCCAATACAGCACCACCTACGTAAACACACCCATAACACATTGGCAAGATTGTTGCTGCTGATTCTTCTGTGATTGTTCCTACAATGGTTTCTTCTGTCCATGTTGTTCGACTTCCTGGTATTGTTTAAGCAAACCACATATATAATAAAGAGAGCCCTGATGGATCAGCCCAAAGGCCTACCTAGTCTCACAACCAGCTTCCCCACAGTAGCCATCCTTGTGGCTATGGGTAGCCACAAACAGAACCTCCCTTCCCTGCTGTTTGTTCCCCATCAACTATTATTAAGAGACATGGAGCCTCCGAACCTGGTAGCCATCGATACCCTTGTCCTCCATAAATTTGTCTAACTTCCATTTTAAAGCCACCAAGACACATGGGAGTGGCCAGGATTTATGTTGGGGGGGGGTCAGGACACCCACCGGTCCTATTCCAGAACCAAGGTACCTGTGACACAATTGTTCAGTTCACGTAAGCCACGCCTATCGCTCAGTCAGGTTGTCAGTTGCATCGCTAGAATGCGCCACAACATCCAAGTGACCTCAGAGAGCATTTCAGCTACAAATATTCCGATCATTCCTACTTTTAGTTAAGTATTTTTATATATTTGCTTTATTTAGGGGGACAGCTGCCCCTCCTTCCACCCCGGCTATGCCCATGCCAAGATGGCTGGTGGCCCTCTCCACAACTTATGGAAGCAAGTTCTGCAGTTTCACTGTGGGGTTCTTGAGGGTGATCAGAATGGAAAAGCCAAATTTAAAGTAATATTAATGCCAATGTTTGAATGTTCAAAGTGCTTTGTATGCCTTATCCAGGCACACACAGGTCCTGCAAACCAAACACAATTCATTTCCTGTGAATTGTTTGTTCGATGAGTATTTGCATAATGAGTCAATGGTTTCCATTGATTCCTATGGGAAACTTTCCAATGCATTTCGGACCATGGAATTTTGACCCCAAAAATAAATTTAAAAAACAGGAAAACCCTCTGAGGATGGGGAAAGTGCTTATTTGTCCAGTCGCTCTACCTCCCTCCCTTCATTCCTCGGCCAACCAATAGAAGGCAAACAAGGAAGTTTTTTTTTAAAAAATCTCTCTGTTTGGATATCTGAATCTGTGGTGTGTATAGAGAGGTTTGGTTACTAATTCCTCATGTTCAGATAAGTGAACTTTCGCATAGCAAGCATTCAGAAATTAGGATCTGTGGCCGAAGCAATAATTACTTGCCTAGGATCATCTAATGAAGACTAAGGAGATATTTTAACCAGGAATGAAAGTTTCTAGCACACATTCTTAGCAATGTTAAGTACACCAGCTAACAAGAATGTAATATTATATGAAGGGTTTGAGTTTGGGACTTCTTGGTAGAATCTGGTTGGTGATTTAGATTGCTGAGAATCTCAGCTTTTATTTACAAGGGTTACATGCAGCCCAGTCCTATGCATGTTTACTTGGAAGCAAGACCCACTATATTCAATGGTGCTTACTCACTGATAGGTGTCTATTGCAATGTAAATGACTCACCCTTCATGCTTATAAATCTCTTGTTAAAAAACAGATTGTAACCTGCACAAGTTGTCTGTTATTCTTGAATGCATTCCAAGCATGTTCTCCTAACCAATATACCGCTCCTCACTTAGTCATACAGTTGCATTTTAAGGTATTGCAAATTGCCATCAACCTATGCGATTAAGGTGGGGAATGCATTCAAGCAAGCATCTGTCCCACAAGTCTTTTTTCCCAGGCAAACACACCATCTTCTGTCATGCCTAATCTCTTGGAATTATCCCTGGCTTGGTTGAAGCATAAATATATAATCCATAGAAGAAATTCAGGCAAATCTGAAACCTGAATTCATGTGTGTACAAAGAAATAGCTGGTTTATCAGCAGCTACCAATTGCTTAAGCTTTTTTTTTAAAACAAAAACAAAAACCCCAAACGCTCATGTTGCTGGTAGAAAATGTTCATATTTGGGTTTTGGATAATCTCCAGCAGAAGGGAGTTTTAAAGTAGGGGTGTTACTAAGCCCACCTCATATTTAGGTACCGCGGACAAAGGATGCTATGGTGAAGGAGTCTAGCATAAAGCATATTTACCTAAATGACCAGGTATCATTTGGAAAAATAATCACGGTCACAGTTATAAATAACGATGTACCTAACACGATGGATAACTTGGTGTATGAAACCTAGTTCACATTAGTGCTTCGAAAATAGGCAAGAAGTGTAACATTTCACAGTATAATCTTGCAAAGAATGTAGCATCTTTCACCAGCAACTTCAAAAATCAGAGATGAACCATAGCCAGTCTTGGGACATCCATCAGAGTTTGTTGGAAATCCACCAGTACAGCATTTGCAGAAGGATGTGTATGTCGTTAATTTTATGGTACTACGCTTATTTTTTGTCAGGGCATCATTTATTATATTAATTGCTTTCAAATATAATTGAGATTTACATGCAGCCTAAGGATACAGTCCTAAACAAGCACTTCTAAACTCAGGTTTCTGAGATTAAGAATCTGGTCCTGTGCCCATTTACTCCATTGATCCTGTGTAGACGTTATAGGATTGCACTATCAACCTCATTCAACTCAGTGGAATGTACTTCTGAGAAAACACGCCTAGGATTGGGTCACGTGAATACTTACTTGGTTGGAATCTCCCCTGAAATTCGTAGGACTTCCTTTCAAGTAAACGCGCTTAACAGACATATTGCACATTAGCCACAAGACTATTGAAGCCGACATCTTTGTACTTAAGCCAATTTCCTGAAATGACATCGCCACTGACATTCTGAAATGGCAAAATGCCAGATTCTCTGCAACTATAGCATGCAATCTTTAGTTTGCATTAGCGAACATTGTAGTGTCCCCCAGTTTAAGCAACATTCCAGTCTTAAAATGGGCTGCGCTGAAAATTTCTTCTCCGGGGGGGGGGGGAATCAAAACCTGCCCAAAAGATCAAGAGAGTGGAGGTAGAAATTTCTCTGAAATTTTCAGGAAGGGGTTTCCACTTACCTTAGTTAACCTCATGAAGAGGCAATTATTTCTTGCTTTTGAATATTTTTTTATTTTTTAAAAAAATGCTTTCTTCACAATTTCCTCACAGGTGCACTTCTTAGAATGCCTTAGGAGTTATGCCAACACATAGCATGATCACAGAATCATAGAACTGTAGAATTCGAAGGGATCCCAAGGTTCATCTAGTCCAACCCCCTGCAATGCAGGAATCTCAACTAAAGCATCCATGACAGATGGATGTTTCTCCCAGGGCATGCTGAGTGGCACGGCCAGTGAGAGGTGCTGCAAGACTCTTGTGCCCCATAGCTTCCCATGGGCCTCACTTCCTGGCAAGAGACCCATCAAAGGAATAGCAACTACGGGAGCACACCAGGGCAAAAGAAACTGCCATAACGCATGCTGGTGTAACTTAAGTCACCATAAAGTTAAAAAGGTAAAGGGACCCCTGACCATTAGGTCCAGTCGTGACTGACTCTGGAGTTGCAGCACTCATCTCGCATTATTGGCCGAGGGAGCCGGCGTACAGCTTCCAGGTCATGTGGCCAGCATGACAAAGCCGCTTCTGGTGAACCAGAGCAGCGCACAGAAATGCCGTTTACCTTCCCGCCGGAGTGGTACCTATTTATCTACTTGCACTTTGACGTGCTTTCGAACTGCTAGGTGGGCAGGAGCAGAGACCAAGCAACGGGAACTCACCCCGTCACAGGGATTCGAACCGCCGACCTTCTGATCGGCAAGCCCTAGGCTCTGTGGTTTAAGCCACAGCGCCACCCGCGTCCCATACCATAAAGTTACACCAGATCTAAACCCTATTCAGCACTGGAGCTGCTGCTGCTCTGCCTAAGCCTGGCAGAGGGACAACCCTTTTAGAGAGTGTTTTAGGTCAGGTGGCCAGGTCATGTGACTGAGCTGAATAGACTAAGTGTGCCCTCTCTGTTCCAGCCCCTAGCACCCTTTTGAAGGACTTGTACCTGCTTCAGCGCAGCTATCTTTGGCTCAGCCCCAGTTGGACAGGGGTGCCAACTTGAACAAAATATTGAGGGGGGGCAGGTAAGCCCTGCCCCACATAATCAGTCACATGATGTGGTGCATGCACACCATTTGAATGACAATGCCTATCAACTTTGGGGGCCCCGGCACCCTCAAATATTTTATTGGGAGGGAGACAAAGACCTCTCGGCCCCTGGGAGTTGGCTTCTATGATCCAGGATAAACAATAATCTTTAGCTGAGCAGAGGTTAGGAACTTAAAAAGCTGATTGAGCTAGAGATGCATCTATCCTAAGCTGCTCAGCACAGAGATTCTTGCTATAGCGTTGCCTACTACCTCTCAATATTTTGGATACATTTCTTCCCCATCCCCACCTCACAGGAAAGTAGTAGGAAAGCAGCCCCTCTTTTCGGAAGGAGTCAATATTTTGGGAGAAGATTTTGTCCTAGCCTTTGTTTTAAAGCACAAAGCCCAAGTTATGCACCTGGAAAGCCAGACCGGTTTCAATGAAAGAGCTAAGCATGTGCTAAAATCTCTCATGCTGAAATCCAATGCAGTTTAAAAGTGATTTAACTTTGGTTGAAACGTATGGATCATTTGGAATATACCACTGAAGTCAACTTCCAAAGAGTGGGCAGAATGCACTCAAATTTAAGCATGTTTATGTCCCCATGAAAAATGAAGGAAAGTGAAAATGGGACTCCAAGTGCTGGGTTGTGCCCAACATGTTTAAGACAGGAGTTTCATTTTTCACAGCTGTAAGAAATGGAGAAAGCGAAAATAAATGTGGACATTTCAAAATTCAAATAAAAACAGAAAATGAATTGCAAGTCCAGACAAACCACAACACTCTTTTAATGAATTTTATTTTACTACGTGAATACGATTTGTAAATTTAAAATATCATTATTTCACCTTGGCACAAAATGGCAGAACAGCAGTCGTGTGTTCAAGCAGCTTTCATTTACAGACTGGCAGTAATAAAGTCAGTCCTGGGGACGCTCTTACACATTTGTGACTTCCATTGTCACTTTGCTACACAGAGGGGGGAAAGCACATTGAGTGACTTCTAAGAGCATCCTGTTTTTTTGAAATCATTGCACAGCATTTGGCTCTCCTGGCTGAAGATGGTGACTCCTACTGCATTGAAGTATTTATCAATAGCAGGTATTTATTTCACTCTTCCTCCAAGGGTCTCAGGCTGACATACATGGCCCTTGCCTCTCCCTCACTACATTGTCACAATGGTCTTGCAAAGAGATCTCATGGTGAATTTCACAAACCTGGGTCTTTCCAGCTGTAGCCACCATACCACACAGATATAACTTTCAGCAGGACCGCAGTGGATAACACCGCTCTCCCCATGTACACCCATGATTGGGAACGAACATTTCTTTAAGAATCCTATGGTTATGAATATTAATTGCATCTATACCCTGTCCTTCCTTGAACTTGGGACTCATATTGCATCCCTCACCCCTCTACCTTCACAACAAACCTGCCAGCATACTCTCCAATATTTCTCAGATGAAAATAGGGATGCCCTATTCCATAATAATAACTACCTGGTATGTATAACCTGCCCATCTGACTGGGCTGCCCCAGCAACTCCAGGCGACTTCCAACATACATAAAAACGTAATGAAACATTAAACAAAAAACTTCCCTATACAGGGCTGCCTTTAGATGGCTCAGGGGTCAGGTAAGTCCATACCCTCCAACATTTCTCAGACGATAATAGGGACGTCCTAAGGCAGTGATGGCTAACCTTGACACTCCAGATGTTTTGGAACTACAACTCCCATCATCCCTAGCTAACAGGATCAGTGGTCAGGGATGATGGGAGTTGTAGTCCCAAAACATCTGGAGTGTCAAGGTTAGCCATCACTGTCCTAAGGAAAAGTGGGACATTCTGGGATTAAATCAGGGGTTGTCTCTGGAAAATAGGAACAGTTGGAGGGTCTGTGTCAGGTAGTCAATCTTTAGCTCTCAGCCCAGGTCCACCAGAGAGTTTCAGGACTGAGTGGGCATTTGAATGGACACTCTAATCGCTCTCTTAGTTCTAATGAATGGTTGCAAATTCAAAGTTCAGAACTCAAAACCATAATAGGAAAGTGTTGCAATACCTTCTATAGGAGGCTGTGTGTATTTATTTACTAATTGCAAAGTGATTTCCAAGATAGGGGAGGGGGAAGCACCATCCCGCAGCAGGTTGGACTCTGCCACCTATAAATCAATTTGCACTTTACACCTGAGAAGAGTAACCTGCTATGCAAAATGGGAGGAGAAAGGGTGGGGCCTGACTGGGCTCCTTTCATTGGAGGAACCCCAAGGAGAGGGCGGGACTTGGCCAGAGCCAAACAAACAACCTGCCCGCACCAGCTTTCCAACAAGCTCTCCCTGTCACCCAGGTTGTCTCTCGGGAGATGCCCACCTTTGTCTGGCTTACCTTGCATCTCCACCCAGCAGCCGCTCGGAAGCCTGGCGGGGGGTAGCTCCGCCTCCTCCTCCCCAACTGGGCTGAGCGTTATAATGGGCTGGCCTGAGAGTAGTGGAGAGAGATAATGACAATGCCACTTAATGACAACAGCCGCTCGAGGGTTGCTATCGCCAGCAGACAGCTCGCAAGCGCCGGGCTCTTCAAGCGGGAGCGCCACTAACGTGGGGGAAAGGAGAGCAGAAAGACGCAGATTCAGCACACCAGGTTTCCAATTATTTTTTCTTTTTTTAAAATCCTAACCGGAGTCAACTTGCTGCCGATCTTCCCCTGGAAGTCTATGAAGATCTAAGAGTACACTCCTAGAAAGAGAATCGCACCACCAGGATATATAGTAAAAAAAAAAAAAGTTGACGCAAAGTTTCTTCAGTCACCTGTTACCTTCAGCTTTGCGTCTGAGACTCTCAAGATAAAATACCACTGGCTGCGGGGGAGGGGAGAGCGCGCATCTTCCTCGGAAGGATCCTCCTCCACGCGGATCAGATACTTATTTTGGGCCGAAGAGAAAAGCCTACCTTCTAGGGATCATCATCCAGGTGGGAAAACCCAGCAGAGGCTGGCCTTGCTCAGCAACGCACCATCGAGGGCTGCCGAGAGAAAACGCTTGAAAACCAGCCGACTCCACGCGCGCTAGGAGCGCAACGAAGAAGGCGACTTGGGGTGTGGAAACAAACCCCCTTCTTGCTCACAAACTGAGGCGGGGGGCAGAAAGAGACCTCACCGCTACATTCCGCCCCGACACCCTTTCCCAAAGGAATTTAGGCTTCGGGAACTTCTCCCGTAGCTCTGCTTTTTATTTTAGGGCTGCTAGCGTGGGAACCCCGATTTTTGCTCTCTTCCTCCAGGGAGGCGGAGACATTGCTCTGAAGCCGCGAGACACATTCCGTGACTCCCCCGTGGAAGAAAGGGAACTGTCTCCCCTTAGGGAAGCCCCCCACCACCACCACCACCGCGCAAAAGGAGAGATGCACCTCAACTTTTGTTAGCGTCCCCTCTCCCCGGAGATCCGAACCTACACCGCCCCACTGGTGCGCTCGGAAGGCCCACTGAGCAAGAAGAGACCCGTGGGCGGGGGGAGCCGAGCTGGGCCCCTTCGAGGCTGGAGGCGCCACCATGAAGCTGGAGATCTTCGCCCCTCGTTACGAGGACAAGCTCAGCAGCGACCAGGAAAGCAGCAGCGCGGCGTCGCCGCTGCCCGGCGACTGCGAGCTGGGCTCCGACGGTGATTGCGCCGCCCTCAGCCCGGCCAGTGGCATCGGGGCCTCTCCGCGCCAGGGCTCGGAGCCTTCGCCCGGCAACGCGAAAGCAGCGCCGGGGAAGCCTTACACGCGTCGCCCGAAGCCTCCCTACTCGTACATCGCGCTGATCGCCATGGCTATCCGGGACTCCGCCGGGGGGCGCCTGACTCTGGCCGAGATCAACGAGTACCTGATGGGCCGTTTCCCCTTCTTCCGCGGCGCCTACACGGGCTGGCGCAACTCCGTGCGCCACAACCTATCGCTCAACGACTGCTTCGTCAAGGTGCTCCGCGACCCGGCCCGGCCGTGGGGCAAGGACAACTACTGGATGCTCAACCCCAGCTCCGAGTACACGTTCGCCGACGGCGTCTTCCGCAGGCGGAGGAAGCGCCTCAGCAGGCCCGGCGCCGCGGAGCCTGCCCAGGTGCACCAGACCTCGGCCTCGCCTTCTCCAAGTGCCGACCACGAGCCCCAGCCAGCGGCGCCTGGGACAGCCACGACGACGGCCGCCGCCTCGGTCTCGCCGTCGTGCTCCTCGTCGGGCCCGAAATTCTCCAGCTCCTTCGCCATCGAGAGCATCTTGAGCCGCCCTTTCCAGCCGTCCGAGAAGCAGCAGCAGCAGCGCCCCGCAACCCCAGCGGGAGAAAGGGCGATGCTGTGGCCCGTCCCGTCGGGCTACTCTCGCCTTCTTCCCCAGTCCGCCGTCTCCTTCGGGCTCCTTCCTCCTCCTCCTCCGTTCCCACCCGCGGCGGCCTCTTCTCTGTACTCCTACAGGCTGCCCGACCCGCTCCTCCTGGAGGTCTCCGCGGGCGAGGCCTCGACGTCCGGGGATCCCCACCAACTCTTCCCCCAGAGGACCTCCCTCCTCTCCGCTTCCACTTCGGCCTCGGAATCGCTGCAAGGGGTCCCGCTCGGCGTCGCTCAGCTCTACTGCCCCCTCCGGCTGCCCGGGTCGTTGCAGCAGGTCTATCGGCCTTATCCCACGGAGACCCTACCGGTGTAACCGTAGAACTAGCCAAGCCCCCTGCCTCATGAAGGGGTGACTTGAGGACAGGCGATGGGAAAGGTCTCTACGCACACTTTTATTTTATTTTTAATCCAGTGACTGAAAAGTACAAAGACTCTGTGCCTTAAGGATGGATTTCCCCTGAGATGAAAACCCAAAGTCATTTGATCTGATTTTAACCCGAACTTTCAAATGGAACAGAGTGTCTCTCCCTCCTGGCAATAGTTCCCTGCCGATATGTGGGTTTTTTTTGGGGGGGGGGGGCATTCATCCAAATTTTTTTTCCCACTCACAAGACTAGGAGGCGCTCCCAACCCGCAGATTTTAAGCCATTTTTATAGCCGTGAGTTTCCAGGGTGAATTCCTTACTCTGATATAGTCATTAATAAAGGGCAGTCCTGTCTTCTATGTTTATTCCGAAGAAAGGCTGCTCAGCGGGTCTTATTCCGAAGTGGGCGTGGCAAGGGTGGCAACTGCCTGCGATTATCCAAACCGCTTCCTCGAGAACTCTACAGTATACAGTACGTATGCTGCAAACTTTAGCAGGGTTGCCAACTTCTTGGTGAAGGGGGCTCCTGTGCCTTTAGCAGCCTTGGTGCTTGGTCAGACTGCTGTCAAAGGCCCCAAAACTGGGCCAGTAAAAAGTTGGCAACCCTAAGAGCTCCTCTGATTTCAACAGAAACTAAATACACATGGAGGGGGGGCAGAGATTAAGCCCCATTTAACTCAGAGGGTCTTGTTTTTTCCGGAGGGTAACAGAGGGTTGTAGTCAATTAACCTTTACTCAGAGTAGACTCTTTGAAATGGATGAACCTAAGTTTATCTTGGTAAGAGTTAGTTGACTACAACCCATCACACAGCAGGACTGCAGCCTGAGCTCCTAAACGTACATTCAGTTAGGGATCGACCCATTGGGATTCAGGGGAACTTACTCCTGAGTAGGCAGCCAGCCGTAAGACTGAAATCCGCCGCAGCCGCTTAAGGGTAGTCCCAGCCAGCAAATTGGGGGGGGGGGTAAAATCACAGGCGGGGGGGGGGAAGGAAGGTGGGTTGTGAACTTGCGTGGGGCGATTCCCTATTTGCAATATCCATCGTTCAAAAACGAATGACTTAAAAAAACCCGTCCCGATTCTAGTGCATATTTACGCAGAGGTAAGCCTGTTTGACTTCACATCTGCTTAGCCTCTAGATCCGAGATGCAGTGATCTGGTGAGAATCCCTGCTGGCGAGAGATCACTCCAGTCCAGAGAGATCTAGCCCAAAATGTGCAGGGCGACAGAAAACACAAAACAGCTTTTATATTTATTTAAATGGAAGCCTCTTTCCGATGCGGGGGAGGCGGCTTTCCTGGAAATCGTGAACGTAGGCAATGCCTAACCGAGTCAGGGTTTCGTTCCTAAATTCTTTATACTTTAGAGTACTCCGAATACAGAAGGAAGGGCTCTTTTGAAAATGCACGTGTGAGCCTTTCCAGAATGAGCACTGCGGTGAGCCTTTCGTGGAAGAGGGAGGGGGTAACTTATTTATAACTTTTTTTTATTGTTTCAGCACATACAGGCTGCCGTCGCTTTTTATTTTTTCCAATGAAAGAACAAATTTAATATTTGGGGTGTGTGCGCGGGAGTCTACTAAAAGCTGATTCATAACCACCACCCCCGCCCCACAAAAATAAAAAAATGGGTTTCTGTGACTATCCAGAGATATCCAAGCGAAACCCTATTTTTTTTAAAAAAAATGCTGCCACCGAAAAGGAAGACTGCTTTCAGGAAATGTGTCTGTAGTGATGTGTGTGCGTGTGCGCGCGTTATGAAGCTGTGGATCCTGGTTATTTTCAAATAAAAGTTGGAATGGAAATTATCAAGTGTGTGTTGACTTCTCTGTGTATACCGGTAGCTCAAGGGGGTCGTGGCCAGGAGAGAGAAAGAGAGAGGGAGCGATAAAGCACCGGGGTGAGAAACACATTAAAAGCACCAGCAGCTGGGACCTTGTGGATAGCATCCCTGCTAGATTTGCAGACGCCCTGTTTGAAATTGACATGGGCCACCAAATATTAGACATCGCAGGTGTGGAGGTACCGGGTACAGTTCCCTATCTAACCATGCCTGGTGGTGATTATAAGCGCAGGTGCAGAGGACATCAGATTCTTAAGATTCGTCAATCTTAAGATACACTGGGGAAAGGTGCGATCTTGTCCCAGGCACCCCACTTTGTATACAGCTGGGGGGGGGGGTTGGCCTTGGGCGGCTGCGCCAAAAGGATGGCGCTGAACATAGCTGTAGGAAGCTGTATTTGTTGCACTGCTGCCTGTTGTTGTTGTTGTTTAGTCATTTAGTCGTGTCCGACTCTTCGTGACCCCATGGACCAGAGCACGCCAGGCACTCCTGTAGCTGCTCTTAAAAGACACATGTGATGATGATGATGATGATGATGATGATGATGATGATTATGATTAATACATTTGTATACCGCCCTTCATCCGAAGATCCCAGGGCGGTTCACAACAGAAAAATACATAATACATAATGAAAGAAAAACAAATCAAGTTTCCCCTCCCACAAACACATTTAAAAGGGCCTGGGAATGTTAATCAACCCAACAACGGGTTGAAGAGAAAAGATTTCTCCTGATGCCTCTGTCACCCCAGTGATCGCCAGGGTTGATTCGGCTGGTCTGAGTGGCTAGGCCCTTCCTCCCTCACTGCTCAGTGTGCGTGCCCCTCAGGAAGCTACGTGGAAGTGGGTGACCATCCCAAATAGGAGTGTACCGTTTTTCGTTCAAGGATATAGGATAGCTGCGCTATGAAGGCGCCAGGCGAGCCTCCCAAGGGGGAGCATTCCACAAACCGGGAGCCACCGCAGAAAAGGCCATTTTCGTGTTGCCCACTCTCCGGACCTCTCCAGGGGGGAGGCACACGAAGGAGGGCTTCAGATAATTATTGGAGGGTGCTGGTCGGTTCAGATGGAGTGGCGGAGATGGGGGAAGGCGGCAATCCGGCCTTGTCACTGAAAGGAGGCGTCCACACTTGCATCACAAGCCCTTTTCTACTCAAAGCTAAATCTGCAGTAGGCTGACTCAGTCAGTCATACACACCCAACACACTCACACACTTCTCGTTTGAACCCGACGCGAGGTGCTGCGACGCACTACTCGTGTCCCACGGAGAACAGGGCGAAGCGACTCATTTCCCACCTAGAAGGCGTAGCAAGACTGAAGCCTCGGAGCTGCCATGGCTTGCTGAGAAGCCGGCTGAGGGTCGAGGTGCCCTAGTCCTGCTGAGTCAGCCATTGGCCGGCCAGCTGGCTTGTAGTCAACGGCGGCGGCGGAGGCGGACAATTGTTGCCTTCTGCCAAGCCTAGAACCATTTTTGGAGAGAGGAACAGCCACGTCTTAAGATGCCTGACAGCGGGCATTCCTACACACGTCGACTCTGAAGCAAGCGCCAGTGAGTTCAGTGGCCTTAGTTCTAAGTGTGTACAAGATTGTAGCCTCGACTTCACTCTTACTCAAAATGCAAAATATTCGACGGGGCGGGCGGAGGCGTGGACAGCGAAAGACCGCTTCGCCAGGAACAAGCCAGAGTTGAAACCTAATCCTTTTGTGCCGCCTGCCAGATTCTCCAGGAAGGTTGTCGGGGGACAATTTGTTTATGACCTCTTGGGTTCGAGGTGGTGGTGGTGTTTGCGTTTTCAGGAATGCAGTTCAGGCGGCAGGGCGGGTACCTGACCCGGGGAATGTTTTCCTGCTTAGAGTATGTGGTAAATTTAGAAAAAAATGTACACAGGATGGAACAGCTGAGTCCATCCACAGGCGAATTCCAACGCAGCTACTCCCCATCTACTCGGGAGTAAGTACCATTGATTTTAAACTGAGGCTTACTTTCAGGTAAATAGATTTAGGACAGCAGCCTTAGTTTTAACCGGTTGTGAAAGGAGATGGTTGCCCCTTTCTTACGCTGGAGGAATTCTATTTAAGTCAATAGAACTACTCCAACACTGGCTTAATTAGGAACCGGAGCTTTTATGGTTTCAGGCTGCAATCCTGTACACGCACATTTAGGAGTAACTCTCACAGAGCTGAAATAGGACTTGCATTGTAGAAGACGACAATAGGATCCGGCTGACAGTTCCAGTAATTTGACATTACCTCAGCGTCAGCGCCCCCACCATCAGCATTAAGGCAAATCTCTAAACCAACTAGTTGGGGAGCGGGAAATCTGGCCTAAAATTGATTTTTTAAAAAAAACAACAACAACGGGAGCAGGATGGGAAAGGCAACAGAATTGCAAAAGTTGAACAAAAACGTTCTCTGCTGATTTTCTGATTGTTACAAAGACACAACCGTCATTGATAAAGTTGCTATCTTTTGCTCGCTCGCTCCTTCACAATCGTGTTGGTTCCAAACAGCAGCAGTCCGATTCTTAAGGGCATTGTATGAAAGCAACCCTCCCTGAGTAAGTCAGGAGTGTCCGAAGTATAAAAGCAAAGAGGTACAAGCTTTGGAGTTCCACACGTTTTTTCGTCGCATTTCTTCAATCCTGCATTCAGTGGTGCCAAACCTGTGCGCTCCTTTCCCAAGCAGCCACGGCGCGCCTCCCCCAAGAGAATAGGCCACTTTTGCGTGTGCAGATTGAAAAACAACGGCCAGGTATCATTCGAGGCTGTGCGCCTTTATCAAGTGCAGCATCATCGCACAAGCTATTGAACGAGATTACATTGTGCTCTTAGCAAGGAAACCCTCGATTATCTCGCATTCATTGGCAGGAGAGCTAATTCAATGGAAAGGTGAATATTTCTTCGGCGCCTTTTGTTTAAAAGTTTGCCCTTGGACGAATGGACAAGCTGAGTGTGAATGGACCGTTTCACGGTGCCGCCTTCCTGGGGGCATGTATGATCTAGCTGAGATTCCTGCATTGCAGGGGGTTGGACTAGATGACCCTCGGGGTCCCTTCCGACTCGACAGTTCTATGAATCTGTGTGCCGTCTTCCCGTCTGATCGAGGGCTTCCTTCACTCGGCTGTTTGCGCAACGCTAGCGAAGGAGTGGTGAAACCCGTCTCTTTTTCTTTCTCCGCGAGCAATAAAACGTGTTAACACGTTACGATGTATGTCTATGCAAACGCATCTGGTGCACGGAATACGTGTCAGTCAGTCTTTCTCCTGAGATTTTATCGGGGCCCTTTGTGAGCGATGCAAAATGCGCAAAATAGAAGACGTTCCCTCCCCACGAAGTCCATTTCGCACCAAGTTCGCTTCCAGTCCAGAAATACCCATTAAACACAAAAACGAAGCCACAACAATCTTTAGACTCGCCCAATCTTAGAAGACTATTGTTTCCATTAAAAGTGCTGTTTAGAACCTAGACGCTGTTTTAGGCAAAACAGCCTCCAAATCCCCCCCCCCCCGCATCTTTTCCTAGGGATGGTTTAAATTTGAGCGGAAATGTTTGGAGACACTTGCGAGACACAGCTTAACTGCACCTTCGTTTTTTGAACCTTCCAAAGCAAGCAAGCGTGCCTCCTAGCCACATTTCGGTCTAGAGGCAGTGTGGTGTGCCCGACTAAGGGAGCTGGGAGACCAGGGTTCAAATCCTCACTTTTCCATGAAGCTCACTGGGTGGCCTTGGGCCAGTCACTGCCTCTCAGCCTATCCTACCTCACAGGATTGTTGTGGGGATTAAATGAGGAGGGGGAGAATCATGTGCGCTTTCTTGAGCTCGTTGGAGGAAAAAAAGTGGGATAATAAATAGAATGAAACTTCTATTGCCTCGAGATTCTGTGGTACACAGAGTTTGATAATGAGCCCATAAATGGACTCACGTGCGCTTCCCACCCACCCCCACCCCCATGGGCGTGGCGGGGGGCAGCTGCCTCCCTAAATCAAGTAAATAAATAAAAATACTTAACTAACTGACCAATTTCGTCGCAGATAACTCGGTTTTTGCCCTCCCTCAGATAAAGCCTCCCCCCCCCACCATAAAATAAATCCTGGCTACACCCATGAGTCCCCCTACATGTTTATCCGTAGAATCATAGATTGTAGAGTTGGAAGGGACCACCGCGGTCATCTAGTCTAACCCCCTGCAATGCAGGAATCTTTTTGCCCAACATGGGGCTCCCACCCAATTAAATCCCACTGGGCTCCGTGTGATCCAGTCTGAGGCTGCCACCTTGTATACTTTTGCCTGGGACTGGGAGTAAACCCCACTGAACTCAACGACACTTAATTCCGAGTAGACAGAATTAGCACCGTTCAGAGCTGTTAGTGGAACGAAGCTTATCTGGCTGCAAGGCGAGTGTGTGTGTGTGTGTGTGTGTGTGTGTGTGTGTTTAACCAGGGAAGATGGAGGAGCGAGTCTCCCTTTTCTTTCCAGCTGTAAATCAAGCCTGTCAGATGGCAGAGACGGATGGGGCGCCCAGCACCTGCCCAAACACACTCCAGCGGCAGGTAAGCAGAGAGCCAGGATACTTTTACATCGGCGGGGCTGGGTGGAAATTACCCTCTCCAGAACAGAGAAAGGTTTTGTGCGGGGAGACTTTGTCTTGCGGAGCGCTTAATAAATCAGAATGACAGGAAGAGAGGCACGGAGCCCTCCCGGAGAGCCCTGGAAGCAGCTAGCCAGGGCAGCGTTGCCCTGCGGGCACCAGACAGCTTTAGCTCCTCCTCCTCCTCCCTCCTCAAACAAACTAAAACCTGCCAATCACTCTGAATAGGAACAGTGTGCTGGGACTGAACTATGCACCCAAGTTGCCACTACGTTGTAGAAACTCTCCTTATCCTGAGTCGGCCTCGGCTCTTGCTTGTATCTACTCTAGTAGCGGGTCTCAGAGGCTTCTGTTGCTACCCCAAGATCCTTCTCAGCTGCAGGTGCCAGCCCCATTCATGCAAACAGCATAGGTTCTTGTCCCGAAGGATATTCTTATGAGTTGGGGGCAGGGGTGCCAACTTGAATAAAATATTTGGAGGGGAGCCAGGTAAGCCCCACCCCACATCATGGGCGTAGCCAGGGGGGGGCAGAGGGGGGCAATTGCCCCCCCCTAGAAGGCAGCTGCCCCCACCCCTAGCTGCCCCCCCCCCCACCCCGTGCGCTGTTCCCAAAAGCCTATTCCTTCCTTCTGGGCGGAGGTCCGCCCAGCAGCCGGAAGAAAGAAGGGGGAGTGCACGCGGCGGCCGAGCGAGCAAGCGAGGAGGTGAAGCTTTTTACCGTGAGGCTGGAGCCTGACGGGGAAAAGCGTCCCCTCCCGCACAGCTTGCCCCTCTCCTGGGTCTGGCTGCAAAAGCAGCGCTGCTACCGTTGCTAAGACTGAGCGAAGAGGGAGTTTGCTGGGTAAAAACGCCTGGAGAGGAGACATTGAGATCTCCTTGATTTACCCCCCCCACCAAGTTTCCTTATCAGTCCTTGATAAGAAGCAGGCTACTCTGTGAACTATTAACGCCTAATCCCAGTTGAGGTTTTGGTCGCTAAAACTGCCTCCTGCCCCTCCCCCTCGTCCCACCTTTAATTGTTGTATGATCGCTGGAAGAAAAGAACGAGCTTTCTCTGCTGCTGTTTTGATCCACAGCGATCTTTTTGTGAGTGACTTTACCCCTTTGTCCTTTGCCTTTAACTCCCCCCAGCCTTTTTTTTAACCCCTAAAAAAATGTGTTTGCTTGGGTGATTTTTCAAATATTTCGTGTGCTGAAGAAGTGTGCATGCACATGAAAGCTCATACCAAGAACAAACTTATTGGTCTCTAGGGTGCTACTGGAAGGATTTTTATTTTATTTATTTATTTATTTTGTTTTGACTATGGCAGACCAACACGGCTATCTACCTGTAACTTGCTTGCAAGTAATTAAAGTAAATTATAAGCTATTTAGCCATAAAGTGTTAGTGTTCTGATATGCAGGAGTTATAATTTTTTTACTGTTTGATATTTTGTTTTGAGGTGGAATGTGCTGCTGCTTGTGAGACCAAAAATATTTTTTTGGGGTGGGTGGGGGCCTGCTTTAAATAAGAGTTACCTTAAAAGGCTAACAAATTTAGTATGGTGTAAGCCAGTGGTGTCCAAACTTTTCAAAGCGGGCCAGATTTGATGAAGCGAAGGGCCGTGAGGGCTGACCAAAGTTAACCTTTTTTTTTAGGGTTGAAGTTGTTGAGGTTTTTTTTAAGGATTTTACCCCAGAAAATAACTGCCACAAGGGCTGGATTAAACCAACTGGTGGGCCGAATTAGGCCCCCGAAATGGATTTTGGACATGCCTGGCTGAAATATCAATTCAATGGAGCTGAATAAATAAATAGCTACTGTGGTGTTTTTTTTGTTTTGTTTTTTATTTTGGTAAACCACTTTGCAGGTTTTTAAAAATAATTTTATTAAATAAATAAACAATACAGTGGTACCTCTGGTTACGTACTTAATCCGTTCCAGAGGTCCGTTCTTAACCTGAGGTACCACTTTAGCTAATGAGGCCTCCCCCTGCCGTTGTGCCGCCAGAGCAGAATTTCTGTTCTTATCCTGAAGCAAAGTTCTTAACCTGAAGCGTTATTTCTGGGTTAGCGGAGTATGTAACCTGATGCGTACGTAACCCGAGGTACCACTGTAAATATAAATAAAATAACACAAGCCAAAACAGTCCATCCTGTAGATTTAAGTATCTGTCCATAGTCACCTACTTGTTACCAGAGTCCCAGAACCCACATTCGTTTGTAAGAAAATATGAAATAATGTAAAACCTTTTTTGCAGGCAAAAAACAACAACACACAATGTTGGGGGGGGGGATGACAAGAAATTTCCGCACCGGGTACCACCTGACCTTCCTACGCCTCTGTGCCGAGCGGAGCGCGGCGCCCGGGGGAGCTTTGCGCACCGCTTGGAGTGAAAGGCGCTGCCGCGCCTAAAGTTGCCCTTGCACCTGCCCAGGCTTGCCCGGGGAAAAGGCTTCCCAGGGATCAGGAGAGATGCGCCCCTATTTTGGGGGGTGAGGCTGCGCCCCCCTTTTTTTAGGGGGTCTGTTTCCTTCGCCTTTGGAAACACCTGCACCGACTCCTCGGGGATTGAAACGAAAGTTTTGAACAAGTTTTCTTCAAACCCAATAAAAATGATATTAGCATAAGACATGTAACTAGAATAAAAATTAAAATTAAAAATTAAAAAAAAATTCAAGCAAATAATTGTAATAACTACCATAATAAAGCACTGCTATAATTATATATAATGTTCTTAAAATTTTGGTTTCATTCGCCTTTTCCATGCTGAAATGTCACAACCTGAACGACCATGGCTTGCCCCCCCCTAATTTTGATCCTGGCTACGCCCCTGCCCCACATAATGGATCGCGTGAGGTGGTGCACAAACAGCATTTGAATGGCAATGCCCATCCACTTGGGGGAGTCTGCCCCCCCTCAATATTTTAGGTGGGGCAGAGACCCCTCTGAGAGCCAGTGCGGTGTAGTGGTTAAGAGCGGTAGACTCGTAATCTGGTGAACCGGGTTCGCTTCTCCGCTCCTCCACATGCAGCTGCTGGGTGACCTTGGGCTAGTCACACTTCTCTGAAGTCTCTCAGCCCCACTCACCTCACAGTGTTTGTTGTGGGGGAGGAAGGGAAAGGAGAATGTTAGCTGCTTTGAGACTCCTTTGGGTAGTGATAAAGCGGGATATCAAATCCAAACTCTTCTTCTTCTTCTCAGCCCCTAGGAGTGGGCTCCTATGCTTGGGAACAGAGGGAGTAGGCTGTATGTCAAGCCCCTTCTAACCACTCGATCCAGGAAATGTTACAATATAAGCCAGGCCTGCTTCCTGGTGAGGTGATTGCCTGGGTGATGGGTCATCAAAGGTAAAGGTAAAGGGACCCCTGACCATTAGGTCCAGTTGCGGATGACTCTGGGGTCATCTCGCTTTATTGGCCGAGGGAGCCGGCGTACAGCTTCCGGGTCATGTGGCCAGCATGACAAAGCCGCTTCTGGCAAACCAGAGCAGCGCACGGAAACGCTGTTTACCTTCCCGCCAGAGCGGTTCCTATTTATCTACTTGCACTTTGACGTGCTTTCGAACTGCTAGGTGGGCAGGAGCTGGGACCCAGCAACGGGAGCTCACCCCGTCGCAGGGATTCGAACCACCGACCTTCTGATCGGCAAGCCCTAGGCTCTGTGGTTTAACGCACAGCGTCGCCAGCGTCCCTTGATGGGTCATTAAAGGGAGCTAATTGTGAGGAAGCAAATGAGTGGCCCTCCCTCAATTCACAGATATTTAGAAAGACTGAGCCAGAGTTTAGAGTTGAGGTTTGCAGTGACAAGTAAAGTACAGGTAAAGGTGAAGGACCCCAGGACAGTTAAGTCCAGTCAAAGGTGACTATGGGGTTGCGGCACTCATCTCGCTTCAGGCTGAGGAAGCCGGCGTTTGTCCATAGATAGCTTTTCGGGTCATGTGGCTAGCATGACAACTTGTGCAACAGAACACTGTGATGGAAAGCAGAGCGCACGGAAACACTGTTTACCTTCCTGCCGCAGCAGTACCTATTTATCTACTTGCACTGGTATGCTTTCGAATTGCTAGGTTGGCAGAAGCTGGGACAGAGCAACAGGAGCTCACCCCATCGCATGGATTCGAACCGCCGACCTTCTGATCGGCAAACCCAAGAGGCTCAGTGGTTTAGACCACAGCACCACCTGCATTGTACTAGAAGTACAGCAGGAGGAGAAGACAGAGACAGATCAGTGCAATAAACCATATATCATAAAGACACCCAAAACTCAATTGTGCCTCATTCCAAAAGGAAATACCAAACCCTGGAACCCTTGGAATCTTGTACTGCTCAGAGATTGGGGTGGCATGCCACAATATGCTTTCCGCCTTACATACTGACAAAGGCAAGGGTGGGGAACCTTCTGCAAATGGAGGGCCGCATTCCTATCTGGCCCATATTCCAGGGGCCACACACCAGTGGCAGGCCTGACCAGAAGCTGAATGAGGGGAGCAATGGATGCAAATGTTACCTTTGTACAGTAGGCTAGCTTCTACAAACACACATGCACACACACCAAGAGGCATTATCAGAGTTCAATGCTACATTGCAGCTGTGCAGTGTGGGGATGTTTTGCATAGTAGGAGAGGATATATTGATTAAATATTATCCTTCCTCACTCATACTAGTGAGTCAGTAGCAGAGTACATTCCCCAATATATTGCAGGAAGCTAGTTGGTATTAGATTAGTTTGAATCTCTTGAGTTAAGCAATCCAGTCTGGCTTGTCCAGATTGGATTGTTCCTGGTAAATTCCCCTTTATTCCCTCTTAAAAACAATAAAGGCACAACAGTCTTCTTTAAACGTAATGATAAGAAGTTTACTTACATTCAGTTCACAGTAGGTTCCCTGAAGGCAGGCATCAGGTTGTAGTTACAGAAAAGTGAGTGGTTTTATCCCATGTAGGGAAATGTGCCCATGTGCTGCTGGCTGAGAGCCAGCCCACAGCAAAATACATCAAGAGATCAAGAGAGCATGGCATCAAAGAGTCAAAGAGGAAGATGGCTGCGTGACTGGCCCTTTTACAGGGTCTCCTCAGGGTCACGCCCATCTACCTGGCCACACGCAGGGGGAGGATGCTCCAGACCAGGTGTGACAGGAAGTTCACCTGGCTGGACCAACATTCCCCTGTGTGTCCACTCTGGACAAACAAGAAATGTTGTACTTGACTGCTTATGTTATATCCCACATACAGAAACACTAAAAAAAGGGCTGTTGATGAGTGCAGGGTGGGGAGAATCCTGAGGGCCAAATAGAGAGGCCGGAGTGGGCACATGTGGCCCCTGGGCATGAGATTCTCCACCCCTATGAGAAGGGATTTTATTTCTGCCGTGTATGAACTAGTGGAGATTCCTGCACTGCAAGGGATTGCCCTAGATGACCCTCATGGTCCCTTCCTACTCCATCACTTAGCAGAGTACCAGGAAAAGCCTCGCCTGCTTAATTTTGTGTGCCAGGTTTCTGTTAAGAATCAGAACATGTATTAAAATAATAATAATAATAATAATAATAATAATAATAATAATAATAATACTAATAATAATAGAGGCCAGACTTCTCTCCATCTCTCTCTAGGCAGGCGTACTGTTGCTGAAAGCAGCAGCATGACAGGTAGGAATCCAACAGGTATTCATGTCTGCTTTATTTCTACCCACTATGCTGCTGTTGATTAGACAATCTGTCAATGCAACTGATTATACCATTGTTAACATATATCATGAACCCTTTTGTGGGGGGCGGGGCAGTTTAGGATGATTGTGGAGAAAGATTAAGCACCCTGTCTCCCTTTCACTCTCTTCTCTGCCCTTAACCCTCAGTTTCTGGGGCTGTTTCACTCTTTAAAACAAAACAGGCAGAGAGCTAGAACACTGCTACAGTCACTAGGAGGTAAGATGCTGGTAGATTCAGAGGCACCTGAAACCTGTTATGAACAAATGGCAATCTTCATCAAAAGTGTAATGTTCCTGGCACAGAATTCCACTAAACAAATCCAGGCCAATCAATGTTTAAAGCTGAAATCATATTCTATTTACAATACGTGCATAGGCAAACTTTGCAATTATGCATATAACAAAAGTCCCATATGTATCAATACTGGGTAAAGGGAGAAATTCCTATTCACTACTAGAAACAAGACAGCAGCTGTAATGGACCAAAAGCCTTTGAAGACCTTTCTACCCCAGCATCCTAGACCCAACCAGATGCCTCTCTGGGAAGTCCACAAGCAGAACACTCTCCTGCTATTCTTCCTCAGCAATTGGTACTCCAGGGACCTCTGAACCTGGGGGTAGTATATCCATTGTGACTACAGTGGTACCTTGGTTCTCAAACTTAATCCGTTCCAGAAGTCCGTTCCAAAACCAAAGTGTTCCAAAACCAAGGCGCGCTTTCCCATAGAAAGTAATGCAAAATGGATTAATCTGTTCCAGACTTTTAAAAACAACCCCTAAAACAGCAATCTAATATGAATTTTACTATCTAAAGAGACCATTGATCCATAAAATGAAAGCAATAAACAATGTACTGCAGTCACACAATCAATCAGTCAGTAGCTGAACTGGGTTCCACACAGTCACAAAAACAAAATGAAAAAGCCGCAAAAATGAACACGCAAAATAAATAGCAAAAACAGACAGACCTCAGCGTAACACTCAAAATGGATGTGTGGCACTCAAAACAGAGCACGTTCGGCTTCCGGGAAAAGTTTGCAAACTTTTCTAAACGGCAAGCAATATATACAGTGGTACCTCAGGTTAAGAACTTAATTCGTTCTGGAGGTCTGTTCTTAACCTGAAACTGTTCTTAACCTGAGGTACCACCTTAGCTAATGGGGCCACCACCACGTGATTTCTGTTCTCATCCTGAAGCAAAGTTCTTAACCCGAGGTACTATTTCTGGGTTAGCGGAGTCTGTAACCTGAAGTGTCTGTAACCTGAAGCGTCTGTAACCTGAGGTACCACTGTACATAACATGCATGCACTTCAATCTGTCACTTGGAAGCCCTCAAGAAGTGGTGTAGTGACTCCCCCAGGTAGACTCAGGTTGCACGGCCCCGCAGCCAACCAGTCCGTGCATGAGCTTCTCAAATCCCTGCTCAAAAACATCCAATTTATAGCTAGATAGCTAGATAGTAGTAATGTACGGAAGTGAGAGCTGGACCATAAAGAAGGCTGATCGCCAAAGAATTGATGCTTTTGAATTATGGTGCTGGAGGAGACTCTTGAGAGTCCCATGGACTGCAAGAAGATCAAACCTATCCATCCTTAAATAAATCAGCGCTGCGTGCTCACTAGAAGGACAGATCCTGAAGTTGAGGCTCCAGTACTTTGGCCACCTCATGAGAAGAGAAGACTCCCTAGAAAAGACCCTGATGTTGGGAAAGGTTGAGGGCACAAGGAGAAGGGGACGGCAGAGGATGAGATGGTTGGACAGTGTTCTCGAAGCTACTAACATGAGTTTGCGAGAGGCAGTGAAGGATAGGCGTGCCTGACGTGCTCTGGTCCATGGGGTCACGAAGAGTTGGACACGACTGAACGATTGAACAACAAAAGCTAGATAGCTAGCCCATGTGGCTTGTCTGACTGGCTACCAGTCATACATTACTGGCCACGTGCAGATTATTCATTAGCCACCCTCTCCCAGTGCCTCACTTTCTCCAAACAATGTCCAACATCAAAGAAGGTACTCATCACTATCTCTTCCTTCCAACAGATGTAGGACATTAAAGGCTGTTCTCAGCCATCAAAGAGCTTAACAAGAGATAGGGAGGGGGAAGGAACTGGAGACAGGAAGAGGGCAACCGAGTCAGATCACTAACTCCTTGAAATACAAATATCTTCCGGATATATTGCCCATACACCAGTATCTTGAATTATGGCTGGAAGTCAACTAGTAGCCAACATTTAGAACAGGGTTGGGAAATCTGGATTTAAAGGTCCTGAATAACCTGGGCACATCCATAAAAAACACGTTCCTGCCCTCCCCTTGCCCCATTTCTGGAACTGAAGAAAAGGGCGTCTGTACCAGAAGATAGAAAACACAAAACAAAAGGCTATCATTAAGCCAGTACAGAACTGGAAGGTTGTTTTCATAAATCTGCCTAAGGGACAATGGAATCAAGTGTTCTTTTCCCTCAAGGAGAATGCACGTGGAAATATTTCTCAAGAAAGAGGATTTTTGAAAAAGTGATCCTCAGTGGTGTCAGAGCTAGGAGTCATTTCATTATGCAGAAGCAGACCCAGACTTGCCTTCTATTGTACTCTAAAGAGATACACTTGGAGCAGCTTGGAGCTGTTGCTTCAATCTCAGCTACTTGACAAGCATTATTATTTGTATAATAACATACACATCTAGAAACCCTCATTTGTCATATTCACAGTTAGCTTGTATAAAGCCATGTTTAAAACAACCTAAAGAGGTTGGGTTAGATTCAGGCAAAGTTAGTCGAACTCTTGCAAGCAGCCTTGGAATAACTTGTAGCATGAAAAGTGGCATGTAAATAATTGTAAAAAAATTATCAATATAATATAACTTTTTTTTAATGCTTTATTGAATTTTCAAAACATACAAGCAAGAATTTTCAAAATAACTTCATCAAAGTACACAAATATAAGAAAAGAAAAGAAAAGAAAAACAAAAAAACAGAGAAAGAAAAAAAACCCTTCCCCCCGTGTTGACTTCCAGTCCAGCCGTTATTATGCTTTGTATCTTATCCTTATCACATTATATACCTTACTTTTGTTTTGCTTATTCTCATTTGCTTAAGCTGTGAGCCCAATTATATATGCAACAGAAGACTGGCTCTCTCGACTTTGTTCCCTATGTAATCCTGAAATGATTTCCAGTTTTTCTCCACTTCTTGGTCAGATATTCCTCTATTTTCTGCTATTTTCAGTGCCATCCTTTGATATCCCATTAGCTTAGTTTGCCAATCAGGGGCGTAGCCAGGATCAAAATTAGGGGGGGGCAAGCCATGGTCGTTCAGGTTGTGACATTTCAGCATGGAAAAGGCGAATGAAACCAAAATTTTAAGAACATTATATATAATTATAGCAGTGCTTTATTATGGTAGTTATTACAATTATTTGCTTGAATTTTTTTTAATTTTTAATTTTAATTTTTATTCTAGTTACATGTCTTATGCTAATATCATTTTTATTGGGTTTGAAGAAAACTTGTTCAAAACTTTCGTTTCAATCCCCGAGGAGTCGGTGCAGGTGTTTCCAAAGGCGAAGGAAACAGACCCCCTAAAAAAAGGGGGGCGCAGCCTCACCCCCCAAAATAGGGGCGCATCTCTCCTGATCCCTGGGAAGCCTTTTCCCCGGGCAAGCCTGGGCAGGTGCAAGGGCAACTTTAGGCGCGGCAGCGCCTTTCACTCCAAGCGGTGCGCAAAGCTCCCCCGGGCGCCGCGCTCCGCTCGGCACAGAGGCGTAGGAAGGTCAGGTGGTACCCGGTGCGGAAATTTCTTGTCATCCCCCCCCCCCAACATTGTGTGTTGTTGTTTTTTGCCTGCAAAAAAGGTTTTACATTATTTCATATTTTCTTACAAACGAATGTGGGTTCTGGGACTCTGGTAACAAGTAGGTGACTATGGACAGATACTTAAATCTACAGGATGGACTGTTTTGGCTTGTGTTATTTTATTTATATTTACAGTGGTACCTCGGGTTACGTACGCATCAGGTTACATACTCCGCTAACCCAGAAATAACGCTTCAGGTTAAGAACTTTGCTTCAGGATAAGAACAGAAATTCTGCTCTGGCGGCACAACGGCAGGGGGAGGCCTCATTAGCTAAAGTGGTACCTCAGGTTAAGAACGGACCTCTGGAACGGATTAAGTACGTAACCAGAGGTACCACTGTATTGTTTATTTATTTAATAAAATTATTTTTAAAAACCTGCAAAGTGGTTTACCAAAATAAAAAACAAAACAAAAAAAACACCACAGTAGCTATTTATTTATTCAGCTCCATTGAATTGATATTTCAGCCAGGCATGTCCAAAATCCATTTCGGGGGCCTAATTCGGCCCACCAGTTGGTTTAATCCAGCCCTTGTGGCAGTTATTTTCTGGGGTAAAATCCTTAAAAAAAACCTCAACAACTTCAACCCTAAAAAAAAAGGTTAACTTTGGTCAGCCCTCACGGCCCTTCGCTTCATCAAATCTGGCCCGCTTTGAAAAGTTTGGACACCACTGGCTTACACCATACTAAATTTGTTAGCCTTTTAAGGTAACTCTTATTTAAAGCAGGCCCCCACCCACCCCAAAAAAATATTTTTGGTCTCACAAGCAGCAGCACATTCCACCTCAAAACAAAATATCAAACAGTAAAAAAATTATAACTCCTGCATATCAGAACACTAACACTTTATGGCTAAATAGCTTATAATTTACTTTAATTACTTGCAAGCAAGTTACAGGTAGATAGCCGTGTTGGTCTGCCATAGTCAAAACAAAATAAATAAATAAATAAAATAAAAATCCTTCCAGTAGCACCCTAGAGACCAATAAGTTTGTTCTTGGTATGAGCTTTCATGTGCATGCACACTTCTTCAGCACACGAAATATTTGAAAAATCACCCAAGCAAACACATTTTTTTAGGGGTTAAAAAAAAGGCTGGGGGGAGTTAAAGGCAAAGGACAAAGGGGTAAAGTCACTCACAAAAAGATCGCTGTGGATCAAAACAGCAGCAGAGAAAGCTCGTTCTTTTCTTCCAGCGATCATACAACAATTAAAGGTGGGACGAGGGGGAGGGGCAGGAGGCAGTTTTAGCGACCAAAACCTCAACTGGGATTAGGCGTTAATAGTTCACAGAGTAGCCTGCTTCTTATCAAGGACTGATAAGGAAACTTGGTGGGGGGGGTAAATCAAGGAGATCTCAATGTCTCCTCTCCAGGCGTTTTTACCCAGCAAACTCCCTCTTCGCTCAGTCTTAGCAACGGTAGCAGCGCTGCTTTTGCAGCCAGACCCAGGAGAGGGGCAAGCTGTGCGGGAGGGGACGCTTTTCCCCGTCAGGCTCCAGCCTCACGGTAAAAAGCTTCACCTCCTCGCTTGCTCGCTCGGCCGCCGCGTGCACTCCCCCTTCTTTCTTCCGGCTGCTGGGCGGACCTCCGCCCAGAAGGAAGGAATAGGCTTTTGGGAACAGCGCACGGGGTGGGGGGGGCAGCTAGGGGTGGGGGCAGCTGCCTTCTAGGGGGGGGCAATTGCCCCCCTCTGCCCCCCCTGGCTACGCCCATGTTGCCAATCTTTTAGATCGGGTAAATTTGCGCTCTTCCAATTCTTAGCTATCATGAGTCTCACCGCTGATATATTATATTGCGTACATTTCTTTATGTACGCAATATAATATAACTTACAGTGCATGGGCTTAGCCAGCGGGGCAAGGGGTGGCTGCCCCCCCATCAAGTAAATAAATAAAAATACTTAACTAAAAGTAGAAATAATCAGAATATTTGAAACTGAAATGCTCACTGAGGTCACTTGGGTGGTCATGTGGCACATTCTAGCGACGCAATTGGCAACCAGACTGAGAAATAGGTGTGGCTTCTGCCAATCGACCAATTGCATTGCAGGTAGCTCAGTCCTGCCCCCCACTGACATAAATCCTGGCTGCTCCATGGCTTGCCTGAGTTGCCCTTAAACTGTCTTAAACTTATCCCAGCGGAAGTTATGTTGGGGCAAATGGCCAAAGGGTGTGTGTCAAGAGTGGGGGGTGAGTATGCTGGGGGCAGGGAAATGGAGAAACAAAGTTGTACTGCATCCTCACTCCCTTCATTTCCTGGTCCCATCCACAGAGCTTGGCCTAACATACAGCACCCAAAATGCAGGGGTAACCAGATTCATCCCATGGGAATCAATGGAAGGGTGGAAAATAAATCCATAGCAGAGCATCTCTTTGGCATGCAGATGATTCTCTGGTTCAGGCCCCTGTATTTTAAGGTAAGACTGGGCATGTCTCCTACCTGAAACCCTGGAGACATACGGCCAGCAAGTTCAAGCAATAACCTACCGGTAGCTTGATGGATCAACAGTCTCATTCAGTATGTCTGAGTGATCAAGTGTGGTTTAACTTTAAACAAGCAATGGAAGCCCACCAATGATGTGGCCATCCATGCCTCAATAGGGAGGGAGCCACACAACTGGGGTGTAACTACCGGTATCCAGAAGGCCTTATCCCATGTCCAGTGGTGGAGTGCAGAAGGAAGACAGACAGAAGCAAAGGGGGGAAGTGGTGAGCTTAAGGCTGAAAGCACTTTGAGGTGCAATGTCCTTTTTCTTGAGAACTGATGTTTGGTAGGGACCCCTGACCATTAGGTCCAGTCGTGTCCGACTCTGGGGTTGCGGCGCTCATCTCGCTTTATTGGCCAAGAGCCGGCATACAGCTTCCAGGTCATGTGGCCAGCATGACTAAGCCGCTTTTGGCGAACCAGAGCAGCGCACGGAAACACTGTTTACCTTCCCTATTTATCTACTTGCACTTTGATGTGCTTTCGAACTGCTAGGTGGGCAGGAGCTGGCACTGAGCAACGGGAGCTCACCCTGTCGCAGGGATTCGAACCACCGACCTTCTGATCAGCAAGCCCTAGGCTCTGTGGCTTAACCCACAGTGCCACCTGGGTCCCTTGATGTTTGGTAGGAGAGTATATGTTGCTTGCCTCCACCGTCTGTATAGTTGTAAATAGAGCAAATATTACAAACAACCAAAAGCCTCCAATGATCTCACCTCCAAAGGAAAGCCAAACCCAGGTAGGGCTGCCTCTGGAGCTTCTCACTACTTTGGGAAGTTAAGTACAGGTAACACCACAATGTGTGAAGCGGGTTTTAACACTGCTAACAAAGGACCCCTAGATGGATAAGTCCAGTCAAAGGTAACTATGGGGTTGCGGCGCTTATCTCGCTTTCAGGCCGAGGGAGCCAGGGTTTGTCCACAGACAGCTTTCCAGGTCATGTGGCCAGCAGGACTAAACCGCTTCTGGTGCAACGGGACACCGTGACGGAAATCCGAGCACACGGAAATGCCATTTACCTTCCCACCACAGCAGTACCTATTTGTCTACTTGCAGTGGTGTGCTTTCGAACTGCTAGGTTAGCAGGAGCTGGGACAGAGCAACTCCCTGTCGCAGGGATTCATACTGATGACCTTCCGATCGGCAAGCGCAAGAGGCTCAGTGGTTTAGATCACAGCACCACCCACGTTTAGACCACATCAGCAACACACTGTCTGCATGGGGGTGTGGAATCCCTGGTGATTAACTGCTAATAAGATTCTCATTCATGTTCTGCTTCTTTATTGCAGCTTGTTTTGTGGGGCAGCCAATACCAGGCAGGGAAATACCTTGTTGTGGGTTGTCCAAATCCAAGACCACATCAATGTTAAAGAGCTACACAACACACATACCTAGACCAGTGGCACTAGTCACCAAATGAAAATGCTGGCAACTGTGAAGTGCTAACAAAACCAGGCTCTTCTTTGAGCAATCACATCTATTGTACAAGTCCAGGAAGTTGCCAACCTGTTCCAGGGAATAGGTGTGCTTGTCTCATACAATGTCTCACACAATGATGTGTGATACTCCATAAGTATCTTAATTAAATTGCAAACTAATGGATCACTGTGGACATAGGTGGCAATCCAGGATTTTTCTTTATTTCTTCAGTGAGAAAGAGCTCCTCAAAACCTACAAGAGACCGAAAGGAGTTCTGTAAATCTAAGGCAATGGGGGCAACTGGAATAACTGGCAAAGCTATAAAGATTTTAAGTGAAACATGCAGGTGCTGAGAATTTCTCTTAAAAGCTGATGTTTATAAGTGTACAGTACAATAAAAAAAACTATCAAACTATGCCCTTCATAATCCAGTGATTGCCCTTTGTTAAAGTCAGGGCCTATCTTTGGCCATTTACAGTGCAATCCTAAATAGAAGCAATTTCCACTGAGTTCAATGGGGCTCAGTCCTTGTTGCGTATAGAACTGCAGCCTTACTTGCTATATTTATATAAGACGACCAGCAGTATTGTTCTCTGGGCTATAAACAATAAAATAAACGTCAAATGTATTTTAATATCATAAAAATCAACAAAATAAAATCAGCGCTTGCAACTTTTTAAATTGGATTCTTTGTTTTAAAATTGTTTGCCCCCACTTTTTCTTTTATTTAATTTTTACATCCTCAAGATGTAAGGGTTATAATACGAATACAATAAATTATCCATAATCTAATACCTCCTGGAGTAGACTATGATTCATCTATCTGCAGTCCCTTTGCGTTTTTGTTTTTTGTTAGGAATGTTGTTCTTGTGGTCCAACTTCTGGCATTTGCTCTTCCAGTCCGTTACAGTCATTCATCAGCCCAGTGACAAAACCCAGCAAAGCTGTTTTCCACAGGTGTGCAGAAAATCAACGCAACACTGCAGCCTGCAGGTAACAATTAAGATAACAGCAGTGTTTCTTAAAAACAACAAATGACTTCCCAGTTGCAGGGAAAGAGCAGGGAGGGGAGACAGACACTTTTCTTCCCTCATTACCCTGTTTCCCCTTTTTTAATACGTAGTCATAAAGTAAGCCATGGCAGGGTTTTTTTACCTTTGTGAGAAGTAAGACGTACCCCCAAAGTAAGCCGTGGTGCCGCCACAGGGGGAGGCTGTACCATACCATACTGACGTAATAAAAATAAGACATCCCCCCGAAAATAAGCCACCCTGTGTTTTTTTGAGGAAAATAAATTATAAGATGGTGTCTTAAAAGGGGGAAAGACGGTAGAAAAACTCTCTAAATAAAATTCTGTCTTCAAAAGTTTGGAACGGATAGCAGAGGGAAGTGCAGTGTAAAATTATACAATGAGCGCAAAAGATGTGGATATATATATATTTATTTCAAGGGCTCCAAACAAATTTTTTAAAATGTGATGCAGACATATGAAAATACTTCTTCACACAGCACATAGTTAGCTATGCAATCCACTCCCACAAGAATATGGCTGTGGCCGCCAACTCGGATGGCTCTAAAGGAGAATTTGATAAATTTGTGGGGGATAAGCCTACAATGCCTCTGAATACCGGTTGCTGGAAACCAAAGGAGGGAACAGTGCTCTTGTACTTGGTTCCTGCTTGCAGGCTTTGCATAGGCAGCCGATTGTTGCTGAAAGAACAGGATGCTGGACTCGGTGAGCCATTGGGAGTGAGCTAGCAGGTTAGGTTGGCCCCCGGCAAGGGCGCAGGCCTAGGGGGAACTGTCCATCCTGGCTTGGAGTTGCTAGGAGCCTGCACTTCCCTGACTGTTCCTCTGCTGCTCTAGGCAGCCCGGTGAGGTGCACAGGCTCCTCTGAGTGCCCTGGAGGGCCCGCTCCCCAGTGAAAGGCGATGAGAAGCAAAGTTTTTGAGTTTCTGGCAGATGAAGAAGAAGAAGAAGAAGAAGAGTTTGGATTTGATATCCCGCTTTATCCCAAAGGAGTCTTAAAGCGGCTAACATTCTCCTTTCCCTTCCTCCCCCACAACAAACACTCTGTGAGGTGAGTGGGGCTGAGAGACTTCAAAGAAGTGTGACTAGCCCAAGGTCACCCAGCAGCTGCATGTGGAGGAGCGGAGACGCGAACCCGGTTCACCAGATTACGAGTCTACCGCTCTTAACCACTACACCACAGATGGCCTTTCCCGGCTTCAGAGGCACTAATGCAGCTCCTTGCCAATTGTGCGAGGGAGCCTCTGATTTCAGGACACCCACAGTGGGTACTGCTCAGTGCTGTCTTTACTCAGGGATGCAAGGCGTGCGGGGCACCCGGGCGCTGAATTCTGGGGGGCGCCGGGCGCCTGCCACTGAAGCTGCCTAAGCTCTTAACTATCTACCTGTTATGAAACAATAAATTATTTTGATCAAGCTAGAAAAACAAAATACATATATATACCTAGGTATTACTGAAATGTATACCTACTGTTTCACTAAAGGACTTTCGACTTTGTGCGCTCATTGCCAAAGACAAAGGCACTTGTCATTCACAACAGCGGCGCTTATCAGACTCAATGACAGCTCTCACAACTAGATTTGGGGGCACTGGGCAGATCTTTGCACCCCAGCGGCGCATATGCTAAAGACTTTCCTGGTGCTGCTCTTCCGTTTTGGTACAGCATGGGCAATATTCTCAACTTCTCAGGCCAGTACAAGAGCAGCTGATTTAAGACTCTGGCCACACTTGGTACCCAGGTCCTGCCATATTCTTGTGCCACCAGGAAGCAGGCCAACAGAGGGCATTTCTCCAGAATGGATTGGGGGCTTGACTGTGGATGTTATCAGCTCCCGGTTTTGTAGGCCATCTTAAGTAAGGCACTCTCTGGTCAGCAGCTCTCTTCCTCCTCCTCTCCAAGGTCCTTCTGCTCAATCACTTACTCTCTCCATCTGGGTCTAGTCCATGCAACTATCCAGAGCAGGAGCACAGGAGAGGAGGGGGAATTCTGCTGCACCTCTGAAATATACTCGGAGTCGAGTGTGGATTTCATGCTCTTTATTCAGCTCATAGTAGCGAGGAATGAAAGTTCCCCCAGAACATCTGCTTTATATACATTATTTACACAATGGGCCCCACGTGATTGGCTAATTCCAGGATATTCCTGTAGGCCAATCAGGTTGCGGATTCACTTCCCCCTGGAGCTGGATTGGGTGGCTCCTGCGGACCAATCAGACTGCTGCATTCTGAATCCTATTGTTCTAGGACCATTCAGAGTGCTGCATTCCGAATCCTATTGTTCTAGGACCAATCAGACTGCTGCATTCTGAATCCTATTGTTCTAGGACCAATCAGACTGCTGTATTTTGGATCCTATTCAACTCAGTACATACATAACAACCTCCTTCCCTTTTTTGCAGCTTGCATGCTCAGAGAAGGGAGCAGCAGCAAAGAGGAGGAGGCAGATCTCTGGCAGGCAGTTTCCAGAGAGTGGCAATGGACTCCTTATTGAAATGTGGGCCTTGGCAGGTGCCCAACAATGCTTTCCCTTGGTGCCATCTCTGACTCTTGCCAGCAGAACTTCTCCATCCCTAGTTTGTGGCATTCAGCCCAGCCTCAAGTTCCCAGTCTCCAGCTCCTCTCTCGGTGCCGTTTTGGATTTACAGAGAATATTGTAAACCAGACACATGCTGTCTCGGCAACCCTTGTGGGCCTGGGGCAAAGGGTGACAAACAGAAATAGCAACCACATTGTGTCTCCTTTTAGTTTCCAGCCCAGAAGGGTCACAGGAGACTCTGAAAACAATATTTTTAGCCAGGTTTAGAGGGAGGCACAATTTTAGGAAATCCAAACAACCTTCTGGCCCATTGACCTCTAGATAACCCGTTCAATAACAATGAAACTTAACAATGTGGGGGGGGGGGGATAGAGAAAACAAAAGCCAGCTAGAAAACTAGGCCAACCCAAACTCCCTTCACTGCTGCTCTTCTGTTGATGAGGCTGCAAAAAGTAAACCTGATTATACAAAGTTGTTCAGATTTGAAGTACAAGCCCTTCATTTCAGCAACTCCCACAGCCTGTTTCCCCTTAGGAGAATAGAGAGCTGGAGGCAAAAAACTATGTATGTATTTATTTAAAGCTTTTTCCGTCTGCTGTTGGGTCAACAAAGACTCCCAGGTCAGCTCACAAATTAGCCCCAAGGCTTACGATCTAAAAGACACAGCACAAGAGGAAAGTGGATTGAGAAGGGTGGAAGAAAACGGCCCACTCGAGCACCATTTCTTAATTTCACAGTTATTGTATTGAGCAGCTGGAATTGAAAGATTTCAAGGAGAGGAGGAGCCAAATGTTGCTGGTCTTTCAGCAGAGCCGAGGGAGAAGTCCCATATCTGAAGAGGAAACTGCTTCAATGGGAGGTTGTTGTTGTTGTTGTTGTTGTTGTTGTTGTTGTTGTTGTTGTTGTTGTTTTAAAAAATGCAATGTGCAAGTGTGGGGCCCCCATTCCAGATCAAAACCTGAATTAAATTCCAGATTAAAATTCCCTTCTGCACAACATGAAGGTGTGGCTCCATCAGGCCCAAAACTGTGTCCCCCCCCCAAAAAAAAAAATTGTGCAGAAAAAAAATCTCTACAGTTGAAGGCACAGCTACACAGCTAAAGTCACATGTGGTTTAGCCTCAATTCACTAACCTAGCCTTGGCTCCTTCTAACCAGTCTCTTCTGATTTTGGGTAAGTGATTCAGTCACTGCCAGAGAGAAGACTTGCCATCAGTAGAGCAGTGGAGCAAGGGCAGGCAAGAATAAAGGCAGGAACCCCTTTATTTCACAGCCCAGATGATGTCATATCCAGGGGCAATATTTGCCAATCTTCTGCCTGCCAATTAAGTAAGCTTTCTTTTCAGAGAGAAACCCACCACAAAAACTAAGCAGGGGAAGAGGCAGGGGTGTCGCAATGGGGGGCGGGTCGCCCCGGGTTCCACCCCAGAGGGGGGTGACACTTTAATAAAATTTAAAAAATTGGATTTTTTTTAAAAATTTTAACTTCATTGAAAAAAGAGATAATAGACACACACACACAGCCCCCCACACCTCACAAAGTGGCACCATCAGAGGGGGGGTGACATTTTTAATTTTTTAAAAAAAAATTATTTTTTTTTAATTTTTTAATTTTTATTTTATTTTAACATTATTGGGGGGGAAAGAGATAATAGACACACACACACAAAACCCCCACACCTCACAAAGTGGCACCATCAGAGGGGGATGACACTTTTTATTTTTATTTTTTTACATTATTATTATTATTATTTATTATTTATTATTTTAACTTTATTGAAAAAAAAGAGATAATAGACACACACACACAAAACCCTCACACCTCGCAAAGTGGCACCATCAGAGGGGGGGTGACACTTTTTAATTTTTTAAAAATTAAAGTGGGGGGGTGACAAAAAAAATTCCGCACCGGGTACCACCTGGGCTTGCTACGCCTCTGGGAAGAGGCAAGTTGCATCAGTGTGCATAGCTAAGGTTTTAAGTCCCGGGGCCTCTTTGTTTTGATGAACCAGGATGTCACAAAAGGTTTTGAGTCCACCTTTTAAGAAAAAAGCTGGCTTCATGCTGAAGCTCTAATATCTACGTTGGTCTGAAATCATTGTACTGCTGAATAGTCTTAGAAGGGGTGTGAGTCACTTTGAGGGTTGTCAGGAAGAGAGCTTCATGATTTGACACAGCACCACTGCAGTCCACTGAACCCCTGTATAAATCATTCTACTGGGCTTGCCGGTTTCCGAGAAAGAGTCAAGCTGAGAGTAGGACTCTTGCACAAGCAGCGTGGATGATGAGTGTGTGTCATTCTTATTCTTGCATACACTTAACCATGGGTAGGCAAACTAAGGCCTGGGGGCCAGATCCGGCCCAATAGCCTTCTCAATCCAGCCCATGGACGGTCCGGGAATCAGCGTGTTTTTACATGAGTAGAATGTGTCCTTTTATTTAAAATGCATCTCTGGGTTATTTGTGGGGCCTGCCTGGTGTTTTTACATGAGTGGAATGCGTGCTTTTATTTAAAATGCATCTCTGGGTTATTTGTGGGGCATAGGAATTTTTTTTTCCCTTCAAAATATAGTCCGGCCCCCCACAAGGTCTGAGGGACAGTGGACCGGCCCCCTGCTGAAAAAGTTTGCTGACCCCTGCCTAAATCAACCTAAATGCAACATGAAAATTATCCCCTCGCCAAAAAAAACAAAAAAACCATTGGTTTTGTCAATCATTTTTTTCTAGTTCATCAACACATTTACTTGGGAGCAAGTTGCACTGAACTCAGAGGGACTTACCATATTTTTCCATGTATAAGACTAGGTTTTTTCCCTTTAAAATGATGTCAAAAATTAGGGGGCATCTTATACACGGATAGTGCTGAGGGTGGACTGGCGATTGGTTGTTGCCGCAAAAATAGGGGGTGTCTTATACCTTATAGACGGAAAAAGACGGTACTTCTGCTGAGAAAATGGCTGCAAATATCTTCAAGTTCCATAAGGAACTTTGCCAGAGAGGTAGCTTTTGAGGTCTCCTTTTTTAAAAATCCTGTAAACTCTTTTTCTGCAGCATATATATTAAATTCTTTGTTTGGTAGGTAGCACACATTGTTCTGGGACATTTTGGTCTGGTAATGGTACTGCCTTAGTACCTCCAAGAGCTAGGCTACATACCCATTTGCAGAACCTTAAAAACATGCTTTGAACACACAACCCAAGGGGGCGGGGAAGGGATACGTAGTAATTTGTTTGTTGTTGTTTAGTCGTTTAGTTGTGTCCGACTCTTCCTGACCCCATGGACCAGAGCACGCCAGGCACTCCTGTCTTCTACTGCCTCCCGCAGTTTGGTCAGACTCATGTTGGTAGCTTCAAGAACACTGTCCAACCATCTCGTCCTCTGTCGTCCCCTTCTCCTTGTGCCCTCCATCTTTCCCAACATCAGGGTCTTTTCCAGGGAGTCTTCTCTTCTCATGAGGTGGCCAAAGTACTGGAGCCTCAGCTTCAGGATCTGTCCTTCCAGTGAGCACTCCGGGCTGATTTCCTTCAGAATGGATAGGTTTGATCTTTTTGCAGTCCATGGGACTCTCAAGAGTCTCTCCAGCACCATAATTCAAAAGCATCAATAATGATAACTTCCCACAAAAGAGCATTAGTATCTAAGACAAATAGTGTGTGTGTGTGTGTGTGTGTGTGTGTGTGTGTGTGTGTGTGTGTGTGTGTCCTGACCCCTCTCCCTTTTTCCTACATATTGGTTCAGCAAGTTCTTTCATCCAAAACACTTGAATCTGCTCATGTTTAAACCCAGCCCACCTAAGAGCAAAGGAATTTTACTCCCAAGTAAATGTGCAAGGGATTATAATCCCAGTAGCAGGGTTTTAAATCAAACAGGTGTGCATACATCCCAACACTTTTCCAGTATCATCTACCTGTCTCACAGCCGGAATGTTTAAAAGGCGGACCAGGAAGTTCAGAAAAGGGACCTTGCAAAGCAATTTTTTCTTATATTATTTATAAGAGAAATTTGGGCATGGGAAAGGGAGGAGGCGTTTTGCCCCGAGGTACATTTGCTCATAAATGATCTGGCAAGTGTAAGTACTTTGCCATATGATGTCAGATTTCATTATGTCCATGGGATATTTACAGCCTTGTAAAGCTGTAGACAAGGAAATTGTTGCTGAAATAAAGTTTCAGACTTTTAAACAGAATAATTCTGCTGAGATATTATAGTCTTTTTATAATTTTTTTAAAAAAGAGAGAGAGAGATTCTGAGGTCCCACTTACTGACTCAAAATCATTAAGACACTTCTCAAAGAAAATGTGGTACAGATTTAGTCCTAGCTTTAGGGATGCTTCCAAACTTCTGCCCATCCAATTTCCTCCCAAGACTTCTTCATCCCAAATTACTTGATTATGTTTTTGAGGTGGAATGTGACCTATTCATTTGTTATTTATGTATTGTGTTTATATCAAGCCTTTCCTCCAAAGACCTCAAGGTAGCTTACCTGATTCTCCCCCTCCCATTTTATCCTCCCAACAGCCCAGTGATACATCAATGATGCTCTTTTTCCTCCTCCCCCCCCCCCGCAAATCCCATAGGCCTGTCTGTGTGAAAATCAAGTAACAATACAATGTTATCAATGCACATCCAGAAGCAAGTTCCACTGAATTTGTTCAATGGGGTAAAAAAAGATGTCTGTCTAATGGAGATGAAATTAATCCAGAATTGTTTAGTCCAACTCCCTGCAATACAGAAATCTTGCCCACAGCCATCCCTGGTTGGGCTCGAACCAATAACCTTCTGGTTAACAGCCAGATGCACTGACCTATTGCGCCACTCAGCTACATTAGTGAAGAAAAAACAATTTGAATGCACTATAAACATGCAACACCAGATGGTGCCAGAGAGCAGGAAATTTTAAAACACTATTTTCCATAGGGATGTTTTTCCCCTTTTGTTATAACAATCTAATTTCTGACTTATTTATAGCGGGGTTTTTCCTGTGTTTGGATCCACCCTAGGTCTAGAACTAGTCATTGGTAGCCTTATGCTCCATGCAAGCAAGCTGAACTGACCACAGAAAATTTCCCTTGTGAAAGGAAAGAATATATGAATGTGCTTTATACTGAGTCAGAGCCTTGGCCCATCAAGTTAGAAATTAATTTAATCATGTAAATGCTTGGTGTTTGGTGTTTGCTACACTGCTGCTTTGATTGAGCACATGCCAGTATTTCCTCCAGAATCACTTCCGCAAGTTCAAATTGTTTGCATACTCTAGCTGAGATCACTTAAATGTAATGCATTAAATATTCCATTTATTTTCATTTTTATGGACAGGGGGTTTGTGTTCATAATGGTGTGCATGTGAATCAGATGCCCACACAGATCACTCAAAACTCCATCCAATATCTTGGCATCATGATAACACCCACAGCCTATCAGACTCCACTAGTATTGCAGTGGGTGGGGGGAATAAGAAGAGAATCAATTCACAGCTACAGAAAAGGACCACAGCAAAGGCAAGCAGCCAGACTCAACAACAGCATCTCTCCATTTTCAGTGCTTCTTCTGTCACTGCCGAATCTGTGCAGTGATGCCTCTCTCCTGCATCAGCAGCTTCTTGTATCAAAACAGATATCGATGTGAAAACTCTTGCACATGATTTGTTTGACAGAGAAACTGGCTAGACAAGATTCCTTTTCATTGTATTTGGCATCCTTTGATTACTTGTTGTGAATCAAAGCAGACTAGATAGGCTCCGCCTCCTCGGCATCAATCATTCTAGGCAAAATCAAATTTGCTGGAGGATGGATGGATGGCATTCCTCATCTGTTTTCTTTATTGCACACAATGGAACTCTTATATGTAATTTCTCGAGATTGCAATGACCACTTTGTTATGGTTTTGCTAAAAATGTGTTTGTGTATGTTGTCTTCTTCTGTCACTCTACATTAGGATGATAATTCAAGGTCTGTAAACTGGGTGAACGCAACTTAAGAAAAGTTGTTGCTTTGAAAGTAAGCGAAAGGGGGCAGGGAAGGGTTTTTTTTTCATAAGAACGCAAGAAGAGCCTGCTGGACCAGGCCAAAGACTCATCAGAGCCAGCATCCTGTTCTAACAGTGCCCAACCAAACGCCTATGGGTACTCTACAAGCAGAACCTGAGTAATAATAATAATAATAATAATTTATTATTTATACCCCGCCCATCTGGCTGGGCTTCCCCAGCCACTCTGGGCGGCTTCCAACAGAATATTAAAATGCAATAATCCATCAAACATTAAAAGCTTCCCTAAACAGGGCTGCCTTCAGATGTCTTCTAAAAGTCTGGTAGTTGTTGTTCTCTTTGACATCTGGTGGGAGGGCGTTCCACAGGGCGGGTGCCACTACCGAGAAGGCCCTCTGCCTGGTTCCCTGTAACTTGGCTTCTCGTATTGAGGGAGCCGCCAGAAGGCCCTCAGCACTGGACCTCAGTGTCCGGGCTGAATGATGGGTGTGGAGATGCTCCTTCAGGTATACTGGACCGAGGCCGTTTAGGGCTTTAAAGGTCAGCACCAACACTTAGAAATGTGCTCGGAAACGTACTGGGACAATAGCATGCAGCCCCCCTGGGATTTCTAGCAACTTATATTTCGAGCCTTACTGTCTTGGTTCTCCTCACCTATATGTGAATGTTGAGGAAAGTAGGAGAGGATATATTGACTAAGTATTACCACTCCTCCCTCACGCTAGTGAGCAAGCGGCAGAGCACATTCCCTTGTAGGTTGCTGGAAGCAAGTTGATGGATCCGTTAGAATAATTTGAGTTAAGCAATCCAGTCTGGTTTGTCCAGTCTGGATTGTTCGTGGCAAATTTCCCCTCCTAAAATATTAACAACACAACAGTCTTCTTTAAAAATAAGAGTGACGTTTACTTACATTCAGTTCACAGCAGTAATCTGAAGGCAGGTTTTATCTTGTGGTCACAGTTACATTTGTAGAGAAGAGAAGTCTGAGCTAGGCCTCAGACTTTCTACCTTGTGGCTTCCATCCTCTCTAAGGATGAGCCATGTGCTGGCTAAGAGCCAGAACAGGAGTCCGAAAGGAGAAAATGGGGAAAAACAGAAGATGGCTGCATGACTAGCCCTTTTGTAGGGTCTGCGAGGGTCACACCAATTTACCTGGTCATACACCCGGGGGGGGGGGGGGAGAGGCTCCAGAGCAGCTATGACAGGAAGTCCTCCCTGTCTGGAGCAACATTCCCCTGTGTGTCCACTCTAGGCAACAGGAAATGTTGTATTTGACTGCTTCAGTGATGATACATCCCACATCCTGCACCATCACAACCAGTGGCATAGCATCTGTTGCCAGTGCCCAGGCCAGGGCAAGTGCCCCCTACCCCGTGGTTCCTGTCAGGGTTGGGTGGCAGTGGCAATTGTGGTGGTTTACCCAGCAGGGAGAGGGAACCTGGGGAGGGGACAGCAGCAGCAACTGTTTATTTTATTATTTTATTATTTATTTATTTATTTATTTCATGAAATTTTTACACCTCTTGATATTTTAAATTAAAAAACACTCTCAAAAACACGCTTTTCTTTTGAAATTTTGCACATACACACACCACAAATCACCCTCCCCCCCCAAAAAAAAAAATTCTGATCCCAGGGAAACAGCCCCTCTGCCGCTGCCCCCAAAGCTATGCCACTGATCACAATTTTAACTTCTCTGCTCTCTGTGCACTTACAGTTGGGGCAGAATTTATTACTGAAACAGCCCAAATCTTACTCAGAAGGAAGTCCTGTTGGCTTAGTGGGAAAGCACAGGCCTTGCGTGCAAAAAGCATCCAATCTGAAGCCCTGCCAGGTTGCGTGTGCACAATATCCACACCATGCATTTAAAGCGTAAGGGTGGCACTGTGGTCTAAACCACAGAACCTAGGGCTTGCCGATCATAAGGTCGATGGTTCGAATCCCCGCGATAAGATTAGCTCCCGTTCCTCGGTCCCTGCTCCTGCCAATCTAGCAGTTCGAAAGCACGTCAAGTGCAAGTAGATAAATAGGTACCACTCCGGTGGGAAGGTAAACGGCGTTTCCGTGTGCTGCTCTGGTTCGCCAGAAGCGGCTTAGTCATGCTGGCCACATGACCCGGAAGCTGTACGCCAGCTCCCTCGGCCTATAGAGCAAGATGAGTGCCGCAACCCCAGAGTCGTCCACGACTGGACCTAACGGTCAGGGGTCCCTTTACCATTTTAACACGCATTTAAAGCACAACACTTCCCCCAAAGAATCCTGGGAAACATAGTTTCCCCTTATGGAGTTACAATTCCCAGCACCCATATCAAACTATAGTTCCCATAATTCTTTTCTTTTTTTGTGGGGAGTCATGTGCTTTAAAAGTGAACTGGATGTGCTTTAAAAGTATGGTGTGCCTTAGATCAGTGTTTCTCAACCAGTGTGCCTCCAGATGTTTTGGGACTACAACTCCCATCATCCCTCGCTAGCAATACCAGTGGTCAGGGATGATGGGAATTGTAGTCCCAAAACATCTGGAGGCACACTGGTTGGGAAACACTGCCTTAGATCATCTGAGTCAGTAGAAGAACCGCTTCCTGTGTTACATGGTGTTTACTCCGAAGTAAACATGCGTAGGATTGCAGTCCTACTTGGACTGAGACCCAGCCCTTAACATGCTTCCTTGGAAGTCTGAAATTAGACTTACTTCCAAGAAAACGTGCTCAGCCGGCTCGATTCCAGCCTCCACACAGAGAGTTCTGTTTATTGTAAGTGCACTTAAATAGATCGCTCTCGAGCGTAGATCCTTGCAAAATAGATGGGGGAAGGCGGCATTGGGTCAACTCTTGATCAGAAACGAATGTCAGCTGCTTCGTTTTTTCACCTACAAGCGCCCTTTGCGCTTCTCCGAGTCTGCAACAGACCCTGGCTGGCCTTCGGGTTGTAGCTCAGCTCTTGCAAAGCCAGATCCTCCCAGGATCCAGGAACGGCCCGAGAAAGTATGGAGGGGGCAAGAAACAGGAGTGAGAGACCACCGCTCTCCTCCTGTGACAGAAAAGTGAAACAAATAAACGGGTTGAAGCAATCCTTCCCACCCCACCAAACTCTCATGAGACATAAATCACCAGGGGAAGCTCCCTGTTGGATTGACCAGACCCTCTGGCTTGTAAACTTGCCTTCAAATGTGTGTACATTTTTTTTAAAATCGACTCAAGAGAAGGACACTCTCTCCGCAGCTGAAGGCTGAAATGGACGGAGATTTATTTTTCTCCCTTGCCTGGAGGCAGCGACTAAGTTTGCTTGCCTGCTAATTTTTGTAAACCGAGGCGCTTTTTTTTGTAAGCTGGCATTGTAGCGTTGCTGTTGCCTTTTTAAAACGCAAACTTCTTCTTGTTCCATATTGTTATTTTCTATCGCACTGCTGCTTTCACTTTTTTTGTTTTTCGGTGTGTGGATCCTTTTAGGAGACCAGGGGCTTCTTGCTAGTCAGAGGTAGGTTGTACAGTCGCGACAACTGATTCACAGAATCGCAGAGTTGGAAGGGACCCTGAGGATCAGTCCAACCCCCTGCAATGGAGGAATATGCAGTTGTCCCTTACGGGAATTGAACCTGCGACCTTGGTATTATTACCAACTGAGCTATCCAGGGCCACTATTACTATTGGTATTCTAAACTGAACTCACATTTCTACATTCCTCTAAGGAGCGCGTTGTTCTCCCGTTCCCCATTTTATCCTCGCAACAACAACCCTGCGAGGTAGGTGGGGCGAAAGGCCAATAGGTGGTCCAGGGTTATCCAGAGAACTTCGTGCCTGAGGGTGAGGATTTAAACCCTGGTCTCCCAGGAACTAGTCCAACGCTCTAACCACTACACCGCACTGTCTCCTCATGCTCCATTCCCACAATAACTTGATCCGCAAATCAGTTGTGCCTAAAAGGATAGAGGATCTCGGACTCCAACCCCCATCATTCCTGGCTTTGGGTCATGCTGAATGGGGCTGATGGGAGTTGGAGTCTAACAACTTGGTGGATGAGTTGTTGCCATGACTTACGAGCTTGGAAGTCTCGGGTTCGCCCATGTCCTGAGAACTAGTTACAGCTGAGGCATAATGAAGAGCTTGACTAAGGAGGTAGAATCTTGGACCGTACCACTACAGGCTGAAAGTTTGGGTTTTCCTTATTTTTAATGCTTCCATCCTGCTAATAAAACTTTAAAAATCATCCCTGCATGCAGTAAGCTAGCTCACCCGGCAGAAAAGTTTGGCGCAGTCGTCTCCCTGCTGATCTAGCTTATTACATGCAGAGAGAGATTGGTTTTGTTTTCTTTAAGGAGATTGAAAGCAGACAAAATGCTTCTCCTTTATAATATTATGTGGTAGCATCCAAAATTCTGCCATCTTCCCCTGTGCAAAATGCAGAAGGGCTCCGTGCTTTCCACGTTTTCATTTCCCCCCCCCTTTTTTTATTTTTTAAAAAAAATATTTTTAGAATCGTTCCTTAAAGCCACAGCAAAAGCCAGCTTCAGAAGTGAGTTCGCCCTAAACGCAGTGATGTTTTGGAACCCCAGATGTTTTGGAACTACAACTCCCATCATCCCTAGCTAACAGGATCAGTGGTCAGGGATGAAAGCTATGAAAGGGGGGGGGGGGAGGTTCAGAAGGAAAACGGGACTCGCACCAGGGGCGTAGCCAGGATCAAAATTAGGGGGGGGCAAGCCATGGTCGTTCAGGTTGTGACATTTCAGCATGGAAAAGGCGAATGAAACCAAAATTTTAAGAACATTATATATAATTATAGCAGTGCTTTATTATGGTAGTTATTACAATTATTTGCTTGAATTTTTTTTTAATTTTTAATTTTAATTTTTATTCTAGTTACATGTCTTTTACATGTCTTATGCTAATATCATTTTTATTGGGTTTGAAGAAAACTTGTTCAAAACTTTCGTTTCAATCCCCGAGGAGTCGGTGCAGGTGTTTCCAAAGGCGAAGGAAACAGACCCCCTAAAAAAAGGGGGGCGCAGCCTCACCCCCCAAAATAGGGGCGCATCTCTCCCGATCCCTGGGAAGCCTTTTCCCCGGGCAAGCCTGGGCAGGTGCAAGGGCAACTTTAGGCGCGGCAGCGCCTTTCACTCCAAGCGGTGCGCAAAGCTCCCCCGGGCGCCGCGCTCCGCTCGGCACAGAGGCGTAGGAAGGTCAGGTGGTACCCGGTGCGGAAATTTCTTGTCATCCCCCCCCCCCAACATTGTGTGTTGTTGTTTTTTGCCTGCAAAAAAGGTTTTACATTATTTCATATTTTCTTACAAACGAATGTGGGTTCTGGGACTCTGGTAACAAGTAGGTGACTATGGACAGATACTTAAATCTACAGGATGGACTGTTTTGGCTTGTGTTATTTTATTTATATTTACAGTGGTACCTCGGGTTACGTACGCATCAGGTTACATACTCCGCTAACCCAGAAATAACGCTTCAGGTTAAGAACTTTGCTTCAGGATAAGAACAGAAATTCTGCTCTGGCGGCACAACGGCAGGGGGAGGCCTCATTAGCTAAAGTGGTACCTCAGGTTAAGAACGGACCTCTGGAACGGATTAAGTACGTAACCAGAGGTACCACTGTATTGTTTATTTATTTAATAAAATTATTTTTAAAAACCTGCAAAGTGGTTTACCAAAATAAAAAACAAAACAAAAAAAACACCACAGTAGCTATTTATTTATTCAGCTCCATTGAATTGATATTTCAGCCAGGCATGTCCAAAATCCATTTCGGGGGCCTAATTCGGCCCCACCAGTTGGTTTAATCCAGCCCTTGTGGCAGTTATTTTCTGGGGTAAAATCCTTAAAAAAAACCTCAACAACTTCAACCCTAAAAAAAAAGGTTAACTTTGGTCAGCCCTCACGGCCCTTCGCTTCATCAAATCTGGCCCGCTTTGAAAAGTTTGGACACCACTGGCTTACACCATACTAAATTTGTTAGCCTTTTAAGGTAACTCTTATTTAAAGCAGGCCCCCACCCACCCCAAAAAAATATTTTTGGTCTCACAAGCAGCAGCACATTCCACCTCAAAAACAAAATATCAAACAGTAAAAAAATTATAACTCCTGCATATCAGAACACTAACACTTTATGGCTAAATAGCTTATAATTTACTTTAATTACTTGCAAGCAAGTTACAGGTAGATAGCCGTGTTGGGTCTGCCATAGTCAAAACAAAATAAATAAATAAATAAAATAAAAATCCTTCCAGTAGCACCCTAGAGACCAATAAGTTTGTTCTTGGTATGAGCTTTCATGTGCATGCACACTTCTTCAGCACACGAAATATTTGAAAAATCACCCAAGCAAACACATTTTTTTAGGGGGTTAAAAAAAAGGCTGGGGGGAGTTAAAGGCAAAGGACAAAGGGGTAAAGTCACTCACAAAAAGATCGCTGTGGATCAAAACAGCAGCAGAGAAAGCTCGTTCTTTTCTTCCAGCGATCATACAACAATTAAAGGTGGGACGAGGGGGGAGGGGCAGAAGGCAGTTTTAGCGACCAAAACCTCAACTGGGATTAGGCGTTAATAGTTCACAGAGTAGCCTGCTTCTTATCAAGGACTGATAAGGAAACTTGGTGGGGGGGGGGGGGTAAATCAAGGAGATCTCAATGTCTCCTCTCCAGGCGTTTTTACCCAGCAAACTCCCTCTTCGCTCAGTCTTAGCAACGGTAGCAGCGCTGCTTTTGCAGCCAGACCCAGGAGAGGGGCAAGCTGTGCGGGAGGGGACGCTTTTCCCCGTCAGGCTCCAGCCTCACGGTAAAAAGCTTCACCTCCTCGCTTGCTCGCTCGGCCGCCGCGTGCACTCCCCCTTCTTTCTTCCGGCTGCTGGGCGGACCTCCGCCCAGAAGGAAGGAATAGGCTTTTGGGAACAGCGCACGGGGTGGGGGGGGGGCAGCTAGGGGTGGGGGCAGCTGCCTTCTAGGGGGGGGGCAATTGCCCCCCTCTGCCCCCCCCTGGCTACGCCCATGACTCGCACAGCGACGTTTTCCCATAACAGAAAGTTAGGATTTTGAGAGTGTTCACGTTTCTCTAGGAACTCAGAGAATCGCAGCCCATTTAAGACAAGGTATTAAAACGTGCGTGCTTACTCAGAAGTAAATTCCGCCGTGTTCAGTGGGCATACTCCCAAGAAGTGTATAATAGGTTTGCAAACCCAGTTTGTTTTATTTCCAAATTGCAATCTACAGAACTTTTTTCCAATGGCACCTTGAAGTGACGACAGCTTCAGGGCGCACTTAGAAATAAATTCCAAGTGAGCTAGCGCGTGTGTTTAGGATTGCAGTGGTCGTGATACTTATTTTGACATTATTGCTGAAATTAGTCTGCCAGCCTCAAAGCCGACATTTTATCCTTTCTACCTTCCTAACCACTTTCAGCTAATCTATTGATGTAAATATTATTTGATAACGTTCTGAAACAGAAACGCTAGCAGTTGGAGTTTGCTTTTTAAAAATCAATAGCACGTGTGTTCGCCGTGTGCTTTATTCCTGATCGATGCCATCATGTTGGCCGAAACGTAGAGCTCATGCATGCATACATAACTGCACAGAACACTTAAAAGTCACGTTTCATTTTTTTAAAAGGACATGTGTGCTCCTAGTCCTCAAGATCGGCAGTATAAACTTAAAAAAAAAAACTCTTGGGAGGAATAATGGCACCCTGTTAACTTCCCCTCCTTGCTTTTAGGATTAGTAATCGCTTGAGGCGATTGAAACATTTTACGTGCACAATCCGGGTGGTTAAAGGATGGATTTCCTCCGCTCTTTCAGTGTTTATATGACGAGCAGCGCTTCCAAAGTAGTTTTGGTCTGCGGTTTGATGCACATGTACGGTATAGCCCAACCCTATGCATGTTTACTACGAAGTTTAGTGCCTTCGAGCTCAGAGAGGCATTCTGCCACATGGACGGACAATCCTGTACATGTCTGCTCAGGAGGAAGTCGAATTGAGTTCGGTGGGGGTTTACTATCAGGGAGTGAGACCCATTGAACTGAATGGGGCAAACGTCTGAGCCACACACATGCACTGAATTGCACTTCCAAGTTTGAGCTTCTTTATATATTTCAGTCGAGCCAATCAACTCCCCCCCCCCCCAGTTTCCCCCTTTCTTTGTTCCAAGGCACCCAGATCCCAGGGAGCGAAAGAGCGCTAGTGCTGGGCTTTTAAGCATGTGTCAATCAATGGCAGGGGCGACGCTTCAAGGGCCCCACGTGCTCTTCAAACTCTCCGTCCCCTTATCAGCCACTTCAAGGCCTTAAGTGGCTCTGCAGAGTGACGGGAGGCGGGTGGGAGCAAAAGGGACCATCAGCCGCCTAAGGCGGTGGTGGGTTGATGCTGCGCTCTGGTCCTCGGTTTCCGCAAGAGCCCAGCACCCCCTAGCGGGAAGGACGAGCCGAGAGACAGAAGCAGCTAGATGAAGCAGCCTCCCGAGGTTTGGGAGATCCTTGATGAACGCAAGAGCTTTGATGACAAAGCCATTCTGATACAGGGAAGTTCCTGGTCGCGCCACCACCGCCTCCCCTCCCTCGCAATTATGTGCGTGGAGTCATTTTGCTTCCTCTGAGCTAGAGTGACTATATAAACGTCCTTTCCTGAGTCTGGTTAGTTCGGAGTAGGCAGACTCTTCTAAGCATAGGAGCCCATTCCTAGAGGCCAAGGGGTCTTCGCCCCCCCCCTATAAAATATTTGAGGGGGGGCAAAGTTGATTGGGCATTGTCATTCAAGTGGTGTGCTTGAACCACATCGTGTAATCGATTATGTGATTACCTGCCCCCCCATATTTTATTCAATTTGGCACCCCTACTTCTAAGCAATCAGCCTGTCCTTTGAGCTATTTCAGTACTCTTGGTAGCATGGAATTAGTCTGGCCAACATAGTGTTCCAATTTCCTAGGAGATGGTTGCAAACATTCTCTGTAAGCAAAGTAACGATAATATTGCGTGATCTCTCTAAAGAAATCAAAAAGTTCATGATTTCACTGTAAACAAGAGCAAGGAGGAAAACTCTGTAGTCCTCCAGAGGTTGATGGACTCTTTATCACCCAGATCCAAGATTCAATTAAGCAATGACAGCTGTGTGAAAAATAGTTAATACTTGTATATGTACACTTCGAGTCCAATTATGAATGGGGGGGTGCAGTTACAGGAGCCTTGTTGTCTTTTGCTTGTGGTTTGTGTAGGTGAGTGTAGCTCTACAGGCCTTTGCTTGACCTGTATTAACCCTTTGCATAGCATAGTTGGAAAGGACTGGAATGAAACTCTAGAAGGATGGGGGAATGAATGGGTGTGTCTTGGTCAGTGATGGCAAACCTATGACACGTGTCAGCACTGACACGCATAACCATTTTTGATGACACGCAGCCGCATACAGAGAAGTATGGGGCCGCATGCCGAGAAGAACGTTTCATGCACGGCCAGGTGCAGTAGCCGAGGATGAAACATTTGCTGTAGTGTAGACACTCTGTGCCGGAGGTCTGTAGGCCAAAACAACAGAGCTCCGGCACAGAGTGTCTAGTTCTGGGACTTCCGGTTAGGCCGTTAGGGGATCTTTGACCTCACTTCCGGCCAGCGGAGCAGGGAGCAGCGGAATGCCGCAGGGGACGCATCTCTGGGGGCCTTGTGATCGCCATTACCAGCAACCACATAACCACAGCAACCATCATCCAATCTACTGTTCTGGGGTGTCGTTGATTTCTAATTTTTGGTTTATTAAATACAGTTATATATTACAATTATACATTTTTGTTATTTAAACTCTATAAATATCGTGAAATTATGGTTTTTTTTTCTCGAAGTGACACACCACCCGAGTTATGCTCGGTTTTTTTGGCAAATTTTGACACACCAAGCTCAAAAGGTTGCCCATCACTGGTCTTGGTGGACATTGTTTGGGCAGTTAAGAGGCCTGCATTTGTGAGAAAGAAATGAAGTGTCTGTAGGCTTCCTTTCATCATTGTGTCTAGCAACAGATATACCACTCAGTAGTGCTGACATACTTTAATTTAAGCCACTGGTCTTCTTCAAGTGATCAGGAACCACAACTGGGTCATGGCCTGATCTATGGTGGGTTGCAACAGCAGCACTACCACCATACAAATACATGGTAAAATTAAGAAATGCGTCCGGTTTACAGGTGGGACCCAAATCTGAAAAGACTGAATGTGACTGATTTAAGCCATTTAATTCATTTTGGTGGAACTAAATAGCTTCTTATCGAAGTCCTTGTCTTAGATGAGCCAAAGCTGTTGTGAGAGGGCGTTTCAAGGTCCATGTGCCATGTCATGCATGCTGGACCAAGATCTCCCAAGCCTTCTGCCTTTTTTTCAGCTTTTGCTTATGGGTGATTGGGTAACCTACAAAGCACAGTGCTGGTGAGACCCAGTCAGTCACCATTGTAATTTGGCCAAAGATACATGCAACAGCTCCATGTTCATCACTTTTGGCTCCCTGGGTGTTCTTATCTGCAACTTCCATCATCCCTGAGCATTGGCAGAGGTGGTGGAAGTTGTAGTTCAACAATGGGGGAAGGGAGGTTCAAGGCTGAAGGACACTGCAATTGTTGGATGAGATGGCCAAGCAAAGGGTCCAGAAAATCCCATTGGTAACCTATGGCTTAGAGTCCAGTGATGGCTAACCTTGACACTCCAGATGTTTTGGAACTACAACTCCCATCATCCCTAGCTAACAGGACCAGTGGTCAGGGATGATGGGAGTTGTAGTCCCAAAACATCTGGAGTGTCAAGGTTAGCCATCACTGGCTTAGAGTAATCTTGGACAAGAGAAGCCAGAGAGTTTTTGTTCTTCATCTTCTGAAAGTTGGCCTAAATGTTCCATCTATTTATATAAAACAGCATCTGCAAAGCTTATGCAAATCTTAGTCACAGACCTTTGGTCCAAGTTTTTTTTTTTTTTTAGTACCTAGCAATGCATACTTCCAAAGCGTACTTCCTGGGAAGCATGGTTCATTTAAATCAGTGAGATGTGGTTATGGTGGAAAATCAAAACTCCTGTATACGGGTATTGGAAAAGAAGTCCCACAGGTTTCAGTACAGCTTACAGTATAGTAACCATGTGAGGAAACTGAAAGTCATTCTTGCCTGCCCCAAAATAGCCAATAAAATGGATTTAAAATAACTTATTGTTAATGCCCCACCCCCTACACCTGGTCATCATAGAGTCCAGGAGGGAGACTGGGTTTCCCACAAAGTTATTATCTCAGGACTTGGCAAACTTTTTAGAGGTGCTTATATTTTTTTTCCAAACTATTTTCATAATTCATTTAATAATCCAACACTCGGTAACTCAGCCCTACCTTTGAGCATGGGTTGTTATATTTTACGGGCCTTGACTTTTTAAAGACAAAATTAAATGAAAACCTCTCACGAACAAGGAAAGAGAGAGAAAGCCCCAAACCTGCTGCTGATTATTAGCACATTTCCAAGTCTGGCTTGCGAACAGCTGGGAGAAGTGCAAAGCTTTCCATAGACTGAGCCAGTCGTTCTCTTTGAATATGAATTAATCAATCTGCAATAACAACTGCCACCTGGTTCAGACTGGGTTCACACATGAGCAAAGTGAAACAGCATTACTTCTGCAGCAATGACTTGGGCGCAATTCATTTTTGGTACTGGCTAAATATTATCCATGCACAACTACTCTGTGTTTTTGGGGGGGTAAGTAGGTTGCTGCTGACGCACTGAGAGCCAGTGTGGTACAGCAGTTACAATGCCAGGTGAAGAGTTGAGAAGACCCAGGTTCAAATCTCTTTTTAGCCATGGAAGCTCACTGGGTGACGTTGAGCCAATTGCTACCTCTCAGCATACCTTGCAGGGTTGTTGTTGTGGGAATGTTTTGGAACGTGGATGGAGATTTATAATTTAATATATCTCATCCTAACTTGTGCTAACAAGTTCAACTAGCAGAGTAACATTCCCTTTTAAAATACACACAGCGGAAGTTGCTTTGATTCGCTAGAATCAACTTAATCTAGTTTCCTGGTTTGTCACTATATTTCCCCTTTGTCCCTCTTCAAATAAGACACAACACACGTCTTCTATAAAAAGATATAAAATGTTTACTCACATGTATCCAGCTCAAGACAAGACCCAAAGAAGGCAGGCTTATTCTTAGTAAAGATATTTACAATTGGAATCTCCCCATGTGGGAGAGAAGTCCAGGCCCCAGTTGGCTGGAAGCCAACTGAGCATCCTCACAGTTCGAGTGAGAGAGTGGAAAGGAATGGAATGGCCGCTGACCTGTGAGGTTCTTTGTTCATACCTTCCCAGGTGAAGCCACTCCCACATCTAGTTGCAAGAGGAAATTGCCTCAATCCATGTGACCAGGAAGTTGTGGCTGGAGGACTGAGGCAATCTCCACTATCTGCTCTAGCATTGTTGTACTTGACTGCTCTAGTGTTTACATCCCACAAACCCCTTCTCAGGCAAATACAACATACAAAACATAAACAACTTTATTCAACCACCCAGAGTCCCAGCTTGACACGTAGATTCTGGAAACTCTCTTTTGGCAAGGGTTTTGTCAAGATGTCGGCAGTCATCTCTTTGGTGCAGCAATAAGACAGTTCCACAAGTCCATCTTGCACCATCTGGCGTATATAGTGGTACCTGACACCAATGTGTTTGGTTCTGGCTAGGAACTTTTCACTCTGCGTCAGCTTCAGGCAACTTTGATTGTCCTCTAGCAGGCTGACAGGTTCCCTTCTCACCAGTCCAAAGTCTTTGATGAGTTCATCAAGCCAGGCAATTTCTCTGCACGCTTCTGTTGCAGCAACATATTCGGACTCTGTTGAAGACAAAGCTACACAACTCTGTTTATAGCTGCCCCACACAACAGGTCCATCCCCAAACATAAAAACATGACCGCTTGTGGATTTATAGTCAGCATTATCCCCGGCCCAATCTGCATCAGTGTACCCAACCAACTTAGGGTCTCTGACAGCTGGCAACTTTAATTTACAATTTATTGTACCTTTCAGGTACCTAACCACCCTTTTCAGCCCCGCTAAATCATGCTCAGTGGGAGAATTCACTTTTCTGCTCAGAATCCCCACAGCATTAGCTAAGTCAGGTCTACATGTGGTAACCATATACAAAAGTTTACCAATTACCGACCTATATTGACTGTTATCTGGCAACAGCTTCGAATCCTGCTGATTCTTCAAGAAGTCTGTAGCCATGGGCGTTGCAACCGGGTGTGCGTCTTGCATCTGCAAATACTCAATCAGTTCATGAATCTTTTGCTTCTGGCTGAGAAGAAATGAGCCGTCTTCTTCTCTTTCCACTTGAATTCCTAGGTAGTACTTGACATCTCCAAGTTCTTTTACTTGTACCTCCTTGCTGAGGTGTTTTACTATTTGTGTATAGTCTCTATTATTTGCAGTAGCAATAATCAAGTCATCGACAAAAGCCAATATGTATGAATATTGTCCATTACTTGACTTGCTGTACAAGCACTTGTCTGCGTTTCCTTGCTTGTACCCAAGTTGCACAAGCATACTGTGCAATTTCTGATTCCAGGCTCTAGCCGCTTGTTTAAGCCCATAGATTCCTTTCTGGAGTCGACACACGAGGTGCGTCTCATTTGGTTTTGTGAAACCTTTAGGTTGTTTCATGTATATTTCTTCTGAAATTTTCCCATGTAAAAACGCAGTACAAATGTCAATGTGTTTCACGTTCAATTGTTTAGAGGCTGCAATGCTCAAAAGCATTCGGACGGTACTATATCTCACGGTTGGTGCGAAAACTTCGTCGTAATCTTCACCAAAACGTTGTGAAAAACCTTGTGCTACTAGCCTTGCTTTGTAGCGTTCCACTTCCCCTTCTGACCCCTTCTTAACCTTGAACACCCACTTGCACCCAATGGCCTTCTTACCAGGAGGGAGCTCTGTCAGGGTCCACGTCTGGTTCTGATGCAGTGCATCCATCTCCTCCTGAGCGGCCTTCTTCCAGAGACTGGCTTCCGCAGATGGCATCTTCAGAATCTCTTCCCATGTGGAAGGTTCCTGTGGAGACACCGACCCTGCAAGGTAGGACAGCCGTACTGGTGGGACACCTCTGTTGGTTCTGGATGAGCGTCTGACCTCTGGTTCTGGTTCCTGAACCGCATCAGCTTCCTCACCATCCTCCAACGCTTCCATGTCCCCATCTGAGTCCTCCTCTTCGTCTCTGGAGCCGCCAGGGGTCTGGTCATCTGCGTCTTCTGGTGCGTCGCCTGTAGGGGGTGCTATGACACTAGAAGGCAGATTAGTACCATGTGGGGTTTCAGAAGGAAAGTTTATGAGTTCTTGAGTCCATTCTGACTCCTTGGAGCAGCCAATAACAGTGTTCTTTGTGTCTGCTTTTGCATGTTCATCAAAATAAATTGCATGGTGCGCACTCACTTTGCCTGTCTGTAAGTCCATTACTCTGTATCCTTTGCCTCCAGCAGCATATCCCACTAAGATACCTGCTTGTGCTCTGGAGTCAAGCTTGTGCCTCTGTTCCTTGGGCACGTGGTAGTAACATATACTGCCAAATACACGTATGTGCGACAGACTAGGCACTTTTCCATGCCAAAGTTCAAATGGTGTGCGCTGTGTTGCCTTTGTTGGCAACCTGTTCTGGAGATAGACAGCTGTGTAAGCAGCGTCTCCCCACATCTTCCTTGGCAGGGACGCTTCCTTTAGCATACACCTTGTCATTTCCATAATGGATCTGAACTTCCTTTCAGCTATGGAGTTCTGTTGTGGCGTGTAAGGAACTGTGGTTACATGTGTAATTCCTTCCTTTGCCATAAGGGCTTTCATCTCATGTGAGCAGTATTCTCCTCCATTGTCAGACATTAAGACACCTGGAGCTCTTTGGAACTTGTTCCTAACCATGGCAATGTAATTCTTGAACATTTCTACTGTCTCACTTTTATCTTTGATGAAATATGCCACACAATATCTCGAAAAATCATCAAGAAAAATCTAAATATACTTGTTGTGTCCAAGTGATGGAACACTGAGTGGCCCACACAAATCTGAATGCACGATATCCAGAACTTTAGTACTCCTTTGTTCTGTGCAACGTGTAAAAGAAGGTTTTACTGCCTTTTCAGTAACACAAGTTATGCATTTTGTTGGAGCCTGGTTGCTGCTCCCTTTTACCTGCAAACCTGTGACAAGATCACTTTCCTGTAGACTCTTAATGATGGTGGTGTCTCTGTGTGCAAGTCTTCTATGCCACAGCGTCAAATCTGCGTCTTCCTTCTGGCTGGAGCGTGCCACTTTTGCAGACTGGTTCTCTGAAAGATTAACCTCATAAACACCATTTATTAATTTTGCTTCAATGTACACTTCACCATCTTTAGTTACACTGCACTGTCCATTCTCAAATGTGATCTTGAAACCTTTCTTGTCCAAAGTAGAGACACTGAGTAAATTGCAGCTCAGTTCTGGTACATACACAACATTGGACATTCTGGTCCTAAAAGATTCATTGTTTACATTGAACTCCAAATGTATTGAACCTTCACCTTTGGACTTTAAAATATTTCCATCTGCAACCTCAATTTCAGTCTCTTTATCACTTAATTCATTAAAACAGTCTTTTTCAAAACAATAGTGGCTGCTGGCTCCAGAATCTAATAACCACTTATTGCGTGTGTTTTCTTGGCTTTGGACAGCTAAACTCCTTTCTTGCAACAGCATGTTGCGTTCAGATTTTCCTTTCCTTTCTCCCTTTTGGTGAGAAAGATGAGAATCCTTTGCTTTAGCCTTTGGATCCTTGCAATGCTTTGCCATGTGGCCGCTTTTCAGGCATTTAAAACACACAATTTCTCTGGATTTTGTAAATTGCTTTGAAACAAAATTACAATCCTTTCTCCTAGGGTTGCTTTCTGGAGAATCAAATCTCTTTCTGCATTCCTCTCTTAATTCACTGGTCAGTTCCTTAAAAGTTAGATTCTCTTTATGATCCATCAAACTAACAAATGCATCAAAATGTGGCCCTAATGAGGCTAACAGAAATGATACCTTTGTTACTTCATCAAAAGATTGTGGAGTAAGTTCAAGCTTTTGAATAATTTCTGTGAATTTATCAATATGCTCTGTGAATTCTTCTTTTGAATTCATTCTCAGTCTAGTTAATTTGCCCATCAATGTTCTGTAGGAGTTCTTTGTAGATTCTCCATACATGCGCTCAATATCTTTTAGGATCTGAGATGCATCATCTTTGCTATTTATTAACGATAGATGCTTATTGCGAAGTCCACTCAAAATTATGTGCTTGGCCTCGCTGTTCTGCCTTTTCCAGACTTTAACCTTGGCTTCATCATCTGCACCTTGAGGCTTTGGTTTCTGTATCGCATCCAAAACATCCCTTGCTTCTAAATATGCTATTAAGCGCATTTTCCAGTGCACAAAATTGTCCTCATCTAGCAGCATTAAGCTTGGCTTTTCTTCACTATAAAAACTGGCACTAGCCATCTTAAAATTCAAAATTTGGAAAAAATTTCAAAATTCAAAAATTTGTCAAAATTCAAAATCAAAATCTCAAAATTCTCAAAATGCAAAAAGCAAAAGCCTCAAAATAAATTTTCACTGCCTTTGGGTCTTTTGTGAGCTCTGAGGGAGGGGAGGGGTAGCTTAATCCCCCTTTCTCTAAACAATAGGACAAAAGACCATGCGGTCTGACCAGGAAATGCTCTCAGAAAAATCCTACTCAGCTCAAAAATGCAATCCAACGCAATCCTTCAAAAATACACAAAAATATGCAGCGCTGGGGCCATAAACCCTTTGTGGGAATGTTTTGGAACGTGGATGGAGATTTATAATTTAATATATCTCATCCTAACTTGTGCTAACAAGTTCAACTAGCAGAGTAACATTCCCTTTTAAAATACACACAGCGGAAGTTGCTTTGATTCGCTAGAATCAACTTAATCTAGTTTCCTGGTTTGTCACTATATTTCCCCTTTGTCCCTCTTCAAATAAGACACAACACACGTCTTCTATAAAAAGATATAAAATGTTTACTCACATGTATCCAGCTCAAGACAAATCCCAAAGAAGGCAGGCTTATTCTTAGTAAAGATATTTACAATTGGAATCTCCCCATGTGGGAGAGAAGTCCAGGCCCCAGTTGGCTGGAAGCCAACTGAGCATCCTCACAGTTCGAGTGAGAGAGTGGAAAGGAATGGAATGGCCGCTGACCTGTGAGGTTCTTTGTTCATACCTTCCCAGGTGAAGCCACTCCCACATCTAGTTGCAAGAGGAAATTGCCTCAATCCATGTGACCAGGAAGTTGTGGCTGGAGGACTGAGGCAATCTCCACTATCTGCTCTAGCATTGTTGTACTTGACTGCTCTAGTGTTTACATCCCACAGTTGTGAACATAAAAGGGTGGAGGGCCATGTATGTGGGATGTGAAACACGGGAGCAGTCAAGTACAACGTTCCTAGAGTGGACATAGAAGGGGATGTTTGGACCAGCCAGTCAGAACTTCCTGTTTCTCCTGGGCTGGGACAAACTTCCTCTGCACGTAACTGGAGGTGGGTGTGGCCTCACCTGTGCAGGTAAAACAAAAGCACGGGGGCCAGACGCCATCTCTCTCTTTTTGACTACGCTCTCAAAGCAAGCAACATCTGCTTAGCTAAAGATGCTCTCTTGGCTTCCAGCCAAGAGAGGAGAAGGAGCTACTGGTATCTCCCCTTATGGGATAGTCTCCTAATGTATGTAACTTTACTAAGCCTGTCTTCTGGGATCCGATTGTGAACAGATGATACTTGTAAGTAAACTCTTTATACTTTTATAGAAGACTGTGTCGTGTCTTACTTTAAGAGGGAATAAAGGGGAAAATACCAGGGCATTTATTATAGAGGTTCTAGCGAACCTGAGCAAGCTATCTGCTGTGTGACTTTAAAGGGGGAATGTAAACTCTGCTGAATTCTGGGACTTGTTAACACAAGTTGGAAAAGGATATCATAAACAATATATCGTCTCCTGCATCCCTAAACATTCCCACAATGTACGCCGCCTTGAGCTCCTTCGAAAAAAGCTGGCATATACATGTGATCTAAAAAGTACTTTTGGAGGCAGCTGTGCACCCATGGTGCACAAACACAGTGTCTCTTTTGATCTGTCACCTCTGGTCAAGATCAAGATGGGAAGGGCCATGGTTCAGTGGTTAAAGGACATGTTCGGATAGAAGAAGATGCAAAGTCCAGTTGGCAGCGTCTCCAGTTAAAAGTATGTCGGGTCATCACCCGTTTGGAAACCCCAGTGTACAACTTGGAAATTCCCTTCTCTATCTGTTTTAACCCATGCAAACCCCTCTCACCAAGCTGAGTTGTGTTCCACTTCAACAACAATAAGCTGGTTTCATCCCTGTCTTGCAAGTTTCTGAAGCAATAAGGAAGCATGCAAAACTAACTTACTACAAGCCAAAATAGGATGCATGTCCATGCCAAGAAGTGTGATCAAACCCTCTTTCAGTCTCTGGGAAGCTAATGCCCATCTCCAGCTCTAGCCATTCTCATTTCAGGCCCATCTTAACTACACATTGAACTGATTTAATACTCATTCCCTCTTCCCAGTGAATGCTGTGAACTGTGAAGAGGGCCTGGAGAGTGCTAAAAGAGAGTTTTCAGCACCCTCCACAAAGCATAGAAAAGGAAAGGGGGGAAATATTTAGAATCATAGAACTGGAAGGGCCCACAAGGATCGTATAGTCCAACCCCCTGCAATGCAGTAATCTTTCGCTCAACATGGAACTCAAACCCACAACCCTGAGATTAAGAGTCTCATGCTCTGCCAAGATCCAAGGAAATGATCCAGTTCCAAAAGAAGGGTTGGAACTTTTCAAGGATGGTGACTAACAGAAGGCCCTAACTGTATGCAATCTAACCCCTGCTCATACATGATTGAGCCAATTAAAAAAACTGAGTAGAAGCTGGTGGTCTGTACACTACCATTGCTTAGTGGCATATGAGATGGGAGAAGGCATAGTTTATATTGGGGGGGGCTTTGGTCCTCCAGATGTTGCTAAACTAAAACTCCCATCTGCCCCAGCAAACATGGTAAATGTCCAGGAATGATGGGAGTTGTAGTTCAGCAACAAGTGGGGAGCCAAAGGTCCCCCACATCTGTTTTATACAGTGATTTTTGGTGACCTGCGCATGGTCAATGGACCATGCAGGGTGCTAGGAGAAACACCTGTCATTTATTAGCCGCCACACACATTGGAACACAGCAGCTGTCCTATACAATGTGAGACTTGTTGGATCGTTTTAGATGAGCTGGAAGGGATATTTTATTTATCAATTATCCATCCTCTTCTTTCTTGTGTAAGAATGCAAATACGTATTTCAGCAGAGTTAAAAAAAACCAGCAGCTTTTCTTTAGAAGCTTTTAGAAATGAGGTTGTGTAGCCTAGAATAATCATGATATTTAATTATGCTTTGACAGGCTTGGATCATCTCCCTTCTATGTTTCCCTCTTAACAGACTTCTTGAGCGAACAAGAAAATAAACAAGAAATTAAAGACATTGGATTCTTATCTCATTATACCTGACAAAGCTATTTTTAACCTTCTCACCCCTTGCTTTTTCCTGTAAGACTAATTGCAGTCGTTAACAGACGTCAACAGGTTTACCACAGCTATCAGCCTTTCACCCATTCCCACCACCCTTCTGAGTAATACCCCTCCCACCCTCTCACTATATATAAGGGTCTGGTCTGGTGACTTCTGTTTCAGTGTATCTGAAGAAGTGTGCATGCACACGAAAGCTCATACCAAGAACAAACTTAGTTGGTCTCTAAGGTGCTACTAGAAGGAATTTTTTTTTTTATTTTGTTAAGAAAATATAAGATTTACTCACATTGAAAGACGTGCCTTAAAAGTTACAGAAGTCCATTGTCAAGCTCAAAATGGTGTGTGCTCCCTTGAGGAGAGATAAGAGACATCTTTACCCCATCACAGGTAAGAAAAAAGAGTGTGCTGTGACAGGAAGAAGATTAAGTTTCCCCTTCTTCCCTTTCTCACCACAGAAGGTTAGAGGATGTGACATCATACAGTCCCCTGTTTGTGACTCTCTAGCAATCATGCATTTGTTATTTGAACATAACCTTAGTCGATATTGTGACCAGTCATTGTCAGTCAACTGCAGTCAACCTTAGAAGGAGGAGGAGGAGGAGGAGGAGGAGGAGGAGTTTGGATTTGATATCCCGCTTTATCACTACCCGAAGGAGTCTCAAAGGGGCTCACATTCTCCTTTCCCTTCCACCCCCACAACAAACACTCTGTGAGGTGAGTGGGGCTGAGAGACTTCAAAGAAGTGTGACTAGCCCAAGGTCACTCAGCAGCTGCATGCGGAGGAGCAGAGACACGAACCCGGTTCCCCAGATTACGAGTCTACCGCTCTTAACCACCACACCACACTGGCTCTCACTAGAAGTGAAAGCCCATCATCAGCTGTGGCTTTTGAGCATGGCCTGAGTTAAACTTAAGATCACAACTTTAACCAGCATCCCCTGCGTTGTCAGCTTTGCCTCCAGGCAGAATTGCTGTGAATCCTCACATTGGAACATTGTAGGAGATATCTCAGAACCCATAGTTTACCCATAGTTTCACATAGTTTACTCAATGTCACTTAAATTAGATTAGTTGCTCTTTAAGCACACTTTGGTCAGCAAGCAATGTTGACCGCAAGTGATTGACGGATCGATGTTGACTACACCGACAATAAAAAAGAAAAGAAAAAAGATTTGTGTTTTGTTTTGTGTTTTGAAACCAGGTTAATAATTGTAAGAAGAGAAGCACTGAGTTACAGTCATTTCAAATTAATAAATACTACCTTAAATTTAAAGTAGGCCGGCTACAGTGATGGTGATGTTAGAATTAATAACTTGGATTGGAAGGAGGTATTGTCTATGCACTCTTTTAATTTTACTACTCATAGCAGCCTCTCCAGCAATCTGGGTTATATCGCATTTACTTTTCCGCAGACGAAATCGTGGCGTTCAAAAGGGCCCCTCCCGCCTCTTTCAAGTCTGCAATCTGCATAGTTCTATATGAACTTTCCGGAGCATCAAAATAGACCCCCCGCCGCGGTCAGGATATAAAGCTGCCCTTGTCAAGGAAACATAACCCTTCCAAAAATATAAAAACTGCTCTGACGTTGCGGGGGGAGCAATCTTTTGTCCGGGCATCCTTTGCCTGTGTAAATAAAACGTGACCGAAGAGCCACAAGAAAACTCACTCCAGATTATATTTACTTGAAATATATGGGAGCTAACCCTCAAGTAAGAGGGTTTAATTGGGGGGGGGGAGGTAGTCAAGACAGCGCAGGATCACAGCCAGTGTTAAATAGGTTCAAGGAATAAACCCACGCTTAATTCTCCTGTTTAAATCAATGGCACTAGCAACGCTTTCCCAACCCATGTCTTCTCAGAGCTTGCGCAGGAGAATCTCCCAAGGGACTGAGCCCAGGGACTAAAAACGCTATTAATAATTCTCCACCGCTGGACACGATTCCCTCTTCTAACTTTGTGGAAGTTGAGGCAGTCCATGTCCATGCGTCATAACAACGCTATCACGGGCATAGCCTTGGTTTATGTTAGGGGGGTAGGCTTCGTGTTAGGGGGCAGAACCTCAGTTAAGGATTTTTATTGATTTACTTGATCTGGCGGGGGGGCACCTGCCCCCCTGGGCTAGGCCTATGGACTCTATTCCTACTTTCGATAAATTGGACTGGGCCTGCCAGCAAGTCTGGTTTGATTTGGCCGGAATTTGGAAATAAGCCTCTAGGCTCTGCGACTTTATCTGGGAAAGAAACACCACCGAGATCGATGGGATTTCCTTTACAGGAGACACTGGGTGGTGACCTGATGGTGACACCCGATTTGGGCTCTGATTTAAAGGACCCCTAACTGCACCATCCAGGTGGGACCCAGGTGGCGCTGTGGGTTAAACCACAGAGTCTAGGGCTTGCTGATCAGAAGGTTGGCGGTCGAATCCCTGCGACGGGGTGAGCTCCCGTTGCTCGGTCCCAGCTCCTGCCCACCTAGCAGTTCGAAAGCACGGCAAAGTGCAAGTAGATAAATAGGTACCGCTCCGGCGGGAAGGTAAACGACGTTTCCGTGCGCTGCTCTGGTTCGCCAGAAGCAGCTTTGTCATGCTGGCCACATGACCCGGAAGGTGTCTGCGGACAAACGCCGGCTCCCTCGGCCTATAGAGCGAGATGAGCGCGCAACCGCAGAGTCAGACACGACTGGACCTGATGGTCAGGGGTCCCTTTACCTTTACTTAACTGCACCATCCAGCCTCTCTTGGCTCAGTTAGAGCATGCTGCTGATAACGCCAAGATGTGATCCCCACATGGGCCACCTGCATATTCCTGCATTACAGGAGGTTGGACTAGATGACCCTGGGCTTCCTTTTCAACTCTACGAATCTATGATTCTATGCATGTGCCCGCTCCGAAGTAAGACCCACTGGATTCCCGTGGGATTGGCTCCCAAGTCAGTGTGCATATAGCATCGCAACCTTAAACCACGATCCTTTACGTCATAGGTGCCAACTCCTAGGGGCGAGGGGTCTTCGCCCCCCCATAAAATATTTGAGGGGGCTGGGTCCCCCAAAGTTCATAGGCATTGCCATTCAAATGGTAAGTCACTGCCACATGTGGGGCAGGGTTTATCTGGGGGGGCGATATTTTATTCAAGTTGGCACCCCTGCTTTACCTGGAAAGAGGTGACCACGTAGCAACGAGTCCCACGCGTGACACCTTTGTGATTTCTTGCAGCAGAGCCTTCTGTGGACCAGGCAAGTCCACGGAGGTCGACGTCACGCGAAACCGCGAAGGGGGCCAGCTCATAGTTGTCAACCCTCCCTTTTTTTGTGGGAAACTCCCTTATTCCAATGCCATTTCCTGCTGCTATCCCGGATTGTTGATATCCCTTAAATTTCCCGGATTTCAAAGGAAGCAGCTCCTCTCCCTCCCTGCCGGCCAGGGAGGCTCCTTAGCTGCGTTGCTCGGCTGCCAATAAGGAGTCTGAGACCGACTGGGGGCGGAGCTTGCATGCCTTGTGCAGTCAGACCCTCACGCCCAACCAGACAGCCAGCCTGCCTGCCATCTATGCGTTCGCTCTTTTGCTCTCCCGTTTGCGCGCAGCCTCTGGAGCGCAGGGTGGCGAGGCTACTTGGTGCCATTGCACCGCCCTCGCGGCATCCCTTATTTTCAAATCCAAAAGTTGACAGCTATGGGCCGGCTACCGTTTGCCAGCGCTGCCGTCGAACCCCTGAGCTCCGAAAGAAACCCCACTGTTTTTCCATTCGATGCAGGGGCGAGGGGCGTGGGGGGGGGGTTGCAGGCCACGTCCTCCCACGCTTTCAGGTCCCGACACGGTCCGCCAGAGACAGCGGGGTTGATTCCTGGCCTGCCAAGCCGCAGCCCCGCTCGGCCTCGGAGCGCCTGAGTGCCAAGCCGAGTGTCGGAGACTTCCTTGGCAAGCGCTCCAAGTGACGACGGGAAGAGACCGAGAGAGCCAAAAAGGTCCCGAACCTCGCGAAACTAAAGAACAGGATTTCCCACGGACTTCGGAGAAGGAGAGCGCAGTCCAAGGGAGGAGGCGGGTCAGTCTAACTCGGGAGAAAGACGAGACCTAGCGCCCTACAGTCTGCAGCCTCTTGCTGGACCTTTATCAACGACTTGCACGCGGCCTTGCCTGCATTGGCGGGGTGGGGGTGGGGAGAGAAAGATGGGAACTGTTGCTTCCCCACCCCCACAAATCATAAACCTCGGATTCCCAGATTGCATTTAAAAACAAATACTAAGTTTCTAGCCTTCGTAGAACCTGAGTTGGGAGGCAAAATGGACAGGCCCCAGGTTCTTCGCGTTACGCACGTGTAGCGCTGGGCTGCGAATCCTCTCTCGTGGATTTATGCACAGAGATAATTATTCGACAGACTCTCCACAGCCTCGTAAAACCAAGGGTTTTTTGTGGTTTGAGCTCATTGAGCACGTCCCAAGGCAACACCTTCTATTGGTTTCAATGGAGCTTTCTTCTTAAGGAAAGGCTGGGTTCACACGTGCAGGTACATCAGCAAGTATCTCAGCAGTCCACGGTTCAGCTCTGGTGGACTGCTTCCGTTTTGGAGGGGGCGAATATGAAACCTCGGGTGTGTGGTCTATGCTGACTGGTCCAGCACACTAAGCCACAGTTTGCATGTGTGAATGGGCCACCCCAGCCTAGCTCCGCCAGACGGAACCTGCGTGTCACGCAGAGTTGCCTCTGAAGGGAGGCTTATCGTTGGAGTCACTTCACACGTGGAACTGCGACTCACCAAATGTTGAGCAATCGGCTGAAGAGAATCCGAGAGGTTTGCATGTTGCACGTGTGAACGAGCTGGAGGGCGCTCGCTCTCGTGCGCTCCTTTACGCGCCGACTGGAGAAGTTGTGTTTGACCCTTCTCAGAAGTTATATCTGACCCGCCCTCCTTCCTCTTTGCCCAGCCTCTCTCCCACCACCACCGCCCCCTGAGCGGCTCCAGGGGCGGCCCGTTTCCTTGCACTGGCCTTGAAGCGGAAGACAGTGCGGGATTCACCTCGTGTGAAAACAGTGCCTCGAAAGGACGGGAACAGCAGCAACTAGCGGCTGCCTGCAAGGTGGCCTGCGGGCAAACCGAAAGCTAAGAAACTCCTCAGCAGGCCGAAGGGAAAGCGGTCTGAGAAGCAGAGCTACAGCCAGGCTGGAGAGTGAAAGTTGATGAACTTCGCCCACTTTCTTCGAAGCCCATCCCAAACAGATGAAAACTACACCAACCACCAAGGTGGTGAAGCAAAAGAAAGGGGGACCCGAGGGCCTTTCAGCAGTTGCTGGACTACAACTCCCGTCATCCCTGACCCTAGGCCATGGTGGCTAGCTGAGGCTCATGGGAACTGGAGTCCAACTACATGTGGAGAGCAATACGATTCCACGCTGGGTGCTTTAATCTTGTTCCACGCCTGGATTCCACACCGGCTAGCACAGATTGAAATTCCAGCATTACCCAGCCATGCACGCACTGAAGGGCTATGGATCTTGGAATTCATAGAATCATAGAGTTGGAAGGGACCCCGACGGTCATCTAGTCCAACCCCCTGCAATGCAGGAATCTCAACACAAGGTCCCCCATCAGATTTGAAACCGTATTGTCCCTGCTTAGTAGTATCAAACCACATTAAACAGTCGTGGTTTCCCTCAAAAGAATCCTGGGAAGTCTAGTTTGTTAAGGGTTCCGAGAGTTGTTAGAGACCCTGCTCTCCTCACAGAGCTACAATTCTCAGAGTGGTTTCACAACCCCAATTCCCAGGGAACTCTGGGAATTGGACTAGATGACCCTCGTGGTCTTTTCCAAGTCGACAATTCTATGATGCCATCACTCTCACTGATCGTCCCTTTGGAAACTAGTCTCTGCCCAATCAGCTCACAATCCCCTCTTACGTCAGTCCCTTGTGCGATCCGTCACACACTTACATGGATAATCGATGGGACCTCAGTTAACACCCAGGAAGCGTTAGCATTACTCCCCTCGCCCTCACACGCACCGCAGGAAAACCAATATGCCCAAATTATCAACCCTCTCTAGAGTCTATATAGGAGTACTTCTCGGCCTGTTCAAGGGCTTAAGGGCGTTGAATCGAGACCCACAGAGGTCCTGGCAATCTGCAGCGCGCAGGAAGGGGACTAGCTGGCTATAAAAAGCTGCAGGCCTGGGACATACGCCTTTGCAAAACGGAAGAGCTATCCAAATAAACAGGGCGAAGGGGACGCAAAAGGTCCCGCAGAAGAGGCGGCAGTGGGGGGGGGGGGCGAGGGACGAAACCTTCCCCTTCAGACCTTTCTCCCTTCCCCTCCCAGTACCTTCAACCTTCCTTCGGAGCGGCAGGGCACTGTGTCCTTTTTCTCCCCTTCGGACGTTTCAAAGGCAGTGTAGAGGCAAAAGAGGCTATTGGTTCATATTGGCTTTCCTTAAATTCTCCAGGCGCTTCGCCTGGTTGTTTCACTTAACAAGCACACCATTCAGCATCATCCGCGTCACTTTAGGCCCATATTGCAGATGGGAAAGTTGAGGCACTCCCTTGCGACCCACTTGCCCCACCTGAAACAAGCCAACTTTCTTGTAGCTCATTTGCTCACCTTCATCTCTACTCAGCCTTGCTTTTCTCTACACCCCCCACCCCCCAGCCAACCCCCTCGGTCTCTTCCCACGCCCACTGCCCACATGTATACTGTAACCTCATCGGAGCAGGGACCTTTCTTTCCTTGCGTTCCTATAGTGGTGGCGCGGCGTAATGAAACGACAGCCCGTTGTGTCAGAAATGCCATTGTTGCTGTTCACTTGCAACCTAACCCCTCAAATTCTCTAGGTTTTACTCCATGCCGCTACTTTGCTGTTCCACTTGCAGAAGAAGTTTTCTGTGAAACCAGAAAGCTTCCAAACGCAGAAAGTCGGACAAGCTGCGTCGTTTTTACCTAATCTGAGTCTCCTCTTCGCTTGGCGCCCCCCTCCTCCCAAAAGTGACTTATGCCAGACTGGACGCCTGTGCAGATCTGGTTATATATTTGAAGAATAAATTCCTTTAAGAGGGGATTTGTCTGCAGCTTCAGCCTCGGGTTTTAAGCCAGGGGCGCTTCCTTTGTACGAAATCTGAAGAAGAGAGAGCGTTAGAGAAAGTAAAGAAGGAAACTGAGGCACAGGAGAGAGAGAGAGAGAGAGAGAGAGAGAGAGAGAGAGAGAGAGAGAGAGAGAGACTTCGTCTGCAGGCTGCTCCTATTTGACTCTTATTTTTCCCACCGTCGGTTTCGTCTCTTATATTTATGTAGCTCCCCAGATGCGGAGGCTTAGCATGTTCTGGACAAGAAATTGAAACCCGCAATAATGAAGCGATTTCCTAGAAAGGAGGGCGGCGGTTGTATAGAGAACAACAATATCTGAGTAACCAAATCGGCCCCCGAGTTTCATTTCCGCCTGTTCTGCTCAAACAAACCATTTTGGCTTTCTCCAAAGGCGGGATCAAGCTCGAACGCGAGACACCCAACCCAAACAAACGCCGCCCGGGCTCCTGGTTAATCAGAAGCGCTTGAAAGCGATACCGGCGTCATCACCGGAGAGGGCGCAGCGACAAATTGCTCTTCGGAAGAGTCCCTTACGCTTGGCTGCAATGGCAAGTCCAGGAGAGAGGGGAGGGAAGGAGGGTGAGGTGGGGTGGAATCGGAGAGGGAGACAGGGAGACACACAAACACTCGCACACATTTGCAAGGAAGGGAAAGATCTCCTCAATAATCAGCGATCGATATCCTGATGGTTATGCGCCTTCTACATCGCCTCATTGACCTTTTTCTCCTTTTCTGTAAAGAGACAGGAGCAGGAGTGCCAACCTAAATAAAATATTAGGGGGTCAGGTAAGCCCCGCCCCACATAACTGATCACATGACGCGGTGCGGGCACACTATTTGAATGACAATGCCCATCAACTTTCGGGAGGCCCGGCCCCACAAATATTGGGGGGGGGGGCGGAGGGACCTTGGCCACAGGAGTTGCTCCTCTGGACTGGAAGGTAGATGGGTTGCTGCTGTCTGTGGTCAGTTTTGTAGGAGCACGTTCAGCAACTGCTCATAAGTAGGTTTGTTGCGGAGAGCCCAGGAGTGGTGTTGCCAGATCTTATAACCATTATGCTTACTAGAAGTAAGCAGCGCTGGCTGCAATTGTATATTTAGGATTGTAGCCAGCAACGTATATATAAAACAAGTCCTGTGGAACTCATTGTCAGTTGCTCCTTCTAATGTCTCGGTCCTGAATGGGTTCTCTCAGATGACCCTCTGCGTTCAACCAGACTCTTGGTTTCTCGGCACACAAACACTCTCCAACAGACTTAGCACGACTTCTGCAAGTCACTTGCTCCGATTTAAAATCCCACTGAATTCAATGGGTCTGACTTCCAGTAAACAGGCGTAGGTTTGTGCTTTGAGCAGCGTTGATTTGGAAAGAAAGGCGAAGAACTGGTCACAAAATCGGACTCCCCCCCCTTTTTTTTTTACTTCGGGTGACATTAATTCGGAATAAACATGGATACTCTCCCTGCAGCATCTCTTAGAATCTCCCCCCCCCCCATGCATTAAAAGGATGAAGGTAAATGTGTTTCTTTCGTCGTTCTTCAACCACCAAGAGTAGAAAGGGATTGTTAAAACTGCGTGGGGGCCACCGTGTCCCAAGAACACCCAGACCGCTAACACTCTTACAGGAAATTGGAAACAATGGGCGTTACCCAAATAAATGCCTTTGTGACTGGGGTTCCCGGAGTCGGCTCCTTTACGCGCTTCCAAATTGGTTTCCTTCCACGGACGTTTGCATTGATCTCAGGGTCGAGCCCCTCCCAATAGATAATGTGTGTAAGAGAAGAGAAGAGAAGTTTATAAAGAAATCACTATTATACTAAGCTTATGGACCTTCTGCCTTTTGCTTGACTCAACACTGCGATACAGACAATGCAAATAACGTTTGCATTTGAAGGAGCGATCTCAGAACCGTAGCTCTGTCTGAGGTCCTCTGTGTTCCATCCATTGGTCGCAAGGGCTGAATTTCCCACATCCAGAGAATAAATCCTTGCTGTTGAAGCCAAGGATTTATGGCACAAGCCAGATGCACGTTTACACGGAAGTAAACCGCCCTGGGCTCAATTGGGCTTACTCCCTTGTACGTTTGTCTAAGAGAGAGCCTCATTAAGCAATATAAGCTCCATCGACGCGTAGGGTGCTTGACAGAGAATATAGAAGCACAGGTCTTTGCCCCAGGAGCTTACAGTCTAAATCTTGGCACTGCAGGGTGAAATACCACAGAGGGAAGGGATGGCAATGGAAGTAGCCAGGAAAGGGATATGCGCTCGTCACAGGTCCTTGTTACAGAAAATCACTGCGCTATGTCCTGATTCGTGCCTGGCGTGCTCTGGTCCATGGGGTCACGAAGAGTCGGACACGACTGAACGACTGAACAACAACAACATGTCCGGATTCTGCTTTTTAACGACCACTGAGCTGAACTTTCGAGCGTCGCCCTCTGAACAACATACTCCCCATTATGGAAAGAAATTTGTCTGCGCAATATTGTGGGCAGTTTGGAGCAATTTCAGGGCGAATGCCTCCCTTCTCGTGAACCTTTTCGGGGATTTGAGATGCCCTTTGCCAAGGAAGCGATCCGTTGAAGCAAAGGGTCACCGCAGGGAGGAGGAAGGAACTCAGATGTCATTCACGCGTCAGGCTCGGGGAAGCACAGTGTTGTTGCAAAGGGGGAATGTTTGGAACTTGGTGGCGTTTGGAAGCCTCCAGAGGCATCAACCACAGTAGTGGCTCCCGTGCGTTGTGGGAACCGAGGAAGCCCCCTCGTTCCTCCTCCTCTTCCTCCTCTTCCCCCAGGCTGCAAGGTCAACAATTCCTAGTGACGGGGCAAGACCCCCCCTCCCACTAGTCCCAGTCCTGTCCACAACTCTCACCAAAAAAAGAGAGGAAAAAACACTGGTCTTGGGCTTAAATTGTGTAGTAAACATTGTCGAGCTTAGTCATGTTTTCTTAGCTGATTTTCAGGTACAATCAAGCCATTTTCGGGCCCTCTTCCCAGGGACGGAGCGAGGGTGATCTGGAGGAAGCTGTCGACGCCTGTTCAGTTAATTTAGCTTTGCTTTGTCTAATTACTGGCGGAGCTTAGGGAAAAGGAGCCCGGCTCAGGGCGGTAAACTGACACTTGGGCTCGGTGGGTGGTATAAGCCAGGCAGAGGGTTGATGGAAAAAGCCTGCTTCCACTCAGCTCCAGGTCACTGTCTGAGACCAGCCGCCCCTCCTCTTCCCTCCTCCAACCACCCCCCGCCCCCGCCTGCTCCCGCCCGCCTCCACCAAAGGCAGCTCAGCAAAGCGCCACCAACGCTGAGGGCCTCCTTCTCACCGAGGTGGTGGTGGCGTGGCGGACCTGGGTCTGGGCTGTACCACTTCGGACTGCACTGGGGGTGGGGCAGGATAGTCTCCACGCACCCTCCCAAAGTTCCAAATATCGTCCTCCCCATGGAAAACTGACATATCAGAAAGCGAGTAAGGCTAAACTAACCGAGGACCAGTTTTTGTTTTTTGTTTTTTTGTTTTAGATGTAGGATGGATCTATCTATCTATCTAAAGGGTCCTTTTCTTTTTCTGGATGAGTTTTCCGTCATTTGACTCAATTTAAGACAAGACAAGAACAAGTTTGCCCCCCTCGCTAGGACTGAGAGATCCAGTTCTCCAGGCGCAAGACTTTGGAACAATACTTTCCAATTTCCCCGTTATTATTATTATTATTATTATTATTATTATTATTATTACTTTTTTATTTTCCTTTAGAATCAGGACAGAGAAACAGTGTGGGCTTTGAAGCTAGGAAACGCGTTGGTTTAATGCACGATTCCATTTCTCGGACCACTGGGCCGGACAGTTGCTGTCAGGACTCAGCGTTCCCAATCTGTAAAATGTGGCTAAACAAGTGACTATTACGCCATCTAAGTGCGTTGCTCTGAAGACAAGCACTCTATTAGCACTGTGGGTAAACTTCGGTGCCCGCTGCCTCTATGCTGGGGTGAGGGTGGGGCAAGTGACTATGGAGTTGATAATCCGCAATGGTTTGAATGCTCCCGTCTCCTGCTTCTCTCACGTGTTCCTACTTGATAGACTTCTATTCCATGAATGAATTCCTTAACCAAAGCCCAGCATGAGCAGAGCGCATGGTTTCTCCCTGGAAATCAGTTTGAGCGGCATCTCTCTCCCCCAGCCCCTCCCCCCCACACACATCCCCCCCCCCTGTAGATTACCAGACTACCAGCAGAGCTGCAATCCCGGCATTCCTATACAAATTTATCAGGAGACTAGAGGAAGGGAGTCACGGGTCACAGGCAGAGATCTGACTGACCTCTTGCGGCACAGGGCCCTCAGTCTCCTGTCTGTGAAATGGGACTAGCTGAGTCCGACCTCACAGGCTTGTTATGAAAAGCAACCAAGGTCGGATTTGCAAAATCAAAAGTGCTTTAAAGAAATGATAAGAACGGAAACCAAGCTGGCTTCACTTTCTGATGTTGGAAGGGAAAGTAATGTTCGTAGATGTTGCTGCAAAAAGCCCTCTTGGGCTTCTCGAGCATGTCTAACAGTCATTGCAGAGGTTTTTTTTGTTTTTTTTACAATTAGGACCCGAATGTGCTGCTGCGTACTTTTATTATATAAAGTACCGACGCCTCCTTTGATGCGGGTGTAAATGCGTGTCCAAGTCTGGGGCCACTAGGGCATTGGGAGGACGCGGGAACGGGCTCCTTGGATGGCGGTGTTTGACCATATCTGTGTATCTTACATCTAAATTCCTGGGCCAAGCTGCGACCTTACAGTCCTGGTGCTTGCTGAAGCCACTGGCAAAAATAAAATAAAAATCTCATTGGCTTTTCAAATGGGCTGCACACTTAATTAAATGCAGTAGCCAGAGCAATCAATAGGATTTCTTTCCAAGGAAATGTTTTGGGACTAAATCCTACTGATTCATATGGTTTCTACTTTTCCTTAAATGTGCAAGCTAACCTACTGGAAAGGCAGGTATATGTGCTTAGCGGCTTCGACCCAAAAACCTAAATTAGTTGGGTTTACCACACACACACACACACACACACACACACACACACACACACACACACACACACTGTCCTGGAATGACGCATTCGCTCTCACTTTGGCACAATCTGTTACGGAGAATTGAAGACACCTAACTGATGCAATCGATTAGAAGCTGCTTGCAAACTTAATATTTGACTGTGTTATTTACATGGCATATGCAGGGAATGTTTCTGGAGGGTGGGGTATATGGGGATTGTTATATGTGTTTTTCAGAAACTGGGGGGGGGAAGGGTTTGGTTTTTTTAATAGTGAGATTCTTTCTGGTCGCAAATATCCCCGAGCATTCCTTTGAGCTAGCCGAGATCTCTGGCAGTTGTCCTGGCAGAAAAGCCACACCACCCGCGCATTACCTTCGGGGTCTGGTGCTGAGCGTGCGCTGCGAGGCTTAGCAACTGTCTCAGGGCAAGCGTGATGGATGGTATAATTGCGTGTAGCGAGGATGGCAGCCAGAGAGATCTGGAGCCTCTGCGGGCAGCTCGCAGGACTGGAGGGGGGGGGTGGACAGAGGCCAGCTGGAGCGGAGGAGCTGCGCCCTTTCTGGCCCCCCTCCCCTTCGCTCCTCTCTTCCCCCAGGCTGATTTTTTGGATAGACTCAATGGGAAAGGAGATTTCGGGAAAGAGGGAGGGGGAAGCTCCTCCAGCAGGCGACAGATTTAAAGTCCCGATAGGAGTCCGCGGATTCTGTTTGGCTGCGCTGCCTTTACGCAAAAGCGGCGAGGGGTTTCGCTGGATTTCCTCTTCTTTAAAGGCTTCAGGATGGCCACCAGGTGGGGGGCAGAGAGCCGAGCCGGAGAGCTGGAGAGAACTGTAGGCTCCTGAGTCGGGGGAGCGGGGGAGGAGAAGGAGGAGGGGGGTCAGAGAGGGGAAAGAGGGAGGGAGGGAGAGAGCGCTGGGCTTGTGTGAAACAGAAGAGAGGCAGACAGACGGAGAAAGAGAGGAAGGGAGGCTTGCGCAGGGAAGGAGGGAGGGAGGGATGCCCAGGGACCGCTTCCAGATCGCCGAGGAGGTGGCCCAGGAGGAGCAGCTTCCATGAGCTCCGAGATCGGGGCCCCGGTGCCTCGCAGCCCGGCCTTGATGAGCCAGCCGCCGCCGCCGCCGCCGCCCTCCGCGCTGGAGTCGTCCAGCAACGGCAGCAGCACCACCAGCAGCGCTTCAGCGTCCGCGCCGTCGAAAGCCAAGAAAGCCAGCTCGGGGCTGAGGCGCCCGGAGAAGCCTCCTTATTCCTATATTGCGCTTATCGTCATGGCTATCCAGAGCTCGCCGTCGAAGCGGCTGACGCTGAGCGAGATCTACCAGTTCCTGCAGGCGCGCTTCCCGTTCTTCCGCGGCGCGTACCAGGGCTGGAAGAATTCGGTGCGCCACAACCTGTCGCTCAACGAGTGCTTCATCAAGCTGCCCAAAGGGCTGGGCCGGCCCGGGAAGGGCCACTACTGGACCATCGACCCGGCCAGCGAGTTCATGTTCGAGGAAGGCTCCTTCCGACGGCGCCCCAGGGGCTTCCGAAGGAAATGCCAGGCGCTCAAGCCCACCATGTACCACCGCATGGTGAATGGCCTGGGCTTCCTCCCGCAGGGCTTCGACTTCCAAGCGCCCCCCGCCGCCCCGTTGGGCTGCCACCCCAACGGCTACAACCCCCTGGACGTGATGCAGGCCGGCGCCTACGAGGCGCACCACGTCCCACACATGTCTCCCAACCCGGGCTCCACTTACATGGCCAGCTGCCCGGTGCCTTCCAACGGCGGCGCCGACTACGGCCCCGACAGCAGCAGCAGCCCCGTGCCCTCATCACCCGCCATGGCCAGCGCCATCGAGTGCCACTCGCCCTACGGCAGCCCCGCGGGACACTGGACCTCCTCGGCTGCCTCGCCCTATCTCAAGCAGCAGGCCCTGCCGCCGCCCACCCCCGCCGCCCCCACGGGCATCCACTCCGGAGTGGCCTCCTACTCGCTGGAGCAGAGCTACTTGCACCAAAACGGCAGGGAAGACCTCTCAGGTACCAAAGGCGACCCGCCCCCACCTCCACCTCCCCAAACACACGCGCGCTTAACCCTCCACACCTTTGCCCACCTCACAAGTAAGCCGAATGGGGTCCTCCAGCTTCTTTTGAAATAGGAAATCAGCCTGTTGACACATTAGATGGATAGATAGATAGATAGATAGATAGATAGATAGATAGATAGATAGATAGATAGAGATACTCCGCAGATTCCCATAACTTGTTCAAAGGAAGCTTTCGGCTCAGTTCTGAAGCATGTTCCAGCAGAAGTAATAATATTTTATTGTAAGCAGGCAGATCTCGTTCTGGTCATTTCTATTTACAACTTAATACATTTAAGAGCTGATTGATCTTCTTAATCGCCCACAGCTCCAGCCTCGCTCCCACTGGAGGATTTCATTGCCACTAACTTGACTGGTTTGAGATCCTACAGGCGTGATGCTAAGAGCACAATCTCGTGGGAGTAAATGCCATGCAAATAACAATTTTAAAAAAGGATTCAGTTGCAAATGGCTCTGTCTGCCGGGCACGGAATGCTGAACAGTCCGGAACGCGCACTGACACCATCCAGCAACTGGTGCGGATGTGATCCCCACGCACCATAGGATGGGTCGCATCCCGTGGGGATTGCAACTGGTTGCAATAAAGATAGACTAGAGCTTGATCGGGGCCATTCTCTTGAAAGTGCGTTATTTGGGATTCTAAACCTGGGAGGCAAGGGCGAGGAATGCAGGTTAGGGATCCAGCCGACGGTTGATAATGAGCAAACAAGCTGGCTTGAAAATAATATATTTGGATGAAATCAAGGAGAACATAGATGCAAGGCTCTTTAAACCAGCTATTTTGGACTTGCAGGCAGGCCAGGAATGGTAAGACGCTGCCCACCCTTCCCAAATACATATGAGCACTTCCAGAGTAAGCGGGGTGCCCATCTCCTTTAGAAACTGTGGGTGTAGAATCAGGAGGTGGCAATTGTTTCTGTGAATTAATCTTGAGCATTGAGATGTGATCCCGTCCACACTTACTTGGAAGTTAAGGGGCACTGGAACCAATGGGTTTTGTTTCAAGTGGAAGTTGTTTAGATAGGACGGCTTGTTAATGTCTCAGTTCATTACGGCAGTGAAAGCTTCGATCTACAGAGGTTGTAAATACTTTTTTTTTTAATGTGCCAAAGATGTTGGAGAGGAAGGTCCGGAAGGCGCTGGTTTGGTTTCTGAAAGCGAAACCCTGAGCAGGAAAGTGACTAGATATTTCAGGAATACCGAGTGGCTGCGATCTTGAGCGCACCTACTTAGAATTAAATGCCAAAGACGGTTTTGGATCTGGATATTAGAGGGCGCCCGTCGTCGTGGCGTCTGGGCGCATCACGCTCACTTAGCTGACCAGCCATTTCATTTCTTCGTGTGTAGTGTGTGTATTATACATGTATATATCTCTATAGCCGTAGATTAGAATGTGGGGGGTTTCGAGAGGCATGACCTGCGACCTCCAAAACCGTAGGTAGGGTGTTGTTGTTTTTTAATTAAAAAAAGGGAACACCTCTTCGAAGGGAAGGCGGGCGATCGCGAAGAGACTGGGAATAAATCCCTTCGCTCGCTCAGGTTAAAGTTGTAGCTGTCAGATAACGCTGCCTCAATAACAAGCCCCGATGCTGGGTCTCCTCGGTGTTTTCTCTGAAAACACCAGCTTTGACGTGAGAAAACAAAAGCTGCTTCCAGGGGGGAAAATAGACCTATTGTTCGGAGAGAAGTAGAGCAGCAATTCGGGAGGGTTGGGATTGGGGGGGGGACTTGTAGGAGAGAGATATATGACTTTTTATCCCACCCCCACCCCCATCCGTTCACCAAAAGAATATAGCCGCAGGAGATCCTCCTGACTGTGTCTTAGTAAAGCCAGGCTCAATTTGTGAAGTAGAATGCCAGAGATCAACGTAAACTACAGATAGATTATTTTTACTTCGCTGCATTATTGATAACCATCTTATTTAAATTCGAATCTCGATCATAGCGCCCAGTCGCTGGCTCCGCACTGCAATTGAGTCACGATTAGGATTATTAGATCGAGATTAACAATTTAGCCAAACAACTCCCCCACCCCTCTAAAATACCAGCTGCTGCAATTCGAAGTCCATGTGTAGCCCACGTTTAGGCATGTTTACTCAGCAGTAAGTCCCCACCGTGTTCAATGGAGCTTACTCTCTGTGTAGGATTGCAGCTTTTAGTTTGGAATTCGCTTCACTGAACGCAGTGGGCCTTACTCCCGAGGAAGCATGCCTAAAATAGCCTTTTTAAAGAATATGGCTGCAACCCCAAATACTAAATATACTCTTCGTATGGTTATGCGGTTAGAATTTGGGAAGCCTTCAACTTAATAGGACTTACTTGCGATTAAGTATGATTAAGATCGCGCTCGCAAAGCACATCCTGGTGTTTTCTTTCTTTCTTTCTTTCTTTCTTTCTTTCTTTCTTTCTTTCTTTCTTTCTTTCTTTCTCTCCCCGGTGTGGAATGATAGATAGATAGATAGATAGATAGATAGATAGATAGATAGATAGATCCAGCCACAGTTACGCACTTTTATGTCTCATTGACTTCAACGGGGATGTTATGTTAGACACGTGCTTTTAAATCTCTCCCAGCGAAATGCGCGGGGAAAGGGCTTTTACTTTGGCTGGATCGTGTCCGTTTTGAATAAAGTGAAGCGCTTGGCGAGTATGACATACCACAGCTTCTTTCCTGCAAGTTTCTTAAAAAACAAACAAACACTTTTCTCAGCCCCGGTGATAGCGAAGAAAACATAACAAATCTCAAAAAAGGGTCTCATTACCACAGCGGGAGCAAAAGAAAAAGAAAAAATACCCTGGAGGTTTATAGCCATCTAATTGAAAAAGAGGGAGAAATATTATCTGCATACAGCCTGAGGGATGAGGCTGGGGGGCGGTAAATCTATTCGGATTTTCTTTCAAACCGCAAAAAAAGGTGCTAGCGTGAGACTGAGACCCATTTCTATAACTGGAAGGAACTGCTCTGTTGTTGGTTTCTCTCTCTTCGTAGTCCGTTGCTTTTTCTAGGAGAAAAAAAATCTTTCTTAAAAAATAATAATAAGATCTCTTTAGGAGATCTGGGTGGAAGAGAGCGAGAGAGCTGCGAGTGTAAGGCATCGAAATGGGTAAAAGATGTTGGGCTCTTACGGAGGAAATTTTCCAAATAGCCCTTTTAAACGTGGGTCTCGGAGGTTAACTAAACAAAGACAGTCTGGGCTGGACCACACCGAAGGGGATTGGAGCTTGACTTAACCCAGATGAGAGCGAGGTCTTGTTCAATTTTATGGGAATTTCAACAAGTAACAAATACAGACGACCTTGTCCATTGCTTCGCTTTGCTTGTCGGCGACCTGCTGTCAATCATCTGCTGAGCCCAACTCTCCATCTCTCTCTCTCCCCCCACTAGCGCCCCCCTCCCTCTCCAAATCACCTTCCTTTTTAGCTTGGGATTTGGGGAAAGAAAGAAAAAAACCCAGAGCCCTTCCCTAGTGGAAATGATTCTAGAAGGATCTCTGGAAGTTTTGTTTTGTTTTTTAAATGAGAAAAAGGATGGTGAGGGTTGCATGAAACCGACATCCTAATCTCCCGAGGTAACTATAGGAAGGAAACTTAGATACAGAATTTGGTTTTACGGTGTGGCCTTTAATTTTATTTTTACACCTTGATTCTGACTCTAAACACAGTCCCGCCATTGGCTTTAATGGGCTCGAGGCAGGGCGTAGGAGCAGTTCCACTGAGTGTAAATGGGACTTTAACTGGTCAGTAATGGATTGGGGTGAAGGAAGACACTAATTTAAAAGCACATCGTCTCCCTCCTTAGCCTCCTGCAGTTTCCGCCTCGAAATCCACCCTTCTTTAAAATGCCCATTTCCTGGATTTTAAGGGACTGCATTCTTTCTCAGAATTATCCAACCGCTTTCTGAACCCAACACGCTGGATCAGAAGAGATCTTTTGTTTCTGCGTCAGGATTATTTCCCCCTAAACATTTGGCGGTTTGACAAACGCTATTCCCTTGCCTGGGGAGTATAGGTCGAGGCAGCCCGATCCACAGCCCAGAGGCACCACGTCCCAAACCACATTTACAGTGATAATCCTATGCATGTATGCGTATCTACCTCGAAGCAGGTCTCAGGAAAAGCATGCCCTACCTAGCCGAAACTGTCAGCTTCAAGTAGCGCTCAGGTGTTTCAAAGACTCAATAACTGGTTAGGCAGGGATTCCTGCTATTACTTTGGGCTTCTTGGATCCCGTTGAGGAGGGAGGGATCGCAGCACCTTAAAGATGTGCAGGATAGTAGGCCTAAACTTGGTTGATGCTTCTCAATAAGCCAAGCCAGCTACACCGATGTAGGCGCTTCAGAGTCAATGGGACTGCTCTAAAATAAGCAGGTTGCCAATGGGAAACAGGAGAGTTTCTTAAATCTCATCCAGATTAAAAAACAAAAAGGTTTAATTTTAAAGAAGTGGGGAAGGAAACCCAGAAATATTTTTGAATTATTTTTTTCTTAACCTTGTTTAATTTGGGAACAATATACTATATAAATCCAGGTCTATTTAAAAAAAAAAAAAAACCTGCTATGAAACATAACCAGAGAAAGAGAAAGAAAGAAGGTTGCAAGTGCATTTCCTGGGAAGTAGGCAAATCCTAGGCTTATTTTCTGGGAGGGAATTTTTCCCCAGTTCAAGGAGACACTACAGCAGGAATTGGGGAACCGGGGCGGCCTTTCAAGTGTGGTAGGACCCCAAGTCCCATCAGCCCCAGCGGGAATGCTGAATGGTCAGGGGAGCTGGGGAGCTGGGGTCCAGCAGCAGCTCCTCACCCCAACCTCGCCTCTCCAAGCGAGCCTTGGACCCCAGCATTGCAAACGATGCGATTGGGGAGTTCCGTGAAAGAGTGCATCGCAGGGGTATATATGAGACTGGAGGACACAAGATCAGGCCATGACATCTCAGCTCCCCGCCCCCGACCCGGTCCTCGCCTGCTAGAAGTAACCTTCATTGATTTGCAATTGATTATTCCTTCGAATAACTGCTGCCGGGATCGGCGCCTGCTTCCTGTCGGCCCAGTGGCATTTAGCAACCGAGAAAATCACGATCTTAAACGAACCCGCTGCTTTGAAATCCTGGCAGGCAAAGCAATGGAGGACCAAAGGTCTCTGCCCCGCCCGGAATACCAGGCGCTGCTGAGCCGCTCGTTTATGAGCTGACAGCGCTGTAATGTCGGTCCCCAATTGATTTTTATCGGTCAATAAAGCCCCATCAAATCATGCACGGTTTAGTGCCGAGGAGATGTTAAATCCCGGCCTCTCCTGAGCCTCCCTCCCGCCCTCCCCTTAGAAGGGCCGAGCAAGATTGGAAACAGAAGTCGCTTCTCTCGGAGGCTTAGAGGCGAACGGAGCAGAGGGAGGGAGAGGAGGAGGAGGAGGAGGAGGGAGGCGGACATTTTTCGCACACTGTTAAACCAAAGCGAACTGATTGAATCAGAGCTGCAATAAAGCGCGCCGGTTTCATTAGGAGCATACCAGGCAGGTTATTAGAAAGACGGAGGAAATCCAGCGAAATAATCGCTTTTACCAAAGGGACCGCTCCGGGGTGAGCAAAGGGGCAGACGAGAGAGAGAGACCCTCTAACTATTACTCCGCACAGTCCTCTGGGTCAAAAGTGAAGTAGGCGTTCAGCGGCGACTGAGAAAATACAGCAAGGGGCTTCTCCACTTTCCCTCTCGATGGGAGTCCTTTTTCCATCTGCTCAGCTAAAACAACTCTGGTAAAAGAAGAGTTATGGGGAGGGGTGTCGATCCGAAGCCCTTCTTTCCAGACCCCTGCAGTCTTTTGCACCAGTCTAAACTTGCATCAGTCTAGTCTACCTCTCTGCTGCCCTAGAAACAAGAGCCCCGATTGGCAGACAGAGCTATCCAGGACGGTTCCTGAACAGGAAGGGAGGGAGGAAGAAAAAGTAACTTATTTGTTTATTGTGTTTATACCGCATCTTTTTCTCCATGGAGCTCCAGGGGGCGTCCGTGGTCTTCCTCCTGCTCATTTAACCCCACAAACCAACCCTGTGAGGTAGGTTAGGCTGGGAGGCGGTGTCGTGAGTGGCCCCGGGTCACCCAGTGAGCTTCCTGGCCAAGTGATGATTTGCACCCTGGTCTCTCCAGCACCCTAACCGCTACACCATACTGTTTTTTCTGGAGATGCCCCGGGGGCTGCTCTTCATTTCCGGGGCACGGGCAGATTGCCGTATTGAGCCCACTTGTTGCGGGGGGAAAGTTCCTGCAGCTAGCTAGGAAATAATGGAGAGCGGCTCTGGCATTTCCCAAAACACTTCGGTGCCCAACAGCACTCCTGGGTGGAAGGGAAGACTCCCCGGGTCTGGCCACCTCGACCTGACCACTGCGGCCGGATCCACCTTGTGGCTGTAACCGCTCCATGTAAACTAACCCAGATCTTACAACCCAGGCGTCACACTCTGCGCCAGCGCGGTTTCCAAGCTGTTCTTTGGTCAAGAGTCGCCCTGTCGGTTCCTTAAAGGGGCTTATTGAAAAGATTTCAGAAATAAAATGAGCAGGTTGTAAACTGAGGGGGATATGGGACATCTCACTGGGTCTTCCACGGGAGATGCTCAAGATCCGGATTGCATTCAGTCAGCTAAACAAGAGCACTTCGGTGGAACTAAGACGTGGGCTTGCACCTCTGTTGCTGCGCGGAGCCAGCGACAGGCATGAAGGATGCGCAATTACGTCCATGCGCATCAAATTCCGCACATCAAGCCGGTGCAAAGCAGATCCGTCGCTGCAAAAGTTTTGGGCCAAAAATCATGGCAGGGATTTTGCTGCCTTTTTAGTTGACAGAGATTCGGGAGATTTCCTTGAGATAAATGGCTCAGATGCGTAACAGGATTTCGCGCAGCGGCCTCTGTGGAGTCGGTGATCTCAGGCTCCCCTGTCATTGCTTTGTTATCAACAGGGCTCCTTTAGAAGCATCAGACTATAAAATTCTGCTGAGAGCTAACCATCTCAACATAGATCACAATGCGAGATTAGCCTTAATAAGGGAAACACAACAACTCATTCCATTTATCATGGGGCTGGGGTAGAGCTTGCTTGAGTCAGAATCACGAGAGGTCCACTGAGTCCCATAGGTTTTGAAACCTCTCTCAGAGGGAGCGGGGGACCCTTTCCACAAAACTCTCTCCGAATCCCGCGTTTTGATTCGCAATTGCGAATAATATCAGGAGCTGAAAGCTTTCAGCCCTTACTGTGGCTTTTACTGAGGACCGTAACATTGTACTTCACTGTAATGCTAAATGGTTCAGAGGCTTTCTGTGTTGTGGACCGCCTGTGCAAACGTTAGTTGAAAGGCGGTCGATGGGTGCCGCAAACAAGTTCATCTGGGTAGATTCTGCTCTGTCCCTAATTTCTGGGTCAGTAGCCTATTTCTCCCCTGAAAAGGGGAAGCGAGGCGGGAGGACCGCTGGGTCTGAACGCTGACTGTGGAAAAGGAAGTTCAATTGAAAATCGAAGTGCTTTCATTTAAAGCCAATTGTGTCGTTAGGATCGGGATCTTAATTCATTCGGAGTTCCACATTCCCCTTTTCACTGAACTGTGCGCGGATCCTACAGGCCCAGAATACCTAGGTGTGGAGAAATCGAGATAAACGGGACAGTGATCCGCTTATTGGAGACTGCAGTCCCAGTCCCATGTACCAGGCAGTAAGTCTTCTCAAAAATAGCTGGGACTTACTTCGGACTAAACGCCCGTAGGATTGCACTGTGAGAAGCCCTGGAGGCAGTTTGGCGGCCTGAGCGCTTGTGGGCTGATCGGAAGCCAAATTCAGGAGAGACACATTTAGGCCCCAAACCTTTGGCTTAAAGTGAGATGCGTTGTGAATAGGCATAGTTTGGGCACCGACAGCCCCGCACAGCATTTAAATGTTTCTTAAAGGTAAAGGTCAAGGGACGCCTGTCCGACTCTGGGGTTGCGGTGCTCATCTCGCTTTATTGGCCGACAGCTGGCATACAGCTTCCAGGTCATGTGGCCAACATGACAAAGCCGCTTCTGGCGAACCAGAGCAGCGCACGGAAATGCCGCCAGAGCGGTTCCTATTTATCTACTTGCCCTTTGACGTGCTTTCGAACTGCAAGGTGGGAGGAGCTGGGACCGAGCAACGGGATCTCACCCCGTGCAGGGATTCGAACCGCCGACCTTCTGATCAGCAAGCCCTAGGCTCTGTGGTTTAACCCACAGCGCCACCTGGGTCCCTAAAGGTTCGTTAGAACATTTAAAAAGGAGAGTAAAAACAAACAAATAAGGCTTTGATTGACTCTATGAGGAAAGGCAGCTATGCGGCTTCCCCTCCTTTGCAGATTTGCCTTCTTCTGGGTAAGGTATCAATATAGTTACTATTGCAGTCCGCCTTCTTTCCAAGGGGCTCAAGGCGGCTTACACTCCTGCTATCCACGCAATAATCCTGCGGGGATCATGGGAGTTGTAGGCCGAGTTATATATGGAGGGCCGAGTTTGAGGGAGCCTGACCTAGGCAGTGGGGATTTTGAAGTCACACCCTTTAACCTTTGACTACCCCACCCACCCAGTCACGCCCCTCAGCTACCCACCCTGGCTTCTCCAGGGGAACCGATTGAGCTGTTCTGTGGACTCACTCTCTCTTTCTCGCTTCCTCCGCAGTGGGGCTGCCTCGCTACCAGCATCACCCGTCCCCGGTGTGCGACAGGAAGGATTTCGTCCTCAACTTCAACGGCATCTCTTCCTTCCACCCGTCGGCCAGCGGCTCCTATTACCACCATCACCACCACCATCAAAGCGTCTGCCAAGACATCAAGCCCTGTGTGATGTGAACACTGACCTTGGGAGCTGGATTGAAAGGAGAAGATTGGGGAGGGTGGGGTGGGAGCGAGAGAGAGAGAGGTCCAAAGACTTCACCCAAAAGATCACACGCAACGGGAGGACTCGCGCGGATCGAGCCCAGAGGTACACGCCGAGCTCCGCGAGCCTCCCTTTGTAAGTACAGTTGCGCCAATCACTTAAGGGAAGCCGCGTAAGGGCCGGACGCCCCGTTGGATACGCGCGCTCCTTTTCCGCGGGATCCTAAGCCTCTCCCACTGAGTTCACAGCAGGCCTGCACGTGTTCCCTCCGAAGTAAGCCCGACTGCGTTCAGTGGGGCTTCCCACGCGTACAGGATCAGCAGCTCTAGTCCCACAGACATGTGCGCAATGTTGCAGCTCCATCCTAGAGCGCGAGGATATGAAAATAAACCCCACCGACTTCAGCTAGGAAAGGGGACAGGTGTGGGGGGGAGGGGGCAATTCGAGGCATAGTTCCTCAGAAGTAAATCCCATAGTGTCCAATGATTCAAAGCGTATAGGATGGCAGTCTTAGATCCGCAAGAGGGATAGGACTGCGATCCTAGACATACACCTGCATCTAGGATGGAAAGGTGGTCTGTAGCGCAGGGAAGCTTATAGTCATGGTGATATTAATAAATAAATAAACACCAGTCTTTAAGGTGCCACGTGTACGTTATGTATAGGACACAGCCTTAAGCCTCAGTGACTTTCCTCTGAAGAAAGCATACTTAGGATCGCGCTGCGCACAACTCAAGCTATAGGGAATGGGCTCCTGTTTGCTTTGTGTGTTTGGATGAATGGGCAGAAGGTGGTTGCTGCAGCGCCAGGCAGGTTCAGAATCAATCGGGCACATTCCTTTGATAGCCAGTATTTTAAAGAAGTGAAGCAGAAGGCTAGTTCATAATCAAAGGCTTACTCCATCATCCGAATAAAGCACTTTCGTTTTGAGTCCTGCTTCATTTCAGCTGGAGAGATCTAAGCATGTCCGGGCATTGCAGCACAAGGTAGGCTTCGATTCTGCACGTGTTTACCTGGGAGTACATGCCATTGGACTCCACGGGGCTTACTCCCGAGTAGAAATATATGGGATTGCACCGTGAAGTCTTTGCGCCGCTGAGATTACCTCCCGAGTGAGCAACGTAGGTTCACGATCACACTCTCCTATTGAAATCAGCGATGTCTGTCACAGAATCGTATCTCTAGCTTTTGAAAATGCAGACTTATTCTTGTCTAGTGTGTCAGCAGAGCCATTGTTTTACGGGATGCTGTTTCAGCAGTACCAGCCAGTATTAACAAACCTTGTTTTAAATTTCGGAGAGGGTGTGAGCCTCTGCGTGGTTGTGTCGCTTCCAAGTAAAGCCCCCAGATTCTGTTTGTTTGTGTTTTGTTTTCCAATATTGCAACAATACCACGTTTGGGGTTTAGTTTATTTCCTTTCTTGCTTTCTTTTTTTTTTAAACTTTTTTTTAAAAAAGTGTTTATATCACAGTCTTTTAAAATAATTATTTGGAATAAATCTCGTGTATACTCACACACTATCGCTTTTAAACCGGAGAGTATAATTTGCACTTATGTATAACGTTTGTCAAAATATTGTGATGTACAAACTTGTTGGGGTGGGTTTCTTGTTGATGTGTGTGGTGTGTTCTCCCCCCCCCCAATAAAATGTATATGGCCAGCGCGCATTTTCCTTTTCCTCGGCATGCTAAACTCCTCAGTTCTTATACCGAATTGTAACAGGAAAAGGAGCGTGCATCTCGCTCCTTAAAGGAAAGGTGGGAATCCGGAGGCGGATCCAGGAGGCGCTGTGACTTCGAGGTGTGTTTTTGTTTTCCGTGGAACGGGACCAGAATTACTTCGCTTGCGGGCTGCAGCGTTGAACAAACGAAACACCCCATCTATACCCAACGCTTGGTATAGTTTGTCTATTTTTGACATTTTTTTTCCCTTTAGAAGAGAAACGTATTTGGGGAAACACAGTGGAAGACCAACTATTAAAAATCTCAGATTAAAAAAATTCAAACGAAGTATCCTTTCCTTTCAGGACTTTGATTTTTCCTCCCACTCCACCTTCAACAAGTGTTTACACACAGAGAGAATCCAGAAACAATCCAGCAGACTCCTCTTTGCATTCATTAGACAAAGAATTGAAGCGAGTTATTTCCACCCCTTTTAAAGGGAGACAAATTTGTCTACGGGCTTGGGAGTTTAGTGTCCGCCAGATGAAAACCAGCGCGGGAAGAAAATGCTGAAACAATTATCTGTTTACCTGGGCTTTTCTTATCTTTTTTAGCACATTAGGAAGTTGCAGCCCTTCCAAAAAGTGCAGCTCTGTATGTACTTCTTGAACTGCAGTTAGGCAGTTTTAGACTTGGGGGGTAGGGGGAGTGAATGGCAAGTGTGTACGTCTGGGGGCGAGTGCTCTTTAGATGCGAACTTGCTTTATTTGGAAACGTGGCAAGCCAAGTGTTTGAGGGCTCTCCTGCTGTCTCGGCGTCCTGCACCTCTGCCCCAAAGTCCTGCCTGGACGGCATTACTGACCATGCGCGTTCTGTGCGCCAGACAGAGTGTCCAAAAGTCCGTCTCCAAAAAGTGAACGCCATTGCGTGCGGAGGTTCCCAGTGTGGTGTAGTGGTTAAGAGCGGTAGACTCCTAATCTGGGGAACCGGGTTAGCGTCTCTGCTCCTCCACATGCAGCTGCTGGGTGACCTTGGGCTAGTCACACTTCTCTGAAGTCTCTCAGCCCCACTCACCTCACAGAGTGTTTGTTGTGGGGGAGGAAGGGAAAGGAGAATGTTAGCCGCTTTGAGACTCCTTAGGGTAGTGATAAAGCGGGATATCAAATCCAAACTCTTTCTGTTCGCTTGCAAATCCACGGAGCCTGGGGCCCAGGTGAGGCCTCGGTAGGCAGGGGCAGCGCCCCCCCCCCAAACCCAAGTGCTCTGGATTCACGAAACGATAGCATTTAAATTGCTGCCTCCCCTCCACTTCCAAGGGAACCGCATAATCTGTCATGGACGCTTTAGTTGAAATTCCTGCATTGCAGGGAGTTGGACTAGATGACCCTCGGGGTCCCTTCCAACTCTGCGATTCTATGATTCTACAACTCATCTATTGGGCATTCGCCAACGCTGGGTTAAATGCGCGTGAACCGTCGGTTTAAGCAGGGGGATCGACGTAACTTACTTGCCGGGTTTCCTCCCTGGAGATAGCGCCTACCTTAGCTTCAAAAATTAGATTTAAATAAATTCCTAAAAGCCACGTCTGTGGTGCTTAAATGGAACTCCAGTTCATGACAGGGAAGCTTCTTGTGTATTTTGTTTTTAATATTGTATTTTTATGTTGTGAACCGCCCTGAGATTTACGAATGAAAGGCGGCTTACAAATTTAACTAATAATAGTAAATAAATAAATACTCCTGAGTGGCAGGTGCTGGAGACAGGTAACAGGGAAGCGCTGTTACCTGCTTGTGAGCATCTCGGGGGCATCGAAACGAGGATATTGGACGAGATCATGACCTGCAAGGTAGGAGGACATCCCTGCAGCTGACTGCATCGCTAGAGAATCGATACCTGGCAGCAGTGATGCAGTTAAGGCGATTTTAGACCCTGAGCTAATTGCTCTGAAGCAGCGGGTGTATGTATATATGTACGACTTTATTTCCTTCCAATATGTGTTAAGCCAGCCCTGCTGCATATGGCGGTGGGGGTCAGGGGCTGGGCTTCTGCCCCCCAAAGTCCTGCCTTGCAGGTGGGGGCATCACTGCACCCCACCAACCCTCACCATTGGGATGGACTTTCCCATCCGGCTGTCCGGAGTTCGGATCCCAGACCTTGAAAGACAGCAGAAACTGCACTCTGAAATTAAGTGCCATTGATTTCAGTTAAACCGACGGCTTCCTCCTAGAACATAAGCTCTTCTTCCTCAAGGAGCAAGGGGGAAATGCATTCCTCCCCACACACATTTTCTGAAGTTCTCAAGCAGCCCCTGAAATGGGATAGGGGGACGCGCGGTTTCAGCGTCTCGCTCTCCTTCTCTGCCTTAGGATCGTAGGATCGAGCCCAACTGCGGGTTTCTCGCCCGAATCACAGCTCTGAAAGCACCTCTCCCGCTCCTTTCCAGTGGATTGCGCGCCCGGGAGGGTCTTTTGTCCTCAGCCTACTGGGAAGCCACCAGATCCCTTGACTCACCAGCGGGACTAACTTCCAAAGATTCTCAAGTAGATGCGCTGCTGGCTGCGCGAAAGGGGGTTTGGAGCGGTTCCCGATGGGCTGGAGGTGCAGGCCTGATCTTCCCGCTCAGAAGCCAGCCAACCCTTGATTTTATGCAAGCTTTTCCCGTGCATAACAATCATGCCCTAAAAATAAAAATAAGAAACCCAGCAGCTTCCTATTTAAAATGGGGCACCACATCGATCTTGCATTTCCAAACAATCAAGCAGGGAGTGGATTTGTGCAAAATCTTTTTTTTCCTTTCCTTTTTTAACTCTTCGTTTTCATATTTATATTCAAGAACGCTGCATCTTGGATTTTCTTGGGGGCCTGCTGTACATTATAAAGTCAGTTTCAGAGTACGCTTCGACCACAGTGCTGTGTTTACATTCTTTTCAAGGCAAGCCTGCATGGACGTAATTTATAACCTAAACACTCGAACGTAACTTGTTTATATAGAGAATGACAAGACCTCAAAGACCGAAAAACTGAATTTGTCCAACTGAGAGCTCCAACGAGGCTCCACTGCCCCCTAGTGGGCAGACAGAACTTTGGGAAGGAATTTTTATTTTTTTAAAAAAATCTTAGCTGTGCAGTTAGTTATCTGTCCAGCAGGCAAGAGCAATTGAAGTCAGGGGAACTTAACTTCCAGGAAATTAGGCACAGGATGAGCTAGAGAGAGATAAAGGGAGCCATTTCTCTTGCAAAACCTGTATACCGCCTTTCGACCACAAAGTTGCTCCCGATTGTTTTTATGGCCAAATCTCATTTCCCTCCCAGATAGAGATCCAAAGTCCCAGGTGCTGCAGATAGTATCATGTGGCTCCCGGCTCTCCTCTCTGAGAGCTGGTGGCAGCAAAAGGGGGGGCTGCTGGGGGAACAGATGTTCCTCGCGGGGTTCTTCCCACTTCACCAGTGTTCCTGCGGCTGCTGCTGCTCTGAGCAAATGTTATCGATGGCTCTCAGCCCTTAGCTCTCTCAGAGGCCGTGGCTGTTGGAGGAACTGGGGGTTAAGTGATGTATAAAGTTCTCTCCCCAGTCCTCCTGCTGGTGTTGCTTCCTCCCAGGTCCACACCAGTGGCCAAGAGGAACAAGCTCTCCGTTCCCAACAGGCTTGGCAACCATACTTGCGGGTTTTTATGAAACGAACTAGCAGGCACAAGGAGGGCAGTTGTTCTGGGGAATGCAGAATGCAGAGCAGTGGGAAAAGGTTTAGACTTCCCATCTTTTCTGAGACTGGACATTCTCATACCCAACCCAGCTGCGGCTGCCGGCTTTGCACCTCTGAAAAGTGTCGGTGGCAATGGAGGGCAAAGGTTCTTCAGAGTGTGGCATGTTTGAGGAATTCAGTTTCTGCAAATCCTTATGCAAAGGTAGACCTGATCGCAACTATCTCCTAGATGTGTGGCTCGACATGGGATGATGCTTTAGATTCTGGCACCTCTCCGAATTTTGCAATACAGTTCCTGACTCTGAAATACGTATTTCACGATGAAGCACCTTTCAGAAGTGTGCTTCGAAACAAAGCAATGCAACTTACGGTAAATTTTGGGGCAGATATGGATGGGTTGCTCAATTTTTCAGAACCATCTGCCCAGGCCAACAAACTTAAGGACTTCACTTAAACTTACAATAGCTTATTATAAGTGTAAACATTAACACTATATACAGAACACCACACCAGAAGGAAAGAAGAAGAGAAGAAGAGTTTGGATTTGATATCCTGCTTTATCACTACCCAAAGGAGTCTCAAAGCGGCTAACATTCTCCTTTCCCTTCCTCCCTCACAACAAACACTCTGTGAGGTGAGTGGGGCCGAGAGACTTCAGAGAAGTGTGACTAGCCCAAGGTCACCCAGCAGCTGCATGTGGAGGAGCGGAGACGCGAACCCGGTTCCCCAGATCGCAAGTCTACCGCTCTTAACCACTACACCACACCGTGTACACACACAAAGGAGATAGAAAGAGAAACCCAGGCTCCTTCTGGCCTCTTATTATAGTCAGCATGACCTTGAAGAAGAGATAACCGAACCAGTTTAAACCAGCTGTACTCAGCTTCTCTGAAGGAATAACCCAAACACCAGGAACCTTCTGCTTGTTTCTTTCACACAGAGAAGCTTCCAGAATCCTCTTGAATTAATTAGAATAGGAAAGATCTCTACACATTAGATCAATACTTTCTGTACTAAGAAATGCAAACCGACACAAACATCTCTGCTGCAAACAGCTGCTGCTGCTGCTCTAAACAGATGGTGTCAGTGGCTGCCAGTCTTTAAATCTCCCAGAGACAATGGCTTTTTAGAGGCACAGGGAAGCAGTGACATAAGAAGTCCTTTCCTTTCCATAGCCTTCTTGCTGGTGGTTGCAAAGGAGAGTCCTGGGACTGCAGAAGGTAGGAAGCTGCCCCATTTCAAGTCAGACCCATGTTCCACCTAGAACAGTATTGTCTCCATGGACTGGCAGAGGCTCTCCTGGGCTTCAGGGAGGAAGCTTCCCCAGCCAGAAAGGACCTTGAGCTTCATCTAGTTCAGTGATGGCTAACCTTGACACTCCAGATGTTTTGGAACTACAACTCCCATCATCCCTAGCTAACAGGATCAGTGGTCAGGGATGATGGGAGTTGTATTCCCAAAACATCTGGAGTGTCAAGGTTAGCCATCACTGATCTAGTTCGACTCCCTTCAACACAGGTATATGCACCTGTCCCTTATGGGGATCAAACATACAACCTGGGCATTATCAGCACAAGAAGAAACATAATAATAGTCAGGTTAACACACAAGTAGGATTTGAAATGTAATCAGCAGTAAAACAATTTAAATATTAAGTTAGGATGGAGAGGGATGATAGGTTTAATATGCAGCAGGATAAGGGGAAACAAGGAAACCATGGAATAGTGGATCAGAAGTTTGCATTTGCTAAAAATATCGGGGGAAACCAAATATGTTATTACCGTATTTTTCCTTGTGTATGTTGCTCCCATGTATAAGACTACATCTATTTAAAGCTATCGACATCTAGTTAAAGCTATGGTTTTCCCAGTAGTAATGTACGGAAGTGAGAGCTGGACCATAAAGAAGGCCGATCGCTGAAGAATTGATGCTTTTGAATTATGGTGCTGGAGGAGACTCTTGAGAGTCCCATGGACTGAAAGAAGATCAAACCTATCCATTCTGAAGGAAATCAGCCCTGAGTGCTCACTGGAAGGACAGATCCTGAAGCTGAGGCTCCAATACTTTGGCCACCTCATGAGAAGAGAAGACTCCCTGATGTTGGGAAAGATGGAGGGCACAAGGAGAAGGGGAAGACAGAGGATGAGATGGTTGGACAGTGTTCTTGAAGCTACCAACATGAGTTTGACCAAACTGCGGGAGGCAGTGGAAGACAGGAGTGCCTGGCGTGCTCTGGTCCATGGGGTTACGAAGAGTCAGACACGACTAAACAACTAAACTACAACAACATTTTTTTTGAACCCCAAATCAAGAAATCAATATTTTAAACATAAAACAGAACAACTTTGATATTTTATTAAATATTCAAAGCGCCGGCACCGGCATAGCAACCTCCACCGACGCCTGGAGTGGTGGGAGGGGGGTGCACATGCGGGCAGCAGCAGAACATGCCCCACCAACAGCCGAGATCGCTCTATGTTGCTGAGCTTCTTCATGGCAGCCGCTGGAAGGTGAGTAGTGCTTTTTAAAACCCCTCTGCATTCACCATCCATGTATAAGGCAACCCTCAATTTTGAAATATTTTTTTTTTAGCAAAAAACATAGTCTTTTACAAGGAAAAATACGGTAACTTTTTTGGGGGGGGGATGTAAAAAAAAAAAAAAGATGGGTCTTTCTCAGACATACCTGGAGACCTCAGTGATTGAACCTGCAACCTCCTGCATGCGGTTTGCTACTGAGTTATGGTCCTTCCTCAATTCACCAGGTTTACCTGCCATCAAACTGGTTTCTTTTATTTATGATATTTTTATACCCCCTGCCCATGAAAAAAACAGAGTTTTAGGAGGGAAATTTTCAATTTGCACATACCTTCAGATGTATCAGTTCTTCAGCACAAACCATAACAGCATTAAAGCAGACAAATAAATACACAGAAAGTCTGGCCATCAAATAAGTGCTTATATCCATGCCAAGTAATGGAAAGAAACTTCAAACAGTATCTTTATTACACTGAACAACATACAAGTTGACAGAGGCAGCTCCAGATCTAGCAGCCAAAACCACAGAGGAACCGCCTCGATAAATAACGGGCCTATCCTCACCCAGGCGCAAATATTCGATATTCTGGTTAGCCAAATCCTCTTGAGAACACGAGCTAGCTATTTCTACAAAGTGGGCAAAGATTTTGATTTAGACAGAGCTTGTAATTAGGCAGAACAAAAGCTACCCACACAAACACAGCTTGGGGCCAATAAATTGCAGCTAATAAGTTTGTGGAAACTCAGGCCACAAAAGAGCCCGACAATGTTCAGTTGGCCTTACTTTCCGGGAAACATGCATAGGATTGTGGCAGCAGTTGCTTTTTTAAAAAACAAACAAATTGCTAGCAATAAATCATTATTTCTTATAAAAACATATACCGGTAACCACCTAAAAAACAGAACATGCAACATAAGGAACACCATCAGAAACTTGTTAAGTACCAAACCTTCTCAATATTTTGGAGCCCTAGTTACATACACCTTCATTTGTCCTGCCTCTGTCACTTTCACTTTCTTTTAAATAGTTCCTTTCTAAGCGCACAAGCGACCAAGCCCTGTTGGCATGTGCTTTTGTGCAGATTCTGCTGGAGAACTTTCTGCTGCACTGCGAACCCTCCAATACAAAAACATCTCCATTTTGCCGCTGCAAACTGCTACTGACGTTTATCTGCTGTTGGGCCTTGGGGCAGGGAGGGAGGAAGCCACTAGCAATCCCCGTTGCCCAATTCTTTGGAAATTTGCCATCAGCAAGTTCTCTGGAGGCAGCAAGAATCTGGTTCTCCCTGTCCTTAACAGTGACATAATAATAATAATAATAATAATAATTTATTATTTGTACCCCGCCCATCTGGCTGGGTCTCCCCAGCCACTCTGGGCGGCTTCCAACAAAAATAAAAATGCATTAAAATGTCACATATTAAAAGCTTCCTTAAACAGGGCTGCCTTCAGATGTCTTCTGAATGTCAAGTAGTTGTTTATCTCTTTGACATCTGCAGGGAGGGTATTCCACAGGGCGGGAGCCACTACCGAGAAGGCCCTCTGCCTGGTTCCCTGTAGCTTTGCTTCTCGAAATGAGGCAACCACCAGAAGGCCCTTGGCACTGGACCTCAGTGTCCAGGCAGAACGATGGGGATGGAGACGCTCCTTCAGGTATACTGGACTGAGGCCGTTTAGGGCTTTAAAGGTCAACACCAACACTTTGAATTGTGCTTGGAAACGTACTGGGAGCCAATGTAGATCTTTCAGGACCTGTGTTATATGGTCTCGGCGGCCACTCCCAGTCACCAGTCTAGCTGCTGCATTCTGGATTAGTTGTAGTTTCCGGGTCACCTTCAAAGGTAGCCCCACGTAGAGCACATTGCAGTAGTCCAAGTGGGAGATTACTAGAGCATGCACCACTCTGGCGAGACAGTCTGCAGGCAGGTAGGGTCTCAGCCTGCGTACCAGATGGAGCTGGTAGACAGCTGCCCTGGATGCAGAATGCGCTGGATACAGCGGGAATGGAAGCAAAGGAAAGGGAGGTAGGTTGAATTACAGGTTAGGCAAGGGACACCGGGAATGGCCATGCCTGCCTGGAGAACTGTATAGAAAAGGGTATTCTGTTGCCCTCTATGGTTCAGGGCTGGGATATCACAAACCCATGAGCCTGACCGAGCCTGTCAAGATTTCTCTATTGCCTGCCGCCTTTCCTGCTCTCCAGAACAATAATGCTATATAGATTTTTAAAATGTTCATGTTCAGGCCTGGCAGCTCACCCCAAATCTGAACTCTCCAGCACAGGGATGTGGGGCAAGAAATAACTTTGGGTTTCCCCCCCCCCCATCCCACTCTACCAATTCCTGACACTCAGGAGGCAATTGCAACACTACAAAGCTCTGCTGGGGCCGGGGATAGTCAAAGTCCACAGGCAGCTTCTTGCCAAATATTGGCCAAAGAGGGGGCGGAACCAAGAGGGACAGTCCGGCTGTTGCCTCCTGATGTTGGAGTGGGAGTATCTGTTATTTTCATTTCTTGGGTAGTGGGAAAAATCTGGGAGCAACAAAGCTCTTAAACACAGCAGGGAGAAAGTGACCTCCCACACAGAAGGAAGCCAGACTCAGTGACCAAGCAGGAAGTCCAGAAGGAAAGGAGCTGAGCTTCCAGGCTGTGAAGAAATCTGCATGAGCATATTATGCTGTGTGCGCATGCGCATGGGTGATCTGATGCAAGTGTTATAGATTTAGGGGGTAACCTCCTAAGCCATTGTTGTTGTTCAGTCGTTCAGTCATGTCCGACTCTTCGTAACCCCATGGACCAGAGCACGCCAGACACGCCTATCCTTCACTGTCTCTCGCAGTTTGGCTAAACTCATGTTAGTAGCTTAACACTGTCCAACCATCTCGTCCTCTGTCGTCCCCTTCTCCTTGTGCCCTCAATCTTTCCCAACATCAGGGTCTTTTCTAGGGAGTCTTCTCTTCTCATGAGGTGGCCAAAGTACTGGAACCTCAACTTCAGGATCTGTCCTTCTAGTGAGCACTCAGGGCTGCTTTCTTTAAGAATGGATAGGTTTGATCTAAGCCAGTGTTTCCCAACCTTGTGCCTCCAGCTGTTTTTGGACTACAACTCCCATCATCCCTCGCTAGCAAGACCAGTGGTCAGGGATGATGGGAATTGTAGTCCAAAAAACATCTGGAGGCACAAGGTTGGGAAACACTGATCTAAGCCATAGAAATGGATAGGTTTGATTCTAAGCCATAGAAATTAATAAATGCTAGGATTTTGATTCATCAGGATATGGATTGAAGTACAAGCTTCAGAGCTGCACTGGACATGGAATTCCTAGGCTGGCTTATGCAAACCAGCCTGGCTGGCTTAGTGTAGCTCAATGCACCACAACTTACAGACACTCAGTTTTTATAAGATGTAGCACAATCCCAAATCCATATAGTTTGAGAACATGTACCATTTATTTCAATAGAACTTCCTTCTGAAATTTTGTATGAATTCTAGCAAGAACATTTCGAAGTGTTAGACACGTTATGCTAACAGCACAATTCAATGCATGCTTACTCAGAAGTAAGCCCCGTTGAGTTTCCTTTCACGTACTCTTAGGCAAGTAGTGTGTATAGGATTGCAGCCTAAATTATCCTAATATGACTATGGAACTTATAAGTGGTTTACAATCCAGATGCTGAGCCCACTGAAGCCATAAAATGTTTTTATGTATACACTGACTTACTGTTCTGCCACGCCAGAACAACTTCATTGCAATACTGGCAGAAGTTCATTGTTTGCATGTTGCATGAACCAATAAAAGTTCAATTCTACATGCTTGTTTCGCTGTAAAACTCCTGAAATCCAAAGGGGTAAGTCTAGAAACGTTATATAGAAATGAGAAAGAAATGAGTTAGAAATGAGCATATTTCCTAGAATACAGAAGAAATTATTCAGATATAGCAAGAAATCACACACTGAGGTGATAGCTTGCCCTTAGCACAGCATAGAAAGAGGCTCAAAATTGGCATTTAATTCATTTACTATTGGAAACTATTGGAAAGTTCATTTAATATACTGGCAGTTATAAATGTTTAACCATACCATGCTCAGAAGTTCTGAGGTGGGTTCAACTAACTTTTACACACTGGAATGAATGAATGAATCTATGTTAATCAAGGTCATTAATTTCAACAGGTCTACTCTGAATAAGTTTGTTGAATACAACCTATTGGCTGCCATCAATTTCAATACATCTCCTCTGAGTAAAAGTCTGTTGTTGTTGTTGTTGTTGTTTTTAATAATAATTTTTATTAAATTTTTCAAATCCCATTTGCTGTGTACACACTCCCATTTACTCTGCGTCCAATGTGAAACAGTGTACACACAGCATTGGCCGTGACCAATTATCTATCCTGCATCTATCCTGCCATTTCCTATGAAATACAGTACTGAGGCCCTCCTTCGTGTGCCTCCACCTCAAGAGGTCCAGAGGGCGGCAACACAAGAACGGGCCTTCTTTGCAGTGGCCCCGTCTGTGGAATACTCTCCCCAGGGAAGTTCGCCTGGTGGCTTCATTGTACATCTTTAGGCACTAGGCAAAAACGTTCCTTTTTAACCAGGATTTGGTTGACCTGATTGACATCCTTTTAAAATGCGATTCTTTTGGGGGGTGTTATTGGGTTATTGTTTTTACTTTGATTTTATATAATGTATTTCTTATGTGAACTGCCTTGAGACCTCAGGATATAGGGCGGCATACAAATTCAATAAATAATAATAATAAAGTAATAATTTTGACCAGCTGCCATCCAGATTGAGAAAAAAGAATGCCTTAGCTGCCTTTTAAGTCAGCGTTGTGTACACAGCCTTAGTGAGAGTGGCAGTCCAGGTGGAGCAATGCCATGACCGCTTCTTTTTTTATCCTCCTGCGTACTCAGCCTAACACAGTAATTCACATGATTCAAGCCACTGATGTCTACTGGTGGGGGAAGAGAGAAAATCAGCCAGGCAATACTTGACAGCAGCAGTGGCAGCCAGTACTATCACTTCAGAGCATGGTTTCTGCCCAAGGCATTTTGAGGATGATGATGATGATGATGATGATAATAATAATAATAATAATAAAAATTTATACCCCGCCCATCTGGCTGGGTTTCCCCTGCCACTCTGGGTGGCTCCCAACGGAATTAATGATGATGATGATAATAATAATAATAATAATAATAATAATAATAATAATAATAAAGTGATAAAACATCAAACATTAAAAACTTCCCTAAACAGGGCTGCCTTGAGATGTCTTCTAAAAGTCAGATAGTTGCTTATTTCCTTGACATCTGATGGGAGGGCGTTCTACAGGGCGGGCGCCACTACCGAGAAGGCCCTCTGCCTGATTCCCTGTAACCTCGCAGGGAGGGAACCGTCAGAAGGCCCTTGGAGCTGAATGATAGGCGTGGAGATGCTCCTTCAGCTATACTGGACTGAGGCCGTTTAGGGTTTTAAAGGTCAGCACCAACACTTTGAATTGTGTTTGGAAACGTACTGGGAGCCAATGTAGGTCTTTCAGGACCGGTGTTATATGGTCTCGGCGGCCGCCCCCAGTCACCAGTCTAGCTGCCTCATTCTGGATTAGTTGTGGTTTCCGAGTCACTTTCAAAGATAGCCCCACGTAGAGCACATTGCAGAAAACTGGGGGATTCAGCAGCAGCCCCACTCAAAAGATCCAGCCCCACTTGTCACTCAGTGGAGTGCAGGCTCCTAGATGAGAATCCTGCCCCCGCCTCGCCAGCTCACCACCCGCCCGTTGTAGAAATGCTGAGCTACAACGTCACGAATGGAAAGCAGAGAATTCTTCCGCTCCAAATAGAAATAGATTTTACCAGCCTTGTCAACATCCATCTTCATGAAACATAGCCTTGGCTAATAAGAACACCCAGGCTTTATTTATACATGCGGCCATTTGAGAGATACAAAACGAGGAAAGGGGTAAATAGAGGCCAGAGTATTTTTGAACATGAGCTCAGAGGTTCTTTGAGAGTTTAATGATGCGGCTGACTGGATGACAAAGAATTCAGAGCAGCCTGCAGTAACTTGCCAACTACCGAGTGCAGCTCCAAGTCATCTGTAACTTTTATACAAAGTTTTCAACTCCTCGTTGCCCCCAAGTTGATTTGTGGAAATAAGTTTGATTCTCTCTCCCCCCCCCCTTCCCTTTACACCATGCTAGTTCATATAAGATGAATTATGCCGGTAGTTCACGCAGGTTTGGAAAGAGCTCATCGCCGCCACCAAATCACGGTGGTTAATGGGAGTGTTTTAATGCTGGATTTACAGTTGTATTTAAGTAAGACTGCATAGCAATATACTGCTAAGGAGGAGAATACACTGCATTCTATGTATTAAACTCCAAGGTTAGGGAACCAACTGTCTGGCACAACTGCTTAAAATTGCTTCATGGCAAGGGAAGGTTTGCTGAGAAGTAAAAAGCTGCGGGAGGAAGATGGCCTACAATAGATAGAAGTGCGGGTGGCGCTGTGGTCTAAACCACTGAGCCTAGGGCTTGCTGATCAGAAGGTCGGCGGTTCGAATCCCCACGACGGGCAGAGCTCCCGTTGTTCGGTCCCTGCTCCTACCAATCTAGCAGTTCGAAGTGCAAGTAGATACAGTGGACCCTCGACTTACGAAGCTAATGCGTTCTGAAGGGACCGTCGGATGTCAAAAAAATCATAACTCGAATCCCCATAGGAATGCATTGGGCGAAAAAAATTCGTACGTCGAAAAACCCCATCTAAACTTCGGAAGTTGAGGAAACCCTAAAATGGCCACGACTTCCTTTCGGAAGTTGAAAAAATTCTTAGGCACGCGGCTGCTTTGATCCCTTGTAACTCGAAAAATACGGAAGTCGGGTCACTCGTAAGTCGAGGGACCACTGTAAATAGGTACTGCTCCGGCAGGAAGGTAAACGGCGTTTCCGTGTGCTGCTCTGGTTCGCCAGAAGCAGTTTAGTCATGCTGGCCACATGACCTGGAAGCTGTACGCCGGCTCCCTCGGCCAATAAAGCGAGATGAGCACCGCAACCCCAGAGTCGTCCGCCACTGGACCTAACGGTCAGGGGTCCCTTTACCTTTTAAAAAGCTGCGGGAGGAAGATGGCCTACAATAGATAGAAGTGAGGTCTCCTTAGCTGATATACCTATATCAGGGTGGTCCAATGTATATGGTCCAAGTGTTGCATGCGGTCCTCAAGGGTTTTTTGTGGCCCTCAGCAACATTTTACACACACCCCAGCCCTCGCACTGCCTTCCCAAAGCCAGGTAAGCAAGGCACTGGGCTTTTGGGAGGAGGTGTGAAGGCTCTGATGGGGTCCTAGAGTCCTCCTTCCTCCTTCCCAAAGCCTAGTTAGCACTGTCCCAGCTTTGGGAAGGAGTTGGGAGGGCTTTGGGACCCTGCCAGAGCCTTCCCAAAGTCTGGCGCCTTGCTTAGTGACAGTTGTTTTTTTTTGGGGGGGGGGAAATGATACATAATGAATTGAAGAAAATGTTTAAAATAGTTATCCTCCAAGAGCCCGAAGTGTTTCTTTTGGGAATAATAGGGGCAGATGTCCCCAAAAAGTTGGTTAAACTGTTTATGTACGCTACCACTGCAGCAAGAATTCTGTATGCGCAGAAATGGGAAGAAGTTTCAACAAAAGAGGAGTGGACTTCGAAATTATTGGACTATGTGGAGATGGCGAAACTGGCGGCAAAAATAGGAAGCCAAAAAGAAGAAATGCTTGTGGAAGAGTGGAGACCCTTTTCAGATTATCTGAGAAAATATTATAGTCAAATGAAATCACAGGCAGGATATATAAGCAAAAGAATGAGATTGGTAAAGGAATGTAATGTGGGGTGTATGTTATAGAAAAGAATATTGCGTTTATGGCAGTAGATGAACAATTTGTACAGAAACATCATGGAAGTTAGGGTTGGAAATCAAAATGTCACAGGGATTTTGTATTGTTTGAAAACCAATTGAAATTTATAGGGGGGAAGGAAGGCAGTGGGAGGGCTAGAGGAGGTACTAAATTTTGGGGTCACTTCTCCCCACATCACAAGCCAGCGTTCAGCTTTATTTTCAATCTCTTCAATGCAGTGTGAGAGCCAAGAGGAGTAAGAATGAGTCAAGGAAGTCCAGGGTGGAGAAAACAGCTAGCTTACTAACAAGAGAAGTATTTGCAGCACAGGATACGGGAACAGAGGGCTTTGTGTAAAAGTTTCAGGGAATCTGCTGGGCAGGATCATGGAGGCGATCTCTCACGATTCATCGGCAGAGCATGGAAATCCAGTGCCCATCTGACCCGCAGTCTATCTAGACTTACAATCTACACATTCCAGCAAGTTTGGCTCATGTTGCTTTCTACAGGTAGGGGCAGGGATAGAACCAGCGCATGCACAGATGTGGATGACAGCTTCATGAATAGGAGTTTGGGGAGTTGAAGGCATGGGGAAGCTTAACAGGTAATGCGCATCAGGTGAGCACCTCTTCTCTGCTGTGCACAGCAATGTGCAAGTGTGACTTGAAAGACAGCAGTGTGTGTGTGGAGTATGACCTTTGAAATATACTCGAAGTCGCGTAGTGATTTCATGCTCTTTATTGCAGCTCGAAAAACAGTGAATGAATTTCCCCCCAAACCCCAGGCTTTATATACATTATTGACACAATGAGTCCCGTCTGATTGGTTGAATATGTTTCCCTCCCGGAGCCTGATTGGGCTGCTGCTGCAGGCCAATCAGTTGTTGCATCCTGGTATCCTACTGGCCTAATAGGCTGATTGACTTCCTCCTGGAGTCTGATTGGGCTGTTCCCACAGGCCAATCAGGTTGTTGCATTCTAGGATCCTACCTGCCTATTGTTCTAGGATCCAAGCTTGGTACAACCATGCTGTGTTTTAAGTCACTAATGTGTATGTAGCCCAAGTGTGCTGTCAGAAGAAGGGCAGATCGATCCATTCCTCCTGCACCAGTCCTCTCACTCACCTATATGGAATTCCTGGTGGGTTACCAGGTAAACTATGAAATACGGCCTCGGTCCTGTATACCTGAAGGAGCGTCTCCACCCCCATCGTTCAGCCTGGACACTGAGATCCAGCGCCGAGGGCCTTCTGGCGGTTCCCTCACTGCGAAAAGCCAAGTTACAGGGAACCAGGCAGAGGGCCTTCTCGGTAGTGGCACCTGCCCTGTGGAACGCCCTCCCATCAGAAGTCAAAGGTACTAACAACTATCTGACATTTAGAAAATGCCTGAAGACAGCCCTGTTCAGGGAAGTTTTTAATCTGTGACATGTGTATGTATTTTAATGTTTGCTGGAAGCCGCCTAGAGTGGCTGGGGAGACCCGGCCAGATGGGCGGGGTATAAATAATAAATTATTATTATTATTATTATACATGACTGTCATAAATACAATAATAAAAAGGCAACGCTGAAACTCCCATAAATTTGAACTCTGGGGTACTTGAAGCTAAAGGCAGATCTGCACCACCAATTGCCTTCTCCGCAAATTTCTTTCTGCCCTGGAATCATGCTATATTATATTGGCAAATGGGAGTGCAAGGAAATGCTGTTTTGCAAGGTAATGTGTAGTTCTGTCCTAAGTCTCTGCAGATGCATTTGTCTGCTCTGTTCCCCCTTCTACCTGTCATGTGCCTGATGCAAAAGGGTTACTATGAAAGGATTCAAGCTTTCCCTTTAAAAGAGTTTGTTTATCTCTTATTGCTTAAAAATGAAAGCACATCCTATATTCAGAATCGTGTGTTCTTTAAAAAGAAGAAGAAGAAGAATGAAAAATCATAGCCTTTCTGGGACCTCACAGTTGAATTGACTGCCAATTTATTATCAAATATCCGAAGTAAACAATGGGCTTTGCATGGACCAAATTCTTTAGAGAAGCAGCATTCTTTCTTGGGAAAAAGTCTTAGCTTTATGTACACAGTAAGGTGAAAATCAATGGCCTCCTTGTCCTTAGGAGAGAAGGTCCCAAATCCATCCACCCGAGAGAGAGAGAAACACACAGTGGAAGTCAGTATCCCACCAAACCCCTATAAAATGTGCAACGTGACCATCAGCCTGTAGGCTTGGTATCAGGGAGGGCGGATGTTCTGCAGAAGAAAAGAGTCAATGTTTATCCAAATGCTGTAGAGATCCCTGGAGAGCGCAGGCACACAGCAGACTGCCAACAACAATAGGAAGCGGCAGAGATATGAAAGACCACTCTTGTGTGAGAGACAGTGGTAGGAGCAGCAGTGGGCACCAGAATCTGGGCTCCCTCCTCCCAAAGGAAAACAGTAGCCTGCATTTTATTTTATTTTTAAATAATGAGTCAGCCTTTGTTAATGCATGTGTAGACTAATGGGGGGGGGCACCTTGATCTGAACTGGCAGATGTGTGGCAAGCGTTTCATGAGACCAGGAGAGGAAGCCATTGTGTGTGTTTAAATTGCCTGCAATTAACCGATGCCACTTTTGCTCACGATGACCACAGTGGTCATCGGGTCTCTTGCATTTGCACTACAATATACCTTTATTCCATAGCTGTCAACCCTCCCTTTTTTTGCAACTCCCTTATTCCAATGCCGTTTCCTGCTGCTATCCCGATTGATGATATCCCTTAAATTTCCCGGATTTCAAAGGAAGCAGCTCCTCTCCCTCCCTGCCAGCCAGGGAGGCTCCTCAGCTGCGTTGCTCGGCTGCCAATAAGGAGTCTGAGACCGACTGGGGGCGGAGCTTGCATGCCTTGTGCAGCCAGACCCTCACACCCAACCAGACAGACAGCCTGCCTGCCGCCTACGCGCTCGCTCTTTCGCTCACCCGTTCGCGCGCAGCCTCTGGAGCGCAGGGTGGCGAGGCTACTTGGTGCCATTGCACCGCCCTCGCAGCATCCCTTATTTTCAAATCCGAAAGTTAGAAAAAATCCCTTATTTTCAAATCCGAAAGTTGACAGCTATGTTTTATTCCAAAGTGGCTGCTGCTCACGACAGCCCTTGGCATGATCTGCTAAATGGGTCTGCTTCTTGAGCTTCATGAAGGTGCTTTAAAGGAACCCAAAGACTCGCATTGTGAATTATTAGCCGTGTTCATTCACTGAAGCTTACTGTGCGATTTGCCGTGCCTCGAATCAAATGCACGTTGCATTCCTTCAATTTGTACATTGATCATGCATTTTGATCATTGAAATGGTATGCATTTGGAAGATTGCTTCTATATCTAGAACAGATTGGATTGTACACAACCTTTCCCCCTTTAAGTCAGAATAATACAAAGGGATGTGGGTGGTGCTGTGGGTGAAACCACAGAGCCTAGGGCTTGCCGATCAGAAGGTCGGCGGTTCGAATCCCCGTGACGGGGTGACCTCCTGTTGCTCGGTCCCTGCTCCTGCCCACCTAGCAGTTCGAAAGCATGTCAAAGTGCAAGTAGATCAATAGGTACCGCTGCAGTGGGAAGGTAAAGCGCGTTTCCGTGCGCTGCTCTGGTTCACCAGAAGCGGCTTTGTCATGCTGGCCACATGACCCGGAAGCTGTACGCCGGCTCCCTTGGCCAATAATGCGAGATGAGCGCCGCAACCCCAGAGTCGGTCATGACTGGACCTAATGGTCAGGGGTCCCTTTACCTTTACCTTTAATACAAATAAACAAACTCCCCCCCTTTTTTTCTTTTTACTTGCCTCCTGATTTGCTCTTCAGCGTTATACAATCACGTTTTCCAGCATGGCCATGCAGCTACTAGAATTAAAGAGCTGTTTTAAACAAATGCTCAAAAACTAGACTCCCGGGATTCTTAAAACACACACACACGATTTTTTTTCCTGTTCTGCTTTCAAATATTCAAGAGAGAGAGAGAGAGAGTGAGTCAAAGAAATCCAGGTTAAGTTCACAAATGTGTTATTAGTCAGAGAGACTATTTTAAAATAGATTGCCAATTTCTGAAGTCATGGCTGATTTGCCAGAGAGATATAAAAGTTGGTTTATCAGAACATCTCATTTTCGCAGTGTCTGGCCATAATAAAGAACTCTAGCTAATAATTTACCCCTTTCTCTGAAAAAGCATATACTGGAAGATGAAGCAAACGACTTGTAACAATAACTTACTGCAATCTGAAGGTTTCTAAATTTACAGGAAAGGTCTCGGGGAATGTTTTCTGCTGTTAGCTAGAAGCCAAAAAAGGCTTCCTTCTTGCCCCATAGTACTGGCAGACTAATGAATGAAGCATGAAATGAAAACAAATAGTAACTAGCAGTCCATAGATAGAAGCTGTAGTTATTTCATTGCATGCCTGCTTATAAAGGGACAAATAAATAGTGGGCCTCCATTTGTCAAATGATCACCTCTAATCATATTGTGATAAATGGAATATATACAGTATATCGACCTGGGGCAAGAATCATTGGTATTTTTATCATATAGCATCCCGAAAGCTAATTTCTCACTGAATAACTCCCCCCCCTTTTTTTTTTACAAAGGTGGTTCAAGATACATTTAAATACTGGCGTCTAAGAGCTGATCCCAACATAATGTCTTGGGCTTGTGAGATGTCTCTCTGATCTGAATATATAAATTTAAAAAGCTGGGTCATGATGAGCTAGCCATATAAAAGCTATTCTGCCTAGAAGAAATCCTTAGTTGGGGTTGGTGGTTACTTTAATTTGGGCAAACAGGTTGTTGTTGTTTTTGTTGTTGTTACTGTCATTATTGTTGTTGTTATTCATTTTTATTGATTTATTGGTTTGTTGCTTGTATAGGATATTTTGTTTTTAATGTTTGATGGGGTTGTGTGTGTGTGTGTGTGTGTGTGTGTGTTGTAAGCCACCCAGAGTGGCTGGGGAAACCCAGCCAGATGGGCTGGATATAAATTTAAAAAAATTATTATTATTATTATTATCCGGAAGGAATCAAGACTCTCGCTTAGAAGACCGCACCTTGAAATATTACGTCCGTCTGTTCCAATTTTTTTGTCCTTCAGAGTCCTGTTTAGTCACAGCCCTGCCCTGTGCAGCAGCTCTTTCAAGATCTTTTAAGAACAGGCAGAAGCAGATAATGAGGCCACAGGAGGAGAATCCTCCAGGATGTCTTGTTTGGCTTGGAAATATTTAAATGTCTCCTGCATTTCCTTTAAGTGCACAATGGGAGCCTGTGAGAGGGCAAAGCTCTTTGTGTTGCTTGCACGGTGTCCTTTGGGGAGAAAGGATGTGGGAGGTAGGGGTGGGGAGGGGAAGTCAAGTATTTTCTTTTAAGCATGGCTGTCCTCTCCTGTGACCAGTGTGAGTGACACGCTCGTGCAGACCAAGTCCTCACAACCAGACACTTAAAAATCTAAACAGGTTGATGAAGAGGCTTCTGAACTTAGTTTACAATCTCCATACCGCTGCCGCTAGCAGAGGGAATCACAATCCTTTCCAAAACCATGCAAATACAATTAGTTTGAGGAGCTGAAACCTATGAGCGTTTTGATGGATTTAGGCATGAGTTTGTAAAAGTGGAGGGACCCAGGTGGCGCTGTGGGTTAAACCACAGAGCCTAGGGCTTGCTGATCAGAAGGTCGGCGGTTCGAATCCCTGTGACGGGGTGAGCTCCCGCTGCTCGGTCCCTGCTCCTGCCCACCTAGCAGTTCAAAAGCACGTCAAAGTACAAGTAGATAAATAGGTACCGCTCCGGCGGGAAGGTAAACGGCGTTTCCGTGCGCTGCTCTGGTTCTCCAGAAGCGGCTTAGTCATGCTGGCCACATGACCTGGAAGCTGTACGCCGGCTCCCTCGGCCAATAAAGCGAGATGAGCGCCGCAACCCCAGAGTCAGTCACGACTGGACCTAATGGTCAGGGGTCCCTTTACCTTTACCTTGTAGAAGTGGATGTCCACCATTTTAATAGGGAAGCTGCACTCTCATCTCCCTGCTGTTATTAGTTTAACAGAAGGCTCAAAAAGCAGGTGATATTTTTGTACTGTGTTGTGTTAAAAGTTTTCACTGCGAAGCTCCTTGGAGATAATTTTTTTTACGAGGACCAATTCTCAGTGGAGACTAGCCATCTAGCCAGGTCTCAGGAGGCTTGACTACCCTTGAGGTGTCTTACTGATACACCCTTCTGTGTTTTTGCATCAATCTTCTTATCCAGAATTTTGTTGAATGTATCCTGAACCTGGAATAACACTATTTTTTTTATTAACCACATACCCTAATCAAGCATCCCAATAGGTTTTATCCCCTGATTTTACCCAAGCACAATAAGTTCCAGTCATGACTAGCATACCTTGCAACATGTCAGGAAGGCAAAGCGAGGGATATCTCCCCCCCCCCCGCATGTGCACCACCCCACCCACCCAATCTTTGCACTCCTTCACCCACCTGCCCACCTGATTTTCACTTTTCTTTGGCCACCCACCCACCCAATTCTTGCAGGACCTGGGAACTCTGGTTATAAACTGGCTGCCCGAGAAAGCTTGTGCTCATTTATATCTTGTTGCTCCCCAGTCAGGACCCAGTGTTTATCATTTATTTCTCAGTATGACAGTACAATAAAGTGGTACCTTGGTTCTCAAATGCCTTGGTTCCCAAACGCCGAAAACCCGGAAGTAAGTGTTCCGGTTTTCGAAAGTTTTTCGGAAGCCAAACCTCTGATGCGGCTTTCAGCTATTGTTTCCGGGTTTGCGCCTGCACCAATCAGAAACTTTGCCTTGGTTTTTGAACATTTTGGAAGTCAAACAGACTTCCGGAACAGATTAAGTTTGGCACTTTTGTTTTTGCTATTTATTTTGCATTTTTGTTTTTGAGGCTTTTTTGGTTAATTTGTTTTTGTGACTGTGTGGAACCCAGTTCAGCTACTGAATGATTGATTGTGTGACTGCGGAAATGGATAAAAGCCCCCCCATCCAAACAATGACTATCATCAGTGCAGGTAAGACAAAAATAATAATTTTAATTTTTATCATCCACAATACTTTCTTATTTATTTTATAGTACAGTACATTGGTTATTGCTTTCATTTTATGGATCAATGTTCTCGTTAGATAGTAAAATTCAGGTTAAATTGCTGTTTTAGGGGTTGTTTTTAAAAGTCTGGAATGGATTAATCTGTCTTGCATTACTTTCTATGGGAAAGTGCGCCTTGGTTTTGGAATGCTTTGGTTCTGGAACGGACTTCCGGAACGGATTAAGTTTGAGAACCAAGGTACCACTTTATATGAACAATGGTCCACAGCACTTAAACAGCTTCAGAGAGAATCGCTGCACCCCACCTGCCACGCCGTTCCAGCTTCAACGCCTCTAACCCACCGGCAACAGCGAGGTTTCGAGGAGCCGTGACTATGGACAGCAACACCCACCTGCTGACTGCTAGAAGAAGAGGAGTTTGGATTTGATATCCCGCTTTATCACTACCCGAAGGAGTCTCAAAGCGGCTAACATTCTCCTTTCCCTTCCTCTCCCACAACAAACACTCTGTGAAGTGAGTGAGGCTGAGAGACTTCAGAGAAGTGTGACTAGCCCAAGGTCACCCAGCAGCTGCATGTGGAGGAGCGGAGACACGAACCCGGTTCCCCAGATTACGAGTCTACCGCTCTTAACCACTACACCACACTGGCTCTTTAGCCAATAGAAAGAGGAGTTTGCTCTGACTGAGCACCACCTTCTGCCAATGGTGACACAAAAAAAGGTGTAGGCCGTTTTTAAAAAAATTAAATCTCCTCACTGATACCGCCACTACATTTCTGGAAGTACATTGGCTGGAAAGCCGTGGCGGAAGGAGAAAGATGAGTAGGCAACCCTCAGGGGGAAAAGGTTAGAAAGCATCTTTGGGTTCTGTCTGGGACATCCGGGATCGGGATCAGAAGCCAGGAAGGCTTCTGTTAATCTGGGATGTCTCGCTTAAGATGGGACAGTTGGGCTGTATGGGCTGGTGGTTTTCAGGACAGGTAGGGTGGAAGGCAAGGAGGCCAACAGTAGATGGAGCCAATGACAGAGAGAGCCCATCGATTCTAATTTTATCTGCACTCCTCCCTGAGTTTTACAAGTGCAACACAGAGACTAAGGAGGTGCCAGGCAGTGCCAACCCCCTGGGTTTGTTGTAAGTAAGAAGGCAGGTAGCTGGGGCCTGTCTGAGGGCAGGCTGATGACAGCGCCCCATTTGCCCAAACAGACCAGCCTCTACTTCCACCCCTTGATTTTTTTTTAAAAAAAAACACCCATCCACAGTATTGTTTACAACACCGTTTGGCAACTCTAGACCTAGAATCATAGAATCATAGAGTTGGAAGAGACCACAAGGGCCATCCAGTCCAACCCCCTGCCAAGCAGGAAACACCATCAAAGCATTCCTGACAGGTGGCTGTCAAGCCTCTGCTTAAAGACCTCCAAAGAAGGAGACTCCACCACACTCCTTGGCAGCAAATTCCACTGTCGAACAGCTCTTAATGTCAGGAAGTTCTTCCTAATGTTTAGGTGGAATCTTCTTTCTTGTAGTTTGAATCCATTGCTCCGTGTCCGCTTCTCTGGAGCAGCAGAAAACAACCTTTCTCCCTCCTCTATATGACATCCTTTTATATATTTGAACATGGCTATCATATCACCCCTTAACCTTCTCTTCTGCAGGCTAAACATACCCAGCTCCCTAAGCCGTTCCTCATAAGGCATCGTTTCCAGGCCTTTGACCATTTTGGTTGCCCTCCTCTGGACACGTTCCAGCTTGTCAGTATCCTTCTTGAACTGTGGTGCCCAGAACTGGACACAGTATTCCAGGTGAGGTCTGACCAGAGCGGAATACAGTGGTACTATTACTTCCCTTGATCTAGATGCTATACTCCTATTGATGCAGCCCAGAATTGCATTGGCTTTTTTAGCTGCTGCATCACACTGTTGACTCATGTCAAGTTTGTGGTCTACCAAGACTCCTAGATCCTTTTCACTTGTACTGCTCTCAAGCCAGGTGTCACCCATCCTGTATTTGTGCCTTTCATTTTTTTTTTTTTTGCCCAAGTGTAGTACTTTACATTTCTCCCTGTTAAAATTCATCCTGTTTGCCTTGGCCCAGTTCTCTAATCTGTTAAGGTCATTTTGAAGTGTGATTGAAGTAATACTCTGGGGTATTAGCCACCCCTCCCAATTTGGTGTCATCTGCAAACTTGATCAGGATGCCCTCAAGCCCATCATCCAAGTCATTGATAAAGATGTTGAATAAGACTGGGCCCAAGACAGAACCCTGTGGCACCCCACTAGTCACTTCTCTCCAGGATGAAGAGGAGCCATTGATGAGCACCCTTTGGGTTCGGTCAGTCAGCCAGTTACAAATCCACTGAATTCACCTGGAAAAGAGATAATTGATACAGGAGAACCAAGTGTGCCAAGATGGGATTACAACCACAAGCTACAACCCCCAGGTATTTGGAAGCCCAGCAGAACTTTTGGGGAACTGCCTGAAGCGCACAAGCCAGCAGTCCGCTACGACTTATTTTTAAGCATCACACGAAAAAGGAAAATGAAATAGGCTTTTACTTGGCGAGGTTAGAAGGTAACTGTGCCATCTGTTTTCGTTTCTTCCTTCCAGTCTATTAAGTCACACACTCTTCTCTTCCATGAGAAGCAAAATCAACATGCTTTTGAAAAGAAAAGTCAGCAGAGGATGCCTCACTCTAGAACTTACCACAATGAGCACACCTTCCCCTTAAAAATAGCTCTTGAGGGGCTGCTGAGTGTCAGTCCAGCGACGTGTGTTGACAGAATCCAAGTTTACAGGCAACAGTTCAAAACAAACCCACTTATGAAGGTTTCTCATGCGCTGGAGCTGGAAACTATGAAGAAACGTTTCCCAAGTCTTGGGTAAAATCCAGAAACTGGGAATTCTGCCATGCAGACTGGTGCAGCCAGGATTCCACCTCGGCACAATCAGGCACCACCACTTCAGGTTCAGAGCTCTGGCAGCTGAGGCAGGTTGATCTACTGGACAGGCGGACGGGGCAGTGGGCGAGGAACCTGTTGGAGGTGGGTTCTATTCACCCTCTCTGTGGTGCGCCCCCTGGCACATGCTCTCACCCCAGCTGCCCTGTCCACTAGGGGGTGCAACGCTTGCCCTGCCCAGGGCACCAGCAATCCACGTTACACCACTGGGGTTTTGTCACATGTGTGGTGACATTTCAGTCAGCGGCCTCTAGCACAAACACCCCAATGACATTTTGCTGCCAGTGGCCCATCATACAAGTGTATCTATTCCCACCAATTGCTAAATGGCGAAGCCACATTCGAATTTCAACAACTGCTTTGAGGTGTGTGTGTGTGTGTGTGTGTGTTACAATAGAGGTGTATTTAAATTTTAATAAATAAATAAAAGCCAACCTCTTCACAGCAGCTGTTCTCTCAAGATCACCACACAGTACGCAAATGTGATTACCTCAGAGACTGTAATTGTAGTACATATACCAGACTTTCAGTAATAATGGGAAATGATGATACAGAGGTCTTGCGCAAGCCTTAGTCAAATAAATATTCTTTCACAAGCCGTTGTTTTAAAAAATCAAAAGTTACTTTTTTAACTCTCCCCAAAGCGCAAGTCCCTACTTTGCTGATTGTGAAACATTGTAATTAAGACTAATAATACTTGCTCTTGTGTTCTCGAGTACAGTACTTCCTGGCAGGGAAGGTGTTAAAAGAAGTGCTTTTTAAAAGTGTGGAAGTTAAGAGGCCAGAAATGTGCACACGTAAAAACTGGATCTGAAGAACCTGCATGTGATATAAAGCCCCATCTGAAAGCACCTAAAGTCTTTCTGTTGTTGTTGTTGTTGTTGTTGTTGTTGTTGTTGTTGTTGTTGTTGTTGTTGTTATATTGCCCTATACCTGTAGGTCACAGGGCGGTTCACAGAATAAAATCAAAATATAAAGCCACAAAATACATAATCAAAATAAAAACAACAACAACCCAATACCCCCCCCCAAAAAAAACCCCACACACATTTTAAAACCAAAACTGTCTGTACAGCACAATGGTCTAAGCATGACAGGTTCCTTTTCTTTACCCTTAGATAAATAAGTAAGTAAAATAAATAAATAAAATGTGGTACATTCAAGCATATATATTTTATATTGATTAATATACAGAATTAAAAAGGGCCAAGGCCATTTCCCCCCTCCTTTAAAGTAGAAAGCTCAGTTAGTAGAACAGGAGACTCTTAATCTCAGGGTTGTGGGTTCGAACCCCACGTTTGGCAAAAGATTCCTGCATTGCAGGGGGTTGGACTAGATGACCCTCAGGGTCCCTTCCAACTCTACAATTCTATGAAACCCTCAACACCGGTAATTACATTAAATGTGCCTGTGCTGCCCATCCTCTCCAACAGCATGCGTCACACCCCCAATTAAGGAGAAGAAGGGGAGAAGAGGAGAGAGTGGGAAATGATGATTCTGTTAAAATTACCTCATCCCCGCTCTGTAATTTTTTCAGATTTAAAAATAATAATAACAGAAAATGAGTAATTATTGAGGCACCTGGCACACACTCCATACTTGGCTGCATTTAAGATACGCACTCCACCCCCGAAGAAATATGTCGGGTAATTTGTCCAGTGTATTTTTAAGTCTTTTCCACAAATTCCAAAAGATAAATATATAAGCAGTGAAATACGCTTAAGCAGGCTGGTTCTTTTTAATACACAGAAGAGGCAGTGTGGGCTGCATGTCAGGAGAAGAGGAGAGTTGCATTCTATTCCTGGCTGTACCTCTGACGCACGAGATGACCTTAGACAAGTGGCTACAGCCAGGATTTTTCAACCTTGGCTGCGTAGCACTGGGCAACTCTCTGGGCCAAAAAATGGCTGAACTGGCAAACCCCTTTTGTTTACCCTTCAATAAGAACGGGAACGAGCGTGTCGGGCTTGAAGCCCCTGGAATCCAGCTGCGTGCAGCTCCAGAAGTGGAAGCATTTCTCAGGATCCTTCGGTCCAGATTTAATAATAATAATAATAATAATAATAATAATAATAATAATAATAATTTATTATTTATACCCCGCCCATCTGGCTGGGTCTCCCCAGACACTCTGGGCGGCTTCCAAAAGAACATTAAAATACAACAATCTATTAAACATTAAAAGCCTCCCTAAACAGGGCTGCCTTCAGATGTCTTCTAAAGGTCTGGTAGTTGTTGTTCTCTTTGACATCTGAAGGGAGGGCGTTCCACAGGGCGGGTGCCACTACCGAGAAGGCCCTCTGCCTGGTTCCCTGTAACTTGGCTTCTCGTAGTGAGGGAACCGCCAGAAGGCCCTCGGCACTGGATCTCAGTGTCTGGGCAGAACGATGGGGGTGGAGACGCTCCTTCAGGTATACTTATCTCCTGAGCAAATGCTGACCACCGCTCCCGATGTTCTCTCAACATCTAGAGAGGCAGCTCCTGAAAGGGAGACAACCGATTGTGTGTCATCAGCCATGCTGTGTCAAGTATCAGAGTTCCCTGCAGCATGGGAGAGGATGAATCAGTGCAGCTCGCTCCATCAATTCAACTGGGCCTGGGACCAGAGCCGTCTTTCCCATAGGGCTTAGTGGTGTGTCACGCCAGGGCGCCGGCCTCTCAGGGGCACCCCATCAAGTGGGGCAGTGTGGCTTTGCCGGCGGCCTCCCCTTTCCCTGCACTCCTGCCAGCTGCGCAGTGCCATAAAGCTGGTGGGTGTGCAGCTTCCCTCCCAAGCCTCCTCGGGAGCAGAGCAATCCCCACAGAGGCTTAGGAGGGAAGCTGTGACCCGCCAACCATATGGCTGGCGGGCGCGCAGCTTCCCTCCCAAGCCTCCCAAGCCTCTGCGGGGATCGCTCTCCTCCCGAGGAGGCTTGGGAGGGAAGCTGCGCTCTCCTCCTGCGGAGGCTTGGTAGGGGCGCAACTTCACTCCCAAGCCTCTGCGGGGATCATTTTCCCGCAGCGGCATGGGGGAGAGTTGCGCCCCCCGATGGCTGGCAGTGTGCAGCTACGGCCACCCCAACACTATCCGTGGTAATTTGGGGCGCTGGGTGGATATTTGCACCCCGGCGCCGCATCTGCTAAAGACGGCCCTGCCGGGGACCAACTACCATTTGGCCCCTCCTTGCCCAACACATTCTTCTCATTGGCCATTTTACCTGGCCATTATGAAAGTGGGAAGTTTGGTTCCTGAAGTAGCTTCACCCGCCCCCCTTCTCGCCCTATACTTATAACAATTTAAAATTGTAAACTTGAGAGCAGGTCCTGTGTCATCTCTTTGTGCAGAATCTTTTGTGTATATTAGTGTTGTTATCAGCGCTTCTTTCCTGGGGGGGGGGGACGCAGAGGGACACATACCCCTAAACATTTTGTGAATCTTTGTACTTTTGTCCATTTACTGTGTTTATATTTCCCAGTTTGAAGCTTTTAATGTTTAATAGACTATTGCATTTTAATATTCTGTTGGAAGCCGCTCAGAGTGGATGGGGAAATCCAGCCAGATGGGCGGGGTATAAATAAACAAACAAATTGTTGTTATTATTATTATTATTAAAATTGTGATTTTCTTGAGTCAAAATCAAAGTACCCCTAAACATTTTTTTAAGGAAAAAAAAGCACTGGTCATTATTATTAATCACCACATCATTGTTACTCCAAGGGATTCTGGGTCCAACATTGCTTCTCCTGGACTACAAGCTGCCAAAATCAACCCAAACATTTCAGTTTTGTTGTTCTGACATCTCCAAATTCCCCAAAAACCCTGGTGGCTAAAATTCACCACTCATTCCATGAACAGGTTTAATTTAAACTTGCTGTGTTCTTATGCCATTTTTATCCTTTTTCCTTCAAGTGCCTCCATTTTGTTTTAGGATGGCATGAGGCAGTGCTTTTTCTGGGGGTATGCATACCCCTAAACATTTTGTGAATCTAAGTTTGGCCTCATTGAGGGGCAGTATTTCAATATGAGTAGGAAAATGAGAGTACCCCTAAACATTTTTTTTTTTTTAGAAAAAGCCACTGGCACGAGGTATAAACTAAACTCCAACCTCAATTAAATAGTTATACAGTCTTGAGACCACAAAGGCAATGATCCAAAAGAAGATTAGGGTCAGAATCCTATGCATACTTACATTGGAGTAAGCCCCCTTGACACTATGGGGCTTACTTCTGCGTAAGCATGTGCACGATTGCCTGTATATGTTTATGCAGCCTTAAAATGACAAACCTCATAATAACACCTACCACCCCAAAAACACACACAACATGTGACAAGACACAACATAGGTTTGGGTTGTATTTGCTGGAATGCTTAAATTTAGAGACACGGTTTCTTACTTCACTATTTTTGTCCTTTAACACCACGGCACTTTTAAAAATGGATTATATTTATTTTACTTTTCTCTAACACAAACAGGATTTGGGTCACGTGGATGATTTGTATTTGCTTTTATTCTGATAGCTGGCACAGAAACACCTTAGGAAATGACATAACTGACTAAAATCTGGTTGGCCAAAATCATGCTGTGCTGAATCAAAATTGAATGCTCATTAGCAGTCCTTTCAGAATATTGGCTTTCACAAGAAACATCTTTCTAGCCCTAAGAGTTTTGGAGAAATGTTTAGAAATGTGTGAGCAGCTAATGATCCAGAAACTCAAAGGATCCGAATAGGATTTTCAGCGATCTAGCAGATTCCCTGCAGCACAAACTCCCTCCCCCCTAATTATGTACTAGTCAAAACTCAGTTTCTCATTGGTCCTCACCTGTACATGTTTGATTTCTACAAAGCTATTAAAAAAAACCCTATTTCAGATGCAGAATCTTTTATTGTTTTAGTGCAGAGGTCTGTTGCTTATGAACTTGCAAGACACATTACTTGCCAGACCAAAAAATGCTTCCTTTAGATGTTCCCACAATAACACTGTTAATTGCCCCCCAAAAACCATGTGATTTCAGCCCAATTTTTGACTGCCAAGCTCTGCTAAGTGTCAGTAGGAAAAATCCAAAATTAAGGCATTTGCATCAGTATGCGCAATTCTTTGGCTCTGGCATATTTGTCTTAGTATCGTTATTCCATTCTGAATTCGCTGTATTCATGGCAGTCCGCTGAGCAAAACCATCGATGCAGACTTAGCATGGTGAATAGATGTAAAAAGCATCAAACATTTATTTTTTGTATCAGCATCTACTGCCGCTTTATCAAATAGCTGCTAGACGATCAAGGAGCTGGGAAATGCGGTTCCAACCTTAAGTAATTCCATTCAACAAAACCACATGTAGATTCACCGGGAAAACACGTCAGTAACAATCATGATTAAATATTGCACTTCAGGGTTCCCAAAACAATTCACATAAGGCTTACAACAGCCCTGTAAGGTAGGCCAATAGGACAGACCCTCCAAGTGTCCCTATTTTCCAGGGACGATCCCAGATATTCAGAAGCCGTCCCGGTTTCTGATTTGATCCCAGATGATCCTTAGGACATCCCTATTTTCATCAGAGAATTATTTTTTAATGCTTTTCAGATTTATACATTTCACTAATTTTACAATCATTTTAACATTTCAAAACTTGACTCTTTCTGCGGTTCCTTAAATTTATTTTTAATATCTTCTGCATATCCAAATTAACTTAATTTGCTCATTTATTCATCTACTTTAAATATATACTCTTGTAAAACTGCAGGTTATTACAATAATCCTGCCAATGTTCTCATCTGTTTACAATTTATCTGTAAATATACAATAAAGCATTTCCATTCTTTTATAAAAAGTTTGTTATCTTGATTTCTTTTTCTCCTGGTAAGTTTCACCATTTCTGCATATTCCATAAGTTTTTGTATCCATTCTTCCTTTGCTGGTACTTCTGCTTCTTTCCATTTTGGGGCAAGTAACATTCTTGCCACTGCAGTAGCATAAATGAATAAGTTTAGGTAGTTCTGTCCCTATAATTCCCAAAAGAAAAGCTTCTGGGTGCTTTTTTTTCTTTTTTTTACAAAAGTTATTTTAAGCATCCTTTTCAATTCATTATATGTCATTTCCCAGTAAGCTTTAACCTTACTACAAGACCACCACATATGATAAAAAGAACCTTCTTTCTCTTTACATTTCCAACACTTATTCGATTTAGATTTATACATTTTTGTTTAAAGATTTATACATTTACTCGGTATTAGATACCATCAATATATCATTTTCATATAATTTTCTCTTAGACCATAACATGCTGTAAATTTTATTTTCATATTCCACAATCGTTCCCATGCTTCCATGTCTGTATTATGACCAATATCTATTGCCCAGTGTATCATTGAGGATTTCACTTGCTCATCCTTTGTCTTCCTTCATTAGAGAAATGTTGGAGGGGATGTTATTATCCCCATATTACAGCTTGGTGGAGGAGGTTTGCCTGAACAAGCGTGGCTTGCCTAAGCCCGCCTAAAAGGCAGACAGCAGCATCATGTTGGTTCATGAGAAAAATTCAGAATCTACAGTCAGGGAATATTTTGGCTGAAGTCACATAATCTCCACCTAGCCAGTCTTAAAACTGTAGCATAGGAGGAGCCGGAGAGCGCTCACATCCTGCCTCCGGGCTTCCCATTAGGCATCAGGTTGGCCACTGTGGGAAACAGGATGTTAGACAGGCCTTTGGTCTGATCCAGCAGAGCTCTTATTATGTTCCCATGTTTATGCTCTTTATAGCTTAATTCAATTAGGCTACTAGAGCAACAGCATGGTGAGGTGCTATGCAGGTTTCAAACTGCACTCAGGGCTGCTAGGACAAAGAAGCAGATGTTGCCCAGCTGTGGACTAAGGGCCATCTAGTGAACTCGTGGCATAAAGTAGGATCTGAACAAGGAACCTCCTGCTTCACGGCTCTACAGCCTATCCTCTACACATTGGGAGGAGGGATGGATGAATCAGCTTTGGTTCTCAGCATTTCTCAAGTTTTCCAATCTTCAGTGCTTTTTTTTTTTTTAATGTTTAGGGGTACTCTCATTTTGACTCAAGAAAATCACCATTTTATAGTTCAAATTGGGAAAAATAAATACAGTAAATGGACAAAAGTACAAAGATTCACAAAATGTTTAGGGGTATGCATACCACCACCCCAGGAAAAAAAGCACCACCAATCTTAAATTTGGTTCTCCACATTTCTGTAGCAATTTGCCCCCTTAAAAAAAAAAATCACAAACTCACCAACGTTTAGTGCAAAGTTCTCCAAATAAATACATATTTGTATGCAGTTTTTTTTACACCTTCTTGCAATCCATTTTCCCCTAACAGAATTCATTTTTGTATGTTCTTTTAGCAAATATATACAGTCTAGGCTAAATAAAAATAATAATAATAATAATAATAATAATAATAATACCTTTATTGTCAATGTACAACCTGTGTACAATGAAATTAACCGAGCCTCCCTCCCCCTCCCCCTCCCCCCTCCCACAAACACTCAGTCTCATTGCACTCTGTGTGCTTGTTGCACAACACACCAACCCCGAAAGTCAGTTGCACTATATTATTTTCTGTTCAGCAGCCTAACAGCCCACGGATAGAAAGTGTTTTTTAGCCTGTTGGTACGACTGATTATACTTCTATCTCTCCTGCCTGAGGGTAGAAGATTAAAGAGGTGCTGGCCGGGGTGTGTATCGTCCCTGAGAATTTTCCTCGCTCTCCTAAGGCAACGATCCCTTGCGATGTCATCTAGTGGGCTCATGATATCATGTGTTGTGTTCACCACCCTCTGTAAAGACTTTCTGTCTATGGCTGTCAAGCCAACGTACCACACTGTGATACAATTTGAGAGGACACTTTCTATTGTAAGAGGAGGTCATCAATTATTGTTTAACATTGTTCTTTCGCAAGACCCTGAGAAAATGGAGTCTCTGTTGAGCCTTCCTAACCACCTGAGTTATATTGTTTTTCCAAGTGAGGTCTTCACTAAGGTAAACTCCCAGGAATTTAAAGGAATTTACCCTACTTGGTTGGAGAATCGCACCACAAAATTCAGAAAAATAGTGTTGATTATTCAAGGATAGTTGTATTTTGGTTTGTGTCTTCTTTATTTGGTAAGTTTCCCTTTAACAGCAAACTGAAATGAATTTCTGCCCCATCTCTGCCTGGAGGTCAGTAGCAATGAGATTTGCTTCTGAGTACAGAGTTGTGCTGTTAGGTTCTCAGTCTGTTAGACACTACACTAAAGCAGCTGATGCACATCATTTGAAATTCAGATCCTTTGTAGTCTGGAAGTAAAGCAGTTCTGCAAAAATGGGGAAGCTTCACCCTTGCAGGTTTTATGCAGAGCCAGGGGTTCCAAGGGAAGGAGGGAGTAGGAAGCAGCCCAGTGCAAAACCCAAGAGTACCTCCTAGCAGCCAGGTGGCTCACTTTTCAAAGAAGGATGTATGCACAGCCTAACTCTAGGCATGTTAAAATTCAATTTCTATAACATTTCCTCATCCTGACCTTCTCGTGCCTATGCATTACTTAAGGCAGCTTGCCATGATTTTGAAATCACTGTATCATATAAAAACGATTCATGCAATTAAAGTGCAGTAAAAATGCAACGGAGAGACATGGGCCAGAGGTAAAATGCAAACTGTAATTAAAACGTCAGGGACTTAGCAGACAAATGCTTGCCAGGGGGGGAAAGCGTATGTTGTTTACTTCAACAGTTTATATACACTGCTGTCTCTAAGAAGTGTACGGTGAAGTCACAAAAGATAAAATCAGTTAAAACTAATCAGAAAATGCCTGCTGAAATTAAAATGCTTTTCACCAAGTGTTGGAAATTCAGCAGAGTTCAACAGGAAGGGGGCCTGTCTGATCTCAGTCTTTCTTTTCTTTTCTTTTCTTAAAGAAAAATAGTTTTCATTAAGGTTTTTTGAGTTACAAAGCAAACAGATAAACAGGGAAATGTGCGTCTATTGTCTCCACTTTCAATGCATAGTCGTTTTCGTAGTTCGTTTACATTTGGTGAGAGACACTTTTGTCATAGACATCTTGCTGTTGGGGGAGAGGAGAGAGATGGGGATATTGTTCTTTTGTTCTGTTGCCTATTACTGGGCTCACAATACTGAAAACATCACTCCTGGAGATGAGCCATGCATCTGAACTATGGGCAACTACTACCAGTGATTGCTAGGGGGGTGGGCCTACTAAGAGGTCAGAGGGGTGTGGCCAATGAGAGGTCACAGGGCGGGGCCAAGTTCTGACTTTCTCCCCATCCTCCTCCCTTGCAAAGATGCTGTGAACTTTGAAGTACTGCCATTTTTTTTTACAAATAATTAACAACTTACTAAACTGAAAAATGTCCAGAAGGGGATCAACCGCTGTCACAATTGCTACTCTGCTGGGAGAAAACCTGTGCAGTTTCAATCTGTTCTGGTTTTCTCCCTATCTTCCTCCATTACAAAGTAGCAGACGGGACACTGATAGCACTACAGTTTTATGAACACTTAGCCAAAAAGTGTTTTATCTTGGTTAAGAAGGGGTTCCCACTGTCACAGTTTCTAGTGTAGATTCAAGACACAATGGCTGTATGTTACTCATATGTAAACGCCACTGGATCCCATGGGGATTGTTCTCTGATAAGTATGTACAGGATTGCAGTCTGACCTGGATAGTCTTAAACAGGCTTCCTCTACCTCGGCCCTCCAGATGCTTTTGGCCTACAACTCCCATGATCCCTAGCTAGCAGGACCAGTGGCCAGGGATGATGGGAATTGTAGTCTCAAAAATCTGGAGGGCCGAGGTTGAGGAAGCCTGGTCTTAAAGGTGCTACACAGGACTGTTAGCAAGCATAAATTTTCAGACCTATGGGAAAATATTACTTCCCCCCACCTTGCTAGGTTATTTGCTTCTTATTCACTTGATTGATTGATTGATTGATTGACATCTTGTTTTCCAGAATGTGTAATAAAATACAGGGGTATTAAGTAGAGTAGACTACAACCTGGGAGGCCAGGGTTAAAAGCCATGAAGCACAGTTTCATGGGCTAGTCACCGTTTCTTAGTTTAACCTACCTCATAGGGTTGTTGTAAGGAAAACATGGGGAAAAGGAGACCCATTAATGCCACCCCAAGTTCCTTGGGGGGGTGAGGTGAAGTAGGTATATACATGAAATACTGGTAAATAAGGACTAATCAACAACAACAACAACAACAACAACAACAACAACAACAACAACAACTGATCTCCAGCCTGCCTGTCCCTGATCTTGAATTGGGGGATGGCAGGTTTGGAATCATAAGGGGAAACCAACTTAAAATCTGGGACACAACCAGGATATTCAGACCTACAGACACTGGATTTTACATATAGGTCCTAAGAAAATGCCAGCTGGGACATGCTTGCCTCTGTATGTGTGCAGGCAAAATGTAATCCACGGTCCTATACTACATAAAGCCTCTGCACACTACAGCCTCATCTGCAGCTTCCTACTTTTGTAACCTCGTTTTCAGCTTGCCAAAATGTTTCATAGTATTTCATCCTCACAACAGCCCTGTGAGGTAGGTCACAGTACAACTTTAGCAATACAACAAAGAGAACAGTACTCCCACCTTAAAGACCAAAAAGTGTATTACAGCATAAGTCATTAAAAAGATGAAGGTAAAGGACCCCTGGATGGTTAGGTCCAGTCAAAGGTGACTATGGGGCGCTCATCTCGCTTTCAGGCCGAGGGAGCCGGCGTTTGTCCACAGACAGCTTTCCGGGTCATGTGCCCAGCAGGACTAAATCACTTCTGGTGCAATGGGACACTGTGACAAGTGCCAGAGTGCATGGAAATGCCGTTTACCTTCCCACCCAGTAGTACCTACCGGTATTTATCTACTTGCACTGGCATGCTTTCGAACTGCTAGGTTGGCAGGAGCTGGGACAGAGCAACGGGAGCTCATCCCGTCACGTGGATTCTGATCAGCAAGCCCAAGAGGCTCAGTGGTTTAGACCACAGCGCCACCCGCTCCCCTATAAAAAAATGTAGCGTTAAGAAGACACTAAATTCAGTAATCTCTTTTGTAGAACAAGGGCTCCATCTAATGGACATAATTTATAAATTCAACTAAAACTAGGCTCAGGGTCAAAAGTATACACAAAATAAGAATTGTATTATTCTTTTTGACTCAAAGTGATCTGAAGTAGGTTGGATATGAGTGAAGTATGAGCAGCTGGAGAGAGACTGCATCCTCAACCCTTTATTGCCCTGTCCCTTTTTAATTCAGGTACGGTATGGTAGGAGCTGCAGTTCAAAACACCAGGCTGCAGAAAGCTATTTTAATCTGTCTTATTTGATTTTTTTCCTCAGTTGAAGTTTTTAACTGATTCCTAGAATTTGTAAAACTGTTTTAGAAGGGTGTGTGTGTGTGTGTGTGTGTGTGTGTGTGTGTGTGTTAGTAGAGACTATAATTGTATAGTTTTATTATAGGTGTTTGTCACCTGGGCTTCCTAGGGAGAGATGGGTTATAAATTTAATAATAAATAAATATATTGTTTTTCTGTGTTTATTGTTGCCCTAATGTTTTAACAAGTTTAATAGAGATTGGAAGCATCCACTTCTGTTTAGTGTTAACTATGGTTTATTGACGCAAGCCATGTTCATTAACCACAGTCTGAAATTTGCCTGTTTCAATAAACCATTGTTAACATTGTTAACAATCTGTGGAACACTTTTTGGGCAGCACCAGGCATAATGACAACTGGAAACAACTGGAAAAATGGAAACAAATGATTCCAGTGTCCTCACAGCCACAGTGTAAGTCCAAGCTTTGTGCATATAATGTTAAACTATGGGTTAGCATTATGCACAAACACAGTCAGGCTCATAGATATAAATAAACAGCTAGACAGCACACCAGAGTATGGGGAAAAGTAAAACTTAGGCTTGCCAGGTCTCTGTTCCAAATTTAAGCAACAGTCATACAGAAGATGCTGTTTGGGCCACTGGGAGGAAGGAGCAATAGCCACAGACAGTTCAGCTATCTCTGGAGTACAGCAGGGGCTGAGTAGTGCTCATCCAGTACACCAGGGATGGACAACCTGTAGCTCTGTAGCTGTTGTTGGACTCCAGTTCCCATCAGCTCCAGCCAGCATGGCCAATGGTTGTTGTTGATGGGATCTGTAGTCCAGTCATATATTGAGGTCTGCCTTGAGTCTCATCAGGGGGAAAAGCGGGGTATAAATAAATACAGTGGTACCTCTGGTTAAGAACTTAATTCATTCTGGAGGTCCGTTCTTAACCTGAAACTGTTCTTAACCTGAGGTACCACTTTAGCTAATGGGGCCTCCCGCTGCTGCCGGCGCGCAATTTCTGTTCTCATCCTGAGGTAAATTTCTTAACCCGAGGTACTACTTCCGGGTTAGAGGAGTCTGTAACCTGAAGCGTTTGTAACCTGAAGCGTTTGTAACCCGAGGTACCACTGTATTATATTATAATAATTATTCCTCACCCCTCCTACAAGTACTCCTGTTGAGCCTGACCGGTAAAGAATTAAGCCCAGAAGACAAGATGTAATTTGTTCATTTGTTTGTTGGTTGAAAAAAAAGACAAATTCTACTTTACTGTAATATTAAAAACAAACCCAATAGCAAGAATCACAACGAACTTTTATCGATTGGTATTGAATCCATATACAAAAAACACAATTAAAAATAAAAGACACAAGTCCAAAATAGAATGGATTACATGTAAAATAAAATAATAATCAGAATATGCTTTGGGGGGGAAGTATTCCTGAGAAAGGCAATAGCACTATCTGTGCAGTGCCCATTCTATAAAATAGTCTGCTCAGATGCAAATCACACAGAATTTAATAAGACTCCCCACATAAGCATATATAGAAGTGGAACCTAGTTGTAGTGTTACCAGGAATCACAAGGTGGTGCTATTATATAGAATTGCCTAACTTTCACGTTGCTAAATATTGTTAGAGCTTGCAGTTTGCTCTCTTTTTATTTGTCCTTACAATGGGTACCACAGACACACACCCCTACCATTTATTCTCTGCCTTATTTCTTTGAAAACAGCTTTGTCTTAATTGCTTCATATTGAAAACTATAGTGCCATGATCTTACCATCATTAACATGCCTCGTGTTCATATGAAGCAAGGGAAACCGCTGTGGAAGAAAGAGAACTGCAGAATTTCAGGGAGCGAGGCAGCTCAATGACCATAACTGGATCTGGGAGAAATGAGGGATGCCTGGGTAGGAATTTGACCAAGCAACTCTGATCAGTTCCAAACAGAAGTTGTTGCCTGGCCTCCCAGAAATTGTGTCCCGCTTTCTTTTTTCAGGAGACTGAGGCCAATGAAAGCAAGGAAGTTAGGGAAGTATCAGCTGAGAGCATGAATCCAAAGAACAGGGGAGCTAAGATTAAGATAAGATAAGATAAGATAAGATAAGATAAGATAAGATAAGTTAAGATAATCTTTATTGTCATTGTCCCCTTGCGGGAACAACGAAATTACTCCATTGCTCTATCCACTCAGATAAGGCACTCCACATACATTTAAAATAACTACAAAACACTAATTAAAATGATACAATACGATACAATATAACAGGTAAAATAAGATGACTTCAAAGTCCAGACTTTCCATTTAAGGCCGAAATTGCTCTAGAGAAGAAACTGTTCTTGAGACGGCTCGTTCTCGCCTTCATTGTTCTGTATCTCCATCCCGATGGCAGCAGCTCGAAGAAACGGTGACCAGGATGCGATGGATCTCTTGATATGTCTAGTGCTTTTCTGTGGCACCTGGTAATATAGATTTGTTCTAAGGTGGAGAGTGAGCAGCCAATAATGCTCTCTGCTCTTTTAAGAAATAGGCCAAAGGAGCAGGGGAAATCAAGCAAATTCTGGAGGGGTGCGCATGCTGAGCACCTGCTTGCCTCGGCTATGCAGAAGTTTTTAAGGCACTTGCCTGCACTTTTGGAGGAAGTGCACAGATGCAACGGAGCAGCTGGGTGGAACTGGGTGGATATGAATGAGAGCCTTTGATCTCCACCTGCCGCCCCCGGGATGGACGTAGCTGCAAAGAGGAGGAAGTCAAGAAGTGGCAGATGTTGAAAATGAAAATAACGCCTTGCCCGGCTCTTGATCTTTTAATATGCCATTGTTAGACTGCTCAGCAGACAATAAGACAGGAGGAAGGAGGGAGCGAACGTTTTAATTCACCAAGGGTAGCTTTAAAAGGGGCGGGGGGGGGGAGAGAGAGCCGGCCCTACTAAGGGAGAGAAAACAGCGCATATTGCAAGCCCTTCTTGTAACAATATTCAATAGCTGGAATTTAGCTAGGGGATTTTGAAGGGAATAACGCACACTGAAGGGTTCAAACATGAAATAATAATAATAGTAATAATAATAATAATATTTTTTTATTTATACCCCGCCCTTCCCAGCCAAGGCTGGGCTCAGAACAGCTAACATCAATAAAATCACAACAAAACATACAAAACAATCAATTAAAATGCAGGTTAAAATGCGATTTAAAGTTTAAAATGCAGCCCCATTTTTAAGTAGCCCACTAATCAAACCATAAAGGAATGAAACATCAGGGTTAAACTGAAACCAACCCAAAGGCCAGGCAGAACAACCCCCTGCGATGCAGGAATATGCAGCTGTCCCTTACAGGGATCGAACCTGCAACCTTGGTGTTATCAGCACCAAGCTCTAACCAGCGGAGCTATTCCACTTGCAGATTCTCTATCTCTGATCTATGAGTGTCCTTCACAGTTGGGGGTCTGGATCCAAACTCTGGCACCTGGTAAAAGAAGGTCTTTGCTGCAAATGGTAAGAACAGGAGTTCTTGCATAAGCAAAAAGAGCGACCCATGCAGACATTAAAAATGGTCACCACGAAACCCAGAAACGAATGCCATTGTCGTGAAGTATGCAATGTTTTGAATTAAACCCCATCCCTAAGTATTCAGGCACAAAGAAAATCCTGTGTTTTTGTTACCCATGTGTTGATGGCATATTTGTAGGTAAGCTATTCTAAAGATTAAATGTTCCCATTAGTGTTAGCAATTTAGCAGGCACACAGCTATTTCCTCCCCTCTGAAAAAGTGATGCTGCAAGAGCCAAAGTAAATACGTCCGCATGCAACCAGGTTGAAATGCACGTAACTTCAATAAGCCTCAGTTTTAATAGAAGTAAAATACAGCATATAAGGGCTTGGCTGGATTAGCAAAGGAGGGGGGTGTGTGGAATACATAAGATGAGATCCAAAGCACACTTGCAATTTATTACAAAGGAAAGGGGATAATTACTACTTAATATGTGGAATTTTGCACAGAGATGCCTTTAAATTAAGATTATTAAACACATGTGGTACAATTACGCTCATAAAAATAAACCCACGCAGAAAGCAATGTTGTTACTGGGTAATTATATTTATTATTTATAGACATATAATGTTGTTCGGGGTGCTTTATACCAAGTATAAAGACATTCTGAACAGAAAACAAAAAAATCTAGCCTGAGAGGAGTCCCAGATGGGGCTCAGAGGGCGATTTCCAGTAAGCCAAGCCAGTCTTAAGCCTTCAGTAATGAGGCTGTTAGGAATTCCTCAGCATCAGAGGAAATTCCCTGTCTGCCAGGACTATGCCAGCATTTGTTACACAACCCAGGAAGACGACACCTGATGCCGACATTAGTATGTAATGTGAAAAAGACACCTCATGTTTTCACGGTGGAGGGTCTCAAATCGTATCCGCTTTAAAGACCACAGGGAGACTTACAAGGCAACGTGGGAGTTTGGCCCATCAGCAACGCCTCGGCTCATCAGAGTCACAGTTTATCAAGTGGGATTTTAACAGGTACAGTGCCCAAACACAGCTTTTATTTGTAGACTTTATATAATGTTACTGCAGAAGCACACCAAAAGGGCAGGGCAGCCAGGGCACAGTAAAAGCGTACATAGGTAAAGGTAAAGGGACCCCTGACCATTAGGTCCAGTCGTGTCCGACTCTGGGGTTGCGGCGCTCATCTCGCTTTATTGGCAGAGAGCCAGCGTACAGCTTCCAGGTCATGTGGCCAGCATGACTAAGCCGCTTCTGGCGAACCAGAGCAGCGCACGGAAATGCCGTTTACCTTCCCGCCGGAGCGGTTCCTATTTATCTACTTGCACTTTGACGTGCTTTCGAACTGCTAGGTGGGCAGGAGCTGGGACCGAGCAATGGGAGCTCACCCCGTCGCAGGGATTCGAACCGCCGACCTTCTGATCAGCAAGCCCTAGGCTCTGCGGTTTAACCCACAGTGCCACCTGGGTCCCAAAAGCGTACATAGAAGCTGCCAAAACTATACCATGAAGACTCATTTGTGCACCTATCGTGAAAGACATTGGCTGCATAATCTGGTGGGTTAGATAAGCACCTTTATCAGTCCAAGATGTGCTACTACAAAATGACAGGGAGAGTATATCTGGCTGCTTCTTCTGGGGGACAGGACACTGGAGATTTATGAAGTCTCTGTAACGTTTGCTTTAAACAAAACATGCAAGCGGAATATATGTAGAGAAAAGTATTGTTATGAGTTTGTGGGTGCGAGATTCCCACAAACTAAAAGCTAACTAGCTTGACTAATTTCAGAGGGTATGGAAGGTATGGATATGGAGAAATGTCGGAGGGTATGGAGTTATGTGACCCCCCCCAAACCAAGGAGATAAGTAGCTATAGAAGACAGCCCTGTTTAGGGAGGCTTTTAATGTTTAATAGATTATTGTATTTTAATGTTCTGTTGAAAGCCACCCAGAGTGGCTGGGGGAACCCAGCCAGATGGGCGGGGTACCGGTATAAATAATAAATTGTTGTTGTTGTTGTTGTTGTTGTTGTTGTTGTTGTTGTTATTTGAAGGCAGCCCTGTATAGGGAAGGGTTTTTAAAAAATTATTTAATGTTTTACTATGTTTTTTTATATATGTTGGAAGCTGCCCAGAGTGGCTGGGGCAACCCAGTCAGATGGGAGAGGTATAAATAATAACATGATGATGATGATGGAATAGGACATCCCTATTTTCACTGCAAAAACGATGGAGGCTATGAGAGATATATCTCATACATCTGCATGCTTTCATTGCATAAGATAGGTTTTGCTGTTGCGAATGTCACATAAAGTTAACCCTCTTCTGCGTAGGTCCGTTGTTTGTGTTTGGTTGCCAAAATCCTGGCTTTGGAATCAGCATGTCTTTTCCTCACATTAAATTTATTAGGTTGGTAAGAAGCCAGAAAGCACAAGGCTCCATGTTCTCGACTGACCTGTTTTCCGGTACTCTCTGGCAAGACAAAAGCATTAGCCTTAAAAAGATAGCAACGTGTTCGGGCTTCCTGCCTTACAACTCCCTGGGGAGCAGGTTGGTCTTTCATGTGCGCTTTGATGTTTTAAATGAAAGGGCACTTCAATAATAACTTTGCTACTGTAATGGATATGCAAAACTAAGATCCTTGTTATCTGTTTCACTGGATTCAAACTCAAAAGATACGAGCTAAAAAAATCCCAACCCACAGTCCTTTCCCCAATTCCTCGGATCTTTACCCACAATGCTTTGCACTCAATGAATGGCAACAAATCTATTATTTGCAAGCTAACCTCCCTTCTTTTGGCCAGGGTGGAAGTCTGATTAAACACATTGGCAGGTGCATGTGTTGTTGTTGTTGTTGTTGTTGTTGTTGTTGTTGTCATATAATAGATTGTGTCATAGTGAGGACACTGTATTGAAGGATGATAATGAGACACATGTTATTTGTGGCTCTCGAGGCTTTATAAGCAGACAAGACACAATCATCGTTTGAACTGAACAATTACCAGCTTTGCACACATGAAAGAAGAGGAACTTAAGCTGCTATTTTATTTTATTTTATTTTATTTTATTTTATTTTATTTTCCCTATACCCTATTATTTACCCTCAGGGCAATTCACAGAATAAAATCAGAATATAAAACCACAAAATACATAATAAAAATAACAACCCAAGCTAACCACATACATTAGATTTTAGAGGCCATTCATTCAGTGTACAATGCAAAGTGTACAATTCATTCAGTGTACAATGTACAATGTGACAATGCAAAGACTCTAAAGACACCAGGCAGTTTCATATAACAGCCCTCCTGCTTTCGGATTACTCTACATACTTCAGATTGGAGAATGTTACAGAAAGCACATGTCGGCATGGTGTGCACCCTCAGAGATGATACACGTGTGGCACAGTAGATTCTGAGCAGCATGGTGATGATGGAGAGCGATGGAGAATGGAGTTAGCTCTCTTGTCCTCACCTTCACCCATTATAGGTTGGTTAGGGCTGCCATACATCCAGAATTTCCCAGACATAGCCAGGATTCGGCCGCCGGAAACAGCGCCCAGGCAGAAAATGCTTAAATGTCCAGGAAATTCCGGACGTACGGCAACCCATGTCAGAAGTGAAGGCAAATTTCCTTTAAAAAGCCCAACAACTTTTGTGTCCGGACTTTCACTTTTTGAAATATGGCAACCCTAAGGTTGGTTGAATACAGAAGTAGAATGAATAAATAGGGCTTGTTGTATCAGTGGTTTGCAAACAGTATTCCAGGAAGCTCCAATGTTCCTTAGAAGCTCATCAGAAGTTCCAGCATGGTGTAGCAGACCTAGGTGCTGTGAAGAATGGCATTGAGAGCTAAAGGACTCATCTCTTTAAAAATTCCTCTGCCTGCCATTGGACTATCTACTCTGATTCCTAGTGTCAGGCCTGACATGGTCCTCAGCATCCACCAAAGTACACACGTTCAGTCTAACAGAAAGGAATGAGAATTCATTTTTAATTCTGTTTCCCTAGGTTGAAAAGGTGGCTAATGTGGTTTATACAACGTTTTGGCATAAAGATAGGGTAAAACAACAACCACCACTATTCATTACGGTGACTTTCCTGATCTGCTGAGGTTGGATCTGCCTTCGAATCCAAAGGATCAAAGTTCTAGCCTCATCATGTGAGGCCAGCTAGCCCCAGACAGACTGGAGGTCAGAATCGCCCAATGTGGGGCTCAAACCCACAACCCTTAGAGGAAGAGTCTCATGCTGTGCTGACTGAATTAGCCAGCCTCAACAAGGCTGCCTCAGAGAGGTTTATAACCTTCTTTCTATTGAACTATCCTTGCAGCTACCCAGATATAGCGAACCTGTATACCTCAGGCCATATGCACAATAGCTTGCTCCTTTTGGCTGCTGCACCATGTTCAATGTGCCCATATGCAACAACTATCCTTGAAAATCACCCCATAGCAAGGATGAGGATTTGAGATGCTCAAATGTGGTTCCCCAACAACAACGCCCCCACCAAGTGCAAGATGATACGGGCACTATTTCTGATCTCCGTTGATTTAAGCAATACCCCTAACACGCCCTCATAAAAAGGAGTCTAGCAGGCGAGGCTGCTTCGAACCACAAGTGTCAGACATGCACAGGTCACGCTATCAAATTATCTCTGTCATATTGTTCCCGCCTCAAAATGAAATACATACTTTATTTGATGAAAGGAAAACACACCTCGCTACTGAACCGTTAATTGCAAGAGACATTTGAGGGACAGAGAAGAAGCCAAGCTGCCCCTGGAATGCAAACGAAGCGGAGGGGTTTTGCAGGAGACAAAAACGAATTCACGTTCCGTGCCACAGAACACAGACAGCTTCATAAAACGATGGCCGGCAATGCTTCCTTTTATTTTTGTCCTCCAACAAGCCAAACATCCGTATGGCACCATGCTGTTATTTATTAGCAAATGATTGGTGAAGAGGGGGGTTTTGTTTTTTGTTTTTTTTAAAAGAGGAGGTCCATCCCATGGATCCTACAGCAGATGTTTCCTTTGCAGACTGTCAAGTCAGCAGGTGCTGGGCAAGGTGACTAATGCTATGGATTTTATAGTTCCCATGCATGATTTATGGTTGAGGAAAGCTATTAGTCACCATTTTATAAAGCCTCTATAAGAGCAACGTTTTCAGGCCCCGCTGCTGTTGCTTTTAAAGGGGAAAAGTCACAACCCTTGGTAGATTAATAAAAATGATATGGCCGGGGTCAGAAAGCACACACGACTTCTGAGAAATGAGGCGCTATTGAGCTTGTGAATAGAAACGAGAGGTTTAGGTAAGACAGGCTCTCGGGGGGGGGGGGGAATATTGGAGGAACCTAGTAGCCTATGAGCATGGGATGAATGTGGCCCAAGGCTGATTCATCGGCAGCTATCAGAGGTGAGCTAGCGGTCAGAGCCAAGATACACACCAGAGCCAGGAAGGCATCGATACTCTGGCAAGGCTCCAGCCCAAACAGGAAGCCTTTCATAGACATTCCTATCCATGAGGGTCCAATAGCTGGCCTGAGTGGGCAGGGCAAGTCCAGAGCCTGAGAATACATCTGTGCTAGAAAGATTTTCTAAACTGCAGTTCTGATAGCTCACCACATGGGGAAGCCACAAAGAGACATGAAGACATCCTGCTCTGGCACTGCCTGATGCCCCTGAGTAAATCTTTGGCTGAACACACAGATAATCAGCCTACTTTCAGAAAAAAGGACTAAGCGTCGAGAAACTGCTTTCCTTGGGCTAAGATTCTCATCTTAGGAAAGAGAAAGCAGCAGCCAGCAGAACAAAAGGGTGATGGACAGAAACAGTTCCGAGCCAAGCTACTTCTTCATAGACATTTGTTCTGCTCCGTCGAATCGCTGCTTCCAAAATGAATATCAAAATGAGAAAATATTGGGCACAGACCTGCTTGCAAATGATATGGCAGAGCCACTCTCCTTTGCCCGCTACTGTCGTTCATCAAATCGATTTTGTAGGTTTTCGTGGTGCTTCAAAAAACTGCAAAATCTTGTTTGGTCAGAAATTAGACTGTCTGGGATCAATTCACTTAAAGAGCCAACTAGGCATATACCATATTTTTCTGTGTATAACTATTTGGGTTACAGGTAGGTAGCTGAGATGGTCTGCCATAGTCGAAACAAAATAAAAACATTCCTTCCAGTAGCACCTTAGAGACCAACTAAGTTTGTTCCTGGTATGAGCTTTCGTGTGTATGCACACTTCTTCAGATCTGAACCATTCAGTATTCTAAGATAAGATAAGTTATTGTCATTGCACAAGTACAAGCACAACGCTATACAAGTGCAACGAAATTGCATGCCCCCCGTAAAAACAGAAAGAAAGAAAAAACAAAACAAAAAGCAGCACAAAACACACACACACCAAAGAAAGCCACACATACACACACATACACCCATCACAGCTCTCCAAGGTCATATTATCTGGTTACAGCGTTTAAGATGGTTATAGCTCTTGGGTAGAAACTGTTCTTCAATCTATTTGTTCTTGATCTAATTGTTCTATATCTTCTACCCGAAGGCAGTGGTGCAAAGAGGCTATGTCCTGGATGAGATGGATCCTTTAAAATATTGTTAACCTTTTTAAGGCAACGGGAACTGTATAGTTCTTCCAGAGATGGGAGAGGATGACCAATAATATTTGGGGCTGTGGTTATGACCTTCTGAAGTATCTTCTTCTCCCTGGCTGTGCAGCTGGAGAACCAAGCACAAATACAGTATATAAGAATGCTCTCTATGGAGCCTCGGTAGAAGGACACCAGCAGTCTCTCACTCAGATTGTTCTTCTTTAAAAGTCTGAGGAAATAAATTCTCTGCTGGGCCTTCTTTACCAGAGCAGTATTTGTGCTCCAAGTCATACCCTGCTCTATAAGCACTCCCAAAAACTTGAACACAGCCACCCTCTCCACCTGGTCCCCGCCGATATACAGGGGCTGAATATCCACCTTTCCCCCCCTGTAATCCACCACCAGTTCTTTGGTCTTGGCAGTATTTAGAGCCAGATTGTTATCACTACACCAAGCACAGAACTGCTCCAGAACTGCTTTAACTATTTTAAATGCTGTAACCAAATGATATGATCTTTGGGGAGTCGTGATGGATGGTATGTATGTGTATGTGTGGTTGTAAATGTATAAATGCCTGTATGTGGCTGTAAATGTGGGATGGCATTCAATTTCGTTGTACTACGTACAATGACAATAAAGTATCTATCATCTATCTATCTATCTATCTATCTATCTATCTATCTATCATCTATTATTAAGATTATTATTTAGTAAATTTGTATACCGCCTTATACCCGCAGGTCCTTGAGTGGAAGTCCTGACCGAATTTCATTCTAATTTGCACTCTACATACCGGTAGTGACATTAGCTCTAATACTCCTGGGCCACTTTGTAGTACCTCCCTTAGTACAGGCAACCCCCCACTTACATGCGTTCGAGTCATGCATGACCGTGTACACGTGCATCGCTGTGGACCTGGAAGTGGCATCAAAGGGGCAAAAATGTCTCCCCAAAGAGCGCGGAAATAGCAAAAATGGCACAGAAGCAGCATCTAGCCATCCCACAAGCCTTTGCAGGACAGTCCCAGGAGCCGTTGCAGTGAGCACTGAGACTTGTAGAGTTTGAGCAAGGAGGATTGGAGGAAGTCTGGTAAGTGTTGCTGGTTTTTTAAAGGGGTTTTCCAGGGTTTCCAGAGGTTTAGAGGCTGTTTGCAGGCTTTTTCAATGGTGTTCCCAATATCCACGATTTCACTTAAATGCATGTGGTGCCTCAGAACCTAACCTCAATGTAAACTGGGAGTTGCCTGCCCACATATGTGCAAATGTATCTGCCCAATCACAGTACAGTGGTACCTCTGGATGCGAACGGGATCCGTTCCGGAGCCCTGTTCGCATCATGAGCAGCGTGTATGCTGAAGTGTGCATGGTACCGCACATTTCCCCGTTGGGAAATATCAACTGCCGAGTGAGGAGGAATTCAGGTGGTGTAAATGTCACGGGAGGGGGGGGAGTGTACCTCTCCTTCATTGCTATGACCCTGATCAAATCCACTTCTATATCGTACTGCCTTTACCTTTGAACAAAATTATGGGTGAGCCTATCACAGACCTTCTGTTTGATCCTACAACTTGAGGTGCCATGAACCTCTGTGTTGTTTCTACATACAAATAGAAGTTCATTTTCGTTAGAAGTTTTCTATTCTGTAACGGAGAAGCTCAGCCTATGAGCCTATTTGTTTTCAAGGAGATATGATTTGTCACTTGCAGGAGGGGTAGGTGGGGAGAGAGAAAGACTCTCTCAGTTGTATGGATACAACATAAACTACTGTAGGCAAAAGACAGATTGCAGAACTGGGGCTACAAATACTTCAATACGCAGCCTGCCTTTTGAACAGTTGTTATTTTACTGGATGCTGCCCCACCTGATGGATTATGGCACTGATGTATTAACCAAAAATTAAACCACACTCCTGGGAGGAGATCTGCTGACCTACAAAAAATGCAAACATGTGTGGATTTTCTATATTTACAAGGTTCCTACCGTCGATGGATGAATGTGCTTCCTTGAAAACTGAAGATGCTAGTGATGTACACTGCAGGCAACAGAACAGCCTGGCAACATTATTTGTTTGTTTATTTGTTTCATATATTTATATACTGCTTAATACAAAGGGGGAGGGGAAAACCCTCTCGGAGGTTTACAAAACGTATAGCAAACAATGAAAGCATAAACACATTCATCTAAAATACAACCATACCATATGATACAGTAAAAACTTCAGAAAGGCAAAAATACAGCGGCACGTTTATCAACAAATCCTCCACCGGAGCAAATTTTTGTGAATGCTAATGGAACTGAGCAGGAGATGATAGGGAGATGATAGGGATGAATGGGAGATGATATTTCCCATTTACACTTTGTTGTTCAGCAAGGAACAATTTTTGGATGTGTGGATCTCCGGACATTAGCACCGGACCACTTTCCCCATTACTTCCCTACTTCAAACCTATTTCTCCAGTGGAATGTGTGTGTGTGTGTGTGTGTGTGTGTGTGGTGATCACACAGGGTCCCCGGACGTTTCACCGTCTATTGATCCCTGTGCCACCACGCTCTTTCTCCGCTGCCACCAACCAGGCTCTACCTGGTAAAATACTGAGTCCAGTCAGGGTTAACTTGAAACATGAAACTTATGTTTATTTAGTGCAGTTTAACAAGTGTGTGGTTTCATAAACGTTCACAGTTAATTACAGTTATTTGCCTGTCTTCTTTGTTCCTAACTGTTCCTGCCTCCGCTTATCCCACTCACACCCACACCAACCAACAAACTGCCAACTGCCAACCACCCACCCACTTCGAACCTCCCTCAAAACCTCCACAGCAACCACCACAACTCCCCCAGAGTGGGCTTTTATATTCCCTCTGACTCCACCTTCCCCCTCCCTCTGGGTTCTGATTGGGTAACCTGTTTAACTATTTACCTTCCAGCACTCCCCTATGCTAGCATCACATACCGGTACCGTCACAATGTGTATGTGTATGTGTATGTGTAGGGGGGAATGGCATCAGGAGGGAGCTAGAAAAACAGCGGACAAACCACAGGGGAGGAAAGAGTTAAAATAGGCCACTTTCCCTTACATCGAGGTTGCAAAATAATAATAATAATAATAATAATAATAATAATAATAATAATAATAATACAGGTGCATCCCAAATAAACTAGAGTCCTGTCTGAAGAGGTTAAGCCAAAGGCTTTGCTGAAAAGGTTCTGAGCCGGGGTTTGAAGGAAGAGAGAAATAATAACGTGGTGATTAATAAATACTTGACAGAAGTTTTAAGATTAATGCTATGATGTCAGTTTGCACAGCGACACTCCCTTCAGTATCATAACTATTATTTGTTATTAATTACACAGCCCTTTTTTATTATTAAACATTTTTGCTGCTTTCTGGGGAGAAGCAAGTCCCTAATAAGACATCTGGCAAGTCACATTAACAATTCAGAAGTTACCCTACTTACTTGTTATATTCCGTTTAAGGAAGGGAAGGAAGGAAGGAAGGAAGGAAGGAAGGAAGGAAGGAAGGAAGGAAGGAAGGAAAGAAAGAAAGAAAGAAAGAAAGAAAGAAAGAAAGAAAGAAAGAAAGAAAGAAAGAAAGAACCCTCTACACGTATGTGATGTTTCTTTGTAATGGGAGGGGGGAGAAAAAGGGGGGGGAAGTACTCAGAGGCAAAGAAAGGTTGTGTTTGGGAGGTGAAGGAGCAGACTTAAAATGATTTATAAGCTTCTTCTATTGTTCTAAAGGGATTTCTTTGACAGCTCCACTTATAAGTCTCCCTCTGCTCCCTCCAGCTGTCTGCAGACCCTCCCAATTCTCCCACGGCATAAATATATGATAGGAATACATTGTTGCACTTATTCGCGGGCCTTTGTTTCTGAAGCAGATACCGTCAATTGTACTGAACTGCACTTAATTAAGCAGCGGTTTTACGACGTGAGCTGCAAATGCACGGGGGACTGCCACAGGACTCCCAAAATTTACTACCCCACAGCTTCAAGCAGGCAGCGTAGCAATATTATTCATGAGGCAAGAACATATTAAAAGCTGCGACAGCCCCAACGAAAAGAGAGGTAGGAAATTCACAGCTAGGCACCGTAAAAACGCCTCTCCTCAGCGGAGGCCCCCCTTTCCCAACAGGGTCAGCGTTAAAGGTGGTGGCGCTACCCTAGAATTTGTAATCCTCCACTGATAGATTAAGAGGCTAGCCTTTTCTTTTCTTTTTACGGCTTTGAGGTGTGAGGCCTGGTCAGGTGCAGGGTGAGCAAAGCCTTCCCCACCCGCCAGCTGAAAAACTTAAGCACGCTTATATATAGAAAACCATGATGAGGGAGCCACACTAGGTGGTGCTGTTATTACGGCAAACGTACCATTCACTTTCTGCTCTCCTCATCTTTTACAGACCCTCCAAGTGTCCCTGTCTTCCAGGGACAAGCCCAGATTCACAGAAGCCGTCCCAGTTTCTGATTTGATCCCGGAATGTCCCGCTTTTCCTCAGGATATCCGTATTTTCATCGGAGAAATGTTTGATAGTATGCAGTTGTGCGACCAAAGCCAAGGAGATAAGTAACTATACAAGCTTTAGAAGACAACTGAAGGCAGTCCTGTAAAGTTTTATTATGTTTTTATATATGTTGGAAGCGGGCAACCCAGTCAGATGGACGGGGTATAAATACAGTGGTACCTCGGGTTACTGATCAGAAGGTTGGCGGTTCGAATCCCTGCGACGGAGTGAGCTCCCGTTGCTCAGTCCCAGCTCCTGCCCACCTAGCAGTTCAAAAGCATGTCAAAGTGCAAGTAGATAAATAGGAACCGCTCCGGCGGGAAGGTAAACGGCGTTTCCGTGCGCTGCTCTGGTTCGCCAGAAGCGGCTTTGTCATGCTGGCCACATGACCTGGAAGCTGTACGCCGGCTCCCTCAGCCAATAATGCAAGATGAGCGCCGCAACCCCAGAGTCGGACACGACTGGACCAAATGGTCAGGGGTCCCTTTACTTTTACCTTACCTCGGGTTACAGACACTTCAGGTTACAGACTCTGCTAACCCAGAAATATTACCTCTGGTTAAGAACTTTGCTTCAGGATGAGAACAGAAATTGGGCGGCAGCGGCGCAGCGGCAGCGGGAGGCCCCATTAGCTAAAGTGGTGCTTCAGGTTAAGAACGTTTTCAGGTTAAGAACGGACCTCCGGAACGAATTAAGTACGTAACCAGAGGTATCACTGTAATAAAATCATCATCATCATCATCATCATTATTAAATAGGACATCCCTATCTTCATTGGAGAAGTGTTGGAGGGTATGATATTATACCCTCATCTTTTGGGGGAGTGGCTCCTTGGTTAAGTAATTTCCCTCCCATAGCTTAGCACCATCTTTCAGAATGACATCCACACTATTTAAAGTGCAAAAGCAGATGTGGGGGTGCCACACTATTGCAGTGGCAGCTTCCCATACTCTTACTTTGGACTTTGTTGCCTCCATGTTGCCTCGTGTCACCCCTTTTCTGATTTAAGGCTAACAGCACATACCATAGTTACTCCTCACTCTGCTAAATAAGGTCCTGGTATTTACCGTGGTACCATGGTTCTCAAACTTAATCCGTTCCGGAAGTCCGTTCCAGAACCAAAGCGTTTCAAAACCAAGGCGCACTTTCCCATAGAAAGTAATGCAAAATGGATTAATCCGTTCCAGACTTTTAAAAACGACCTCTAAAACAGCAATCTAACATGAATTTTACTATCGAACGAGCCCATTGATCCATAAAATGAAAGCAATAAACAATGTACTGCAGTCACACAATCAATCCGTCAGTAGCTGAGCCGGGTTCCACACAGTCACAAAAACAAAACGAAAAAGCCGCAAAAAACAAAAACACAAAATAAATAGTAAAAGCAGACAGACCTCAGCGTAACACTCAAAACGGAAGTGTGGCACTCAAAACGGAGCACGTTTGGCTTCAGAAAAATGTTCACAAACCAGAACACTTACTTCCAGGTTTACAGTGTTTGGGTTCCAAGTTGTTTGAGTGACCAAGGCATTTGAGAACCAAGGTACCACTGTATTACTTTACTCGTTTCACTGCTCCCTCAAAGATTCATAAAAACACAGCAACAGAAAACTCACTCGGGCCTTCTGCTTCTTAGTACCCACTGCCAAGCTTTTCTTATTGAACAATCGGAGTTAGAAACTACTCCCCCCCCCCTTTTAAGCCAAAATTCTCAGAATTCTTCTCAAGCTACTGTGTCTCAGATGAGGGTGCTTCCAGACAGAGGACATTTCAAGCAGCAAAAGCAACTGTCAATGCCGTGGCCAGAGACCTTCAAGCAACAGGAATTGTGTCGCTGGTCCAAGAGCATTTCCACATGTTGTTCCAAAGAGTAATGGTAGCTGGCAAACAGGAAGTACCTCATTGAAAAGCTACTTCTTGTTGTAGAGATTTAAAGCTCACTTCAGTGTTCTGAGCATGACAGTATCTCTGCCTTCTGTGCTCAGCCTCACAGCCTGCCAGAACTATGTATGTAGTAACTGTGACAGGTATCCTATACTCATGCTACAATTCTCAGCACCTTTAGAATCATAGAATCATAGAGTTGGAAGAGACCACAAGGGCCATCCAGTCCAACCCCCTGCCAAGCAGGAACACCATCAAAGCATTCCTGACAGGTGGCTGTCAAGCCTCTGCTTAAAGACCTCCAAGGAAGGAGACTCCACCACACTCCTTGGCAGCAAATTCCACTGTCGAACAGGTTTTACTGTCAGGAAGTTCTTTCTAATGCTTAGGTGGAATCATCCAAGTCATTGATAAAGATGTTGAATAAGACTGGGCCCAAGACAGAACCCTGTGGCACCCCACCAGACACTTCTCTCCAGGATGAAGAGGAGCCATTGATGAGCACCCTTTGGGTTCGGTCAGTCAGCCAGTTACAAATCCACTGAATGGTAGCATTGTCTAGCCTTAATGAACTACAGTTTCCAGGATCCTTTGGGGAGGGGGGGGAATATGTCCTTTAAAGTTATAGCGTGGATGCAAGCTCACCTGCAAACCTGTTTATATAATTAAACATCTGTGTTAATGGCACAGACCAAAATAACAAGTGTTGTGCAAAACCCTCTTTTCCCTTAATGCCTCCGACTCAGGTTACTGCTTCCACTATACTGCTATGAAACTACAGACCCTCCAAGTGTCCCTGTTTTCCAGGGACAGTCACAGCTTTACAGAAGCTGTCCCAGTTTCTAATTTGATCCGGGAATGTTCCACTTTTCCTTAGGACATCCCTATTTTCATCGGAGAAGTGTTGGAGGCCATGGAGTTATGTGATCCCCAACCCATTGAGATAAGTAACTATACAACCTTTAGAAAACATCTGAAGGCAGCCCTGTATAGGGAAGTGTTTTAATGTTAAGTGTTTTGTTATGTTTTTATATATGTTGGAATAATAATAATAATAATAATAATAATAATAATAATAATAATAATATATATTAATTATACCCCGTCCATCTGGCTGGGTTTCCCCAGCCACTCTAGGCGGCTTCCAACAAAATATTAAAATACAATAGTCCATCAAACATTAAAAGCTTCCCTAAACAGGGCTGCCTTCAGATGTCTTTTAAAAGTCTGGTACGGTAGTTGTTTTTCTCTTTGACATCTGGTGGGAGGGCGTTCCACAGGGCGGGTGCCACTACCGAGAAGGCCCTCTGCCTGGTTCCCTGTAACTTGGCTTCTCGCAGCGAGGGAACCGCCAGAAGGCCCTCGGCGCTGGACCTCAGTGTCTGGGCAGAACGATGGGGGTGGAGACGCTCCTTCAGTTATACTGGAAGCTGCTCAGAGTGGCTGGGCCAACCCAGTCAGATGGGGTGGGGTATAAAGAATCATAAAATCATAGAATTGTAGAGTTAGAAGGGACCCTGAGGAACATCTAGTCCCCTGCAACGCAGGAATATACAGCCATTCCATACAGGGATCAAACCTGCAACCTTGGTGTAACCAAGTGAGATATTGTTGTTGAATAGGACATATGAAATGTTGGAGGGTCTGAAACTCGCCATGAAAGCAGCTGCTGTCTCTGCAAGCCGTGGCTGGAGGTAACTCCATCATGTGTATCAAAATGGCATCAACATGAAGCATCTCATTCTTAACGAAGGCAAATTGTTTGAAGGTGCTGGCTGACAAACTGGCTTTTGATGACTTGCAGCTACCAGACACCTTCTCCACCTGCTGCAGCGAGGGCTGAAAGAAACTATTTGGAGTTTTCATGTAGCCAGCGAAGGCTGGGTAGGAAGGAAACAGCAGCTTTTTAGCATATTGCTGCCTTTGAGGGCAAACCATCTGATGCTGCCTCAGAGCCTAGCCATATCTTTCTAGGATCAGTGATGGCTAACCTTGACACTCCAGATGTTTTGGGACTACAACTCCCATCATCCCTGACCACTGATCCTGTTAGCTAGGGATGATGGGAGTTGTAGTTCCAAAACATCTGGAGTGTCAAGGTTAGCCATCACTGTTCTAGGTGCTGTCGGTTTCCCAGGCTCAACAAGTATATTTGGGAAGATCAGCACCACAGATTTAAAGCACACCAAGCCCACATTCGAAGCACATGACTCCCCCAAAAAAAATAATAATATTGGGAACTGTAGTTTAAGGAGATTGGGAATTGTGAGGGGGAAACAACACATTCCAAGATGCTTTGGGGAAATCGTGTGCTTTAAAAGTGTGTCAGGTGCACTTTAAATGGTGTAGATCTGCTGAGGGAAAGGACGCCTATGGGTGGTATCAGTCTGTCAGTGCAAGGATTTTCAGTTGTGCAACAGAACTTTCCCCCTCATGACCTCTAAATCTGTTATGGGGTTTCTTTACCCCCCCCCCAACCCTCTGGAGCAGAATTGGGGAGGGTGTGGGGCACACATGGAGAAAGGAGAGGCTGGAGGGGAAGTTCTACTGTGCAAGCAGGAATTCTTGCGCTCATGGAACAAGTTGGTAGGACACTGCCCTAGAAGGAAAACGAGTGTAAAGAATAAAAATTAAAAGACTGCCCCCTGAAACTTGCTTGGAAGTAAAAGCATAAAACAAATGTTCTGCAGAATTACCACCGCCACACAAATTTCTAAAGTTCCCCTCCTATGAGAAAGTCTGTTATCGTGGTACCAAGGGTTGACTACAGGTGTGAGGCAGAAACCAAGGATGTGAAGACTCCAGCTCATACAGGCTTAAAGGTATCGTCCCACATCTGGTGGGACGGCGTTCCACAGGGTGGGCGCCACTACCAAGAAGGCCCTCTGCCTTGTTCCCTGTAGCTTCACTTCTTGCAGTGAGGGAACTTCCAGGAGGCCCTCGGAGCTAGACCAGGTGTCCAGGCTGAAGCTTTGAAACACCACCACGGTGGCTGACATCCGGGCCAAAAGGAGCCACGCTTTTTCATCCTTCCCCACGCACGGCATCGAGCTTGTGAAAATTTCAGCAGTAAGGAGTGCAGGAGGAGAGCTGTACCATACATATTCGAAGCAGGAAGATCTTGTGGCAGGCAAATGCCAGAAGCATGAGCTTCCCCTCCCCATCCTATAGGGCACGGAACAGGTTTATGCGCTCCACGCTAGACCTTTACTCAGCAAACTCTGCCCGTTGTACTGAACTGCACTTAATTATGTAGTAGTTTTATGAGGTGCATGGCAATACCTACGGGACTGCTGCAAGGCCCACCAGATTTATGAAGCCTGGACCTCAGGCTGACAGCATAACAAGGCCTGTGAGGTAAACAGCACTCCGTGTCTCATTAGACGGTTTCTTAGCCCTCTATCTCAGGAGTTTTTTGTTTCAGCTTCAAGACTGGCTGCAGACTAAAGGAAGGATCCTTATAAGGGAAAACTAGGAAGAATGGCCAGAACCAGGGCTGTTCTTTAGCCGGAACTCTCCGGAACTCAGTTCTGCCACCTCTCAGGTGGGCGCCATTGCCATTATAAGAGAACAAGGGAGGCGTTCATGGTGAATTCTGGCAACTCTTTTTCTAGGAAAATAGCACTGCCAGAAACTTCAAACTCCCCAAACATTCAAAAGCGATTTTATTCGCTATAAAAGAAACACTGCTAACAGCAGATGCAAAAGATCACACCCTTGTTTTCTGAACGATTTAGGCCAGCATAATCACAGACATGATCAGTAACATAGAGTCGCATCCCCCTCTGATTCGTGAGCATGTATTGAAAAGGGTGGGCAAACTCCAATTCTTTAACCACTTTCGATGTGGTTGAAGAAAGAGTGGCTGAGAAAGCATAGCTAATGCCCATTAAGCACATTCTGCCCCCCCCCCCGCCTCGAAAATTCATAACCTCAGTAGCAACTACGAACCTTTTCTATGCTAATCTCTTCATTGGGGCTGGAACCTCAGCACAGCTGTTTTGTTTTGTTTTCAAAACGGTCGGGTTTATTATGGCAAAAAGCAATATATTTGAGTTGCGAGCAGCCAGCCACCAAAAAATAACCAAAAGAATCATTCCACTCGTCGGCCTTCTTCACCCACATCCTTTGACAGCGCGGGCAGGACTTAGCCACATGGTCCCAGATCGTTTGGGGAAAGAAATATTGCAGGGTTTGGAAGCTGGCCGCACACCCCCACAAGGATGGAAAAACTATCACCGTTGTGTGTTTTTTGTGTTTTTTTACCAACACACACACACACACACACACACACACACACCAACCACCCTACACTTGTGCGGTAGAATACTTTGAATATACACAGATTTTTCAGTTATTGGACCTCTTGGATTTTTAAACCTCTCTGACTCCCAGCCAGACAGCCTCTGCCTGTGTTGAAAGAAGCCATTCTTATGGCCCCCACCCTTTCGTGATTGAAACTAGAGCTTTCCCTTTCCCGGAATAATCGCTTGGCTGAGCCATTCCCCTAATTTTTCACTTTGCAGACGGGCTCCCCCTCCGCCCTCCGCCCCAACCAACCATGGCCCCTTCACATCTCATAAGGGAAATTATGTGGCACGCTGATTGCTGCGCAAGGTTGTGCTGAACCGGGTGCAACAGCTAGGCAGCCCCACAAATTACTGAAATAAAAAGCAACGTTACCACACGTCCAGCAGCAAACAGACCCATTTTTGCCTCTTCCAGCCTAGTGACAAAATGCGAGCAACAGAGACCTGCTGCAGGCTCGAAATGGCCAAGAGATGCACATTTGCTTTCATTCCTTGTTTTACTCCATTATCTGTGATACAGTCATAGAATCATAGAATTGTAGAGTTGGAAAGGACCACAAGGCTCATATATTCCAACCCTCTGCAATCCAGGAATATTTTGCCCAACGTGGGGCTCGAACCCACAACTCTGAGATTAAGAGTCTCAGGCTCTACTGACTGAGCTATCCAGCAGCTAACACTACATCCATTTGCCTAGAAGCAAGGGTGAGGAAGAGATGTATTCAGCTTTCATTATAGCTTAGTCGGTGTCGAGGGGTGTGTGTGTGCTCTGTCCCGTTGGGGTAGTGATAGTGACCCTCACCCATCTTCTGACAGGAAATGCTCAGCGGGGGTCAGTTGGCAGAGGAGTAAGAAATGTCCCTATTTTCATTTGAGGAATGAGACTATGCAAGATAAAAACAGCTCTCCTATACAGCCCTTCACCTGAGGATCACAGGGCGGTTTGCAACACAAAAGCACAAAAATACATAACATAGCAAGAAATAAATCAATTACCACCACGGTTGTTTATTTTGTTTTATTTTTGAAATAATTTTTATTTGATTTTACAAATGTAAATTAGTTACAATACCAAATACATATCCATAAAGTGAGATTTCTCTGAATCTCGGGACTTCCTCCCATCCCCTCCATGTCAACATTTCCAACGGCATATTATTTCATAGTCTATGTTTTGTATATTGTCCATAGTATTTGTTACATTACAAGTGAGATTAAAATCCTGCTAATATTTTCATCTGCTTACAGTGGTCACCTAAATAAATTATAAACTTTTCCCATTCTTTCTTGAAATTCTTGTCTTCTTGGTCTCTTGAGTTTTCCGGTCAATTTTGCCATTTCAGCGTAGTCTAACAGCTTAGTTTGCCATTCTTCTCTGGCAGGGACTCTTTCTTATTTCCATCTCTGGGCTAGTAGCGTCCGTGCTGCTGTTGTCGCATACATAAAGAGTCTTTTCTCGATTATTTAAATAGCCAAAGGCCTGGGAGGAGAGGAATGTTTTTGCCTGGTGCCTAAATATATGCAATGAAGGCACCAAGCAAGCCTCCCTCGGGACACCATTCCACAAATGGGGAGATCATTCCACAAATGGGGAGCCACCACGGAAAAGGCCCTTTCAAATTCAGCAGCATCCCTGGATTGTGGCTCTCAAGCATATAACGTTACACAGCTGAAGTATGTGTTGGTATATACATACAAGTTTCTAGCTGACTACAAAAGCAAAACAAAAAGAATTCACAGGAACCAATGGAAAGTGATCTCAAACACCTTTCAGGAACAGGCAACAGTTAATAAGGGTTAATCTCTCCTTTGCCCAGCCTCACACAGCCATTCCTTCTCAAAATTAACAGAGCAGCCCGGGGAAAGTAATAAAATTTCTTAGCAGCAAAATCAGGGCATTGCCTCTTTAATGTACCAAGTGAAGTTCTGAAAGACAGAGCCCCAATTGTAGCGCTCTCAACTAAACAGGATGGCTGTTTTAACACTGTTCAAACTTATGGTAGCCATTAAACTCTAACCTCACTTCCCATTACAACACTGCACTGCGAACAGCTATTTACTGCTAATTGAACCAGCCAGAAATGATCATAACTCAAAAATGAAAAATTGAGAGGGCAGGGAGGTACCAAAACAAATAAAACAGAATGCCTTTTCAAATGCATTTTGTGCTGTATTTGCAGTTCATCAGGCCTGCGCACGTATGATTAATGGCACAGTTTGAGGGCCAAATGTAATGTATAAACTAACACCAACACAAATGGCAGAAAAAGGAGACGTGAAATTGTATTTCTGCTCACTATTCCACAGGAGACATGTGCTGTTTGTAACTGCAGTTTAAGCTACAAAAGCAGGTGGCACAACAGAAACCAGGTGATTTTTAACCAGCCAAGCCTTCCCATCTTTCCAGCTGAAAATTCTAGTCTATTTCTCAAGCAATAGCACCATAAAAAGGTAACAGGACCCCTGACCGTTAGGTCCAGTCGCGGACGACTCTGGGGTTGCGCGCTCATCTCGTTCTACAGGCCGAGGGAGCCGCCATTTGTCCGCAGACAGCTTCCGGGTCATGTGGCCAGCATGACAAAGCCGCTTCTGGCGAACCAGAGCAGCGCACAGAAATGCCGTTTACCTTCCCGCCGGAGCGGTTCCTATTTGTCTACTTGCACTTTGACATGCTTTCGAACTGCTAGGTGGGCAGGAGCTGGGACCGAGCAATGGGAGCTCACCCCGTCGCGGGGATTCGAACCGCCGACCTTCTGACCTCAAATCTCTGCCCTGTATAGTTTTCAAAAAAAAAGTCTGAAGAACATGCTTTTGTGACTGATAGATTGCCTGCCCTTCTACTAAACAAAGGGAGAAAGTGTGCTCACATTTGGACGAGAGTTAGGGCTCATCCACATTTAACTACGTTTTCTGATCTCGTTCTTCCCTTTTATGAATGCCAGCTCCCACAAACAACTGCATCACTTGATATGCTGGGTGTCCTGCAGATGAAAAGCCTCCTCTCTCAAGTAATACGAGAGGTTGTGGACTCTCCTTCACTGGAGGTTTTTAAGCAGAAGTTGGATGGGCATCTGTCATGGATGCTTTAGTCAAGATTCCTGCATTGCAGGGGGTTGGACTAGATGACCCTCAGGATCCCTTCCAACTCTACAACTCTATGATTCCACGATATTTCAAAATGTGGTTAGTAGATCAACCGTGCACAGCATTTAAAAAATAGCACCAACTCCTTAGCTTTTTTTTTAGTGCAAATCAGTCAATAAAAAAAACAGATATTTCCAAGTTTTTCCCCTACCCCCGCCCTCCAGACCGATCATAAAATAAGCTGTGAATCACGGCAGGAAAAGGGGGTTGCCCCGAGAGTGCGGGATTTTGCATTTCTATTCTAAGTCCAAGCCTGGAAAGAAAAGGAAATTAAAACTTTTTAAAATAGAGCCTTAGCCATGACCCTCTAAGCCAGTGGGGTCGCATTTTTCAGTTTGAGAAACATTGTACCTTCTCTACCCCCCACCCCAATGTATGTACATTTCATGAAAGCATTGCCCTAGGAACCCAAAACTAATCAATCTCATTTAAAAAAAAAAAGTGAGGTAAATAAATTTAATAAAATGCCCTTAGGTCAAACTACTAGTAAAGGATTGTACTCTCTAACCAGTTCACTAGATGTCTATTCATGTATCACATATCATTCAGATTTTCATGGGAATCCGGGTGTGGATAATGACAGATTCCAATTCCACTGAGCCCCACCAACGTAGTTAGGTCCTTTTAAGCTTTACCTTAAAGATGGTGTGTGTGTGTGTGTGTGTGTGGCATAATTATTATTATTATTATTATTATTATTATTATTATTATTATTATTATTTCTTCCATTGTACAGAAGCCACTCATGGAATGTATTTATTTATTTAAATTACTCTAGGGCAGTGTACAGTAGTAGTCTGAATAAAGTGTTTCACACTATATACAGTGGTATCTCAGAAGTCAAACAGAATCCGTTCCAGAAGTCCTTGTTCTCTTATAATGGCAATAGCACCACCTGAGAGGTGTCAGAAATGAGTTCCAGCGAGTTCTGAATGGAAAAAAAACTCATTCTGGGTAAATAAAATGGAGGGTGAAAGCAGTTGCTGCACTAAAGAAAGATACCCCCCATTGTCTCAAGTGTGTGGTTAGTAGCTACAAATACAGTAATGAAAGCAACCCAGTTTTCTATCTCTTCTTTACTTATGCCATTCAATGAAATTAACATTGAGCCAGAAGTGCCCTACTAGGTTCGGTTTTCCATTTCTTACAGACTGAACACTCATCCTATTGCTGTGTGCAGTAGACATAAAACAAAGGCAAACCAAATGGATTTCTCCCATTAGGTCCAGCATTTTTGCAACCTACCACACTACATCCATGGCAGTATCAGGGGGTAGAATGGTAGCTCTCCATTTAATAGGCACAAAGCACTTATGATTCTGTGTTTGAGTATACTCTACTGCAGTGTTTCTCAACCAGTGTGCCTCCAGATGTTTTGGGACTACAACTCCCATCATCCCTCGCTAGCAATACCAGTGGTCAGGGATGATGGGAATTGTAGTCCCAAAACATCTGGAGGCACACTGGTTGGGAAACACTGCTCTACTGTAAAACCAAAGTTTTGAACATACAGGACTCAGCTACATTAGTAAAGAAACAACCATTTGAATGCACTATAAACATGCAACACCAGACGGCGCCAGAGAGCAATACATTTTTATATGCGTTTTTCCATAAGGTTTTTTTTTTTGGTGTTGTTCGTTTGTTTAAACAATCTAATTTTTGACTTATTTATAGCTGGGTTTCCCCTCCCCCTGTGTGTAGATCCACCCACAGTGTGGCCGCATAGTTAGGTTGGTTAAACCCCATTGATTCCAAATGCATGCCCAAATACCCATAGGATTGAAGCCCAACTGGCTATTGCAGTGTGAGCTTTCATAGCCAAAGGCCTACTTTGTTAGATTTTAAGTTAATTTCAGGTTTCACACAGAGCCTCCTTTCAATGCAGTACATTTGCTGAAGAGATCCTTTGGTCACAGAATGATTTTCAGGAAATAAGGCAATTCTGCATGGGAGTTCACCCCCTCTCCGAAGTTTAATAGGAGGTTATTCCCAGTTCTGCTCTCCACAGTGAAATTGATCCAAGTCAGACTAAGCCAGGCCAAGTTGTGGGGTGTTTATTCATGGGAACTCTATTTAGTGATGTAGCTGAAAATTCTGAAATACAGGTGCTCTTTATGACAGTCTCCATAGCCAGACCCACATACACCACACCCTTTCTAAGTCTATACAACAATTATGATTTTTTTAAATATACTTTTGATGACATTCTGGCTTCAATAGCAAGCCAGCTTCTTTCAAACTTCCTATTCTCTCTTGCGTAACATTCAGTCTAGCAGCCTAAAAAAAGCTTGCTCGCTATTTTGTGACACCTGGAATACTGTGTCCAGTTCTGGGTGCCAATATTTAAGAAGGGTATTGACAAGCTGGAACGTCTGCAAAGGAAGGTGACCAAGATGATCAAGGGTCTGGAAACCAAGCCTTGTGAGGAACGGTTGAGGGAGTTGGGTATATTTAGCACGAGAAAGACAAGACTGAGAGGAGATATGATTGCTATGTTCAAATAATTCAAGGGCTGTCACATGGAAGATGGAGCAAGCTTGTTTTCTCCTGCTCTAGAGGGTAGCATCCAAACCAATGGTTCAAGTTACAAGAAAGGAGATTCTGACTAAGCATCAGGAAGAACTTTCTGACAGTAAGCGCTGTTCATCAGTGGAACAGTCCTCAGGAGGTGGTGGGCTCTTCTTCCTTGGAGGTTTTTAAACAGAGGTTGGATGGCCATCTGTCATGGATGCTTTAGCTGAGATTCCTGCATTGCAGGGGGTTGGACTAGATGACCCTTGGGGTCCCTTCCAACTCTACGATTCTATGATTTTTGTTGGTCATTGTAATGGGACTTGGGAATTATTTAGCTCATTGTCAGCCAGTTTTTAAAAAACATTTAGCTCTGCTAAGAAATATGCAGAAATACTGCTTCTTGGGAGAAAAGCAATGACAAACCTAAACAGCATCTTAAAAAGCAGAGACATCACCTTGCCGACAAAGGTCCGTATAGTTAAAGCTATGGTTTTCCCAGTAGTGATGTATGGAAGTGAGAGCTGGACCATAAAGAAGGCTGATCGCCAAAGAATTGATGCTTTTGATTTATGGTGCTGGAGGAGACTCTTGAGAGTCCCATGGACTGCAAGAAGATCAAACCTATCCATTCTGAAGGAAATCAGCCCTGAGTGCTCACTGGAAGGACAGATCCTGAAGCTGAGGCTCCAATACTTTGGCCACCAAATGAGAAGAGAAGACTCCCTGGAAAAGACCCTGATGTTGGGAAAGATGGGGGGCACAAGGAGAAGGGGACGACAGAGGACAAGATGGTTGGACCGTGTTCTAGAAGCTACCAACATGAGTCTGATCAAACTGCGGGAGGCAGTGGAAGACAGGAGTGCCTGGTGTGCTCTGGTCCATAGGGTCACGAAGAGTCGGACACGACTAAATGACTAAACAACAACAACAACAAAGAAATATGCAGCAAGATTTTCTTACTGTAACAACTTGAAGAAGCAAATCCTCTCACCCCCACCTAAAATGCAGTCACGGAAAGCAAGCTGGGGAATATATGTCCCTAATGATGCCTTTTATTTGACTGGCAAACTCCCCGTTTGTACTCCCACACATGAAGCAACACCCTCTGTGCAAGTCAACAAACATTGCCTGGACTTGTGGTACTATAATTTGCCATTCTTGCCAAACCAGAGGAACGTTCTGAGACAGATCACCTGAGACAGAAAAACACTAGAAGCCAACATGCAGAGAAGTTAAAAGTTATTTCTCCACACTCTCCTATGCAGGCACAGGCTGCTTGGAAAGCGTATTTGACATGTGGATGGCATGAATGTGTCAAAATAACTGCACTGTTCGGGTAGGAGAGAGAGAGAGAGAGAGAGAGAGAGAGAGAGAGAGAGAGAGAGAGAGAGAGTCAGAAGGACAGTGAATTATTTTGTTTGGAAGGACTTGCGATCCAAGAAAAAAATATGCATTCTTTAGTTTGAGCTACACAGGAAGAAGGTTTCCCCCCTCCTCCTTTGAACCCCCAATTTATCTTTATTATATGGTCACCCTCCCACGGAAGGAGAAAAGGTGTCCCTGAGTTATTATGGCAGTCCTGGAATTAAGCAGATTTTTATATGTCTCTGAGTGTATTATATATATTCTGCAACATCTGGCTGCAAATGTGTTATTTCCCCGCCCCCTCCCCACACACAGTCCAGGTCGCCCCAACCTGTCTTTCATTTCCACGGTTAAATTTTAGGGTGGAAGAGAACAGACATTTTGTTGCTGCTATTGGTAAGCAATTGGGAATTGGGAAATTTGTGCTCATCTACTGCAAAACACTCAAGAGATCTTGCGCTAGATCTCAGTCTACCTTCTGCCCCCACCCCTGCCCTATGGTAATGAAATACAGAAATTTATTCCCAACAGCCTGAGCTGTAGTAATCTGCCCTGCCATTGTTCCAATAAAAATCTTTAGAGAGACCTATTATTAAATTCCCCAAGCGTATACATGCCTTGGTAACAATACTGGAGATCCCTCTCAGTGTCAAAGTGTGAGTCACACAGCCAAGGCAGGGAACAATGAACTTTGTGTTCTCCCAGGGAAGGTTTGGTACTTTCCCCTGTTAATAAAAGCTTTTTTATGTAATTGCATCCATGCAGTCACTCTAGGGGGTGTGGTTATCATCAGGTAATCTCACCTTGCGGACATGGGAGTCAGTTGGCTTGGTGTCAAAGCTCCATAATCCCTTTGGATGAGCTTAAAATAACTTAATGCACACCTCATGTCATGCTCCGTTGCGCAACCAGCCCAGCAACGTGTCACTCGGATGACTCCTTCTCATCCTGAACTCAGAATGTTACCCTGGCAAAATTCTATTTTAAAGAGGTAATTCTTATTGACATAACATGGAGGTGTCACCCAAGAGCCCTTCTGTGAAAAGAAATCACAGCTTGAGGAGTAACTAAAGAGACTTATAATAACTGACTCTGCATGTGTAGATGCTCAGTGCTGAGCAGATAGTCACTGTGTTTTTTTTATTGTGATTGTGATTGTGATTATTCCCCACCCATTTTGACTGGGTTGCCCAGCCACTTTGGTCAGCTTTCAACACATATACAATGGTACCTCAGGTTACATACGCTTCAGGTTACAGACGCTTCAGGTTACAGACTCTCCTAACCCAGAAATACTACCTCTGGTTAAGAACTTTGCTTCAGGATGAGAACAGAAATCAGGCAGCGGTGGCGCAGCGGCGGCAGGAGGAGGCCCCATTAGCTAAAGTGGTGCTTCAGGTTAAGAACGTTTTCAGGTCAAGAATGGACCTCTGGAACGAATTAAGTACGTAACCAGAGGTACCACTGTAAAAACATAATAACACATCAAACATTAAAAATTTCCTGATACAAGGTTGCCTTCAGATGTCTTCTAAGAGTCAGAAAGTTGCCCATCTGTTTGACATCTGGTGGGAGGGCATTCCACAGGGAGAGTGCCACTACCGAGAAGGCCCTCTGCCTAGTTTCCTAAAGCTTCACTTCTCGCAGTGGGGGAGCCACCAGAAGGCCCTCGGAGCTGGACCTCAGGGTCCGGGCTGAGCGATGGGGTGGAGATGCTCCTTCAAGTATACAGGGCTTTAAAGGTCAGCACCAACACTTTGAATTGTGCTTGCAAACGTACTGGCAGGCAGTGTAGATCCTCTAAGATCTGTTGTTGTATGGTCCCATTGGCCACTCACTGAGGAAAACCAACTTCTCCAACTCTATCCACAGTTAAATACTGAGGTGTATAAAATTATGCCTGTTGTAGAGCAGGGCCTGAACCTCAGGTGCAGTGGCTGAAAGTGGCCCTCCAAATCTTTCTATGTGGCCCTTGGTCGTGCTTCTCAGGCTGGGAGGTGTCCTTAAACTCCAACCATGTCTCTTGCTTTCCTGGATGGTGGGCAGAGATGGTTGGGTCAGTGTTTGTAGAAACTAGACTACTATACCTGAATCATAGCTCAGCTGGTAGAGCATGAGACTCTTAATCTCATGGTTGCGGATTCAAGCCCCACACTGGGCAAAATATTTCTGCACCGCAGGGGGTTGGACTAGATGACCCTCCTGGTCCTTCCAACCCTACAATTCTATGATCCTATACAAGAGTAAAATTTACACTCATTGCTCCACCCTCTTGAGCCCCTGACCTCACTCGCCACTTGCAAGTGGACCCCAGAAGGTTTCTGGAAAGAGATGTGCCTCTTGGGCTGAAAATAGGTTTCTTAGTAACCTAGATAAAGTGGATCGGATAGAAATATGTTTTTTTCTTAATCCCACTGTTATAATACCAGAACCTGAGTTCATCTAATAACACAGTGGTGGTGAATTTGGGACAGACAACAGAGATTATTTATCCACACAGTGCATAGCAGTTTGGAATTTTCTGCCACACTTCTCAGAGTCAAAAGACAAATGACCTTACTCCCAAACTTCCAGAGGCGGTTTCATTTTTGCACCTTCTGCCAAGTCCAGACTCTGCAGCGGCAGATGTCTTTCTGCCTTCGAGCCACCAGGTGGAAGCACTGTTCCATCACAGACATTTTCAAGCCTAGCAAAACAGCCCTCCAACACAACTTATTATTGAGATATTTTCCCACTGGGAAGAATCGTGAAATGGGACATCACAAATTCATAAATCACGTGGAGAAAACCTGGCATTTCATGAGGGAGATGCACCAATATCTGCTTATAGCACAACCATCATAAGATTTGTGACCGTCAGGTATAAATCTGTCCAAAACTCAAAATTCTTCATGAATTTGGGGGTCCGTTTGGAATCAGAGCAATAGCACTGTTCTTTTCATGTATATACAGCAGTAATGACATGTTATTCTGACTCTGCAAGTTCCGTTCTGGATCTTGGAGTTTCATAACAATCCTGTTTACTAATAGGAGTAATTTTTTCATCTTCTGCTAAGGGCGTCACATTTCTTCACTTGAGGCGAGATGTGAAGTGCTGCCTTGCTCTGCTGCTGCCCCCGTCACCTGCCCTGCCTGTGCTGCCGCCTGAACCACTAGTGGAAAAGCAGGGCCGGCACTGGCATTGATTTCAGGTGAGATTGCGCCTATTTCCATTTTCCTGTGATTTCGGTGAGATCTTGCTGAAAATCGGAACAATCCTACCTGAAATCGGCAGTGGGTCAGGCAGGGTGCCCACAGGGATGCTGCCTTGAGGGCTTCTGCCGCCTGAGGCAGCGGCCTCACCCTGCCAAATGGCTGAGCCGGCCCTGACTAAGCTGTTCTCAGGGCTGACCTTCTCTGATCTTTATACTACTGAGCCTGAAAGGTGTACAAGGCAAAGCACGCTTGCTTGGGATTCTCCATCTTTCATTGCCTGCACTGTGTTCTCAGTGTGATAGGTGGCACTCCAGAGCCACTGATACCAAAAAATGATGGTTCAGGCAGCTGCTTAAAAACAGTTGAGTGTGCAAGCAGGTGAGGCCTAGTGCCTCACCTGTTTCCTCTGCTTCCCCCTCATCCATGGATAATAGGTGTAGCCATGTCATTTTAATAAACAGGGTGAGTTTATGTAAATCACTATGATTTGAAATCACTGAGGAAAAGGGCTCATTTAACATTGTTTATTTTAATCGTGTAACTCCTTTGCATAGTTTCTAACCCAGTATATACACAGGTTGTTGTTGTTGCTGCTGCTGTTGTCGTTGTCATTGTCATCGCTGTGATTTAAACCACTGAGTCTCTTGGGCTTGCCGATCGGAAGGTGGGCGGTTCTAATCCCCGTGACAGAGTGAGCTCCCATTGCTCCATCCCAGGTCCTACCAACCTAGCAGTTTAAAAGCACACCAGTGCAAGTAGATAAATAGGTACCGCTGCGGCGGGAAGGTAAACAACATTTCCATGCGCTCTGGTCTCTGTCATGGTAATAATAATAATAATAATAATAATAATAATAATAATAATAATAATTTATTATTTGTACCCCGCCCATCTGGCCGGGTCTCCCCAGCCACTCTGGGCGGCTTCCAACAAATATAAAGATACATTAAAATATCACAGATTAAAAACCTCCCTGAACAGGGCTGCCTTCAGGTGTTTTCTAAAGGTCATGTGGTTGTTTATTGCTTTAACCTCTGATGAGAGGGCGTTCCACAGGGCGGGTGCCACCACCGAGAAGGCCCTCTGCCTGGTTCCCTGTAGCTTAGCTTCTCGCAGCGAGGGAACCGCCAGAAGGCCCTCGGCGCTGGATCTCAGTGTCCGGGCTGAACGGTGGGGGTGGAGACGCTCCTTCAGGTATACAGGACCGAGGCCGTTTCTGGTGTTCTGTTGCATCAGAAGCGGTTTAGTCATGCTGGCCACATGACCCGGAAAGCTGTCTGTGGACAAATGCCGAGCACCCCAACCCCATAGTCGCCTTTGACTGGACTTAACCGTCCAGGGGTCCTTTACCTTTACCTTTTACCGTCATCATCAAACAATCCCCTCTGTGGAAAAATGCCCTGGCACAGAAAACCAGCTGGATTTTTTCTCCGTGGTCTTTTCTTCACAGGATGCTGCTTACATGGAAGGAGCACTGTTCGAAAGTGGCAACTTCCACCCATAATCTGGAATTGTAGACTCCTTTCTGTTATGGGCAGAAACCCAATCTGAAGTGTTCTGATTTTGTTCTTAGCTATTCCGTCTGGAAACTGGACAGGAACTCTTAAGACAGAACATCAGGAGGAAACTCCCAACTCCACCCAGATGCCATGGAGCCTACTGGCTAAACAATAGCTTTATTCAAGTATTCTACTTCCACCCAGTAGACCCAGGACCCAGGTGGCGCTGTGGGTTAAACCACAGAGCCTAGGGCTTGCTGATCAGAAGGTCGGCGGTTCGAATCCCTGCGACGGGGTGAGCTCCCGTTGCTCGGTCCCAGCTCCTGCCCACCTAGCAGTTCGAAAGCACGTCAAAGTGCAAGTAGATAAATAGGAACCGCTGCAGCGGGAAGGTAAACGGCATTTCCGTGCGCTGCTCTGGTTCGCCAGAAGAGGCTTAGTCATGCTGGCCACATGACCTGGAAGCTGTACGCTGGCTCTCGGTCAATAAAGCGAGATGAGCGCCGCAACCAAAGAGTCGGACACGACTGGACCTAATGGTCAGGGGTCCCTTTACCTTTACCTTTACTTCCACCTTTAATCAAGGTGTGAGGGAGCAAAAAAATTAGATGAGTTTTCTGACTCCTCCCACCACAATTTCTCCTCCACAAGTTGGAGGAATAGCTTCTGGGGAGGGGAGTCAGCTTTACCCATTTAGGCTCCCACCGCATGATTCAGAACCCTGGAAACTCAAGAGTTCTACATCATATAGGGAATTTCTATGAACAGAGAAGTCTACTAACCACAGAGGTCATGGTTTCTTTCTTAGAAGCCACAAACTTCTCTCCACCCAGTTCCATTAACAACAACAGGAACACAACACAATAACTAATGGCAGAGGTGTCATTGGCTTCAATCGACAGAAGGAAAGGCTAAGTCCAAAGAACGAAATTCTCGTCCTCCTTCTTTCCAGCTCTTTCTACACAGGCTATTATGGGAGTTTCCAAATGCCTCAGTAAAGTGCTCTGTGTTCTCTTCAGTTACAGTGCAAGGCCATGTGTATATTCTCAAGAGTGGCCTTGCTGTTGTTGTTTAGTCGTTTAGTCATGTCCGACTCTTCGTGACCCCATGGACTAGAGCACGCCAGGCACTCCACTGCCTCTTCCACTGCCTCCTGCAGTTTGGTCAGACTCATGTTGGTAGCTTCAAGAACACTGTCCAACCATCTCGTCCTCTGCCGTCCCCTTCTCCTTGTGCCCTCCATCTTTCCCAACATCAGGGTCTTTTCCAGGTAGTCTTCTCTTCTCATGAGGTGGCCAAAGTATTGGAGCCTCAGCTTCAGGATCTGTCCTTCCAGTGAGCACTCAGGGCTGATTTCCTTCAGAATGGATAGGTTTGATCTTCTTGCAGTCCGTGGGACTCTCAAGAGTCTCCTCCAGCACCATAATTCAAAAGCATAAATTCTTCGGTGATCAGCCTTCTTTATGGTCCAGCTCTCACTTCCATACAACACTACTGGGAAAACCATAGCTTTAACTATACGGACCTTTGTCGGCAAGGTGATGTCTCTAAGTGGTGCTTACTCCTGGGTAACTGTGTGCAGGAGTGCATCCTTAGTCTCGCTCACCACCCTAAAAGCTGTTCAGTTTCTCCATTTTTAATTCCAAAGTTCTCGAACTCCATGCCCATTTCCACTAGCAACATACGGTTCAGCAGACTGCTAAAATGTGGGGAAATACAGCAAAGCCCCTAATTTAGTTCCCACCACTCCTTCAATGCACTATATAGCCACATGCTCATCCATTTGCCACCCTTTGAGGCCGTTCAGGTGCTGACAAAATGGGGAGGCTGGGCAGCGTAGGAGAGGAACTCTTGCTAATGAATGAGAGGCCCTGCCATTGCCAGCATTTTTAGCATAGCTGAAACCATCTCCAAAGCCAAGCCTTGGCTGAGGGCTCTGTGTGCACATTTCTTCCTCCCTTGTGCTGGCAGGGAATACACCTGGCACAGGTACTCGTCCCGGGCCCACATATTTCAGCCTTTCCCAACCTGGCGACCTTGAAATGCCTTTGGACTAGAACTCCCATCAACCCCAGCCAGTATGGCCAATGGCCAGGGATGATAAGAGTTGCAGTCCAAAACCTCTGGATGTCACAAGGTTGGGAGAGACGGGCAAAGGAATTGTCTCGGGTGAGGGGAGCAGTGAACTGAAGTTGCTTCCCCTCAGCCAATCTGTCAGATGACTATAGAGAGGCCATCTTCATTTCTTCTCTTGTCTTATGCCTCCCTTTGGAATGAATTCTTTGTGAGGTTTCCGCTGGTTCTCTAGGCTACATAAAAAAGGTAAAGGTAAAGGACCCCTGGATGGTTAAGTCCAGTCAAAGGCGACTATGGAGTTGCAGTGCTCATCTCACTTTCAGGCTGAGGGAGCTGATGTTTGTCCACAGACGGCTTTCCAGGTCATGTGGCCAGCATAACTAAACCACTTCTGGCGCAACAAAACACCGTGATGGAAACCAGAGTGCAAAGAAACACCGTTTACCTTCCCACCACAGTGGTACCTATTTATCTACTTGCACTGGTGTGCTTTTGAAGGTAAACGGCATTTCCGTGTGCTGCTCTGGTTTGCCAGAAGCGGCTTAGTCATACTGGCCACATGACCTGGAAGCTGTACGCCGGCTCCCTCGGCCAATAATGCGAGATGAGCGCCGCAACCCCAGAGTCGGACACGACTGGACCTAATGGTCAGGGGTCCCTTTACCTTTACCTTACAGCTACATTCTTGGAGCAGGTACTACTTAACTCAATGGAACATCCTTCTGAACAGACATGCATAAGACCATAAAAGTGCCCAACTTGTCTTAGGCTGGGTCATGCCAAATCATTGTTGCAACAGCACTGATCTTTGAACAGAATCCAGTGCCTTTTCAGGGAGCTCAGATGTCAGGTGCCTCCTTGGTCTAGCATTGCTTCCTTAGTAACAATCAGGTATCATAGGATTTTAATATGTGGTTGGGGTTTTTTCCATGTTTCCCTTAGATTGAGTCATTTAATTGCTAGTAATTTCATGACGAAGTGCATTCGCCAATATGTTACAAGCTTGTTTTGCTTTCAGATTAGATTCTCCCATTTTAACATAGAAAAAGGGGGGGGGTGGAGGTTTGAGAGACACATTGCAGGCAACCAAAGAAGAGTGGAGATGGAAGAATATACAACTTTCCGTGGATCCAGATGAAGGCAACGCCTATGCTCTTCCTTTAGAGAAGCTGGTTGTTGTGTCAGGCAGCTCAACAACTATGGAAAAGCCTGCAGGCAACAACTTACTTGAGCCAAAGGCAAACCGCATGTGTTTAATTGGAGGGAGGATTGCACTCAATTTAATTGAGCGAAAGGGAGGATTCCGGTTGTCGCAGACTGCACACAAATTCTGTCCTCAGACCCGAAAGTGTGCTATTAAGTTACAAGGATTAAAACCTCCAACTGAAGTTGCACTGGTGCCCTCCTACTGAGCAAAAGGGAATGCTTGCTTGTTGAACTATGCCTTCATTTTAAAAAAAAACCCAAATGAATCCATTCGCTCTAGACTGGCCATGTGACCAGAGGCAACATTCCATAAAGTGAGATCACCTGTAAGGATTTGGTCAGTGTAATGCTAGATGGTTACATGATGCATCAAAATGCACGAGTGTGTGTGTGTGTGTGTGTGTGTGTGTGTGTGTGTGTGTGTGTGTGTTCTAGCAAATTCACAGCCTTTGGGGAGCGGGCATGTTACTGAGCAGTAAGTTGCAGGCCTTCTAATTGTATCACAATGGGCCTGAGCAGATCAAGCACTCTTGATGGGCTACCATTAGTTTTAGCCGCTCACTTTTATGTTGTTGTTGTTGTTTAGTCATTTAGTCGTGTCCGACTCTTCGTGACCCCATGGACCAGAGCACGCCAGGCGCTCCTGTCTTCCCTTGCCTCCCGCGGTTTGGTCAGACTCATGTTGGTAGCTTCTAGAACACTGTCCAACCATCTTGTCCTCTATCATCTCCTTCTCCTTGTGCCCTCCATCTTTCCCAACATCAGGGTCTTTTCCAGGGAGTCTTCTCTTCTCATGAGGTGGCCAAAGTATTGGAGCCTCAGCTTCAGAATCTGTCCTTCCAGTGAGCACTCAGGGCTGATTTCCTTCAGAATGGATAGGTTTGATCTTCTTGCAGTCCATGGGACTCTCAAGAGTCTCCTCCAGCACCATAATTCAAAAGCATCAATTCTTCGGCGATCAGCCTTCTTTATGGTCCAGCTCTCACTTCCATACATCACTACTGGGAAAACCATAGCTTTAACTATAAGGGCCTTACTCACTTTCATAGCAAGCCCAAATAGCATAAGAACAGGCTGCTGAGTGCTTAAGGAGGGCTGGAAATACTTTTGTTTTTGTTTTTTACTCTAAAATCAATGAGCAATTTTAGCTAAACTTAAGTTTACATCAGTGTTGGAGCCTCATAATGAGCAGTCAGTGGCCGCAAGCAGCAACTTATATAGGATATATACACACACACAAGGAAAGAGCTGGCTATCCGACTATAATAATACAAAATATAGCTGCTGGAATACAGCTTCAAACTGTGAGGTCAATGTGGTATCTGGAATGTGGATACAGATGCATAGATATGAAAATAAACATATAGTTACATTTGTGGTGGAAGTGAAATTCTCTCTTAAAAGAGGCATATTCAACTATTTACATTCATTTCCAAGAAACGTAGGAATTTTTCAATATTGAAGTGCACTATCAAGTAACTTGCGGCTTCCCACTCATCCAGAATGTAGCCCCTTATAGGGAAATCAATCTTTCCCCCAAAATGAGAGCAGTTCAGCATGCATAATTATATATAGCCCATATTCATATCTCTGGGGCTGTTATCAAATTCCAGCAAAGAGTGTGACCCTGGCCTAGGTCTGGTAGAATGTAACTACTAGCAATATGAAGATCTATCTCCATATTCATGAAGCTTAATCGAGTCTGGAGGAGCATCGCAATGAGGGTGGGCATCTGTAACCTGAGCATGCAGATCTCCCTGCTAGAACAAAGTGGTCAGCTCTTTCCATTTGCAGCAGGGTCACCCAAGTGTCAAGGCTCTTTGTTAGAGTTAGATATTTTCAGACATGTGGCCACTTTTATATACTGCAACATTGGTAGAAAGAGGAACGCATTGCATATCTCCAGGCATCATGAAGTTCTTCCATGTTTCAAGGTGATATGAGGCCTGGTAACCTCCATGCTCATGTGGGTTAAACCACAGACCCTAGGGCTTGCTGATCAGAAGGTCGGCAGTTCGAATCCCTGCGACGGGGTGAGCTCCCGTTGCTCGGTCCCAGCTCCTGCCCACCTAGCAGTTCAAAAGCACGTCAAAGTGCAAGTAGATAAATAGGAACCGCTCCGGCGGGAAGGTAAACGGCGTTTCCATGCGCTGCTCTGGTTTGCCAGAAGCGGCTTTGTCATGCTGGCCACGTGATCTGGAAGCTGTACGCCGGCTCTTGGCCAATAAAGCGAGATGAGCGCCGCAACCCCAGAGGCGGACACGACTGGACCAAATGGTCAGGGGTCCCTTTACCTTTTAACCTCCATGCTTTCCATGATTAAGAAATCAAGATTTATTGGATTCCCACAAATTCATATTTTTATTATTTTTATTAATTACCCACCCTTCACCCTAATGTCCAGAGTGGGTTACGACAATTAAAACACAATGTTAAAACTAGATTAAAACAGCTTACTATTAGAGAAACAACTTGGATCATAAAAAATACGCAACTTGGGTGTCAAAAGCCATGGTAAAGAGGCATTCTTCTACACTAGTGGCCAAAATTGTGGAAAGCTTTTGGGGAAAGGGCATTTCTGAGGTTTGATGGCTCATAACACCACTTTTTTGGAGTAATACCATAAAATTATATATCAATGGAAAGATAATTTAATGAAGAATGTAATGCAACAAGGTTTGTTCAGTTATCTGTATTCTATAAAAGGTTATTGCCAAATAACCAGAAAAAGGAAGCACAACTTGCTCAGGTTGATATGCAGTAGCTTTTCTTCATTTGAATGTAGCCAATGAGCATGAGTGTTTAGAGAGCCAATCAGGTGTCATCTTGTTTTGGCAATGATTCAGTCAGGTCACAGTAGGATTCAGCTATTGATGTTATGTACTGGAGCTGAGAGGAGGACATTTGTCAGTGTGTTATGTGATTGCTATCAAGTTGGTTGGGCTTTTTTGTGTTCTTTCATTTAGTGAGCTTGGAAAACGTAATAAAATAAAGAAATGGTGCAAAAAAAGTGGTGCTGTGAGCCATCAAACCTCGGAAATACACTTTTCCCAAAAGGTTTCCACAATTTTGGCCACTAGTGTACGTTGGGGTAAAAAGAACAATGATATGAAGTGTTCTGTACATTGACCAACTGAACTTCTCTAGATTGATTGTTACTATATTTTAACACATAATAATCTATTTATATACATACTGTACCTGAAGAAATATTCATGGGTCTCCTAAGAAGGGAGGTTTTCTGAAAATGTAAAATTTACATGCAGACAGATCAGAAGCAATGTGGGCTCTGAGTTGCTAGGCAGATTATTCTCATCCACATGCCTTTGGGTTCTTAAAGCATGTGCCCTTTTCTAGCTGCTTTACATGGTGCCACTTTAGTCTACTGGGAGATTGTCTATACCTGGTGCTCATCATGCATCTTGGAGAGAGATGAAGATAGGAGTAGGTGATTATTTCAATTATCCCTGTTGCACAAAGATAGGCTATGTTGTCATTCCCTGTTTATAAATGGGAAACGTCTGTAATTAACGATTGAAATAGGTGATTAGGAAGCTTCTCATTGACTGAATATACAGATACTGTATATCACCACGCCAGCACTGAACTTTAATAAACTTTAATGAAACTCCTTAAAACGGGGCCGGGACCTTCCAGATGTTGTTGGACTCCAAATTCCATCAGTCACAGCCTGCATAGCCAATGGTCAAGGATGATGGGAGATGGTCCTACAACACCTGGAGGGATATAGGTTGACCAGTCTTGCTTTGAATGGTTTTTTCACTCCTTCCCAAGAAAGTCACCATTCATAATTCTAATTTGCTATAAGCAAGAATTGAGTAACATACTGCACTGGGGGAGGTTAGGAGTGGGGGATAGTCTCAGGTGTCAAGAGTTTGACCTTAATCAATTCATTAACTATTTGTCTAGACAAAAAAGTCTATGGGAAATAGATGCTAGATGACTGTAAGTAAATGACCTACAAAAGCCAGATTCTGAATCCTCTCCACAAATTAAAGTATTGTCATTAAAAGATTATACAAATACAGTGATACCTTGGTTTACTAACTTAATCCGTTCCGGAAGTCCGTTCTTAAACCAAAGCGTTCTTAAACCAAGGCGTGCTTTCCAATAATAATAATAATAATAATTTATACCCCACCCAACTGACTGGGTTTCCCCAGCCACTCTGGGCGGCTTCCAACAAAAGATTAAAATACAATAATTCCTCAAATATTCCCATAGCAGCAGGGGACTCAATTTGCAAATGGAACACACACAACAGGAAGCAAAACAAGTTCTGCTTCCAAGGCAAAGTTCACAAACCAAAACACCTACTTCCGGGTTTGCAGCGCTCTTAATCCAATTTCCTCATAAACTAAGCTGTTCTTAAACCAAGGTACCACTGTACACCATTACACTGTCTGATCAACTCATAATACAAGATGCATTCAGAACCATAGTAACAGTTTATTTCAAATTGTGTGCTGCTCACACTAACTCTGCCATGGTTGCAAAACCAACAGGGGGGGGCAAATAGGGAAAAGGTTACAATTCTATTTCTGGCTTACTTTGTAATATTTTTTTCAAGGAAGGAAGGCAGGAAGGCAGGAAGGCAGGAAGGCAGGAAGGCAGGAAGGAAGGAAGGAAGGAAGGAAGGAAGGAAGGAAGGAAGGAAACCTGGAAATATTATGATCGATATCATTTTGACCAAGATCATCAGCATACGGCAGTTGATGTGAGTACAGATCCAGATATCCAGATATCCCTTCTCAGACTTCATTCATCTCATACTCCAAAACTTCAGTAACAAAATCTGGACTAATCAAAACCAAAAATAACAAGTAGGTATTTTGCCTGCTGTCAACACAGGGGAGTCATAGAACCTGGTTCAAGCAAGATCCAAATTCATCCCCACTGCCATCCCAGCATGTGGTATCCCCGGAGCAACAGGATTTTTGTGAGAATCCATGGATTTTTGCCTCGGAAGACACCTGGCCATCCAAATTAGATCTTTCTTACAAAACTGAACACTAATAGCAGAAGTAGCCAGTTAGGAGCTCACAGTCTGGACACAACTCCCAACTTAATCTCACCAGGCCTTACCAAGAATGTTCGTACTGTAAGAAAGCAAATTTCCCACATTTCTATATTCTCTTTTGGGGATTTGTAAGTAATATGCAAATGTATATATTTACGTGCCATACTCTGCCAGAACGGATGTGCTGCAACTGTAAGATGCACTTACTTTTAGTTGTCCTCAACTTCATTGCGAAGCTAGAATAAGGGTTAGGGAACCTGCCCCCATTCCCCCAAGTTGCTAGACCACAACTCCCATCATCCCTGGCCATTGACCATGTTGACTAGGGCTGATTGGAACTGGAGTCCACCAACATCTGTAGGTCCATAGGTTTGCCACCCCAGCGCCAGTCCATTTCTAGACTATGGAGCTCTGCTTAGAGAACATGAAGTTATGGAATGACATAGGAAGCTTCCCTATACAACAGTTGCCATATTCCCTAAAGTGACAAACTGGACAGAGTTGTTGAGCGTTCCCCACCCCCTTTTTTGACAGTGGGGGGCCTTCTGCATGTTACACCCTTCCACTGAGCTATAAAGGTAAAGGGACCCCTGACCGTTAGGTCCAGTCGCGGACGACTCTGGGGTTGTGGCGCTCATCTCGCTCTATAGGCCGAGGGAGCCGGCGTTTGTCCGCAGACAGCTTCCGGGTCATGTGGCCAGCATGACTAAGCTGCTTCTGGCGAACCAGGGCAGTGCACGGAAACGCTGTTTACCTTCCCGCCAGAGCGGTACCTATTTATCTACTTGCACTTTGATGTGCTTTCGAACTGCTAGGTGGGCAGGAGTTGGGACCGGGCAACGGGAGCTCACCCCATTGCGGGGATTTGAACCGCCGACCTTCTGATCGGCAAGCCCAAGAGGCTCAGTGGTTTAGACCACAGCGCCACCTGCGTCCTTACAACTGAGCTATAGCCCCCCCAAATAGACCATAGGGGCACCCAAGAATATAGAAAACTAAAATGATCACACATCAAGCCTTTATTCCTGCAAACTGGAATCTGTTGTGCTGAATATTATTTTGGATCAACTCCCAACAATTGTATGTGGCTCATAGGTAGACACAAGTATACATTCTTCCTACATTACTCGATTGTTATCCTGTGGCGACTTGTGGCAGCACTTGAGTGAATAATGAAGATGAAGAATATGGCGCTGCAAAGAAAATTGAATCATAAAGTCCATGGTGTTTTCCCCTCCCCTTTTGACATGGATTTTAATGGAGTCTGGATTGTCCTCTTTATAAAAGACACAACCATGACAACATGAATCCTGCTTATGCAGGCACTACAGTTGCATTGATTTTTAATGGGATTTAAGTATGTTTCTTTCTTTCTGGGCTGAGGCCTTGGGCGTTTGTTTTAACACACCCGTTGGGTTCGGTGCGTGGCTGGGAGGCTCTTTCCTACCAGCGCCAATTAAAAACAGCAGCAATAAAATGTAATTAAATTTGTATATATTAAATAAAAACAGACGGAAAGCAATCTCCAAGGGAGCACCTGCGTGGATAGTTGTTATGTCAGCACACCGCCCTTCCAAGGCTCTGAAGGGGGAAATGCAAAGCATATTGTTTTAAAATGTCTTGGAGGACATAAAATGCTACCGTTTCTTATTCAGTCCGGTGGTTTACCAGTGTTCAAAGCAGGTTAACAAGCTCTTTTTTTATGTATCAATGATAACTGTGGTTTTCAGAGTGTTTGCAAACTGCTTCACGCAGAATATATCTGTGCAAAATAATTGTGTTTCCTTCCAACCACCGTGGTGAGAGGAGAAGCAACCATCTTACAAGGCAAGGCTACCCAGATAATGTAGTATGTTTACATGTGTTTTAATCAGTTTTGGTTTTAATTATTATTTGAACAGCTGTTTTTAACTGCTTTTGTTAATAATTCTACCGCTTTATTCTTTTTGTAAACCGCTTTGAGGTCCGTCCGTCCCCCCACCTTACAATCAAGCAGGATATACTTTTTTGATGAAATAAATATAAATAAATAAATAAGTTATTCTGCTCGGAGCTGCTAGTGAAGACTTCAGTCGCAGGCCAAAGCATTTCTTGACTAACAGATGCAACAAGGATATTAAAATTTGGGGCAATATTCCATAGAGGAACCTTTACTTTTTTTGAATAAATCCATGCAGGAGCCGATGATATCCTCGCAAGAGTATGGTGGAACAGGCTCAGAACCATGCAGGCATATATATGCACAATATAAAAAATTCAGAGTTACAGCAACATTCACTGTCTCCAACCCCATCGTTCTAACCGAACACTGAGGCCCAGTGCCGAGGGCCTTCTGGCGGTTCCCTTGCTGTGAGAAGCCAAGTTACAGGGAACCAGGCAGATGGCGTTCTCGGTAGTGGCACCCGCCCTGTGGAATGCCCTCCCACCAAATGTCAAAGAGAACAACAACTACCAGACTTTTAGAAGACATCTGAAGGCAGCCCTGTTTAGGGAAGCTTTTAATGTTTGATGGATTATTGTATTTTAATATTTTGTTGGAAGCCGCCCAGAGTGGCTGGGGAAGCCCAGCCAGATGGGCGGGGTATAAATAATAAATTATTATTATTATTATTATTATTATTATTATTATTATTATTACTACGGCAAATTACAAGTTATTCCAGTTGGAGCTGCTAGCAAAGAATTCAATTGCTGCCAACGCATTCCTTTATTGAAAGACACTGCAATTTGAAGGGATAGAGCAATAATCGATTCCTCTTCAGTTTTCTCCAGGCTTCAAATTAAACTTGGAATATGAGCGTGGCCTGGCTCAGCCTGGAGACCTTGCAACACTGAGAGAAAGCGTTTTCCTCACCTCAGACCGTGATATCCGCAGTAACTCCAGCAGTGTGCATCCCATGGGACCACAGAATGTGCATTTGTGGTTCGATTGAGATTATCTATGGTACTGTCCATTATGCATAGTACGTCTAGAGAAAATCACTCTGACATTTTCGTGAAAACAGATGGGTAATTGGCCCATGAGATTGCAACGTAAAATTGTGCTGGGTAGGGAAGTTATGTCTGCAACCCATAAAGTAGCTAGATTTGCCAAGATGGCAGCAGAAATTCACACAAGTAGGCTGGCCGGGTGGGCTATTAATTGGAAATGTAATGAAGCTCAACAGTAGTATCATATATCATCATTGAAGTTTCTGGTGGCTTCCCTCTACACTCGAAATCTGCTTAGTAATATATGCGCATTTTGATATTCTGCAATATTTTTTACAACTCTTTGGATCACACCATAAATTTAAATAAATAGAAGTATTTGAGGCTGCATATATCCAAATGATTTCAGTGGAATTTAAGCACCCTAAAGATCACAGGAGGCCCCATCACTTCTGAATGATAGAGCTGTTAACCTTTTCCAGTATTCACACAGGCTAGGTATATATTAATGGCTTAACATGACAGTGAGGTCATTTCCTCACCTTCTCTGCATTTCAAGTCACATTTGCACATTGCTGTACACATCTGAGAGGGGATGGAGATGTCTTCACCCAACGCCCGTTACCTGTTTGGTTTCCCCATGCCTACAACCCCCTCCAAACTCCTATTTGTGAAGCTGTCATCTGTACATGTGTGTCATCTGTACATGTGCAACATCTGTCTCAAATGTGCACACCTCAGCTTAACCGTGGTGTACATTTTCAAATCAGATGGAAGCTGGTTGAAGGAGAAATTCAGGGGCATACCTAGGGGTTGGCCAAGGGAGACACAAAAATCGCAGCTCTCTACTCTGGCAGCTCGGAGAGAAAACAGTGAGTGGACAGAGGGAGAAAGGGAGGCAGGAAGACAAGCAGACAGACTAACAGAGGAGGAGGAGGGGGAGACCCCATGGAGGAAGTCACTGGTGGAGCACGAAAGGTGGCAAAAAGCAAACTTTTTTAGTTTCTGGTCCATGGTCTCTCCCGGCTTCAGAGGCACCAATACATCTCCTTGCCAAGGGCACAAGGAAACCTAAGTACACCTCTGAAGAAATGTATCCGCCATCAGTATTTCCCAAGAACAAAAGCTGTCGACTTTTGGATTTGAAAATAAGGGATGCCACGAGGGCGGTGCAATGGCACCAAGTAGCCTCGCCACCCTGCGCTCCAGAGGCTGCGCGCAAACGGGAGAGCAAAAGAGCGCGCGCGTAGACGGCAGGCAGGCTGGCTGTCTGGTTGGGCGTGAGGGTCTGGCTGCACAAGGCATGCAAGCTCCGCCCCCAGTCGGTCTCAGACTCCTTATTGGCAGCCGAGCAACGCAGCTGAGGAGCCTCCTTGGTCAGCAGGGAGGGAGAGGAGCTGCTTCCTTTGAAATCCGGGAAATTTAAGGGATATCAACAATCCGGGACAGCAGCGGGAAACGGCATTGGAATAAGGGAAGGTTGACAGCTATGAGATAGATGTGCATTGCAGCTAACAACATGTATCCACAGCTTCAGGCACCAGCTGTGGGAGCGCACTGGAGCCAAAGTAAATGGCAATGTGTACACAGCCCCACACAAGTCTCTATGCACTGGGTAGAATCTGATAATCACAAACGGCTTCAATCTCTGATACGAATTACTATAAAGCAGTGCAATAAAAATGCTACAATGAGTTTTCATATCTTTCCTTTATATCAATCCTTTAAAATCTGTAAGATCAACAGCATAGCACTATAGCGCTCAGTCCATGCTATCTGGGGCTGATGGGAGTTGTACCCCTAAAACATCTGGAGTCTGAGGAACACTGCTGTAGCTTTTTCAGAGGAAAGGGAACAAATTGACAGTATCCATCCAAACCGTGCCTTCAAGTGAGACTGTGAACCTTGCAAAATAATGCTCACATTCCTCAGGAGATCAAGGCTCTTTTCATATATTATTGTCAGACTCAGCTCATATCCTCTCCTTTTTGGAGATTCCCTGGTATGTGGAAATCTGGATCGGGGGGGAGGGGGTGGCAAGGGAGAGTGTGGGAGGGCAGTGATTTAAAGGACAGCTGAAAATTGTCCAAACAACGATGCAGATGAGCCCGAAAATTCACAGCAGAAGTGCTTGGTGGAATGCTTCCCCAAAATTAGGGAGAGACCCCCAAAAAAGATTGCCAACTTTTCAGGAGGCCTCTGTGATCTTCAACAAACACTTGATATGCAGGAACCCCCAGGTAATGCATTTCTTTGGGGCATGGAGATAAGTGTTAACCCCTGCTAATTGCTCTGCCAGATCAAATCAGAAATTGTCCAGCATCCTTCTGCTTCCTAGAATGGTCCAGTAGATGCCTCCAGGCAGCTCACATGCGGGAGATGAAGGCAGCAACCCACCCCAAGACATACCTTCTCTGAAGAGGGAGGGTTTTCTATAGTCATTGTGACTGCTAACAACAGACATCTTTTCCGTGAAATTGCCTAATCCTCTTTGAAAGTTTCTCATGGCCAATTCCAGAAGTTGATATAACAATCTCGGTTTCTCACTTTTTCCAATATTAAGGTGAGTTATCCACATTTCCTTGTGTCTGAGTTTGTTTATTTTTAAAGTCCTGCAAATCCACCAGCATTTTAGTGCAAATTTCGCCGAATATACACATTTTTTTGCAAAAGCAATTTTCTGTAATATCCTGCATTTTTGTATGCCATTTTCATTAATGTATGCACACTTTACCCTTGTCTGTGCATTTTTTGTACACATTGCTTGACTGCAGAACTGCACCGCAAGATTCAGTGAAGCTCAAATTCTGGTTGTGTTTTTGGTTCGTGTGCAAACTACATCCAATTCCCCTCCCATCTCTAATTGTGCATGGTGATAAATATTTTCTTCTCATCTGTTTGTCCTGAATTTCCCGCCAATCAGTTTCACTAGAGGACCCTGCCATCAACTCCCATGAATATTCTCTCCACCACCACTTTTTTCCACACATAATTTCACGAACATCTACCACATTCCCCCATCCCATAACAGTATATTTTTCCTGCACTAAAAAGCTTCCACATAGAGAAGACCCTAATCTAGGGATGAGGAAACCTGTAGCCTTCCACAATTTGATGGACCACAACTCTCATCATCCCTAACCATTGGCCATGCTGGCTGGACTTGGTGGGTGTCCAAGAACATTTGAAAGGCTGCAGGGTAGCCACCCTGCCCTAACCAGATCAAGCTGTTGATCATGTTGAAACCCATGAGAAAGCCCTGTGTCCGTATTCTCCTACTTAGGCAGACATCTCCTTGCCAAGGGTGTAAGGAAACTTTGCAGAAGCAGAATTTAAAAAAGAGTAGAGCTTTTCTGTTCTACGTGCTAGGAGAGCTCTATGGGTGTTTTGCAGGAGCTGGGCCACATTCTCCACTCTCCGCCGCCCCCAAATCACATGATGAAATAATAGCTCACATGTTCTAAGGTGTGCTGCATTTTAAAGGTGCCCAGCGTACTTTTCCCAGCAAGAAACTCCCACAGCAATATTTGGCTGGCATTCTGCATTGTTTCATGTATGTCACCTAATGGTTAATCCAGCCCTGTTGACATCGGGGCAGTTCCCACCCAAGCAAGTGCTTAGAAAATTAGGTCACAGGCCATTTTAAATCATTAACAGAGTTCGTCTGCTCCGAAGCTTCGAGCTCTGTCCTGAACTTTTCGAGCTCAGTTTGTTGCAATTCAAAACAAAAGGAAATGAGGTATAATTGCAGTTCTTCTCGCAGTTACTGTTTCCGTACCTCACCCACCCGCCTGACTGAGACTCTGCACCTCCAGCAGCTGTCTGTCAGGTGGAACTTCAGCAGGTACAACTTCTCCCAGCATAGAGATGCAGTGATGGGGAGGGCTGCACCTGGTGAATTTCTGCAGTGTTAAAGCAAGCCTATACAACCTGCAATCTGTTGAGTGGATGTCAGCTCGCATGCAAGGTGGTATTTTACTGTCTCGAGCGGAAAGGAAGGCCAGGAGGTGTGTCCAACCCTGGATGGGTCACACAAGGAAACAGAGGACACAATCCTGATTTCAGGTTCCCCAGGGGCGTGGTCTACAGGGAGCTGGCTTCAGGCAACAGGCCCATTGGCAGAGTGACTCTGCTTTACAAAGGATGGGTAGCTTCATAAAGAGAGGGGAAGTCTCCAACTAAGAGCAATAAAACGTCAAGACTAGTACTTTGAACTGGGCATAAGCAGCCAGTGCCGTTGCCCCCCACAAAAAAAACCAGTGACCTGCTACATGCTTTTGCCCTGCTCTATGAATAGGGACACAGGTGGCTCTGTGGGTTCAACCACAAAGCCTAGGGCTTGCTGATCAGAAGGTCGGCAGTTCGAATCCCCGTGATGGGGTGAGCTCCTGTTGCTCGGTCCCAGCTCCTGCCAACCCAGCAGTTCGAAAGCACGTCAAAGTGCAAGTAGATAAATAGGCACTGCTCCGGCGGGAAGGTAAACGGCGTTTCCATGCGCTGCTCTGGTTCGCCAGAAGTGGCTTAGTCATGCTGGCCACATGACCCGGAAGCAGTACGCCGGCTCCCTTGGCCAATAAAGCAAGATGAGCACCGCAACCTAGTGGTCAGGGGTCCCTTTACCTATGAATCAGGAAGCAGGCCATAGCAGTAGCCACACAGCTTCCAAGGGCAGCCCCATGCGAAAGTGCCTTGCAGGAGTAGTCAATCCTCAAGTTTGCACAAATTGCAGAGCAACCAGGTGTAACCCTTCTACTCCAAAAATAGGCTGGGGCCTATGCAATAGGTACAGCAGGTAAAACACACTGCTGTACCTGTTTTTCCACGAGCAAAACTGAGCCTAGTAGAAGCCCAAGGCCCTGAACATGCTCTGATGGAGTGAGTGCAGCTCCACCCAAAGCAGGCATCCCAACTCTACCAAAAGCATTTGGATTAACTATATCACCTCCATCTTGTCTCCAATCAGCTTCAATCTGATTAACCGCATCCCTTTGCCCAGGGCTTCATTGAGGATTGAGGCAGCCACACCTAAGATAATCGATAACAAAATATAGAGCTGAGAGTTATTAATAAAGTTAGGGATGGCGGGTACAGGTCTCTCTGTGCTTGCTTTGGTTTTGATGTGTTGCTGTGCACTGTTTGCTGTTTTATAGTCAACTTTTACTAAAGTGTTTTAGTGGGATTCATTGCTTTACCGATGTTTTAGTCAAACTGGCTTTGTGAGGAAAAGGGTGGCATGCCAGTGTTTCGAAACAAGCCTCCAGGAATCTTCCTCCGTGGCCTCATACAGACGGTTCAAAAATATTGGTGGCAATCCAGAATCTTAAGGACTGCATAAGCAATTGCCCTATCTACCCTGCCCAACAAGCCAATTATGCATGTGGTCAAAAAATCAGAGTGTTTTTTTTCAGCTGGAACTCACCGGAACTCAGTTTTGGCACCTCTCAGGTGGGTGCCATTGCCATTCTAAGAGAACAATGGAGGTGCTCATGGTGAGTTCTGGCACCTCTTTTTCTAGAAAAATATCACTGGTGATTATGTAAACGGCTGGACACCCCCTGAGCATATGTTCATACTGGTATAAAGGAATGGTGCCATCTATAATGTCAACAGAGAGCTATTTTCTTCTGCCAGCTATTCTTTCTGGTATCTGAAGAAGTGTGCATGCACATGAAAGCTCATACCAAGAACAAACTTAGTTGGTCTCTAAGGTGCTACTGGAAGGAATGTTTTTAGTTTGTTTTGACTACGGCAGACCAACACGGCTACCTACCTGTAACTTTCTGCCAGTGCCCAGGATGTTCTCTACTCTGTGGCCCTCCCGATGTGGTTAGACTCCATTTCCCCACTAACTGCAGCTGCCATGGACAATTGGTTATGGGTGAAGGAAGCTTTATTTGAACAACATCTGGAGGGCCACAAGTCCCCCATCCCTGTCCTCCACCTTCAGATTTGGAGATGCAGGAAGAAGAGGGACATTCTGGGATCGAATCAGAAGCTGGAATGGCTTTTGTTATTCTGGGACTGTCCCTGTAAAAACGGGACATATGGAGGGCATGCAGGTCTGGCTATGGGCCTGCTAGAGGCCCATCTGTAAAGAAGCTTTGCCAGGCGATGGTGTACATGTGGAGCAAGTGAGGCAGCCGAAAATGAGTGAGCAAGAAGGAGTAAGAACCTGTGTGGCCATATATCTGGGTGGATCATAACAAAAGGGAACGGACGTGGGAGGTGATTTGAAGCAGCTTGCAGACAAACTCATTAGAGGTTATTACCAATAGTAGACTTTGTCTCGCAGCAAAACACCTACAGATCCATAAGCTTTTGGCACGGCACAGTCCCTTCTCATTAGGCCTTATGCTCTTAGGTCACCCGCAGCATGTCTCCTGTTACAATAAAAAATAAAAAAATAAGCTGCTCCTGGATAACATTGCAGCGGCTGTGTCTCAATTTGCATCATAACCACCTGACATTGCATCCTTCTCAGGAAAATGCACCTGACAGACAAAGCGTGCCAGCTCTTGCAACTTCAGCCAGAGCTGTTCTATTTAACATTTATATTAGGAGCTGCAAATCCCACAAAAGGCAGGGAGTTCCCAAACCTACAGTCGTTGTGCTTTGCCAATAAAAGCATTTGGAATCTGGAGCTGAAAGGTTTGCAGACGGTGGCAGAAGACCTGCAAAGGCGTGCAGTGCGCCCTTATTGGCTCAGAGCAAAGGAGGGAAACTAAATGGGTTGGGCTGCGATCCAAAGGACTAGGCAACCAGTTCCATATGACAGGGGGTGGGGAAGGGTGGGCCTTTGGCGTTGTAGTTCTCAAAACAACAGTCCTCTATGCCATGGGTAGGCAAACTAAGGCCCGGGGGCTGGATCGCCTTCTAAATCCGGCCCCCAGACGGTCCGGGAATCAGCCTGTTTTTACATGAGTAGAATGTGTGCTTTTATTTAAAATGCATCTCTGGGTTATTTGTGGGGCATAGGAATTCGTTCATTTTTTTCCTTTTCAAAATATAGTCCGGCCCCCCACAAGGTCTGAGGGACAGTGGACCGGCCCCCTGCTGAAAAAGTTTGCTGACCCCTGCCCTATGAAAAGCACCTCAAGACTGGGGTGGCTTAACAAAAAGCAGTATGTGATATAGCAGAGGAAACTGCTGTTCAGTTCCCTTGTGTGCATAGTTCTTTGAATACAGTCGTACCTTGGTTCTGGAACACCTGGCGACTCCCAAACGCCGCAAACCCGGAAGTGAGTGTTCCGGTTTCTGAATGTTTTTTGGAAGCCAAACATCCAACACGGCTTCTGCGGCTTCCGATTGAGTGCAGGAAGCTCCTGCAGCCAATCGGAAGCCGAGCCTTGGTTTTGGAACGTTTTCAGAAGTCGAATGGACTTCCGGAACGGATTCCGTTTGAGAACCAAGGTATTTGCTACTGGCTCTGTCTGTTTTTTGCATAGATAGACAGACAGACAGAACTGCAAGGCTTTGGACAAAACCTAGAAGCAACCCCATAAGGAATTAGCTAAAAAAAACTTTTTAAGAAAACTGAAAGATTGATGGGGGAGTAGTGAGCCAACTTCCCTTCTCCCTCTCCACCTCTGTGCGCATTATGCAGTCATGACAGACGTGTTCTTGTCTACGGTGAGAGACAGAGCAGTCTGGGAGAAATCCCAGGCTGAACCTGTGAGGATATGACATAAGTACTGCAAGTGCCAGAAAGGTGGTAGCATTTTGGATAAAAGTTCAAAGGGAAAGAATCAGTAGCTTCTCCACCTACACACAATAACAACAACGGGAAAGTCCCCAGTTGAGAGTTAAGCAGAGCCAGGCAGAGGGAAAAGTCCAGAATGGGGGCAGTGCATCGATACTTTGGATTGTTCTGCCCATCTGCACTGAATTGTTGTTATATATATATATATATATATATATATATATATATATATATATATATATATACACATATATATATATATATAGGGACGCAGGTGGCGCTGTGGATTAAACCACTGAGCCTAGGGCTTGCCGATCAGAAGGTCGGCGGTTCGAATCCCTGCGACGGGGTGAGCTCCCGTTGCTCGGTCCCTGCTCCTGCCAACCTAGCAGTTCGAAAGCACGTCAAAGTGCAAGTAGATAAATAGGTACTGCTGCAGCGGGAAGGTAAACGGTGTTTCCGTGTGCTGCTCTGGTTCGCCAGAAGCGGCTTAGTCATGCTGGCCACATGACCTGGAAGCTGTACGCCGGCTCCCTCGGCCAATAATGCAAGATGAGCGCCGCAACCCCAGAGTCGGTCACGACTGGTCAGGGGTCCATATACACACACACACACACACACACACACACACACACACACACATATATATATAAAATCTTCCCATTTTTGTATTGCAAACTGCACTGGGGGTATATGCCTAAGGTGGGGTCTCCATGCCTACAATAAATCATCCCAAATGCCACAGAGCAGACCCACAAAATGCCACAAGGTCTTGATTCATTCCCTGTTGCATAAATCCAGGTTGCAACATTCTTTCGGAGTGAGGTTGCATTCTATTACCAACTTGGAGAACAAGATTTCCAGCAGCTACTCACCAAGAATTTCCTCAGTCCTCTGTTTGAACCTACACAAAAAATTAAGCCTGACAATGTCCCATTAACAAAACCGTCCAACAGCATCCTTGTCCTTTCTATGGTGGGGGGGGGACTATTTCCATTAGCTGTTGTGTTTTTTTTACCATTTGCCTATTAAATCTTTGCCAATGTACAATGACTGCTTTTAAAAAAAACACAACCTATTAGCAGTTACAGGGAGTTTTCTTTTCTTTTTTTAACATAATTAAAATAAATGTCTATAGATATCAAAGTATTTAAGGCTGAAAACTTTTTCCTAATATATTATCTACCATTGCCTGTAAAAGTATTTGCTAATATACATTCTCGTTATCCACCCAAGAGTAGACTAAACACATTCTCCAGGCCTTGATTATCAGCATCGTGTTTCAATTTATAGTTACATGCTTCTCTGGGCCAAGTGAGCCACTACTCAGCAGCATTTACAAGACTCTGCTAAATATGCCTGATAAAAATAACATTGGAAAAGAAAAAGGGAGAGGGGGGACAGAGGTAGTTATGCATGGCAGACTTAAAACCTTAATGGAAGTTGAATTAACAGGGAATTGCATGTCTGCAACACACTCCAAAGAGTTAATGCTCACCTATTCACTAAAAAAATAAATATTTGTACACAGGCTCATCTACTCAAGTCGTACCTTGGAAGTCAAATGGAATCCATTCCAGAAGTCCGTTCAACTTCCAAAGCATTCAAAAACCAAGGCGTGGCTTCCCATTGGCTGCAGGGAGCTCCTGCAGCCAATCGGAAGCCGCAGAAGCCCCGTCAGACATTTGGCTTCCAAAATAACGTTCAGAAACTAGAACAATCACTTCCGGTTTTTGATCATTCGGGAGCCAAAACGTTCGAGAACTAGGCTGTTCGAAAACCAAGGTACGACTATAGTGTCTACTAGGACATTTTGGACTCTAGAGAAGAGGAATTGTTTAGATGATGGCAGTCAGAACTTCACTTGCTTCCAAATATGGATTCCAAAGGCAACCCTGGTGTGGTGTGTTTGGTGGGTCCTCCATCCTGCCAAGTGGGGCCCTGGGCGTCTGCTCCAAAGTCCCACTGAACAGAAGCCCTGCAGGTTCAATCCCAGGCATCTCCATGAAAGACCAGGGAGCAGGGGCAGAGGGAGACTTCAGTCTGAGCCCACAGAAAGCTGCTGCCAGCCTGTAGTCAATACCGGACCAGTTCAGCTAATGGTCCAATTCACTACAAGGCAGCTTGCTAGGAACACAGGAAGCTCGCTTGTACCAATGATCCATCAGACAATGATCCATCTAGCTCAGTTTTGTTGACCCTGACTTGTCAGAAGCTCTCCAAAGTTTCAGGAAGGAGTCCTTCCTGCCCTACTTGAAGACTGAACCTAGAGGCCCTTTCCTTCCTATGCTCTTAGGATGGAAACCTAAGCAGTCCTGTGTAAGCAAGATTTAGCTATGATGAAGGTTGCCAACTTGGTGTCCATGGGCTTTCACTGGTCCACCTGTACAGGTTTCTCCACACTCTGAGCTTTCCTTTAAAATATATATATTAAGTCTCTAGCCCTCCCAGAAAGAAAGTTATGGGACAAATCTGCAAGTACCTTCTAAACAATTTCTGCAAAATACATGTGAGTGTGATGTGGCCACCCTGTTGTTGTTATTAGATAGCAACACCATCAGCGCATGATCTCCACAATCAGGACATAGCTGAATTCCTATGATAAGCATAAAGTTGTCTCTCAAATTTTGTGTTATGCCATGTTCTTCATGGCAGCCATTTTGTGTTAGGCCACACACCCCACGGCAGCCATTTTGTAGCAGCAGCATCCAGCACTGTCCCAAAATTCAAAATGTGGCCATGGGTCCAAAAAAATTGGTGAGCCCTACCATAGAGAGCAAAGTGAATTTAGCTTGTTGAAATCAGTAGCAGCGAACATGCTTACCCTTTGAAGAGAGTTATGGGACACAGCTACAAAATACAGTATTATAAATGCGTTATAACATTGTGATACGAGATGGCGCTGTAGAGCTGAAATCACAACTCAATGATATTTTCAATTGTGAGCTTTACAGCAGTTTTTTGCAGAGCGCATTCAGAGCGTTGTTGTTTTTTAATAGCTGCATAGATCTAGCCATGGTCTCTAGCTCCAATACCTGGGAACATGATGAGAGCATGATGTCCAATCTCCATCTTAGAAGCCATTCACTCTAAATGACTAGAGTTGACAGCAACCTATCAACTGAGGCTACAACCCTGACTCCCCTGTTAAAGTGCTAGGAACCAGTTGCAGCAGTTTATCCAACCCATTTCTCTCCACTGCCACCTCCATTCTTTAGAGAGTTTGGATTTGATATCCCACTTTATCACTACCCAAAGGAGTCTCAAAGCAGCTAACATTCTCCTTTTCCCTTCCTCCCCCACAACAAACACTCTGTGAGGTGAGTGGGGCTGAGAGACTTCAGAGAAGTGTGACTAGCCCAAGGTCACCCAGCAGCTGCATGCGGAGGAGAGGAGACGCGAACCCGGTTCACCAGATTACGAGTCTACCGCTCTTAACCACTACACCACACTAGCTCTTTTCATCCAGTCCCTTCCATCATGAACTGTAGTACTCAGGTGTACTATCCAGCAGGCATGGGAGATTGATGAGGGCAGGTGACAGTAACAACAGCAGCTAAGGACCTAACTACACCAGAGGTTCTTCTTTATTTAATAGTATGTACACTTTGCACTTAACCATTGAGCTGGGAGTGTCCATTGACTCAAAATCATCCTCCCCCATGCTGCTCTTCATGGGGACATTGGGATCTTTTTATATATTGCAACATAGGAGTTGGGTTTTGCAGATCACCATGGAGGAGCAATGATTAAAGATGTTCTGTGTTTCCTTTTGGAAAATGAGGTGCCGTGAAGACTGGAGTCTTTATGGTATATGCTGTATTTTCACATAGATACCACCTGAGCCTATGTCAGGCTTCAGGGAATCTGATCCCTCCCACGGTGGCAGCCAAGAATCAGATAAACAATAAAAGTTCTTACCAAGTAATTTTATTCCATATTCGCAGAGAGACACAAAGGAATGCAGTATTCCTTAGATAATGGCGTTGCTCTAAGTAAAGTCCTACCCCCTACATCTCCCCTGCAACGGCTAATCTGAGCTTTCTGCCTCTGAGCTTTCTGTTTTACTACCCTCAATGCCTGCCTAGTCCTGGGAGAGGGGGGCTCAGGAATGCTCTCCAAAGACACCGAGTCTGTCAGCTGTCATTCCCCCCCCCCCGGGTGTTTCTTCTTCTTGCTGTTCCTCTCCCAATGTTTCCCAGCTTCTCCCCTCTGCAGCATCTGAACTATGTCCTTCTGCAAACCACTGTTCTAAATCTATACTGTCCTCCTGTTCTCAGGAAGGTTCAGGAGAAGGGGGGCACCATTCCTCCTCAGTCCAGCCCCTGACAGCCTATGATAAAGGGGTTCACAGCCTTAACACCCCAGGAGATTCTGGCTTCTCCTGTAGCCTCAACCATTGCTCCCAAATGTTGCTCCCTGACTCTCTGTCCATCCCGCTGCTTCCATAACGCCTAACTGAAATCCCAAAATGCTAACCTAAAACACTGGCATTGTCTTTTTAAAGTAACTCTTAGTTGAGTCCACTCATTTACAGATGAGATTTCCCCATGATCCTTTGTGTTGTCTTAGTGGCTCATCTCCAGGCTATCACCTCAAAAGGAAATTAGCCTGACTTGTTTATTCCCTAGACGTGTCTGACACACAACTTAATACACATGGGTCTTGATTACATTCTAATACATGGGAGTCTGACACACAGTTTTAACACACAAGACTTAATTAAATTCTAACACTAACTTGATCCGGAATTTAGGGTGCCTTGCACCTACCAAGTCATAATACTATTATGTAGTTCTAATAAAGATCAGCCCCATTAATGCTTCTCATCATCATTATATAATTTTTTAAAAAACCTTATGCAATTGACAGCAATGCATTTAGTGTCACGTATCATGCAGCCGTTGGGATCTGGAAATGTAAAAAGTACGGCATATACCGGTAATGTTAAGGGGCCAATGCAGCAACTTTTCAAAGGGAACATCTTTAAAACATCCCTCTTCTCCCAGGCCTTTGGCTAATTTAACAATCTATGACCTTTGAAACTGTGGGAGGCATTGCTTTTGTTTGTTATTATGTTGTGTATTTTTTGTGTTCTTATATTGTAACTTAAGACCCAGGTGGCGCTGTGGGTTAAACCACAGAGCCTAGGGCTTGCTGATCAGAAGGTCGGCGGTTCGAATCCTGCGACGGGGTGAGCTCCCGTTGCTCGGTCCCAGCTCCTGCCCACCTAGCAGTTCGAAAGCACGTCAAAGTGCAAGTAGATAAATAGGTACCGCTTCGGCAGGAAGGTAAACGGTGTTTCCGTGCGCTGCTCTGGTACACCAGAAGCGGCTTTGTCATGCTGGCCACATGACCTGGAAGCTGTACACCGGCTCTCGGCCAATAAAGCGAGATGAGCGCCGCAACCCCAGAGTCAGACACGACTGGACCTAATGGTCAGGGGTCCCTTTACCTTTATTGTAACTTGCCTTGTGAGGGTGGTATAGAAATTTTAACAACAACAAATTACACCAACTCTCTAAACCAGTGGTTCCCAATTAGCTAAGTACCGAGGACCCCCTGTTTTTCAACAGCCAGGCTGTGGACCGCCTACTTTTCGAAATTTCAATATCTCTATGGTAGTTTTTGTTATGTGAATGGTGCCACAGACCCTCCGGGTGGGTTATGAGGACCCCCTGGGGCCTGCAGACCACCAATTGGGACTCACTGATCTAAACTGTAGCTGCTAACACCACTGTGAGTCTTTGAGACCTAATGTATGTCCCTTATGGCTCCACGTGAATAGTTTTCCAACACTCGTCCTACCAGCTTTTTCACAGAACCAACTTAGTTTTAGGAAGCACAAAGTTATGGCATGACAGCTGAATGCAAAACTGTGACAAACCACCCAAGGGAAGGACCCTCTAATACCACAGAGAAACTTAAAGTAAGACAGCTCTTGTAAGACTTGTATAGTCAAAGGCCATTTGACCAACACAGATCCTTGACTCCTACTTTGCTATTAATAGCATCACTATTCATTAAAATACTCCTAGTCCACCTTTCACATTTATCTCAAGGCGGGGTACACCACTTGTCCATAACAACTTGCATCCGATAATAAAAGCAGAGCAATAAATAGCTGCAATCATCTATGGCAGCATAAATCCTCACCGAGGCGGAATTAAAGTCCTGTTGCCTTCATCTTTCTAAGCAAAGACCTACACTGACGAAATTACAATCCAAAAGCGGGGAGGGACAAGCCGTGCAGAAACAGACAGACAGCGCCTGGCAGCAAACCGAGGCCTCGAAAGAGACAGCACAGCTTGCTTCATTTAAACGTGCTTTATCAGGAAATCTGTCTAATTAGAATATCTCAGTCAAAGCACCGGGAATCCTTAATAGCAATAGCTGCATCATGATGGAAGATTGCAATCTCCTTAATTGAGATGCCTTCAGGTAATTTAGTGGCTCTTAATAGCATTTTGGGGTTTATGCGCTGGGCTTTTTTTTTCTTTTTCTTTTTTTGGAATCCTTTCCAAATCCCTTCCCTTTCAATTACCTCACCGCTGCCTACACCTAGCTGCTGTGCTTGTTCAGCCAACTTGTCGCACACAACACAGCTACTGCTGCATTTCCAGGCCAGAGTTCTGAGCTAGGGCTGCTAAGATTGACCCGAAGAACTGGCCTTATCTTGCGCCTTGAACAGCACCTTGATTCGAAGAAATCGGGGGAAGCTTTTCACAGAATGGAGACAGGGTTTATCACCTCCACTGTTATAGGCACAAGAGCACTACTTAGCAAAAGTTGGCAACATTAACCAGCTGGGTGGGAGACAGTAGAGTTGTCAATCTTGTCAACACAACTGCGTCTATGCCTTTGGAGCATTCCAACTCATGCATGGAATAGGTAGAATCATAGAGTTGGAAGAGACCACAAGGGCCATCCAGTCCAACCCCCTGCCAAGCAGGAACACCATCAAAGCATTCCTGACAGGTGGCTGTCAAGCCTCTGCTTAAAGACCTCCAAAGAAGGAGACTCCACCACACTCCTTGGCAGCAAATTCCACTGTCGAACAGCTCTTACTGTCAGGAAGTTCTTCCTAATGTTTAGGTGGAATCTTCTTTCTTGTAGTTTGAATCCATTGCTCCATGTCCGCTTCTCTGGAGCAGCAGAAAACAACCTTTCTCCCTCCTCTATATGACATCCTTTTATATATTTGAACATGGCTATCATATCACCCCTTAACCTTCTCTTCTCCAGGCTAAACATACCCAGCTCCCTAAGCCGTTTAGCCAGAGTAGGTTTAGCCAGAGGTACCTGGACAACAGTTCCCATCATCTCTGACCATTGGCCCTGCTGGTTGTAGTTCAACAATATCTAGAGGACACCTACTTTAGCTCCCACTGGATTAAGCTTTTCCCACTGATTCTGGCATTTGCCAGGGGAACAGACCATATGATCTCCAACTCTCAAGTTCTATGATTCCTGTTCTCTCCACAGCAGAAAAAAAAGTTTCATCTTACTTATTTTTGTTTTAGGGTAATTTCCTGGTAACAGACACGTTCAATGCATCCTATACCTGGGCAGTGATTTTTCAAGAATCTACTCTTTTCACAATTCCTGTTGCATGCCACAAGTTTCCAACCTGCCTTTCTGGGCACGTTCCCCTCACAAGGTAGTTTACCAATCAGAATTCGAGACACATAAATAGAACACAATGGGCGGAACTCAGCATTGCACTAAGATTATCGTTCTGCTTGCCAGATAGAACAATCTTCCCCACACCTTGGTACTGCAGGGAGTTCTGCACTGAGAGGACTCATAGAATCATGGAATTGTATAGCTGGAAGGGACCCCCAGAGTCATCTAGTCCAACCCCCTGCCATGCAGGAATCTCAACTAGTCCTCTTCCACTAGTAAACTGGGTTAGTCGGATCTGGCCCAATAAGAACACAAATCATATAATTATCGCATCCCTTAATTAATAAACAGCAATGGATTAAAAGTGGCACATTGGTCAAGAGGTTTGTTTTGTTTTGTTTTTCATTTTCAAAGGAAATGCTATTGAATAAAACAACATATCTATGATTACAAACAGCTAGAACAACATGTTCCCGCATGCTTTAATCATAGCGACAAATATTAAAATAGTTTTAGAAGAGATCTTGCTTCACCAAAATGTCTAATAAATCGTGACTCGTTGTCTTGATCAAGAGCATCCGGACTCTGAAAAGAAGACGTGTCTGACTTATAGTTTCCATATTAATGCATGCCATGCTCTGGTATTCTGTTGGAATCTTCCGACTGTCCTCTATAATGGTCAAGGGGCGATGGAGTTACAGTCTGGCAACTTCTGGGAGGCGACAGTTTCCCCATCCCTCAGTTAAGTGAAGTAAACAATACTGGTAGCAGTGTAGTGTAGTGAAAAACCTACCCTGGTGCATGATTATATCAGTTATCTATTGAAATAAAGGTTCATACAGATAAGAATAAGCACCATCAACAGCAATATATATATATATATATATTTGCCATAGCGCTTAAAGATATGACACCACAGGAAACTAATTTCCTCAAACTTGAAACCGGTTATTTGCAATCCGACCTGTTTCTGCAAATTGCATCCTTAAACAGCTCCCGTGTTTTTCTCAGCTTTGCTGCCCTTTCCTAATATTTACCACATCAGATTCTTCAAACACCTTAATTCACCAAATATGGGCAGTTTTCAAAGTTACCAGGATTTGCAGGAAGCGAGCAGTCTGCTGTGGTGGCAAAGGAATAACTCACATTCATAAGCCTTCCTGCTCTTCATTCTCGTTGAGGCAATCATTTTATTTCTCAGCAAGACCCCTTTCAGAGTGTAGATGGGCACTCAAATAATTGAATTATTCTTCATGCTGAATTTTTTTTTTTAAATCCCTGCACATAAAAACAAAGCAAATCAGGGGAAAGTTTGTCCTAGTTGTCTAAGTGCAGGGGGGAGCAGCAGCCAATCACATGAGCCCTCACCTGCAGTCGGCAGTCTGTCTCAGTCCCCATAGGACTGCATTAATCCCATAGGTATCATTAGGAAATTTTAGATCCCAAACCTATTGGTCTTGAGGGACACCTCTTCAGATGGGAATGTGTCTTACTTCAACATGTGGTCAGTCCACACACAGTCCACTTACTCTCAGTTGCTAAGAGTGTCATAACTAGATGCTGGAGGGATCTATTGGAAGTGAACATGGACCACTGGTACCAAACAGTACTGTATGGGAAAGAGCTCTACTTGAAAAGCTAACTAACAAATTGAAGTTAACATGGGGACAAACATGGGAGGACACTTTCACCCTGGTGTGGCTCCCAACAAGACATTAACCACACACAAACACCCTGACAGCATACAAATTGGTATGGCTGACCTGACCCAGCAATATGCAACCCCAACACACACACAAAAACACAATGCGACCAACCAACGGCAACCAACTGTGCCCTGTGCCCTCTGGTCTCTCACAGCACCATCATCATCCAGCCTGGACACTGAGGTCCCACCCTGAAGGCCTTCTGGTGGTTCCCTCAGTGTGAGATGTAAAGCTGCAGTGAACCAGGCACAGGGCCTTCTCAGTAGTGGCGCCCTCCTTGTGGAATGCCCTCCTGTCAGATGTCAGATAAACAACTATTTGACTTTTAGAAGACGTCTGAAGGCAGGCCTGTTATGGGAAGTTTTAAATGGTTAAAGTTTTACTGTGTTTTAAATATTTTGTTGGGAGCTGCCCAGAGTGGCTGAGGCAACCCAGTCAGATGGGTGGCATATAATAATTATAATTATAATAGATGATAATAATAAATGATCATAATAGATGATGATAATACCTATTTACATGACGCTGACACAAAAGCTTTGCTCATATACTATGTAAAAGACTGAAATTTTACTGTCTCCCTCTTTCCTCCCCTCTCTCTTCTCAAATCTCTTTTCCCTCAACCCCATATTGCCTAGAATAGTAATGTCTCGCTCTTAATATAAAACTGACTTGCCTGAAGGATTCTATGACTTGAAAACAGAGACTCTTGTATGTACTATTGTTACCCAAGAAAATATTTTAATGAAAACATTACACAAAAACATGTGGTCAGCCAGCCTTGCAGAGGGCCTTCTCAGTAGTGGCACCCTCCCTGTGGATGTCAAGGAGATAAAGAACTGCATAAGGTTTAGAAGACATCTGAAGGCAGCCCTGTATTGGGAAGTTTTTATTGATTGGTGTTTTACTATGTTTAATATATGCTTTAAGCCACCCTGAGTGGCTGAGGAAAACCAGCCAGATGGACAGGGTATAAATAATAAATTTTATTACTACTACTACTACTAATACTACCGTCATAACTCGGGTTACGGCCGCTTCAGGTTGTGCGATTTCGGGTTGTGCACCGCGCCGAACCCGGAAATAACGGAACGGGTTACTTCCAGGTTTCGGCGCTCGCACATGCACAGAAGCGCTAAATCGCACTTTGCGCATGCGCAGACACACCGAATTTCGTCACATGCGCATGCGCAGATCCAGCAGCATGGGTTGCAAATGCTGCAGGTTGCAAACTCGCCTCCCGCACAGATCACGTTCTCAACCCGAGCGTCCACTGTATTACTATTATTGCTGCATTTGAATGGGGTCCTGGATTTCCACCTTTAAGCCACAGTCCTGGCTTGAAAGAGAGGGTAACTGAAACTTGCAAGATATGAATAGTCCTTGTGCCTGGGTATTCATTCATTTAAAGGAAAGGCTGTTAGGGGGATTAGCTCCTCTGCTGAACTGTATGTTGAAAGCTGTCCTTACATTAATTGGAAACTATGACCCTGATTTGAAGCCATGCTGATAACTATCACCACTAGATTCCATCTAATTGCAGCAATCAACATTTATCTTCCCTTAAATGTGCTGGGGAGGTGAGGAAAGAATGTAAACATTGGGGGCCAAATGGCCCAAGAGATGCAAGGAGTACCATCTGCGACAATGGCATGTGAAGCTTAAGATAAGCAAAGCAGCTATTTACAAAAGCCGCAATTATCACAAGTTGCTGCTGTTCTGACTTCTTGCTTTGCTCATCTCACTTTTTTTTCCCAGGCAGTTTTCAACAGACTATACTTTTTGCACCTCTTGGCCACCTTTTTGCACCTGATTATACTTCTGAGGATAATGCTTCATGCATAAACGTGGCACCACAGTAAAGGTATTTACCGTAAAGGGATCAGACTCCCATGAGAGGTGGTGGACTCTCCTTCCTTGAAGGTTTTTCAGCAGAGGTTGGATGGCCATCTGTCAAGGATGCTTTAGCTGAGATTCCTGCATTACATCAGGTTGGACTAGATTACCCTTGGGTCCCTTCCAACTCTAAGATTCTATGATTTGTGTGTGGGTAGAGGACGCGGGTGGCGCTGTGGACTAAACCACAGAGCCTAGGGCTTGCCAATCAGAAGGTTGGCGGTTCCAATCCCTGCAACAGGGTGAGCTCCCGTTGCTCAGTCCCAGCTCCTGCCAACCAGCAGTTTGAAAGCACATCAAAGTGCAAGTAGATAAATAGGTACCACTCCAGCGGGAAGGTAAACGGCATTTCCATGCGCTGCTGTGGTCCGTTAGAAGCGGCTTAGTCATGCTGGCCACATGACCCGGAAACTGTACGCCAGCTCCCTCGGCCAATAAAGCGAGATGAGCGCCGCAACCCCAGAGTCGTCCGCGACTGGACCTAACAGTCAGGGGTCCCTTTACCTTTACCTAGAGAGATCATATATGCTGAAAGCGAACTCAGTTTTCTGAGTGTCAGTCCTCATGTAGCCAAAGCAGCACCCACACACAAGAGGGAGGCATCAGCAGCTTTTGGAAGAATGCCAAGGTGTGCAGAAGTTTGGAATCAACATTAGGCGAAAGAAATTTAAATTCTCTCAAACCACCCAATGAGGGCAGAGCATATTAGCTAACCAAGGAGCACTGGCTGTTGAGAGCAGGGAAATAGAAAACCCAGGAGGAATAGAATGGAGTACAGTGGTACCTCGGGTTACAGACGGTTTAGGTTATAAACGCTTCAGGTTACAGACTCTGCTAACCCAGAAATATTACCTCGGGTTAAGAACTTTGCTTCAGGATGAGAACAGAAATCGGGCAGCAGCAGCGCAGCAGCAGCAGCGGGAGGCCCCATTAGCTAAAGTGGTGCTTCAGGTTAAGAACGTTTTCAGGTTAAGAACGGACCTCCGGAACGAATTAAGTACGTAACCAGAGGTACCACTGTAGTACAGAATTGGGCACGGGTAGATGGCTGAAACTCTGAACGGGTACACTCCCACACTGCAATATTTTGTTGCAGCTCCCCCACTCCACTCTCAATATTCTTCTTTCTCATTCTGACTTAGACTAGAGCGTGTGGTTGCTTGCATGGAGCCATGCTGGCCAACTTCTCGTCTGACTAATATCTGGTCATAAATGAGGAGGTGACTTCGGTGTCTGTTCCGTGGGTGTAGGCTTGGCTCGGCAGAGCAGGCCAAAACACAGGATGCAATTTGTAACCCATAAAACCCCTTGCACAATTCCCATTAATGTGGAATGCCTGGGGATTGCAACCCTCCACAAGATTGCAAGCTTCCCCTGCCCACTGCTGTGTGTTGGATCAGCTGAATGAAAAGAAAGGTACCGGTAACTCTTCTGGGCTGCATCTCTATGTGGGGATGGGGGGTGTTTCACCTGCTGTTAAAGAGACAAGAGCTGTGCGCTGGGAGACAGAGGGAGTGGAGTAGTAATTCCATAGGCATTCGTCCAAATCCCACTGGGCTGAGTCCATATAGAATCATATAGAATTGTAGAGTTGTAAGGGGCACACGGGACATCTAGTCCAACCCCCTGCAATGCAGGAATTCTGTGCACAGCCTGAGTGGGCTCAAACCACCAACCATTGTGCCACAGAAGACGTGGGCCGATGTCCAAGTGCCACACCTTACCTATTGCACCAGGGGTAAAGGTAAAGGGACCCCTGACCATTAGGTCCAGTTGTGTCCGACTCTGGGGTTGCGGTGCTCATCTCACTTTATTGGCCGAGGGAGCTGGCATACAGCTTCCGGGTCATGTGGCCCCCATGACTAAGCCGCTTCTGGCGAACCAGAGCAGCGCACGGAAACGCCGTTTACCTTCCCGCCGGAGCGGTACCTATTTATCTACTTGCACTTTGACGTGCTTTCGAACTGCTAGGTTGGCAGGAGCAGGGACCGAGCAACGGGAGCTCACCCTGTCGCGGGGATTCGAACCGCCGACCTTCTGATCAGCAACCCCTAGGCTCTGTGGTTTAACCCACAGCGCCACCCGCACCAGGGGTATTGCAAGCTTAATCACGAGGACATCGCTGTAGAAACCCGTTGCAACTACTCATCAGGTCAGTTTAGATATTTCTCTTACTGGTTCACTAATCAGAATGAGCATTCACACATCAGGAGGGGCCATCTAGGGCAGAGGGAATCCGGCTTCTAGAATATTATTTTGCAGAGCAAGGCCTTTTGCTGGGACATTTGCAGCAGACTTCCAAAATCTCCTGTCCCTTTCCAGCACCCTCTTTCTTAAACCTTGTTGGCCTTTGAGCATCTGGTAACAGCTGCAAAGCTCAGCCCTGGTGAGGCCCCATCTTCATGTCGATACATATAGACAGACACACAAGCAAACGAAGTTTATGCAAAAGTCTGCCGTGGAGCCTGTACGAGATCTTTTAAGTATGAGCAACGTCCCTGATGCGCCCGGACTGTATTCCTGAAGAGCCCTGGGCAGCTTAAGGCAGAAGGAGGTCCAGATAATAACGCGAAGACTATCGGGACCGGCAGGGGGCGCTCCAGTCACACAGGCTGGAGATGCCAATCCACAGGTGGCGTTGCGTCGTGCACGGCGACAGGATGGGAAGCCGGCCCCGATTCAAATCGTTTCTTCAGAGAATGGTTGCGACCCCTCGTCCTGCACCCACGCCCCGCTCTTGAGAGGCAGCAAGGGATCCTATGCTCCAGAGTCACGCAGTCTGACTTTGGAGTGGTGTAAAATAATTGATCCCGTTAGGAAACGGACCTGTTGATCTTTTTTCTTTCCAGGGAGGCAGCGCTTTTTGCGCTACCAAATTCGGTGAGAACTTATTCTGCCTGGTTCCTGGCTTGAGGGTGCAGTATATGCTTAACTCGTTATACGAGTTGGCGTGGGCCGGCAGCATCAGTCGCCAGCCTATGGCAAGACCGCAGAAGTGAGGCGGGGAGGCATTTTTCTCCTCTAGTTTTGGGGTATCTTTCATTATTCCGGATTGGAAGGAGAAGCCCCCCCCCCCGCTTTCTTAGTCTATCTTTCTAGCTGGAAACGGCATTTAATTCTCCCAGGACAATAAAATATGAAATAAAATTAGTGGTGTGTCTCATCCCCCGCCCCTTCCACAACGCCCATCAACGAAGCTTAAGTGAGACAAAGCTCATCGCAGACCTGCTTTTAACACCATCGGTGCAATAACACCACCTGCCTTCGAGCATGTGCAGAGTGCAGAGTGTGTCCCAGAGAAGCTAATCAGACTTTCTTTTCAGTCGGTCAGCTTTTGCTCATTGGACTTGAAGAAATGAGTTTTAAGAAGGAGGAGGAGGAGGAGGAGAGAGACCCGCGACGCGGAGAGAGAATCACAAAGACGCATTGCCAGTGTTTATATCCTGCTGCAGCAAACCTAACTTGAATCAAATGGGGTTTAATTCTGAGAGGGTTTAGGATCGGGCTGGCTTCCCCCTCGCTGCTGCCTGTTGTCTGGGTCCAGCCAGATGTCCTTTCCAGCCAGCCTAAACAAAGAGATCTAGAATAAACAAGCAGCAACAAAGCAATTCAGCCAAGAAAGCGAGAAACTCAAACTTGGGGGCGCGGGAGCAACGCTGGGGGTGGCAGGGAGGGGACCCTGGGGTTTCATGACTCTCCGCACGTTCGTTAAGGCTTGGAAGAATCCCATAATATAATTCAAGCCCTCCCCTCTCCACCCAACCCTCCGCACTACCTTCCAGGCTCCCGAGAGAGATAGGAAAAGGGAGAGAATACCGGTATGTCCATTTCCAACTGGCTGAATCAGGAAATCCGCCTTCTCTCTCCCTCCCTTTCTCTCTCCTTACTATCACCTGGGAGGGGGAGGGAGGACGAGGGGAGGGGGGAGGACGATGGGGCCCGTGCAGCTTTTAAACATCCAGCAAACAAACATACAAACAAACAAACAAACAAACAAACAAACACAAGTGCCCATTTGCTCCAAGCTTAAGCGCCCCGATCCAAGGAGCGAGGCGCCAGCACCTGTTCAGGCACACCTGACTGCATCCATCCCTGACCAAGTTGAGAGCCAGCAGGAGGGGAGGAGAAGGGATGGGAAATCTGCCGGTGGCATCCTCTCTGGGGAAAAGAGATTCCTCTTCCCGAATGCCCCTCGGGATTGGCACCATGGACCACGCCAGGTTGCCTCCCTCGAGGATTTCCGCAGGCGGTCACGCAAAACGGTGCCAAGATCTTTGGGGGAAAGGTGTCATTCCGCATCCACAGATGTTTTCCCCGCCCCAACTGCCCCATATTTACGGTTTTTCAGGAAGAGGTGTCCCACTTAACTACCCTTTTCCGCATACCCCGAATTTCACACACACCAACCCTAGAACACCTCTTTAGGAATCAAGGAAAGGCTTGTCTTGAATCTGAAGGGAAAGAGAAGCAGCCGGGGTTTGGGAGTCAGGCGGAGCGGAGGCTACGATTCCCCCCCCCCCCGAAGGTGCTGCGGAAATGAATGGGACTGACGTGCCAAGGAAAGGGCGCGGAAGTTCAGCGAGAAAGGCACTGCGCGGAAACTGCGCGTAAGCAGCTTCTCTGAATAAACATCGCCTGGAGAAGTTGGCGGCGTGGGGGAGAGGATCGGTTCAAGGGTCGTTCTTTCAAAATCAGCTGCAAAAATTATCTGAAGGCGCCTTGAAGGCTGGTGCGCTTCGGGTCCAAAGAGGAAGAAAGGCTGTGTGGACAAGAAGGTGTAGGGTTCAAGCGCCAATCCAGTACCCAACAGCTGTGCTTGCGTTTGGTCTTGCATTTATTTGGGAGCCAATCTGAAGCATTTCCCCCCATTGATCTAAAACAATAAAACACAAGCTTCACTCTGGGACACTGAAATCAAATGCGCTAGACTTTTTGCCTTTATTTCTAAAGCATCTCCCATCTGAAACGCATCTGAAGTCAGACCTTCCGCACCCAATGAGACTGACTCCCCAGTAAGCGCGCACAGAATTGCAAGCTAACGTGTTAAGTCCTTCTGAAATTAATGGGACTGGCTCTCAAGAAAACGCGTTTGGCCTCAGCCAGTCCCTTGTTCTCCTGAGGTTTTACATAACTGGTTTTGTAAAATAGGGACGGTTTTCTCCCATGCAAAGAGAGACAAATTATGCCACCAGTATAAAACCCCGATCTAGAACCACAACCCAAGTCGTCGTCGTCGTCCCACTAAAGGCACCCTCCGCCCAAATTCATTTATTTGCAACTTTATTATTCAAGAAAGTGGAACTTTCCTCAGACCAAAATCTCTTAAGGATAGCAGCGGGGGTGTATCCAAAAAAAGTCGCGATCCTAAACACACATTGAAAATCAAACGGCGCTGGTTGGAAATAAATAGGCCCTTGGTCGGGGTGGCGAGGCAGCTTAAATTCGTTGCCTAACAGCGCAGTCCTAACCGTATATATTTAGAAGTAAGTCCTATTGAATTCTCACTTCTGAATGGGGATTTAGCCCCATGGACACTGCTTCTGAGTAGATAGGGTTGCGCTGTTAGCTGGACTTTGGAGGGAAAGATGCGCAGTTCCCCCCCCCCCGGACTCCTGCCTTAGGCACCCATTCAGCCTGCCATCCCATAAACCGCAGCAGGGGACTTGGTGGTGCAGGCAAGGAACTGCATAAAACCTCTGGCAAAACTCGGTGATGTAAAACACAAACGCCCCTTTCTTCTCCTGGATGGCATCCAAAAATCACCTCACTTGGGAGGGTGGGGGCGATTTTTTAAAAAAGATTTTTTTTACTCTTTATCGCACGGAGAAATCCCTACCTACGTCTTCAGCCCGATTGTCGGGCTGCTGGTTTCGCAATCGCCGCTATTTGTCCTAAGCGGAGCGACGAAACCAGAAACAGGAGCTTCGGATGAAACAAAACATTTCTCAAGGGTGGAATGCAAGAGACATTTCAGTTGCAAGCCTAGCCCTCCCTTATTTAAGGGGATAAATCCCACTGAACTCGGAGGGAACCTGACTAGCAACCTTCCTATGCATTTACTCAGAAGTAAATCCCTCGGCATTCCATGGGGCTTTATCCCTGGTAAATTTCCCTAGGGTTGCAGCCTTAATTCGGATTACAGTAAAGATGCATCGAGTTGGGCTGCTCTCCTACACAAGTTTACTCGGGAGTAAGGGAACGGGATTTGTCATCGCACTTGAGTCCACATAGCGGCCCCAATCCAGAGACGAATTAACCTTTGATGCGGCAATTGACAGGGCTTTCTTTCGAGTAAACAGGAAGAGAATCGGGCTGCAACTTTAGCTGAATCGGGGCCGCCGGCTAATTGTGCAATGTTGCAGGTGGTTAAAAAAGAAACAACCCACCATTTATTACAACTCTTGAATGACGAGCATATACACGGGGAACTTTAGATATTAAAACAAGTATACTGAGATGGGTGAGGGCTTGATTTAATTATGTTAATGTCAAGTCGATCATCTTGCCCTGAGAATACCAGCAAGGGACTTTGAACCTTATTGGACCCGGGGAATGGGACGAATCATTCAGAGCAGTTTGGGTTTCAACGCTGCAGCCGAGCTACCGTATAACGATTCGTCTGGCGGGGGCCGCGAAAAGGCCCGCGAAACGCGTTCGAACCTCAAGCCAAAGCGAGCGAAACGCTTCGATCCTGAAAGCTCTCACCAATTTTGAATGAAAGCAAGAGGCGCCTTTTCAGACGGGCGAAGCCTGGAGCAGGCGAACAAATGGAGCAATAACGGCCACCTCCTCCGTGTAAAGGCATTGGAGGTTTTAAAGAAGAGAAATCAGAGATTGCAGCCAGCTCCCCAACGGGGATGCAGTGCGGGGGGTGGGGGGTGGGTCAAATCCATGGCTGGTACTGACAGCATGTGACACTTGGCTGTTTATACAGTGTGACAAATGTGTGAGTTATGGGGTGCGGATTCTGTGTTTCTCTTTCCTGCCCCTCCATCAGTTTACCCAGCTGCCACTTTATTTTAAAAAAAAAAGTTTGATTAACTAAGTCACGACTGGGGGCGGTGGAGGGGGGGGGAGGAACCGCGATTCGTTGTCACGTCAGCATAGACCTGCCATGACTTCAAGACCACTCATTCAAGACCAAAAGGTGAAGAAAGTGGAGCGGGGTGGGGTTTGCAATCCGGGAGACAAAAGGGTTTTTTTGACACATCCTCAGAGTGAAATTTTGTCACCAACTCAGGGAAGACCCAAGTGTGGAAACTCCTTGCACCAAGACACAACTCACACGCACACAAGTAGGGTAGGACCGGCTTAAATTCACGACTTAATTTCCTAAATTCCAAGTGAAGGTACCCAAGCACGTGTTGAAGCCTGCCATTCAAACCTATGGGACCTGCTGCAAGACTTTGGAGATACTGTGTCTTTAATTAAGGAGCCTCCTTCAATTACCCACGTCTAATCTTTGTTCCCAACACTAAGCGGGTCGAGGGACACTTACTTGCAAAGCAAGTCACACTAAGGTGTTAATGAAACTTATTTTAAGGACAATCAGTTTGAGAGTGGGGAGTCCAAGGCTGGAGTTGATTAAAGTCAAACAGTTATTTGCCCAAACCTTGTACCTTTCACGTTAGAGTTCCTTCAGCAGTTTGCTAAAATGTCTAAAATAGAGCTGCATATCCTATTGGTGATTCATCTTTAAAGCATTTTACCCTGCGCGCATACATATTTCTTTGCCCTCCTGTTCGCAACTGTCCGTCCCTCTTCTCGTAAGAACAGCCCTGCAAACTTCTCCCGGTTACTGTTTGTTGAAGAGTCCTGTGTAACTCGAAGGCTGGCTCTCTCGTGCTCCCACAAAAAAAAACCCTTTCCTTGTCCCAGTACCCGTTTTGTAAGTTTTGCATCCCAAACCTAAATAGGTTTTACTGAATGCAGTTGAAGTGGCAGTTATTTCGTAGCAAATGTGTTTAAAATCCAGGCGCTTTCAATGCGAAATTCTCTCATACCCAGTACAGAGGAAGAAGGGTTCACTACCTCAAAAGATTCCCTGGACAAGCCAGCAATATACATGAATGACCTGACTATGTTTATAAACACTGCATAAGCAACAATCGCTGTCTTTCCAAGCTGTCACGGGAAAAGCCGATTCATAAAAGGGAGCTTTGGAGAACTCGTCAAAGGCTTGTCAAATGGCAGAGAAAGGAATCTCTTCGGGAAAGTTTGGTCAGGCAGCTGGCTGGAGGGAGCGCGGGAGCGGGGCGGGGCTGCCAGGGGGGTCTGGGGAGTCTTTGGGCCCCCTGCTCCTTCCCTCCTTAATCCGGATTCCGGCCTGGTGTGTGAAGAATCGGTCGAGGATGTTCGCCAGCTCTTCCTTTGCCACTCGAGGGCACAGAGGAGTGACCCCAGGACCGTCGAAGGGCGTGAAAGGATACTTACGCATAGGAAGTCCAGGCAGCAGCGAGGAGGTCGCACACGCAGAAAAAGGGGTCGGTTGGAGAACGAAGGCCTTCTTTACTGAGAAGCGTGTTTTGGGAGTCTGTAAGGAGCACTGCGGGAGGGTGGGGAGTTCAGCCCGCGATGAGTGAAAGGGTTACGTAGAAATAGTTGCGCATTTGTGCATCCTCACAAGCTAAGGAAAAAAATGGCCTGCAAATTTGCGTCAAGAACACTGTATCTAAAGAAAATTAAAATGCATCAAGATCTAATATTGCGATCGGCAGATGTGAATGTTTTTGCATGCCTTTGCATATTTGTGCATGCGGGTGTACGAGATGGCATTGCATATACAGTACATCGTTCGACGCACTGGTTATAATGGGACGGCTCCCAGCTCGGGTTTAAATCTCTGCTGCTGAAATCAGTGGAACTCAATACCGTAGAAGCACGATCCAATAACATATTTATTCGGAGCACAGATATGAATATTCCTATCAGCAGAAAACTCCGCTTGCCTGCGGTTTGTTTTGCTTGTGTAGTGTACATGTGTTATATTTTTACTTCTTTGTGTCACTTGAATGATGATCCGTTGTCGACTTCTGGAAAGAGTGACATGCTCTCGGCTGTATTGGTTCATTAACTGGGAAACAGAGGCACGAGAAATAAAGCGTATTAAGACCAAGTTTTTGGGGGGAGAGTTGCAGTTTCATGGGATCTTTAGTCAGGCCTAACAAAAAAGGGATTTATTTATTTTTTATTTTTTATTTTGAAAACCACAGTGGGGGGCATGCGAGTGAAGCCCTCAAAACAATGATTTAACTTTCAAAAACTCCTCAGGAAAAACGAAGCATTAGGAGCGGGGAAAGAAAACTGCTGGCAGAAAGCACACACCATTGGACCCACCCACCTCTTTGCGTCCTCCCCATTTTGTTGTTCTTCAGCAGCAAAGATGACGAAGCGTTTTGTGAAACCCGAAAGCTGGCTCCCTAATTTTAAGTTAGCCTCTGTCCTGAAAAAAGTACTCGGTCGTTGTTGCTTGTTTGGCTGCAAACTGTATTGTCTACAGAAATAATATTTGTGTTTGTGTGTTTGTGTGTGTGCAGGGCCGGTTGATGAGCGCACAGAAAATGTGTTGGTGTGTGTTTTTCATTCCGGAGCGAGGAGAGTGCAACTTGATCCGCATACCTACTCCTGTGTGCGAGGGAAGGATTGGCCTCGGGCCGCGCGGAGGAGCTATATACGCGCGAGGGAGGAGAGGGCAGGGCGACGTGCGCGTGTGTGGCCAGTCCCAGAACTATCATTCTCCAAGTTGCTGCTGCTGCTGCTGCTGCCGCCGCCGCCGCCGCCGCGGCTTCTGCTGAAGCTACGAGCCCAACCCGCCCCTTCGGAGCTCGGAGGCGTCTTCTCATTGGCTACGCCACCGGGGCGGGGCGGGGCCTCCCAGTCTGGAAAGAAAAAGGGAGGGGGAAGGGAAAGAGGGGAGGAAAGAGGAGGGAGGGGGGAAGGAGCCCTGCGAGTGCGTAAAAAAGTCCTCGCCTTGGTGACGGATGCTCAAAAGTTCAGGAGTTTTTCCAAATGCTTCTCCGAGCAGCGCGCGGCTGAAAAGAGACTGTAGGAGAAACGGAGGCAGGAGGCCGCGCTGAACAACCGCAGACCGCTTGGGGAAGGTGGTGTGTGTGTTTTTTGGTCTTTTTTCTTATTTGAGTCCGAGAAAGAGAGAGAAAGAGAAAATATCCGGTCTCTCGCGCCCCTCCAACCAACGCGCGCTTCTTCTTCTTTTTGGTTTCCTTCGCCTGCCTCGGACTTTATTCCTTTTTTTAAAGGAAGAAATCTCAACCTGTTGTCCACCTCCGTGGAAGAAGAAGGGGGAAGGAAAGGCGCTCGGGAAATCAGCGCCGAGGGGTTTTTGAGCGCTCTGCGTTGCGCGAGGGAGCGCGCGCGATTCCACTTTCGCCCTTGATGGAAGTAACTGGCTTTTCCTCTCGGCGGCGGCCGCTTCCGTGGAAGGTCGGTGCCTTGTTTTAAGAAGAACAAGAAGGAGTAGCAGCAACAGGAGGAGGAAAAGGAAGCAAAGGAGACTTATTTCCCCTCCCTACAACCATCATCAACCCACCCCCCTCTCCTTCGCCCCGGGTCCTTTCCACTTATTTAATTTTTTGGCCCGCTTGAGTGGGGGAGGGGAAAGCAGCAAACTTTAACGGGACCCCGAAGTTTTCGTCCGCTCGCTTGCTCGCTTGCTCCCTTTTTGGGGGAGGAAGCGGGGCGGAAAGGAAAGATCCTGGTCGCCTCTTCTGGTTTATACTTTTTTGGCTCTGGAGCTGCGGAGGGGTGGAGGGGGGAAAGCAAAGGCGGAGGCGGCGGAGGAGGAGGAGGCGGCGGAGGAGGCGGCGGAGGAGGCCAGTCGGCTGCTGCTGTTGCTGAAGCTGCTGCCGCTTGGTCCGGCTGGCTGGCTGGCAGGGAGGCCATGCAGGCTCGCTACTCGGTCTCCAGCCCCAACTCGCTGGGAGTGGTGCCATACCTGGGCGGCGAGCAGAGCTACTACCGCGCCGCGGCTGGAGGGGGCTACGCGGCCATGCCGGCCCCGATGAGCATGTACTCTCCGCACCCGGCGGCCCACGAGCAGTACCCGGGCGCCGGTGGAGGAGGAGGCGGAGGTGCTGGAGGCGGCGGCATGGGCAGGCCGTACGGCCCTTACCCGCCTCCGCCGCAGCCCAAGGACTTGGTGAAGCCTCCGTACAGCTATATCGCTCTCATCACGATGGCTATCCAGAACGCGCCGGATAAGAAGATCACGCTGAACGGCATTTACCAGTTCATCATGGAGCGCTTCCCCTTCTACCGGGACAACAAGCAAGGCTGGCAGAACTCCATCCGCCACAACCTGTCGCTCAACGAGTGCTTCGTCAAGGTGCCCCGAGACGACAAGAAGCCCGGCAAGGGGAGCTACTGGACCCTGGACCCGGACTCGTACAACATGTTCGAGAACGGCTCGTTCCTGCGCCGCCGGAGGCGCTTCAAGAAGAAAGACGCCGTCAAGGACAAGGAGGAGAAGGAGCGCCTCCATATCAAGGAGCAGACGCAGCAGACGTCGACTCGGCAGCAACACCAGCAGCAGCAAGACGGAGGTGGGCAGCAGCAGCAACAGCAGCAGCAGCAGCAGCCTCCGGTGAGGCTGCAGGACATCAAGACGGAGAACGGCTCGGCGTCGCCCCCTCGAGCGCTGTCCCCGCTGGGAGCCGCGCCCGTGGCCAAGATCGAGAGCCCCGGGAGCTCCAGCGCCAGCAGCCTCTCCAGCGGAGCGGGAAGCCCGCACGGCGGCGGCGGCGGCAGAGCGCTCGGCTTGGACCCCCCGACGGCCGCCGCCGAAGCGCCTCCCAGCCAGCACCCGCACGCCCACCACCCGCACCACCACTCTCACCCGCACGCCCACCACCACCACCACCACCACCCGCATCTCCACCACCCGCCGCCGCCCCATCACCACCCCGGCGGAGGGCCCCCCGGCGGGGCGGGCGCCGGCGGCTTCAGCGTGGACAACATCATCATGACCTCCCTGCGCGCTTCCCCGCAGGGCGCCGGGGAGCTCTTGGCCTTGCCCCCGACGGCCGGCACCGCAGCCCCGTCGTCGTCGTCGTCCAGCCCCTCGACCGCCTCGACGTCGCGGACTTCCGCGCTGCCGCCGCCTTCGCTAGCGCTCAGCAGCTGCTATTCGCCGGCTGCGGCTGCGCAGAGCGCGCTCTACAGCGCCCCCTGCAGCCAGGGCGTCAACACTACGGGCAGCAGTGCCATCACGCAAGCCGGCGGTGGCGGTGGCGCCAATAGTTATCACTGCAACTTGCAGGCCATGAGCCTCTACGCGGCCGCCGCTGCTGCTGCTGCCGCGGCCGCCGGAGGAGGGGGCGGCGGCGGCGGAGAAAGAGGCGGCGGAGGCCACCTGAGCGGCAGCCCGGTGGAGCAGGACCCCCTTCCCGAGTACAGCCTGGCGGCGAGCAGCAGCAGCAGCGCCTCTTCCCTCAGCCTGAGCCCTCAGGAGGGGCACCCGCAAGGCGGCGGCCGCCTGGCTTCGTGGTACCTCAACCAGGCCACGGCGGTGGGCGAGCTCGCCCATTTGGCGCCCGCCTCAGCCGCGGCGGCGGCGGCTGCTGCTGCCGCTGCGGCTGCCGCTGCCGCCGCCTCGTCGTCGCCGTCGCCGTCCCCGTCGGGCTACCCGGTGCAGCAGCAGAACTTCCACGCCGTGAGGGAGATGTTCGAGTCGTCGCAGCGCCTGGGCCTGAGCAACTCGCCCGTCAACGGCAACGCGGCGGCGGCCGCCAGCAGCTGCCAAATGGCCTTCCCCGGCAGCCAGCCGCTCTACCGGCCCTCGGGCGCCTTCGTCTACGACTGCAGCAAGTTCTGACCGAGGAGAGCGGCGAGGGGAGAAGAAGCGGGCCCTCAGCCGCCGCCGCGCTCTGAGGGGACGCTGGAGAAGCCGTGTTTCCACTATAAACAGAAACACACAAACACGACGCCCGGCGCTCCCGAAGCCAGCCAAAAACCTCCACAGACTCTTACCCAAAGACAGCCTTTTTATTAACTAAGGACATGGTTTGTTAAAGGACAGTGTTACTCCAAATAACACGTAAGTTTGTGCTTTTCTTCCTTGCCTTAAAAACAACCCTCCCCACACACCCAAAAAGAGGGAGAGAAACTGTGCCTTCTTCCCTCGCCTCCCTCTCAGAGAGGCTCCGCCGGCCGCGTTGTGTGGCTCCCACCCCGCGCGCCCTTTTGCGCCAGCCTTATTGGCTGCTGGTCCGGCGCTTGGTTGGCCGCCGGCGACTGAGCGCGCGGGAAATGCCAGCCAACCAGCGGCGAGAGTCTCGCGGGGATAAGTCCAGTGGCTCCATTGATTTCCGCGGGGTGGTGTGGATCGCAGCCCTCAATGAAGGCGCAATCCGGGTTCGCTCAAGCCGATGCGAGTTTCGCCCCTGGTTTGCAAGCGACGCCACGTTAGAAAGCCCCTTCCTTTCCTCTCCCCTGCAAGGACTCCTTTATACGCAAGGATTTGTTTCGAAAATGTAAATGGATGCATAGTAATTTATTTTTAAATCTGTAGTTGGATCTTTTGGACCAAACACCAGAAAGTGTTCTTTTTACCCCAACCCCCAATGCTTTCAGAAAGGTTGACTTTAAAATAACGTTAAACATTGATTTTTGTTTTGTTTTATTTTCATTTATATATATAAATGGGAAGCTGTATTAATCTTATTTTATCGTTTATCATTTTTTCCTTTTTTGTTGGAGATACCCTGAAGTTACTGCCTTGCTTGTTTATTAATAAATTACCATTCAGTTGGACTGAGACCATATACGTCTGGATATATTAACCCCACTTTTTAAAGGAAAAAATTAAAAATCCTACAGCTGAAATGTTGATGGTAGAATTACTTTCTTCCAATGTGGGCTAAGTGAAAAATACATTTTAAAAAAATGTTTCTTGGGTAATTCGCTCCCATAAACCGGTTAAACCAAAAACAACCGAATTTTAGTTTCTGGTTAGTCCTAAACTTGTAAATAAATATCATTTATGTGAATCGATTTTTAAAAATCTATGTTGGGTGTGTGGACTTGGATGCGGCTGGAATCGACTTTAAAACAAATGTTGATTCCACAGGCTGTTGCTGAGGCTGCTGCTGCTGCTGTTATTTATGAGTTCTGACTATTATGGTTATTAATCTTAGCGAATAGGTGGGAAATGTAAGCCACCAAGCCATCACTGTTGCGAGGCAGCAGATGCAGGGGGCTTGAGCCATTTGACAAATATTGGAGCTTAGAAATATATCCGCGGAAGGCCCATGGCCGTAATCTGTCCCATATCAAGAGGAAGGCGTTAAAGAAGTCGCAGGAGGTCCTGATCTTCATTTGCAAATTAATGCGTGCTTTTATGGGAAAATGTGACATTTATGCATGTGCAGGTTTCTGAATTTTCTAAATATAGGCAGCTATATTTTATAGATCCTTAAAACTGTTTCTTCCAATGTGAACTAATGGAGTGGGGGAAGCTGCTCAGTTCCCTCCCCCCAACAAGTTTCTTGGGCAACTCGTTCCACAAACCATGGCGTCCTGGATTTGTTTCCCCTTCCCTCATTATTCTATATAGACAGGTCGCTAGTTCTTAAATATTTTTTGCTGCTTTCCCAGGGAGCGATTCTACATGCACAAAGAACTGAGAAGGAAAACTAGTCTCCTTTCCTCATTGTTACCTAGAGTTGGATTCATTTTCCCTCTTCCTCTCTCTCTCACGCACACAAACACACTTTAAGCAGAAGAAACCCCCTTTGGGGATGGCTGAAAATAGCAAAGGGTGATGCTTTGGTCAAATGTAGAAACTCGCCTTCAGGTCATCTCTCAATGAGGTTTGCAAGGAATGGAGGAAACACTTCGTGAATAACCCAACAAAATGCAATTTAGCCTTTTATCTGCGAGGGATCGGCCTCGCTGTCAGAGGCGAGGCGAGGCTGCCTTTCTGGGGAGCCTCCGGTGTGCATTTTTCAAGAGAATGCAGCTCCTATCAGGCGCTCTTATCGGAGGCAACACTTGGCAGTAATTGCTCCCGGGTTGTTAAAGGCCGCAAACAGTAAATAAATCCGGGCTAATTTAATTAAAACCTGAGTAGGCTCCTTCTCATCTTAGTCGTGCTTCCAGAGTAGCAAGCAAGCAAGAGCTCAGAAACTTGGGGACGGATTTTCCTCGCTTTTTATTGCATTTCCCTATCGCAATGAATCTCACGCAATTGCACTCTTGTGATCTTTTTTGTTTGTTTGTCAATTGGGCATTTGCTTCATTTTTCAAAGCGCTTCGAATTGTGAGAAGTAAACCCGGATTGAGGGGGACGCTCTGCGGATTTATCCTATGTATGTGGCTTGTTTGAAAGTAGGAGTCCTACTGAGCGAAATGGCATTTACTCTCAGGAAAGCGTTTGCAACCTCGGAATTGCACCCTGGGAACGACTCTCCCCTCCTTTATTGGCTAAGAGCACTTTCGAAATGCGGCAAAATACTTTAATTCTTAGTAGGTCAGCTGCTAGTCTATAACCACAGTCCGATCTGCAATTCAGTTAACCTAAAGTTATTAAATATGTGAGGACTCGGGAGTAAAGAAGTTAAAATAAGCAGGCCTACCTAGAATATGACATCGGCCTAACCTCAAAATACTTTATTTTAACCGTGTTAGGGATGGAGTTGTGACTCTTTTTAAGGCACCTACTTGCTACATTCCATTGAACTCGATGGTCCTGAGTGAGCCTGCTGAAGTTTGCTTTGGTGCACAGCTTGCGATATGGCCTTAACTGATCTGGCCTTAGCACGACTGGCGATTCCCGATTTAAAGAGAACTCCAGGAAAGTAGTAGGATCGCTTTCGATTTGATCTTTTTTATTTCGGAATAGATTCGTATAGATGAGCCTTTGTACGTTTTGTGCTTAACACATCCAGTTCTATCTAGGAGTATCTAGCAAACCAGAGCATGGGGCTAGTTGAAGAAGTTGGCTCTCCGAAAGCGAAACGAACCATGGAAACGTTTTGAAAGCCCCATTCAATCCAGTGGGAGAGAATCGGCCTGGCTTTGTGCTTCACTCTCCCACTGAAATCAAACTGCAGCGCTCGTGGGCATTTATAATTTTGGCTGACTCGAGCGCTCTCTTTGTGTTTTGTACATATAAGGAGCCAAGGAGAAAGGAAGGGAATAATCGGAGGTGGGCATCCTCGTGTGTTGTCACATCCCTTCAGTTTATTAGCTGTGTCTTTTCAGAGCTGGGGTGGGGAAACCAGGTTGAGGAACCTCAGAGGTGGTCCCACCACGTTCAACTGAGGCGTCGGTGTGCAAGAAATCAATGGGAGAGAGAGACACTCTTGGTTTCAGTGAGCTCATAAACGGGGAATTTACGAACTGTGCTTATGGCGGGCTTATTCCTTAGGTCCTTTCTTTCCAACCACCCCCCACCCCAATGTCCTTTGTGAGAGAAGACAGAGTGGCGGGGAGGAGAGTCTTTCTTCGGATGATGTTTGTTTGCTGATCGCCTCGATTTCCACTGGCGAAAGCTACTTCCTGCCTTCCCAGTAGTCCGCAGCCAGATGGGATCAGAGGACCCCATTTGCAGGAGCAGAGGCCACGACAAAATACATAGATTTGGGGGCAAACGACGTAGGAAGAAGAACTGGGTTTCACTGCGTGCCACAAAGCCAGCCAGCCGATTAAGACACCCACCCACCCCCTTTTTAAGGTGGAGAGTCGACACCTTACGACCACCTACTCCGAAGCGAATCTCCCTAAAATCGTTGAGACTTACTCTCACGTAAAATGGTTGGGGCTGCAGTCCGGGTGAAATGTGGCCAAGACTAAGTCCTTTATTCCCCTCCCCCTTTTCTTTCTTAAGAAACACGCAGACCCCTTTCCAGGGAAATGAGAGCGAGGCATCCTTGATCCCAACTAGGCGTGCAATCAGCATGGCCCATAACATTTACTTGGGGTAGTGAAGTCCCCTTTAAACACAGTGTAGTCTCTACTCACAGGTAAAAATGTATAAAGTGGGGCGGAGGAAGCTGCGTTGGTGTAATATCGGAACAGAGTTTCCAGGAATGAGAAGCAAAGTGCCTTTTGAACCCTTGCGACCAAGACTTAAACCCCTGTGGCTTGTAGGCGTCACTCTTCGGTTGCTTTAGAGCTGGCTAGTTTGCCCTCAGATAATTTTTTTCTCTATTAAAAAAAAAGGAATCTAGATGGAAGTCTGTTCCTGTTGATGTGAACAGAAGTTGTTCCCCATAAGGACCAGCCCTCTAAAGCTATATCCACCAGACTGGGAAATCGCGGTCTCTCTTTCTTCGTCATTTCTATGTGCATTAGGGTGATAGTATCCAGCGGCTACAGCTCCCATGGAGTTGACAGGAGATGACATGAGGTCAGGATCTGGATTGCAGTGTGACCCAACCAGCGCGCAGGGAAGCCTTTCTTTAGACAAAAGAGGCCACTCAGTTGCGCTCTTGTTTCATCACTCGCCTGCTCCCAAGCTGTTCGTTACTCGCTGTTTACTCCTCGGTTGCCACCTTTTGTTTTGTTTTGTTTTGAAGGCACACGTGTGAGGAGGAGCAGCAACAGCAGGAGGAGGAGGAGGGAAACCCGCCAGCTACAGGTGGATCGGCAGACAGGCCCTGTCACTCCTCCGGCACTCCCTCCCCGACCCCCAGCCAGGGAACAGCAGAGAGATCGATGCTTTCGGAAAGGGAGACGAGGAGGGGTTTCTAGAAACCTGCCTCGCGTGTTGGACGTCCAGGCTCTCCTAAGAAGGAGGCCTTGGAAGAGATAAACAAAGGCGAGAAAAGGATGGAGACAGCAGGAAGGTCATGGAATTGCTCGCCTTCATATACTCGAGCCAAGCAACTGAGCCTGGCGCGCAGGTGAGCCTGGCTCGGGCTGGAGCCCCTCTCTTGCTCCAGAGGAGTACCACCGAGGGACTTGGGCTTGCTGATGGCTGCCCATGAATAGAGCCTTTGTGCTGGCGTCTCCTTGACGCAGTCCAGGCCTCCCTACCTCCACTCCTCACCCTGCTGGCCTGCACGTGGTCCCGGGAGAATGAAACGCGGCCGGCCGCCCCCCGAATTTTTACGCACCAAATGGTGGCGAGGGGGAGCTCGGAGGCCCGTAGCTAGACAGTGAATCATGGTAAATTGGGACCGGCTCCAGCAGGCCGTGGGGGAGCGAAGGGAGCTGCCGCTACTCCAGCTTCTAGGCCTCTCCCACTGCCTGGCCTGATGGGGCTGGAAGATACCGAACTGTTCTCTTGATAGCATTTACTCCTCCTCGCCCTCTAGCTGAGCAGCGTGGGAGACGGGGGAGGGGGGGAGATCAAGCGATCCGCAGTCCTCGGAACACACGAAGGCCTGCATCTCAGCCGGTTGTGAATCAGGCCTTAGATGCTGCCGTCCCGCGCTACAAAATGGAGTGGGTTATGCATCGAAGAGAAAAGCGTGCGAGGTCCAGCGCATAATTCAGGATGCTTGTCAAAGGCTGCGACGCACGCAAAGCAGGTTTGCTTGGATACGAGCGCCTTTGACGCCAGTGGGGCTTGGTTCCAAGTAGATGCGTGACAACAACTTTCTGGGTAGAAGAGAAATCATTGTGCTGATCTTCCTGGCCTGGGATGTTATGTCTATCTAGAATCTAGAGATAAAAAGGGAGAGGTAGGTAATTTTAAACTGCGTGCAAACAGTTCATTTAACTTTTTGTAGAGGCTTATTTTATGTCAAAGGAAACTGGCCAGAGAAGGGATGTGTGTGAGAGCGTGGGTACAGGTCGGAGTTGCCCTAGTTTCACTGCACCCCATTCACCATCCACGTAAGCCAAAGGTTCCTGACACGAATGTAATTTAGCACCTTTTAAAAAAAGAAAACACGGCAAATCCTACAGATTAACTAGATTGCGTATAGAGCTGCGCAGACGGCAACGTCAGTTCAGACGACACTGGGTATGGAAAGTTTGAACGTCTAACTTCTGAACCTCGGGCTAAAATCCATCCTCCTGCTTATGCAAAAGCTTCAGCTATATAGAAATTGGTGGAGCAGGATGCTTCCATAATTTCCCCTCTCTTTGAATTAATGGGCGGTGGGGGTGTTCCCCTCTGAAGAAAAGAAATCGATCATGTTTATGTTTTATTCATATCGACAATGTTTTGAGTTATTCCGTATGAGGAATCCGAATCTGATTTAAGGTACAGTACTAATGCACGTTTACCTGGGAGTAAGGTCCACTGAACTCAGTGGAACATATTTCCGGGTAAACATGTCTAGATTTGAGATGTACACATCCGATTTTAAATCTGTTGAATTCAGATTGAAATTAGATCTTTTATTTATGCTGACTTTAGCCATCTTAAATCCAGGCGCTTCTTCCCCATTGTGTTTTGCAACGGGGGAAACTCTGCAACTGTAAATGTTTCAGCCCTTTGTGATCTGTCTACTAAGTCCAAATCCAGCTCATATGTTGACTGAATAGAAAACTTGTGCCTCTGCCAAATGAAGGCTGCAATCCTAAACCCGCTTACTTAGAAGCAAGCTCCACCGAAGTCAGCTGAACTCTATGACATACTAAGTTGTCTAGGTCCTAAAATAGGTAAAGCGTTTGTAAAATTAGTTTTGTTCACAAAAGTCTAAGGAGCTCAGGATTTTGCTCGGAATGTTGTTTACTTACAGATACTTTGAAATACTGTATATGTTTTATTAATACAAAAAGACGTTCCTGGCTTTTCTATCCAGGAAAAAAAATATTTTTAGATTTCCTCATGAGAAGCCTGATAACATCTCCCCCCTCCAGTGCTTGAATTCACAGGCTTCCTATGTTGAAAGAGCGCTGGGGCTTTCCATCGGGTTCCTTCCTTTGGTCATGTTAACTCTCACCAAAAAGTGCCTCTTCCCCTCCTCTCCCGGGCCTGTGGGATTTAATATAATCTTTTATCAAGCGCTGGAAGAGAAATATCGATACTGCCAGCGATGCATCCTTATAACGGGGTCACAGTCGGCTGGCTCGATTAGAATTATTACATGGCAAATTGTCAAAATAACATTTATCACGTGAACACGAACCGCAATAGATACAGTTTAGTTACCTGGTTAGCTAGCAGCTGTGGGCCACACAGAGAGCGCATCTGCTCTGTGCATCTATAATATTATATAAAATATTTAAAGTATTTTGATAGTCTCCTAGCCCCCTTTAGCTCGGCAGTAATGTTTTGTCCACCCCATTTGTCTCAACTTTTGAAATAGGTACCGAAGCTGTCTTTTTTCTCCCTAAAACACTGATCAGCGACAATCTCAAACACGCACCCACCCCTCCTCTCTTTTAAAATCCTACTGTGGGGCTTTGTCGTTGTTGTTCTTTTCCTTTTTTCTTTCTCTCTCCCCCCCCCCAATAAATCCAACTATTTGTGTGGGGTTTTGTTGCATCATTTTCCATATTTGAGGAAGTTTGCCGATTCTTTTTTGGGGTTACTCAGAGATCTTCCTCCAAGCCTGTTGTACAGCCTTCTTCTTCCCTTCCACACATCCCAGACTTTTGCTAAAGATGATCAGATGCCGGTCCTACTGCTTATTGGGAATTAAGTCCCCCACGCACCCCTCAGTTCAATGGGCCAGGCTCCCAATGAAGTGTGGGGAGGATTTCAGCACGAGGTGTAAAGAGGACAGTTTGGGGCAAAGCTCACGCCTGGGTTGATTTTGCACCAGGCCCATTTGAAACGACGACGGATCTCACCTCCGTCCCTCCTTCTTTCTCTCCCCCTAGGCTGGAAGTGTCCTCCTATCCCTAAAAATCAGGCCAAGCCGAAAAGGGAATCCGATTTAATCAGAGCAGTGGAGGCGGGGATCAAGCGAAAGGATGTCCACCATCCGTGTCCTTCCAGAGGAGGGCTCCGGAGCAGCCTAATGGGCGATTGTGTTTTATTTTAATTAACCGGCGTCACATTTAAAGAAACAATCGCCAAATGCCTCCAGTGGGAGGAAGAGGCGTTAAGTTCACCGAGAAGGAAACCATGTGTAGGGAGATCCGCGGTGCGCTTGAAATAGCCCGGCTTCTGCAGTAACCTCCCCGGCCAGGAGCTAGCAGGGCCTGCCTTGCAAGCCGTCCGGAGGGTCTTGCTTACCCTGTTCAGGAGGCGCAAACGCCCCAGCAAGAGAAGAAGGCGAAGGAGAAAGGCAACGATTCCTCCCCCCCCCCGCCAACACCCCGGAACTGGAGGGGTGGGGATGGTGTGTGTGTGTGAAAAGGGAACGACCCCCACCCCCACCCAGAGAAAGAGCAGGCTCGCATTTTTTACAGCCCTGGTACCTGGGAGTGATAAGGGGAGGAAAAGGGGTTGTCTGGGAATGGCTCATTAGGGATGACAAATGTATAGAGGAGATCAACACCCGACACTCTCCGCAGGCTCCTATCCGATACATTCTTAATCGAGCGCAAGTCTAAAGGATGTAAGCTTGCTTAGGATCGCATCCTCAGAAGTGACTGGGCAGAAACTCCCGTTGACAGTCTGGCCTGCCGAACCAGTGAAGGAAAAGCGCCCTGCGCTCCAGCCTTTTCACGAAAGCTTGGTGGGAACGACCATGCTCATTCTTCTACCGATCCGGGATAGAAGACCACCTCCACAAACTAGCCCACTGTTCAAACCGCTTGTACTTATATGCCCCTGGCGTTGTTTGGTTGCTGCCCCCCCCCCCGCTTTTATTTTCGTTTTGCTTTTCGAATGCCTCTCCAAGCCAAGTAGTTAATCTGAAAAGAAAGCAGAAACCAAAACCCGAAGGTAGGTGGTCCGCTTCATCACATTACACCCCTCACTAGCCTAAAACAAAAAAACCCAAACCCACAGGGATCCCGCCGACAAGACCCTTGCCACATCCATAGAGCAGGTCGGACGAGGCAGGCATCGGAGGGGAGGCCTACTATGCAAGGTGGGGCCGTCGCAGCAGGGCCCGGAGGAGCTCTGAAAAACCGTATCCTCGAAAAGCAACAGTGAGCTTGAGATCATACTATATACTTGCTTTGGCTTTTAAATCAAAGCGGTCGTCGTCGTAGTTAAATCACCTCGGAATTCTTCAGCGCTTTTCTTACAAAGAAAGAAACACCTAGTGGCTCTCAAGGGCGGGGGGCGGCAGACGCTCATTTGGCACCGAAATCGAATCCCGTTTGGAGTCAGCCGGTCACTCCCGCGGAGTTCTGGCCGCCTTGTAGGGGAATTCGGGGCAGAAGCGGAAGCCTGGGCCTGGGTCTTTGTTCTGCAGCTTTCCATACATTTTCTGACACACACCTCCTCTCTCTTTTTCTCTCTTGGGTTACTTATAGAAGCCTATCTCTGTCCGCCCCACAACCTGCTCCCCACCGTTGGGCGTTTAATTTTCGTTTATGTTTGCTTGGCTGCTGCTGCTGCTCCCCCCCCCTCTCTTTTTCTTCCCGTGACCGACTTCCAATTTAGTAGCATATTGAGCATATTATATATGGGGCGGGGGCGCGCGGAGGCCGCTGTAATTCCAACCCGAATGTATATATATATGAAGAGAGAGGGAGAGAGCCTGAGAACGGGCCGCGCTTGCCCAGGCGACCTCCAAACCAGATCGGCTGGAGCCCCCCAAAACCCGAGACTCCCGAGCGCCTTAATCGCTTTGTTGACAGAAGCCTCCGTTTCCTCCGAAGTCGCTCCCGAAGGCGCACACTGGGAAGCAAATTCCGTGTGCATTTCAGCAGAACTTGAACGCGTTCCAAGAGAGCCTTTTTGGGGTGGGTGGGGGAGAGAGATGGAAATAAAAAGGGGGCACACGGTGGCGCGCGCACAGCACACAGCACCTTCTGAAATCAATGCGACTTTGTTCCACCCCGTGCGTTTTCGGATCGATTTATTAGGGCAGGAACTGGACTCTCCGGGCCGCTGGGGTGTGTGGACTGGCGGGGGTGCTGCTCTGTCTTCGCTAACAGTTTGGCCTTTGATTTAAAACCAGGGACCCGCTTGATCCGGTGCCAGCAAGGAAAGACGCAGAAGCCAGGAGCGCCCCTGGATTGGCTGTGGGTTCAGGGACAACGCATGCTTCTTTTGTGTGTGGAGGGGTTCCCCCAAAGTGTCTGGGAGCTCCTTCCTCCTCCTGCCCTCTGCCCCCCACAAACCAGCCTTCGATTTACCTATTTCACCTTATTACAGAGAATAGATTAGGGAGGTAGGGAAACCTTTCTGAATTAAAAACCAAACCAAACCAGTAGCTTTATTCCCTGCATATTGGAAGCTATTTTGCTTTTGCTGTTGTTGTTTCTACAAAGTTTCTGCTGCCTCGGATGGGGTGCGCCCTGGCAGGAAAGACAGAAAAACGGAGGCAGATCAGCCAGGGTTTTCTGACCGCCGGTGGGTCTTTCGATGAGAATGGAGGGTCCAGCGCTCTTTTTCCTTCCTTTCTTCCCCCTAAAATAAACAGATCTGAGTCGACCTGGGTGGGCAGAAGGGAACAATTTGTGAGCCAAGGAGCGAGCCTTACCTGCAGGAGACTTTCACCTGACCTCTTGCTGGAGAGGTTGGGGGTAAGCGGGTGGGGGTGAGCGGGTGGGCGGAGAATTCAGACTCCATATATTACAAGCCCGAGGAAAATCCAGCTCAATTTCGGTCGACCATTTTCCCCCTTTTTTTCTTTTCCTCAAATAGAGAAAAGTCTCCCTTTTCTCGCCCCCCTCTGCCGCCCTGCCCCCATCACCCCTGGGAGAAGGCAGGAAAACCAACACATTTGGAGCTATTAACTCTTCAGAGAGCTGAGAGGCGAACTGGATGCCTCTTGCCTGCCGCTCTCAGAACTGTGCCTGCCTGCCCTTAAAACAAGCAAGAATCAGCGTGGCTCAAAAGCGCAAAGTATGCCATGATCACTAGGCAAGGAGACCTTTTAATGAATTTCTACTTTTAAAATTATTTGCGCGTCAGAAAATGCCCAAGGAAGGGGCCCTAAAATCACCGGGAGCAAGCAAGCGCCATTTCAATTCAGGAGATGCCAGAGTGCTTACTTTATTGGATAAAAATGCTTGCAGAGCGGTGCTTTGATAAAGCATAGAATGCAACGCGATAATTATTAAAAAGCGATGCTCAGTGTATCAATGCCCGCTCGTCAAGGAAAGAGCCCCTTTCTAAATGTTCTTTAAAGCTACGGTCCTAAACACTTTCTAGAGGATAGATCTTGACATTATTATTATTATTATTATTATTATTATTATTATTAAAAAGTCAAGAGAAAGGCGCGCTACTGTTTCTGTTTTTTGCCCCGAAGTGGGCTCTAATTTGAGGGGCTCGGCTTAGCTCTCATGCCAAAGGGCGGCGGAGAGGGCAGGGCGAGACGGAAAGAGGGAACAACCGTCGGGCAGAAGCAACTCTGAGAAAGAACTGTGCGCTCTTTCCGTGGGATTATTAAGCCGCGAAAATGTGCAAGGTCTAAACGCTCTCTCTCTCATTTAGAAGGTTTAAAAATCCTTTTCTTAGAAGGCATCTGCAAAAACCACACAGCCCTCCCTCCCCCAAAAAACCCTTCCAAAACAGCCGTGGATTGCCAAGGAAAGCGGTGAGGCGCGCGAAGCACGGAAGGCTTCTTTCGAGTAGACTCGGGAAAAGGGCTTCCTTCATTCGCCCTCTGCACATCCCGCGCTGTACCTCTCTCTCTCTCTCTCTCTCTCTCTCTCTCTCTCTCTCTCTCTCTCTCTCTCTCTCTCTCTCTGGTTTTGTTTTGCTTCCTCGAGCCTGTCAAAACTCGGCCGTGTTTGCCTGTTTCTGGAGTTTGTTGTGTCTGGAGGCAAATGACCCGCCCCTGGGAGCAGGGAATGTCATCCCTCCGGCGAACATCTCGCACGACCTGCTCTGGGATTATGATGAGGAACCCTCGCTGCAGCAGCAGTTCCAAGCAGAAACCATCTAACGACTCCCCATGCCCTCATGCGTCGTCGGGGGACGAGGGGGAGGGGGATTGACGACAGCAGGGCTCCCGCTTCCCTCCGCTGGCCTCTGCGCACAGACAAAAGCAAGGCGGGCATGCCCACCCATTTACCGGACGCTCACAGCAATGGCTGGATTCCTCTGGAGTAAATAGGGGGACGTGTGTTCGGGTACTGCTCCGCTCTTGCTTTGCAGCGTTAAAGAGACGCGTCTAGATACTACACAGGCCTCTTTGGAGCGGATTATCTGCGCAGTGCCGGCTCTCAGCCCTTAACAAGCAAGCCCTCGGTTTTCCACGGGGCCTGCCATCCAGCTGAGTTTTCCACTCAGGGGCGGAGCGGGACTGGCCTTTTCGAAGGACGCCGATCCGTCCTTCTCCCATCGCCTAGGTCGATCTCATACCTCCCCAAATCCATCCGTCTCAGCCGTCCGTCTTGGGGGCCTTCGGGCTCTTTTCTAATCACCTATTAGTTTCAGTTTAGGGCTGGGGGCGAGCGGGCAGGGATCATATATCACTCTTTAATTGATACGGCAAGTCTTCCCTATGCAGCTGACCCAGAGCTCTTTTCCAGCCAAGGCAGAGAGGTAATCTTAGAGGGTAACCAGGGTCTCCGCATCTCTCTGCAAGAGAGAGAGAGAGAGATCGCCAGGCGAAAACCAAGAGGAAATTGTCACTTGTTCGCCAGTGTGTTTATCACATTATAGCTTTTCTCTTCGACAACAGGGGAAGGGACGCTGAGGAGAAGATGCTGCGTAAGATGGGTGCCTCGCGCTGCGTTCTGGGCTGACACGGCCAGCTTCTGTCCTCCCCGCGCCAAACACTACCTTTCCCGTCACCGGTTAGAGACGCAAGCCTGGCCCAAAGAGCCGCTCACGGTTTCTGGAGCGCTCCAAACAAGTAACTGAAGGGAGGAAGAGGCTTCACACCCGGAGAGCAACCAGAGCAGCGAGGCTGGGAGGAACTGGCCGAGGTGTCTGGAATGCCAGCCGCGAGACCAAGGCCGGTGCGTTGAGACTGGGCTGAGGGTGCGGGATATGCGAGGCGAAACGCCGGGCAGTTGCAGGCGACCGCTTGCTGAACCTTGATCCTTGCAAAGCGCCACTCTCCACCCTGTTGCGCAAAAGCAGAGCAGGAAAGCACCAGAGGCCCAAACTGCGACTCATTCTGGGTTTCAGACACCCCCTTGTCCCCACTCCGTGGTGCCAGAGACTGGTCACCGCCACCAGCTCTCCCACACGCCCCCTCGGGCCCACTTCCCCTTGGAAGGGTAAGTTAAGAGTGCGACGGAGAGAGATCGAGCCCACGGCTTCTTTTCCCACTTCGAGGCCCGGTGTGCACGGGTGCGTTTTTTTTCTTAGGGGGAAGAAGGACGGGTAGGCTTGATGGTCACATACACAGAGAGGGCAACGACATATTGCAGCCGCGCCAAGGAGCCCATTTTAGGAAACAAAACGCAGCTCCGTCCTGTTTTCCTGCTTTCCCCCCGCCAACCTGCACGCAGAGCTGACGGGATGAGCTGGAAGACGCGGGCTGCATGGTCTCTTCTGGTGGGACTTGCCGGTTATTATATAGCCAGCGTCTGAAACAAATCATTCTGCAGTGAAGATGCGAGATGTGCGCATTCCTTGTCGGAAGGAGGATCCCACTGGGCCTTGACAAGGAATGCGAGCTGGCCAAGCAGACCTCCCTCCTCTTCCACCCTCCACAGCAATAAAGCAGTCACCTGCCACGATGAATGTCAACATGCCAGGGGAGTGATATTGCAGATGGGATGCCAGGACTGGAGTCGTCCGGCGCGGCAGCGGGTGGGGAGAAGACCGCTGCATGCAACCCCCCCCCCAAAAAAATAATGAATCCAGAAGGCCTAGCCCTGTCCACTTCACCCACTCTTTTCAGAACTTGGGAGGTAAGTCATGCGAGAAAAAAGGGGGGCGGTCTCCAGCTCCCCATCTTCTCATAATCATCAGGTAGTTTACTTTTCATTAACCCACATGACCCAGCTTGCGCTCATCTCACTCAGTCAAGACTTGGGAGGTAAGTCTTACAAGGGAAAATAAAACTACATGGTAATTATGATATACCAGGGCTGCTCCTTTAAATTACTTGAACACACCCAAACACCACAAAGGAACCGCCATGCCAGGGGACCCCCTCGAAGGCGCGAAGACCCGGAGCCAAAGTTTCCACAGGATGCTTACTGAGAGTCGTAACAGGCGCAAAAAACAACAACAAAGTGTAAGCAAAGATAAGGAGCGCAATGCGAAAAACGTTACGCGCGCCAGCTCCCACCGAATGCAATTGCGCATGATGTCAGGGGTACTCAGTTGCAAGTTTATTTTGCAAGATTTCAGTCTCGTGTCGTTGAACAGTCAAAATGTAGGCTCTATAATGGCACAGTAAAAAAACAACAGGAATGCCTCTTCTCAGTACCGTCGCTGGGGAACCTCCTTACACCGGGTCCCCTTCCTTTCGCCAGGCTTGTCCACGCCTTGCCTTGCCCTCTCAACACTTCCTAACCCTTTACGCTCAGCGGCGTTAAGGCGCCACACACCCCAAACTTAAAACTTTGGGGACAGCAGTTCTGTAAGGGTAGTTTGTGTCTCTTGAATAGGAATTACGCTATCTCAGTAAACCTACAATGAAGGCTCAGGGTACTTTAATGCGAGTCCAAACAGCGGACGTACTTTACAAGTGATTTAAATTTGTGGCGTGCATTTCTGTGGGGATGGCGCAGGAGAACCTTCCTGTGGTTGGTGCTGGGAAGCCACCACTTTCCTTGAACTGACATCAGTTTTGCCACGGATTTCGGTGCAGCCGGAAAAACAAAGAAATGAGCATTACTGCACTAATAATGGGACCAAGTCAGTCAAAATCCCCCCCACTCCCTTTAAATTTAAAAATAAAACATCGGAAGCCTGTGTTTTAGCTTCTTGTACCGCATTATTAGGGCTGTACGATTTCTCAGCACCCCGGTCCCCTCCGGCGCGATAAAGGCCGGCGCCGGGGAGGTGTGGAAGTGTGACCTGTCCTTAAACACAGCCTGACCCTAAACACGTCGCCGTTTTCGATGGCGGTGCGGACTTCCCGAGGGCGCCTGAGCTTTCTCCCGGGACATGCTAGCCCTCGAGAGCCCCGTCTGCGTGTCGGTCTGCCGCAGACCCGTTTCGGTCAAAATCAGTCCGGATGCGTGGTTTGAGCGCACTGGAAAAGAAAAAGCAGCGGAGAAGCGCTCTTAGCGCAAAGGCGAACAACACCAGAGAGTCACAGGCAGTGATTTCCAAGGGCTCCGCAGGCCTCGGGTCTAGCTGATCATGTTGGGAAGCAGCACTTTTATTGGGGCGAGCCAAGTTGCAGCTCAGCTCACCTCGCCAGCAACTGTCTGAAATCGCCCACATAACCGGCAGTGCCCGGAGCATGGCGAGGGCAGGAGTAAAGGGGCGAGAAAGGAAGCCGTCTAGTCCGGACACAGTTCGGGAAGGGAGCGCAGCGGAAAGGAAAGGCACCCCTTTCCCCAGGAGGAAGACGAGCGGCCCTGGGAGAACCGAGCGGGCCTTGACCGGTTGGCAACGCGCCCCGTTGGATTCGCGCTCCCGCAGCCACTTGCCCTTCCGTGCAAGGCCTGCAGCAAAGCGCAGAAGCCAAGCGGCTGGCTCACTCGCTTGCTCCCGAAGGTGGGAACCCTCTCCTCGGCTTGGCAAGCCCAGAGGCGGCTGGCCCCTCCTCGGCCCAGCCAAACAAGAGCCCCTCTTGTTCTCCGAGTGCCCCCCTCCTTCCTTGCACCTGCGTGGAGCTGCGAGAAGCGCCAGGCAGCGGCGGCTAAGCTCAGCCTCTCTGCTGCTGCTGCGAAGGCAGCCTCGAGGAAGCATCTGGTCCCAATTGGGAGCCCCCCCTCCCTTCCCTGGACCGCCAGCTCCTGTTGCCCCTCTGAGCATCAGCCAGGCCGGCCCCAAGCCCTGGCTAACCCCGAATCCACCTCCTCTCGCGGCGCGCACACTTTCCATCGCACCGCCCGCCTCCCTCGCAGGCAGCCACACAAAGAGTGCTCTCTCTCCCTCTCCCTCTCTCCTGCAGGCTGGGCAAAGCTCCCTTCGCCGCCTCCCCCACCCGCCCTACACACCTCCTGAAAGCAGAGGGCTGCCTCTCGCTGCGACCTCTCTCTCTCTTTCTCATTGCCCTCTCCTCCTCCTGGATTCCTCATCGGTTCTACTCCCAGCTTGGAAATGCATGCGCCCTGCTTCTACCTACCCGGCTCTCCCTCTGCCCTTCTAAAACCAACGCGGGAGACTGGGCTGGGCTGAAAGTGGTCCGAATCCAAGAAGGGAGTTTTACCGGGGACCGGACGGCAGGCAGCAATCAGACTCCCTCAATCCGCACTTCATGACTTCAACGCAATTTCCGTGTTAAGAAACGTGGGCCCGCAACTTTTGTGACGCGACCGTGTTTTGACTGAAATGCAGGGTCGCGAGGGAAAGTTGGCAATGCCCCACCCTTTCGTTTCAAGGTAAAGAGTTAAAAGAAGCGCAGAGAGTGATTGTCAGGGGGGAGAGCCAAGGGGAAGGCAAATGTATGGGACCCGCGACCTCTGCGTAACCTTGGTACATTGGCACCAAATGTTTCAACAATATTTACTTGCCTTGAAGTCTGGATTTCCCTCCTCCCCTTTTAATCTTTTTTAAGGCCATCTTTGTGGCAGCTTCAGGCTCCTATATGTCTAATTATAGTAAGCAGAAACAGGATGGGATGTGAATAGCTCTGTTGTGTGCAGGAATTGGGTGCCGCACAGAGAGGCTTTTTGTCACAGGTTCTCACCCCACAAACTTGTGCATACACAATGGGGGGAGCTGAAGAATCAAAAACATAGCAAGCCCCCTGGTCTACCATGGAGAGGCATCTAAAGTCAGTAAGGATTAGGGTGATGGAACTGTGCAATGCATGCTGGAGTTACCCATACTGTAAAGGGTTCTGGCAGTGGAAAGGGCAAGTAGCTAAGGGCTAGCGGGAGGGAAGCATAAATCCCTTTGCCTCCTGAACAAATAACATTAAGGAGACTATCCAAAAAAACCACCTTCTTATATGTAAAACCCATTCAATACAAATAAACTTTCTACATTACATTTCGCACATGAAAAGCACATCTGTGTAGGAAATAGTATGCAACCCACATGTGGATCATTTAAGATTTAAAATTCCCCCCCCCCAAACCTCTGATTGCCTGATAGGTTACTTATTAAACAGGAGGTCCAATGTGATGTTCAGAACTCAACATGATTCCATTGCCTAATATAGCTATGATTTTACATAAATCTAATTGTGTCGGTCAGGTGGCGCTGTGGGTTAAACCAGAGCCAGAAGGTTGGCGGTTCGAATCCCCGCGACGGGGTGAGCTCCCATTGCTCAGTCCCTGCTCCTGCCCACCTAGCAGTTTGAAAGCACGTCAAAGTGCAAGTAGATAAATAGGTACCGCTCCGGCGGGAAGGTAAACAGTGTTTCCGTGCGCTGCTCTGGTCCGCCAGAAGCGGCTTAGTCATATTGGCCACATGACCCGGAAGCTGTACGCCGGCTCCTTTGGCCAGTAAAGCGAGATGAGCGCAGCAACTCCAGAGTCGTCCGCGACTAATGGTCAGGGGTCCCTTTACCTTTACCTTTAATTGTGTCGGTAGGATGGATCCACCATACATTGGGTTTCCCAAACATTTATTTCAGACAGCATTGTTAAAAAAAAAAAGGAAGTACCCTAACTTTGGAAAGGAAGCATAACTCTATAACTCACTCTCTTTCTCCCTCCCCCTTCCACTTGTAGTGGAGAAAGAATGCACTGTACAGTCTAATTTATGGAAAGGATTTTTTTTAATATCAAAAGAAAATGAATTGGAGTGGCAAGCTGGCCTCCAACGTCTTGTCTACATATCAGGAGGAAAAGTGCAATCACTGCAGTCTTCAAGGAATGTAAAGTCATGATGCATGGTTGAGATTTGAAAAGGGAAAATAATGATCCATTGCACAAGCAAGAGGAAAATAAAATGGCAGCAAATCTTCAACACCCAGTGGAGTGATTGTCGTTCCCCATCCCCAGCAATGGCACTTGCAGAAGTCATAATTAGGCCGGCCGTCTCCCTGGAGGCTCAGTCATGTCAGCAGGTATGGAAGGAGGAACAGATTCATGCATTGGGGTTGTTCCTCATGAGTTCCACATCTGCTTCCACCATCTCTTTCACCAGCTCCTGCCAAAAGGAAGACACACACACACACACACACACACACGAAACAAAGAAACAAACAGATGTGTCTGGCTCTGCTTAGAGAGTGATAGCTGTATTCCCACAACATTACTTCCCTCTAGTATCTATTTCCCCCTGAATTAGCCTACCAACCCGAACAAACCTTTTGAGATGCATTCAGACAATGTATTTATTGTGTCCTTGAGAGCTGGTCCTACCATTAGGCAGGCAATGGGTAACAAATGTTCAGGGTATTCCTGAAGGACAGTAAATGGTTCATCATCATTACTATGATGCCAACAGGAGCACCAGTTGGATGGTTCTGCCTCAGGCACTAAAATAGCTTGGGCTGCTTTGAATGCACCTTTTTTTTCATTTGTTGCACTCAGTCTTCCCTTTCTACTCAAAAATAGGGTTGCCATATTTCAAACGGTGAAAATCCAGACAGAAAGGTTGCACTGCTGACATGGGCTGCCACATGTCCGGATTTTCCCGTACATGTGTATGATTTCCGCCGACTGCAGCATTCCGGATATGTCCAGGAAAATCTGGACATATGGCAACCCTAGTCAGAAGGGCATTTCTCATGTTGAGAATATTGCTCTGTCTCCGCATTCATCCAGCACAATGTTATGCTTAGGAAAATGCAATAATCCCCCACGGTCAGCATGCACGTCATCATCTTTCCCAAGGACATGTGACCCTTGATAGAAAAAGCTCTCACCCCTTCCTTTAAATGACATAAAATGTTATTTTATTTCTACTAATAATGAGTTTATAATTTTTTCTAAGCACAGATTTCCTCCCTCCCCCCCAAAAAACAGGCCATCAAATAAAATGCATGGAGATAAAAACCCCAAACAGAACTTACGTCAAATGTGACTCTGGGTTTCCAGTTGAGTTTTTGCTTTGCTTTGGTGCAATCGCCTTGAAGAAAATCCTGTGGGGAATAAAAAGACGGGGGTGGGTGGGTAATTCCCTTTCCAGGCTGCAGGGGAGGTGGACAGGCGAAGTGATGGTTACAAAAGTGTTGATAGACACCACCTCGCCCCAATTTCATGACAGGCTCCTCCATCCACACAGAGCTTCTAGAAAATGCCAGTGCTTCCCAGAAATTCAAACCACCTTCCTTCTCTTTCCCAAGTTTTGCAACTCCGAGTCAAAGTGCTGTGGCTTATAAATCACCAGGAGGCAGCATTCAAGAATAGCTGTGCAGGCCATTTACAATGTATGCTGCACATCAAAAATATTGACTCTTTAATGGATAACATCTTGTTTTAAGCTGTCATACCTCCTAAGACTTGCTACTGGCAGAGCTGTTTCAAATTAATGTATCTCACCTTGCACTCCCCCCCCCCCCGGTCCAATTTTGGTTAAATTATAGAAGTAAATCAAACAGAAAACCTGACACTATAATGTTCTCTTTCAGATACAATCCATATGATCACTAAAAGGTAGTGCTGAAAAACTTCACAGTTAAGAGCAATATAACAAATGAACCAGCTGATTTTCTCATTTCGAACTACTAGCTGTTGCAGGTTTTTGGATTTAGCAGTCTTTAAATGATCACGAAGGTCTTTCTAAAAGTGATCCTAAGGACAATAAGGATCATTAGGTGTCGCTTGTAAATACGGTTAACTGAAGACAGAACAAAGGAGGAGGAAAACGATTTTATTGTAAAGTGCTCTGATGAACAGGGTGCTTTAATTCAGCTTGTAGTTTTTAAAAATTAAAAATATTTTCTTAACATCGCTTGTAAAAAAATAAATTAAAAAAAGCTCATCTGCACCAGTTCTACCAAGACTGTGTTCACCAGGAGTGGGGAACCTGTGGCTCTTCAGATGTCCATTTCCACCATCCCGGACTATTAAGTTATGCTGACGAGGGCTGATGAGAATTGGAGTCCAATGGCATCTGGAGCGCCTAATGTTAGCCACTCCCGAGGAACACATACACACACAACAACAGTCTTTTTCATTACTTCCACAACAGACACATTTTGGTATAGGAGGAAGATGCTTCATTTCAGCTTAGCACTCACAGGCTGCAGCTGGTCTTAAGATACTTTTGAAAGTGATGCCCAGAACACCTTTTTACCAGGATCACATCACTTTCATATTTTGTTAATTCAAGCTGAGAGCGGAGAAAAGCTGTTGTAAAATCATGCACAGATTCTACAAAATGTAGCCTATTTGGTTATTTAACGATCTAGGAGCAGCAAAATCCAACTTCAGTCTGCAATCCTAAACACACTTTGGGTATGGCCAGTAATGAGATTTACTTCTGAGGATTGCACCATAAGTTAAAACAACAGCAATGCCCCAGAGAAAATAGTAGACTCTTTTTTTTGTGCCACGGTAATTTATAAGTCATTCAGTACCATCTAGTAGTAAAAATAATTTCACACAGACAAATTACAGTGGTTGCAACTCCAAGATTTGCTGAATAAATGTATGAAGGATTGTGCCTGAAACCTCGGTGGCTAATAGTCTCTATTTCTGCAAATGGTTCATACTATGAAAAAAGTGTGAAAACAACAATAGAAAACAACACTTAGAAAACAACAATAGAAAAGGCTTTCAGGGGAAAAAAATCACTGCTCAGCTACATTATTTAAAGTGTTAAGTGAGCTGAGATATGCACCTATTTAACTTCCAGATTTAGTCTGAACTGGAGCCTAGATGTCAGTCCAAGGGCAGACTGAAGCTCTGTGCTAGGGCTTTGCTTTCTTAAAGCACATCAAAGATCAGAAAGTTTATGAAAGGTGAGGATGAGGTCCCAGAAGTCCCTCTTCCCTGCCAAAACAAGGTTATGAAAAGTCCGCTGACCAAGTCAAATGCAATCCTGCCACTCTTCCGCTTCTGCTGTAGCACAACATAACAATGAATCTGGGTTCAAAGCACAGTCTAGTTTACTGTCTATTTTTTCTGCAATGGATTTTCTTCTTCTTTTTGATGCCACTGCATAAAATCGGGAGGGGAAGAGCATTGAGACCCACAAATGACTGACTGAAGAATGTATTAAGATACACACACACTTTTTAAAAACAAAATAATAAAAGCAGCATTCTTGCTTTCAGTAATTTGTTAGTACTTTATTTTTCACAGAACAAGGGATGCTGCACACACACTTTAAAGCAAAATACACTAAATCTTTACGTTCTGTGAAAAGGAAAACAAAGCTTAAAATTGCAAATTTAAAATGTGAGTTACAACCTGTTCTTGGCTATGAAAAAGCAAAGACTTGGCGAAGCAACTGAAAGCCAACAGCCAAACTGGTGCTGTTTAATACTACTGTACAAATCTCCCACAGATTTAAATTCACTTAGCTGTGATATGATCTCTGTAGGATAGCGAAAAGCATGAGTTTATCTAGTAAGATTTTTTTTTTAAACCCTCCTCCCTTTTCGTAATTGCAGGTTTAAGTGTCAAATGCTGCACAATTATGTTTATTAAACTTGATCTCATGGCAGTTCAGTTTTATAGTCTTGGAAAAGACACATACTTTTGCATCAAAGAACTGGTTGTGGAGTGTGGTCTGGAATTTTTTAAAAATAAAGCAATGAAAGCCAGAGGAAAAAATGCAAACCATTTCTATGTCAATATCCCATTTCCTGAGTTCTGGTTCTGGGTGTCATCATAGCTTTTATTTTAGCTCATTAGGTGAATGATCTGGTTTCACTGTGCAATTTATTACTGTCTAATTCAATTTTCTTTAGCAAAGCATTCGACAGCTTCACAGCACAAGCCTGGGTGAGGGTTGGCTAGCACAGCTCCAAAATGTTTTGTTTGTTTGTTTGTTTTAAACTTGCAACTTAATTCTGAGACTTCCTTTAGTGGCTGGAAAGTTCAAAGAAGGATACATGTAAGGGGGTAGAGGAGCACAATGTCACAACAGAGGCTGTTACCATTGTGTCACATCAATGTTCTACTGAGCAGCACAGGCAAACATACCAGGCTATTCTATTCAAGACATAAACAAGTCAGTATAAGGATCTGTCAAAAGAAGGGACTTTTTTGGAGGGGAGGCTGAGAGTACTATATTTATTCAGAATTATATCCCACCATATATGGAGGGTTCAGTGTAGCCAACAGCAGTTTTTAATTAATATGTGTGTCTCTTTGCCTCAGAGGAGTCACAAATTTAGCCAAACAGATTTGACAGTGTTACAGAAAGCGCTGATAATGCTCACTGAATAAGTATATCCTTTTTTTTTTTTTTTACAATGCAATGTAATCATGACAGCTATGCCATATCTTAGGTTATGAAATCAAACAGTCTTAGCTCTCAAATTTGCACAGATGGTTTTTCAAACAGGTATAATAAAAATCTTTGTTGCACAGCTGGATTATGTTATATGGCATACATATGATGCAAATATTATAAAAGATTCGTGAGATTTGTTTTTAGCAGTTTTGAATATATTCATTTTGGTGTTATATACTTGTGTGAGCCGAATAAGCAGTTTTGAGTATAACACATCTTGAAAGCTAGAACTGTGTCATTTCAATCTGGTGTTAATATACATTTGCCCTGCCTTGATTACTTTGAATTGGTCTTTTACTGTGGTTTAGCCTAAAAGCATCACCTGATGGGAGCCAGGGGCTTGACAAAATAATGTTAATGTTTCTTAATGATTGTAGATGTTTTACCCATGGCCTGAAACCTAGCTTTTGGAAGATGACTCCTCATAGCAAAGGGGAGCAGAGATACTGTGACAGTTTCTGTAGTTTGAAATTAGACACAGAGAGCTGAAATCTTCTAGTTGCAGTTAGCTGAAAATGAGGTGCAGCCTGGGGGGGCGGGGGCGGAAAGGCTACATGTTCTTTAGGGATCAGAAATTCAAAGGCCTATCCATTTGCTTCCAATAAGAGCTCTACTCTTGTATTTGCAAATAAAGCAAACATTACGAAGACACTGTGAGTTGCTGTCATGAAATGCTCTCATTGAAAGGTAACCAACTGCCCCAGAACTTTTAATCACTTTGGAACATGTTACAAATACAGTGCATATTTATGAAAGGACCACTGTAACTCTATAGAGTAACAGACAATTAAAGCAAGGGCGCAGGTCAATTACATTTTAGCAAACAAGACCACAATCAAATTGGTAATGGATGTTAAACATCTTTAGGAATTTCAGGACGGCATCTATGAATGGCATCCACTTTTCATTTTTTCCTTCACTATTTTTAGAAAAGTAAAGTTGTGGAACAAGCATGATACCAGGGGAATAGAAGAATGCCAGTGAAATTGGTTCTTCATCTAAATTTGTTTTAATGTAGTGCGAGCTGGCTAACCTCCATTCTTGTGCCAATAGGGTTTTTTTTGGTTTTTTTTTAAAGACAGAATTTTCACGAAGAGCCAAAAAGACTGGAAAATGCAAGCAGTTCAGATATAAAGTGGTTTCACTTGCAATTAAAGGCTAGACCACTTCCTAATGTGAACAAAGAAGCATTTCACTTGCTAAAAACATACATGCAAAGTAGCTTATTTGAGGAAGGGGGAAATGGTCGAATAGAATAAAGAATTAAGGGCTAGTTCTGAAAGGTGCTGAGCTCTAAAGTCCTCCATTTGTTTCATGATTTTGTTGGCACTCAGCACATCTTAGGATAAGGTCCCATTAAAAAGTTTCCATGATACTGTTAGGTCAATAACAAATCAGGAAATCTAAGCCCAACCTCTTCCATCATTCACTAAAAACCTGCCTGTTAATCTTTGGTCTAACGTTTCCAAAAGGCCAAAGCGCATGGATCCCAAGAAGTAATAAACATAAGGCTGACAATAACGATAAGGAATAGCCGTCGCTCCTCGTTTCTCACCACACTGCAGTATATCAGTACAAATTGAAGCTGAATCCAGACTTCTCTTTTAGTGACAGGGAATGATAAGAGACAAGAAGAAAACAGCAAACTGTCTGGTTTGCTCAGGAAGTTGGGAACTGGTGGCAATGTCCATCAAGCGGACCAAGGGAATGCAGTCAGCATTAAAACAATGCTTCAGCTCAACGTCAGGGAAAGAGCATCAGTCAGCAGAGTTTGACAAGCACATTGACAATGGAGACAATGGAGCAAAACAGAGGGGGGTTGGCCCTGTGTGATGTGGGATTTGGTGCTGAATTGCTTTGATGGAAACAGTGCAGAGTTTAATCGACACAAGGATAAAATGCCTACCTATCTCTTCAGAGAGCAGGATGCAGTCCTTACTTTTGTGCTTATGTCAACCAAATCACGTGGCTGGCAATGTAAATAAAAGCAAAATTATTTGACTGGTTCACCTTCTAAAAATGGTTCTTTAAGCAGATAAATGTCTCCCACCGGAGGGCTAATCCAAAGATCACTGAAGTCAGTACTGATTTCAAGAGGCTTCAGATTAGCTCAGTAGATCCTCTCTTCATTAAGGGGAAAAGTGATACTCTCTGTTATGTTCCTTGTCCAGAAAAGATGAGACAGATGTGGGTTTAACTCCTCCATTCCTCTCACTATGGAATCCTAAGGTGGTAAAGTCACCACAGGGTGCCTTTATTATGTCAGTACTCTGAGAGAATACTTTGCCTGAGTTGGCCAGCACATGACAGTGGGTACTCGCTACACCACAGTAAACCCCTGAAAATTATAGGTTGCTTTCTATTTATTTGATCTTTTTTTTCAACTACAAAAAAGCAAAGAATAAGCAACATATTCATTAACTAACATTACATTTAGCACTCATTTTAAAAACAACCACTTTACATATTCTTTTTTCAGATCAAATTCATTGACACACCACATATTAAATTTCACAAAGGGGAGGGGAGGGGAGGAACAGACAGTTAGTTAGGAGTGTGTTTAGCAGGCTTTTACATATATCGTTAGACTCAATGTGTAACAACAACAACAACAACAACAACATTGATTTTATTTATATCCAACCCATCTGGGGTATACCAGAAATGGGAATAATTTTACCAGGAAATCATCCCTGACATGGTAAAATCAACTTGTAGTGAGTTTCTCACATCAAAAAGTATCATTTAAATCCAACCTAAGTACTCTTACCACCAGCTGTGGCAGTACTGCCAAATACAAAAGTTCAGAATCATCAATTTTACATTCCAGCTTTTCATAAGACAATGAAATGTGTGCAACTGTATTTCTAAGTTTGATGGGGAAATTATGGAAAAATGTTTTCAGTATACTACATGGACCTCAAATTTTCTCTTTAAAATAAAATTGATATCTACATTACTGAAGTGTGCATCTGAAGAAGTGTGCATGGACATGAAAGCTCATACCAATAACAAACTTAGTTAGTCTCTAAGGTGCTACTGTGGGTTAAACCACAGGCTTGCTGATCAGAAGGTCAGCGGTTTGAATCCCTGCGACGGGGTGAGCTCCCGTTGCTCGGTCCCAGCTCCTGCCCACCTAGCAGTTCGAAAGCACGTTAAAGTGCAAGTAGATAAATAGGGACCGCTGCGGCGGGAAGGTAAACGGCGTTTCCGTGCGCTGCTCTGGTTCGCCAGAAGCAGCTTTGTCATGCTGGCCACATGACCCGGAGGCTGTCTTTGGACAAACGCTGGCTCCCTCGGCCTATAGAGCGAGATGAGCACGCAACCCCAGAGTCGGACACGACTGGACCTGATGGTCAGGGGTCCCTTTACCTTTACCTTTAAGGTGCTACTGGAAGGAATTTTTTTATTTTTTATTTTGTTACATTACTGAAGTTATTGAAGTTATTAACCATATGTAGATTTTGGTTAACCTAGTTAGCCTAATAGTTAACCAAAATCTACATATGGTTAATAGAAGATATCACATTACATTTATTTATTTGTTTAGCAAATACTATTTCAGTACCTCAGCCCCTGAATGATGCTACTTTTGCCAGTCCTTCCACATGCTTCCAAAGTCCTGCCTCCTTTGTCTATTGCCTCTTCCCCAATTTAGCCCACCCATCCTACAAAAACAGACATCCTTTACCCTTTTTAAACTGATGATGGTGGTGACCCCCTAGAATTGACTTGTAGGTGATCAAACAAGGAATTGTAACTTGGTGTACAATTCCATCCCTGGAGTAAGGCACAGAGCTCCTTCCTACTCACAGTACGCAATAATCCTAAACGTCTTACCAACCTGCATTTGCTACCACAAAGCGCCTGCACTCTGCTTTAAGCAACTTGTGGTTCATATCTCTCATACCTATGACAGTCTGATGGACAGGTTGTCCTGCCTCACTGTGGAGTGGCCTTTTACTCCCATCCAGTTCTGTGATCCTGAGAATATACCAAGTCCTTCCCCAGACATTACCCTTAATCACTGATAAATGTCAGATTCTGTCGTTCCTTTCAATAGACGAAAAATGATGTCACTGAACTGTTCCCACGGTACTCTTAAAACTTTGTCTCTTAGAAGACTCAGCCACATAAAATATCCTGTCTTTGAAGGACACCAGTACTTTAAAACATGGAGAGAGAATTATGAGGCAGTGATTTATATGAATATATTGTATCAGTGTTTATCTAGGGTGAGAAATATTTTCCCCAGACATTTCTGACAGATAGTTACAAGTTCTGCTCTCCCTACTCAAATCACATACAGCCAACATGGCGGTCTAGAGATCGGGAAAGGAGTCGATACGTTTCGGATCTCACTCCCAAGGCATGGGACGTCATCAAGGCATCAACGACAATCTTGCTTCTTATTTATCAATTATAAACAACACGGCTTTGTTGGCAGGTTGTTATTATTATTATTATTATTATTATTATTATTATTATTATTATTTTGCATACATATCTTCCATAGCAACAAAATTTTCTAATAGAGCTTCTACTCTTGTTGCAAAGCGAATATTCATGCAACAGTTAAAGTAAAAGAAGGTGGGATGCTTTTGCATTCATAGCAGGTCTCCGCAAACGTATCCCTCAGCATGCTCCACAGAAGAGGAAATCCAAGCAATGGCCTTTCACATGACATCATAAAAGCCTAATTTATCACCAGCCACCAAACATCTAGAAAATCATAACATCCTTTCAGGAAAGCCATGTGCAAAATAATCAGATCTACTTTGATGACAGCTTTAATGCATTGGTCCAAGTAGGACACTACAAAGAGTAACCCTTTGCAGGTACTTGTTTACAACACATCCAGCTGCATTCTTCACCTCAAGAGGAGCATTTCCTGATTTTCATTCCATACACATACTTTCCCAAATTAGTATTATTCAAGTGAGATTCTAGCCCACCCCACATTCCATATTTAGAGTCGCTCTGTTAATTCACGTGCAGGAACAAGGACGGGGAAGTTTTATAGTAAGTGAGGGATCACCCAGCATCGAAGGAGTTCTGCAGTAGCGTACAGTGCCCAAATGGACAGGTTGTGAATCCACATAACCAAGGACAAAATGGAGTAACCCTCTTTCTTCTGCCATTGAACTTCAAGGCCATATGGCAGAACTGTAGCTACACCCTTCTCATCAGAGGCTTTGTCTATTGAATATGAGAGAGAGAGATCTTTTACTCACTTAAAGCTGAAGAAGTTACCTTTTCGTTGATGTACTAATATTGTGAATTCTCTGAGACATAGCCTACTCACAGAGCTTGAGGTCAGGGCAGCACTGCAGACTGGCCCCCTGTTCTGGGGGCAATGGAGACAATTTGCATCATTTCTAAACAAGAAGGAAGTCAAGCAAATGGCTTTAAGGCATGGGCGTAGCCAGGATTTTTGTGGGGGGGCAGGCTTCTGTTAGGGGTGCAGAACTTCAGATTTGTATTGATTTGTATTGATTTTTGGGGGGCAGCTGCCCCCCTTGGCTAATCCTATGCTCTGACAGCATTAACTACAGTAAATGGGAACAGAGTTTGCTTTCCTATACAACAGATAATACGGGGCAGGTGCCTGAGTTTTACACAATCCTATTAGGCACTGGTTCTGACAGCTCGAACAAACTAAAAGCTATATGGGAGCAGGACCTTGGCAGTGATAATGAAGAGACACAGCGGTCACGTTTGTGGACAAAACACCCATTCAAAACTATTTTTGCCCAAACAGGGATCCCAAAATCTGTGCTTGGTATGACGATGGTATATGACACCCATCCTCCTCAAATTATCCCATATGCAAGACTCTTAATTCCAATTTGTGTTGCAATGTGCTCTAACTAGGCGCCTTTGAAGCCGACTCAGAAACTTCTGTTTGTCTAAAATGCAGCAGCCAAATTACTGGCTGAGGTTCTATTTGATCTTGCAAAACTCCTGTTTTAAAACTGCTGTAAAGGTAAAGGGACCCCTGACCATTAGGTCCAGTCGTGTCCGACTTTGGGGTTGCGGCGCTCATCTTGCTCTATAGGCCGAGAGCCGGCGTACAGCTTCCGGGTCATGTGGCCAGCATGACAAAGCCGCTTCTGGCGAACCAGAGCAGCGCACGGAAACGCCGTTTACCTTCCCGCCAGAGCGGTTCCTATTTATCTACTTGCACTTTGACGTGCTTTCGAACTGCTAGGTGGGCAGGAGCTGGGACCGAGCAACGGGCGCTCACCCCCGTCGCAGGGATTCGAACCGCCGACCTTCTGATCGGCAAGCCCTAGGATCTGTGGTTTAACCCACAGCGCCACCTGGGTCCCTGCTGTATACTGCTGTATTGGTTGCCAATTCATTTCTTGTCCCGATTAAAGGTGCTCATGTTGTTGTTTAAAGCCCTAAATAACTCATACCTGAAAGACTTCCTCCTTCCCAACAGAACGTCTCAGGTGGTGAGATTTATGTGATTTTATATAAAAAAATAACTGCTTTCCTTTTATATTGACCGATTAGGAACAGCATATAGAAGTGTCTTTAAGAGTGTTCAGCAAACTACCAATATAAGCTACATGAAGCCATTTAAAGCCAGCCTAAATACAAGGGTATTAACAAGCAGTTTATAATCTTAATCCAGCAATCAAAATCCAATACAATGGGCTAATGTAGTACAAATGGAGTCAATGGATGATGCAATCAAGAAGACACTCTAAGCCAACTTTTGAGGGGAGCCTCATAGCTATTTCAGTCTTTATTTATAGGAAAAATTCTGATTTTGAACTGCACTCTGCATTCTGCAAGAAAGCTGTCCTGCTGGTGGCACGCTGGATATGGCTCAAGTGCTCCTGTGCTCTGCGATACCCATCAGATCTTAGTAACTTCTGCTTTTTAAAATCACCATTTTCTTTTTGTGGCTCGCTGCTCTTTCATTTGTCACTTCAGCCTTTCGGCTAACCTGCCCTACTGAGGCTTATTGCCACAGGATGCAGTGAAGACTAATGTTACAGTGTTGAGTGATCAGTTTGTTTCATGGGTTCAATCCACAGTGGGGCTGTAGTACTGTATTTAAAAGCCCTCCACCACATGAGGAGGGGCGCTATTTGTTGAGATCCGCCCACACCATGGTGGGCCTTTATAAACATCGCAGCAGCGTTGTGGGTCGAACCCACAGAAAAGCAGCTGCCCGGCTGCTGCTCTTAACATCTTAAGGGCACGTATCTGGGTTCAAAGAGAGGTGGACAAATTCATGATGCACAGGAATATCAGTTAGCATTAGGAAGATTATTACGGCATGTGGAGTCATGTTCAGGGTGTTTCTAAACCACAGACTGCCAGAAGCTAAGGATGAGTGACAAGGATCTGATTGCTCTCATTATTGACGTACACTGCTTAATTCTTGCTATGTTGTAGCTTTTATTGGATGCTACTGGAGACAGGATGAAGGTTTATGTGGACCATAGGTCAGATTCACAAAGGCTACTAATATTCTCTACTGCTCTTCTCAATAAAACACTCTCCCACTTGCTCTCTTTTTCAAGCGAAAGCCAATCTGTATTTTGTTCCTCAGCTCTACCCAGATACCTTGCAATACCCTGATGATCATAATTATCTTTCAGTCTAAGGGTTTTTGAGCTTTGGTTTCCCTTATTTTGAATCCAGATTTCCAGCCAGCAGTGTACCAATCACACACTCTGCAATCTGTTCATTTTCTTTCTACTTTCTTCCCTCTACTATTCCAGCTGGCACGCTTATGGGGAACATCCAGGTCAAAGGATCACTGCTGCCTTATATCCTCTGTTTGTTCCAGAGACAAATAAAAGAAAGCAATGCATGCTGCACTGGAAGAAATGGATGATTTTATTTTTATTATAGCAGCAGTGTTGCATAGATTGCTCTCCAAACACTTCTGTTTCTATATTTACCGGTACATATGTGTGTGAATCTTCTGCCATACTGTTTACGTTTCGTAGATGAGATGGTACATCCAGAATAGTGATGGGGAGCCTCTGACACATGAGTCCAATTAGGCCAGTTGGGTCTTGCCATGTGAGGCAGCTTCAGTCAAGTCAAGCCCCACTGCCATACACTTGATCATCTTTGCATGCAAAGACACTGTGCACAGTGATTGCCATGATTATATGCTAGTTGTTGGCACCTGCAAACTCCTGGTGCCTTTGTCCATGCAGGTTGATTTCAAACCACGTGGGCAAAGGAAAACAGGTCACCTTATCAGGTGAATGACAGGTGGGCAACTCCAGCCACCTGTCCAAGTTGGCCCACAAGGGGCGGGGGATTAGGGAAATTAGAGTGGTCTTGACCAGAGCCAGGATCTTTTCGGCCGAGACTAGGGCCCTGCGGGATTTGACAACTTTCCGCAGGGCCTGCAAGACGGAGCTGTTCCGCCAGGTCTTTGGCCAGGGGGCAGTCTGACCTATTTTCCTTCGTATAGTAACAAGCATGAAGGAGGCCTCCCAGCCTGTTCACAGGTCCTTATATGATCGGTGAAAACAGTTGGTCCTGGCAAGTATTAACCACTCTCAATCTTAACCTGATAACTGCCATTTGTCCAGATTTAAATTTGTCTGAATTAATTTTAAGATGTATTTTAATTAATTGATGCCTGTTTTTATGTATACTGTGTTATTTATATGATGTTAGCCGCTCTGAGCCCGGTTCCAGCCAGGGAGGGCAGGGTACAAATAAATTATGATGATGATGATGATGATGTAAGGACTGTGGAACGCAACCAGTTCCTCATCCCTCTTCTACAGCTACTGAACTGATCTAATGAATACATTTCCCAGCATTCTGGCTTCCATAATGTTAGGAGTGCCCTCACGGATACGGGTTACTGAAATGCCTATATGCACCTTTCTTTTTTTCAGGGCATCATCACCAAATGAAAATTGAATTGATGTCAGTCTGTCCTCTCTATGAACCTCTTGGCTTAAAAACCGTCAACTGAAAATGGCATTTTTGATTGACTACCAAAGAAATCTTGATTATTTCACCCTGCAGCAAACATGAAGGAACATTTCAGAAAAGGGAAAAGACACACACAAACCTTGTCATTTTCAAATGATCCTGCCCTAGTTACGAAGCTTCCTTTTCTTCCAGAAGGAAGGGCAACACTGAAGCATACTCTATTTAGGTTTTCTTTAAGATGAACTGGCCCAGGGGAGGAAAAAAATCCTTTTCTGTTAATTGTTAAACATTGTCTATGCGCTTCATCTCAAGTGATAAGTTCACTTTTAGATGTTCACCCTTTACGTTATTTACCAGGTAAGTACTGGACACCATATGGGTTTTAAAGACACAGTTCATGAATCTTTTAGATGAAATATGGATGCCTCTAAGCCTAGCTAGTGTCCTACGTACGCACCTATGTTACAAAAGAAGCAGGTTTTCACCACGTTGTGAAGAGGCCTTGGTGTTTTGATAATACAATAGCTTTCAAATAATAATACTTGGTAAACAGTTCTGTTGCTGCTATGCATAATGAAGTTGAAACCACACAAAACAACTCAAATAATTGCGTATCACAAACAATGGAAAAACCCCAAACCAATGTTTAATATGGGTCATAGATTACCAGAGTACGTTTAAGTATAAGGAAGGAAACCATCATTACATTCTGTGGTTTTGCTGCCAATTTTTAAGGTACAACATGAATTACAGAAGGAGAACTAAACTGGGTTTTTTTAAACAATTGCGGGATGCAAAGGAGGTCCTTGACAGATATTTAATATCATGGTGTTATCCTCAGTAAACAGCAAAGAACAGAATGGCAAAGAGAGCTTGTTTTTCAGTAGGACCTACCTTTTGGAATTGCTTATTTTGGTAATTAAAGTCATATGTTTTTAGTAATGTGAAAAAGTTAAGATCTTTATTAGGAACATGAACCACCTTGTGACAGTGTAACACTGTATGCAGTGGCTGATGCTTCCAAGAGTTGCTTACTTCTATTCCTCCTCCTCCTCGGTGCTTACTCAAAGCTCACACGGTTTGGGAAAATGTGAGTAGCACAATGTAAATATAGTGTACAGCTGAAAAGAAGAGGAAAGCATTTGGGACGTCCCACTTTCTCTAAGGGCTTCTACGTGTTGTTTAGAAAATTATTTCCTTTGCCATTTCTTTTAAAGCAAAGAGTAAGATGGAAAGACAAAGGTAGGAGTAAAGTTGTAGGACTGTTGAGAGAAGTGATACAAAAAGAGAAACACCAATTAAGTTGTTCCCTGAGCTACCGTACTTCATCATATAATTAACTGCTTGGGGCAAAAAGATGTGTTCCTCCATGCAGCCGTTTGATTGAAACTACCAATGCATGTTAAGTGAAGAATTCGGTATCTTCTTTGTGAGCAAATTAATGCAGATTAGGCCTCTTCTTTCTTTTCCAGTTCACAGCAGGTCTGTGCTGACAGATCAGGAGTCAGAATATGTTCCACACCCGTGTCCATCAAACTGACAGTTTTTATTGCTAACACAGAGATCCCTGATTCCCCATTCATTGGTGTATTTTTACACTGGATTTTGACTGGAGTGTCAAAAAGGAATTTTTGACTCAGCTTTGTAATTTGAGTTGTGAAACATGGGAATGACATTTCTCTATCTTAGCAAGAAGTCCAAAGTTCCCTGAGTTTAGGGGCAAAAGAATCTATGAAGTCTACATTAATGTTTTTGTTAGTTCAGGTTGTTGCTTCCTATAGTGTCAGGATTTTGCTCCATGTACTCAATCAATAATAAAAAGGTATTGGAGGAGTGCGGGAGTAGTGAATGAAAGGAGGAGCCAGAAAACACAGCACAGAAACATTCCATCAAGGACTTCCCACTGGTGTGGATGGGAAACAACAGTACATCTATGCAAAGTATAAGTCTTAAAATGCATCTAAAAGCAACTTGTATATCTCCTAAACCTTAGAGAAGTTTGAAGCCTTAAGCAACACAACATCTCTTGTTTATCTGTAGATGGTTTCTTAACAAGTGACCACTCACTGTAGTTAGGCTGGCTTCGTTCTTTAATCAGCCTTCTAGTAATGTCAACTCCTCAGTTACGGTGCTTAATAGTTGGGGATCTTACCTAAGAGCACTTACCACAAAGAGTAACTTTAATTTTAAAAACTTGATGTGTACGGGCAGTGTGTGTGGGGGTGGGGAGGAAACACTTTTACTATAAATCAGAACAATCCATATGCACTCAAATACCTGCAGTTTTCAGGAGTGTTAGATTCTGCACTTGGAATTCTGATTTAGCTAAAAGATGTGTAAGAACATATGCAGGCAGACGGCTCTTTGGCAGCACACCTGAAGAAGATCAAGCATGTAAATGATTGCTTATAAGTCCAATAGTAACTCATGTTCACTAAAGAAGTTCCAGAGCTCTCTTTGGAGTATGGTGGAAATAATTTATTTGTTTTGTGGAAAGTACGCTTTCACAGCTAAGCAACATAGCTTTAGGGAATAAATACCAATGACATAGTCACATAGGACCTATAATCCAATTTTATTTTATTTTTAAATGGTAGCAAAACAATCCTGACATAAAATTAATGCCAAGAGGAGGAGTGTATCATGCTCTTCAAAATGTTTTCCTAATACATCAGATCTGAGAAGTGAAACTAAGAAGGGAACTGAAAACTTGAGTCATATTGTAAATCCATGGACTTTTCTATACATCAGGAAGAAAGACACTAAGAGCTTTGCAGATAGGACCATTAAGTCTTAATTTGTGAATCCTCTCCTGGTCAGCAATATGTATGGTATGCTGTTTCTGGTCAGCAGCCCATTATGACAAATCTGACACCTCTCCAGCCAGCAGGAGTCAGATTTGTCAAAATTCTGTTGGCCTCAAGCCTGTTCTTTCCTAACTTACATAAATGATTATTAAATAATTAACTTGCACAGCTAAGTATGACCACCATTCATATATCTGAAGTCTTCTTGAGCAGTTGAACAAATGCACAAACAGAGGAATAGCCACAAATGATTTTTTTTCTTTACAAGGAGAATGTTAAAAGGCAAGATGTGTTTTCTGTATTCCCCAAACTTTCTGCCCAGCACACCTACCTGAAAGTGGGCAATGAGCGTCAGCCTTGCAAAGGAATAATTTTTTAAAGAAAGAAGAGTCTATGCCTGCAAGTCACTCTCTGACTACCCCTGTTCCCCACAATACTGGAAGTAGGGGCTCGACATGAAGCCACCTAGTGGTGAGGGAAATATATGATACCCATACCTAGATGGAGTACAGTGGTACCTCTGTTTAAGAACAGCCCTGTTTACGAACTATTCGGTTTACGAACTCCGCAAAACCGGAAGTAGTGTCCCTGTTTGTGAACTCTACCTCGGTCTAAGAAAGCCGAATGGTGGAAGGGCACCGGTGGCGGGAGGCCTCATTAGGGAAAGCGCGCCTCGGTTTAAGAACAGTTTCGGTTTAAGAACGGACTTCCGGAACAGATTAAGTTTGTAAACTGAGGTACCACTGTATAGTCTTCATAATTTCACACACTCCAGCAAAAAGCAAAGGGCAGAGGGAACATTTTTGAAGGTGTGCATCAACCTGACCGTTTCACTGAAATAAGTTGGCTATTGCAAACGGTTGTAAATTTGTCATTTAACACTGAGCATATGGCAGCAAAACTTTACATTAAAAATACTTATTCTACTTAAATCTTTCTTTTACATGGGACTCACAATGGTCTGAGCAGCTCATTTTCAGCAATGGTGCACCAACAGATGATTCCCAGGTCTTGGACAACATCCATTTCCATAGTACTGGTTAGTAAAATCCATGACTGAAATATAGGTTGGTCATACACACTGTGGATTGCTCTTGGTGTTTACTAGCAGTTCAAGAGGCACTCAGTGAGGTGCTGACATTTACGGAGGGAAGTTTTATGATGGGAAATCTATCCCTTACATGACAGCTACATTTCTCGCCCTGTAACATGATGATCCAACTGATAACAGCACTGTTTTAACATGCTGCAATAAAAACGTCTAATTTCTTTGTTGTTTTATGACACTGGCTAATTCTGGAATGCTTTCAAGCATGATATTGATATTCACCTGGGATCCGCTTGCATTCTGAAACAGCTACTTCCAATTCAAATTAGCAGACTAAATACAGGATCACAAACTGTACAGGATCACGAACTGCACTGATTACTACCAGGGCGTTTAGCAAAACTAATCTACAGTAGAAAAGAGAAAACCTAATGATGAATGATAAAAAAATGAGAAGGCATCAATAATGCTAACATTAAAATTCAATATAAAACAACCTAGACACAGCGAGGAAGCTATTTTCATTATCAACGCAGTAAGGATACTATGGTTGCAATAGGAGAAATGATAAGAATTTTTCATTTTAAGTGCAGGATCTCTTGTTCAAGCTGTATTCACATTGCATTTCTGGAACTTCTCACCGGAGACTCCAGAATTTGTAAGAACCTTAGAATCAGAATCAGGACTGAGCATCAAAGTGCACAGTTCCAAAATTCAATGCTTCACAAAATTAGGTGCCATCCACATTTTGAGTTATTTGAGCCTAATAGTTTCTACCAGCTGAAACACTATGACTACACATAGGCAATTACTAGAGAAATAACGACCATTTACCATTTACCTCACAGTTTATCTGTCTGAAGAATCTCACCAGCTCTTAACCCCAAACCTCACCCTAAGTGACATCAGAAAGGTGTTGTGCAACCGTAGCTTCCATTGTCCTGTTTCAGGGATTACAGGGGAACCCAAATTCTTCCCACACAAAGTACTTCTCTATTTTTAGTCAGCTGGTGTATACCTTTATGGCCTCAGGCCAAACTCCCAGCAGGATTTTGCCAGCTATTCACATTTATCAGAAAGCTTTTACAAATGTGGCCTCCATCCAGATTTTTTATGTTTCAGCTGCAATCTGATGATCTCTTCTCCCAAGATATCCCTGTATACACAACGGAAAACATTTATGGCTCACTTTAATTACATTTCATTTTTCACTTTGGTGTAATGAAACCAAGGCTGGCCCAATACATTTTGAGGCGAACCACAAAATGGTGCCCCCTCCCCACCAGGGAAGAAAGGGTGACTGAAGATCTACATCAGGAACAAGGGGGAAGTAAATCTCTGCGTTGGGTGTGTGTGTGTGTGTGTGTGCGTGTGTGCGTGTGCGCTATTGGGTTGTTGTTTTTATTTTGATTATATATGTTGTGGTTTTTATGTTGATCTTTTCTGTGAACTGCCCTGAGACCTCTAGGTATAGGGCGGTATATAAATTCAATAATAATAATAATACAAATAATAATTTGCTGCCCCTGTGAATTCTGTCACCTGAGGAAGTTATCTCACTTTGCCTCATGGGTGGGCCAGTCCTGAACAAAGCAAACCAATAATTCCCCTTCCCTTCTCAACGCAGAGGCTAAATCAGGCATAGGCAAACTTGGCCCGCCAGATGTTTTGGGACTACAACTCCCATCAACAGGACCAGTGGTCAGGGATGATGGGAATTGTAGTGTCAGAAACATGTGGAGGGCCGAGTTTGCCTATGCCTGGGCTAAATGCTCACAGTTATACTCTTCCATCCCTGTAGTTGAAGAAACTACTGATATTTATTTATGCCAGGGATGACTATTATTATTTTTTAACCAGAGGGTCACATTCACTATTGGTCAGCCTTCCAGGTGCCACATGTCAGTGTGTGGGTGTGGCCAAAATTGGGTGGCTATTTATACCCTTGCACATGTGCATGTACCCAAACACAGCTTCCTCTCCTCAGTTGATCCATGCAGATCAGAGGAAGGGTTATTTCGCTCAATCTGAGGACCCAGGAGGAGCTGCTGGGTGCTGGGCTGGGCAGAGGTTAAAATTGATTTGCTCACCCCAGCGCCATGTCTAATTTTTTTTTTTGGGGGGGTGATCACTGTCAAACTTGATGGGGTCTTGATGGAACAGAAACAAATTGCTGTGTGTTTGGGGGGCTGCATCAGTCCCTTTGGCCTGGGTGAGTCACTCCTGATTTATATAATTCTCATAAAGCCATCAATAAAGAAGAACAATAAAACAGCAAATTAAAGTAGCATTTAAGCAATCAAAAGACTTAAATGGTTCCGGCAAAATAAAAAGATATTCAGCTGGAACTGAAAGGATAACAATGTAGGTGCCAGGCAAGAGTCCTCAGAGAGGGAATTCCAAAAGTTGAGCACTGCAGCCAGGAAGGCTCTCCCTTCATACAATGCAATACATGCATTATAAGTGAGACTGCTTCGAAAAACACAAATAAGTCTAGATTACTTACTAGGACAAACAGTATGGAATGCATGTCATCTGTATTAACAGCCCCCTACTGGTTTCTGTGGGTTAAACCACTGTGCCGCTTGGGCTTGCCGGTCGGAAGGTCGGCGGTTCAAATCCCCGTGACGGGGTAAGCTCCCGCTGTTCGGTCCCAGATCCTGCTAACCTAGCATTTTGAAAGCACACAGTGCAAGTAGATAAATAGGTACCACTCCAGTGGGAAGGTAAGTGGCATTTCCGTGCGCTGCTCTGGTTTCGTCAGAAGCGGCTTAGTCATGCTGGCCACATGACCTGGAAAAAACTGTCTGTGGAAGAGGACAAACGCCAGCTCCCTCGGCCTTTAAAGCGAGATGAGCGCCACAACCCCAGATTCGTTCGCGACTGGACTTAATTGTCACAGGTCCCTTTACCTTTACCTTACTGGTTTCTGGTAAATTACCAGAACATTCAATGAACAGTGATGCAGTTTTATTGCTAGGTTTGCAGTTTATATTTTGTTTTCTCTATTATTTTTACTGCCTTTGTATTTCTGTATTCTCTAACCTGATAATGGCATTTTCATACTGATTTGTTTTATGATTAGAAGTCACCTTGTGAGTTTCTCAAGACTGAAATGCTGGATATAAATATCTTAGGCACACATATACAAGCAAATGAAGGGCTAAATTGTCATTATGTGCAAGCACAGGAGCCAACATCCCCCCCCCCAATAGTTGGCGGGCATTGCCGTTCAAATGGTACGAGTGCTGCGCCATATGATCGATTATGCAGGGTGGGGCTGATCTGCCCCGGCCTCCCCAATATTTTATTTAAGTTGGCACCCCTGTGTGCAAGTTTACACCATCCTTTGAAATGTACTGTTTTTGGTGAAAATATCCACACTCATGCTTTTTTAAAAAATGGAACAATTCTTTCCCATTTAATATTAAAAATATTAATTATCACTGGTCAAAGAATATGGATTTAATTTTGAAAAAACAATCTCTTGCTTGGAAAAACAGATAAAATAATTGTTTTAACTATATTTGCACAAATTATGCTCTCGGTAACATATGGGTCTAATGTGGTTTTTTTTACTGCCAGTGTGATTTTATTAGGCAAGGCAAGGTGATAAGGAGGTGGACATGACTATGTTCATTCAGGAAAATTGGGATACAGGATATAAATCAATTACGAATTAAAATGCTTCAGAGTTGTTGTGCGTAGATGAATCAAAGCTTCAGAAGCCAGGAGGAAATCTTCCCCAGAAAAATAGGCAAAGCATTATATACACCCTTAAGTATTTACGCAACGACAGTCACTGCATTGTTAGGATACACTAAGATACTATTGCACATAGGATGTCCCAGATGGCCCAGAAGTGACCTTTCAGAGAATGATCACACCCTAGGGTGTCTAAGTACTGTTGCAACACACCAACATGGACTGAAAATCCACAGGCAAGAAACAAAGAAGTTTAATTTTAATGAGAAAAGAAGTGGGCCGGGTTCACTGAAGCTGCAACAGAGAGGATTAGATTCAGCTTTCTCCTGCCAGTAGTGCCATGTGAAGGATTTCATGCAAGTTAGGACAGAGTATTATTTCTTTTGCCTGACCTCAATGTACCTGGTAGGTGTGGATAAGGGACAGGCGCTTTAATTCCCAACAGAGCTGCACAGGGAGGAGTACCTGGGAGAGAAGATCCTAGTTAAACCAATGCATTGCTCAGTCTCCCAGGTTACACCTACTCGGTCAGTGGACCTTTTTAAAACACTGAGCCACAAACACACTTTACAAATGTAAGAAAAGAAACCAGCTTTTTCTGTGACAGTGGTTGTTCACTACCGGTAGTATGCACCATTCTTTCTAGAAGCTGAGTGTGAATTTTTGGATCGCTCCTGCCAAATCATTCTAGATCGGTGTTTCCCAACCGGGGGCCATATGGCCCCCCCTGGGGGCCCCATGATATTCTAAGGGGCCCCAAGTGGAAAATGTGTTTGGCTGGCTATCCGCTTCGCCAATCACAAGTGGGTGGTCCACCAGGGCCTATCGCTCCTTTTTGCCAGGTGCAATTTTATTGGAGCAGTCCTGGTTTGTTTCCAGCAGGAGAAGGCAATCGCCGAGGCTCCCGTTTTGACCAGTAGAGCCCGTGATCCAGAACCCTCAGGTCAGGTAAGTGCAGTGGTGGGGTCAGGGGCGAACCAAGGTATCATGACACTTGGGGTGGGGCGTCACTACGTAGGGCGCATGCATCGTACGTAGCGCCGCCGCAATGTGCTGTACATAGCAGTTTGCCGGCGCCACCGCTCCAGCGCCGTACGGACGGTGCCGGGAGCCCTCCGTCGCCGCTACAGCCACAAATGGAGGATCCTCTATATGCGGCTGTAGCAGTAGAGGGATCCCACCGCCGTTTGTACGGCACTCGAGTGGCGCTGGCAGCAAACCGCTATGTACAGCACATGTGTGGCATCATTACGTACAGCGCATGTGTGAGACGCTGCACATGCGCTGTGCATAGAGCTGTGCCGCCGGCGCCGGGATCCTCTGCTCGTGGCTGCAGCAGTGAACGGATTCTCGACATGCAGCCGTGGCAGCACGATGGCTGCTCGTGCCGCCACGAGCCCCAGCGGGGTGCCTTCTTATCACCCTCGCAGACATGGCACCAGGGGTGCACCGACCCCCACTGCGACGCCACTGGGTGGGGTGGCAATGGGTAGGGCTGGGAGAGCCAGAGCTGCTTATTGCTGCCACCAGTGCAGCAGATGTTTGAGTAAAGCAGGGATAGAATGACACTGAGATGAAAATGCCAAATTTAATCCGCATCAGATGTTAGAGTAAATCTGGGATGGAGAAATACTGAGAGGGAAAGCTGCCATTTTAAACAATGGCAGAGATTTGAGTACAGCGAACAGGAGTGGCATTTGAGTACAGCAAGAAATGAGTTTGGAAAGGCTCTGTTGTGTTAGCTTTTTTGGTGCTAATGTCTCTGCTGTACCCATCTCTGCTATTCTTCATTGTTAACACTAGGTGGGTTTTTTTAAACCCTTCAGTGTTCCTCCATCCCTGCTTTACGCAAACCTCTGCTGTTTCCACCTGAAATTCCATACTCAGTATCCTTCCATCCCTGCTTTACTCAAAACCCTGCAGTTGTTTAAAACTGCCATTTCCCTCTAAGTTCCGCCATTGTTATGCCAGGCACCCACTTCTTCTGTTCTTATTATCAAACATGATGGCTGAAATAATTCAAACGGTCCAGTTTAAAATCCTGACTACCTTGGGCAAGCTTCTTGGCAAAATGTCATATATATCAGCAAAAGCATGATTTCACCCAATGAGGATGGAAGGGATCTCCTTTTAAACCTGTGTTGCACTGAAGTAACTAGAACGTAATTAATACAGCTGCCATAATTAAATGCAGCATACTGTTGGCACGACTGAATTTAGGCCTAGAGGAAAAGTGTGGTTTGTAATACGACATGCATGATGCAGAGATTATGTAGTGCCTATCTTGGATACTTAGCTTAAATGGATCGTAGCACGTCTGAACTAGAACTAACAACGGGGCACACCTCTGTATTGACAATCACGGTGGTTATGATGTGCTCTATTAGCTGTTAATTGAATTCAGCCCTCAGGCATCTAGCATATGATAGCAGATTTCTTGCTTTCCCATTTTCCCCCATGATAAACATTTGGAACCCAGAAGCAACCCTAGAATCATAGAGTTGGAAGAGACCACAAGGGTCATCCAGTCCAACCCCCTGCCAAGCAGGAACACCATCAAAGCATTCTTGACAGATGGCTGTCAAGCCTCTGCTTAAAAACCTCCAAAGAAGGAGACTCCACCACACTCCTTGGCAGCAAATTCCACTGTCGAACAGCTCTTATTGTCAGGAAGTTCTTCCTAATGTTTAGGTGGAATCTTCTTTCTTGTAGTTTGAATCCATTGCTCCGTGTCCGCTTCTCTGGAGCAGCAGAAAACAACCTTTCTCCCTCCTCTATATGACATCCTTTTATATATTTGAACATGGCTATCATATCACCCCTTAACCTTCTCTTCTCCAGGCTAAACATACCCAGCTCCCTAAGCCGTTCCTCATAAGGCATCGTTTCCAAGCCTTTGACCATTTTGGTTGCCCTCTTCTGGACACGTTCCAGCTTGTCAGTATCCTTCTTGAACTGTGGTGCCCAGAATTGGACACAGTATTCCAGGTGGGGTCTGACCAGAGCGGAATACAGTGGTACTATTACTTCCCTTGATCTAGATGCTATACTCCTATTGATGCAGCCCAGAATTGCATTGGCTTTTGACCCTAAAAGAAGAGGAGACATTCCACAGCTTCACTGTAGAATTTTGATGTATTATGGTGTTTTAAAATATGGATTCAATAATTGTTTAGTTATACCAGCTCATGTTAACATTTTTCAGATAGTACTGGAAATGTTTATGCATAGCCTTTCTTCAATCAACTGTATTGCATGGGAAGTATAAAGGCGTGTAAAGAAGGAGCTCCCTTTCAATCATCCAATATTGTTCTCTACAACCCAAATAAAAGATTACACAAACCTGTCCAGTAAGATAAAATATGCTGGCACTATCAGTTTAAAAACACTTCCCCACTCCTCCCCAGAAACAATGCAAACCATTTCTCATTCTACTTTATTATGGGGTTGGAATTAGATAGAAAGGAGGTTATATTTATGTTTTATACCAAATGTTTAACTCTGAATATGCTCAAAGAGTTGTACAGGGGTTGTAGTTAATAAACTTAGCTCCTTTGGTTCAGCTAAAATGCAATCTGCACTATAATAAACACATTAAAAATTCATACTAAAATAGTTCAAACTATACCCTTATTATAATTTACTTCCACGGTCTTCATCAGTATCATTTATATCTTACACATGTGGTGTATAAATATAACCTCTTGAGGCACATATATACATTTGGATTATCCTATGAGTATTAAAAAAGAAACACTCCAATGCAGAGTATGATTAATTGACTTAACAGTTGGTAGTTTAGCTTTTGTTAATATCCTCAAAGGCAGTTTATACTTTGAACAGTTCAATGTATATAATCACTATTATTTTAAAAGGGTCCCATCCCATCTTTGAAGGAAGAAATGTAAATGGCTAATGTAAGCATTAAAACTTGAATAACACTCCCAAGGAAAAGGGATAAATTGCGCCAACCTTTGACTGAAAACCCCCACATACATCATAAAACTTAAGTGGGAGAGTACAGGCTAATGATTAAAAGATGAAAAATTTGGGTGGCTTCAGACATGCATTTACCAACTCAGATGCTGAAAGTTTTGCTATGTACATTGCTGAGCCATGCCAGGTTTTCAGTGCTGTCAGAAAGAGACTATTAGGCATGAATTTGTGTGTGGTAGCGAGCACTGTATTTGCCAAAAACTATCTTTTTGGAAGTGGTACATTCAAAGCTGGAGAGTTTGGGTTTCAGCTTCTCTAATTTTCGGTAAATGGTTTACATATTTTATTTTATTTAAGGGATATATACTTATTGTTTCGGTTACTTTCTCCACAGCTGTGATAACCTTTGCTGACTCCCCCCCACCCCCGCCCCAGGAGAATATCTTATGATAAGTCATGTGGGCCTCTTATAAAGACAAATATGTTATGCATCTCCCCTTCAGAACTACTTTTAAAATTCACATGCAAATTTATTTTGATTTGCTTAATTAATAAATTAACATCAATAAAATCAACCAAGACTTTTAAACTTCTGGACACAGTTAGTCTTGGCGTCTAGGTGCAGTGATGGATGAGATGCTGAAGAAAAAGAGGAATGAGAGGAGAAGTAATTTGGGAAATACAAATCAACAGCCATGGCTGCTTTTTACTGAGTCAAGCCATTGGTCCATCTAGTTCAGTATTGTTTACACTGAGTGATAGAGGTTCTTCAGGCCTTCAGGTGAGGATCTTTCCCAGTCCTACCTAGAGATGCCAGGGATGGAACCTGTGACCTTCTGCATGCAAAGTAGTTGCTCTGCCACTAAACTAAGGTCTCTTGTCTTGTCTGATCATATACTGCTTTGATGAATTTAACACAGAATGAAATAGTACAGTGTTCTCCAACTTCGAGTCCCCAGATGTTGTTGGAATACACCACCCCTGCAATTGGTCAAGCCAGCTGGGAATGAAGGGAACTCTAGGCCAACAACCCTTGTGGACTGAAGGTTGATGAACACTGTTAATAGCAGAATTGGAAAAATTAGACAAGATCACATCAAATTATTCCTTTAAAGAAGGACTGGTGTTCTAAATCTAAGAAATCTGATGGGGAATAGAATGGAGATTTATAATAGAAGGCATCATAAGTTGTAAAGAATATGTGTACCCTTGGCATTTATGAGTTGTTGGTAAAAGTGAAGTCTGGATAAGTTTTGGAGAGATGGTTTCACTTATGTAATATTTTATTGTTTAATAGGCTGAGGGATTTGAAGCAGCACTCTGTGGTACGGAGGCAAGCTGTTCATCATCTTGATCCTATTCCTGGCTATTTAATTCACACCGAACACAGCGCTTCAACCGGCACCTTCCTGAGCTCCGCTTGATAAATAAGTGCAAAGGAGACAAACGGAGAATGAAGACTTTGTTTTTGTTTTTCCCCCCCAAATCACAAAAGCTTAAAAAAGCAACTGCACACTTCCTACTCGACCTGAAGGCCTTTGCCCATGGGCAAGGCGAAGGAAAGCACTTTGTTTAAAAGGAGTGTTGGGGGAAGAGCTGGTCACAATACTGAGATCGATCAAAGTCTAGCATTTCTATCTTATCTGTTTGGAATCGTATAATTTGAGAATTAAGATGCCCCTAAGGTTCGCTCCTCCCCACCATCAAATTACATTCAATCATGGCGTGCAGAAAAGCGGTCCATGAGTTAGCAGCCAGATGTTATCATTACAGGCCTTTGCTTATAAACCGATGCTGAAACCTGAGTGGTTGATGAGGCTAGCTAAGCAGTTGTACCTTTGACCTGATTGCATTAAACTTGCCCTATCAATTTAAGCTTAGTATAAACACCATTTCCCAGAGTCCCTCATGACTTCGGTGGTGAGAAGAAGCTGACTAAGCCTAAACATTTTTTAACAGCAATCTTGTCTTACAACACCAAGGGGATTTGCTATGTATCTGGGGCTTTATAAAACCATATGAACATGCTGAAAGAATTAAAGTCCTTTAAAAAAGAAAAATTGATGGTGACAGTCCTTTCTGAAAACCAGTATGTAGGATGTCAGCACAACTTGGAAACTAGCCTAATATAGTTTTAAAGAATAAGATGGATTTGTGTACATTTCAAACAATTGCTCCTCAACTTTTTTTTTTTTTAAAGAACAACCTTTTTCAAATCATTAGCATTTATTTTGAACTAGACTAAACTAGATCCCCCGCCCCACTCCCCGTCCTGGGAAGGAGATAGTGGTTGACATATCTTCCCAGTATTATATGAGATTTCAGAGTCTCTTTACAGTCTAGGAGTAGTCCATATCTTTCCTGCCACATTATTATAATTATTATTTTTAAACGCACATTACTCCCAAATAGCTATTTTCAAATGAACTGAAGTTGCAGAAAGATTTCTATAATTAATAACACATTTTTTGTATTGTATAAGGCTGATAATGTTTCAGCACTTAACAAGACATATAAGATTAGCAACCTTCCCCCAAAGATGAAAGTCAGAGGGTTTAAAAGACAGCAGGTTACTAGGTGTTCTGTGCCCTCTTGATCTGAACATATAAGAAATTAGGAGAAGATCGGCGGCTGATGATCATGTCGCTAGAATTTTAGATGTGGTTTACGGAATAGCAATGCTTTAAAATCATGCCAATCTATTAGCAGTTTTGTTCAGTTCAAGGATAGTTCTGGAGTGCCTGCTCTACACGTTGATATAGAGAGAAAACTTTCAATTCTGCGCTACCTGAAAAAACTGGCATTTGTGTGATTTTTATTTAAATGATACATTTCCTCCCTATTGCTTGTATAATGGAGATTAAATCCTTTGCATGGAAGCATATGCTGGAAAGCTTTCAATCTCTGACAAAATTAAACATCGTGCCACATATAGGCAGAACAACAAAAATCAATCTATTGACAATGAAAAGAGAAGGCTACTTTATTTCGAGTTAGATCACTTTTAGTTACTTTTTACAGACCAACAATATATAATATGATTAAACAAACAAACAAACAAACAAACAAACAAACAAACATACAAGCAAGATAGTACTGTAAGTGATATAAGAAAATGCCACTGCAGTCTTGTGCCTAACTACAAAAATATTGGATGCGCCATTTAGCATTATTTGAGGATAAGCATTCTCAGGGTCCTGTGACTAAACACCACTCCCAACACACACAATGCATATGTGGACATGTGGTGGCCCAAATTCAGACACAGCTGCTTGCATCAGTTCAGAAAGCACTCCCTGAAACCTGTTGGTTCAAAGAGCCTCACTGGCTACAGTATATGAATCAGTACCAGGAAAAGGTCTCTTTATTTGAAAGCAGGGATAGGAGGGAAAAGATTCTGCGACTTCCTGTGTTGTGCTGTCTATCTCTCAATTCACTATGTATAGGATGAGCAATACACCAAAGATAAACAGAGTATTTACATTTCACTTCACTATTCTTTCATATGTTCATTAAGTTGCCTAATCTTTTTAAAAAGTCCTATCACATAAATGCATATTAAAGTCTGCTTCATTCCATTTCTCTCTACAGTCATACCTTGGAAGTCGAACGGAATCCGTTCCAGAAGTCCATTTGACTTCCAAAACGTTCGAAAACCAAAGCGCGGAAGCTCCTGCAGACAATTGGAAGCAGCGGAAGCCCCGTCGGATGTTTGGGTTCCCAAGAACGTTCGCAAACTGGAACACCCACTTCAGGGTTTGCGGCATTCGGGAGCCAAAACATCCAAGGTACGGCTGTATTTGGAAAGGCATACAGATTCAATATAACAGTCCTACAACTGCGCTGTAGAATTTTACATCTTGCCTATAATTAGAGCAGTTTGTGTGTGTGCATCTTTCTCTCCCTCCTGGCAAAAGTTTTTTAAAAGAAAAATTGAAACAAGTAAGACTGAGAGTGCCTAGCTTTAGTTTTACAGTGGTACCTCTGGTTAAGAACTTAACTCGTTCCGGAGGTCCGTTCTTAACCTGAAACTGTTCTTAACCTGAGGTACCACTTTAGCTAATGGGGCTTCCTGCTGCCGCTGTGCAATTTCTGTTCTCATCCTGAAGTAAAGTTCTTAACCCAAGGTACTACTTCCGGGTTAGCGGAGTCTGTAACCCGAAGCGTTTGTAATCCGAAGCATTTGTAACCCGAGGTACCACTGTGACTGCAAACTATAGTTGGCCCTTACTCAAATGGCGTAGGTGCTGTATACTAACTAGTTTCAGCAGACCATTCATGAAGATATTGTCCCCTCCAGTGATTTTTATGAACTGGCAGGGGCTTCAAAGAAATTCTGTTCCTGCTCCTCCTTTGAAGCTTCCTTTTAGAACTGGCACACTTTGTCGATGCTGTAAGTCCATTTCTGAATGTGTCTGGTGATGCTCTACTGAGCCTATTGGTCTGGTAAATGAAATGTTGCAACCGATAGACCTTAGGTTTTGGATCCACATTTCCAGAATGCCTGTTATGCAAAAAGCAGCTCCACAACATAAAATGAGAAGGTTCTGTTGAATCATATCACTTGGAAGCAGGACAGAGTCAACAATAATGCCCAGCATCTGACATGTTAGAAAATTTTATTTGTTGGCTCAAGACATTAGTACTAATAATATTGCTTTTGAGATGAAGTGGAGAAGAATGGGAGAAAGGATAAATTGTTGCCTCCTACAGCTATGAGACTCCTTCCAAGGACATATCTAAGACTTTGTAACAAATGATTTCTGTAAAACTGGGTTGCAACTAACAAAAAGAAGTTAATTTGATTTGGAAGTCATATTAAAAATGTAATTGACATATCTATAGGTGTTCCCCTAACCCAAATATTTATTTTGGTAATAGTATGGAACCCTGAAGTAAAAAAACAGTTTCTGCTATGCTGGCTATGGACAGGATCAGTAGTGCTAAAGTCTGCAGAGCATTACTGTACTCTTGGCGGATGCAAAGAAGTGAGGAATGCTATTGTAACTGCTCTGACTACATATTTAAGCTTTTTATCTGAACTGTTCAATTAAGACGGACACCCACCGAATAAAAACATCGAAGAGCCCTTCCTCGTTCAGTGACAGCAAACAAGAGGGCCGAGGGAATTATATAATAGTGGTTATTTGTTTTCTTTGCAAATATTTCACCTTCAGGACTGTTAGTCAGCACACATTTACTGTTACAAGCAGGCCCAGGAGAGAGATCCGATGCCTTCTTGTTTTTGACTTTTCATTTCTTTCTTTAATGCAAATATAGGGGTTTATAACTGAAGGGTGTCCATACTTTGAATCCTTTTTTTAAATTTAAAACCCATACAATAGTTTTTCTTACTGAAGCCAATTTCAATGGGATGCAAAGACCATCTCACTTCCTGTGCATGGTTCCCTCCAGTCTGAAGGAAGCTTTGAGAATGCAAGAATTGTCTTGCTGAATCAGGTCAAAGGTACATCGAGCCCCTGCATTCTGCTTCCAACAGCTGCCAGCCAGATGCCTTGGTTGCTATATACAAGTAATACCCTCGCTCTGCTGTCCACCAGCATCTGGTATCCAGAGATATACTGCCCCTGCACACAGAGGCTCCATCTGTTATTGCTAATAACCCTCAGGATGGTTACACTCCATGAATGTGTTTAATCCTTTGGAAGAGGAATTTAAAAAAAATATACTCCTCTGATTTAAACACTTTTTCCAATTAAAAAAAATTGCACCTAAAAATAAATGCTGATCAGCGTAGATACAAAATAGACCACTTTCTGTGTATTCAAGTACAAGAAATTCCAAATCAATTGCAAAGAAGGTACTACAATCAACAGGTATGAAGATTTGCTTTTGAAATAGTTTTTGTAGGCATCAAAAAAGGGAAATACCATTGTATAAATAAAAACTATTGTACACATAAAAACTATTTCTCACAGAAAATCCATGCTTTATTTGGGAAAGTGAAACAATGTTTGCTTGTTTTTTAAATAATAATCAAGATGTTCTTTACAATATATATAAGCCAGAGTAACACATATCTATAGCTGTATGTTCCCCAGTAGGGAATTTAAGACGTGAGAAATTATCCTTTTACCCACACTTTCATTTCTCCTATTACATTTTCTTTTCTCTATTTCGCATTCCACATTTCAAAGGCAGATGTCATCTGACGGTCATACCGTACCCTCAGGTGTTATTTAAACAATTCCTTTTCAAAAAAATGTATCTTCACACTGGCTACACACTGAGAATCTGCTTGGTTTGATTTCCATAAACAACTTCTGATTTAAGCCCCTACGCTTTTCATTTCCTGATCTTTCGCCAACTCTCCTAAGCTGAACGTTACTCCACATTTGAGCATCTCAGTACAGCTGCAGGGCTTTTTGGAAATTCTAGATAAGGTAGCTTCTTTGTAATTCACAACAAACATAGAGAATGTAACACGCTTTTCAGTCCAAAAGTTCAGTGAGAAGAATATGCAACCTAATATAAATTTGCGTAGCCACGTACTCAGAATGGCATCAGTACATTTGAGGCAGTAACTCTAAAAGCTTTACTGTATCTCTCATTGAATGTTCTTACAGATTTATGGCACACGAGTCAACATTAACTGCGACAATGCATGACTGGGCAAAATACGCAGTATTGCTAGAAGACGCCTTTGCTCACTTTTTTGCGCGCACCACTCCTGCTAAGTATTAATTTGCACAACCACAGACTGTTTGCTGTAACAAATACAAACAAATAACAGTCTCAGATCAAATTTATCCCACAAACTAGAAGACGCTTGTATACATTCAAAAGGATGCCAATGTGGCTAAACAGCAGGGTCAAGGGATTTATAAAAGACCTTTAAAAGTGGAACACTCAACCAATCAAGGAACACAGGAACACACACACACAAACAAACATTAGCAGGCTAAGGGCCGCTCACCGAGTCCCGGCGGTGGGCGGCGTTTGCGGCCTGGCGTGCGGACCTGCCATTCTCCCGTGGCCACGCCGCCCCAATTGGCCATTGCTCTGCCCCTGGAGGTTGCTGCAGAGGCTTCAGTGCTCCCGCCAAAACACTGTTTTTGAATCGGCCAATCTGTGGCAGGCTGGGGGGGTGGAGCTAAAGAGCGGAGCGCAAGCTTCACTCCATTCTGCTCCTTATGTTTTAAAAGGTGGCTGCAGCCGATGTCGGTAGTGCAGTCAGCGCAGAGCGTCACCCACCCAGCCCTCCCTCTAATTGTTTCCTTTTGTTTTGCAGGCTAACCTTTTCCTTTCCAGGTCCATGGGCGTTGCTACGGTTGTCGGGTGATGGAATTTCCCCTGCTCTGCAGGTTTTGCCTTCCCCGTAGCAATTGTCACAACTTTGGGGGTTTTAGGCCTTGGGCAGAATGCTTTAGTCCATCAACCAAATGAAGAGGTGGCGTGGTGATGCACCCCTCCCGCGGCGGTGTTTGCAGGGGAGTCACTGACCACAAGCGCACAGTGGTGGGTCATAAAACTTCCCTCAGCAACAAGGAAAGAGGGGACCCAGCTGTGTAAATGCACATTTTGCAGTGCCCCCATATTCTTGACTCACCCTGTCTTGCCTCAGATCCCCAGCAGGGGGCTGAGAGGGGTACACGCCCATTGCCTAAGCCAGGCATGGCCAAACTTGGCTCTCCAGCTGTTTTGGGACTACAACCCCCATCATCCAGTACCAGTGGTCAGGGATGATGGGAATTGTAGTCCAAAAACAGCTGGAGGGCCAGGTTTGGCCAAGCCAAGTTTTCCTGCATCTGAAATTAATAAAGTTGTGGCCAATTTAATCCCATATACTGTATGTTGTCTGGTGTTTTCCTGGATGTGAGGACTGGCTTACTCAGGGGGTTGGGCCTGCGCTTAGGCATGTAAATGTAATTCTGCAATAAGGGAAGGCAAAAAAAGAGTTTAACAGCTGATGATGTAAAAACTGCTAATAAAATGTTATTTTACTTAATATAACAAAGGTAGGAAACCAGTCGAAGAGGCAGCAGAAACATTAGATGTCAAAGGTGAAATTGTAGTGAAGGAAAAGAGAAGCGCTTTCAAAAAGTTAATGTCTGGACTGGAGTTCACAGATCTTCTGCTAAAGTGATAAGTGTTTCCATGTGAAAATCAGACAACTTCACAAGCAATCTTAAACCTTTTCAGAACTGTGCTCCATCTTTAATCTGAACCGTGTCTTTATTTCCCCATCTCAATTGTACTTCTGTTCTCACCTTTCTTCTTAAGAAAATCTGAAACTAAACATAAAAATGTAAATGTAAAGTAAAATGTAGAGAACACTAAAGCTGTCTTGGATGAGCAAGCTGAAAGGTGAAAATATAACTGCCTCAAATAAAGAAATAAAAATTCAAGACAGTTCATTCTCAAGCAGGGTATACACAGGGTAAAGGTAAAGGGACCCCTGACCATTAGGTCCAGTCGCGGACGACTCTGGGGTTGCGGCGCTCATCTCGCTTTATTTGCCGAGAGCCGGCGTACAGCTTCCAGGTCATGTGGCCAGCATGACTAAGCCACTTCTGGTGAACCAGAGCAGCACACGGAAACGCCGTTTACCTTCCCACTGGAGTGGTACCTATTTATCTACTTGCACTTTGACGTGCTTTCAAACCGCTAGGTTGGCAGGAGCTGGGACTGAGCAACGGGAGCTGGGACCGAGCATTCGAACTGCTGACCTTCTGATCAGCAAGCCCTAGGCTCTGTGGTTTAACCCACAGCGCCACCCGCGTCCCAATACACAGGGCAATCCTAATCAGAAGTGCCATTGAGTTCAATGGGATTTACTCCAGGGAAGTGCATATAGGATTGCAACTACAGTCTCTTGTCTGGGTGACTGAGCGACAAATTGCAATGAAAAATTATAATTTCACATTTAAACTGATACATATCTTATGAGCACCAAGTGCCATATCAGCAGAAAAAGGAAGCAAAATAAATTTGTACCTGCTACAGAGGTACTTGTCAATAGAACTATAAATCAGTTGCACCAATCAAATGTCCTAATGGTGATAGATATACATTTATGCTGCATCCACATTTTGAGAACTGCTTGCCTTTTATGGTCCCTTCACCTCAAAAAGGATTCTGGGCAAAGGATTTTGGTTATAATACTGAATTAGCAGCGTGGGAGAGATGATGGATAACAGGATTAAAATTTACAGCTTGTTACACTTTGAAGGGGAATTATAAGAAAATGATGTATCGTTGGTATTTAACTCCTAGTAAATTAGCTAAAATGTATAAATCAAAGTCTAAAACATGCTGGGAATGTAAAGCGAAAGAGGGTACTTTTTATCACATGTGGTGGTCATGTAAGATGATGACTTCTGGGAAATGATATATAATGAATTGAAAGAAATGTTGAAAATAACTTTTCCTAAGAAACCGGAAGCTTTTCTCTTAGGTATTATAGGTCCAGAGATCCTGAAGGACTAGATGAAACTATTCATGTACGCGACCACAGCTGCGCAGATTCTGTTAGCCCAGAAATGGAAAGATGGTACAACTCCAGCCAAGGAAGAGTGGCAGATAAAACTGATGAACTATGCCAAGATGGAAAACCTTACAGAAAGAATTAGAAACCAGGAAGAGGTGGGAATGGGGAAAGTTTACAATCTATCTGAAAAAAACTATTGTAAACAATTACACACATTGGTGGGATTGACAGAAAACTTGTAGTAAAAATTTAAACTATGGAATGATAAAGGATTTATAAGAATAGAGTTATGAAAGAGATGTAGAGGGGAACATCATTATATTAAGATCCACAATGGGGTGTGTGTGTCAAAGGGGATTTTATGTCTATGTTTTTATTTCGCTTTTATATGTAAAATAGAAAATGCAAAAATAATTTTTTTTAAAAAAAGAAGAGATGCAGATGGGGCACCTGAAACGATCTGGAGGATTTTTCCTACGAAAAGGTTGACGTTGGAGTTTTCAAAAGAGGAACATGACAGAGATTTGTAGATTTATGAATGGAATGCAGAAAGTAGGTTTTCTCAGTTCTGTCTCCCCATATAGTTTCCTAAGTGTAGCTTTTTAAGGGTATGCTATTATTTGGCTTCAGGAACAAATATTTTCATTGATCTTCAAGGCATTAAGCTTTTATTCCAGTTTATGTTAGTGCATGCAACAGTGTACCAAATGCTAGAGTAATTCTACAGTTAATTGGCTCCCACTGTTTTGCCAGTGGAAAAGGAATGTTTTAGAATAATTGGCTTGTGATTCTGAATATGTCTTACAACAAAGAGTAGGCACTTCAAAAGGATCTGTGCTTATTTTGGAACTGACATTGCAAAACAAGTGTCAGGTCTATTGTTAGCACGAACATAATAGGTCAGGGAGGAAGCCAACATAAACCTGCTTGGAGTATCCTTCAGATTTTACATTTGAACAATTAATTAAACACACATCCACACCCCTAACAATGGATTATAGTGTGTGTATTGTGTGTGTGTTTTAATAAACCAGAAGCAAACAAGTTGTATTATGCACATAGCTGACAAACTGATAATTAATTTAAATGCAATCTGAACCATAACACTGGGTGGAGTAAATGCAAAGTGTGTGTTCGACAGACTTTAGATGTGTATATCCAATTACATATTGTGTGGGATGAAATTCTATCACCTAGAAATCAACACAATGAAGCTTTAATCAGAAGATCAACTAAAGGTTCAATAGCAGATTACAGTTCACTGTTGTTTAAACGTATATAGCTGTCCGGACAGCACAGTTGTGATGTTTCTCTTCTGCCTACAAGCCCATCTAGAACTAAAACAGACTATATATTCTATTGAAATAAATGTTACTAAACTCTTAACATTTGGATTTTCGAGTTGATGGTGGAATTAGAATTTCTACAATTTTAAAGCGATTTTAAAGTAATTATACTACAACAGGGAAGATTCTTTTTTTTCAGATTTGAAAACTAATGAACAAGAAATATTAGATGCTTAGCTTTAGCAGTGCCACTGCATCAGGTGCTTTTACTAAGAGACAGATAGACAAAGGAAGGGCACTGTTAAGTAGAAAGAAGAAGCAGTATTAGGCAAATAGTCCAGCTGCACATACAAATTAGTATTTTAAGGTTTGAATCCTAGGCACACTTACCTGAGAGTAAGCTCCATTGGACTTAATGTGTGTTACTTGTGAGTAAAGATACTTAGGATAACTCTAAGTGGGGTTTTCCCCCATATCGACACACAACCATCTGGAAGTATATAGTTCGAATAAGAAACAACTGCTTATGAACTGGTTGCGTCCAGACAATTCTATGCTCCATACCATGAAGTCATCCAGATCATGCGCAGACTGAAACGCATTTCCTTTGTTGCTCTATTGTACAAATTCTCAAAAGATGGTGTTAGAACTTGTTTCATTCAAAGGGGGGAATCCTCCTGCCAAACATCTATCCAGAAATATGCAGCCAGAAAAACACACCCTGATCGGAATTTGCATATTTCTCTAATGCATATATATATATATGCATTAGAGATTCTGAGAAAGATTGATTGCATTTTTAAATGAAATAAATACCCCATGGAAATAAAAAATAGCAAGTTAATGCACCCTTGTCAGAATGTGTTTCCCCCAGTCTTAGTTCCCAAAGTGGATAGCAAACTGATTGTAAATCAGCGTAGTGATAGTGCTCAAAAGTCCATTTGGGGCTGATTCAAAAGGAATATCGTTTTCAGGACTGGGAAGGTAAAATGGTTCTACTCAGCACCGGTAGGACTTCATTCAGTTCTGGATGCAACAGTTCAAATATCTGCCACTGATGTCTTAAGTATAGGTTTCTGAATATAAAATGTTGTAAATCAAGGCAGAGGAGAAGACTAACCAATCCCTTCTAACAGCCTAATTCCTGAACCCACTGAGTACCTGAGCATTACTTTAAACTGCATTAATCGAAAACGTTGAAACCTAAGGTTATGATTCACAAACCATTTCATGATGAAACCCTAAGAAAGGTCTAATGAAGGTCATGATGAAACCCTAAGAAGTTTACATGAAAGTAAGGTCTAATGAAACTTCTTGTCATATAACTGTGTTTCTCATCCACGTACCAGTCCTATTGACTTGAAATACGTTGTACCCATCCAGTTTGAAAGTTTTGTGGATTGTACATTATTAACCTTCATTCAGTACAAATTTATCATGAACATATTCTTGAGGTTATTCGAAGCTTGTTTTTACCGTATGACATGATTCTGAACGCTTTTATTCGGCACCACCAATTGAGACCATCACCTACATTGTGGTTTTCCACACAACTCCTACATATTTTCAGATTTTTTAAAAACCTTTTCCCAGTTGTTATTTTAGAGGAATGCGATACATAAATTTAAACATGTCAGACATAGTGTTCAACACTTCTAATGATATATTACCTTCATATTACTGAAGTCCCTGAGGAAGTTTGGCAGACATCACTCAATCATCAAGGTATCATTACCATGTTTTTAACTTTAATCTTCAGTGCCTAAGAGCCTCATGCTTCTTAATTCACGTTCTATCATCATTGGGGAGTGGGAGGGGGGCAGGATCACCTTAACTGGCCTGTACTAGATTAAACTTGGGCAGTAGATTTTTTGTTTTCCACACTAGATTTCTTGTTCCAAGTTATATGTTTATATAACTTTTGTGCTTTGATGATCGAAATCAAATTAAGATCTGTTAAATATAGAATCTTCCTTAAGCATGATAAAGATTTCAAAAACTGATATGTAACACATTAATTCTTAGATTTGGATTTAGTTTATATTGGGAGGCTAAACATTCTGCAGTAATTTGGAAATGAGCACTGGCTCGCTAGCATTATTACTTAGTACACTATTGCAGCATGGCATGCATTGGGCTAGATCGACAGGAGATTCCTTTGTCAGAGGAAGGTGATTCTGGAAACTCCCATTAGAGTAGAATTCTCTGGATCCAACACATTAACGTTTTGTGAATATACTATATAATATACTATTAACAAGAGGTTTCAAGCACTATCGTGGAAAGCTTCCCCAAGTCAAGGAAAAAATAGTTTGAGGCTCTCCTCCTATGCAATGGGGACAAAAAGATGGACACAAAAGGGAAGAACCTTGATGTACTTTTAACAACTCCCAAGCAATATGCCCTGCCAAGAATAGGAAGCTGTTTCAATCATCTCTCGGTGTCAACAACCAATAAAGAATGTGAGAAGGCCCTCAGCTACCTTCTCTATAATGACTGAGAAATGGGAGGGGAACTGGGCGATTCCTGCCGAGTCAAGGAATAAACTAAACTGGATGGCTGGGAATGGTATTAAAGAGAAACACAACACCTCATACTAGTGTTCACTCATACGCTGAGCATATATGCCTCAAGAATTTAAGTCTATAAAAAGGTAAAGGGACCCCTGACCATTAGGTCCAGTCGTGACCGACTCTGGGGTTGTCTATACACCTAAACAAATACTTTATATAATGATTTGCACGAATTAAGGTTGCGCATGTAACTTCAGAATGACACTGATGCCTACTTTGGGCCAAGTACAAGAACTACCAACACCTTTCCGCCCAGATATTCCCAGATTTCAAGGAGTTGCTGACATAAATATGAAAAGACAGACGTAGAAAGCAAATGTGAACAATGGAGGCCAAGGTGCAGGTTGCTAAGGAAGAGGTTTCAGACATTTGCTTTCTACAAATGTCCTCAGGTTTCCCAGTGTCTTCCAAGGAGATATTTTGGATATATATTGGCAGGGGATCTATACTTAGGAAACATCAGGCAGGGTAATAACAATGGCTTGTTGTCTTAAAACAGACATTTTGACTTCTCCCAACCTGCTTGTGAGCAAACTGACAATTTACTTATAGTGATATTTTTGCAAGGTATTTAATTGCCTAGTTCACAATATGAATTTATCCAGCTTGCAGTGCTTGACTATTTACCCCCAAAGTTACAAGTGAAGCTATTGTTCAGAGACACTGGTAGAAGGAATTATTTGTTTTATTTTTGTACTTTGCCCTTTGTACTTTCTTTAGGAAGAATGCCTTCTCCTCATTGTTGCTCTTGTTAAAATTTATCAGCCATCTTTCATAGAATTGTAGAGTTGGAAGGGACCCTGAGGATCATCTAGTCCAACCCCCTGCAATGCAGGGACATGCAGCTGTCCCATAAGGGGACTGACCCTGCAACCTTGGTGTTATCAGCACCAGGTTCAAACCAACTGATCTATCCAGTCCTCTATTTTCCTACTGTGGCTTACAACATTTTAAACTATTAAAAACCATATAAAAGATAAACAACATAATCACAATCATAATAAGAACAGCAAAAACATTTTATAACATTATATTACAGTCAGACATAAGTCTGTCCATTAAACCTCCTTATTAAAAGCAAAAACAAGTTTGGAGCCTGCCTAAGCACTGCCAGCGAGTGGACTGATTGTGTATCTCAGGGGAGGGAATTAATATTTGTGGGGCCATCTCAGAAAAGTTCCTGTCCATTGTACCTGCCAGGCTAACCTTCCTTTCCTTCCAGTATGGTGTAGTAGTTAAGAGCGGTGGACTTGTAATCTGGAGAAGCAGGTTCGCGTCTCTGCTCCTCCACATGCAGCTGCTGGGTGACCTTGGGCTAGTCACACTTCTTTGAAGTCTCTCAGCCCCACTCACCTCACAGAGTGTTTGTTGTGGGGGAGGAAGGGAAAGGAGAATGTGAGCCGCTTTGAGACTCCTTCGGGTAGTGATAAAGCAGGATATCAAATCCAAACTCTTCTTCTTCTTCTTCTTCTTCTTCTTCTTCTTCCTCGGAGGCACCTCTGTAGCTTCTCTCAAATCCTTGGTTGGGTCACATGACTGTATGCCCTCCAGTCATAATCACATTAAAAAGCCCTATTTAACTTCTGAGTGCATGGGGGTCAGAATATTACTTTGGAACAGGCAAGAAGTGTGTGAGCTGATTCACAAAAGAAGTTCCCAGGGGGAAAAATTATTGTGTTTGGAAATTTAATTGTTGTCTAGATACTGCTAAAAACAATCAATACCACCTGTGTGTATGTTACGGCTGTTTTAATCACAGTTGAAAAATCAATGTCTGTACGAGACTGTGAATAATTCAAACTGCATATGCAGAGCAGAAGTCCTGATTGCCGGCTTGTGCAATCTTGCTGTAGTTAACTGGCTGTGATGGATATAAGGCTTATCTCGGCATAAAAAAGTGCACTGCGAATTTATGGCACCATTTGAGCTATGACAGAGGCAGATTTTATGGTAATTTCTTCCGCAACACCTTTTCCAACAAACACATCCTATCATCATCCGCCTTAAGTCATGGCTCTGGCTAGTCAGCCAAATTAGGTGCTGACAAGAGGATTTGGCGCTTGTACAGTCTGCATGAGGATTATTGTACACAAGGAGCAGGTAAAAATGCAAAAAGGAGGATTAGATAGATCTTCCTCACATTCACACCACCAGTGCAAAACGATTTGACAGAATTGGCGATTCCAGAATTTATAGAGGGAGGCAAATATTAGCAGGTACCTTCTGGCATTTGTCTGTTTACATTGCTCTAAATGCAGCTCGGTCTAAATTTCTGTTTCCACTTTTGAAGAAATCTCATGATGGAACTCAGGATGCCAAATAATATACTTACTAAATGACGAAGATCCGAACAGAACCCATACAGTCACTAGGTTTTTGATTAATGTGTTAGCTACAAAGAGGAGAAATGGTTCCTTGTTCATTTACGATAATGTAGAAAATAGCTAAGATCTATAAAGGGGCGACCAAATAGGTGATAAAATAATTTTTAATTTTTAAAGTGAATTTGGATTACTCAGATCTCGGTTTGATCCAGATGGAAAGGTGTAAATGGGTTATTTTAAAATTGGTTTTGTATCATTTGGTATAAAATTGTTAAATTGTGTACTGCGTGTATTATGATGACTTTGTTTTTGTTATGTTTTATGGGCCAATGGCCGAAATAAATTTACCTACCTACCTACCTACCTTGCTCTAAGAAGATTTAACATTAAAATTTTGTGGGAAAACAGCAGCATCTCTGTGCTATTGGACAGGCACCGAGCGGGATGCTTTTCTGAACATTTCCAGTATTCTTCAAAGGAAGCTTTAACAAAAATTATTTTATTAAAAAAGAATTTGGCTGATATTTTTATTTAGTTTACAATATTATAATGACCACACGTTGTAATGAATGACAGAAAATAATGAGACCTATTTTTTTAGCAGGGTGTATGGGGTGTTGGAGGGGGTAGTACCTCTGGTGGGGAACATGTTGTGCTTCTTTTGGAGTAGTCTGCTCACTTTTGGTCCCCGCTCTGCATTCATCTCTCACTTGTGGCTCCTAGACACTGTCAGCATGTGACAGCAGCCACACCCCGGGAACGACTTCGACTCAGCAGCTAAAGCAGGTGAGGGTAGCCAATGGGTCTCAAACCCCTGGCAAGTTAGGGACTCCCCTTCATGCAAAGACAGGAGGTGGTTGAGACAGGCTCTGGCAGATTAAGCCAGAGAAATGGGTCCAAAGGTCAAGAAGGTGGTTTCTGCATGTGCTGTAGAGGGAAGTGATGGGCAGGTGGGGCTCATCTACCTGGGAAAGGAGCCCACCTGGGAGAAGGAAAAGTCTGATCTTAAACCTTCTCTGCCTTGCAGGGTACCTTCAGATGAAAAGGCTAAGCAGTTAACGCTACACAAATCGAGAGCGTAGTCCCAAACATGGCTGGATGGCACCTTGTATGCCTCCTTCCGGCAACTCCGGCAACCAAGCTGGTGCCAAACATATTGCTCTGCTTTACTTTGGACAACCTCAGCGATGCCGATGTTCAAATATATAAAAGGATGTCACATAGAGGAGGGAGAAAAGTTGTTTTCTGCTGCTCCAGAGAAGTGGACACGGAGCAATGGATTCAAACTACAAGAAAGAAGATTCCACCTAAACATTAGAAAGAACTTCCTGACAGTAAGAGCTGTGGAATTTGTAAGACAGTGGAATTTGTAAGACAATTTGTAAGACAGTGGAATTTGCTGCCAAGGAGTGTGGTGGAATCTCCTTCTTTGGAGATCTTTAAGCAGAGGCTTGACAGCCACCTGTCAGGAATGCTTTGATGGTGTTTCCTGCTTGGCAGGGGGTTGGACTGAATGGCCCTTGTGGTCTCTTCCAACTCTATGATTCTATGCCGAGAAGGGTGTGTGTCTTGTTGTCTGGACACCCCAGGAGCTCCATACACACTGCCCAGGCTTGCGCTCCGGGGAGCTCACTTCAGTGCTGCTAACACAACAGTTTGACTTCACCCCCAGAGGTGCACACTATTGTTTCTCAAGACTGACGGATGCATTCATCCCGATTTGCCTGCAGAAAGCTTATGCGGAGTTCAGTTTATATTCCACCTTTACTGACTATTCATTCTGATATGTTTGTGGTTATAAACCTCTGAGCCTCTTGGGCTTGCCAATCAGAAGGTCGGCGGTTCGAATCCATGCGACGGGGTGAGCTCCCGTTGCTCAGTCCCAGCTCCTGCCAACCTAGCAGTTTGAAAGGACGCCAGTGCAATTAGATAAATAGGTACTGCTGCGGTGGGAAGGTAAACGGCGTTTCTGTGCAGTCTGGTTTCTGTCACGGTGTCCTGTTGCGCCAGAAGCGGTTTAGTCCTGCTGGCCACATGACCCAGAAAGCTGTCTGTGGACGAACGCCGGCTCCCTTGGCTTGAAAGCGAGATGAGTGCCACAACCCCATTGTCGCCTTTAAACACTTAACTGTCCATGTGTCCTTTACCTTTTTTACCTATACAACAATGAGCATTCATCCAAATCTCCTGTTAGTCATTAGTTCACCCCACACTGTTCAACACATTTCCCCATCCACCACATACCGCAAAAAGTCAGTTTCATTTTTTAAAGTGGATTTGTTGTGTTAGGGCGACAGAGTGCTTTCATCCACTTTAACTGTGCAAACCTAAAGGTTTGGTGTTGTGTTGAATCCCTCTGGCAAAATACCGACAGCCTGGAGCCTACCTATGCTCCACTTATTTACAATGATCCAGAAGGACATGGATTAAAGATCCATGCACATAACACAGGGTCATAAAAGCACTTTTGCTTTAATAGCTATCCCACAGAGTCCCCAAACTCTATGTAATGTAATGTTCCTCAATTTTTATTTTTAAATCATGCTGAAAAGAAACCTGGTTCCCAGCTTTCCAAAAAAGTTTGGTGCATGCATGCAGTTACTAGAAAACAGGCTTCACCCAACTACCCTATTACCCAGAGTTAAATACGTCATCTGGCACAGAAATCGAATTCTTAGGAAAATGAACAACTTTCACTCAGTGTGGATTCATATATTTCCACAAAGAGGCAGGCACAATTTAGCACCGCAGAGCTAAGCAGACCCTGGCTTTATGAAGAGGCAATAGTCAATCATGTGGTCATCGCAAGCTGAATAATTACTTTACACAACTACAGCACATACTCACAAACATTCACTGGGAAGGGAATGCATAAAACAGAGGTTTAACTGCTCAGCACAATGACTGGCTGCTGATTCCATTAACTAGTACTGGGCCAGCACTGGGTAGAATGAAAAGCTCTGGTGTTTGGTCTGTGGTTGCTGCTTTACCTATGCAAGTCAAGTGGTGATTACTCCTTCCCCTCAAAATCAAGTCATGACAGTCCAACCTCAAAATATTGCTCAAGTGACAGTTAAAACTCCTTGCAGGATTCCTTCACTATCATCAGATGTTTATCAGATAAACTAGAAGCATCAAACAGGTTTGTAAAGCACGGAGGTTTACTTCTGCCTCCTCCTGAACTCTCCAATTTTTTTTAAAAAAGCATACTTCCACGGGAATGAGGCATTCTAAAATAGAAGCTCTACAAAATGTTGGTTTCCTTTAAAAGGCTGTATTCTCAAAGATTGTGTCTTTGTACTTGGCTACATATATTACATCACTCCCGGGGACACATATATTATTTGTATATGTGTCCTGCAAGAAGCAGGATAGTGAAAAAGATATTAGTCACGCGCTCTGAAGTCAGAATCCAGTTTCCTATCCTCAGCTGGTGCTCAAGACTATGACTCCAGTAATAACTGTCTCCCACTGAGATGAAAGCACTGACAAACACATCTTATCTTGATTAATGTTCACTTTAGAGTTTTGTGTAGAATATATACTTGTATTTAAAAACACACGTACGCACAGATTTATATACAGAGATAAGCACGCTGTTTGTTGCACACATTTATAAATATGTAAAATAAATTATTTCTGGACTAACATTCATCTGCTATTGACTGGAAATAGTATAGTAAATTTGAATTCAGGATCTCCCACCTGGCAGAGTAGAAACACCAATAGACTGAGCGTGTACCACTGCCATTGTCCAGAGCAGGAGCAGGGAACTTGCGGCCCTCTATATGTTGTTGGACTCCATCTTCCATCTGCCTCAGATGGTATGGCTAATAATAATAGTAATAATTTTATTATTTATACCCCGACCATCTGAATGGGTTTCCCCAGCCACTCTGGGCATCTTACAGCATATCTAAAAATATATGCTGCCAGGGATTATGGGAGTTGTAGTTCAGTAACACGTGGAGGGCCAAAGGTTTGCTGCACCTAAGGAATTTGGGACCCCTTCCATTCAGAGAGAAGGCAAACAAGAGGAGACATGATAGAGGTGTATAAAATTCTGCATAGTGTGCAAAAAGTCAATAAATAAAAGTCCTTCTGTGCCTCTCATAACACTAAAATTCATGGACGTCAAATGAAGCTGAAATGTTACGTATAAAAGAAAATACTTCTTCACAGAGTGCACAGTAGAACTATGGATTTCGCTCCCATGAGAGGCAGTGGAGGCCACCAAATTGGATGCCTTTAAAAGAGGATTGGACACATTCATGGAGGGTAAGGCTACCAATGGCTACTAACAATGATGGATGTGTTCTGCCTCCAGGTTCTACTGAAAACCAGTTACTTGGGGAGAGTGCTGTGGTGCTCATGTCCTGCTTGCATGCTTTCCCCGGGCATTTGGATGGCCACTGTGAGAACAGGAAGCTGGAACAGATGGGCCAGTGTGGTGTTGTGGTTAAGAGCGGTGGAATCGTAATCTGGTGAACTGGGTTCGCTTCCCCGCTCCTCCACATGGGTGACCTCGGGCTAGTCACACTTCTCTGAAGTCTCTCAACCCCACTCACCTCGCAGAGTGTTTGTTGTGGAAGGGAAAGGAGAATGTTAGCCGCTTTGAGACTCCTTAGGGTAGTGATAAAGCGGGATATCAAATCCAAACTCTTCTTGTTGTTGTTCCAGTAGGCTCATCTTATGTTCTTATAAATGAACAAATCCACTCAAAAATGTTCCATGTGTTGCAAGTGGACTACGCCTCCTTTGACTTTGATTGACATAGGTAATGAAACAGTATCATTATATATAAAAGTCATGATGGTTATAGAAAGGGTTTCTCTCTCATCTTTTTCATGACTACAGGTGTACAGTGCTTGAAACACAAATAACTGCAAATAGTCAGAATGGTTAGAAATAAACAGATCTGGCTCTTAAAGCAAAGCAAAATATCTTGTCATTATAAACTTCTGGTGCAGAGGTGCCTTGCATTTTACAAAGACACAGGCAATGCTTTTTATTTTATAAACTAAACACCTACACATGCATCTGTACAATTTTGGAGTATATGAGGTCACCATCTATTCTGAGAATAACTCAGGCACAATCTGAGTAAATACCATCCAGTCTGTAAAAGACCAAAAAAGCCTTATGATAATTTTTGCAATTCATTGCTTTAAAATGGTTTTGGGCATGCAGTTTTGAAAGAAAAAGATAAACCACCTTTCAAATATGCTGATAATACCATGGTTGCAGATTATATCCCTGTATGGGACAGCTGCATATTCTAAGGTTACCAGATTCATTTCAATGAATCCGGGGACACTTTTCAACTTCAGTTGGAATGGATGGATTTTGTCAGGGGACTGATTTGTAAATCCGGGGACTGTCCCCAGGGAACGGGGATGTCTGGTAACCTTAGCATATTCCTGCATTGCAAGGTGTTGGACTAGATGATCCTCAGGGTCCCTTGGATACACAAGGAAGAATCTTTAATTCACATTAAATCTCTGAATCTCTGCAGCAGTTTACAGTAATTTTATGAAGCTCTTTTTTTTGCTGCCAAGGCAAAAGGAGGCATTTTGTGCATTACATAGGCATCAGAGAAAATAAACCGTTTCCATGAGAGCACTCCTGCTCCCGTAAGTCAAAAAGGTATAATCCTTTTCTACTGCAAAGAGTCATCTTACATTGTGAAAGGATGGAAAAGCCTAACTCTTCTGCCAGATTTCCCCCTGAAATTTCCCCATCCCTAGTGCTTTTTAGCTGGGAGTAAGTCCCACTAAGCTCAATAGCCAGTTGACTTCCGAGCAAACATGCAAAATATTGCATTGTAAATCATATTGCAGAGCGAGAAAAGTAGACACCCTTATTCTTCATGTATTACCGGTAGTAGTCATCTAAACATAATTTCTCTTACTGATGTTACTTTCATGCTGACGTAAGATTGTTAAATTGGTTGGCTTCGGTAAAAATCTGTACATAAAATATCAGGAGCAATAAACTATTGACTTTGAATCTCACACCAACAGGTCCTAAACTCCAAAAGTATGTTCAACTGCATATATCCTTTATAAGCCAGTCCAGAGACATGAACATCTTCAGTTACGTCCTTTTCGTGTGCTATTACTTCTCACTTGAATGACTAGGAGAGCAAGACGTTGGCTTTTTATTTAGCAATCTTTTCAATAATCTCAAGGCAAATGTTCTCACAGAATGAACAACTTGGACATTTTTAGGCCTCAAGTCATTCCTTTGACATGCCAAGGTCAGAGGCTGCGTTAGGAGGGATACTGAATCATATTTAAAATTCCTATGAAAGACAGAAAGGAGATAAATGACAGACATTATTAACCCACTGAAATGCAGGAGGACTACTCAGAGGAGAATGACCTGGGGGCAAGAGCGTTTCGGGTTTGTTGCACGATGGCCCTGTACTTTATGACTGGTGAATATTTAATTCACCGCCCAAAGAACTGGCTGTTTAATTTGGTGCTATCTTTCTACAATGGTATGCGGCACATCTCTGTATTTAAATATTAACATCTCTTCCTACTGGCCCTTTAGCTGCCAGTCTGTTAAAACTGATACCCTTCAAGCAGCACAGAATCACAAAAAATGTCTCCAGCTGATTTTGTCTTGATGCGCCTCACTGCTGGAAATTTGAGCCTATTGTAGTATTTAGGATATTAAATGGATAAGAGCAGCAGGAGATGCAGGGAATGTATCTGTTTCAAGGCCGCGAAATTGACAAATAACTGTTCCCTATAACAGACAATAAGATAACATTTTAAAAATGAATTCTGCACAGTCAGGAAAGGAATGGAAATGTGATGTTAACTGTACTAAGAATATAAACAGTTCTATTTTGAGTCATTTGCTAATTACAATCGTCATTCTTTGGCCAATGCAGGAATACTTCAAAAATGCAAATATCTATTATTTGTTCCCAGTTTTGCCACACTTACATGTAAAGTGCGCCTTCCGTAACAATACACACAGCTCTTCTTGCATAAGAATACTTTCCTTTAGGGATCCGCAAATCTTAGCTGATCTTTGCAAGCAACCAAAAATGTACGGCCTCCGGGAACCTTCCCCCCCCCCCCCGGGGCGCTTGACTGAAATTGCACCTGAAAAACTCAGTCTGAGGTCAGGGACAATCCCCAGCTCCTCTCCGCAACTCCCCACCTGGAGACAAAGATGGAAGATTGCTTTGGGGATCACCGCATGCATCAGAAACACAGAGCCAAAGGAAGTCCCAGCTTTCCCCTCTAGCTCAGAGCTGGAGAGGTAGGCGAAGATTGTTCCAGCAGTTGCATTCTATTTCAGAGGTGCTTGTAGGGCCTAATGCGTGTTGCACAACTGCAGGGATGATTCCCAGGGTCATAGGAAGGCTGGGTACTGTCATGCTCACCAGAAAGCTCATGCTCGCTATAGCAAGCAGAATTGGGAAAACCTGTTTGCCTACAGGACTAGGTCACTGATGTCATATGAAGCTCCAGATGAGATGGAGTCTGCTGCTGGTTGCGTTAGGGTTAGTGGACTTGAAGGCTGGTGGTGTTCAACCTACGTTGGATGTGACTGCACTCTCTCTTAACCTGTTTGCAGCTTGGATTCACTCTTAGATTTGGCCTTATCAATGGAAGTCCAAGTGGCATCTGAGGCATGAAGCACTTTTCACTAGCTTTGTCTAGTTTGTCCCCTGCACTCTTTCTTGCCACCCTTATCCATATAGATTAGATTACAGTAATGCATTGTATAGGGAGCTGCATTTGAAGACCATTCAGAAACTTCAACTCACTCAGATTGCAAGAGCCAGATTGTTAACAGGAGTCTGCCCTAATGAGTATATTCCATCTGTGTTGAAAGATCTGCTTCAGATTCTGGTCTCTTTTTGGATACAGTTCAAGTGCTGGTTTTAACTTCTAATGCTTCTAATGGCCTTGGATCTGCTTTTAACTTACATAGTGCTTAAAGGCCATGGACCTGGATACATGAAGAACCGCAGGCTCCCCAAACCATTCCTTTTGAGCTTCACCAGAGGCCCTTCTCTGGGTGCCTCTACCTCCTGGGCGGCAAGGTGGGGCCAGGCTTCTCTACACCAGCAGCATGGCTCTGAAATACATTGCCAAGGGTCGTTTGCTTCGTGAAGAAGTTGTTATTGTTCTAAGTTGACTCACTTTCTCATGCTTTCGGTAGAAGCATGTTATGATTGTAGGCATCTTATTTAGAGCTATACAAGAAGGAAAAGAAGCCAAACCACAACAAAGATGCATTCTGGCTTCTTCAGCAAGCCTGAATTTTAGCCATTTTATTGGTTTTAACCCTGGCATGGTTTTTAGGGTTTTTAAGGAAAGATGCAATAGCACACTTGCAAATGTGTTGGCACTTCCCCTTTTTCTATTCTTCCTTGCAGTCTCCCATGCTCCTGCAATCTGCTCCTGAGAGTCCCCCAAACCTCAAGAATATTTTAGGAAGCACACACGGGAGGGAATGCAGGGGGCGAGGAGAGGGAAGCCCCTTTTGCACAAGCTGAAGCCTGCTACTTAAGTGGGACATCATAATCGGGTATCACCCTTGGAATTAACAATAGTTTTTATGTTGTCTTATTGGGATGGCCATTCCAACTGAAACACTTTTTACATAGCTTTATATATAATTTTAAAGTAATTGTGCTTACAGATTTTTAATTGCATCTCCTATTTTGTATGTTGTAAGTTGCCCAGAGGCACTGGCATAGGCAATGCACAAATTTAGTAATTAATAATATTAATTATAATATCCCCTGTGTTTTGCAATTTGAGACAGACAGAAGTTCTTTGTATTATAGTAGGCATCCTGGAAAGCTGTGGAACAGGATCTGTCATTGTCATTTGCAAGACAGTTCAGAGGTATTCCTCTTTAAAGAAGACAACTGAGCTCCAGCTCTCTTGTCATTTTACGCCCTCTTTAAAGGCCCTTCCATGCATTAAGAGAGAGAACAAACATTGTTTTGTAACAAGTGTACACTTGACAAGGAGTTGCAGACAATCCTGGCACTCTGGTGTGTATACAGTGGTACCTCGGGTTAAGAACTTAATTCGTTCTGGAGGTCCGTTCTTAACCTGAAACTGTTTTTAACCTGAGGTACCACTTTAGCTAATGGGGCCTCCTGCTGCTGCCGCCGCACAATTTCTGTTCTCATCCTGAAGCAAAGTTCTTAACCTGAGGTACTACTTCCAGGTTAGCGGAGTCTGTAACCTGAAGTGTCTGTAACCCAACGTACCACTGTACCTGTATAACAGTAAATGTTTCCGAACATCCATTTATTTCATCTGCACCTTACACTTTTACATATACTCCTAGAAATGTACTGTGTGAAGAGCCCGCAGGGACACAAGGAACTCAAAAGCGTTAAGGGTTGCTGAACTGAAGAAAATGTCTGCTTGAACAAGGCAAATGGCTCCAGATGGTTGGGGGAACTCCAGAACAGATTTAGCGGGCACAGGGGGAAGAGCGGGGTGGGGGGGGGGAAAGAATGTTCTGTTAAAGGTAAAGGGACCCCTGACCATTAGGTCCAGTCGTGTCTGACTCTGGGGTTTCGGCGCTCATCTCGCTTTATTGGCCGAGGGAGCCGGCGTACAACTTCCGGGTCATGTGGCCAGCATGAAAAAGCCGCTTCTGGCGAACCAGAGCAGCGCACGGAAACGCCGTTTACCTTCCCGCCAGAGCGGTTCCTATTTATCTACTTGCACTTTGACGTGCTTTCGAACTGCTAGGTGGGCAGGAGCAGGGACCGAACAATGGGAGCTCACCCCGTCGCAGGGATTCAAACCACCGTCATTCTGATCAGCAAGCCCGAGGCTCTGTGGTTCTGTTACACAAGGTTAAATCTAAAGAAACTAGAGACGTAGTGCTACGCTGGATGCAAGCCTGTGTGTTCTCTTTGCATAACAAGGGGAAAAAATGGACAGATGTAACTGCTGTAGAATCATCCAAGTGAGTTATTCCCTTGCTTGGATAGAAAAGCCACGACACTGTAGGGATACCGTCAGCATTTTTATTTATAAATCTGGAGTATACTGTTCATAAGGAAGCAAGCAACATGCATTCACGTGTCCACACATCATATTTTCATGGGTGTATAAATTTGGCAAGATCCATACGTAAGAACTGAAGAGCCTCATGCCCACCTCCAAGAACTTCAATGTAGACACTGAGATTTACAGAAATCTCCTGGCTTTCTGGAAGGCTTCCAGGGTGAACTGAGGCTAGGATTACAATAGGAAGAATCCACTCAAAAGGCCCAAAATACATGTGAAAACTGTCATAAACACTTCCCATGAACTCTGGATTTCCGTCCCAGAATGAAAAAGTTTAAACCTAACCTACTTTCTAAGGAATATATAACTTCCCAAAACTGTTTGATAATGCCAAGAATGTTACTCAACGTCTCACTGAAAAAGTTTTTTTTTTTTAAAAAGAGAGACAATAAGAAGAACAGTAAATGAAACTACACTAATTTACACCTCCTGAGGATCCAAGTGGCTTGAAACATTATTCTTTATCACCTTTCAGCGACATCTATTTACACGTTGCTAATCACATACAGCTAATTAAATTTCATACTGATGACTGACACGTAACATCAGCCAACCTGAATTCTAAGTCAAACTGTATCCCATAAAAAGCTCTAAATTACTTGTGCACAGAAAAGATAAAAAAAACACTATGAAAGCTGATCCTGAGAACAATATTTGCTTCTTAAAGGCAGACATGATGTTATATATGTTAAGATTTCCAAGATTTGTGGGGTGTGAGGGGGATTCCTTAAAACTGACGCATCCTTTCCCTTGGGCACTGTCAAATCCTGAATTGGACTAGAATGCCGATATGGCTCCTTCCTGTACCAAAGGCAGTCGAAAAGCTGAAGTTCTGCTGAAAATATTAATAAGGGACTTTGCCAAGAAAGCCAGTTTTCTTGGCAAGAAATTACACTTTGAATTTGCTTGTGTCCCAGACAACATTTGATATGCACACATTTAGCTTTCGACAAACAATGTCAGCTGACGTCTCATCGACGGTTCGTTTTTTGCAGTAAGCAATTAGCTGTGATAAAGGTAGCGCACAGCCCCTCGGAAAAAGCAAAAACAAACCAGACAAGGAAACCCTCAAGTTAGCAGGAAACTGAGCTTGGCATACAAAAATAAGGTTAATGCTCTCAGTGTACAATTATCTGAAGTAAATGCTTCAAACTACTAATTTTCCCCCATGCATGATAAGATCCAAATGATTCCATTTTATTGTAGCGCAATAAAACCCACTCTTTCTGCAGCGAAAAATGCAGGCAAAGAGAAGAAAGAACAGACAACATTAAAGGCTGATAAAAGTCCCATGCCAAAATGTGATAAACTGATAGGTTTCAGGTTTTTTTGGTCTATATACTTGTGAGTTTCCAGGACCACAAGGCTAAATTCCCATATGGAACAAGCAAAGGCCAAGGCATGTAGTGGTTCTTAGCCCGCCAATGACCTTACTCTTCCTCTGGAGGGAAATGCTGTCTCTGTGAAAAAGTTAATTAGTCTCCATGATAATTTAGCTTGAAGACTGCACTATGCAGAGATTATCAATTGTGTTGAATTACATCTCCTGGCTTTTGCACTTCAGATTATTATCCACCAAAGATTTATTTCCTAATGCTGTTGGAATCTAGCCCGCATATATGCAAAGACAATCTGAGGTGTTAAACGAGAGGCTTGTACTAAATCATGGCTTTTTTCAATGCCTCATCCCTTGTGCAAATAAATTTCTCTGTAATGCTGTTTGCATTTCCGTGATCTCACAACTGGAAATGGGCTTTCCCCCAAACCACTACAGGCTGAAATGGTTGCGATAAGAGGCCCCCATTTGCAGCAGCAGCACAATAAACACGGGCTGAGTTGTGACGAGAGAAAAATGTGGCTCCATGTGCAAAATCGCTACACAGATCCAAACACCCCTCATTCCTAACCTTCCAATTTGGTTGCGTGAATTCGTCCTAACACAAAGCATAAGTCACAGCAAGATTGTGGCAAGGTTGTAGGCACAGGTTGTATATATGTGTAAATAAACCATATATCATAAAGACACCACAGTCTCCACTGTAACTCATTCCAAAGGAAACACTGGAACCCCTGGAATCTCACCCCAACTGGGGACAGGGGTGGTGTGCAACAATATATATGTGAGAACATCAGAACAGAAAGTACCAGGCTTAATTTGAGCAACAGCTCAGCCCTGAAAGTGTCAAGTATCAGAACTGGAACATATGAAATAAAAAAATTAAGAACAAGGTAGACTTTGAGCATATGCACAATCTCTCTCCCTTTACCAGCTGGGATTAGTGGGTAAGACATTCCAAGTCAGAGAACAGCCATTTACAGGTCCAAACCCTGAAATCTCTACTTAGAAATGAAACACTGAAAACTACTGACCTGTATTAGCAATATAATTTTTACCAAGTTTTTGTACAGGAACATAATGAGTCCACATTATATGGCAACACTGATTACAGCACTACCTGGTAACACTGGTTGGAGGGAACAGCTTTCACCTTTCCTTATAATTATAGAATCATAGAATTGTAGTGTTGGAAGGGACCATGAGAGTTATCTAGTCCAACCCTCTGCAATGCAGGAATCTTTCCCCCAAGTTGGGCTCGAGCTCACGACTCATGCTCTTAAGAGTCTCATGCTCTACTGACTGAGCTATCCTGCACCGCAGGCAAAATCATGGCAGTTTTCCAGATGTGAGAGTGGCTTAGCACAAGGGTGTGCATTTACCACACCAAAAATATATAGGTTTTGATATACAAGATGCTACAGAGGGACCGGAAAGAGGAATCTCTCACCTCTGGAACATAATTGAGCTTCTATACAGTGGTACTTTGGGTTACAAACACTTCGTGTTACAGACTCCGCTAACCCAGAAGCAGTACCTTGGGTTAAGAACTTTACCTCAGGATGAGAACAGAAATCGCGCGCCGGCAGCGGGGCGGCAACGGGAGGCCCCATTAGCTAAAGTGGTACCTCAGGTTAAGAACGGTTTCAGGTTAAGAACGGACCTCCGGAACGAATTAAGTTCGTAACCAGAGGTACCACTGTACTGGAATTGTTTATCTGTCTGTTTCCTGTTACAATTGTACTTTATTGTTTTATTTGTTTGTTTTCAGTAAGCTTCTCTGAGAGCTATGGTTGAAGAGCAGCTACTCTGTTATTAAAAAATAATTAAATAAAATGCTCCCTGCCCCACCCTGACAGAGCCAAAACTGACACATCCCTTCCTCCCCACGCCTGATTTGATCCACCAGGTTCACAGCCCCGCTTTCTTCACTGCATTTGGAGGATTTTCCTCATGACACCATTGTGACCTATTTTACTTGTTCTTCCATGCAAAATACAGCTTGTTACAAATATAGCACACCTTACACATCATCTAGTATGGTGCTTTGCTGCCAAGACGGGAAAGGAAGCAGCAGCAGTCTGCGAAGCATTGTAAACAATGAGGCCCCCAGAGAAGACAAGCTGGGCAAGAAAGCCATGACTGGAGGAGTCTTAAGGTAGGAGCAGTAGGATTCAGAATCTGTGGCAGCATCTCTTCCTGCCAAGATGATGCTAGCCTTGCCATCGCCAGAAAGACTATCAGCAGGCAGCATGGCGGTGATACTTGAGCCTATTGCCACAGAATGACTTGCATTGGGTACCAAAGTTTATGTGATGGTTTAGGGATGTTTTTAATGTTTGATGTTTTATTGTGTTTTTAATATTCTGTTGGGAGCCACCCAGATGGATGGGGTATAAGTAATTAACAACAACAACAACAACAACAACAACAACAACAACAACAACAACAACAATTCAGTGCTGAGGCAGCTATTGGTGGCTCCAGAAAGCAAAGCCCCCTCCCAGCACTTCAGATCTGCTAGTTAGGCCCTGCTCTGGATTTTACCTTACAAGGAGTCCAAATCACCAGAAGCAGGGCCATTTTTGTAAATATTAATATTAATATTAATATTAATGGGGTTCCTATACAGCCACCTTCCTGATGAGTTTCTGCAGACAAATTAAATCTCTCCCCCCCCCCAGTTGGTTTTTGGGACTTGAACACAACGCTGTCTTTTCTTTACTGTTCTTTTAATTCTTTTAGGTTTTCTATGCAAGCATATCCATAAATGAAAATATTACTCCCCCTTCTTACAATGAAGCACACTACACAGAGCAACTGAGACTCTGGCTCTAGTTATGTTCTTTTTAACTTTTAAAAGTGTTCAATACATTAATGATAACTAGGGATGTACCGTAGGAGCTCAGTCCTATCCGATATCCATTCACGCTTTCATCTGGTATTTTTAAAATTCCTATGCAGTTTGTTTATTTTGCACAAGTCTGTGTTCCCTTTTGGCCATATCACACGATAGGCTGATCTCAGTCATCAAAAATATATTTACAAAACAATTATGTTCCCCGAATCTTCCCTTTCAAAATTAATTAATTTCCAGAGGGGTAGCCCAGTTAGTCTTTTGCAGCTAAAACAACAAAGAGCCTTGTGACACCTTAAGGACAAAGTTAATGAAGTGGCTAATGGCCTATCACAAAACAATCTATGGCGCAAACCTAGCTGCGTCTACCAAGATGTAGTTCCATTGAATTCAGTGGAGCTTACTCCCAGTTACGTGGAGCTAAGATTGCAACCACTCTTGCTACCTAGATTTCACAGTTACTGGTAAGTATCAACTTGCCATCCTATCTTGTTTCCCTCAGGTACCAGGAAGTAACAGCATGGTTATAAGTCAACGGGGGAAGGAAAGGCTTTTTAAATCTAATTTTACCTTTAAAATGAAGAAGAAGAAGAAGAGTTTGGATTTGATATCCCGCTTTATCACTACCCGAAGGAGTCTCAAAGTGGCTAACATTCTCCTTTCCCTTCCTCCCCCACAGCAAACACTCTGTGAGGTGAGTGGGGCTGAGAGACTTCAAAGAAGTGTGACTAGCCCAAGGTCACCCAGCAGCTGCATGTGGAGGAGCGGAGACGTGAACCCGGTTCCCCAGATTACGAGTCTACCTCTCTTAACCACTACATCACACTGGCTCTCAAATGAAGATTTAGGGTGATCAAAATTAAGTGCCAAATAGTTCCACCCACTTTGACAAAGAGGCTTTAACTGAGGAGAATAGATAAAATCAACAAGTAACCAAAGATATTACTTATTTCAATGTGAAAATAACAATAATGAGTGATGCGTTCCATTAAAAAAAAAAAAAAGCCCAGGAAGAACATTATGACTGAAATCCTAACCCCACCTACCTGTAAGACTCACTGAATTTAGTGGAATTTACTTCTGAGCAAAATGAACCTTAGTGCACATAGATTGCCTTTGACAACAAACAATACTTCAGGAACAAAAAAAAGCACATGCAAAGTGCTCCTATTTGGGAACATGATTACCTGAAATAACAAAACGCTACGCATGCCCTTGGAAATAAACAGTTCATATGTACACTTGCAGGCAAAATAGGAAGCACCACATGGACCAAAAGCTCTGAACTTCAGCATGGTAAGTCCACAAGCAAATCCAGTTCAAATGCTTGTGTGAATTTCACACTGCTTTTACTACACATTCACACCCCAGGCCTTATATATTAAACACACGTTACTCACTGAAGATCTTAAGTTTACAGTTCTGGATTGGTAATTAGGGGTTTTACACACCCTGCTAACTACAAATGCAAAGAACGGGTTTGGCTTCCAGAACAGACTTCCTATTGAGCCACCCATGACTGGAGACTATGCAAAAGAAACAAAGTTCAACTCTTTTAATGTGACATCCAGGGAGTTTCCAGCAAGGAGAATAAGTTCCCTGAGACAGAAGGCACCTTGTTCTTGAGCCAAGGAATTGTAGCATCTGCATTTCTGCTGATTGCATACACTCACAAACGTTTATAACCTGGGATCTCAGCAAAGGAAGTATGGAAAGCCACCTTCATGGCAAAACTCACTATGCCTAATAACAGGGCCGGCCCTGACTGCTATCACAACCACATTTAAATTTATTTGTTTATTTATTTGTAAAATTTCTTGCACATCCTTCACTGCAAGGTCCAAGGATGGATTACTCTAATATAGTTAACAATTACAAAAACAGAATAGAGTGTTAAAATTATATATATTTTTAAAAAAACAAATACAACCATTCCCGGTGGAACAGAACGGTGCAAATTCAGTAAAAGAGGTGGGCCCCCATATGGTGAGAAACCTGTGAATATCTCTTCAAGAACTGTTACCAGAATCCTATGCTGACTGCGTGCAAAATCTGATTTATTTATGAATACTTTTTAATTTTCTCTTTCCTTGTTGACTTCATCTCTTCAGGAGGCCTTCTGCCCAAAGCCATTGCAAGCCAATATGGGTGATCACTGCTTATGTTAACGGATGACTTGTCTAGAGTCTCTTCCAGCACCACAACCTTGGAGTTAAGAATTTGGTTGCGTTTTATAGACCAAGTAAATGCTTTGTTTCTAAAATATGGTCTTCCCTTTTAAACTGTGCTTGAATGGGCACTGAAAGGGTTAAAGGTGCCCTTTCACTAGGGCTGGATTTAGGTCAGTGCGGCCGGTTCCTCCACACAGGGCACCAACCTGGGGTGTGTGTGCAAAACAACAACAACCACCTATATGTACCTAGGTACCAACTGAGAAGATCCATAAAAAAGCAACTGTACCAAGATGAATTACAGTCGTACCTGTTAGCAGGAGCATCCTACTCTCGTGTAGGACTCTGGAAGAGACACATGCCCAGCTGGCATGTTCTCTCCCTCCTGGTCGTTCGTTCAGGAGCTTCAAAAGCTTTCTTCTGCCCAAACATTACAGCAACTGATACCAAGAAGCATCAGCACACTTAGGGATCCGCAGAGTCTTCGCAGCATGCGTAAACAGACCTCAGCAACTCAGCGTTTTGGCCAATCTACTTTATTTACATATAAACACACACGGAGCACTGCAACATGGCTCCCCCTCTCTCTAGCATCAGACAGCAAAGAGAAAGAACAAAGGACAATAGTCTCACTTCATGGAACACAGTAACACAAACATCCTGCCTCCGTCACTTCCCACTCTGTGGAATGAAAACATACACCGTCGTGTGATAGATAACAATCCCATGACTGCAGGAACGGGGAATGAATCTCCAACAGTACCTTGGTTCTCAAATGCCTTGGTACTTGTACGTTTTGGTTCCCGAATGCCAAAAACCCAGAAGTGTTTCGGTTTTCAAATGCTTCTCGAAAGCTGAACATCTGTGTGCAGGAAGCCACGCCTTGGTTTTCAAACGTTTCGGAAGTCAAACGGACTTCTGGAACGCATTACGTTCGAGAACCAAGGCACAACTGTTTTGTGAAAATGAAAAGTATTTGGAGGGGGGCACCAAATTGTGTCCTTGCTCAGGACGCCATAATACCAAAGTCCACCCCTATTTCCACTCATGGAAGTGCTGTTTTAAGAACTCACACCTGAGTGTTGTGTGAAGAAAGGAAATCCAAAGATGGTGTTCCTGTGTGTGCTATGCAGAAACCGAGGAAGGAGAACTCTAGTTAAGCATTTGCAGAAAAGTTTCAGCAGCTGTTTTCTTTCTCCCCGTGATTCTTTGGATCCATAGCAATGCAGCAGCAACTTTTTTTTTAAGCACAGGAGGAAAGGTGGGGGTACAGAACTTGATCATACCTTTGTAGAAAGAAAAAAAAATCTTGTGTAGCATCTTTAACCTTTACTACGTGCAGGATAAAAGGCTGTGCTAACCGCACAGGATTAGCACTACAGGAAGACTGTTTGGAGTGAAGAGTAAATGTCACAACACGCACTCAGCAGTGACACAAGCGGGCTTGGCAGGCTTTGTTGCATAGTTACCGACATACCACACAGAGCAAACTCGGTCACATCACTCACCTGAGGTTTTACAAATACCTCGCATTTCCCCTGTTAACTATGCGATCATCACAGTCAACTTTCTTAATCCCCTCAACACACAGAAACAGAGACTAGGATCATGAGAAACACTGCCAGAAAATGTAGGGATTTAGAAGCTGTATCTGAAGAAATATATATATATATAAAATACAAGACAATTCCAATCAAAAGAGAATGTCTACATGGCTAAAAGTAGTATTCATGTGAGAGGGATATGTAGAAAATGTGTTTTTGAGAGACAACCTGAAGGGGGGGAATGACTATAACTTTTCTTCTATGCATTGCAACTGAAGATTGTTTAATATAGAGTTGGGAAAATACTGATTCTATTGGTGTTGTAATTTATAATGACAGGGTGGTATTCAAGTAAGCTGTATTCCAAGTATACCCCACTAAAATTAATGAACATAACTACGGTAAGTTGATGTCAGTGGGGCTACTCTGAGTAAAACCTATTTGAACACCACTTGCCACCCATGGTTCACCACAATGGTTTTTTCTCTTAACATTGGCAGAATAGAAATTTTCACAAATAAGATAATAAAATAAAATAAATTAAGGGTCTGGTAGTGGAGCTGCAGAGGTGAACCCAGTATCTTGAAAAGTCTTCTCTGTATCAGCCCCCATTTGGCCAAAAGCAACAAAATCAATTAATGCTAGCAAGTTAAACAAACCATTCAAAAATCCCCAATGAACAAGAAATCCCTAGCCAGTCATTACTTGGATCAAACAGGCAAATCATTTCCATTTTAAAGCATACCAAAAAATTAGGTAGCCGTGTTAGTCCATTAGAACAAATTCAAACGTTACAGTTGAGTAAAACTTGTATTAGGACCAATTAAAACATCACAGAATAGTGGGCAACATACCGGTCCTTATTTATTTGACACTATAGTGGCCCATACTAAAACGTGTTATCCTACTGTGGCTTTTGGATTATTAAAACACTTGTCCTTTTCATCAGGGCTGAACCAAAAATTCAGAACTGGTAAGGGTTTTAGCTCCACCCATATGCCCGATGATAGCCGCTGCTTCAAGTACCCTAACTATACAGAAAAATAGCTAGAACTATGGCTATATTTATTTCATTATATACAAGATGGGTGGTTTTTTCCCCTTGCCCACTTTAACAACATCCGCTGCACTTCTTCGCTGTCATTAAGTGTAACGGGAAGGCCCAGGTCTGGGTAATGTCTCCTAGCCAAGAGCCTGTTGTGTTGGCTGTTAACTGGCCCCCGGAACAAGCAATGAAAACAAAAGGCCGTGCTGGGCATTTGTCAGAGCCTCTCTCGCTATTTCGTTGTAAATAGACATGTCATCTCTCCTCTACCTCTTCCGTTTCCAGATTGTTTAAAGGAGTTAATAACTACCTGCTCTAGCCAGCTTCCTTGATATAAAGGAAAAGGTAACAACTGCACGGCTGGCGAGATGCTGCATTTAGAGGACAAGGTGGCTTTCACTTAAATCCGAGGAAGTAAGGGTATACCTTTTTGAGGCCGAGAGCTGTCAGTTGGAAAGGATCAGATAGCAGATTTAGAGGGACAAGCTGATGTTCTCAGGAAGATCAATGAAGACGTGGAGTTCACAGATGACACATGGCTGGTTTTAAAAGCTCAAGAATGACAGCAGCGGGGGCGAGAAGAGGTGGGGGCAGGAGGCAAGGTCAGCAGTGTGAGTGGCTGGAAAAATGTGGAGGTGAAGTAGGATGAAACAAAGGGCAACAACTGGTTAAACTGAACAGGGCAGTGCAGGATGATTCCGATGTTTGGCATCTTCCAGGATTCTCAGGATTGGATATCACTGGGCTGAGTCAGAAAAGTAAAAATGATGTAAGGGGAAAGTTATGAAGCACCTCAGTAAGATGCTTCTGTACAAGACAGAAGTCAGTAACAAGGGAAAGTCAATGATAGATAGATAGATAGATAGATAGATAGATAGATAGATAGATAGATATGTGTGGGGGGCACTCTCCACTTTCCTGAGCAGTTAGGAGCCATGAGATAGTGCTACACAGTTTAGCTTCTTTTGGATGAGAGAACAATACAGACTTGTGGGTTAAATGCACACTGTACTAACTTTTCCATGTAACATGTAGAAAAAGCCCAACCATCTGGTTGTTAAGCAACTTCCAAATGAGGCGGTTTGGAGTAGAAAAGCAGCTGAAAAATGCAACTCGTAGCTTGGTTTGCAAAACCAGCAAACAAATGGCATGATATGCAAATTAGTCTACCTGTGGGTTGGGTGGGCTGGGATACGGCAACCCTATGATTATCCTGAGCTTGGAAAAAAACAACACAATCCCAGATCCCTTTTAGATTGGCAAGATGGTAACTCTGGCGGAAGCTTACTGTTGAGTCTAAAGTAAGTAATGATATAAATATTTTGGCTGACACAGTGATTCACTCGAGAAAGACAATAAAAAGTAATAATTTACTAAAGTAGTGATTTTCAGATGTTGACATAAACCTCCGGTTTGGGAAAAGAAAGTGCATAAGGATCTTCCTCTATAGGTAAGAAGGTTTTGTCATAAGACAAAGGCTGTTAGTCATGGAAAAACAACCGCTAAGGGTTTTTCTTCCTGTAGTGCAATGTACAGATCCGCCCTGACACTATGGGTTGCATATAGACACAGTTAGAGGAATATGGACCTTTAAACAACTAAGGTGGATATTTCTCGTACAGCTGTTTGAACTATGTTCAGACTCATGGCCCATTTGGAATGTAAATGCAGGAAATGGGATATGTATGGAAAAGGGTGGGGGTGCGGAAGTGGGAGAAAAGAACTGGGATTTTGTGATCAGTTTCATTATATTTTGAAGAGTCATAACTCTTCAGAGTACGAACTGCCACAAATGCTTTGGACTTGAGCGGAGCCGACTTTGGAGGAATATGATACGCCCTGAGGAGTTTTTTACTGGAATCTTGTGAAGTCTGGGAAACGTAGAGCTGAGTATTAAAAATCATCCCCCCACCCCTCAAAGAGGGTAAAAACGCAAAGCTTATTCTGGTGACGTATGAAGAAGTAAAAGGGCAACTGAGGCCAAGTGTGGTAAAGTAGGGATGTAGAGATTAATGAAAGCTATAAAGAAAAGATGTGTGTGTGTATATATAAAACTTACTAACATATACAGGTGAAACTCGAAAAGTTAGAATATCGTGGAAAGTGTCATTTCTTTCAGTAATTCAACTTAAAAGGTGAAACTAATATACGAGATAGACTCATGACATGCCAAGAGAGATATGTCAAGCCTTTGTTTGTTATAATTGTAACTATGATGGCGTACAGCTGATGAGAACCCCAACTTAACAATTTCAACTTTGGGGTTTTCATCAGCTGTACGCCATAATCATCACAATTATAACAAACAAAGGCTTAACATATCTCGCTTGGCATGTCATGAGTCTATCTCATATATTAAAGTCCAGTAGCTAATGAAAACAGTTGCTTACATAAATGGAATTTTCTACTATATTCTAATTTTTCGAGTTTCACTTGTAAACAAATTGGCAGATAGAAAATGAAGGAAATGGATATTGGACTAGGCATGTGATATAAGCCAAGAAAGGTTAAAAAAATATAATCTTAGGATGGGAAAAAGAGTTATTGAACTGTCAAAAACATTCCAACAACATGTCCTTTCCATATAAAAGGAAGGAGGAGTGAGATCTGGAGGGAAGCAATATAAGAAAATGAACATTTATTTATTATTTCCTGCCCTTCACCGTAACGTCCCAGGGTGAGTAACAGCATTAAAAACAATATCAAAAATGATATAAAACAACTTACAACCCCAAAACAAGGAGGGTCCTAAAAACACACACTTCTTTCTTCTTTTTAGGCAAGTGAACACCACATTTTTTGGGGTTAGACAAAACAAATACCAAATGCACACATGCTTTAAGAATGAAACCATTCCCTTAGTAGTGGACAAACGACTAGTTTGAGGTGGTTAAGCCATTATGAGGTATTGATTTAGTATGATGACTACCTGACTGAAAAAAAAATCTGACAAGTGTGAGGCATGTCAGGAGTGAAGCTCAGGACTCATCAGAAATATGATGTCTTGACACACATCTGGAGATGTGTTTTTAATCTTTACTGTAATTTTTTAACCATGTCTATTCAGAAGCTAGCCTGGATGAAGTAGGGCGTAGTCCCTGGTAAATGGGGTTAGAATTGCAGCCTTAGTCAACTAGCGAATGTTGAAAATAGAAAACCTGATGGCGGATTTCTCATTTCAAATACCATTTTATAATCAGGGTTGGATGGGCCTTGTACACAAAATAATATTCCATATCAAGGTGAAAAGATGCAACTAGAGATGCTGACTTCTGTGGCCCATTTAAATTATGCAAATTAGAATTTCCTTACTTTTTTGTAACTTATTCTTCTCCTACTAGAGAGCAGTAGAGAGAATATGGCACTGAACTATTATTGCTGGTGTTGTTATTAATTCATTAATTGCCTTTCTGCCCCCAAGGCAAAATATGATATAAAAAGATGGGGCTAGTCCAGGCATAGGCAAACTCGGCCCTCCAGATGTTTTGGGACTACAACTCCCATCATCCCTAGCTAACAGGACCAGTGGTCAGGGATGATGGGAATTGTAGTCCCAAAACATCTGGAGGGCCGAGTTTGCCTATGCCTGGACTAGTCTGACCACCTTAACAAGGTGCCTACAGAAATTGTGCTGTCCTGGTCATCTGCCACCAGCCTAAGCTTTCTTGGTGGTGGGTCATCAGATGATGATGACCTGAAGCCCTTATTCAGCAATTCCTGTGGCTGCGTACACACTCTCAAGTAAATATGTGCAGCCATAAGGAAAGCTGCTGTTTTCAAGAGTGAAAACTGATATTCTCAGTAGCCTGCATTCAGAATCTAATATAACATTCTGTGTAATCACTGTGTATTTACAGCCCTGCTCTTAACAACTTGACCACCTCTGGTAATTCTGTATGCAAACAGTCTTTTAAACAGAATGTCTGAACATCATGATTTCTTTCCTCCATTGAGTCATACTTTCCCTATGCTATGATGTAATCTGTGGTCTGAGCGGAGGAAAGAGCTGGGGAGAGTTTAGAGGAAGCATGAGGCTAGCAGGGAACAAATATGAAAGGTAACTTCCATGCACACAAAGCCCCCGAGTTAGGAATTAGCTGCCCATCCTGCTTTCTCTTTTCGTAAAACACCCACCTTCCACCCCTCCCCAACCCACATGCTCTTCTCTTTTTCACAATGCTTATCCCCTTCCTCTCCATTTTCTGCTTCTGTCTTTATTCCACATCAAGTATTTATACAATATCAAAAAGGAAGATCTACAATTCCAGATAAAGTGATTAGATGAAATGCTGAAGGACGCAAACCAAAACCTTATTATTTAATAAACAGCAGCTGCCCCACACTAATTGTAGATATTTGCATATATAGCTAGATTCAACAGTTACAAATATTATTATAATTACTTCAGTTTAGTGATCAATTATTACAGAAAGAGTTTAAAAAGAGATTTACAAGTTAAGAATGCAACAATACCATAAAAGAAAAGGTAAAGGGGCCCCTACTCTTCACAGAAATGCAAAGACATATTATTTTCTGAACCAAGCCACTGCATGTGTAGGCCAGAAACGAGTGTTTCTGGAAAATGCTTGCCTTTAAGATATTGGGAAATATTCTTAGCTACTTTGACAACTAACCACTGAGAATTTCAATTTATCTTTCGATTGGTATGTGGATCAATATTTTAAAGCATTACTCATTACTCTGGGTTTGGGTGACAGCCTACCCTTATCATTGCAGTGGCTCAGGAATATCAATATCAATATTAAAGATATGCTCCTGCAATACATGTGCTGGATAGCACTGCTCAAACTGTAGCATTTTCCTATTAACACATTCACAATGGTTTATTCCTCCACCCCCTGAAAAGCTTGAAGAGTTTTAGATAAACCTTTAAACCGAAACCTGACTTATTCTTCTAACCAGCAAAAAAGGCCGGCTTTTCAGAAACCGTGCATATGTACTGTGCAGAGTTTGGTTCAGTAAGATTGAAAACCTAATTTTAAATGCCAAGGAAAGCAATACAATGGGAAAGTAGTCTATAAATTCTTAGAATAGCTCTGAGTCATAGGTTTACGTAGGCTGTATTAGTACGTATGAAATTATCACTGTCTAAAATGCCAAGTCTGTACTGTTTTCCAACACCATGATCTACCACAGCAAACTAAGGAGGCTGATTCAGTGACCACCAGTATAAATGGTCATATTATCTGGCTGAATGAATGATGAATATTTAGAATGAAACACTGTATAAGGTTAATATGCACATTGGTGGCTATGGAAACCTTCATACCATCATTCATCAACATAAGCAGATGGAACTGATTGATTAGTGTTTGATTGACTTCAATGGAAGTACAGTACAATGAATCAGGATTACCGGTACTAGTGCCAAGTATGTATTTTCTTTTCTTTGTGGCAGAGCCATATAAATAATTGTGTTCTTCTCAATAACTGACAGTTTTTAAAGTGCTTCCAAATTCATGAGGATAGATTAGAAGCATTCTGGCCTAATTAAGAGAATTCATTTCCAGCATATGAAAGGGAATGTCTTAATTATGACTTTTCAGTGACTTTCCATTAACATATTCACAAACATCAGGTAGATGAACATAAATATATAAAATAAAATTCTATGGTCTTATATTCTAGACTGATTTTTTAATTATTTTTTGAATACCTTCTCTCCCTTTCCTTTCTTGTTTTCCCATGTATTTAGTTGCTGGAATATACTGCAGAAAATAAGCATATACATTTAAACTTTCAATACATGAATAAGACTTGAAAATACAATGTCAAATACGTAATAAATTGCACCCATCATTAATTCTGTCTCAAGCAATTATTCTCCAGCAACAATCTGGAAGAAAGAAACTGTCCACATCTTTTTTGCCAATTCAAAACTGGATTAAATAGAGCATGAAATATCCAGTAATTCTGGTTTCTGAATTTTATCCCTGTTTTCCATGGACAGGGTAATTAAAAGAAATATATGGCTACCTGTTTGAAAGCTAACGGAGTAGTTGCAGTTAGAACCCTCTTGCAAACAGCTGCCCAAATGCAGCAATTTGGTGACTGAATTTGGTTTACATTCCTCTGTAGAGCTGAAAGAATCACTTTGCTTACCACTTCAGTTGGCCTGTAGTATTTGTGATTAACTGTCACATGGATCTTGCCAGTTTCTTTGCATCGACCTACTTCGTTCTCATTCTTGCCTTCCCACCTGCAAAGATGACAAACATTTCATCACCCCATAATGTCTTTACCAGTCTGATCACAGCAGCATTTGGTGCGCAGATTCTTAGACAAGGCTGGTGTTATTTCTCTCTCCAGGGCAATGTACACTTCAGGCCACAGGAGCAGAGGCAGATGTTTGACCAAAGCAATGGCTTTTAAGGCCCACTTGTTTTGTGCTCTGATACTATGCATGAGATGCAGCATAAGCTTTTGGCACTGGACACCACTTTGCTAGGTGTATCAAGTCCTATATTTTGCTAGTAGATATATAAAAGGACACAAATTACAGGATTCTGTACCTGAAGAAGCACTAGATCAGGGGTCAGCAAACTTTTTCAGCAGGGGGCCGGTCCACTGTCCCTCAGACCTTGTGGGGGGCTGGACTATATTTTTTGGGGGGAAATGAATGAATTCCTATGCCCCACAAATAACCCAGAGATGCATTTTAAATAAAAGCACACATTCTACTCATGTAAAAACACCAGGCAGGTCCCACAAATAACCCAGAGATGCATTTTTTAAAAAAGGACACATTCTACTAATGTAAAAACACGCTGATTCCCGGACTGTCCGCAGGCCGGATTTAGAAGGCGATTGGGGCGGATCTGGGCCCCAGGCCTTAGTTTGCCTACCCATGCACTAGATCATGAATCTTTTGCCACAATAAATATGTCACTCTTTAAGATGCTACAAAAATACAGTTTTTACTGCTACAGACTAACACTGATAAGTAGTGGGATTTATGCCTGAGTAGTTAGAAATTAGATGCTTACAAAACAGATGTGTAATATAGGCTAGAGATATAAAGGAGACAACAAAATACAAAAAATATATTCATTTATCATTTGATACATGGTCAATAAAGATGATACTTAAAAACGTTGTACATTTGTTTTCCCAGGTCTAACGATGACAGAGCTACAAGCAATCTCCAATTTGCCTTGAAATGCACTCAGATCAAACACTTCTACAATCACTTTCAACATCAGACTAAAAACTTGTTTGTCTAATTATGTTCTTCAGTTGGTTTCTACGTTGCTTTCATCATAATTTATCGAACTATTTTAAAACAAGCTTTCTGACTTTTAAGTGTGGCCTCCTTTCTTTTTCACACTATTACATTAACGTAAGACTTCATAGAATCCTTCCTAAAAGCCACATGCTGGGCTTGCAAGAGGGAAAATTTGACTCTGTGAAGTGGACCAGCATATGGTCTGTTCACGGAATCACTCCAAGTTACAGCCTGTCTTAAATACTGAAATGGAACAAAAGAGGTGAGTAGACCTCATGCTCATGGGGTGAATTACAAACAGAATGAGCAAATGGTGTGCATATGTTTGCATAAGGCTGAAATCCCCTCTCTCTCCCAGGCTTAAACTCAGAGGGCCCTAAGCATATTTGGTCTCACAGAGCACTTATTGGAACATCAAAGAGTCCCACCCTCAACCATATGCCAGGCAGGCCCATAGCTAGGACACTGGCATGGGAAGCAAGAGCGAATTTTGCTTGCTTGCAGAAGATAATGATCTGTGTTTGAGGTTGGGTGGGTGGGACTCAGCTTTCAGAATATTTTAAAAACAATGTGTGATCAAATGTTTACTATACTGTACATTCACATAATTCATTGTTGCAAAACTATAAACATTCCAATAATCTGCAGAAAACGGAGATTAGGGAATGATCCAAATCCTACCCCAGTATGCAAGGCAAGACAAATCCTGTACGCACAGTGTACAGCTGTATAGAAATCCTGTACACACATAGCATGCCATGGATTTTCCCCATTAGATGGCAGTTTCCTGGTAGTTATTTGTCAATTCTGGAAGAAGGGAGTAAGGAAACCCTTTGCAGCTGGAAAAGGACCAGAACTGCCTTTTTATTTCTCTGGAAGCGGTTGACCTCATGCTTTGAGTTTTCTAGAGACTCACTATTCACCAACACCACAATAAAAGTGTAAAAGTGGTCAGTTGGATGTTGTAGTTGCTGGATGCAACATGAGCAAGGAAAGGCTGGCTCAACCTAGACAGAAAAATATGCAGCCACTTTTTGTTTTCAATAACAGAGAAGTAGAGACAGTTGCTAGCCAGATTACTGGAGAAAAATGATGTTAATTCCTTCCAAGGGTTTATTAGAGAAGCATATTAATGATAATATTTTTGCAGCCATTTTTGAACACACTATGAAATATTCCTGAAAGTAGAGGGACAGAGAGAGAAAGCAGTCAGCATTAACTTTTGTCTACTTTTCTGCTCAGAATTTGTTGACAGAGCAGAAGAATCTTCTCTGCAGGAGTCCTGATCCAAGGCAGATATAACACAAACTCAGAAGATTGCTCAAGAAGCAGGACAAAAGCCACATGGGAGAAAATTAAAAAAAAAATGTATAGACATGCTAGATCAAAACAGAACCTCATCTAGGGAAAGTTCAAGATTGTTGTCACCATTAACATTTAAAGCAGGTTTTTAGTAATTTAAAGCAGGATCAATCCACAGAATACTGTACATAACGCTTAATGATATTGAAGATTAAAAACATATACTCCTGATGTGTCTCATAAATTCCTATGGGCCTGCTTCTCAGTGAAAGAACTAAACATGATAACTTAAAACTGCTCTTTTCAAATTACTCCCTAGGTTTCAAAAGCAATTCAAGATAGGTTGATAGTGTAGTATTTGCCACTCCAACATATTCAAAATAAGATAACCATAAAAATCACAGAGTCCAACATTAGCCATACTCAAGAGTAAAAAAGGTAAAGGTCCATTCTGACTGACCATTAGGTCCAGTCGTGTCTGACTCTGGGGTTGCGGCGTTCATCTCGCTTTATTGGCCGGGAGCCGGCGTACAGCTTCCGGGTCATGTGGCCAGCATGACAAAGCCGCTTCTGGCGAACCAGAGCAGCGCACGGAAACGCCGTTTACCTTCCCACCGGAGCGGTACCTATTTATCTACTTGCACTTTGACGTGCTTTCGAACTGCTAGGTTGGCAGGAGCTGGGACAGAGCAACGGGAGCTCACCCCGTCGCAGGGATTCGAACTGCCGACCTTCTGATCAGCAAGCCCTAGGCTCTGTGGTTTAACCCACAGCGCCACCCCATTTAAAATAATGGACATGATTAACTTGGGTCCACCGGTTGGAATTCAGCATTGTGCCATGGTGAACAATCCATTTGCGCAAGCCTTTCAGATTCCCAGACAGACTGATTTCTCCCTTTCTCCCTCCCCTCGCATGCTGTTCTGGGGGTTCTTCCCAACCCACCCAAGCCAATTTCAGGGGGCACATGGTGGGAGGGGATGGGGTCATAGCCCAATTGTGCAAGCAGAAGTCCTTGTGTAAGACTTAACCCCAGATGGAACTCATCAGATGAATCCCATCCATTAATTTCAATGGGACACAACCCACAGAGACCTCAGAAGTGGATTTCAGCTCCTTTTTCAGAAAAAAATCTTTCTCATTCCTGAAATAACTTTTCATTATGAATGGTAAGAGATGATAATTATTCAGTAGCTCAACATGTTTCCCAAAGTACTATAAACTAAACTATGCTATATACTTCAAAATACAGTATGCAGTACTCATGCAAGTGGGAAAGCAATGCAATAAATACTTGTAAACAAAGCACTTCGAAATAAAGAAATGTCTGCCACAAGTATAAGGATGCATAGCTTGAATAGGAAGCAATTTTTCAGGCTAGTGAGTTTGCCACAAATTGTCAGCCAGATTAGCCACTTCACTGGAGTTTAGTGCATGCATAACAGAATATTATTGTATGCCACAAAGTTCTGCATGGGCCCTTTTAATCACCAGAATGAAGGTCCTGATTTTGAAAATAACCTCCACTTTAATGGCACACTTCCTTCCTTGTTAATGTTCAAAGATGCTTAATTGTTCTGCAAACGACAAAAATGAAAGCCCAATCTTGAGTGCATGCTAACACTTCAGTTTAGCTCAACTGCTATTAACCACAAGATAAACACATCAGAAGACAATGATCAGATTGCAGGCTAACATGCATGCATGGCTACTGCATGTTTTAAAAAAAGAGAGAGATTTCCCATCATCGTGTTGCATTTTTGTTTTGTGGATAATCAACAGATGCAATAAGAAAATTGATTACGGGGCAAAGTTTAGACAGGAAATAAATATGGTATGGTAATCACATTCATCTGATGTTCAGATAGAATTTCTACTTGCTTAATACTTACTAAAAGAGAAAGTACAAAGAAAAAAACCACAGGGAAAAAGTAATTAACCCCCCAAATCTGAAAAGCGTTATACGTAGCTCTTATAACAATGTGTTCACCAGCTGCAACTGACCGTTTTTCAATCCCCCTATAAAAGGGAAATGACAGTAGCAACGACAAGGAATATCCCTGTGCGAGCCATGCATGTTAAGTCAAATGAAGTTTTGCCTTTGATTTCAATCTGATAAGGATTATTCTCCAGTCCTATCCAGGTGCTGAGTCTCTTCTCATGATGAAGGTCATGTGAGGGAAGAGCGGAGGAGCACTGGCAAGCCTTGCTGCTTGGGTGCATCACCTTCCATTTGCTTACAACCAAGCCAGGATTCAAAACCACGTGCACAGCCTCCACAAATAGGCCATGCGGAACAAGTTCATCCTTCAACTCATGGAGGCCCGTAAACAAGAGGAAGGTTCTGCACTGGAGGAGAAGGGGCTTGCCAGCATGCCTGTGCTCTCTCTCCCATCATTTACATTACATAAAGAAACCAGACACCTGAACCGTGTGGGGAACACAGCCAAAATCTATTGAAGTTATTTATTATTTTTAACTTCTTGGGAATCCATGCTCTGGCTGGTAAATGGCAATGTCAGTCAATGTGCCATATTGTCACTGATGGCACTATATCCAGCCAGAGTCTTAGGGGTTGTAGAACGTTGTCTGGACTGCCTGCTACTTGACCTTTTGATACTATGGGTCACAGTACCCTTCTGGATAGGCTCTGTGTGGGACGCAGTTGATATGTCAGAGCAGCGTACATGGTCACCCACCCCTCCTTTTCTTCTGACAACATCTTGTAAGAAAGGTTATGCGGAGAAATAGTGACTGGCCCAGTGGGCCTGGTTCTTCCAGGTCTGATTCCAAGACTGATTCCACTTTCTTGGTGCAGATTTATAGCTATATAAATCTATAGTTGCATAGCTTATAGTTTATTACTGTTCATTCTCTATTCTGTCGTAAGGCAGGGTTTGACAGCGTAATCTCCTCTATGGAATAACTTAATTGCAGTGTTTCCATAATTAGAGAAGCCTTCAAAAACATTTATCTGTTGTTTGAAGCAGTCATCATCACAACGACGAATCTTATGACTGTTTAAAAAGCAACAGTTGTCTTGAATATTCTTAGAACGGGGTGAGGATGCAGGTTAGGACATGTTGGTCAACATGAGGACACTACAACCTCTGGTTACGCCAGAGCTCAGTTGGTTAGGGCATGGCACTGATAATGTCAAGGTTGCAAGTTTGATCCCCGTATGGGACAGCTGCATATCTGCGCATTGCAAGGGGTTAAACTAGATGATCCTCAGGGTCCCTTCCAACTCTATGATTCTATGATTAAGCCCCCAAACCTGGCTCAGCCAAAGATAACGCCAGCCTAAGTTGCTCATCTCAGCTGAGTTGAGGCTGGTATTAAGCCTCCAAAACGTGTTTGGATGTGTGGAGGGCATGGGACCAGAGAGGGGAGACTTAGGCTAGATCCTAAGACCATTCAGCTTGGTCATACAACCTAGCAACCTGGGACAGAACATTATTTTGAAGGCTCACTTTTCCTCTACCGTGATCAGAGCAACAGCAACCAGTCCCATTGCTGAATGAGGTTTGGAACTGGCTTAATTTATGCCTGCTTGCTTTACGCCAGCTTCTTGTACCTCTAGGATTGCTCCCCTGCACATCCTGAAAAACAGCTCTTGCTTGTGAGACTTTTCAGAACCCTTTACTCCTTTAAAACATTTCTAGGCTGCTTCCCCCCCAAAATACCCAAAGCAGCTCACATAGAAGAAATGCAAATACTCTGAAGAATAGGCAAATCACGACAATTTCAGGCAAGGATAGCAAAAATGGAGATTAATGTGACTGTTCATTGCTTTTTTATGTTAATCTCAGCCCTTCAAGCAACGAATACTTTTGCTACAGATCTATATGTAGAATTATATGGGGGGAAACCTCATAAATCTTTCCACTGCTTATATAGGGTCCCTTCCACCTTTATTCACAGACAGCAGTCTGCTAAGAACTCTTGAGTGCCGTAGTGGTTTGAGGCTATCCTTACAATCCTGCTCTGATTTAATAAGATTAATGACAGAAAATTAGTCAAGACAAGTGTTTGCCTGCTTGGTTTATCCTGTTGGAGTTCAAATGAGAAGAGGGAAGTGTTTCCCCATCGTATTACTTAATTAGTAATAGGCAAAAGGAAGACAGAAGGGGGGGGGGAAGGTGTAATAGTTACAGGGGGGAAATATTTGTAGCTGAAAGGCCTTCTTGTCAGTGCAAGGAACTGAATTAAAATCACTCTGAGGAGTCTTATCATTCCAGAGTTTTCATTGGCACTAGCCATGTTAAAAGGAAAAAAATGAACTAGATTTCAAAGATGAAAGTCTCACAGACAAAATTGGTTACATTTCACTTGTCAAAATTTCCTTTTCCTCATTGTTTCAGACCAACACAATGAAACACTGTTATCTTTGACATAGTAGATACACCGCTGATTTTGATGCGGATTAAATGTCAACGCTAAGGGTAACTTTGCAAATTAATACAATGAAATTAAAGCAACACATGGTCTCAGAAGTTTCAAACCAGCGATGGAGAACAGATGAGTGGATATATATGGGTAAGGGCATTTCGTGTGTGTACTTTCTCCATGCCTATTCCCCCTTACCTTTCTCTCACACTCTCCTGCTTATACACACATAACTCATTTGTTGTCCCATGCAATACTCATATTATGTACATAACATTCGCATTCACATACACCAGGAATACCTTCGGATGTTATGGGACTACAGCTCCCATCATCGGGGTTGACTGGCCATGATAACTGGGCTGATGGAGTTGGAGTTGAACAACATCTTTGGGCTCTATGTTTGTTATTCAGCATATACAGAGCTTAACACCTGACCCATATCCCACCTTCCTTGCCGACAGCATACAGTCCCATCTGTGTGCCCTGATAGCAAAGTGGTGGGGGGAAAAAGGGGCGTCTCCTTTGGTACTGTGGTTGCTTTTGCTGGATCAAAGAGTCTTTTGTCAGAGGAGGGGCACCAACAACCCAGCCCCTGTCCTACAATCACCTTGGTTTTATTTTTTTAACCAGAAATAGGCAAGTAAGTAAACAAATAATACAAACAGAAGCAAGTGCTTCTGATCTCCCCAAACTCTTCTGAGAACTCCTATACCTGGAGAAACCTAGAGCATGGGTAGGTAAACTAAGGCCCGGGGGCAGAATCCAGCCCAATAGCCTTCTAAATCCGGCCCACGGACGGTCCGGGAATCAGCGTGTTTTTACATGAGCAGAATGTGTCCTTTTATTTAAAATGCATCTCTGGGTTATTTGTGTGGCATAGGAATTCGTTCACTTCCCCCCAAAAATATAGTCCAGTCCCCCCACAAGGTCTGAAGGACAGTGGACTGGCTCCCTGCTGAAAAAGGTTGCTGACCCCTGACCTAGAGAAACCTGCAATAGTCCCAAGGCAGACTGAAATGCCTGCCCCCCTCAGCTGATAAACCCTCCCCATAGCATCCTGATAGGAAGCTCAGAGTCTCTGCAAGAGTACCAATCTGGATGCCATAAGGTTCTATCACCAGGATTATACTTGGGAGGAAAGGAAGAGGGAGAAGATCCAGTTGCAAACAATGACCCAGCACATAACAACAACAACAACAACAACAATTTGTTATTTGTACCCCGCCCATCTGGCTGGGTCCCCCCAACCACTCTGGGAGGCTTCCAACAAATATCAAAATACATTAAAATATCACAGATTAAAAACTTCCCTAAACAGGGCTGCCTTCAGGCATTTTCTGAATGTCAGATAGTTGTTTATCTCTTTAACCTCTGCTGGGAGGGCGTTCCACAGGGCAGGCGCCACTACCGAGAAGGCCCTTTGCCTGGTTCCCTGTAGCTTTGCTTCTCGCAGTGAGGGAACCGCCAGAAGGCCCTCGGCGCTGGATCTCAGTGTCTGGGCTGAACGGTGGGGGTGGAGACGCTCCTTCAGGTATACAGGACCGAGGCCGTTTAGGGCTTTAAAGGTCAACACCAACACTTTGAATTGTGTTCGGAAATGTACTGGGAGCCAATGTAGCTCTCTCAGGACCGGTGTTATGTGGTCCCGGCACCCACTCCCAGTCACCAGTCTAGCTGCCGCTAGACTGACTCAGAGGTGCTGGCAGTGATGCTTGGCAGTGAGAATATAAGTCTCATTGTCTGCTCTGGACCTTTGCCAAGTTCACAACTCCCTCGTGAGCTTTGTAAGTGCTTGTTCAATTGCTCATCTCCAGAAGTCGCTGCCTCAGTTCCTGCTCCAGCGCCCATTTGCTTTTGGAATGGAAATTTACTTGCCATTTGGATTCTGTGAAAAGCAAACCCCAAAACTGACAGCAGGTTCAGAGCAAATGAGGAAAATTGATTCTCTTTCTTGAGTCATCCATCCACCTACTGTTACAACAATGCAGCATGTAGCTGTTGTTGGACTACAGCTAGCTAGCAGGACCAGTGGTCAGGGATGATGGGAACTGTAGTCCAAAACCAGCTGGAGACCCAAGTTTGGGACAACCCGCTCTAGATTGCAGTATCTGTGCATAAAATTGTAATACCAAATATGAGAATGGCATACTTGGTTGTTGTTGTCCCACAACTGTGAAAACTCCCTTGCCTTAGTCAAAACCTGAGTCTTTCCTGGATGTACACAAGACTCCCTTTGTTAGGCTGGATTTTAACATTTGGGATTAATCATATATGGGAGACCAGGGGCCAGATTCATCTAATGAATGCAAAACTTCTGTCTTTAAAGAGACCTGCCACGAGAGCTTTGATTTGTTCTTTGGCTTGGAGGTAGACTAGTAATCTGGTGAACCGGGTTCGTGTCTCCGCTCCTCCACATGCAGCTGCTGAGTGACCTTGGGCTAGTCACACTTCTTTGGAGTCTCTCAGCCCCACTCACCTCACAGAGTGTTTGTTGTGGGGGAGGAAGGGAAAGGAGAATGTTAGCCGCTTTCAGACACCTTCAGGTAGTGATAAAGCGGGATATCAAATCCAAACTCTTCTTCTTCTTGGAATGGCGATTCTTAATGTGGACATTTGAATATTGCCACCTTCCCCTCCACCATCAAGTGAAAACCAAACAATTTTTTTTAGTGCTTGATAGCACAATTTTAGGTACAGATAGAACAGAGAGAATTCGGCCATTTTTTCATTTTGGATATGAGTCATCAACATATCTTCAAATTAGATTGAATGGGGGAAAAGGATAATATTGAAAGGCTTCAGGACATAATAAGAGAGAGCACGGTACATGAACAGAACTACTACATCACAGAGGTACAAATAGCCAAATAAAAGGATGTGATCGAGAAATGGTCAACCAAAATTATTGCTGTTGTGTGTTCCTACTTACACAATCGTTTTCCCAATGTGCTGGAATGCCTTCTCCACAAATTCGCGGACACTGTGGACCTCCCCAGTAGCTATTACAAAGTCCTCTGGCTCATCCATTTGCAGCATTAGCCACATAGCCTGAAGAAAGATAAGTACATCCTAATTTAGTTCATCTGTTACTGCTCTCCCGTCTGGAGCATTATATTGTATTACCACCTAAAACAACTCAAAGCATTTTCAGTTAGCAGAGCAGCACTTCAAGGAAAAGCAGGACCACTGTGGCAAATTATTTTAATTACATTAGAAGAAGAAATAATATAATATAGCCTAATTGGTTATAACTTCTCACTGCTCTATGGAAGATAATTTATTGATTTATGCATTTATAACCCACCCCCCCAAAAGAATCAAGGGAGTATACAACTTATGACAATAAAATAAATGACAGTATCCAGAAAACATCATTAAAAACACCAATAAAACCTCCATAAATACTGATTTGTCAAAACAGAAAATTTGTCAAAACAGTACAATTTTTAGAAGACATCTTAAAGAAGGGATGAATGGTTCCCACCAAACATCTAGTGGTAGGGAGTTCCACAGATTGGGCCTGCCACAGTAAAGTCTTGGTTTGTAGTGAATGCCAACTGAACCTCAGGGGTACGTGGAACCACCAGAAGTGCCCCATCAGAGGATCTCAATATACTTTATAAAAACCTTGCCCCATCCCATTGCACGACTATACATCTCCCATTACTGGAACACCTTTTTAACCCCTCCTTATTTAATTCCTCTGAAAATGTCAGGGTTAAAATGAGCAGTCGTATAAAGCTGTTATCTTTTTTTTTTTTGAACACCCAAATGTTGTTCAAACATATATACAAGCATTCAGGAATACGGGTTCCCAACAGTGCCATCCCTCCTTGTACTGGACTTGGCAAAAATGCCCAAGTCATGAGTGAAACAGGCAGGAATGTCCCTGGGACAAAGCCACCATTTGCCCATGGACAAATGGACTGAGAAAATGCCTCCTAAAGATCTTAGAAACCAGAATAGATGGGTGTGAAGTTTCTCACTGCTGGACAGCAGAAATTCTTCACCCCAGCACACTTCTTTTGTCCTGCCAAATGGCCTCACCTCCCAGCATATTTATTAGTTGGTTGGCTACCACTCCTCTTAACACCTTAGGGTCAATTTAAACCAGCCACTGGACATCACAGGGATGAGGGCATTCTATTTGAAGGCACATTTTTCGCACTGTGACCAGTCTTCTAGATATTGGGTTATAACTGAGATTGCAGCCCATAACTCAGTTCAACCTGTATTTCAGATATTTTCCAGAAGGTGGTAGCCTGTAATCTTGACACGTTTTGAGAGCTTACAAGAAACTTCATTCAGTAAATTACATTGGCAAAAAGTCAATTTTTTAAAAAGGTCATGTGACACCCTTGCTTTTGCAAAATCCAGATTCCACAACTGGAATAAATGAAGAAAATGAAGCACTGGGCTTATGCCTTATTTGATTATTTGTTGTCTGTAGAAAACTTACTTTTTCTTTGACCAAATACATGTCTGAAACTTATGTGAAGTTAAAAAATGTATACATGTAAATTCAGCTGCTTAAGGTGTAGTTATTTGACCTGCATTAACATAGCTAGCTAAACAAAAAGAAAACAAAATAGTGAAGACGTTTTTGTAAAAGGCAAAATGCAAATGCCCACAGAAATTTTCCTCTTCTAAATAAACAAAGAGTTTTGGAATGAATTACGAACACATATCCTCTTTCACTGATTTTAATAGGTGGCAAAGTTGCACAACTTGAGTCTGGTGGCTGTGCAGAGCTTTCAGGGCTAAATAGTTAAGGCAGATGAAAGGCAAGCAAGAGAAATCAGGAGCAACAAATGTCTTCAACATCCTGCACAGGGTCAGCAGCTGAGCCAAGAATAGAACTTGGGGTTTCTGACTCCCAGCCTAGCACTCAATCAGCTAGACCACACCGCTACCCTGAAGTGATATCTGGAGAAAAACTTACCACTGTAAGTCAATCCAAAATGACTGAAATACTCTAATCCCTTAGTGAAAGAAACAGGGAGCTACCTGTAAGGCTCAGCCCTTGTTTAATAAATAATCTGCATGCAAACACCATAATTCAAACTCTCCCCATATGGTTAAAGGGATTGCTATCTCGTAGGGTAATCCACAATGCTATTTGCATTGACCTCTTCACATCACATTTAAAGAAAACAACTTTACTAGCTCCCCAGATGCCAGGGGATACTCTGCAAATCAGATTAATATAAGCTCTGGGACAGCTCAGTTTCTTTTAGTAAATAGCACCTGAAAAGTTCAGATTTCCCCTACCCCTCTGTCAGCAATACATAGAGGAGAATTAGAGCATTCTCACAGAAGTACTGTGCTTGCATGATGTTTTGTTTTTTTACAGCTAAAACATGTAGTCAAAAGTTTCACTAGTATGCTACAGTTCTGTACCTGGAATAGTTGTGGCGTGAAACAAATGAGGCTCAAGAAATCATTGAGTAAACTTATGAAAGATATCTCGTTATTTCTATTCCACTTTCTCAGTTGTGATACATCAGCCTTTTGGGAGTCAAAAAAGTTTCTTTAAAAAAAAACAAAAAACCCCTCCAGGCATTCCAGTCTAACTGCCTGATTAAATCCTTCATTGAAGGTGTGTCCTAACTCTTATGGTGTCTTTTTAACTCAGGAAATCAAAATTCACGACTTACATACAGATCTTTTGCTTCTCAGAGGCACACAAGGGTGAATAAGGTCAAAATGAAAGCCACTGTATCCATTGGACTATGCCAACTTTCTTGATCAGCCTACTGTGCACTGTGAGAATTAGTAGACTGATCAATTTCAGATGTAGTGATGTTTCTAACACTAGACCTTCTAACACATTGCTGCAAAAATCCCGGCTGCTATGGAAATGCATGCATGTCGTTATTGCCAACAAAGCCAAAAGACATTTTGTTTCGTTTCTGAAATGCAAAGATGAAGATTCATTTCAGTGACGTGCACAACTCAAAAGATCTTAGTGCAATTTTATAGATTTAGAGCATGATCAGAAGCAGAACTTTTATCTGGTCGCTATTCAGCTGCTTTGTGCAGCTTGGTAGCACTGCTATTGAATGTTTTAAATCAAAAGGTTAATCTTTAGTATCTAAACATACAATCTAAACCAAACCTACTACAGGTTGCATTGTCAATGTGTAACCATTCCTTTCCATTCCATCCATTTCCGTCATATGTGCTGACAGCAGAGCAGTTCCTGGATGAAAGGGTAGAGAACGGGATTCCAATTCTACGAAACTGCTTCAAAATTATGTCCCATTAATTCAAATCAATTTAGATTTCAAATGCAAAACCTATGGCACACAGTAGCTCTCTATTTCCTTCAATCCCTTCTATGCAGAGTATTATTCTGCATGTGCACAGGGATTCAGCATTGCACACACAGAGTATTTTCCTGCTTGTAAAAGAAAACAGAAAGGGTGTGTTCATGGGATCTCATTGGACTGCAGATATTGTGTTTATGGTTCAGATGAATGGCAACCTTTTATATCATTCACATCTTTAATTCTACAAAATTCATTTAAAAAAACCTAAGTTGTTCGCAATTCTGCAAAATGAAATTTCCAAGGGACATTAGTGTATGTCAATGGGTACAGGATTGCAACATGACAAATACCTTATATTACTTGTATGGTGCTCACAAAACCACATAATTCTGCTTCGTTTTTGCTGTTTCTTTAAAGCACCCTTTTCTGCTTCTTTAAAGAAGTAGAGTTATTTAATTAAAAATACATACAGGTTTCTGTTTGCTTTGCTGTACTCATTTTTTAAAAAATAAACATCCTACATTGTGAAAACATGTGAAATAATTATTAGAAGATTAGAAACTCTTTTTTTGAGAAATCATTTGTATTCAGCAAACACTACTGTAGGATGTGGGTACGCTTGTATTTTAGTCTCTTGTTCTGGAGACTATGTCAAAGAGACTCAATAAAGGGTAGGTGGATAGGATACACCAATTGCTCAATCTGTTTAATCATTCAATAAATATCTCATCAATAAATATTATACACTCAAACAGAAATCTGTACTGAACGCTTTCATAACAGTCAAAATCCCAGGAACTGGTTCTGTCCCACCACAAAGTATATAACGTTCCTGATGTACCAATTTCTAGGGTTTTATTGTACTGGCTTCAGGATAAAAACAAGCAAAATAATAAAATACTGCAGTTCTAGATTTATTTTGCCCTTACTAAATGGCTTACTGATTTTAACAGAGGGGAAAATCTTTGTTTAAAGTTCCACTGAGCATAATTAACGGTTATTGACTTGCAAATGAAGAACAGGTGACATTCTGAATTAGAAGATAAACGATCCTGTGTTCTTGTGTGATAATGGCTTAGTAATTGCTACAAAGCTGCAGCCTAGTGCATCCTATCATGATGCCAGATCATGTGCAGAAAACAAAGGCCTCTGTGCAATAGGTATTCAGCCGTTCACCTCTTTATACAGCTGTACAATGATTTGGTCCATTTATTCTCTGATGGGGCTGCACAACTGAGGTAAAAGTTCAGCAGTTCTCACCTTCCTGTTCACATGCTGAACTCCCTGACCCGTGACACGGCTAGGCCTCAATCTGCGATAAAATCACTGCCTGACTTTGGCTATCTTTTAACCATCACGAGGTCACATATTTGAACATTTTTTGCAGAGGTGAAGGAAGAGACAAAGTTTTCTTCAATTTCTCAGCAGAATGATTCATATAGGGTGGCAGACGTTTACTTAGATGTCAATTCTAACAAAAAGTACTTTTTCTTATCACGTCTCATTACCAGATGCTGGCAACGCTAATGCAAATTTGTGAAGATAAAACTCAATGAAGAAAACAACTGGGGTATTAATATTATTATTATTATTATTTCATAATTAAATTGTTTTGTTAATGGCTAGAATTTCTGGGTTAGTTCCAAGTCTGTAGTCTTCCCAGGAGTTCTCTTGTACGAAGGGCTGAGCAAAATCCATAAGCACATTTGTTTTTCTTACATGAATCAATTTAGTTTTCCTCTAGGGGCTTCCAGCAATGCTAAAAGTGATACTGACTGCAATGCAAGAATACATACTAGCCAGTGCTATTTTTCTAGAAAAATAGGTGCTGGAACTCATAATGAATGCTTCCCTTGTTGGCGCCCACCTGAGAGGTGCCGGAACTGAGTTCCGGCAAGTTCCGGCCGAAAAAAGCCCTGATAGTAGCATGCCTGCGTACTTTGAGAATACTTTGACCTGCACTTAACGTTCTGTATAACTACACGGGTTGTCAGCATTTTCTTTACAAATAATAAAATCCCTCTAATGATGGTGACATGGAATATTTCTGAGCTTACGACGAGATCCTAAGCCTTGCTTTTTAAAAAAATACCTAGGGGCGGGTTGAAGTTAGGGTGAGCATTCATTGTTGACCTAGAGTAACAGCACAGAAGAGGATGCTATGCCATGGATACTGTGTCGACATTGCAGGAAGTTTGGCAGTTCAAATGTTTTGATGTTGAGTGTCAAGTGAATATTCATGCAGGCCAACACCCTTCAGAAATAGCTTGCTCTCTATATTGTTCACACCTGGGTTAATGAAGGAAGTGAAAGAAAACCTTGCATAGGATTATTCTAGTCAAACCATACAAATTCTGCGCATTTCTCTTATATGTGTATGACATGAGTACACACACACACGTGGGCGTAACCAGGATTTATTTTGGGCGGGGCAGGATCAATGTGAGCGGGGGGGGGGCAGAACTGAGCTATCTGTAATGCAATTGGCCAGTTAGTTAAGTATTTTTATGTATTTACTTGATTTAGGGGGGCACCTGCCTCCCCTTGGCTACGCCCATGCACACACACATATCTGAAGCAACTATAGATATGACTCACTAATCCAGCACCCCAGCTGAAAACACTTATTAACTGTGCTGTCATCCATTAGCACAATGCTTGTTAATCAAGGCTTAGTTTAACTAAACACCCAAATGTTCATGGTAGCAAGATCCCTGCATTGTTGTATGACGCCTTTGTGACGGTGCTGTTTGTCTGAAAACCAAAAAAACCCCAAATCAAAACCTGAAAGTGGTCAGAAATCTTTAACTTAAAATGGATTAATTTTCTACATGCAGTATTTTTTGCTTTTAGGAGGTAATGAGATCTCAAATCGAATACCATGCAATGACCACCTATAATTTAGTTAACTTCTGAAGCTGAACATTCTAGAAAATCTAAGCAGAGTGTTAAGAATACGTACACGCTTATTTTAATATTTCGTAAGTCCAATTAGCAATAGGAATTAAAATAAAAACACAAAATGAAACAGGTTTCTATTGAAAATTACACTCGAAGAATACATTCAGAACCAGACCAATGCACAGACAAACCACATTAAATATGTGCCGAGAATTTACAATACCCGATGGTGTGTTTTTGCACATTTCCTGGGCAGGGAATTTAAAAAACAAAACAAAAAAGGAAAAGCCAAGGTGTGCAAAGAGTTATCTGTTTGCATACCCTCTTGGTACATAATTGGCACAACAGAATCAACAAATTGTAAGGAAGGGAAAACACAAAAGGAAATGCCTACTGGTATGAATGGGAAAGACCCAAGTTGCTCCTCATATACAAATTCCAATATGTGTGGCTGTGGACTACGGTGGTCTAATTTGAATTGAGAGCAAAGCGGATTAACAGAAGATAAACACGCGGGTGGCGCTGTGGTCTAAACCACAGAGCCTAGGGCTGACTGATCAGAAGGTCGGTGGTTCGAATCCCCGTGACGGAGTGAGCTCCCATTCTTCGGTCCCTGCTCCTGCTCACCTAGCAGTTCGAAAGCATGTCAAAGTGCAAGTAGATAAATAGGTACCGCTCCAGCGGGAAGGTAAACGGCGTTTCCGTGCGCTGCTCTGGTTTGCCAGAAGCGGCTTAGTCCTGCTGGCCACATGACCTGGAAGCTGTCTGTGAACAAACGCCGGCTCCCTCAGCCTATAGAGCGAGATGAGCGCCGCAACCCCAGAGTCGTCCGCGACTGGACCTAACGGACAGGGGTACCTTTACCTTTACCTTTTTAAACACTCACATGTGGACAGTAGCCCATGGTGTGGCATCAACAATTACAGTTGGAGAGCAGGAGCCATTCACAACACTGATCATGTTTATGTATGTGTGATGGAACAGGTAGAGGCAGGAGTGTGAACAAATGGAGTCTGTTTATTTCTCTCCAATAGTACAGTGACAATGAGAGAGGTTTCAGTCTACTACAGGGAGCACTGAGCCCATGGGCAGCTGTGTCCTTTCGCTTCCAAATACCGGACAGTATGCAAATCTGGTAAGACTGATCCTTCAATGCAACAGCACAGTCTCTCTGAAACTCCCTGACTATTAACATTAGGCAAGTACTGTCAGTGTATTGTTTTCTGCACCTGCTAAAACCTTTTCGTCTTTAGGCAAGCCTCCCAAGACATGTAATTTTACCATGCGACGCTAACATGAAACCTCTTTCTGCACGCCAACTGTATTTTCTCAGGACAAAAGGCAACAATAGTAGCAATCCTTGGACTTGCAAACGGCGATTATTTATTTAGTTCATACTAATTACATCATTATTCACTAGCCAGGGACACTAGAAGGAAAAGCAGTGGCATCTCTTGGCATACTGGGGTGCTTGGGATGTATAATAATAAATTAATATCTATTTTTCTTTTGCACTTGCATGGTCCAACTGTTTTACAACACCTCAGGAGAAATCATGGGGCAACAGAAGACAGTGCTTGGGAACATAATCACTGTGATCTAGATAAACTTTTAAATATAAACTCTGAGAACCTTTCTGTTTTAATTCATCCAATTTTTTTCATCATTCATTGCAGGTGAATACACAATGCTCTTACTGTGTTGTCAAACATTAATGTAGTGTTGCCCTTTTCCTTGTATCAGCGAGTGTCAAAATGCTGTTCTTGCAAAGTATGGAGGTATTTGTATAAGGCTTTATTACTGATCTTTAGGTATTTGCCACAGGCAAAATGAAACAGAAAAGCTGCTCGTTGGGAAATCACGTCAACAATAGAAGTTTAAACAAGCCTTTAAATATATCACCCTTTGTCTTTTCCTTTTTAAAAGTTTTTTTTTAAAGTCCAGAGCCATCTTTATCTATTATTAATTTCTGTTGAATATCTCCTCACAAAAAGTCCCTCACTTCATTGACAGAGAAGGAAAGATAATCTAAAAACACCACTAGGTTGCCTTAAGGGGTGATATGGGGAAGATGGGAGCCTCTGGTTGTGGGTGCTTGGGGAGAAGTACCAAGCCTTCAATCTCGGAAGGGGATGGAGGAGACTTCCTTCTCTCATTATTGGGTATGGGCCTTGTTGCAGATGAATTTATAATACTTTAAGTGAGAGTGAATGGATTTGGAATTGGACCCCGCGTCTCAAGAAAAAGCTATGGTCCTTGAGGCAACAGAACCATGATATTACATACTCCAATGGGTGAATGGATGGGGAATGGAGCCACATGTGCCAAGTTGGTCAGGTGGAAAGGCCCCAGATTTGCTGGCTGGGGGAAAGCACAATTTCCTATCCTGTTATTATACGAATAAGCCTTATGTGCCATAAGGTAGGAGTGGTGGAGGAAATTCTTCTTCAGTGTTTTGGCACAAGGTGCCACTATATGGTCATGGTAAGACCCGTTTCCCTAGGGTGTGGTCTACTGGCAAAAGCCTTGAATTGTTTAAATCTCTAAATGACTAGGGGCCATGATACCAAAGGGACTGATCCTAGTTGATATTGAGACCGGTTGGAAAGGCCATGCTCACCACACATGTATGGTTGGTAGTAGGAATGCATGAGATGATCTGCTCTGTTGTAGTGCTTTTCTGAGGGGAATCTATTCTTGGGGGAAATCTGCCTAGCAAGCTTCTGGTCTGCCTAACATATTTTCCTATTTGTCTCTCTGTGTTTGTTGGTTTTTATTTATTTATACGCATTGTTTTAATTAAATTGACAAACAGAACAAGAAAACGTAATAGGAAATACATAATAAGTCAAGTACATGCACTAACATCTCACTTGAAATGAAGATGTCCAATATGCTTTTTCTTGTAATCCTTCACGAGGAACTCCGCAGCAAGGACCCTGCTGCTTGTAGATAAAATAAAGGCTGGTTTGGATCAGTAGAAATACCTTCTTGCTGCATGAAGACTTAGGGAGCAGCCCTATGCTCTCTTGGAGAGGGGCTGAGGGGCCACAGAACATGGCATATCTACCACTCCACAGTCAGAGAGGGAGGCCTGTCATCAGAGGATTCCCTAGCACACCTGTGGAAAGCTGTGCTACAACTGCTGACCCACCTTTAATGTTCCCTGGTGCGTTCCCAATTGGGAGGGGAATAATAATTTAAAATGCCAGTGAGGAGAAGAAAAAAGGTAGGAAGTCATACACCCCTTGCTCTAGCAGACACAAACTCAGCAGGTTAAGGATGTAGTGATGGTTCCTTCACCGCACAATCTCTCTCCCTCCCTCAACGCAATCTCCATAGGATAGTTCTGCTCAACAGGAAGGCCCGAAAGTGAGCAGGGGGAAGAGGGGGGAAACTAACACCAAGTATTATAAAATATAACCATAACAATAACTTAAAGGTAAAGGTAAAGGTACCCCTGACCGTTAGGTTCAGTTGCGGACGACTCTGGGGTTGTGGCGCTCATCTCACTCTATAGGCCGAGGGAGCTGGCGTTTGTCCGCAGACAGCTTCTAGGTCATGTGGCCAGCATGACTAAGCCGCTTCTGGCAAACCAGAGCAGCGCACGGAAACGGCCGGAGTGGTACCTATTTATCTACTTGCGCTTTGACATGCTTTTGAACTGCTAGGTGGGCAGGAGCAGGGACCGAACAACGGGAGCTCACCCCATCGCAGGGATTCAAACCGCTGACCTTCTGATCAGCAAGCCCTAGGCTCAGTGGTTTAGACCACAGTGCCACCCACGTCCCTTAGATTAAATAATAATAATAATAACAATATAACAATGAATCAATGGATATTCTTCCTTTAAAAATCTTCCCCCCTGAATTAGCTCTACAAAACTTCTTATACATAGTAAAAATATGAAGCACACTTCCAAGTTTTTGCCCTCTGGCTCATTAAAAAACCCCACAAATCTTTTAATCAGCAGCTTTTTATGGCTTCATGAATTAATTTGCTCTGTTCGGTTTAGAAATGAAGCACAAATGTTTGTTCCATGGGGGGATGGAGGAAGCAGCCACCCTATGCAGTCAACTTAATCACTGCAAGACGAAAGGGTGGCACCCAGAATGTGGTCAGGTTTGGGCAGACATAGGAATGAATGCTAGGAAAGCACTAGTCAAAGGCATGTTTTTATTACAAATAGCTCAAGTAGACTTTCAAGTCAAGTGTTGGTTTGTTGCTATAACAACTTAATCTCCTTAAATTATTCATCACACTGGGTGTATTGATCACCCTGTTGCAAGAACTGGCTGGAAGGCTTCTTGGCATCAGATGAAGATGCTTATGCATTTCCGTCTTTAATTTTTGAAGAAAATAGGATTAATTGTGTTCTTTCCACGAAGAGACCATCATCTCAGTTTGAACCAGGAGACATTACGCTAGTCAGCAAGGAAAAATAAACAAAGAAAACATGACAGCAGATTTTCAGTATCATTTACCAGTATATGGGCACTCAAGGAACTTTAAATGAATGTTGATTAGGACTAAAATAAAGTCATTGGCCAGGTACACATAACAGCTAAGGCACACTATGACTTAGTGTGCATGTGCAGCTAGGAGATCGCGACCACTTTGTTTCTCTGCCGTCCTGCTCCTGTGTTGATCTGTGGTATGCATTCTAGCTGAGCGTCTGTTATTGTGAATTCTGGAGAGATTTAACCCTCTGCACTTTCCATTTCAACTTTCTTTTCTTTACCAATCCCTTCATTTTGAGATTAAAAGTGTCTTCTTTTTAAATCAAGTGTGACTCTGTTGCACTTTTTTTTGCAGTTGTTCACTCTGATATGTGTTGAACTTGATGGCAATAATGTCACTGTGATGTGTACTCTCTGAAGATGGTAACATTCTGCATCTGATCAGAGGACATTCCCATCAATTCTTTTTCTAGATGTTTCAAGGTTGAGAACAGGTGGAGAAATTGATGTTGGAGCTAAGCATTCCTGGGCCTTAACACGACTAAGTCCTGAGTTCATTGAAAAGACAACCAGAGATTGAATTGTGTAGGGAAGGTAGGATATAACTGCGTCAAATAAACAATAATACAGTGCACATGGATGTGGAGAGAAGCAGAAAATGTATTGTTCACTTTCTGTCTCAAGTTGAAATTCAGGTCAACAGTAACCAAAAGTTGAGTGAAAAGGGCCTGCAGGGTTCAAATACATTGGCATTTATTTATAATTTTGGTTTGATGACGGTGAATATAAAAGTTACATTTATTTTCCTGCCAGCAACACACACATTCCCGACGTTTAGATAACTTCTTGCAGAACAGCCACATATTTTATCCATCCAGGGAGCAATTCTATTCAAAGACGCAGGATTTATGGGTGAGAGACCATAAGCGCGCCCACGCATGCAATACAGAATTAAATCTATGAATTAAGGTCAGGGTTCCTGCTATTTAGATAATAAAGCATGCAAATAGCTACATAGGTGTCCCCCTCCTCCAAGTCTATGTGTATAAATGCACAATGTCCATTCATTTCACTGGGCCTTCTATACAAATTTACAGGGTCTTATTAAGGGATGTATACGTTCCATTGTGAAATCTGTTAACTGGATCGATAAATCGATTGATGACAATATAAAACAAAGTCTGCATAGTCACACACACACACACACACACACACACACACGTACGTGTAGAGCTCCTATGCGGGACAGCACAGAGATTGCGAATAACTTTAGAATGGAGATCATGGCCTCTGCTTCCCTGGAGGTGTTTATGTGGAGCCAGGCTGGTCATCTGTCAGGGACAGGGTGGACACAACCTGTATTTCAGATCCTACACGGAATAGAGAGCTGAACTAGATTAACCCTTCCAATCCAAACCTTTGAAGGCTCACCACTAAAGAGGCCTGCTGGCATGCCTGATGTTGAGAAAACAGCAGCTACGCAGACGTTATTATAGCAGTATAATAGGATTATTGCTCCAACATGGCTATTATGCAGTGGGTGCCTGTGAAATATTGTGTATCGTGTTAGGGGGCACCTTTAATCTGGAATGTACGGTGTGCAAATGTTAAGGTCTGGACAAATGTACATCAGATAGACCCCAATCTAAGTTTTCCTTTCCATTTATAAATGCAGTGGATTCTAATGCTCTTTTTAATTTCATTTGTAACAGTGTCCTTATGTTTGAGGGTTTCAGAGGCCTGCCTTTGAGAACTTAGGAACTGGAACAACAGGGCAATGTTCTGTGCTTCAAGGATGAATCCAGTTCAACCACTTTAAAGGAGGACAACCAATATATATATATAACACAATGCAATGTGATACATCCCTTGAAAACTCAGATGCTGGAATTAAAAGTTGGTGCGTGCATTGAAGTCTCACTTCACACCCAAAAGTTCACACCCAAAAAGTCTAAGGATATGTAAGGCTTTTCTAGTATGATCTTAAGTCATATAAATGACTGCCAGCTGTATCTGTAACTGGCCAGTTAACGCAATACTGAGAACAGACTATTCACAATGACACAAGGAGTATGGTTTGTATAGCTGCAAAAAGCCTTCGGTGTGGCTCTTTTGTTCTCTGCCTTGGAGGAAAAGCGACAATTTAGGGCTTTGGGTGACAACCATGTCAATTTAGTGTTCACTTAAGGTTGATACTTTCAGTACTATGTTGGATCACCCCTTTGATACCCATTCTGTAAAACAAGTAGTATGCTTCTTCAGGCTGGGTGTTGTTTTGCTTAACAGCCAGAACAAGACTACTGGAAAACTCAAAATCTTCCTCACTGCTTTGTGACATTTTAGTTGACCCTAATAGATACGCCCCCTGTAGCGTTTGGATTTTCTTCAACCTTGTGTGCATAAATAAAATGCAGAAAAATGGATTAGGAGTTTAAATATATTTCAGAGTTAAGAATGTGTGCATATACTGTAGAACAAGCCTATAATGTTTTGCTTTGCTTTTTTGATTACCTTTTATTGCCCACTCCCATTCCGCATTTATATGGACACAGCGTTAAGAACTGCTTCCCCATTTGATCACAAATTTTGTGAGTAAAACCTAAAAATAGGTTTTATAGACACACAGGAAAAACAGCATATATGACTGCAATCACTGAACAGCACTTATTGTTGCTAAACTTACTCATACAAGGGAGATATTTTCCCCCAAACACTAGGATTTAACATTATAACATAACTTTATGAAAAAGGACTGAGATATGGGAGCATTCCTGTGCATTAAAAAAAAATTAGGATGTTTCAACAGTTAAAACAGCTTTATCCCAGAAGGAATAAGGGCATGCCCATAAGCCTTACTATATGAGTAATGCCACTGAAATGAATCCACAGTAATAAGAATTTGCAAGATTATACTCCGGGAAACAAATCTTTAACACATTTGCCATACAAGTCCAAAGACACAAAGCTTGCATCAAATTATACGACTGCTAATGAACTGTTAAATCTCCTTATTCAGTATCTTTCACTGAAAAACAATCCTTCTTCCCTGCCCCTCCGAAACGCAGGGGAAAGGCTCTGGAGTGAAATAAGATCTATTATTTTCTCGCACTGCTCTTTCCATTTATCTAACATATCCCACACAAACAGCGTAAATCAGACCTCCCCTGAATTCCACACTTTCTCACTGCCACCTCTTCCCAGTCCCCATGCTGACCCCCTGAGTCAAGCCAGATGGAATTGGTGGAGAGATGTCAAGGAAGTGCTGAAAAGGTGACTTGGGTCTCTGGCAGATAGTCTGGAGCTAGTTTTTCTACAAAATCTCTGGGGGCTCTTGCTTTGCAATTTCTCAGGAATGTTTAATTCTCCTCATCCCTTCCCGGAGTCTCTCTGGAGGGGTCATGGAGGCCTGTGACATCCCTGGAGGGCACTGCCTAACTAAATTAGCATGAGATAACTTTGGACTGTCTTCCAAACAAGAAAATATAAGGGAGAGAATTTCATTAAAAGCAGAAGACTAGGTGATCCAACTTAATCCCAGCCCTGAGCAGCAGCAGAAAAAGTTCTCTGTTTATATATGAGTTTACTCTCTGTTATAGAGTTCACTGCCTATAATGGAAAGCTGTGTTAAGTGCACAACTTGACCTCAGTTGACCAAATCTTAGTTTCATAATGCAGACAAAAAGTGAGTTTGGCGGCTTTAAAGAGTTTGATTAGTAGCTGCTCAGCCTGTTTGTGTGTCACTCTGTGGAGTGCAGAGATCCAATGGCAAAAGATAAACATTTCAGTGGTTCAGCCTTATATGAGCTTTTTAAACAGGAAACATGAGCAGTTTAATATGCGGGCCTATTGGAACTCATATATACAATTGCAGATTTCAGTGTTCATTAGTAAAGCAAATACAGTATACCTCCAAAATACACATACACAATTCAAACAGGCACTTTTATGTCCTATCAGTGGAAAATAAATCAGGCCTTGTAAGCTTGAAAATGCTGGAGTGATTTCCTTCCAACCTCTTTAGCATAGAACACTTTTAAGTAGAGCAAAACAGAGTACGCAACTTTATTCAAACAAACAAACAAAAAATTGTGGGTTTTCGCAGGCAAAGAAATCCTTAAAAAACCTGAAACTAAAAAAATAATAATGTCAGATTTCAAACGGGGAGAGGTACAGTAGGAATCAAAAGTAACTTTCACTGTGGACAAAGACTTCATGATGACAGAGAATGTGTATGTTACTGCAAATCTCTGTGCCTTTGGCTTCTCTTTATTTACTAAGGTAGAACTTGGTCTACCAATACAGATAGTTGTAGCTGAAAACTGTACCTTTCATAGCTTTTTTCCTGGACCACTATGAGCCTATTTCTTCTGCTATTGTTGTGCCTGACTGTATCAGTCAGTTTTTACATATAGAAACGGGTAGAAAGTTCCTCAAAATCGCCCTTTTTGACCTGACAAGTTCCTGTTCTGTTCCTTAAGGGCTCCTCCAGACCGTCACCATTTTGCAGGAGGAATTCAAGCACATTCCAGAACTTGAGGTTTGCACAGTTAAAGTGGACTAAAATGCTCTGTCACTCTAGCGCAGTGGTTTTCAACCAGTGTGTCGTGGCACCCTGGGGTGCCTTGAATGATGGTCAGGGGTGCTGCAGGCAACACTGGCCTCTGTCCCCCTTTCCTTCCTTCCCTCCCTCCTCTGATGCCCTCTCACATCTCTGCCTCCCAAAGGCTTGCACAGCTGTTTGTTGCAGCAGCCCTGGCTACAAGTTCCCCAGGCGAATGGTGCCTCTGGGGCTGGCCAGGGGGTGCTGGTTGCCAGGAGCTGAAGCGGCCTCGGAGTAAGCAAGGAAGTTGGGAATGGAGAGACAAGTCCCAGGCCCCCGTGGGGCAGTGTGAGGAGACACCTCTCTTTGGGGTGGGGGTGGGGGGAAGCTCAGAGATCAGGGGTGGCAGAAGTGGCTTCCCAGAGGACTCCCAATGAGAGGAGAGAGGGAACACTCCGCAAGGGAGCGTGTTCAAAAAAGGGTGAGAGTCTGCCAGCTCTGCAGGCAACTGGGCTCCTGAGCCCCACAGGGGTGTCGCAGGAAGAATGCAGTTGATCAAGGGAGCTGTGGACTCAAAAAGGTTGAAAACCTCCACTCTAGTGCAACAAGCACTTTATTAAAAAATTGACTCTTTGCGTTTTGGAGAAAGCATGGGATAAACAAATTGCCCATGGGAAGCAAGCAGCAAATCAGGATGAATATTCAATGTCGTATATGCGCCCCTCAAATAAATCAGAAAGGAAGCTCCATAAAAACTGGGTATAATCTAACCACTATTGCAAGCTTTGTGCAAGCAAATCAGGATAAACACTCAATAAATTGGTTGTCTAGAGTGGCTCATAGTCTAGCTAGCATCTGAGAGTGTCAGAGAGGTTGCTGTGTACCAGGGCTAGTTGCAAGAGCCTTATATGTGCCATTGTGTGGAGTAAGCCTTGGGCTATTCCCTCTTCCTCACAACTGCACAAACAACGCTCAGTGCTGTAGCGACCTATGGCCACACAATAACAGTCTACTACTACAACTACATGGGATGTGGGTGGCGCTGTGGGTTAAACCACAGAGCCTAGGGCTTGCCGATCAGAAGGTCGGTGGTTCAAATCCCCGCGATGGGGTGAGCTCCTGTTGCTTGGTCCCTGCTCCTGCCAACCTAGCAGTTCAAAAGCATGTCAAAGTGCAAGCAGATAAATAGGTACCGCTCCAGCGGGAAGGTAAACAGCATTTTCGTGCGCTGCTCTGGTTCGCCAGAAGCCGCTTAGTCATGCTGGCCATCTGACCCGGAATTGTACGCCAGCTCCCTTGGCCAATAAAGCGAGATGAGCGCCGCAACCCCAGAGTCGTCCGTGACTGAACCTAATGGTCAGGCGTCCCTTTACCTTTACCTTACTTTTGCCTTAAAAGTTTTCAGGGAAATCTTACCGAATGTGGGGGAAGCGGATGGATGGACTTGTTTTCTTAGCGGGAAATGAATCTCTAAATATAACGTAAAACATAACCCCGCTCCTCAACCAGGTATTATATGGCAAAACTACTATGTACACAATGGCTTTCTGTCTGAAGGTTGAGCGAGGATAATTCAGAGTATATGGTGCATCGAAAATGCAAATTGTTCTTCCCATTGCGAGAAGATCTGCAAAGCATATACTTTATTTTTAATCTTCATTGCTGCCAAAAAAACAAACAGGGCTATCTTATATCTAGCTCTGCTCCAGAAATTCAGTGCCTGGAGGAGCAACAGGAAAGAAACTGCGGTGACCTTTGCGAACTTACAGCAGCAGCTGCCAGCTCAGCAGGAGGAACACAACTGCAGAACATGAAGCATCTATCTCTGGAAGAAAGCTAAAAGCCATCTCTCTCTCTCTCTCTCTCTCTCTCTCTCTCTCTCTCTGACTTTGTGTGCCTGATTTCAAGTTATTGTAGAGCGTGTTTCAATACTTGCACTCTGAAGGCTTAAATTCCGCTTTGGCAGAACACCACATTAAAGAGGTAAAGGAGGTTTACATCTGGCCAGCCATACCCATAATGCACACAGATTCATAATATGTCATTCTAAATATTGGGTAACAAATAATATAATAAGGAGGATTACCTTCCAAAAAGAAACGAAATAATGAAACAACATAGCAATAGTCTCACAAGGTTTGGAACTACGTAAGCAGAAGCAACGTTGTCTTGTTGTCTTTGACACCATTGTCACCCTCAATGTAACTGTGAAGATCTGTAGCCTGCTGGCCACTTCACTTATTCAGCTAAGCCCTGTTGCTTGTGGAGGAGCTCCTTAGTGCTTCTTGTCCCATCCCCCACGCCCAAAGTCCTTGGGCTTGCCAGCTCCTCCTGTTGAAGTAGACTTCGTAGTCACAGAATCATATAATTGTAGAGTTGGAAGGGAGCACAAGGGTCATAATTCGCCCAACATGGGGCTCAAAGGCACGACCCTGAGATTAAGAGTCTCATGCTCTACCGACTAAGCTGTCCCGGCTGATCCCTAGGTTCCTGCTTCCAGGTCCCTGTTCCACTCATTGCTTTACCTGTACTCCTTACCTTCTACTTCCTGTAACACAGACTTCCTTTGTATTCCAATACGAAGTATAAATATCAATATTATTCTAAAAATAACAGTGGGGTTGAGTGTAAGGCACGCACCCCATATTTATTTTGAACTTTGTGGCTTTATTCTGTATTTTTGTGCTGTGAACCACCCCAAGATCTTTGGATGGAGGGTGGTATAAAAATTTAATTAATGATGATGATGATGATAACATGGGACAGGTGCGTGAGCATTTTAAGATACTGTATATACTCGAGTATATGCCGACCTGAATATAAGCTGAGGCACCCAATTTTACCACAAAAAACCTGGGAAAGCTTCATAGGAACCACTGCCTGCCTCACTCGAGTATAAGCCGAGGGCGGCTTTTTCAGCACAAAAAATGTGCTGAAAAACTAGGCTTATACTCGAGTATATAGGGTAACTGCTCCTTTCAACCTTTTAAAGGGCCATTTCTGATAATCTTGGCACGTGAGTCACTGCAAAGTCTTTACTTTTGCAGGGCAGGAAGGAATGCAAGAATTGCTCGGTCATGTAGGGAGAGTTGTCTTGCAGTCCCAGATCATTTTTGCCCCATTCTCAAGAAAGGGAAATGTCACTGCACTGCGGCTTCTTCCACACGAACAACAGCTTAGGAAGTTAGGCACATTTCCCCAAAAATTCAGCTAGGAGAGGTACCACAAGCACTTGATTTGAAGTCAATGTCTAATATAATGGCACCAGCGAGCCACACACAGTCTTTTACAAGAAAGTACTGTTGTTCCCTTTCCAAGACCAACAAGCAGCATCTTTGACGATAGGGCAGTGGGCTCTTCATCCTACAGTGCCTAGCAAAGTAACCCGTGCAGTAAAGCTGATGTGACTAGAATCTACTCCCAGCTGAAACACAAATTGCTCCAGTTCACAAGCAATTCCAGTTTCCCATAAGGGCTGTTCAACATCAGTCTCTATTGAGAAACGAGAGCACACTGTTAATGTTAATCTAAAATAAATATTTTAAAACCAGGCACATGCTTTTCCATACCAAGCAATAATAATAACACTTGCGATTTTTTATATTTACAATGCTGACTGAGTATAGCTGAATAAGAAAGCACGGGAAATTTAATGATTGTGCTTTCTATATGTTTCTCTTTCTTTTATCTTCTTTTCAGAAAAGTTCAAGACTTTTTCCAGACAGATCTACATGAAGCTCTTTATGACAAGCCGCATGATTTTAGAAGGCTGATTTATTGCTGTTTCTTTGCTACAAGGAGAGACAGAATATAGTCTATAAAGTCTTTCACACAGTTAGAAGAACATAAAAATCTGCCAAAGCCCTGAGTAAGTTGTCATCAAGGCTACTTGCCTTTGATCAGCTCAGCTCTCACCAGCAGGTATCACACGAATGGAATTAATATAAATTCCTTTTACATATTCCAACCAAATTCATTTATTAGTAGAAGCAATAATGTATCCAATATGCTGTTCTGGTCAAGCCTTCCTTTCCTTTATGTAATTCCAGTTTATTCCCTCATACATTTTTCTTCAATGATAACAAAAAGGGAAGAGTGAAAAGATCAATAAAATCTGGAAACAACACCCCATAATCATTCAGTAATTACCATACAATTAGAAACAGTGGTAGAGAAACTTTAAACAACATTGCTAGTGTCTTTGGTAATGTTCTGCTGTGAACATAACAAAGGACATTATAAATTGCATGGGATGTTTTAGCATTTAAGTATGTATGGGATATAACAGTAGAAGGTCTGTAATTTGATCTGAACTGAAGACATGATGCTACATTTAGCAATTAAATCCCTAGATTGGATGGATGGGAGGCTGTCTGCTCATGAGAGGGTTACACTTCCTCTGAAGGAGGTTTGTAGCTTGGGGGTACTCCTGGATTCATCTCTGTAGCTTGAGGCTCAGGTGTCCCCAGGGGCCCGGAGTGCCCTCCATCAGCTTCAGTGAGTGGCCCAGCTGCACCCCTATCTGGACAGAGACATTCTAATTACTGTTGTCTATGCTCTGGTGGCACTGTGGTCTAAACCACAGAGCCTAGGGCTTGCCGATCAGAAGGTCGGCGGTTCGAATCCCTGCAACAGGGTGAACTCCCGTTGTTCGGTCCCTGCTCCTGCTAACCTAGGAGCACGTCAAAGTGCAAGTAGATAAATAGGTACCGCTCCGGCGGGAAGGTAAACGGCGTTTCCGTGTGCTGCTCTGGTTCGCCAGAAGTGGCTTAGTCATGCTGGTCACATGACCCGGAAGCTGTACGCTGGCTCCTCGGTCAGTAAAGCGAGATGAGCGCCGCAACCCCAGAGTCGTCCACGACTGGACCTAATGGTCAGGGGTCCCTTTACCTTTATGTTCTGGAAACCTTTAGGTTAGATTACTGCAACACGTTATATGTAAGGCTGCCTCCAAAGATGGTTCAGAAACCTCAGCTGGTGCAGGATTTGGCAGCCAGGTTGCTCACTGGGGCAGGATGGTTTGAGCACATTACACTGATCCTGGCCCAACTGTACTGGCTGCCAGTTAGCTTCTCGGCCCAAATCAAAGTGCTGGTTTTGATCTATAAAGCCTTAAATGGCTTGGGACCACAATACCTCAAGAACCCTCTCTCTCTGTATGAACCTACCTGGACCCTGAAATAATAATTTGAGACCCATCTTCATGTGCCTCCTCCACATGAGGTCCGGAGCGTGGCAACATGAGAACAGGGGTTTTCTGCAGTGGCTCCCCATTTGTGGAATGCTCTCCCTAGTAGGACCAGTGGTCAGGTTTGATGTGAATTGTAGTGCAAAAACAGCTAGAAACTGTTTTTGGGAAACCCTGCTCTACAGCCCCATATGTGGCCTTTGGACCATGCGTTAGTCACCAGTTTTATCAACCTCTTAAGTAAAATTCAATAATACAGAGCACTTGAATACAGAAGTTACTCTATACCTTACATAGCTTGTGACACAATCTACCAGAAGCTCCACAAAACTCCCTTCTCCGCTGCCTAGGACTACAAAAAATATAGTTGTCAAGCAAGCAGCAGGAGGCAATACATGGCTGCCGCTGTTTGCTTTGATGAGTCGCAATCTATACTATCCTATGACACAGTCTGCCAGCTGTAAGTCTGATTCCCTAAGCCAACCAAGTAGCACAGAAACCACAGGATGGGCTAAAAAGGGCTGGTTGGCCCATGCAGGAGTCAGGTGAGCCTGGGAGGGGGCTCCTCCCATTTTATAATGTGGAATTGTGCTCTGGAATTGAGCCAGGAACCTCCACGGCACAGGAGCCACAAGTTGTTCTACCACAGATGAGCTCCTGGCATCTAGAACTGGGGCGAGGGGCAGGCAAATACCCCACGACGTGTCTGATTGCTGCCTGCTACTGATTCTGAGTAGTTAGGGAACTTTGGTATTTGCAGTGTGCGTTCGAGTCCTGAAGGAAAGTTGACTGGGGGCGGGGGGCGTTTCTCCCTTTCCCTGTGGTGTGGCTTGAACTCGCACCTCCGGCTTTCCAACCTTGTGGCCTTTGCAGGGAGCCACTGGAGGCTGCTGCTGTCGGCATGGCTGCCCTTGTTGCATGCTGTGCCCCCACCCCTTGGCTGTTTGTCAAAAAGGTCTTTCCCTGCTTGGGTGGTCTCAAACCCTTGTCCTAGGAAAGCTGTGTATGTACCCAGCATGTGCCCTGCCCAGGGAGCTTTGTGTGTGATGCGTTTCTCCTCCTCCTTCCCCTTTGTGTGTGTCTTGCGATCCTAAAACACTGTTTGTGAGCAGCACAAGGGAATCTCTGCTAGCCGTGTTTCGCTAGTACTGAATAAACTTAAAATGAAGTTGCTGATTCTTTAAGAGTTTCTGACAAAAGCTTTCCAATGTCCAAAAGCAAGAGCTAGCTACGTATAACTCCAGTAGTTATACCTAACTACAGCCAGGTTAAAAAGTGAAAACGCACGCTCATTAATAAATGTTTGGGGCTGCAGTAACTTTTGGACAATATTGTTTCAATAGAAAATGCTTTTCTCTCCTATGGAACACAAACGCTATTCTCTGCAGTGAATAAATTCACCATGAATAATGAGCTGGGGAATTAAAAAGCTTTAAATCTGTTAGAGAAGTAATATTAATTTAGGTATAAATATAGCAGAAATAATCCAGACAGTTTTATGACCTTACACCCCCCAAATGAAGGTGAAAGGTAGAATTCTTGCCCTAGGAATAGTGGCAAACACAGCTAACAGATGGAAGAGCTGAATGGAAATTTCAATAAAGTAGGTCACAAAGAAGCATTTGTAAGCACAGGGGTACTCTTTTTTCCCCCTTTAAAAAAAGACTCAAAAATGGAACTTTGTTTTATTTTGATGGAGTGCCAAAACAGTACTGCATTCCTTAAAGAGCAGAATAAAGGATCGAGTTAGACTGGCCTTCTCAACACCTCAGCAAAAGCCCCCATGGGTCTCATTTTGCCAGGATGACTATTTATATGACAGGTAAGGGAATAATTTTGTGGGATTCAGTTACACTAGGCCTCCATGACCTGCAGGTCAAAAGAGCAAATGCAAAAGTGACAATGTGGATAATTGCCTGTTTTGGATAATGTAATACTGATTGAGGGTCAATGATTATAACACCTGAAAGATAAATGAGCTGATGTGAAAGGCTCAACAGAAAGATAGCAAACAGGGAAAACTGTCCGTATGCACCATGCCAGGGTGAATAATCTAAAGCACAAATTCCAGCTTTTGAGAGCAGAGAGGCGTGTTTCCTGAGCTAAACCACTAAAACTGAATGGTTGCCAAGACTTAAAATATGCAAGCTTCTAACAGAGGTTATAAAATATAAATTCAGTCCAACTGCTCAAAGCTGTGGGATTAGAGTAATATTACTTAACATGATGCCCAATTAATTTCCATTATGCCCCTGGCCCATGCTTGGTGCTCCATCCCTTATTTTCCTGAATGAACCTCTTTTAAGAACATCCACCTTTCCAGTTCTGAATAGACGGTTTAAAATAATCCATAAAAACCTGATCACATAACGTAATTCATTAGGAGTTGTTTTTATGCAACATGCCTGGCATGAGGGGCCCCACTATCATGGGCAAATCCTTATGCAAACTCTCTTTTATTGATAAAATGGGCACATCAGTGATTTTTAATATTAACTAAGCTATTGGAAAATTGGTCTTCTTCTAAATTCCCATTGGTTAGCATAGATTTTATTTCACAATTGTACTACTATGTAAGGAATTTAATTAAAAACCTAAATGACTTAGACCCGGTACAGCTGCTTCTAGTTGGTTTTCGTCTCCAGCTGCTTCTGTAAGGATGCAGCCCAGCTGTTCTCCAAAGTCAGGGAGGCTTGACTAAGGACTTTGAACATACATTGGAACTCAGAGTAGAGTAGGGACATTGTTTTCAATAGAGAGGAAGACAGAGTACCTCTGAAAAAGAAAAGCTAAAATTAAATAAATGTGGTGAGTGTCTCACCAGAGCCAGAATAAGGAAAACAGATCCAGAGCAACTTGAGGCAATAGGTAGACACCTCCTCTAGTGACTAATTTATGTTGCTTAGATTTTTCTTTCCTTGACACTAAGCATACCTGAGGGGGGAAAAGAGCAGATATCCTTTTCTCCTCAGCTACCTATTTCATGTTCTGCTGATTTCTGGTAGACTTCATTCCTTAGAAAGCTAATCTTTTTACTATTTGAGGAACGAGCCTTTTATTTCCAGTTGTGATAAATTAGCCAAGAGCTTAACATCCTGTTTACATCAGGAAAAACACTTTAACTTAAATGTTGGATGGACGGATGGATGGATCATGCTATTCCCCCCTCCCTTGGAGCCACTGTCACACATAGCCTAGTGGCCTGTTTGGAACCTTCTAAGCAACCCACAAAGAAACTATAGTATATATAGTTTATATCACATACCCATTACATGTCTATAAATCCTGGCAACCGAAACAGATTCCTTAGTAATAACTATGATGTGTAGTTCTATCATCTGGATTACCAACTGCCACAAATAAATAAATACATCAATAATTCCATTCTGTAATGTTAAGTATCCTGGATTGTACACCTCACTAAAAGTGTCTTTTTCACTAAAAGTGAAAAACCGTACCACCCTTTGGATTAGTCTCTCAATGCAGTGCCATAAACATTGCTGGTGATTTAAAATTTACTATAACTCAGAGCCCTGACATGATATGTGTGATATGAAGTTCTATACAGGTGTGCCTTCTAGGTTTTCTATCCTTTGTAGCTTGGCCACATAAGTAATTCATGCTGCTGCAATCCTAAGAAGGCAGTACAGTATGAAGTTACTAGGAAGTAAGCTCCATTGAACTCTGCGAGACTCATTTTTGAGTATATGCTTATTTAGGATTGCACTGTAAGTATATTAAATACCAAAATTATTATAACGTGAAGGATAAAGGAATGCTCCTTCTCCTTTGTAACAGTTTAGCTGATTGTCTATATTACAGACAACTTTCTGAGAATTCACTAAAAATAATACAGCTCACCAAAAGTATAAAGACTTCCCACAAACAGTGCTGCAATCATCCATTTATAAAATGTTGGAACTGCATGCACAAAATAAAACAGCACTATTATTTAAGCACAGTATTGCTTCCATTTACATTCCTGCTCCGAACAATTACAACACATGTTCTAACCACCATCTTGCAAGGCAAAAGCCCAAACAGAAAGTTCACAACTTAATAAAATAGAAGCTAATGTTAGAGGCTTTCGTTTTTATTGCATGCTCTCTGGGTGTGTCTTAATCTTCTCCTTACTAACTTGTAATCATATAAATAAAGCCTTTCAATTACCATGATCTTAAGTAGTAATAAAAAGAATAATAAATTACTGTGAGGTCAAAAACTGTCAAACACAACGAAGATGAAATACAGAGATGCAGAGTGAAGTACAAAAGGCCAAGCACATTTGGAAAAGTTCAGGTACTTTACTTCCAAGTATGCTTCAGTAGGAGGGAGCTGGCTACTGCTGTTTTATTTAATAAGGCTCCATATAAATTCCAGCTGCTAAACATGTTATAAGTCCATCTCAGAAACAAGTGGTATTGTTATCTAAGTACTGCAAGAATGTTGCTTCCTTACTGTTATTAAAAGCATAGCATCATCCAACAGAAAATTCACCTAGCCCAAGTCTCTGTGCACAGCACATTTTATTAACAGCTGCTATTAGAAACTAAGAAAAGACTAAGGTGTAAACCATACACAAATCCAGAGTGGAGTCCCTAAGACAGTTGGATAGCACCTTATACGACTCCTTCTGGCAACTCCTGCAGCCAAGCTGCTGCCAAACGTATTGCTATGCTTTCCTTTGGGCCACATCAGCGAGGCCGAGAGATGCATCATGTTGTCTGGGCAGCCCAGGACCTTCACACATACTGCCCAGGCTTGTGCCCCAGGGAGGTCACTTCTGTGCTACTAACACAGTGGTTTGAGGCACACTCTATTGTCTCTATTGGACAGATACTCCACTATCACCTTCCCCTTGGTCAGCCTTCTCCAACTCTCTGAGCATCTCCCATTCTTGCTTCTCATCTGACCACCCTCTCCACAATGTCTCCACAGGACTCATGACAGCATGGGATAGAATCCAACACAGCATGAAGTGAATGTTCCATCAGCGCAAGGATTTCTCCCCTTCTCCTCATCCCATATGTCACATAAATCGGTTCTATGGGTTCCCCCAACCCTCTGGAGCAGATTTTGGGAGGGTGCAGGGCCCATGTAGGGGGACGAGAGGAGGGAAAGTTTTCCGTGGAGGAGAAAATCCAATTGGGCAAGCAGAAATCCTTATACTGACTGGATGCAGTAGCTAAATACCACCTGTGGTGCGGAGAAAATGGATTGGCATTCTCCCTTTTATATAATACTGGAACTCAGGACAATCCTCTGAAACTGATTGGCAAGAGACTAATAACATATAAAAAGAAATTTCTTCTTCACACAGCCAATCAGAAGCTGTGATTTGGCTTTCAAACATTTTGGAAGTCGAACGGACTTCTGGAACGGATTCCGTTCGACTTCCAAGGTACGACTGTACCAGCGAACATCAGCTACTTGTGGGCTTCCCAGAGTCATCTTGTTGGCCACTGGGAAACAGGATTTTGATTTAGATAACACAATTGGTCTGATCCAGCCAGCTTCTTCTTATGGTCTTTAGATGTGAATATATGTTGCAAAAGCCTGGTGTGTGTGTGTGTGTGTGTGTGTGTGTGTGTGTGTGTTGCTGCCATGCATGAATGATATAGAGCACTGTTTAAAGAGCCTCATGTCACAGATGTGACACAGAGCTCTATTTAAGTAATGATCTATAATGTCATTGACATTCAGCATTTCATATGAAGAGCATGTATACAGCTTTAATGGATATTAAAGTAAACTGATGCGCTTATTGTGACAGCAGTTCATTCACATTAGCTATAATAGGAGTTTTTTATTACAAACAGTGGGGCATACTCTACTCTCCCTTATACCAGTGAAAATCCATGAAAACTACTGAAATCAGTACCACCAACTTGCAGTTTAATATGTTACCTAGAAGAACTTTTCAAAAGTTATGCTTATGTAGGGATAGGATAAGGAGAAGTTTACCAATGGAACCTGCTACTCTTTTGGCTAAGAGAGAGACTTATGTGATTACAGTACATCACAGAAAGACTACAGCAAATTCATGTGTTATGGATGAGGAGGGAGGGCTCAGGAAGGGGAGGCATTCATCTGAATGAACTTACTGTTACCTTTTTTTATTCTAAATAAGTCTTCTTTTTCCCCTGATACTGTCTGAATTCGAAACATCTAATTTAATCCACTGAAGGGTCCAGTCTTCCTTTTATTTCCTGTCTGTACTAGGGCAGTCGCCTGTTTCAATTATGACTTTCTCCTGCTCCTACATTTTTCGTGCTCCAGCTGGCTCAAAGTGCACTTCCTTGGAAGGTAAAATGCACTAACTGTGCTGATCGGAGACTGATAGCTGGTAAGCCACAATATTTAATAGCTGAGCTGATAAGAAGAAAGGTTTTTTTAAAAAACGCACACATACAAACTATTTTTGAACCTAAACAAAAGGATATCACATTGCTTTGTGTTCAATTAAGCTCTATTTTAAAAAACAGAATTTCAAAATGCTTATATATATATATATATTCATGCTTCTGGGAGTGAATACAATTTGTTTCTATATATGGGTGTTTAAGGCTTCTTTCCTGAATTTGAGTCAGTAACTGCTGATTTGGGACTATCTCAGGCCAATTATTTCATTGAACAGGACGGTGGGATTGATAAGGCACCATTGCAAAACCATGGTCTGCTAAAAATAAAATTGTTTTGTGTCAAGACGGCGAAAATGTCTCCAAGCTGTAAACACCAGCCCTTGTATTCCCCCCCCCCGCTTTATGAAAACCACAAATCTTTTCTTTCCTCTCCTCTTACTCATAGGGCAGTTTAATTACAGTTTAATCTCTTTCAGTAAGCACCCCTTGAGACCTTATTGTCCACGCAGTGTATTATCAAGACTACAGCTACAATTTACTATAGACGGCAGGGGCTCCTTTGGGGAAGGCTAAAAAAGTAGTGGGGAGAACGTTTGCTGAGTACGAAGCGCAAAACTCAATCCAACTTCAGAGATACTACTTCAGCAATTAGAGAAGGACTACAGAGGTGTTGATCAACAGTCTACCTCACCTCCTCTGTGGTATCAAATTAATCTAAAATAAAACTTCAAAGCTTATGACATTGTGTAGGGCCCCAGCTGCAGCTAGCATCTGGCTACCTCGAGGGCAAAAAGAGGTGTCAAAGGAGGTTAATGAAGGAAAAACAAGAGTGCGGTCTTCTAAGCCACCCTTTCCAAAAAAAATGATTTATGCCAGCAATTTGCTGTTAAATCTAAACTTTCATTTTGTAGGTTTCCCCCCTAGAAAGACAAAGTGAATTATAATAATATATGAACAGAAGAAGAGTCCTATTGGATCAGACCCAAAGGCCCACCTACGTCCAGCATCCTGTTCTCACAGTGGTCAGTAGGATGCCTAAGGGAAGCATGCCAACAGTTGTCCTATTATTATTATTATTATTATTATTATTATTATTATATTATTAAACTTTATTTGCGTAGCCGATAGGCCATAGCATCAAAAGGACAGATACCGACAAAAAACATTACAAATATGGTTGCCATAAAATCTTATAACCTATTGGAACCTCAGGTAGAAGCTGGATTATCATTCATCAATGACCCTCTGTCGCATGGGCAGCGTCCTTTTCTCTGGTAGGTTATTATTATTATTACTATTATTATTATTTTAATTTATAAACCGGCCTATACCTGGAGGTCTCAGGTGAAAAAACATTTTTTACTACCCCCCCAAAAAATATGTCTCACTGAACTATGTTCAGCTGGAAGGGAGTGCCATAGGCTTCGGTGCATGAAAATCTGCTTGCTCTTCCTGCTTGGTTGCTGTTTGCATTGGCTTGGCATCTCCAATATTGAACGTTGCATTGAAAAGGCAAACTTGTAGCCTCTACGCTTCTAGGTGTTTGTGAGTATTGTGAATCGCTTTGAGCTCAGCATTTGTTGCTGGAAGAGCGGAATAGAAATATCAAATCAAATCAAGCGTGTACATTATGTCTGGTAAAAAAAACCAGTTTAAAGCTGGACTGTATTGTACTAGAGTGGTACCTCGGGTTAAGTACGCTTCAGGTTAAGAACTCCGGTAAGAACAGAAATCGTGCTCTGGTGGTGCAGCGGGAGCACGAGGTCCCATTAGCTAAAGTGGTGCTTCAGATTAAGTACGCTTCAGGTTAAGAACGGACCTCCGGAACGAATTAAGTACTTAGCCCGAGGTACCACTGTATACGTGGGACCCAGGTGGCGCTGTGGGTTAAACCACTGATAGGGCTTGCCGATCAGAAGGTCAGCGGTTCGAATCCCTGCGATGGGGTGAGCTCCCGTTGCTCAGCCCCAGCTCCTGCCCACCTAGCAGTTCGAAAGCACGTCAAAGTGCAAGTAGATAAATAGGTACCGCTCCAGCGGGAAGGTAAAACAGCGTTTCTGTGCATTGCTCTGGTTTGCAAGAAGCGGCTTTGTCATGTTGACAACATGACCTAGAAGCTGTACGCCGGCTCTCGGCCAATAAAGCGAGATGAGCGCCGCAACCCCAGAGTCGGACACGACTGGACCTAATGGTCAGGGGTCCCTTTACCTTTACCACTGTATACATTAATTTTCAGGACCTAGAGCGAACCCAAAGTAAACAATCAATCTGGGAATTTGACATAGGTTTGGGAGCCAAGGGTGTGTGTGGAATCAGAAAAATGGGGAGTTAATATACATATTGCATTGCTGAAGATTTAAGGGGAGAGGACTGTAGTCCACTGACACTGCTTACAGTGATAGTTAAGAAGCATCCTATATCTAAAAAGCAAACGTTCTCTTGAGTGCTGGTTCTTAAGTAGCCAAATTGTCTATCCTGGAAAAGAGCAGAGCTGGCTGGAACCCTGAACAGCAACGCCCCACAGTTGCCACATTACATTATAGGTTCCGTTTGTAGTAACAAAATTGCCCTATGTGTCAGAATGAAATGTGACTTCACCTAGCAACAGATTAAGTTGCCTTAGGGAAATTCATCTCATGTTTTAGAGAACCCTGATAGCAAGGCAATCCTTTCTGCTATGAGCTATATTTTTCTATTAACCGAGTTTGCAAACTTCCGTACCATCTAATGACAGCGCAGGAATGATACCGAAGCCCTAAACAGCTCCCCCCCTCTGTTCCACCCCCCCTTCTATTTTCTTTGCCTCCAATTTTCCTTCCTGAGGTTATTTTTACATTTCTAGAGCCATTAACATTCTCTCTACCACTTGGCTTTACTAAATGCTATGCCTCATAAAATAGGGATTTAAATCTTCACAGAGTAAATGAAATTCATTTCTTGCCCAGCTCCTCCTACCACCTAAGGTTTTCACTCTAAATGTCTGGTTACAACCCAATCACAAGCATAAAAGCAATTGAGTAAATGAAATATGATGTAAGTGTAAAATATTAGTGTCCAGACATGCAAGATGTATGCAGGTATTATGAAGCCTCCACAGCTGTAGAAGCCTGGAGCTCATGCAGTGCCACAGGTTTAACAGGATCCATTACCAGTAAGGAGTTTTATTTGCTTAATAAATTACATTCAAAAGCACAATAGCCTAGGCTTTTAGCTGTAAAATTGCCAAAATTTGTCAGTGACTGCTTTCTGGTTATAAATAGTCAAATAATGTACAACTCATTAGATTTTTGATTCCCTATGCAATTCTTTCTAGCTATTACTCAGAAAACATAAAAAGGAACTCTAGATGACATTTTATAGAGGTTATAAATTGCTATAAGGAGATGACATGGGATAAATCTGTAGGCAGGGTGAGGGCCACAGTAAAGCCAAGCATATAAATCAGAGTTAGTGCAATGTGTGGGCGTTCTGAAACAATCCCAAAATCACAAAGGTAGAAATAGATAACAATTGACTATGGCTAATGTTAAGTTAATTGTGGAGGAAAAAGCCATGGATGAATAAAAATGTAAGCACTGTTTAGGCAGTCTAACATCTACTATTAAATTTTATTTTTATTGAGTTCGATCCAAATGTGCCCTCCTGCAGAAGGCATCCTTTGCTATGTAACCAGAAAAAGTGAAATTAAACCCCTAAATGCTGTTCTGCTTATACAAACTCAGCATAAAACCTGCTATAGACTCGAGCTATTATAGCAATGCGTAAATTCATGTGCAAGCTCTTGTGGAACAGCACTGGTGGTAATTTTCTTTCCACTCGTGGTGGTGGTGGTGGTTTGGATCTAACACATTAATTCTTCCTCCAAGAAGCTCAGGGCACAGCAACCCATGATGTAAGGCACATCAAGCTGTTAGTGACTGTTCAGGGATCACACACTGTGCTCTAAGGTTGGATGAGGACTGAAAGCTAGGTTTCTTTGGCCCTTGTCTACCCACACAGCTCTCTCTTGTAACCTTCAGGTAACAGGCTTTAGGGTCACATTTGGAATGGTTTTCAGGTGAAAGGTGTACTGAATCAGAACAATGAACAGCCACAAGCCAAATGGGGAGTGTTTTGACTCCCATGGAGATCTGTAATGCCTAACTGAGGGAGTGGCCGCTGAGACCATATTACACCAGTCCTTAAAGACCTACATTGGCTCACAGTACATTTCCAAGCACAATTCAAAGTGTTGGTGATGACTGTTAAAGCCCTAAACCAGGGGTCAGCAATCTTTTTCAGCCGTGGGCTGGTCCACTGTCCCTCAGACCATGTGGTGGGCTGGACTCTCTCTCTCTCTCTCTCTCTCTCTCTCTCTCTATATATATATAGGCAGTCTAACATCTACTATTAAATTTTATTTTTATTGAGTTGGATCCAAATGTGCCCTCCTGCAGAAGGCATCCTTTGCTATGTAACCAGAAAAAGTGAAATTAAACCCCTAAATGCTGTTCTGCTTATACAAACTGCCTAAATAATATATATATATATATATATATATATATATATATATATATATATATATATATATATATATATATATATATATATATTGGGGGCTAATGAACGAATTCCTATGCCCCACAAATAACCCAGAGATGCATTTTAAATAAAAGGACATATTCTACTCATGTAAAAACACGCTGATTTCCGTGGGCCGGATTGAGAAGGTGATTGAGCCGCATCCGGCCCACGGGCCTTAGGTTGCCTACCCCTGCCCTAAACGGCCTTGGCCCAGTATACCTGAAGGAGCGTCTCCACCCCCACCGTTCAGCTCGGACACTGAAGTCCAGCTCTGAGGGCCTTCTGGCAGTTCCTTCACTGTGAGAAGTGAGGTGACAGGGAACCAGGCAGAGGGCCTTCTCGGTAGTGGCGCCTGCCCTGTGGAACGCCCTCCCATCAGAGGTCAAGGAAATAAACAACTATCTGACTTTTAGAAGACATCTGAAGGCAGCCTGTTTAGGGAAGTTTTTTATGTTTTATCGTGTTTTTAATATTCTGTTGCGAGCTCCCCAGAGTGGCTGGGGAAACCCAGCCAGATGGGCGGGGTATAAATAATAAAAGAATAACAATAATAGTAATAAAATAATAATAATAATAATAATAATAATAATAATTGTTATTCTTAACATCATCATCACCACCACCACCAGTGAAGCAAGCATAGTGGCATGGTTAGCTGAACTATCATGACACAACTGACCTCAAGATTGCCCCAGAACTGTTACATGAACCCCCCTTCCCTACACCACATTTTTTTTTAAAGCACTGCTTCTTGTACTTCTGGTTTACCAGTAAATTGTACAGCGTGAGAAACTGCTGTCTAGACACAGGCTTGGATGAGCAAGTTGCATCCCACCAATTATTTCACAGATGCAGCTGAAAAGTTTGGAAGATGCTCACATGAACTTAAATGTCAAATATGATGTCAAATAATTGTAGTAAGAGGATAGTATAATTGCTTTACAAAGGCAACTGCGAATATATTGCACCAAACAATTAAACTTCAATTATATTTAGCCTGCAGGGAGATATTTAAATGCAAGGATTACATTGCCATAAAATATTGTTATATTAACAGAATTGTAGAACGAGAACTCAAAGGTGGGAAGTGATACATTTCTTCCTTTTCCAAGCCCTGGGCTTGTATAGTAATCAGGTGCACAGCATCTTAGACTGCTTACTAGGGACCATTTACCACCATCTATTCATTGAAGAAGAAGGCTGATCGCCGAAGAATTGATGCTTTTGAATTATGGTACTGGAGGAGACTCTTGAGAGTCACATGGACTGCAAGAAGATCAAACCTATCCATTCTCAAGGAAATCAGCCCTGAGTGCTCACTGGAAGGACAGATCCTGAAGCTGAGGCTCCAATACTTTGGCCACCTCATGAGAAGAGAAGACTCCCCGGAAAAGACCCTGATGTTGGGAAAGATGGAGGGCACAAGGAGAAGGGGACGACAGAGGACAAGATGGTTGGACAGTGTTCTCAAAGCTACCAACATGAGTCTGACCAAACTGCGGGAGGCAGTGGAAGACAGGAGTGCCAGGCGTGCTCTGGTCCATGGGGTCACAAAGAGTCGGACACGACTAAACAACAACAAATTCACTGAATTGGGGAAACAAAGTCAATCAGGCTAAGTAAAATACTCGTCTTTGTCACAGTCACATTTATTTATGATTTATTACAATGCTATCAAAGCCCTTCCCTAAAGACTGCAGGGCAAAGTATCTGGCCCCTCCTCTACTATTCTATCCACAAAACAACCTTGTAAAATAGTTGAGGCTGTAGACCTACTGAGAGGGTGGTGCAGGAAAATACATCTGTACTGTGCCAGGAGGCAGTGGGGGGTGGGAAGCAGACTTTGAGGCTTTCCTTTTAAAGTCTCCAGCCCCTTAAGGACAAGAGTTATGAAACAAAAAGCATTACTTGTGGGAATGCTGTACAATATTTATTTCTATTGTCTGTGCAGGTACCTAGAAATGCATTTCTTGAGCAGGTTCCTACTTCCAGAAAATTCAACTGCGTATTATATAATTCCAGTCACAGAGAGTTCTTGCATAATCTCGTCTTGTCATGCCAGAAGAACAGTGGATTGACACCACAGATATTAAAAACAAAATAAAGCAACTTTTGTATTCAGTAAAGTGTAATTTATACAGCCTTTGCCTAGTTCCAGTTACATATTCCTGTCTTCCACTTACCGGTACCTAGATTTGAATAAACCCACAAAAAACCCACATTTGTTATTTTAACAAATGTCTACTAAGCTTCTGTTCTATAAAACCCAAGGCTTCCCTATGCAAACTAGTCATCATCATTATCCTCATCACGGCCACCATCATAACAGAATCAGGTTAGTGGTTGTTTCCCCCCCCCCATATATGTAAATAAAAGCTCCTTTTGTATTAGGCTCTTTTTATCCAGGCATAACATTGCTGTGGAAGAAGAAATGCTTTGTGTTCCTTCGTCCTATATACCTATAGCAAATCCAGTTTCTGAATTTTGATCCTGATGTCTCCAAAGCAGCACTCTGCAGCAGGTATCAACAGGTCTGAGAAAACCACAGAAGTACAAACCAAGGACGGGGTGGGATGGGAGCTGAAGGAGTGAGAACCCCCAAACAGCTCAATAAGTCATGAGGATGCTTAACATGCACAGAATGCTGACTGACCACTAGGCGTGGGTGGGGTGGAAAACTCTGGAGTTTGTCCTCCCCCATTCTTAATTGCTGGCAAACATGGCACAGCAACATTTAGGATGCAGTTTATTGTCGCTCTTCTATTGCTTCAAACTTTTGTATCTGTTCATTCATTTCATTCTCCCCTCGCGGTAGGCTGCGGAAGTGTCAGCAATAATGTTATTGTCTTTCAAAACCATTTCAATTCAAATGATCTTGAAGTAATTCCAACACTATGTGAACAGATGCCCACTCTCTTTGCCCTGCATTCCCTGCCCCCCTTTCTGACCCCCCAGAACAGATTTTGCAGGGGGAATTTCTTCTACTATATAGTGTCTGTTACACCCACTGTTAGATTTCAGCTACAGAATTCAACAAAAGTTAACCACAAGGTTGTTCTAGAGTTATTGGTTCATAGTCTGTCCTCTATGCAATTAAAAATATATATATTAATGTATTAATAAAGCTTGTCACTTGCATCTAGTCAGACCTCTTAAGTACATCTGGCCTGAGAAAGCCTAGAGTAATCTGACAAAACTCGAGAGCAAACCTGCATAATAAACTAAGCCCCTTGGGGATATTTACATCCTTTTGCTGAGTAGGTCGATTCTCCATCTGAGTTTCCTTAGATTCATAGTCTAACATGCTGCTCTGCTGAAAGGAAATTGTATCCAACTTTAGCTAGCCGAGAGAGAGAGCCAACAATTTAAGTTTTTGGAGGGGAACCCCATTTCCTGTTGCTCATATAAACTGCCAAAAGGAAAATTAATATCATAAAGGAGGAGAAAAAACAGCCATAACTAGACAATTGCAACTGAAATGATAATTATTTAGCTCCAGGAATTAGCTGCGTGAGCTGAACTTTCCTTCCCAAGGCTGTGGCCACCATGGCCAAAGTAGTGTGGTTGCTTGTTGGCGTTATTCAATGGGCCTGTATAAAGAATACAGATGAAACACAACATGCTATTTTTTAAGAAGTACCCATTGACCCAGACTCTGGATGTTCCAGAGAAAGCTGAGGAATGCACATCCCTCAGGAGAACACAAATATTGGATGGGAAATTTGGCCGCCGAGTGTATGGTCCAAAGGGAATGCCAAACAAATACAGATACAGATGGAAAAATTAGGCATATTAACTCACAAGTATACTGAACAACAGTGTGGCAAACTTCCATTTCTTACTTAGGCACATTTCATGAGTTTTGGACAAGAGGCCAAGGCAAAATGCAATTTACATCATCCCAACCATCCCGCAAGAGACCGAGGCTACTTAGAACTGATATAAACAAGCAATTTAAAATATCCAATTCATTGAAAGATACTCAAACTATAATTAAAATGAGTAATTATTTTATATAACAAAAAAACAAACAAACAAAAACTAAAATCAATTCACTAAAAATGTAATGTGGCTCAAACCTCACATAAAAGCATACGTTGAAAGTACTTCAACATGGTCAATGAAAGCCTTCCTAGAAAATAGGTATTTATTATTTGTATTAGCACAGAGACATTATATTACCAGTGAGAGGGCCCTCAGAGTTCACAATTTGGAAATTGTGTCTGGGCCCAGCAGATCAGATCCAAGAGATGAGGGTCTTTGAGTAGTGCTGCTCCTAGGGAATACTCCCCATATGCGGATAGGGTCATCAAATTAATAAAGAAACACTGGCATATCGTGGAATATTCCTGGCTGTTTGGAATCTCCTCTTATAGGTCTTAGACGCACCCAGCAACTATGGATAGCATTTTCTATCACAAAACCATACCGACACAGATTTACTCTTTACAGTTTTATGGATCAACAGGAGATCCATTAGTAATAGATGTGATTTTGTGAAAAGATTAAGACAGAAAGAATCCCAATTCATTTTCATGTTTAGGACGCTTCATTCGGAAGGATTGAATTCGGAAATGGATCTTAGTTGCTTTATTTAGCTTTGGTTAAGGAGTGATGTTGCTTTAACTGTGTTTATTCATGATTATAATGGAAGTCACCTGGTGATAGGAGTGGGTTTATTAGCTTCTGAACTCCTGAGAACTAACAGCAGTGGTTACATATTCTTATGACCACTGCTCCTTAGAAAATTGTTTCCATTGTATATTGAGGTATGCTATTATATTACATCATTATACAGTGGTACCTCGACTTACGAGTAACTCGACTTACTTTTTTTCGAGTTACGAGTGACTTCCGGTAAAACAAAATGGCCGCCGCATCCGAATTTTTTCGACTTACGAAAAGACGTCGCGGCCGCTTTTAATAGGATTTTTTCGACTTACGAATTTTTGACCCGGATTTTTCGACTTACGAATTCCCCCCCCCAATGCATTCCTATGGGGATTCGACTTACGAATTTTTTCGACTTACGAAAATCGCGTCGGAACGCATTATCGTCGTAAGTCGAGGTACCACTGTATTAGTGTTATGTTTTATTGAATTATGTATATTTGCATTAGACGTATTGATCTCATGGATTACTGTGATACATGTCCATGCAGGTTTTTGTTTATTTGTCTATTTATTTTGCAGTTACATGCTGAAGAAGACGTACACGAAACAGTGTTAATACCGGATCACTGTCCGTTGTCTTACTGTTATTATACATGATAGAAAAATATACTAATTTCATTGGCCGTCGTGTTGCTCGTTTTTGGTTTCTGCACTCAAAAGTAAGCAGCTGTTACAGACAGGCATTTGAACCACTCATTGATTGAGGGTGGGTTTAGCGAGTGAGTCAGGACTGAGTAAACTCAGGTGCCCGGCTGGGAGATACCGTAACTAAGGAGTGCAACATCAGCTCCTTTGGTTGGAAGTTTCTCAGCTGAGAAGGTCTGGAATAAACACAGTCCCTGAAGATCCTTGCCTGGTTAATAAAACAGTATCGTTCCTGGCTGAACTTCAGGCTCCAGCTCAGGCCCTAGCTATGTCTTTGGCCAATTGTGAAGGGTTCTCCACTCCTGTTGCAGAGAATTAACTAATCAACTTAAAAGAAGCATCCCACTTACCGTATTTTCCGGCATATAAGATGACTGGGCGTATAAGACGACCCCCAACTTTTCCAGTTAAAATATAGAGTTTGGGATATACTCGCCGTATAAGAAATACGACTCGGCGTATAAGACGGCCCCCGACTTTTGAGAAGATTTTCCTGGGTTAAAAAGTAGTCTTATACGCAGGAAAATACTGTATTTTTACATGTGTGAACACAATTATGTTGGAAGCCTGCATCATAGCAAATAAGACAGGATGTTACAGGATATATATTCTGACTGCAAAAAGATGCTCTCTGTTGATTTCTTTCAACTATGATTATTCTCTTATTATTTTCTCTTAAGAAAAATCCAAAATAAAGTGTTTGAAAATGATCCTTATCCAACTACAGGAAATGCAAAAGGGACTGTCCTCTATTTTAAGGATGTACTTTGGGGTCATTCAAATGTTCCCTTTTGGATTCAAGAGAAGAAAGTAGAAAGCAGACTATAAGATCTTTTTACCATCTTACTTTGGTTACAGTAGCAGAAAAAAGTGGTCCTGCAGATACTTTTCACTGATGCTGTAAACAAAAATGTATGTTTGTTTAAAAAAGGTGTAATATCCTGCTTCACATAGTTGTGTGTCCACACAACAAGAGACCTTAAAAGATGCTAGAACACAAGGGCAAGAGAAGGCAAAGACAACACAGGGCAATAGTGTTTGGAGGAGGAAAGGATTTGAGATGAATGAATGGCAGTGGTGGGGGAATTATATATATTTTAGTAAGGACCAGAAAAAAAGATTATATAAACTATGGGCAACTTTGTGAGAAAGTAAAAGAGGTAATTGTTCACATTCCAAACATTTTGATATATAAACTGTGCAACCATCACCCATGAATAGGCCAGCTGTTAACAATTTTTAAATAAGATAATAATCGAGCTTCATGCCAAGCAATGGTTTTCCAGTGACTGATATTATGAAACATTGGTCAAAACATAGTTGTGACATAATAAATTTTAAAAAGAGAGATTCTGAAATGCTTGCATTCTGTCTTTGCAAGGAGATGCGGTTTATGCCCCAATTAGGAAGAAAGCCCTTTCAGTATTTCACTCAAAAAGATTCTCAGAGAATCACCCAAGAAAGTCTTTTCTACATGCACATCTGTTTCCAGTGTGATGTTGGTATGCAAACTATTGTCTATTGGAAGTGTGTTGTGGTAACGTTTGCTAGGGTTAAAGACTGGGTCAATTTGATCAAGGAGCTAAATTTAGCTTCTGTGTGGTTTTTTTTTTTTTTTTTGGAAAAAATAAATAAATCTGAAGCTCTTTGTTTTCTTTTAAATCCTCTTCTCATGTTTCTTTCAGCCATAAAAGCAATTCTGAGATGGAAAGTTTTGAAAACTAGTTCATTTTTCATATTTGTCTAAAGCAGCAACCCTATGGATAACTATATATAAGGATCTATGCCACATGCTATTTATCAATAAAAAGTCATGTAAACCATATTACCATATTAAGCTATTTGAGTAAAAAAGCATCATTAAAGGAAAATCAGGTTAGGCCAAAACAAATAGTTAATCTATTTATAGCCATTACAGCAGAGATACTAAGTATCAAAATGAAAAGTAAAACAGGTAAATTATTTTTGTATAATATGTATAACCTATAATAGAAATATACTGAATGTAACTCCTCAATATATAATGTTCATATTAGCTCCAATCAGAAAGTTACTACCGTAGTTGAACATCAATATCATTTTAAAGCATATCAGTTAAAACAAATCTAACACCCATATTTGTCATAGACACAGTTATAAAAGCATACCAGAAGCAATCACAGGAATGTCACAGGAATGCAAAATAAAAACTAATGTTAAATTTACACGGTTCAATACATACATAATACTTTTATTTGTATGCCTCCTTTCCACAGTTCAAACTATGCTCAAGGCAGCTTACAACATAGAATCATAGAGTTGGAAGGGACCCTGAGGATCATCTAGTCCAACCCCCTGCAATGCAGGAATATGCAGCTGTCCCTTATGGGGATCAAATCTGTAACCTAGGCGTTATCAGCACCATGCTCTAATCAACTGAGCTACCCAGGCTCCATGAAAAAATACATAACTACAACATAACAAACGCAGCCATAAACAACAAACAAAACACAATCAAGCTGAACCATTTCCACATAAGTCACAACAATATCTAAGATAAAGACACAAAAAACCAGCAACAACAATGGCAACAGCAACACCACCCTGCAACAAAAAACCCCAAACAACAAGAGTCTACAGTCTTACATTGACTTACCGGTATATGCATAATATTCTCACAAATTTAAGTAGGACGTACAGGCGAATGCACTTTTACAGTTAAACTTATCGATAAGTGCCCAGAATGTACCTTGTGATATCTGTCTGCATAGGGGATACATTCAAAGATGGCACATGGGAGATAAAAGTCCAGTTGATTCTGGAAGGCCCATTGCTGTGATGGGCTTTCCTCCCTCCGCAGAATTTATTGGGAGCTGGGTGCTTTTGAAATAAGGAGGATGTTTGAGGAGTCGGGAGGACTGATCAGAAAGTGGGGCTATTTACCAATCCTTGGCTTGATAAGTATCTCATAAATTGGTTAAGGGGGGCAGGGGCGGGGACATAGCTGTCAACCTTTCCCTTTTCTTGGGAGGAATCCTATTAGGAATAAGGGAATTTCCCGCAAAAAAAGGGAAAAGTTGCCAGCTATGGGCGGGGAAAGGGGTAACTTAGTTACTTTCCAGGTCTATCCAATGCAAGTGTGTCACAGTCATTCACTATGAATACTACCATGCTCATGCAAATCACTGTCAGAAAGCAGCAATTGTAATTAGTGGCAGAGGGATCACATGTGATGACTCCTTGAGAACACCCAAGGCAGCGTCTCATGGTAGAATGAAGGAATGGACGTCTGGATGAGCGGCAATATGATATATTCTAAGACAGGAATAGGCAACCTAAGGTCCATGGGCCAGATGCGGCCCAATCGCCTTCTCAATCCGGCCCATGGACGGTCCGGGAATCAGCGTGTTTTTACATGAGTAGAATGTGTCATTTTATTTAAAATGCATCTCTGGGTTATTTGTGGGGCCTGTCTGGTGTTTTTACGTGAGTAGAATGTGTGCTTTTATTTAAAATGCATCTATGGGTTATTTGTGGGGCATAGGAATTCATTCATTATTATTTTTTCAAAATATAGTCCGGCCCACCACATGCTCTGAGGGACGGTGAACCGGCCAACGGTTGAAAAAGGTTGCTGACCCCTGCTCTAAGAGATACTAGGCGAACCATTTCTGCATTATTCTTTCTGTGGGGGGAAACACCTGAATTATATATGACACCGAAAGCAATCACTTTCGGTCTTAAATTCTCCCGTTCAGTGTTAAGGGCCACCCAAGGAAGGAAGTCTTCAGGCACTGAAGACCATTAGCAGTGATGAGTGAAGCCACTGTCAGTTTTCTTCCCGCTGGTCTCTCTGGATTTTTGCACAAAGGAGGGGAAATTGTCGGCGCCACTAGGCCTCTGCTAAGGTCACCCTACAGCTGAACATGTGCAATGCTATGCCACGAGAAGGAATGAATTAGAATAGTGAGTTGAGCCCTCGCATATATTAATCATCAGGGCAAGAGTCTCATGATGGGTTTAACGGCCAATGGCTGCTAGTGAAGTTGACTCCTCTGAGAAGAGAAGGCAGCAGAATTGCATTAGAGGCATCAAATCCCCCCGTCCCCCTTTCTCAGGAATGGTAAGCTCATCTTGGAATGTCAGGATAAAACATGAGCGCTGCAGTTGTACTTAGAGACAAGGAGGAGTGATTCACTGTTTCATGGCACAAGTGGAGGAGGAGGGTGCAATAAAATTTTTTACAAGGTGAGATCTATACCCTGAAAGCAACACAAGATTACAAAGCCCTTTGTGTCTTTCCCCCCTCTTTAGTCCCCAAGGGATCAGAAAGGATTCTAATTAAACTGTAAATTACTTAAAATGAAGAGAGACATATGCTTATGCCCATGATAGGTCAGCTTTATGAAAAGGAATTCAGCGTACATTCCCCCCACCCCCGGAAAGTCACAAATTAAAACCCTGAAACAGGTTTTAACATCTACAAATGGGGCTGAAGCATAAAAATGGAAGGCTAGAGCATTCTAATTGAATGATTATATATTTGTGGTAAACAGACTCAATTAGAACACTACATTAATCAGCAATTAATGAAAGAAAAGTGGTATCATTCATCTGTTCCACAATTACTTACAAATTTCATTCTATACTATAATTCCCCCCCCCCATACTTTAAATTCAGAATGTAGGTTTATTAGTCCAGATAATAACATGTTATTAGCTCCTTTTAAAGTACGTTCCACTAGAAAGGTTCAATCTGAGCACTTGGCATCACTTCATCAGAATTTCAGGGAAATAGCCAATATAAAACAAGCTTCCCCTCCATTTTTTTTGTTTTTGTTTTTAAAAAGAGTTAATGCCTTGAGATGATAAACAAACATGTGGCAGGATAATAATTAGCACACAGTAATGATTTAAACTTCACTGGTGAACTGAAGAATGTTTTAAGTACTTTGTGAATATTAAGAACACATTGTTAATATTAGAATACCTTGCTATTTTCTAAAGCTTGTTTGGGATATGTGCCGCCTTCAAATGCCAATTCGAACATAGGAAAAACAGCATATAAATGCTTCTAGTCCTGCACACTTACATCCCCATGTCTTATCCCATCCATCTCAGTATGAGAATATTTAATATTGTTTATTAATTCCAAGATTAAATAAAAAATACAAAAGATTGTGCTAAGTAGGCCTCATGTTACAAAATGATGGCATATTATTCTCTAATCTCCGCCCTCCCCAATAACTTCAGAGCAAAAAATGGTTAATTTGCCCCAACTGCTATGGATTTTTCAGAAAGACAAATGTTTAGAAATATAAAATGAAACAAATTCTCAGCATTGTGAATTTTGAAGATTAGTAGATGACGCAGCCCCTCCTGCTTGTCCTTTACATCTAATTTATCACACTGAAGAGTACTTTAAGGAACTCTTAAACATGGGAAGCTGAAAGTCTTAGTATAAATTGCTATTTATACAAAGATGGCAGTGTAGTCCCGTATACAGACATATTAGCTAAGGTTGTTGCAAACACTGCTTTTTTTAAATCAGTATCTGTAGATCAAGCACTTCCTAAAAGAGGTTCAGAGGACTATTTCCATCAAAACTTCTCCGACAAAGAGGAAACTCAAACCCATTACACCACTTCTCTACATGAAATCTGATTTCTGCTTTAAGAAGTACTGCACAGTATTTCCTTCCACTGAGTGACAGGATACAATAAGACTTTTAAAAACTACTTCTATTTTTCCTTTGGTGCCTACCCTTCCAATTTATTTGTCATAGTTTTATAGTATAATGCTATATAATAAGTTTCATTGAGTTCAATGAGGGCCCCTACCAAGTAAATTAAATTAAATTAAATTTTAGCAGACAGGCTAGAGCAGGGTTCAGCAACCTTTTTCAGCAGGGGGCCGGTCCACTGTCCCTCAGACCATGTGGTGGGCCGGACTATATTTTGAAAAAATAATAATGAACGAATTCCTATGCCCCACAAATAACCCAGAGATGCATTTTAAATAAAAGGACACATTCTACTCATGCAAAAACACGCTGATTCCCAGGCTGTCTGCTGGCCGAATTGAGAAGGCGATTGGGCCTTAGGTTGCCTATCCCTGGGCTAGAGGCAGTATTTTCACATTGGATATTTATGTATGTATTTTAAAAAAGCCTTTAGGGTTTTTGGTTTTTTTAAGGTTCCAGTATGCTTTATTAAAATATCATTGTCTGTCTTTTCCAAGACATGGATTCCTTGCGTCACATGCCAATAAATGTTTCATTATTTATGCATTTCATTTGCTTAAAGAAAGGGGAGCTTCCAGATTCCAAACAAAAGGCATGTGACCTTTTGCAGTACAAATCATTATGCTGCATACTCTTGGTCAAAAACAGGGGTCAGCAAGGTTTATCTTGCCTGGGCTGGATCAGTCCTGCGGAGATCCCTCCGTGGGCCGGATCGTGTGTGTGTGTGTGTGTGTGTGTGTGAGCGCACACGCCTGCGATTTTTAGCATCTGCGGGTGCGCAGACGTGATTTTTGGCGCCGCGGAAGCCCATGGGCCTTAGGTTGCTGACCCCTGGTGAAAAAGGTTTCAATCCTTCTACATAACAGTAGGCAGGGACCACAGATTAAAATCTGGCTAAACTAAACAATTCTCTGACTAGAGGAAATACCACATTTAGTCCATTCAGACTTTTGATATTCTCTGTATGCTAGGACTGAACCCAATGGCTACATCTCCATCACGACTTTTTAAAGTTTTGGGACTGAACCTTCTGCACCAATCCTTTTCTCGAAGCATATCAGCGTTACTTATTATTCTCAGACTGACCAAAAAGAATAACAATGACTTACAAACATAGTTTGGGGTAGCTGGCACATTTAAAATACCGATAGATGATCTACGGATGAGACACATATACAATAATAAAAGGCACGAAACATATTGGCTGGGATTCAGAGATCTCCTTCTGCATGTGCAGCAGCCATTTCACTAGCATAAGCAGCTCATGAGAGAACCTTGCAAAGAAAATCCAGAATATATGAATATACCTTATACCAAGGGCCACCAACCCTTTTGGGCTCACGAGAACATTTAGAAATCTGAAAACGTGTTGTGGTCACTAGCACAAAATGGCTGCCATGGAGCAGTGGCTAGTCGCAAACTGGCTGCTCTGGTAGCCTTGCTTGTCACAAAGGACAAGTAATTTGTCCAAGAAAATACAAAACAGAGCTGGTGTTGAAGCCCCTCCTTTGATCCCATGGATTTCTATTTGCTCCTGCTTCTTTATCTTTCTGCAGCTTTCAGGACCATTGAGCATGATATTCTCCTGAACCGGCTCTGTAAAAATGGGAATTGGGGGCAATGTGCTACAGTGATTCTGGTCCTACCTCTGGGATTTTGTCCAGAGAGTAGCATTGGGGGAGTGATTTCGGCCCCCTGGCAATTACACCATGGGCATTGTTTTATCCCCAATGCTACTTAATATGTGATGTATGGAAGTGAGAGCTGGACCATAAAGAAGGATGATCGCCGAAGAATGGATGCTTTTGAATTATGGTGCTGGAGGAGACTCTTGAGAGTCCCATGGACTGCAAGAAGATCAAACCTATCCATTCTGAAGGAAATCAGCCCTGAGTGCTCACTGGAAGGACAGATCCTGAAGCTGAGGCTCCAATACTTTGGCCACCTCATGAGAAGAGAAGACTCCCTGGAAAAGACCCTGATGTTGGGAAAGATGGAGGGCACAAGGAGAAGGGGACGACAGAGGACAAGATGGTTGGACAGTGTTCTCGAAGCTACCAACATGAGTCTGACCAAACTGCGGGAGGCAGTGGAAGACAGGAGTGCCTGGCGTGCTCTGGTCCATGGGGTCACGAAGAGTCGGACACGACTAAACGACTAAACAACAACACTTAATATGAGGCCACTGAGAGTGGTCATTAGGAGTTTTGGGGCAAGGTGCCATCAGTATGCAGATGACACACGGCTCTATTTCTTCATAGCGTATGGATCAGGAGAGGTTGAGCAGGGTCGGACTGGTGCCTGGATGCAATGGTGGGATGGGTAAGGGAAAATAATCTGAACTTGAATCCTGAAAGATGGAAGCACCTTGCTTTTGTGTGGTTGCTAATGTTCTGTTTTATTGTTGCAATTGACGTTCGCTGCTTTACATTGTTGGATTTAATTGTTAGCCACTAAGGAAGTCTTTGTAGAATTAAAAGGTGGGATATAAATATCTGTAAAGGAAGTATCTCTCCCTCCCAGCTTTAAGCAGTCTGAATGGCACTGGAGTCAAGGAGTTAAAAGAAGGAATTATGCTCTGCAAACTACTCAAACCTTCCTGTTGAGAGTTCCTTTCACACTAAGTGGGAAAGGAACAGTATTAATAGCGATTGCTTTGCTGCAGTTTCCCACAGGTCTGAACAGGATCTGCAAATCAGCTTTTGCCTCTCCGAAAGGAAGACCCAAATCTACAGCAGACATTGGAAACTCTGGGCCCCACAAGGAGGAAACAGGAGGACCTAGGAGACAAACCCAAATCAGTGGCACATATTAGGAAAGCCCATGCCGACTTCTAAAAGAATCTATGGGAAAAACCCGCGCTGAAGTCAATAACTGGTTTCTGTTTCTTTTAAGCTGCTCATTCAAGACTTCCTTCATGCTGAATCGAGGGGAATATTCTGTTCCAGCAGGAAATCTGTGAACTGCGGAAAAGATTTATCTTTATGCTTCATCTCATCTAACTCATTTGCACCAAAATAATCATTCTTGGCCACTGAAACCTCCAGCTATCTTCAGGCAAGTAAAAACACAATGAGCTACAGTGATCGGTTACAATGCCACAGTCACACTGTCCCTTCAACTGCACAAATCCCTCTACCTAATTTATCAACAGTTGTCATGGTACTGCACATATAGTTGTAAATGTTTTTTGAGATCAACAGGCTAACAACTTCATAACTACAGAAAAACAAATGATAGCATAGATTGTTGTTGGTTTGTTTTTTTTTTAAAAAAAAAAACCTCCCCAAAACAAACCAGTTTTACTTACTGTGAATCTTGCTACTCACGTTTATTTATTCTTTATTGTAATAACAATGCTGCTTTTTTTTTTAACATAACCTGCAACCTCACAGACTGCTGAAAATGCTTTTATTTGCTTATGCAACACATGCAGACTGGTCTGAAGATATTTTGCTTTTCAGAACCTGATTAAAAATGTGTTTCTAAAAATATGCACAGATATTTTTTTGTAAAAGGAAGAGAGAAAATGTAGTACCCTTTCACTTAATATTACACATCCCAAAGTAGGTAATCATTCTACTTATTATGTTAACAACTGTAAACCACCTACAATTACTAGCATGATCCCTAACCCCTGAAAGGTGGTAATCCAGTATTGGTTGTTAGCTGTCAAATTTATTTCCCTTTGGTGAAATATACCCTGGATTTAATTACCATTCTTGATACTTTATGGACCCAAGCCCAAGTACTGTGGCTGTGACATTTAACCCCTGACCCTTAAATATTTACCAGCTTTTAAACTGATTGTATACAATTATCCCTTCAAGTGTATCTCAGATCTATCATTCTGCCAGTGGGTTACATGTCTAGTCAATCCAAGTCGGACACTTTGATTGGATGGCAAAGATGTGGGCTGAAATGTTCACGTTAAGAAAACCCTCTGCTTTTTAGTGAATTGTGTAGTATGATTAGTATCTCTTAGCAGCAATTTCAAAACGAAAGACAAATTGAATCAAGGATAACGAATGGTGTTTGCTACAGTTTTATTAAATGGGATCTCAGTTACTGATTATCCCAATGATTCACTTGAAAACGTGAGAAAGATATGATTCAACAATTATTGAGTGGGCCATACTTAGTCCACTTAACCTTCTCCATGATGCCACTAGTTGTGGTTGGCGTTGCTAGCAAAGAACACTCCTCTTTCCAGATCGAAGGTCAGAAGGGCGGATATTTGCCTAGGTTTGAGTGCTTCAGTTTGAGTGTCTCTAAAGAGCTGTGAGAACATAGAGGTGATCTCCACCTTCCAAGCTGCAGGCTTGGGAAGCAAGGAGTGGGAGGGACAGTCGCCATGGCGAGCACATTTGTGGGTACTATGCAATGAAAGCATGAACAAACAGAATTGGGTAATTCATTAGAGTTTATACTGCAGTGGCGGAGTGTTCACCGCTGGCGCCCATCACAGGTCTAAATAATATCCAGATATTTTGCCTTTTTAGTAATACATTTGAGAAAGAAACTCAGAAAGGACTCTAAAGATTGACCAGGAAATTGTTTCCAAAGATGCTATGCTATGCATTTATTTAACCCCCTGATAAAAACTACAGTAAAATACGTAAGAGACTTCTGAGTGGTTGCATGGGCAGGAAATCTGCTGCTTAAAATCTTTGAACAGGCCAATGAAATAGCTCTTCTATACTTACGTATACAGCATAACATTATTGGAGGCAGACTAAATGAGATCCAATGACTATGGAGTATGTGCTGCAATAGCTAACAACAAGCATGTTCATATCTTATAATCTTGGTATAACTATAGATTTGGCTTGCACTTGCTTCAATGACAGCAGATAAGAGGCTAAAAAAATCAACAGTACAAATTTCCCCCCAACAGTACAAATTTTCCCCATTAACTCACTTTTCCATGTAGGCACAAAAGAGTCAGCTGGTACCTGATATGCCAGAGACTTTAAAGAGACAAAGAAGCAGATTTGGAATCAATAATGAATAGAATATGTCCACGCCAAACAGCTTAATGAGCTAAGAGTTATTTCCAAGTTAAGGGCAGTACTGGCAATACATGTTAAGGCAGCAGAGAGCATTGTTGGCTGCTCGCTCTCCACCTTAGAGCAGATTTATGCCATGAGGTGCCACAGAAAGGCACTGGACATAGTGAAAGATCCATCGCATCCTGGTCACCGTCTGTTTGAACTTTTGCCATCGGGACGGAGATACAGGACGATGACAACAAGAACAAGCCGTCTTAGAAACAGCTTCTTCTCCAGAGCAATCGCGGCCTTGAATGGGAAGCCTGGACTTTGAAGTCATTTAATCTTACCAGTTATGTTTTATCATTGTATGGTTTTAATCAGTGTGTATGGTTTTAATCAGTGTTTTTGTAGTTGTTTTGTTTTTGAGTGGAGTGCCCTATCTGGGTGGATGGAGCAGCCAAGTAATTTCGTTGTCCCCGAAGGGGACAATGACAATAAAATATTCTATTCTATTCTATTCTATTTAGATGTACCTAATATAGCTCAAAGAAAAAAGGGATGAATTCTTTACCATATGCTTACCCCACACCTTCTAGATTTGTAAAAGCAGATCCTGAAACATCTATAGGAATCAGCTTGTTATAGGCAGTCTATGGTCAACCATGACCAGTGGCGTCGCGAGGGGGCGGTGCGCCCTGGGTTCCCGGGGAGGGGGGGTGACACTTGGGCCGGCCCCACCCCACCCCGCTGGCAGGCCCCGAGCAAGCAGCGGAGCAAGGCCGCTTCGCCCTGCGGCCCATCCAGGGCCCGCCTGCCGGCGCTGCTATGGGGCTGCCGCGTGCGATCAGCGGCTCGTGAGCTGCCCCCCCCCTGCTGCTTTTCGCGCAGTGGCTCGCAAAGTCGCCGCGGGAGTAGCGGCGGCGGCCCGGTGGCGGAGTGCGCATGCGTGACATTTCGCGCATGCGCACTCCGCCATGACGTTGCGTCGTGATGTCACGACGCACGTCACGATGCTCCGCTCCCAGGGGGTACCTCCATTCGCTGCCCCAGGTAGCGAGGAGGCTTCCTCTGCCCCTGCCCATGACATATAAATAGTTGACCCTCCCCTTTTTGAAAATGAGAACATAGGAAGCTGCCTTCTACTCGGTCAAACTATTGGTCCACCTAGCTCAGTAATATCTACACTGACTGGCAGCAGCTCTCCAGGATTTCAGATGGAGTCTTTCCCAGCCCAGCCAGGAGATACCAGGGATGGAAAGCAGATGCTCTACCAATGAGCTACATCCCTTCATCTCCCATAACCGTTCACTCTGCAAAGTGAATGGTTAGATATTCATTTCTACAATTTGCAAATCCAACAAGCACTTGTCTAAGACTCAAAAAGGAGAACTACTAAGCTGGTGGGCACAAGGAAAGTGGCATTTTGGTGGTGGGCCCGTTTGCAGGGCATGTTGCGAACTGGACCACCAAGTCCCACCATTGCAGGCCTTTAGAAGAGCCCTACAGACTTGCTTGTTCTCTGTTGCATTTCCTTACAAAGGTTTCATTGGGCTTCTGAATTGAACTGGATTTAGCTATAATTATTTACTGGATCCTAGTAATATATTGGTCTCTCTCTCTCTCTCTCTCTCTCTCTCTCTCTCTCTCTCTCTCTCTCTCTGTCTCTCTCTCTGTGTGTGTGTGTGTATACACACTTTTAGTATTTTGACCAGTTCTGTTAATGGTTTCTTCAGTGTTCCTGTTTTATTGTTTTGAAGTTTTTATTATTTATGTTATATATTGTATAGAAAGCCACCTTGAGAGGGTTTCAGCCCTTAAAAGCAGCTGTGCCCATTGTTCTTATATTTATACCCCACCTTTTCCCCTTATGGAACTCAAGGCAACTTACAAATAATAAGAACAACTAAAATACAGAAAAAGCAATCATTTAAAAAATAAACACTGATAGAATTAAAACTATATACATGTATGAAATATGTTTAAAACATACCAATAATTACAATAAAACAGCAGGGCACCCGCCATTTAACTAAAAGCAGTCAATCCCCAAAAGGCTTGCATGCCTCCTTGCAGCAATGCCAAATTTATTGTTCTGCTTTCCTTTGGACTGCATTAGTGAGGCCCAGAGTGTGGTTTTGTTGTCTGGGCAGCCCAGGATCTCCATACACACTTGTGATCTGGGGAGGTCACTTTTGTTTGACTTCACCCCTGGAGGCGAACTCTATCATCTCTTGAGACAGACAGATGCCAACCAAAAAAACACCACCACCAATGTTAGGACAAGGAAGTCTTCACCTGCTGGCAGAAGGACGGCAAAGAGGGAGCCAGTCTAGCTTCTCTAAAGAACAAGAGTTCCACATATATTAAAAAATATATGTATCAAAATTCATTCCACATTATCCCCCAGTTACAGAAAACCCAGTTTAAATACCATTTCAGTTTGATTTTCATCAATGGATCCTGCCTTCTGTCATTCAATAAATGTGTCCCACAGTCTTTCCTTTATTCACGTATTTTTAAAAACAAAGCAGATACAGAATTTCCCTTAAGTAATACCAGAATATGAGACAAACTGACAAAATTCAAGGTGTTCATTGTTCAGGCTGACGCTTATTCTTCCCTCAAGCTATTGCACTAAAAAAAGCAAAAGCAAAAAAAGAATCTACTTCATGAGTAAGGTAATGTATACAATTTGTAAGACAAGATTATTGAATTACAGCTTAATAGTTCATCCCCTCCTCCATCAATAAATGCCTTTCAGTCATCTCCATTTCAAGTCATGTTTATACAAGTAAGGTAGAGAAATTATGACTCTTCCATGGTTTATTTTGCCAACATGAACTGTATTTTATAAGTTAAGATATAAGAAGAGCCTTGCTGGATCAGACCAAAGGCCTGCCTAGCATCCCGTTTCCCACAGTGGCCAATTAGATGCCTCTGGGAAACCCACAAGCAAAACATGAAGGCAATATTTCTCTGTTCCAATTGTTTCCCAGTACCCAGTATTCAGGGGCTTGCTGGTCTGACCTTAGCCATCATATAGCCACCATGACTTGTAGTCATTGATCGCTTTCCCCTTCATTAAGCTACCTTGTTATAGAGCATCCTATAAATAGTGCAAATAACCTTTCTAATCTCCTATAAGGATTTTTAAAAAATAAAATAAAAAAATTTGCTATGCTGAACCCTAAGTTCAACACTTTAACTTTAGTATCTTGGCAAGGAACACTTCCCCCTGTTCAGACATTAACTCTCTGTCCAAACCTTTCACACACGAGAGGAAATCTGTATACTACTGCCTCCTCTAAACACCTGCAGTTATGTTCTAGCACCTGGGAGACATAAGCTAATTATATGAGATATTGATAGGTTGGCATCTGATAACTACATCCATAGGCACGCCATGGATTGAAAGCAGAATCCAAGATGCCCTTTGTCCTGGGCTTTTTTCTCAGCCAGAACTCACCAGAACTGAGTTCTGGCACCTTTCAGGTGGGGACCATTGCCATTATAAGAGAACAAGGGAGGCATTCATGGTGAGTTTCAGCACCTCTTTTTCTAGAACAACAGCGCTGCGATTTGTCCAACCAAGAGAGAGTTTTGGCAAAGCTTACATTTGCTGGGAGGGATGTATAATAATCATTTTTACCCTTCCCTTTATCCAAAAGGGCTCCAGCAGCAGTTTGCAAAACTCAGAAGCGAAACAGACCCTTCCCTTATGTTTCCCATCTAAAATGCAGGACATACAAGGAAAAATGGATGGGGTTTGGGCATCAGTTCTTAAAACTATAGTACTTATAACGTCCAGCTGGGATGGAGTGCAAGAAGTATTGTCGAACAGTTTCTTCTAGGAGGCAGTAGAGAGTGGGTCAAAGGCAGCTGTTCTCAAAGCAGAGGAACAGCTTCTGCTTCCCTTGGCAAAGTGGACTGTATGGCAGGGAATTATTAATTCTAAATCTTACGTGAGAATTGGCATCACTGGGACCTAGCAGATCACTGGGCAAGTGTGCGTATGGAAGAAATGGTACAACTGGTTTGAAGGCATTTAATTTGTAGAGAAGGGGCTTCTTCACCTGGTGCTAGAGAAGCAAAGTTCAAGGTCCTGGTATTTTTACTCAGCAAGCTACCTAGGACTGTGGGTATAATCTCAGTTCTATATGGTGTGGTCTGATCCTAAATGCTCTTGTGGTCTCATCAAATGGCAGCGGCAGGGAAAGGATGCAGCTCCACCATACTCAGCTCAATGACTGCTATGGGACCAAACTGACATGGAGAAGCAGCTTTTCTCTCTTTCGCATGACCGAGAGAAATCTTTATATTTATCTTTATATATTTATTGTCATTGTACAAGTACAACGAAATTGGATTTAAATAATAATAATAATAATAATAATAATAAAATAATGCCAAAAGCAGTTCTGCAGTGTGATGCTGCATGGGTCAACAGGTAGAGGTCCTTTTGTGGACAGCTAGATTGGCCCTCTCACAAAGCTTTTCATCAGATGGTTTCATAACAACAACAACAACAACAACAACAACAACAACAACAACATTTATACCCTTCCCATCTGGCTGGGTTTCCCCAGCCACTCTGGGCGGCGTCCAACAAAATATTAAAATACAATACTTCATCAAACATGAAAAGCTTCCCTAAACAGGACTGCCTTCAGATGTCTTCTAAAAGTCTGGTAGTTGTTTTTCTCTTTGACATCTGGTGGGAGGGCGTTCCACAGGGTGAGTGCCACTACCAAGAAGGCCCTCTGCCTGGTTCCCTGTAACTTGGCTTCTCGCAGTGAGGGAACCGCCAGAAGGCCCTCGGCGCTGGACCTCAGTGTCCGGGCTGAATGATGGGGTGGAGACGCTCCTTCAGGTATACTGGACCAAGGCTGTTTAGGACTTTAAAGGTCAGCACCAACACTTTGAATTGTGCCCGGAAGCGTACTGGGAGCCAATGTAGGTCTTTCAAGACCGGTGTTATGTGGTCTTGGCGGCCGCTCCCAGTTACCAGTCCATCTGCCGCATTCTGGATTAGTTGTAGTTTCCGGGTCACCTTCAAAGGTAGCCCCACATAGAGCGCATTGCAGTAGTCCAGGCGGGAGATAACTAGAGCATGCACCACTCTGGTGAGACAGTCCGTGGGCAGATAGGGTCTTAGTCTGCATACCAGATGGAGCTGGTAAACAGCTGCCCTGGACACAGAATTGACCTGCGACTCCATGGACAGCTGGATGAACAAGTGGTTTTTAAAAAACATACTGTAAAAGGTTTGCATGGCAACTAGCTAATTTGTTATTCCTTACTCTAAACATTACCTGTGAATGTATGGCTTATTTGCCATAGCAAATAACACTTAGTTTCATCTAATGGATACAAAGAATGGCCTCATTTTATAGTAATGCTAAAGCTTCTGGCTTGTCAGCTCTCTCTCCCTTCTTCTCCACCAGCTTGGCTAAAAAGAAACAAGAAACTGTTCATTTTCAGTACCGGTAACCAAATATGGTTTGTTGAATTAAGCAACTTCAAATCATGGTACATTGGTACCTTGGTTTACAAACTTGATCCGTTCCGGAAGTCTGTTCTTAAACCAAAGCTTTCTTAAACCAAGGAGTGCTTTCCCATTGCAGCGGGGGACTCAATTTACAAATGGAACACATTCAACAGGAAGCGAAACATGTTCTCATTCCAAGGCAAAGTTCACAAACCAAAACACCTACTTCCAGGTTTGCAGCGTTCTTAATCTAAGTTGTTCATAAACTAAGTTCTTAAACCAAGGTACCACTGTACTTGGAGTTGACTTGCTTCAATAAAACATAGTTTAGGTTAATCACAGTTTAGGGTTCAGTTTTAAACACTAAACTGAGGACAGGGAAACCCATAGTTTACCGTTGCATCTGAACTAAGCTATTACATGCAGGAACATATTTTAAATATATCACTTCCACAACAAAATATAAAAAAGTATCCCTTTTCACATTTACAAGGAGGAAAACTCCAACGCATAAATTTCCACTTCTTCTCTAAATACTGTAAGACTCTTATGCAAAGCCAATTCAACTTGAAGCTCAATGACATTTTATAAAACATATTATGCTATCAAATATTATGACAGAGTCCCAGTTGCACAATCACTTCTAACAAAGAGCTTTTAAAGCCTTTCCATCTTAATTGCTGGGAGTGCCTGGAAGGAGTTAAGAGTTCTTTGCAAAATCTAAGCTTCAGTTTTCACAATGAGGAAGTTGGCTATTAAAGACCTTTTGTACTTGTTTAAATTGTTCTTTCATGTAATTCAGCAATTTTTAAAGGCTTCATGTAAATGATCTCTTAATGCAGAATATTGTAAAACACTGCATTTATTTATTTATTTGATATCCTGGCTTGCCCTCAGTGAATTAAAAATTGGTGGATATAGGAGGTTATCCCAACAATCCTGTGAGGTAGGTTACACTAAAAAAGAATGACTGGTCTAAGACAATCCAATGAGCTTCAGACCTAGATAAGAACATCAACCCAAATCTCCCTGGTCAAAAAGTCAAATATTCACTGTTCATCTGTCTCACATGGAATTTTCAAAAACTTCTTTAGGAGAGTGCAATAGAGAGTGAGAATATGCATTATTATAGATTATCATATTATTATTTTCCAGAACTGAGCTCTGCTTTGACCTTGAGTAAGTGTCAACTCAGGGATAGACTCTTCTGGATAGAACCCAATAGGGACCTGCAACTACCGGTAATTAGAAACACCAGATCCCCACCCCCTTTGGTATCCACTCTTGAGAACACAGCATTTTAGTGCTAGTTATCTGATCAAACTGTCACCAGCTTCCATAAGAAATGCCTTCACTGAGCTGCGTTTCCAAGCGATGCCAACTGCAGTCTTTGATAGCTGCTACAAGGTCCCATAAGGGATGTGGGTGGCGCTGTGGGTAAACCACAGAGCCTAGGGCTTGCTGATCAGAAGGTCGGCGGTTCGAATCCCTGCGACGGGGTGAGCTCCCGTTGCTCAGTCCCAGCTCCTGCCCACCTAGCAGTTCGAAAGCACGTTAAAGTGCAAGTAGATAAATAGGTACCGCTCCGGCGGGAAGGTAAACGGCGTTTCCATGCACTGCTCTGGTTCGCCAGAAGCAGCTTAGTCATGCTGGCCACATGACCTGGAAGCTGTACGCCGGCTCCCTTGGCCAATAATGCGAGATGAGCGCCGCAACCCCAGAGTCAGTCACGACTGGACCTAATGGTCAGGGGTTCCTTTACCTTTTACAAGGTCCCATGTAGCGGGTGGCGCTGTGGTCTAAACCACAGAGCCTAGGGCTTGCCGATCAGAAGGTCAGCAGTTCGAATCCCCACGACGGGGTGAGCTCCCGTTGCTCGGTCCCTGCTCCTGCCAACCTAGCAGTTCGAAAGCACGTCAAAGTGCATGTAGATAAATAGGAACCGCTCTGGTGGGAAGGTAAAAGGCATTTCCGTGCACTGCTCTGGTTCGCTAGAAGCGGCTTAGTCATGCTGGCCACATGACCCGGAAGCTGTACGCTGGCTCCCTCGGCCAGTAAAGCGAGATGAGCGCCGCAACCCCAGAGTCGTCCGCGACTGGCCCTAATGGTCAGGGGTCCCTTAACCTTTACAAGGTCCCATATGCACAGACTTAAGTTTCTGTGGTCAACCTCAGGTGGAAGACATCACTCATTATCCAAGTTTATAAGTTTATAGTTCTAGCTAAAGGCCATGACAACCTTTAATTAGTTTATTATTGGTATTAATAAAATAATACAGAACATACGACAACTCATTATCTGTTATCCTGCCCCTTACATAGAGACCCAAGAGATGCTTCACACAAGCAAGCAACTTATTCCAGACCCGGCATAAATGGTCCAGGGTTTTTTTTGGGTGACAATAATAGCTTTGTAACACACACAGTGGCCCTCTATGCACTGACGGGAGGGGGGGGGAAGTTGATAGATTAAATTGCCATTAATTGTTATGGTGATTTGGAGGTTTAATTTGAAATCAACCTGGATTTTAGTTTGTTGGTGTTTCTGGTAACGTCTCTCTTACATCATGGATGTTGGCTCATATTATGGATGCATGATCTGTATTGTTTTATTGATAATGTTGCTGCAGATTTGACATGGCCTTTGGCTAGAGCAATAAACTTATATTGATTGATTGCTTGAACTGGCTCCTATATCCGCTGCAGTCCCAAAATCTCATCAGTAAAACCAATCCTGTTTTAAGAGTCAACAATATACCCCATTTATCAGAATGGCTTGAGAGCCATCAAAACCTTTGCACTTGTGATGTTAGGGTGAATCATTTACTGGGAAGAAATTTGCACACAATGTTTATCTACCAGTAACTGCTAGATTAACTAGTCACCTGCAATGTGGTAAGGAAGTGGTAAGGAAAATTTACCAACAAGAAATCTAGGGAAGTAGGGGAGTGGAGGAAAAATATTCACACCCCTTAACAAGAGATCATGTGACCATTTTATCATGCACACCAGATTTCAGAAGGGTAGTATGTTAGACACACAGGTGTGACAAGCTATCTTTCAGTAAAGCTGGATAAGGTGTTACCGTGTTTTCAGACACAATCTAAAGCAGTGATGGCTAACCTTGACACTCCAGATGTTTTGGGACTACAACTCCCATCATCCCTGACCACTGATCCTGTTAGCTAGGGATGATGGGAGTTGTAGTTCCAAAACATCTGGGGTGTCAAGGTTAGCCATCACTGATCTAAAGGAACAGTCATAACAAAAGGGGTATGAGATTTAGATACCCGAGTTCTAATTATGTTCCAAAGCATTATTTCTTATATTAGTGGTCTAAGCTGGGTACCAGGGACAGATCAGACTAGCAGATGACAGACCATCAGTCTTTATGCCCCCAATGTTGTGCTAGCTGGAGAAGGCTTTTACCTGTATAATCAAATGAAAAGCATCCAGCTATTATGTGTGAAACAATGGTATGTGCAAGTCTACGGTCAGGTACAGACCCTACTTCATGTTCATGGGAACTGACAGGTTGCAACACATCCTATTTAAACAGTTGGGCGTGGGGAGAGGATTTCCTACCTAATCCTAAATCTGGCCCAATGTGGTTACTGATCATTGTTCATGCATTGTTCTTTCTTATGGCCACAGATCCGAGAATCTATCATGATGATCTGAATAATGCTGTTAATGTCAGTCTGCAGTTAAGTCACAATGCTATTTTGTTTATCAGAACTGGAATTGGGCCAGGCTCTCTGTGCATTTGATCGGCTTTATAATAACCCTGGATGCACCTGCTAATTTTGCCTCTGGGTAAACTGTCGAAAACTCTTCCAACTATTTCCTCAAGTTGGGGGGAAACAAAGAAACATGAGATTTCTTTCTTTTCTTTTTTTAAAGTCCAGATTAGGGAATTGGAGATGCATTAATTAAGGAAAGGAACAGGGTCAAACTAGAGGCTGGGAGGCTAACAAGCAGAGAGAACACAGCAAAAGAGCTCACAGCAGGGTAAGAGTTCAGTTAATTTATCCATGTGATCTATTCCAGACGCAGTAATGATACATTATTGGATGCAGACCTGCAACTGCTTACACTAAGACCAACCTCACTTAAGTGTCATTACTCTCCCTCCTTTAGAAATATTGCTGTTACTCAAACCTGTTCACAGCAAGGGCTTTACTCAGCTGGCAGTCAACTAACTTTTGTTCTTTGTGATGCTCCTCCTAATTCCCCCTCTCTGCTGCGGGAATTAGGCATAACCACCACCATGTTAACTGCAGAACACCCAAGTTGATCCAACTCTATGCGATTCTGAGTAGTTTATTACACAGAAAGCCAATCCGCTAACAGCCAATTATAAACAGCAAATACTATATCAAGCAAGTAGCAAAGTGGTGAAGAATTTTTGAGAGATTTACTACGTGGCTTCAATCAAAGCCTCATTCTTACCGTTTTAAAGGAACAAAAATAATAGCAAATCTCATGGAAGTTCACAGGAGGAAGTTCTGAGCTTTGCATGATTTCTTTGAACAGAAGAATAAAGGTCAAATGGTTTACTGTAATTTATTCTGCCGCCAAGCAATTTAATTATGATTGATGTGACTAAAAATCAAGACCACAAAAGAACGATCTTATGACAGCATTCTATTTTTTCGGTGTGTAAGTTCCAAGGTGAATAAGAACAATGCATTATGTAGCCAACAAAGGAATGCAGGAGGGGTTTTGTTTTGTTTTTTAAAAAGGGGGTAAGCACTAAAACTAAATAATGTACGGAAAGAAATACTGGAATTGGCAAATGTAGCATGGCTATCTGCAGCCCACATTTTTACATTCTAAAAATGTAATGTAAATTGCCTTCGTATTTTTAAGATAGCAGAAGTGTATTACAATCTCCTCAAGGTGGAAGATTGAATAAGGTTTACCGGTATATATATTTTAAAACCAAATCTGCACAAGGACTACCAGACCTCTGCTAATAAATAGCACCACACATCTTTTTTTCTTATGGTAAATGTGCAATAAATGACAAAAAATTATTGATTATCTTTAGAGCCCGTTGGTGAAGTTCATCATCAACTGAGATAATCAATAAATACTCTGGAATAGAATACATACAGGAATAGAAGGTTCTCTATAATATTACACATATATGGTCTATGTTTCAATGTGTGACTGCTATCCCCAAATATTTATCCAACTTTCAAAAACTATTTAGATGTGTAAGTCTAAAAGCAGGTCAAGATTTTAGACTCTTTAGAACTCTGCCTCCTTATTTGATTGTAAGATGGATGATCCCTCCTGTTTGTGTGTGGCTCAGTTACACATGCAATGTCTTGTGTAGAGATGGTGGCAGAGCCTTTGTGGTTTTAGAGATGTTCCCCGTCCAATGGTTCAATAATGCATTCAAAGTGTCTTTCTGTGTGTGGACTGCATCTTCTCTTCATGGAAGATGTGTTTTCAACTCAGCGGAATTTTTTGTGTGCATGATAAAATTAGATATGTGCATCCATTTGCACACGATAATTCCCCTATGATCTCAATGGAGTTCATGGGTGATATCTTAGACATGCTCAGGGTAAAAGGTAAAGGGACCCCTGACCATTAGGTCCAGTCGTGACTGACTCTGGGGTTGCGGCGCTCATCTCGCCTTATTGGCCGAGGGAGCCAGTGTACAGCTTCTGGGTCATGTGGACAGCATGACTAAGCCGCTTCTGGCGAACCAGAGCAGCGCACGGAAACGCCGTTTACCTTCCTGCTGCAGCGGTACCTATTTATCTACTTGCACTTTGACGTGCTTTCGAACTGCTAGGTTGGCAGGAGCTGGGACTGAACAACAGGAGCTCACCCCGTCGCAGGGATTCGAACCGCCGACCTTCTGATCGGCAAGCCCTAGGCTCTGTGGTTTAACCCACAGCGCCACCCGCGTCCCGCATGCTCAGGGTAAAAGGTAAAGGGACCCCTGACCATTAGGTCCAGTCATGACCGACTCTGGGGTTGCGGCGCTCATCTCGCTTTATTACTGAAATCAGTGGATCTTGAGTCTAACACTTTACATGTTTGCAAAGCAAGCATTAGCCTGTGACACAAAAAGGTTCCCCATTACAAAGTCTGGACAGCGTGCAATTCTGCATTGCAACACTAGCTCTGTTATGGGCCTCTGTGCCCCAGCCGCTGGGGCTTGCTCTGCGAAGAGGAACTAACAAATATTGAATCACCTTGTACAAAACTGCTGTGCAAGGGCTTGTGCTAATGGAAGAAGATATCTGGATTTCAGGTTGCAATGTTCTTCTGCTAAGCTGGAAACAACCTATCCATGAGTGGAAGCTTTCTGGTTAAGAAAGGGCACCTTGGGACTCATGGCTAAGTAAATCATTCCTTTTAAAGACCCTTCACTGTTAATCAATTACACTGTTGCTTATTACCTACAAAGCCCTAAATGGCTTGGAACCAGCATATCAGAAGGGCCACCTCTTTCAGCATGAATCTGTCAATTGCAGTCATTTTCAAAGGCTCTGCTCTGTGTTCTGTCACCAAAACAGATCCCAAGGGATGCTAGAGCTGGGATGGAGCCATTTCAGAGAATGTACTGTGCTTCTAGAACTCCCCCATAAGGGAGACAAGACTGGTGTCTTCTCAGGTGGGTTGTTATTTCTGTTTCACCACGTTTTCAATGTATTTTATTTTTATCTAGTTAGCTTTGTATTTCTGTTTCACTTTGAATGTTCGTTTTAAATGCATTGATATTTTATTATTATGAACAACCTTGGAGGCTCTCTTTACGGTTGTAAGATGACATAGAGATATTTTATAAATAAAAATGCTATTTGGTTAGGCTCCCCTGAATTACAGTTAGCCTGACAATGTCTCCTCTTAAATATATCTATCAAATTTAGGTGAAGTACCAAGGTAGCTCATATACCTATTGCTGAAATGGGGACTTGAATGAGAGAGATTATAATGTTGTGGTTTGGCTTAACATGATCATATTTGCTAAGTAAATAACTATGAATAGTGGTTTCCTCTGCACTGAAAACTAGGAAAAACAGGTTTAGGATACAATTCTAAACACAATTAGCTAGGCAGTAAGCCCCAATGAACACAGTGGGATTTACTTCTGAGTAAACTTTCAGATAATTGCTCTGTTAGATTAGATCTGCAAATGCAAGATGATGCTATGTGCATAGATTGCATTCAGAGAATATTCTTCTCTAATTAGAATTTGCTAAATCTGCCTCTTATAATAGTTCACATTTATAATAATGCATCTTACCCCATGTCCTCCGGACCCTGCCCTTTCTGGCTGGAGAAAGTTAGCCGGAGTGGGATGACCAGGTGGGTCCAAGGTGTTTTGAATACAGCATTGTGTGAGGGGTTGGCGCCTGCTGCTCATAAAGTGACAGTGATGTGGCCACTTTAAAAAAAGGCTTTCCATGTGCTACTGGACCAGGTTCAAAGTTCTTATATCAACAGACAATGCCCAGAGCAACTTGGGACCCGAATATCTTAATTACCACCTGAGCCCTTATATTCCAGTTCCATCACTGAGATCACCTGGAGCACTGCTGTTACTTGTCCCCTACATTTCCAAAACTTGGACTGGCTTCAGCTAAAAGTTGGGCATTTAGCATAAAATGGTTCCATGCTGTGGAATACACTTGCAGTAGAGGCCCAGCAGGCATCCTTGCAACTGACTTTCAGGCATTTCTTGAATACTTTTTAATGCTGATAACCCTATTTAGTAGTTTACATTTTGCTAAGGTGAGCCAGTCACCTTAATAATTATTTTGTATTTTGTATGGCATTTTATGTTCTATTGCATCTGTATACATTGTGGTACAATGCCATGATATTTTATGACTGGACAGTTTATACATATTTTAATTGACTAAATAAATCAGTAAAATTTTGATCTTCTGGTTGAAGTAAGGCATACACACTGATTGACTTGCTCTGTCAGGAAAAAACTACATGTCCATTTTTTAAAAAAGTACACTGTATTTTGATGGCGTGGTACAAGTTTCAGAAATGTAAAAATTCTTTATATTTCTAAAAAAAAAAATTAGCACATGCACCAAATTACATATATTGATTTAACCATATTGAATAAAATGGCAAAAGGCAGGCACATTTCCATACCAAGCAATTTATTTTTCATCTCCTAAGTTTTGTGACTCATGTTGAGTAATTTTTAATAAAATAAAAAAAAAGCTATTCTGGGTCTAATGCACATGCCAGCTCTTTCGAGTCCCTTAGCAATATTAGCAGCAGACAATACCCACACTATTTCCAAAGCATAGACATGAGCAAAGGGTAATATAATGATACTGTCTGTGGCTTGGTGGTTCAAGGTTATGTAATCATTTCCATTATAAAACCCAATCTCAGAGGTCAATAGCTCAGCCATAAAAACCTCACTCTTTTCAGAAATTGAGCTTAAATTTTCCAAAGTTATATAGGTCTCAGAACTGGTCTTATTAGTAATCTAAATTATTTTGTTAACTTTCATGTATTTATGTGTGTATTTTGTTAACCAATTTGAATGATTCTCCAGAAAGCCAGGAGATAATGTAGCACCCATTGCCCTACATATACTTAGGTTTCCACATGTGCTGTTTTCCCCCTCCCTCCTTATCTAATTAAGGCTGCAGTTCTAACAATGCCTACTCAGAAATATTTGTTGGCATCCGTCTGTCTCGAGAGACAATGGAGTACGCATCCAGGGCTGAAGTCAAACCACTGTGTTAGCAGCACTGAAGTGACCTCCCCAGGGTGCAAGCCAGGACAGTGTGCATGGAGGTCCTGGGCTGCCCACGTCTCATTGATGTGATCCAAAGGAAAGCAGAGAAATACATTTGGCACCAGCTTGGCTGCAGGAGTTGCTGGAAGGTGGTGTACTAGGTGCCACCCAACCATCTTAGGACTCCACTCTGGGTTTGTGTACGGTTTACTTCTTAGCCTTTTCTTCTAGATGGGCTACGAACCCATCTAGGTTGACGAACCCCATCTGCCCTCACTTCCCTCTACAGCTGTTGCAGAAACCGCTTTCTTGACCGTTGGACCCAGTATTGCTCTCGTCCGCTCAATCTGCCGGAGCCTGTCTTTGCATGCAAGGGAAGTCCCTAACTCACTGAGGATTTATTTTTATTTTTTTGTCAAATCATGTTTATTAATGTTTCCAATACAACAAAATCACACTGAAACATTCCAAATTACATTTCAAATTATTTATCCAATTATCAATAATAATAATAAAAAGAAAAATTCCAATTCTGCCGAATTATTATTTAAATTTATTTTGAGGTTTCCCATGCTTCAAACTCCGGAGTTATCTAATCAACTATTTGTCCTTGCTTTTTACCCTTCCTATATTTTCACAGCCTCTGATAACTCACTGAGGATTTAAGTCCCATTGGCTACCCTCATCTGGTTTAGCTGGCCAGTCGAAGCCGTTTCTCGGGGGGTGGCCGCTATCACATGCTGGCAGCTTCTAGGAGCCACAAGTGAGAGCTGAGTGCAGGGTAGGGACCAAAAGTGGGCAAACTGCACCAAAGGAGAATGCCATCTCAGCCACCAGAGGTACCACACCTCCCCTAACACCCCATACACCCCACTTAGAAATAAGTCCTATTGAATTCAATGGGGCTTACTCCCAGGCAAGAGGGGTAAGGGCTGCACCTTATTTCATTTATTAAATTCTTTTTGGTATTGAAAAATCTCAGAGCGGTTCACAAATTACACCGTCAAATACTTAACACTTCCTGAGCACAGCTGACCCCTGCTGAAAATGGGGGTTGTAGCCACAACCACCCACCCACCCACAGCTGATTGGTGATGGCTACAAACCGTGCTTGGAGCCTGCAGTCAGTTGTTCCTGAGTACAGCTAGTCCCTGCCAATGTAGGGTTTGCAGCCAGTGCTGATCAGCTTGAGCCAGGCTGCAAAGGAAGGAAGGAACTGGGAGTACATTTACAATTTACTCCTCCCCCCCCCCGCAATAATTTCCACTGAAGTTGGGTTATCTGACAGGACCCTGTCAAAGTAGCTTGCATGAGGTGGGGGAAGCTCAGTAATAATAATAATAATAATAATAATAATAATAATAATAATAATAAATTTTATTATTTGTACCCCACCCATCTGACTGGGTTGCCCCAGCCACTCTCGGAGGCTTCCAACATATATAAAAACAGTATTCTCCACCCCTGTGCTTTTGCTTGGCTGGTTTGAACTGTGCTAATGCCTCTAGTTTACATGCATAGAGGACAGGAAGGTGTACTGAAACCTCTGAGTTTCCATGGCTGGAATCTAGCCTATTGTCCAAAGGTAAGAGTCACATCCATTGGTCACCCACTTTTATCTCTGGCTCTGCCCACCACTGGCATGTAGTCTTCGGAAGTTTCCCCAGAATGAGATATGGCCCTAGGGCTGAAAAGCATTTCCCACCCATGGTTTAGATTGAAAGCCTTCAAACAAAGGGTGGTGTGCACTTTTCTGCATCAAGCAGGAGGTGGACTAGGTGTTATGAACTGGCTGAGGAGGTTACAGGGTTTAGTGAGCAGGAACAGTCTGTTCCAGAGAGCAGTTCAGACTCCGAGGCTGAAGCGGAGGCTAGAGAGGTGGTTGGCCAAGAGGCAGAGCTGAGACAGGCTGCTGAAGAATCCAGGGAGTCTCCCACTCCTGCTGCAACTAGCTCCCCTCCTCCCTGGTCTCCAAGAACACACAGAGAAATGAAAAGAGCAGAGCAAAGATTAGTTGTGCGCAGACACCATTTGCATTTGCTTGGGAAAGACCCTGGAGAGGAGGAGCCTTAAAGAGTGGCAGGAAGTCCTCGCAGTTGCCTCATTGGAGCAAGACCTACTGGGAAGAGTTGTTGGGATCATTAGGCCTGCGCTGTTTAGGTTTCTTTGAATAAATAGTTAACTGCACTGACACTGTGCTTTCTATTGCTGACCCTACACCTGATTCCAGTTCCTGATACTGGTACTAGGTAACTCCCAACTCTATTCTTATACGAGAATTACAATGGGTTCAACTTCAGGGACTTCTGTATCTGAAGAAGTGTACATGCACACGAAAGCTTACACCCAGAACAAACTTAGTTGGTCTCTAAGGTTCTACTGGACAATTTTTAAATTTATTTCTCTAGCCCTATAATTCTATGTTTCATGTGAGCCGTTCTTATGGTAGTAGAATGCTTTATCCATGATGAAGTCTAGGGTCTTCGTAATATGGCACCTTACTTAATTAACAGAGAAGCAAAGGGAGGAACGCTCACCAGATCTGCCCAAGGCTACATTAATCAAATTGATGAATGGAGATAGGGAACAAAGATACTTCACAGACCTAGTGAGGAGAGCTAAGTGACTGGAGAGGGAGAAGCTTATAGCCATCAGCTGCTAGGTAGTGGATGAAGGGACTTGGTCCTAAAGCAGCAAGCGTAACTCCAACTAGGATGATGCAGGTTGCATTTTGCATGCAAACCACGCAGAACTGGTTATTTGAGGATCACTGAGCACACAATCATGGTTTATTGTTCTTACTTGTTTTGATCATCTTGGAATATTATTTAAAACAAAAAATAAATAAATAGGCGATCCTTGTTGTGTTCCATATTTCAAAATCATGTGTTTGAAGAAGCTGGAAAATTTCTAGAATTTTTATGTCTCTTCCCCCACCCTCCTGAATTATACAGAGAGCGAGGAGGCAGAGAGAGTGTGAGCAAATGAATGCGAGTGTATCCAAGGCAGCAAACAAATGCATAGAGCAATACATCCAAATTGTCAATTAAAAGAAACAAGACACATAAAAAAAAATACTACAGCCTTTACTAAAGCGCCCCACCTGAATTGCCGGTTGCAAAAGGTAAATCTGCATAACTGTAAACAAGCAGACTTTTAAAAAATTAAATGATAAACCCCCAATGTTCTCTCCCACAAAAAAACTGGGAATTTTAACCTGTACTGCTTAGAGCTCCCAGTACTATGGGAAGAAGGAGCAGAGAACAAATACGAAACAAAGTAATACACAATACATCATCTCTCCCACTCATTGCGAGTCTTGGAAAATATCCTCTTGGAGGGAAATGGGCTGGGAGCATGGCTTGATATGAGGTGTTCTCCTCTCCCCCACAACAATACTTAATCCAGGTGTCTGCTGACTTGAGCACTTCTGCCAAGTTCAAATCAAACAGCAGTTTAGAGATTAAAAATAAAATAAAATACAACACTTGGGAGTTTGCCAGCGGAGTACATAATATAGGTCCGCCGATATCCTCCCACAATCTCCCACAGGTCTGGAGAAGTGGACAAAAGTTGTGGCGCAGAGCACGCAAGAAGCAAAGTTAAACAGATGTCCTCGCGTTTCACATGGTAAAATTAGGGAAGCGTTTGAGATGAAACTGTTGTAGCAGCACCGACTCTGCTACAACCAGGCACTTTGTGCTATTGCCGAGCAGTGCCGATAGGCTGGGTTGGAGTCCTTACAGCCGGGCTGAACGGGTTTATGGCCACTATTCCTGGAATTTAACAATAGGATTGGAATGCCAGTACCCTGCACGCTCCCTCTAAGTGGGTGTTCTGCTCCCTTCCAACGCCCACACGCTGGTCTCCTGTGCAGAACCAATTAAGTTAATCTTTATATATAGGTATATAGTTGTAGAATATATATGCACAGAAATTCCACTAATAAGAAGGCTGCATGGGAGTATTTGCGGCCTACGCAGCCAATGCTTTCTTATTCACTACAGCATATGAAATCATGATAATAAGGACTTGATGCCAAGACAAAACCACACAGAGCTCTATAAATACAGCTTTACAACAGTCAATGGGGGCTCCCAAAGCTTTACAATAAACTGGTGCATAGCTTGCTTTTTAAGGAGTCCCTAAACACATATTATGGCCTTTGTTCTGATCTTACTCATGTAGCTAAGGAATACCTCCACTCAAGTCCAATTTTATGAAACGAGCGAAAGCTCTCCTGATATTCCACTTAAAACCTGTAAATCTAAAAATGAACTAAAGGAGTAACTGCATGACACCAGCTAATCCGTTCATATAACAGGAAAGGATGTCGAAGTATGCTTAAACATGCCATATAGTATTAGGGCTTAAATCTGTCGTGCATGAAGGAGAAATGTTGAAGGAGACAATTTACGACAGAAACTGTCTGGGTGTTTAAAATAATTTGTAGTAGTGCCTAATAACATGTGTGACAATGTTTACCATATGCAGAGTACATTTATGCTTCTTTTATTCCACCTAGACTGGGAAAATTCCGGATTAGCTGTGTTTTTTCCTTCTTAAACTCCCCAGTACAATGCAGTCAGTAATTTATTATCAAAACAATTCATTTATCACTGCTGTCTAACATGTAACAAGAATGATGATGGTACATCTGATTTTATTATTGTTACAAACATTTCATCACTATAGAAAGCACAGCATATGCATATTCAAAGTGCATCACTGGGAATTGCCATCTTTGTTTAACACATGGATCTGAGCACCTATGCACCCATTGAGTCATACAAAAACATACAATTCAGCTAAAATATATGTAAAATTTTATGCAAAAAAAAGGATACAAATAATACTTTAGATGCTACTCTGTTTCTTGAAAAACAAGTTCATATTTAAGTTCAAATGGACTGGGTTAACAATCACTATTTTTAATGTTAAAATACCCTAGGGAAGTTATAAACGCACCAAATATGCAGTTAAACTTACTTTATATTATGTGCAGCTGCATGGCTTTGTACCAGTGACCAAATTTCCTAAATGGGCCAGCAAAGTAGAAGAGGTTTTCTTCCTGTACCTCCTTCGACCAGTAACACAATGCTTTGCTTGTCACAATATTTTAATTTTCCTAGTTTGTCAAATTAATACTGTGACTTAAGTTACTTTTGCTGCGTATGGAGGAGGAAAAAGAATGGAGAACACAGAAGGCAAATGGAAAAACAACCCATTATACATGAATACTCTAATCATTTCTGCCTTATGAGAATAACTGTTATGAATCAATGCTAAGAATTTGAACTTATACTTACAATGATCAATACTCAACATCACCTGTGCTACTGAAATGCATAAGGAAGAAAGAATAGGTGAAACGTTAGACCACCTTTGTGTTTCTTTAATTCCAAACTTTCAGTAACCTCCTGCAGTATCTGCTATTGTAGAGGTCTACAACAGAAAAACTTTAAATGGGGAAATTAGATTGTTTTGAAACATGTATTTTCAGCGTTCACGGTAAATTTTCTATGTTCTCTCTGTCAACAACCAGCAGAAATGCTAAACACAGATATTGAAAAAGTATTTCATATACATTCTGCTCCAAAATTATTAAGAAAGCAAAAAAGTAGTGTGGTCAATATCAGAGGCTGTCTGGTTGCTGGTTTAGATTTTACAAACATCAGGAGGAGGTCAACATGAAATGGTGCTTTGACATGTTATGGCTCATTGGCAGTGATTAATTGACCAATATACTTCCATTCTGACATTTAGACACAGCATTCACTTAGAAGTTCAGGAAAGGATATCACAGATCTCAATCTCATGCTTAGCTTTAAATAATGTTTTAAGTTCCACTGTCAGAAATGTCCTCCACGTCTTCATATAGAAAGTTAATATCTGATCTTCTTTATCTCTGGCTATTATGAGACATGGAAAGGTGACCACAATATGTTTTTTTTAAAAAAATATACTGCTCTGAGCAATGTAACCTTTCCCTACCCTCCACTGAAAGTCTCTTCCTGTCCCTCGCACCCCCTGAAACCAGAAATGACATTACTGTATGCAGCTATACATGTAAATTAAACCAACAATAAATTTCTGATATTAGCAGTATAGTACATAGAAAATTCTAAATTCTTCTTGTAAAAGCCCCAGAGGCATCTTTATAATCTATAAAAACAAATATTCACTTAAAATTAAATCATGCCTATTAAATCATTGCTCCATTTTCATTATTCAGCTCACACACACAACAAAACTATACTGTTGATAAGGTAGCTGTTTCAGTGTAAAAGGACAAATGCCTTTTTGAGATATACCAGATACAAAAGGGGGAAAAGTTTAATAAGCTTGTCTGTTAAACATGGCTGAATTGAAAGTCTGTAAAATCTTCCTCTACAGCCTAAGGTTGTTTCCCCACTTCCTCATGCAAGTAATTCCCTAAATCTTAACTCTGAGGTCAACTGGGTGTCCTATTCATTTGCTGATGAAGTATTTCCCATGGCGTACTGCTGGCAATGAAGAGAATGTGCTGGGCTATGTCAAATCAGGCAGAGAGCATCCTTGAACCAAGTAAACAATTCTGTACCTGACATCAGAGGGAGGGAAGGAAGGAAATTATTTCAAGTTCACCTACAAGAAAATAAACACAAGAGGAGCATGCCACTTAGTGCTGCAGTTGAATGATTTTATTAATTCAAGAGGTCCAATTCACCTCTGGTGTATGCTGACAATGAGCTAATTCATTATGAATTGGCCCCAGGGGAAGTTTACTTAAATGAAAATTATAATGTGGAAGAAAAGTACACAGAGGAAATCCAGCATCTTCGGCATGCACTACTCACATAAGTTCTTGCTCCGTCTTATATGAATATACGGTACTTGCCCCCTGTTGCATGGCTCCTGCTTCACAACATATGGATCACCTCTGACAGCAAGTGACTTTACAGTAACAAGATTACATAGACCAAAGAGGGAAGACAGGACCACACACTGCCTCCTGCCACCTCACTATTAAAATGCTACTGCTAGATCCCCTCTCTATCAAAAGTTATGGTTTGATTTCAACCATCCCTCTGTGAGAAGAAGGACTCTTTCCATTGGTAGAAGGGCACTTTGGCATCCAATATTTTTCTACAGAACAAATTTCATATGGACTTTGCCTTGAACTCCACAGCAGCGAGGGGAGCCTCTTGTATGACAATACCAAGGTAGATATCGTCAAACAGTTCTGAACAGTCTTACTCAGGGGTTGGCAAACTACGGCCCATGAGTCGGATCTAGCCCAATTGCCCCCAGGATCCGGCCCGTGGATGGTCTGTGAATTGTGTGGATTCTGTTCGTTAATTTTGTTTTCATAAAAAAAAATTCTGTGCCATTTTGGGGGGGGGCATTTGCCCCTCCCACACACCGCAACGCCTCCTCCCTCCCTCCTCCTGGTTTCTTCCTGCCCTTCTCCCCGCCCTGCATAGAGGAGGAAGGGGGCTGCGCTGAGCTGGCTGAGTGCCATTTTGGGCAGCACCTCTCCGGAGCCAGCCAGCCCTATCGGGCAACTCGTCCCGCCGCCACTGTGGTTGGCAGAGCGCAGCACCTCTCCAGAGCCAGCCCGCCCTTGCGCCGGCAGCACCATAGGTAGGCAAGGGGAGGGGCTGGGGGAGAGAGGGAAGCCCCCTCCACCGTGCGAATGTGCATGCAGTCTGGCCTGCCACAAGGTCTGGGGGGGGTGAACTGGCCCCCTCCAAAAAAAGTTTGCTGACCCCAGGTCTTATTTGTAGCCCCTTTTTTGTTTTGTTTTGTTTTGTTATTACACTGGGTAGCTTGTTGGTTCATTATGTCTCCGAGAATAACCAAGAGGAATACCTAGATGGTTCTCTAAAATACCTATTTCCTTTTATGATGAGAAAGTTGGCTAAAAGGTGGGAAACAGACAATCCACTGTGCAGAACATTAACATTAACAGAACATTCTAACATCGCAGAGAGATCTCTTAGCTTGGCTTATTCTCACACAAGCATAGAACGAGATTCTTCAATAAGGCTAGGGAAGAACCCCACCACATGAAGGAAAATGAAGAAGTAAGACATAGGACTGATGCAAATGTTGAAGAGTCTTAATCACTTTAACAGGAGCCTAATAGTTTATGCTGCCTAATAACATTCAAGTGTCCACACTCATGCACACATGCGGGGCTCTGCTCAACTTTGGGGGGCCCAACACACACATGTGATGTTACATGGTGTGAGGAGGACCACGGGGAGGCCTGAAGGGCCCAATGCAGCCACAGGATGGCATGAGGGGGCCAGCTGTGGCTGCAGTTGGCCCTGTGAGACCTGCCACAGATGCAGGTAGGCCCAGTGGAGGCCTGCCGCAGATGCAGCAAGCGCCCGCTGGGGCCCACCTCAACTGTGGAATATTGAGGGGGCCTGGCCTCCTCCTTGAAAATTATGGGGGGCTCTCAGTCCCCTGGTCTCCCTAGATGACGCCCCTGCTCTCATGGTCCTGAAATAACACAGAATATTCCCCTGATGCTGCAGACCTAGTAAGGCACGTGGACCAGGCCGATATGTAAAATAGTGGTTTGTCTCAATATTGCTGGGCCTTTACCAAATCTCTTCACCAAATCTGCCACTGATACAACTGCAATTAACAGCCCATGACCGTTTAACTCTGTCCAGAATTATTTAAAAAAACCAAAATGACACTGAAGACATCAGAGAAGGCAACAAAAACAGCCAAATATATAGTTTATATTTCCCCCAAAGTATATTGATATAGTAAATGAAACTCAAAAGCTAAGCCTCAAAGTTTCCCAATTTTGCAGTTCAAAACGTGTGTTATCTATGAAGACTTTGAATCAATATCTTTTGGTCAGGAAAAAGCTCAGCAATATGCAAACGAAAACAGAGGCTCTCAATCTAGGCTAGTTCCTGAAAGTTAACACTACGTATGTGTATCTACTTCACACAGAAAAGAAATGAATATTGCAACCTAGTTTCCTTTGTAAACAAAATCCCAATATATATATATTGACTAGTTCCCCCACCTCAGCCCTACATGCAGGTTAAGTGTACAAAAAGTAACTGAGATATTATATATTTAAATACGTTCTGGTGTCTACTTTTTCCCTAGTTCAAATATATTTACGTTACAATAAAGGTGTAAAGCTGTTACTACCACACACAAAATTAAATGAGTAAATTGACAGCTGATGTTCATAATATATTACGTGGCAAACCCTGACCTTCTTAGCCATCACCTTTTAAAATGAGAAACAGATTTATCAGCCCACTTGCCCCTGTGTACCGTTGAATGTAACAAACTGGAAACCTGATCTTTGCCTTGGCCTCTCCAGATATGTCTGCAGTCACTATAAAGAATGGGCCTGTCATTATCTGAGTTCGGTTATCTCTTACTAGACTAGTCAACACCAGTCTGCTGCAGGGAGGAGGTGAAATATATGAAAAGGGATGGATGTTCCAAGGCATATTTTTAAACAGGAAGGGATTTCATTACATTTGTAATAAAAGTGGGATGCAGTGCATCTAACTGTAATGAAAATCTCCAAGAGTATCAAGTATGGTAGAAGTTAGGAAAGCCTATCTTTAAAACTCCTAAATTCCACAAAGTATCCGTTTTGTGACATATAAAGTTGTAATACTCAGACAAGTCTGTATTATGGAAAGGTATATGAAAATAAATATCAATTCATTGTTTTATTTCCCCCCCAGATCTGGGTGGAAAATGTTGGCAGGTGCTACTTAGTGCGGTTTACCTCAATCTCAGGTCATGATCCCAAATCGTTTTTACCTTCTCCCCAAAAACAGGATGTACCATAGAAAGAAAAGAATCACTAGTGCAATCACCACAAACAGTTGTCTTCCACATGTGTAAGTGGAACCCACTTACTTGGGTCCAGCATATCTTATAACCCAATACTTGGGTCCAGCATATCTTATATAACAAAGCTAGGACAAAAGTTATTCTGAAAATGTATGGTGATTTTGCAGTCTTTCTTTCTTGTTTTGAAATCTGTTTACTTTCTCAAGCTGACATCGAAAACCTCTTTTAAGAATAATGCGTGCACATATATCTATAGAGATACAGATAGATATCTAACAGAAGGTACTAAACTAAGAAAAAAGTTCATCTCACAAATCAGGTATTTGATTTAAAAATAAGGTACCTGAAATATATCTAAGCAACAAACAAAGTGTAAATTTACAAGAAACTAGGCAAAATCTATAAAAAGGCTATTTTTGGGGAGGGGGGCCAGAAAGGGATTAAATGACATTTAATAAATATCCAAGGCTTCATTTGATTATCTCTAATCTAATTATAAAAAGTTACTGCCTAGTTCCCTGAAAAACAAGGAGACCTTAGATGCTTAAGTAGAAAAAACAGAGGTTAGAGAAGCAAAAATAGTGCTGAGTTAAAAGTACTTGGAGGCTAGGAGCTTTGAACCTGCATTTAACTAGCCATTCCAACCTCGTGAGGCAGGCACTGCAGAAGTTTGGGCTTGCAGCTAACAGAGAATTCATTGTTTTCAAAAGGCAGTTAGAAAAATGCTGCTTTATATTTCCTCACACCACAGACCTTGTGCATAAGTCCAAGGAGGAGATGCAGTGCGAGGGTGTTCTATCCATCCATTCAGAAACCATTTTTCCGCTATAAACTACCCTCAAGCTCCCACTCCTGGCATGTAAACTGTGGCAAAGGATGTTATGGTGGTGTGCAATTTACAACTGGAAATTTCTGATTTATGTGGGATTGGGGGCATTTTTCTGCCCTCCCCGCTTTTTTTTTGCCCCTCTTACCTTGGGCAGAGCACTGCTCAAGGAGCAGTGCCAATGCTTTCCCTGAACTGAGCAGATAAACATGGCATTTTCTCTTTTTTTGGAAAGCGATGTTATTCCACACCTGCTCAAAATGTTTATACTGTAATTAACGTTTAATGCATACTTCAGACCAGATAAATATACACTGTGTTTACACACACACACACACACACACACACACACACACACACAATAATACCACTGTTATCTGGCTCTTGCCTCTGAAGTTCACATCTTCTGAACCTTTATCTCGAATATAATTAAATTACACACAGGCTTAAAAATTTTTTTTTAAATGACAACTCTACATTATATATATATTATTTTCAAAGTTTATTATGATGATGAGCCATGTATGTACACACAAAATGCGAAGGAGCAGTTAAACCAACAGATATATTTCATACGCAAGCTTAACAATCTTACTCTGGTGGTGCAGAGATAAGTCGAATTAGACAGTATTAGCTGCCATTATGGGTAATATCATGCACGAATAGGTAAATGCTATATAACAGAAGTAAAAACAACAGGAATAAAAAAAAGAGAAAAGCCAAAAAGTAAAGCTAAACATATTACATTTCCAGTAACAATATTACATCTATTCCTAAAAAAGGGGGAAACTAAAATTCACCTAGAGAAATATATGAATTACATCTTGTGCTCTATTATTCCAGAATAAAAAATATTCCAAGTTTTAATAAACTTACAATTTGTTTTCTTTAACCCTTACCATATTAGTTCCCTTAACCATGTATGGCATATCCCAGATTCTTATTAACTATTCAGGTATTGTCAGTGGAGTAAATTTATTTTTAATAAAATAAAATAAAATTATATAGCATCTTTCATTCATAATAAGAAGCTCGTGTACAAAAATGAACACACAGTCAAATTACAAAACAGCAGCCGCTAGATGAATGGCAGATAGTTCAATAAAAACCAAGTGCTATTGATGGCAAAAAGAGTCCTCAAAAATAAATGTTTTCAGAAAGCATCAAAATTGCATTAATGCATGTGCTTGTTTCAATTCAAGGAGAGGTGGTTTCATAGAAAGGTGTCAGTACACCTGAGCCAGGTGTTAACAGGGAAACAGATTTGGGTATCATGAGTCTATTGGTGATACTATGCAGTTTTTGTACCATGTGTAATACACATATAGTTCTGATTCTGTCGTTTTTGAGATCAGGAGTTGTGTTGCGAACACTCATGCATTTTAATAATATTTACATTTGAAAATAATCATTTTCAACAAAGTACATTCATTTCTATTAGTTTAAATTTAAACTAAGTTAAAAGTTTGACTAAAACAATGTCACAGTGCAAAGCAATGGTGGAGGACTGATGCTTATAAAAAATCAGCACTGATGGATGGTTGGAGGAGTGTCAACTAACTGAGGAGTTTGATAGCGACATTAACAGGGTCATCCCACTGTATTCCATGTGTGCACTGAGGGATAGCATCAAGAGAATCTGGCAATCCATTCAAAGAAACCAGTAAAGACCCATATATATTGACTCCGACAAAAGTTGCTGAGATAATAATTTCTGCAGAGGATTGGTAAAAATCTGCAGAACTCCTTTGCGGAGGAATTACTTGTTAAAACAAGAGCTGCACATTATTTGAACCACGAGGATTAATAAAACCCTTTCAATATGCCAGCTAAAATGAATAGTACCCAGGAACCTAAAGACAGATGTCCAAGATTTTTACAGAGAGTCTGAACTATAAAGTTTTTTTCCCTCTTTCAAAACATGAGAACCACCCCTTTCGTCATGCATTCTACAAGAAGAGCTATTTCCATGTGGAGAACAGGTCTGGTTTGGAAGTGCTCCTTCTCCGTGTTTTGCTACTGGTTGCTTAGATGGCAGCCTGATGCTCAGATGGTATCAGGAGGTGGCTGTGTCAAGGAGTGTCTCTGCTTATCTTGGGTTGGGGCACCAACTGCATTCGTTCCATCAGAAGGCAGACAGTGATATAAGTTTTAGTTATATTAAGATTGGGGTGTTGCAACATGCTCTTGGAGGAGTTTCCTTTAAGGCGGCTCCAGAAATTGCAGCTAGGGCAGATTGCGGAATGATAAATGTAATTGGTCATTTGAAACATGCAACATTTTTGTTGTTGTTTCCATCGCCCTGACTATTGTTTGCAGGCTCAACCAGAGTGCTGGTTAGTAGTTTTAAATCCCTAAGTAAGGGAGTAGGGGGAACTTTCAAGAACAAGGGGTGCTTTCAGTGGTAGGGGGGACACAGGCAAAAGTGGGTGGACCAGCAGATGTAACTCTTACATCTATAGGTTACATTCCAGCCATGCAGGTTTTTACAGAGACACACACACAGAAAAGCAAAATGCATTAGTACAGTTCACTGACTCATACTAGCCAAGCAGAATACTCAAGGAGGGTGTGGAGCAGGAATAGTGTGGTGGGTGGCCTGGGAAGAGTCTCAGGGGCCAGACAGATAGGGCTGAAGTTTCCTACCACTGCCCTAAATTGCTTGGAATCAGAATGCTCAAAGGATTCTCTTCCTGTACGAGCCTGCACAATCTCAGATATATACTGGAGAGATGCCTTTGCACATGTGGTACAGCCATGGGAGAGGGACCTCTATCCAGTTTTGCACAGACTGTTAAAATTCCCTGCACCATGAGAACCATCTGGCTGCCACCTTACTGTCTTTTTGCTGCCTTCTTTTGGCATCTTTTCAGGCAGGTATTTTTTATTGGGTTAGCTGCTGACTATATCTGGTGATTTTTTTGAATGGCATCTGTTGTCATGTCTGCCACCTGTCTTTTTGAATTGCTTCTTTTGAGTATGTGATCTTGTTTAGTTTGTTTGTTTGTTTCAATTTGTTTTTTAATTTTTTGGTAAGCGGCCTGGAGCACTATATTGCAAGAAAGTTGGTATGTAAATTCTCTCATCAATATAAACTATAAATAAGAAGTATGCAATCCTATGAACCTTTGTTTAAGAAAAGTGCCTTGTGGGATTAGATCGAGGTCGACCTAGCCTAGCATCCTCTGAAAGAATCCCAGCAACTGTGCAGGTCTAGCAGTAAAACAAGGGCAACTCTCTGCCTGCATCCATATATAGTATGGGCCAGAAAGACATAAAAAGATAAAGCACACAGAATAGAAATGGTAAGAATAGTGATGCTGAGGATTCCCCACAAATTAGAAAACAACGCTATTTATTTCCAAGTCAAACAACCATTTCCACGAGCAGTTTCTACTGAAGTCAAACAGAACTGGGTGAACTTAGAACAGCGTACAACGCCCACCTTCACTATACAAATAAATATATCTGTATAAATAAAAGCAAGCAAGGATCTATTGAGTTGTTCATCTTAACCCCAGGCATTCTTTTCTCTCTTCTGCGGCTTCATCCAACGGCCAAATGGCACTTGAATAAGTAGCACTGTAAACTTTAAATACAGAAAGTACTTGTCTGCACTAAAAGCTAAATTAAACAATCATTTAATTACTACATCCATTTAAATTGTAGTAAGCGATGCTGCAATCCAAAAGGTAAACCAACCCCCACCACACCCCAAATTAGCTTAAAACATTCCAGCTGGGAGCTATTTGTGACTTCCCTGCCTCATGTTAGGCTTTCTGACATTTTTATTGCCTGTTGTTCCAGTGATAATGTGCAAGCACAGAGATGTATTAAATTAGGAGGGGGAAAATGAGAGCACATATAAATCGAAGGACAACAAAACAGAAGCATATGTTGGGAGAAAATACATACACAGGGCGTTGCTACCACTAAGTTTGCCATCAACAGGAATTGGGAAGTGGTCAGGATAAATCAGATGAATATCCCATTCACTTGAGTATCATGTGAATGGGACCAACTATGGTCTGGTGCTATTGGAATGAGCACTCAAGGAGCCTCAAACTCATACTTACACCTCACACCACCCTTCCCTGGTTTGCAAACCAGGATCTAATCCTGGTTTGGCATTTTGTATGATCCAGGGAAAGAGAGAAAAAAATCACCATATATGGGATGAATGTATGAGGCTGAGGCACTTTGATCCACCAAACCATGGTTTTATATTACATCTGAACCACCCCAGTGTATATATTTTTGGCACCAAATATTTTAAGACCCCCAAATACTGTTTTCAGTTGCTGCAACCACCTGCTTTCACATCTTTAGAGTGCAAAGTTTTCTGCTTCACCCCCTCTTTTGTATCTCTTTTGCTATTGTAGGTCACTGCAGCTGACCTCCTATTAATACCAAGTAAAAGGACACAGTGGATTGAATCCAATTTACTCTAAATTGATCCACTGATATCAAGGAACATGACTGCCAATTTGAATAGGTCTGTAACTTCACTGGATATGATCCAGAGATGGTACAATAACTTTAAAGAAATCAATACTATCCTGTGTATAAAGAATAAATGTATAAAGAGTAAATATAAACATAAGCATATTTTTGAAATGGTTCCATGAACTTTAACCAGAACACCCTCATTGGTTCTAGCAGGTTTTCTCCCCTTACAGGTTGCTTTGCCAGGATTTTATTATTATCACAAATTTCTGACAATACTAGGGTCAAAAGGAGCACAATTCTGCTAGCTTTATGTGACAATATCCAAAACGGTCTCTATATATCACCGAAGCAGCTAACAAACTGGCTATTCACATTATTTATTAAGAGCCACACATGTGACAAATTATTTAACTCAATGACTCCTAATAAGTCAAAGAGCAAGCAATTAGCTAACGCAGTATGAGAGCTGTTTGTGACAATTTATAGATGCTCTCAAGCTGTCACAGCACTTCAAAGCACCATTGGGGAAAACCTTTTAATGAGTCACTTGAGATGACAACTATTACACAGCACACATGGTAGAGATGCATTTGGCAGCCTATTCAGTTACACAACTTTCCCCCCTCTTCAGCAGCTGTTTACATGTTTGCAACACAAGCTGCTGGTGATGATGAATGATGAAGCATAGCATCCCGAAAAGGGGGACGCGAAGTTCACCTGTGCATCACACGTTAGCATCTTTGACTGGAACCATCTAAAAGAATTAAAACCAAATACATGCATTCAAACAGTGGTTGAAATGGGGAAAACCTGAAATTCCATGACCTGTTGCCCTTGGCTTTGAATTGGACCCATTATTGAGACGGTAGGTTCAGCTGACTTTTTATCCTATTATCAAGGGATTCCTTTTCAGCCAACTTTGGTGTAACAGTCTCATGGTTGCTTCCCATGCCCTAGCTCCAGCTAGCATCCTGGTGAGTAGAGAACTGGGAGTGGTGGGTGGGAGATCAGATTTACACGTTTGCACTAAACTACACTGGTTGGGCATATTATACTTGTAAATGAAAAGCAGCTGTGGGAGGGTGAAAGACAGACAGACAGACAGACAGATAGACGGATAGATAGATAGATAGATAGATAGATGATAGATACTTTATTGTCATTGTACATAGTACAACGAAATTGAATGCCATCCCACATTTACAGCCACACATACATTTACACATTTACAGCCACACATACACATACATACCATCCATCACGACTCCCCAAGATCATATCATTTGGTTACAGCATTTAAAATAGTTATAGCTCTTGCATAAAACCTGTTTTTTAATCTATTCGTTCTTGATTTAATTGTTCTGTATCTCTTGCCCGAAGGCAACCGTGCAAACAGACTATATCCAGGATGAGATGAATCCTGTAAAATGTTGTTTGCTTTTTTGAGACAACGGGATCTGTATAGTTCGTCCAAAGATGGGAGAGGATGACCGATAATCTTGTGGTTATGACCTTCTGGAGCATTTTCCTATCAGTGACTGTGCAACTGGCAAACCAAGCACAGATACAGTATGTAAGAATGCTCTCTATGCTGCCTCGATAGAAGGACACCAGCAGTCTCTCACTCAGATTGTTCTTCTTTAAAAGTCTGAGGAAATAAATTCTCTGCTGGGCCTTCTTTACCAGAGCAATGGTATTAGCTCTCCAGGTCATACCCTGCTTGATGGTAACACCCAGAAACTTGAATACAGCCACCCTCTCCACCGGCTTCCCACCAACATACAAGGGCTGAATGTCCGGCTTTGGGTGTGTAGAACAAATGTAAAGGGAGAGGCTGCTGAACAACCCCCCCCACACACACTATTATTTTTCTCAACTTGTCCCCCAAGCTCCTTTCCCATCTATGGGATGGGTGGTTTTAGGGATAGATAGCAGTAGCCCCTCACCAGCCCATGACACACCTTCCTAAAACACAGCCCCATTTCAAGTAAGAAAGATCAATTCTGACTGCCAGCTACGCTCCTGTATCTTGAATAGAAACCTTGCCCTGTCTTCTTACTTGATATTCTTTATGTGTAGGTGGTTCACTGTTTCTAAACCAAATCCCTTGCTGTAACAGCATGCTAGAGTTGCTTCCAAACATCTTGAAAACAAGGACAGCGAAGCAATGGAAGCCCTAGCATCTTTCAAGAAGAAGGGTAAATAAAAGGTGTAGAAATTAAGAGCCATTTGCTGACAAGTAGTACCAGCCTGGTGATATTAAGCAGATGCAGGGAAATGTTGAAACAAGAGGGTGATGAGGAAGTACTTGTAAAGATAGAGATAATTATTGCTTACTCAATATGAAGAGAGAGAGAGAGGGAGAGGGAGAAGACTGTAGCTGGAACCTGTATCAGAAAACTTACTCAAAAAGCCATAAAAATAATTAACATTAAACCTCTGGCCTCAGGAGAGCACAAGTATGAATAGCATGGGACATTCAATCAATGGAAAGAACCAAAAAACCACAACACATTCTCCTTTTGATTCTTTACCTATGACTGCATTTTGCTAGTGATCTGTTCAAGCTATCTACCCAGGGTCGTCCCGTCCCCCTAATAGCTGAATAAATGCAGCAAAAAAGTATTTTTTATGCTGCACATAAAGTTATTAAAATGTGACAAATCAATGGCTACATGTTCACATTTCACAAATATTCACCTTGTATTGGTGAATGCAGGAAGCCTGAGGGTTGAAGCATCTACCTTGAAAAGATTTAGTAATAATCATTGCAAAGTATACCCTATTTGAACAGGACCATTTCAAGTTATGGTGGTGGGTGCTTCATTGTATTAAAATAAACCTCTGCGTTTAGAAAAAATTATTTTTGTAGCACACTCCCCCCCCCTCTCTCCAATCTCCTAGTTTTTTATGTGTGTAAAGTATTTAATTAGAAGAAACATGTGCACTTTAGCTAACAGTTTGTAACCGTGCAGTCTCGACTTATAGAAAATGATTATTCCGAATATGAAAACTGGTTCTAATCCTTCTTGGCACTAAATTAATTGCTATGTACGTGTCATAGCACATGTGTGTCTCCAATTCTGTAATAAACTTTGAAGCAGAATAGTCTTACTTGAGACATTTAACTTTTAAGACAGAGATTACCTGATTTATCATGTCACTACTGAACCATGTGACCATGAGTAAATCTACCCTGTAAAATATTTTATCATTTCTATCGTATATCGGTGAGTTAATTGTGTTGTAATTCTAGCTGTTGAAGAAATGTATAGCCTGAAGGGAAATTATCTATGGAAAAGCCAGGCTGGGGGAAGATAGTTAAGGTTTTAGCTCCCATTAGAAGCAGCTCACCATGAAAGAAAGAACAGCTGTTTTGGGTCAAGCCAATTGTCCATACAGTACAATATACTGTCTTCAACAATGACCACCAGATTCAGAAACCTCATAAGAATTCAACTGCAGTAGCTATTGCCAAGCATTAGGAGGGATGTTCCCAGCACCCTACCGAAGAACAAAATGTATGTTGATCATTATTCAGTTTGATCACCTTGAGTTATGTTTCATTTGAATGATTCATTGTTGTTGTTGTTTTTCTACATTATATACTGTTCTCTGAAAAAGATTTTTTCAAAAGGTGCTGGTCTCAAAGAACTTTTTCTGGACACATGGGGGCCTTCTTTTATATAGCTCATGTAGGTGTTGTTTTAAGTTAGTAAAATTGCTCTGGACATGCAGGGAGAGAGGACTGTTATTTATCATGGGTATACTACTGATAGGTTGCCACGCAAACCAAAAATATACATGTGTATCATAGCTGATTGTGTAACTGACAGCTAGTTTCACCAGCTTCAGGAACCACAAGCTGACAAAACACCCCAAAATTGAGCACAAATAATACAAACAATGGTAGTTCTTTAAAAAAGAAGCAATAGTTTGGATGCAGTCTGAGAAGGAGTCACTTCTCACCTATTGAAATGTACTGTATATACTCGAGTATAAGCCAACCCGAATATAAGCCGAGGCACCTAATTCTACCACAAAAAACTGGGAAAACTTATTGACTTGAGTATAAGCCCAGGGTGGGAAATGCGGAAAAGGTGGAGGAGGAGGAAGGAGCAACCCTCACTCGAGTATAAGCCGAGGGGGGGGGGGGAGTTTTCAGCATAAAGATGTGCTGAAAAAGTCGACTTATACACGAGTATATACGGTATATGTCGGTGAAGATTCCTGTGCTAATTTTAGCACTGTGCTAATTTTTCAGCTGCCCATTTAACGCAAATCCAGGCATGGGAATTGTTTTCATCTGCAATCATGATATGTGTATTGGAGAATTGAAACAACAATTTGGCCGAAGTGAAAAACAAGCTTGCTTTTTTAAAAATGAGTTAATCAAGGAGAAAAAACAACCCTAAATGAGCCGCCAACCGTTGGCTGAGATTTGGGATGTGTTTTTTGGAAGGGCAGAAAAAATATAGATTGGTTTTGCAGGTTGTTCCTCTTAGGCAGTGCTTTTTTTCTAAAAAAAAAAAATGTTTAGGGGTACTCTCAGTTTCTTACTCATATTGAAATACTGCCCCTCAATGAGGCCAAATCTAGATTCACAAAATGTTTAGGGGTATGCGTACCCCTGCGTACCCCCAGAAAAAAGCACTGCTCATAAAATAAAGGAGGAGTGGGAAGATTGGGATCTTATCTAGACACAGGACCTTCCTAAGAAATTTAATGCACAATTTTTGATTCCCAGAATGTATTTTTACCCTTAACTCATGAAACTAGTCTGAAATATTGCCAAAGAATAGGTTTGCATGCAAAGTCTTACTTAATACGAAAACTGCACAATGCCAGATAAATGAACAAGATATAATTTAGCTGGAACACTGAAGGTTTGAAATTGCCTGGTCTTAACAAAACGGGTTAGAGAAACAATATTGTGGATTTTGAAAAACCACATGCAAAAAGGCTTCGTATTGCTTTTTACAGTTGTGTGGCAGGAACAATATCGCAGCCTACTGACATAAATCCTGCCAGGTCAAACTGAAATCTAAGGATTCAGATTTCGTTGTATAATGAACAGCATCTGCTTTCATCTTGGACCCAGCAGGGATGAGGCAAGAGACATCATTCAAGATGTAACAAATGAATCAGCAACCAGCATGGCACAGTGAGCCTTCTAGTGGGAAAGATGGCGGGAAAGCATAAGTAAAATGTTTTAAACAAGAACATCTGCATGCGTAAGTGAATCTAACATGGGAGGTTTTTGTTTTGTTTTGTTTTTTGTTTTTAAAGCCATCAAGAATAAACTCTCTCTCTGTGTGCGTGTGGATAGATAGATATAAAGAATGACCTGTGTTTGGACATATAATAATTTAATATTCTACATCATGTGCAGGCAACAATTGCCTCAGTCCCCAGGTCTTACTTTTAAGCCTGTTGGTAGAATCCTCAATTTCAACTACGAACAAAAGTGGTTGTGGAGATGCAAATATTACAACTGGCTTGAAGAAGAAGAAGAAGAAGAAGAAGAAGAAGAAGAAGAAGAAGAGGAGTTTGGATTTGATATCCCGCTTTATCACTACCCGAAGGAGTCTCAAAGCGGCTAACATTCTTCTTTCCCTTCTTCCCCCACAACAAACACTCTGTGAGGTGAGTGAGGCTTCAAAGAAGTGTGACTAGCCCAAGGTCACCCAGCAGCTGCATGTGGAGGAGCGGAGACGCAAACCTAGTTCCCCAGATTACGAGTCTACTGCTCTTAACCACTACACCACACTGGCTCTATTGACTATTGACTGATTACATCACATTCTGCAAAACCTGAATAAAGTGGATTGGGTTTTATTATGATTGCTTTTGAGAGTTTATTTAAATTGTAGGAAACAAAACCTATCACTTATTGACAGAACAATGACCATTTAAAAACAAATCTGGAAAGTTGATTTGGAAATAAAAGTTTAACGGCGAGTGTTCTGGTTCCTGACTCAAGCCATGTCCTTTCCCCCAATGTATATACTGTATTTTACATGTATAAGACTATGTTTTTTTACCAAAAAAATAGGTTTAAAATTGGGGCTCATCTTATACACAGGTAGTGCTGAGGGGTGTTTTCTTAATTTGGAGTCCCCCAAAATAGGGGGCGTGTTATACATGAGGGGCATCTTATACACGAAAAAATATGGTATATACCAGGCATAGTCTCAAAAGATGTTTTGGGACTACAACTCCCATTATCCCTAGCTAACAGGACCAGTGGTCAGGGATGATGGGAATTGTAGTCCCAAAACATCTGGAGGACAGAGTTTGCCTATGCATATACATATACTTAAATTTAAAATAGTAGTTGCCTGTAGGTAACTTAAATCTGTAGCAATGGGAGCAACAAGGATCTGTTACCTATCCATTGCCTACCTGCTAATATTCATGCCAAAATTCATGCTAATAAGCCTACACATCACTTGATAGATCTGGAATCAACAGGCATACAGTAAATCTGAAGTGCCGCTTGAGAAACATGACTTTGTAGACTTAACTGATGTTACCTGTTTGTTTTGTATTGTTTTCAATGCATCTTCATTCATATTCCATCTCAACAAAAAATAAGCATAAATATTTGGGTAGAGCAGACAGGAACTCAACTGATTCTGAAAGAAAACATTTAACAGCAAAGAATCTGGAACATAATATGAAAGCGGATAAATACTAACTGACTCATATAGTCTTAAGGTGGCGAGGATTCCTAATGAACGTTTAAGGAAACTATGTTATTTAATGAAATATACCTAATTTTAACTATTATATAAAAGAGCAAATTCTAACCAACAATGGTAAGAAGCAGAAAAGGGCAAGAGCAGATGCTCTGCAAAAGAAAAGTGTGTCTGGAGCTTCTAGGATCTCACCGAACAGTCTCCTGCCGCTTTACTCACCTCGGTTTAATTAATCACAGGCCATTTTAATCAAGAACATAATGGCATTGAAACCCTGTCCAGTATTTATTTTTAGTACTAATATCAATGTGAACAAGAATGCAATGCAGTTCTCATGCAAAAGGTCACACTGTCTGGTTACTGTACTCAGAGATTAGACTTGAATGCCACAGTAGACGATGTAAACTTAATTGTGGCAGCCTAAAAAGATGTATTTTTTTAAATGGAGGGCTATCTGTATTACATCCCACTTTCCGCAACAAGTTCTTACAAGAAAACTACAACACATGATCACTTTCCTAACAATTACACTTGCCTTTGTTACTTGGGTCTACTTAATCGTATTGTTGTAAGCCATCTTGAGTTCTTTTTTAAAAATATGTAGGAAATACATTTTAAAAACAATAATTACCTGATCTACAAATAGAATTATTTGTATGATCTCTTAGATGATTTAAAAAAAACATTTTAATGAAATTATGTCTGTTTTTATTCAGACTATTTAGTTTATGTTGCAGCATATGATTTTAAGAAATCATTGAAGCATTGCTTGTGTAGGGAAGATATTGAAATGTATGTCAACGATAAACATTTGAAAATCATTTGTGCAAGGGAGGGCACAGTAGTAAAAGTGATGAAGATTACATTTATTTATACCCCAACTTTTTTTCCAAGTTGGCTTACAGATGAAACAGAAGCAGCTTTAAAATACAGGGGCGAGGGAAACAATAATTTAAAAGCAATTAAACATTAAGAGAATTAAAACAATATATATATTTTAAAGGTACATTAAAATATAAATAAGTACAATAAAAGACATCATAGCGCCAGCCCTTTCGTTACAAACAGTCAGCTCCAAAAAGCCAGTTAGAATAAGAAAGTCTTCACCTGCCAGCGTAAGGAAAACAAGGAGGGAACCCAACTAGTTTCTCTTGGGAGGAAGTTTCAAAGTCTGGGAGCAGCCACCAAGAAAAGAATGTCCTCTGCTGCGTCCCCAACAAGCCTGCCTCTGAGGGAAGTGGGATCAAAAGATCTCACTTGAAGACCTCAGAGTCTGGGCAGGTTCGTATGAGAAAGTGATTTCCAATTGTGCATGCTTTAAAGTAGTGGTGTGGAAGTTTCACACTGATGCTCTAATTAGGCCTGGCAGGTCTAATTTGGCTCGCCTAGTCAGTTCAGCCAAACTGCCCTATTCCTGATGCCATATATTTAAGGTTCTGAACAGGTACATTCTCTGAAAAATCAATGGTACTTGCTTGCACATAATCTGTGGTCAGACCGGTGGTCTTAATTTATGCCTCTATTATATGCATCACATGCCTGAAATTTGTATCCTCTGGTCCCCAAACACAGAGTAACTGGAATAGGAGGGACTGGCTGAGTGTTTTCAAAGCCTTTCAGAAGACAGGTGACATGTGCAGCGTTAGAGCAGAGAGGACAAAAACAGGTCTCTTAAGCTACGATCACAGAGCTACTGAGATGGAACGGACGCAGCGGGATTCTCCATATGTTAATTTTCACCACCCAAAGCGATAGTGTCCTACAACATGAAAATATGGAGGAATGTGAGATGTACACAGGCTGATGTACTTGTGACCCTCTAGGTCAGTGGTAGGCAACCTTGGGCCCGGGGGCCAGATGCGGCCCAATTGTCTTCTCAATCCAGCCCATGGACAGTCTGGGAATCAGCGTGTTTTTACATTAGTAAAATGTGTCCTTTTATTTAAAATGCATCTCTGGGTTATTTGTGGGGCCTGCCTGGTGTTTTTATATGAGTAGAATGTGTGCTTTTATTTAAAATACATCTCTGGGTTATTTGTGGGGCATAGGAATTCGTTCATATTTTTTTTCAAAATATAGTCCGGCCCACCACATGGTCTGAGGGACGGTGGACCGGCCCACGGCTGAAAAAGGTTGCTGACCCCTGCAAGTCTAGGTATTGTTTGTCAGCTCTGACCCCATCCTAACAGGTTTATTATTACTTATCAGTAAATGGGGTTGCACTTATCTAGCTGACTCGAGCACAGCTCTCTACACCGTCACTCAGTTAAAACTATGCTTCCCCTCAAGAGCAGATTCCCAAACAGTATAAAATATAGCCTTGGCTGAAACTGCTAGATCCTAAATGGAGCCCCTACCCCTCGAACGAACAGATGTCTGAGACACAGGAGTATTATTATTTGTTACCTGCGGCCAAGTGTGTGTGTGTGTGTGTGTGTGTGTATATATATATATATATATATATATATATATATATATATATGGACATTTGAGGCCTAGACCTATTTGATTAGACATGCATATTCACCATCCAGGTGCATTTTGCCTTTTTGCTGTTGCTCCTAGACAAAACCAGGCTTTTTTTTTTTTGCCTCTGATCTTCCTTGCCAGTTCTCGTTCAGCTGCCTATACGGAGTTTCACACAACATTCCTTGTTTATATCAACAGTGCACTTAAGCTCAGGGCAAGATGACTAGTCCCTCAGAGGGTGGCAAAAGTACAAAGCTAAGTACTGATCTGCAATTTCTGGTAATTGTGCTGCTGGCCATCCAGAGTTATGGATGGGAAGAACATAAAAACAACCCTCTCCAAGAATAGGTAAAATAAAGAATCCTTCCACCGCTCCCCCATGGCAAAAAAATTAAAACTTGTGCTCCAATTTGCGAAAATGCCCCATTTCCAAAAACGAGGCAGCAAAAAGGCTCTACCATGCTGAAATCATTTCCAGTGCTCAACTGAGAAACTTGAGGCAGCTGGGAAATCTTACAGCTAGATGAACAGCAGCTTGCAATAAAAGACAGTGTAAATAAGGTATATTGAAGCTAAATTGGATTCGTGTGAAGAACCGTTTATTTTGAAGGGGGTGTAAGTGGATGAATTAACGAAGAGAAATTAACTTAACTCAGTTAAGTTTAAAAAAAAAATACAGAAAAATGCCTGACATGCTATGAACCTTTTAACAAAGCAGAAATCTTTGGGCTACCAGAACGTGTTAAGCTCAGTGCCATGCCATGCCATGCCCTGCCATGCCCAAAAGATGAAAATTAGGAAGGGTGGCTTCTAGGAAGGCTGGTAAGAAATTTAACGCCAATCTGAAGAACTTTTGTTTCTCTGAAATGAACTCAGCCAATCTCAAGTAGTAGCACGAAGAAATATGTGTTAACCCAATAACAGAGAACATGCTGGTGAATATATTTAATCAGCAGATTCTTAAAGAAAAAAATAAGCATTCCTATTATCATTTCTTCCAAGATCTTGTTTATTGAAACAAAAACACCTACATTTATCATAGTTTGAAAGACAGCAAAGCATTATTTGCCATAATAGGTTAATTTTGAAAGTAACATTTTAACACATGTTCCATTTCCGTATCTCTGAAACTCCTGTGCCCTAAGGGAAAGTTCAATTTAACTTATGCTGGACACTTGGGCCAGGTCTTAAAACCACCCTGTCATGATAGAAAACACAGTGTTCCTTCCTCGCTGACAGAGCTCCAATCCTCTCATCCTCCTAGCTGAAATAATTGCCCTGAGGAAAACAACTTTCCATGTCAATTTCCTAAAAAGGGGTTAAGTGTATATGCTCAGAGGGATGGGCCATGATGGCCCTAAGGAAATGTATGGATTGCAAGAGGAGACAACAGAGAGGCTCTCCAGGGAAAGGAAGTAGAAGCCACGGGAGTAGCCTGGCATGAAATCTCACCCAAGGCACTGACTTTAAAAACAGAACCATGGAGCCTTGAAAATGGTCCAGATCCACAAGCAAAAACGCTAGCACCAGTATAATATATAATATAAGGGACGCAGGTGGTGGCGCTGTGGTCTAAACCACAGAGCCTAGGGCAGTGATGGCTAACCTTGACACTCCAGATGTTTTGGGACTACAACTCCCATCATCCCTGACCACTGATCCTGTTAGCTAGGGATGATGGGAGTTGTAGTTCCAAAACATCTGGGGTGTCAAGGTTAGCCATCACTGGCCTAGGGCTTGCCATTCAGAAGGTCGGTGGTTCGAATCCCTGCGACGGGGTGAGCTCCAGTTGCTCGGTCCCTGCTCCTGCCAACCTACCAGTTCGAAAGGATGTCAAAGTGCAAGTAGATAAATAGGTACCGCTCAGGCGGGAAGGTAAACGGCGTTTGCGTGTGCTGCCCTGGTTTCTGGGTCATGTGGCTAGCATGACTAAATTGCTACCGGCGCACAGAGGACCGTGACGAGTGCCAGAGCGCACGGAAATGCCATTTACCTTACCGCTGGCATGCCTCGAACTGCCAGGTTAGCAGGAGCTGGGACAGAGCAACGGGAGCTCACCCCGTCATGGGGATTCGAACCGCTGACCTTCTGATCAGCAAGCCCAAGAGACTCAGTGGTTTAGACCACAGTGCCACCCGCATCCCCTAAGACAACCTTTCTCAACCTTGGGTCCCAGATGTTTTTGGCCTACAACTCCCATCATTCCTAGGTAGCAGGACCAGTGGTCAGGGATGATGGGAGTTGTAGGCCAAAAACATCTGGGAACCCAAGGTTGAGAAAGGCTGCCTAAGACTAGGCTGAAACGACTTCCTCCCACAGCAGTTTGTGGGAGTCAGTGATTATGGAAGAAAATAAAGAGGCCATAATTGGATGAACTACTGAGGTGGAGACAAAACCTGCCTTCAGCCTCTTCCGAATATACTAGTTTAAGTTTCCAGTTCTATGAAGAAAAATCACTGTGGGTGACAAATGTAAATAAGCAAATAGCCAATATCTACCTTTCCCCTTTCAAGAAGCAAATGTTCAGCCAGTAGAAGTGGACGGGAATCTCATCCACACATGGAGACAGAGTCCACATGGCCTTCATCTGATCACAGTTTAGAGAAATAATGCTGTTTCCCATACTTTAGTACTCATCAAAACTGCCTAGATCATTTGTCTTTTGTTTTGTCCGTCTGAAATCTTAATAAAATGCTTCTAGATTAGAAACTTGAGCATTTCTGCCTGGTGCCCAAGGGGATCATAGCTAGTTGTCTTGATCAGGAAGGATGGTGTCTGGGAAGGGAGGACCTCCAACAGAGGAGAGAGGACAAATAGAAAAGGGGAGTGGGGAAGAGGAAGTACTTTAAAAAGAACCAGAGATGCTGCAGACCACCCAGGAGAAAAGGAAAATATTACCAATAAAAAAAGTCTTTTGAGTATGTACAGTGGCTAGTTGTCCAGTTTTAACTTTTCAAATGTTTCACATCTTTTTCCTTCCCGTGCACATGTAGAGCTTAATTCACTTTCAGAACAAATTGCCCGAAAAAGCTTTTTCAGTTAGAGCTGGTTTACATATTTAATACGTATCAGCAAGGAGCTTTCCTAAACTTACAAACTAAACTATGCAACAATTAACTGAAAATTGTTATGAGATTTCTAGAGTTACATGGTGCTTAAACCAAATTCTGTTAGGGGCAAACTGAAAATGGCATGTCAGTAAAAAGCAAATGACGGCGCCATAACAATATAACAAAATATTTTTACTATATTGGAGCTAATCATTCTTGCTAAGTTACAGAACACAGAATTATCCAACGTCTGATGCTGTACCATCCATAAAATATAGGATTTTCTTCCATAAGTGCAAAACGCCAGATATCTGAAAGTGACAAATGTTAGTTGTAATGATACACAAGTTCGAGACTCTACAACAAAGTGTTGCTGCATGGACTTCTGATTAGGGTTCCAACCACTCCATTCTATTCCATTCACCCTCTCCTATCAGCCAGTCAGCATTCCATGCCCACTAATCATGTTCAGTCCTTGTTGTGGTGTTTGGGTTGTTTTTTTTTTTGGTATGGAAGGGGGTAAGGGGTGAATATACTTGTTTCTAATCCCAATAAATGTTGGTGGTCTTATCTGCCATGTTGCATCCTGATTTGATCCGATGGGCCAGAGTCAATGCCTCCAAAGAGCCATTCTGCTACCCCTGCACAAATGTTTAAGACCATCTCCATTTAAAGTGTACTGTTGCAAGGAGGGACAGAAATAATAAGGCGTCTATGATAATCTGTCCTTAAAACAAACCATTTATGTCAGGCTAGAAAGGCTAGCCATACATCAACCCTGAATGTCAGATGAAAACTCTCAATTCACTCATATTCTTGATCATGTTAACAAAGATATCAGCACCTGGGAACATTTGGGATGCCACATTTCGCTATTACTCCACAGAGAATTTAGGGCAAGTGCTCCCTACCACGAAATTACTCCATGACGTTCTGTTTTGATTAACTTCTTATATTACACACTTTTATAATATTCCCTGTAAATTTTAGAAACCTAGAACAGAACATTGTCTCAAAACAGATACTCAAGAGTCAGAATTGCAGTCTAACATGTTATATCAGATTATAAGTAGGGCAAATTACATTAAAAATTACTTTTAAATGCTGGTTTTGTTAATGTGCTTAATAAACCCACCAACTACAAATGTTGGTTACACAGTAGTCAAGCTGCTTGGTGTTACAGCAATATTTATTTAGAATTGAAAATCAACATTATTTGGGATGCTTGCACTGAAAGACTATATATATATATATATAAATAAATACGTTTCAACAGCCTATTGTATCAGTCTGAGAAATCTCCAACTGAATTATTGTAATCCCAATTATGTTTAGAAATTTAATGCAAAACAGGCACTAAGCACACATCACTAAGGCAAAGGTTCCCCCCCCAACCATGAAAGTGCAGAAGTTTATTCATTATGTCAGCTTTTTCCTCCCCCTTGATTAATGTAACTCCTAACAATCATGTTTGCTTCTGCTGCTGTTTCTGTTTCAGTTTCTCTCTCTCATACACACACACTTTTTCCAGTAGAGCTGAAACATAGAGCTTGTCTTGTTTTCCACCCAGCTAGATACTGTAAAAATCTGATAACGTACTTGATTCTGTTGCTTGCCTCCCTCCCCACCTCCCTCCCAGTCTTATCCTCCTCCCATATACTTGGGTGGGCAGATCCATGGGAAGCTTTGCTTTTTAGTATGGCTACCACAAAGCATTTTGCTACTCTCCTGGAGCACATCTGGGCTTTATATCAGCCCTTTAATTAATCCTCAGTGAAAGCCAAGCTATGACATTTTGACTGGGCAGGCTCCAGTTTTGGACAGGTCTTGATTTATTGCGACTGAGTCTCAACCAACTTTGATTTATTTCAGCTTTGGGGAGAAGGGCAAGCGCTGAACAGAAAAGGCACTGTTGGATGCAGATCACATGGTGCAAAGAGAGGACCTCCGAACTCCTGCGGCCCAAATGACAAACTGCTCAGACAATTGCAATAAAAGGGCAACGCAGCTCACGAAAAGAAACTCAGAACACGAATTAGTAAAAGAATCCAAGATAACGATACAGTATTAAAACAATGCCTTTAGTAAAGTTCAAGCTGTTTGCCAGAAGTGCCAATGAAGGAAGTCCATGTCTTATCTCTGAGAAAACAATAAATCCCCAACCACTCATTTGAGTTAATCGTAGCGATCATCTGGATTCAGCAAAATGCTCTCCCCAATGAGTTACTTTCATTAGAGAGGATGTTCCATTGTCCGCCAATCCAGAGTAGATGTCTGTCCTTTTATATCAGGTCTTCCTACATCCCAATCAAATTACCTTTTGATGATTAAGCAAATAAGCAAAGTGACAATTATTCTGTGTAGAAAGAATAGTGCAACGAAAGCTTAAACGGGGGCTTTTTTTTTAAAGTCTTTTGTCATTTTTAAAAAACAACAACAACTAAACTACTACTTTCAAGTATATGTTTAATTGTGACAAGCTTCACTGATAATCTGAAACCAATACTAACCAACAATAAACCACATAAGGACATACAAAGAGCCCTAACCCAGTCCAGCATCCTGTTCTCACAGTGGCCAACCCACTGTGACCATGGAAAACCCACAAAAAAGACATGAGCACAACAGCACTCTCCCACTCATCTTCTCCAGCAACTGGCATTCAGAAGCCCATCACCTCCAACAGTGGAAGTAGAACACAGCCATCATGGCAGGTAGCCAAAGAGAGCCTCATCCTCATCCATGAATCTGTCTAATGCTCTTTCAAAGCCATCTAAGTTAGTGGCCTTTATTACATCATGTGCTACTGAATTCCAGAGTTTATGTGCTTTTGTTCATCCTGAATCTTACTAACTTCCAGCTTCACTAGATGTATTTTGAGAGACGGGAGAAATACTTATTTCTATCTACTTTCTGCAAGCCATGTGTAATTGTATACACCTTTATCATTTCACACCTTACTTGCCCCCTTTTTTTAAACTAAAAAGCCCCCAAAGTTTTAACCTTCCTTTCCTCACAGGGAAACTGCTTCATCCCGTTGATCTCTGTGGCTATCCTTTTCTAAACCGTTCCCCACTCTAAAATTTTCTTTTTTTGGGGGGGGGGGGTAATCAGGACCTTCCAATATGCCACCCCCTTCATAATTTATTAGAAATAAGGTTTCTGTGCATACATGCACACACTTTAGCAGGAAAGGGGAACTGCTGAATTTGTTCCCACTATTTAATGTGCTTAAATAGCCAGGTTGGCGTAGTGGTTAAGAGCGGTAGACTCGTAATCTGGGGAACCGGGTTCGCATCTCCGCTCCTCCACATGCAGCTGCTGGGTGACCTTGGGCTAGTCACACTTCTTTGAAGTCTCTCAGCCCCACTCACCTCACAGAGTGTTTGTTGTGGGGGAGGAAGGGAAAGGAGAATGTTAGCCGCTTGGAGATTCCTTCGAGTAGTGATAAAGTGGGATATCAAATCCAAACTCCTTCTTTCTTTAACTGGATATTAAGTTATTATTTCCTACTCCTTAGGGGTATGTATGCATGCACATGGAGTCAGAAGATGAAGGCAGTTGTGAGTGCTGAGTTTTGCTCCCAAGCGTTCTGTCCCAACACGTGTACAGCAATGCATGCAATACAACAACTCCAAAAGACTCCGGAAGGCGTTAACAGTTATTTATTTATCATGCTTGTAGACCACTTTTGTAAAAGGAAGAAAAAGAAGAAGAAAACCTCAAAGCAGGACAAGATGGACAGAGGCAAATCATGGGAAAATGTGAATTGTATTAAGTGAAATATATCAGCAGGTAGATTTTTTTTTTAATGTAACACATGTTTTGTGTATGATGTTCATCTTCTACAATATATGAGAGATGAGAGGGATGAGAGAGTGGAGAAAAACACTGAAGTAGTAAGAACAACCATGCGGTAATATTGCCTGACAGCCATAAAATTTCACCGCATACTTATCCTGGTAACCAGAGCTGCCAGTCCCCTGAGATAAATTTAAAGCCTGCCAAAGAAGACCAGTTGGAAAGTTCAGCTGCTCTATCTGTGGATCATTAACATTATTTGTTAGGTCAAGCCACATCCCAGAACACCTATAGCTGAAAATTGAAGCATTTGTTCTAAACTAGAAGTGGCATATTAAGTATACCCTGCAGATTTGGGGAATGTTCTGACACAGAAGAAGAATCACAGTTGTTTAATATACAACTGTGGAGAACGGTCATTTTGTTGATAGATCCTCTTTGTAGTAACGTCTAAAATATAAGCATCCTATTAAAGTATGTATTCCCTCTATGAAACTCACCGAGTCTTTTGGGACAATTAAGAATGTGTGCTCAGATGCATGCCTAAAAGAGTAACTTATGCAAACTATTTCTACCAGAATATGGATGCAGATGAACATTCAAATGAGCATCCTACTGAAAGGAAGTGTTGATAGAAGATGTCCACAACTGGAAAAGCGATAAGATGCACATTTGGATGCACAGAAGATGAACATTATTCCAGTGTCATCATGTAATATAATGATGGAAAGTTGCTGACACATTTGACTCTCTTTAGCTGAATCAGGTCACTAGGTTTTAAGTGGAGGAGACATTGTACACCATTTCATTGACTACTAACAAATTGCACCTAAAAACTAATGAACTTTATTATGCTATAAGCTATTGTAGACGGGAGCTCATTTCAGTTTCATGATTTTGTTGTTTCTGCTGCAACTGTCTCGGACAACTAGCCCTATTTAAACAGATACAATAGGCTGGGCCACCACAGGGTTTTAAGGGGGGGGGGAGATGGCAAGAACAACATCATCTCAAAACTCTGATTTAGTTTTATATCACCTGCTATTTCACAGGTTCACTGAATTTAAAAGAAAAAGCAACAAAACACACACATGGTTTTCAGCCATAACTTTAACAATAAATTTGGTACACTATATAATATTGTTCTAGAAAACTCTGCTTTGGACAGGAGAAGAAATAAGCTGCTTGTTATTTGACACATTTTAAAGATAATGCATTATTGTTAATAACGAAATAAAAGGTTAGTGTCCAAACTATGACAATAATAATTATTTTCTCAATTGGGAAACCTTACACATGAAAGAAATCCTTGCTCTTACTTTTCAATCATTTCAACAGAGTTCTGAGACCACCAGTGTTAGAAGACCACTTGGAAAACCATGGGAATAGCCTTGATAATAACACACATACAGTTATTGACGCACAGGAAACAAAACCAGATGGCTCTGCTGAAGAAAGCATTTATATTTTTTTTTTGCTTTGTAACTCAACAAATATAACAATCTTTTCTAAAGACGCAGAAACACTGAAATAGATCTGCATAAACAGAGATAGGCTTGGTTTTGTTTTAAATTCCATTATTCACATCTGGGAGAGTAACTGCAGAAAAGCAACATGGTACAGTAGCTATGAAACAGATGAGCATAATTTTCCTGAAGAAAAGGAGGCTATTAACAACACTTACTTGTAGACACAACTGTGGTGCTTTGTAAATGAATACCATATGATTTACGTTAGACGGAGCTTCTACACATTATCATTAAAACCACTTTCTTGCCTCAATTATGTACTTTCAAATACAGAACCTATTCATGTCTGAAATAACTATGGCCTACATTCTTCTTCTTTTCCTTTCTTATTGCCAATCACTCACACTTATCCCACATACAAGAGAGTGGCTCCTATAAGCAGTGCATAATTTTTCCTTTATGTTCTGATGAAAAAAAAGCTGAACCCTTGCCCCGCAAATCTTTTTCTTTGCCTCACAAGAAATAACCTTTCCTTTTTTCTCAGGTGGCACAGAGCCAGAAGTCGCATATATGACTATGAATCATAGAACTGCATTCCGCCATGAAAGAAGTGCTGGTGGCGGCAGGGGCCATGACTCAAATATTGCATTGGGATTTTTGTTTGCTAAAATGTTGCTGGCACTTAAAACCGGGAAGCTTCTTTTCTGCATGCAGTGCCTCACCTGATTGGATCCCTACCTTCCTGCATTAGTATCAAACCAGACCATTTCCTTTCCTTTCCTGTCTGCCCTGTCCCTGCATCCATCAGACAGATTCCCCGATTCTGATGTGGCCAATGAACTGCCCTTTAGACTGTCCTTCCTGCATGGCACTTTGACCCTTTGCCTAACAGCTGTACGTTATCGCTGAGACTGTCGGACCCTGATCATGCAGATAGAGTCTGGGGGTAGGGAAAGCACAATAGCAGCTTCTATGACATCACATGCAGGAGTAAAATTCATGGATGTGATTAGGAAGCCCACTTATGAATTAAAACGGCTCTCTTTTGTCCGTTTTAAAATAAAACAAAGAAAAACGGGATTGAAGGAAATAACACTTTACAGGCAACAATATTGACTCGTTTCCAGATTAACGTGACCAGAACTCCAGTCCCATAACAGGGATTTCCCAACCCTTCCTCCTCATTGTAGCTGCTACAACCACCAAAAGTCACTTCACAAGTCCAGGAGCCCTTGAGTAATGCGGATTCTGATGTATGGGGAAATTGATGAAAACAGAGGCAGGGAGTCATGTATGTTCAGAGAACTTCCATTTGCACAAGGTTTCTGAGCATGTCTGCTTGCTATTGCAGCTCTCCGAGTCACACACCACGTCGCTAAGAACATAAGAAAAGCCTGCTGGATCAGGCTAATGGCCTATCTAGTTCAGCATACTGTTCTCACAGTGGCCAACCAGATGCCCCTGAGAACCTCAGAAGCAGGACCTGAGTGCAACAATACTCTCTCCGCTTGTGATCCCCAGCAGCTCATATTCAGAGGCATACTGCCTACCTCTGACAGTGATGGAAGAAACAGCCATTGTGGCTAGTAGCCACTGATAGCATTATCCTCTATCTAATTCATCTAATCCTTTTTAAAACCATCCAAGTTGGTGGCCATCACTACCGGTACCTTTCATGGCAGCAAATTCCATAGTTTGCGTGCTGTGTGACAAAGTACTTTTGTCTGCCCTAAATCGTCCCACGTTCAGCTTCAATAGATGTCCCCAAGTTATAACTGAGGGAGAAAAACTCCCTCTTTACACCATGCATAATTTTATAAACATCAAGTCATCTCTTACTTTTTCTTTAAACTGAAAAGGCCCAAATGTTGTACCTGACCTCGTAAGGGGAGTTGCTCCATCCCTTTCGTAATTTTTGTTGCTCTTTTCCAGCTCAACAATATGCTTCTTGAGAGGAGGCAACTAGAATTGTACACAGTACTCAAAGTGTGGTCGCATCGTAGATTTGTGTAATGGCATTATCATATAGGCAGTTCTTTTTTTTTCACTTTCAATACCTTTTCTAGCGATACCTAGACATTGAATTCACCTTTCCCCTCACCTGCTGCACATTGGACCGACATCTTCATTGAGCTACTCACTTACCACCCCCAAGATCTCTTCTCAGTGTCAGTTCAGCCCCCATGACAATATAAGTGAAATTAAGATTATTATTATTTTTTGCTCCTATGTGTATTCTGGAGAGTCTCCACCTCTCAGGAGTAGAGTGGCTTTTCAGGGGGTGCAGGGGACTGAAATGGGTAGGAGCAAACGTTGAAACTCCATCATATAAGTAGAGTTCTGCTTCTGCTATTCTAGATCCAAGCCCATAGCTAAGAACGGGGACCGAATGAGACTGTAGAAATGTTCAAGGTCCACGTTGCTTCGCTCTTCACAAAAATGGCAGTCTATGACCACATAAGCCAAAAACATGTAAATAGCTTGACATTTGGTATTATGTGAACCAATCCTAATGTTTTTCCCACACCAACTTTTTAATAAGACTGCATATTTGAAAACTATCTCATTACAACCAGAAATAAACATGTCCTCAAATTCCATCCATTCATGATTTCTGGCATTATTTGTATATTTAGTTGTTGAGAAATAAAAAGTTGGTAACGGATTGATACGTACGTTCTCACTGCTCCAAGTTAAATGTTTGTGGGAATCTATATTAATTTGAAATAGGGCTCTCCTGGGGGTATGGAAGGATTTTTGTAACATGTCTTGCTATTTTTTCTTTACATTGTGTAGGAATGAATCATTGACTGCTAAGTGCTTACTGTTGCACTAGTATTAGAACGTATCTAACAGATGGTTTATTGTACTGTCCTTTACCAAATAAAAAGGAATAAATCATATTCACAGAACAAAACAAGACACAGAAGATTCATATATCAGCACTGCTGATACATTACTTATCCCCCCATCCCCACCCACAGTGGTACTGACTGCCATCCAAAATATAATCCAAACACACTTACATGCAGCCATGATGTAACCTGCTTGGATCATGTGTAACATCAAAACATTATTATAAGTTGCTTTTAATAGGCAGATTCCGAGATCAATATTACTCACGCAGATGATCATGCAAATATTTAAGTCATCATTGTTTCTAACAGCACCACTTTACCTAAGCATTAAAGCTTGCTTTCAACCCAAAGTACTGTTAGCTTGAAAAATATTGCACCACTGAAAGGTGAAAAATAATACAGTATATGTTTGACAGAGTTACCATGGAAAGTCAAAATCACTGTTGTGCATCAACAAGATATAAATGTAGAAGGGGTTCTGAAAGGCATTCAGTACTAGTAAAAATATTCTAGGAAGCTTCTAAAATGCTCACAAAAATATCTATATTTGCTGCACTCTCCAGTAACTATACAGCAGTGCTAAATCTTGAAGTTTCGCTTTCCAGTCCATTAAATCCTGGAACAGTTGTTTATTTCTGTTTTAAAGTTTCATAGTCCGGAATCGAATGCATTTTGCAAATTCAGTGTCTCCAGGAATTAACAAGGGACCTATTATGCAGGAGTTAATCTCTGGGGAATGAGATATCCAAGATGACCTCTATCACAGTTATGAATTGCTTCAGAACAATTTTGGGATGGCTTCAAATCATGTGAAAGATCTGGAATGTTACTTACATCACCAACATGTGTTATTGGTGGAGACCCCAGCTGAGCGCGTTCTATTTGGTGGCCAGCACATTTGGAAACTCACTGGTATTGCTAAATAAACTCCACTCTTATTTCCAGTGCAACTAATATTTGCAGAAGAAGTTGGGCCAGTATTCACACACACAGAGAAAACTTTAGGTTGAAAAAACGCCCCAGTAAATTCTGCATTACCAGGTAGGTTTAGACAGAAGGGTGAGGCAATAGAGTGCAATAGAGAGGCTCAGCCTTAAATCTATGCATATTTTCTTGCAATTGTTTATTGAATCACACTTGTTATGTTTAATCCATATCATTTATGTTTTAAATGAAGTATTTCTGCTGGGTAGTTTTCAAAATTCCACTTGAAACGGAAAGGTAAGGGCAATTTCACACTGCTACATTTATTGATGTGATCATATGGTATGTGAATGCCAACCACAAGGAATAGGTTCTACATGTGGCACAATTTTTCCCCCAGTAGCCATAATTAAAGATACTGTGGTTGCCTCCCTCTTTGTGCAGTCTGTCACACTAGGCTTTCTCCATGTGGTCATACAACCGTGTGGTGGAAATAGAGATTTTCAAGAGAAACAGGAATCAATTCTGACATTTATCGTAGTTACGGTAGCAACTGTATGATTCTCTCTCCCCCAAAAAGTCATATTTGTGAAGAACATTGTTTATAAATGTTTGTACAAGTTACATAACGGTAACTGCACTATTTCCTAAACTAACCTTTGCAACAATTATATTCAAATGAGAGAACCCAAATGGCCTTCTGGAATTAAGATGGGAATTGTTTTGTCTCATCACTGCAAGAGGCCATCAAGGAATAGCAGGATTTTGAAAGCTTTCAGCGCAATTGAAATATATAATCTGAATACTTAATATGACCACAGAAAGAACGTTTTGGAGGTGAACGGAGAGATACTTCATGAATACTAGCTTCCAGCCCCCTTTCAGAAGAATTTAGCAAAGAATGTAAACCTGAAAATCTTTTTTTAATATGTGCAAGGTAGTCTTCTGCGTTACTTCTCTAGATAAGCTGAGAGAAATGTATGATTAGAGGTATATCTCTGTGTGATGTACATTTTCTCTGAAGCTGTTCCAATAAAACACACAAAAGCAGTACTTTAAAGGAGACTTTTCACCAACAGCATACCTCAACGTAGTCCTTGGCGTGACCCCAGTCTCTCTTGGCGTCCAGATTGCCCAAACTGAAACATTCCAGTTGCCCCAGGTGGATCTTAGCAACGGAACGGCTAATTTTTCGAGTTACAAAGTTAGCCCCTAAAATAAAGAGAAAGATAGCATAACGGGATTAGAAACTGTCTGGTAACTGTCTGATAGCTGATCCCAAGAAATACAGTTTATGATAATTTCTTTCAGCCTTCTCCCTCCTCCTTGTATCAATCACCTAAATTCTGTCATCATTTATCATTTCTGAAAGCCAAGGAGTGCCAACATACATGTCACATTAGCTATAGTCTCTCATCAAATAACTTTCTTTGAAACTCTAAGCATCCCTAATCTGAAGCTTCAGTATTAAATCTGGCACAGGGCCAAGAAAAGCAAATTCAAATACAGACTTCTGAAAATAAGAAAATAAAAACAAGATTGCAACCCAAACATTAAAGGCTTGGGCCTTTCCAAAAGTTGGGGTAAAATAGAAATTTGCATGCTAAAACGTTTAGCAAGAGAAATGAGATCTCAGTCACCTGTAACTTGTTATCTGAGTGGTCATTTGTGGAGTAGCAAGTGTGAAAATGCAGAACCCTTTAGAGCAGGCATGGCCAAACTTGGCCCTCCAGATGTTTTGGGACTACAACGCCCATCATCCCTAGCTAGCAGGACCAGTGGTCAGGGATGATGGGAATTGTAGTCTCAAAACATCTGGAGGGCCAAGTTTGGCCATGCCTGCTTTAGCGCTCTCAAGAGGGCAAGAATGAGATACCTCTGCCCTTCATTCATTTGAAGATTAAGCAGACCCAGATAAAGATGCATGTACTGAACAGTCTAGAGTCCACTGAAATTAAGATTATAGAAGTGCTCAGTCCTAAGAATCAGCCCATTATGATGATAATTAACTATGTGAAACTACGTAAACACATCTGAAGTCTAGGAGCCACAAAACAACTCCAAGGAAGAGGACGTATGCCTCCTAGAACAGGGATTCCAAGCCGTGGTACCACAAACCCAGGCTGGATCTAGACATGTCAAAGAAGAGTTTCACTTAAACGCGTTGCAAACTTTGTGTGAGAAATCGGGTTAGCAAAAACGGAACTCCACAGCGCCATCTGGTGCCACAGGGTTAGAATGCATAAACAATGCATATAAAGCAGTTTTTCTTCACCAATCTAGCTGAGTCCCAAGAGTTGTCTGCAAGCTTCATTCAGAAGGTCTGTGGAGTGTCTGCGAGGAACATTTAAAATCTGAATTCTATATAATGTCACAATATGAGAAACATTGGGAAATTTTTAATGTCTGATGTTTTACAATTTTTTATATGTGCTGTAAGCCGCCCATGGTATGTATGTATGTATGTATGTGTGTATAAATAAATAAATATTATTAAATAATAATAATAAGCAATAAAATACAATTAGAAGCCACACAGTATATATCACAGCACATTGCAACAGCTACAACAAGCAGGAAAGGAAAATACTGTATATTCCTGCATATAAGACTACTTTTTAACCCAGGAAAATCTTCTCAAAAGTCGGGGGTCGTCTTATACGCCGGGTCGTATTTCTTATACGGTGAGTATATCCCAAACTCTGTATTTTAACTGGAAAAGTTGGGGGTTGTCTTATACGCCCAGTCATCTTCTACGCAGGAATATACAGTAATTAAACAATCCACCAAGGCTCGCAGCAATTTTCAAGTGGTCCATGCGGAAAAAGTTTAGGAACCACTGTCCTAGATCCTTGTACTTATATATGAACAGGGGTATTCCCCTGAGATTTAGGGCATGCTAAATGCAGCCTAGGTGCTCCACAACAGGCTGTGATGTCACTCTTGGGCCACATAGGTAAGCTTTGCCTTTGAACAGGGCTGCGTAGGCTTTGGGTTGGGATCAACAGCACAGTCCTGCTTCCTCTAGTTGTGTGAAGTGGGGCATTAACATCACCCCAAAATAAAATTCTATGCTTTTGAAGGTATAGTCTAATGGCAGAAAGACTGGAGTAGCAATGAAAGGACACTGAAGAATTAGTGTGACTGATTCTTCTTGGGTTTAATAGATCTGTAGGTTTTTCGCACAAAGCAGAGCTTTACAGCCAACTAGCCTTAGCTATTATCAAGGGAGTACATTTGGAATATTCCAGTGCTTTTTTTTTTGGGGGGGGGGTACGCAGGGGTACGCATACCCCTAAACATTTTGTGAATCTAACTTTGGCCTCATTGAGGGGCAGTATTTCAATATGAGTAAGAAAATGAGAGTACCCCTAAACATTCTTTTAGAAAAAAAGCACTGGAATATTCCTTAACTAATGTTATTTGCCCAAAAAATGAAAGGAAGAAGAGGTCCCGACGAGAGAAGAATGGATACAGAAGTTAATGGACTACACAGAAATGGCGAAACTTACCAGGAAAGTAAGAAATCAATATAATTATTTTTTTTAGAAAGGAATGAAAACGGTTTATTGAGTATTTACAAATGAACTGTAAACAGATCAAGACATTGGCAGAATTAGGGTAAAAACCTGCAGTTTCAAAATATATATGGGATATATACGGGAATATATATAAAAGAATACATTGAGATAATTTGGAGTATGCAGGAAGATGAAAAGAAATGTAAAGAACCACAGAAAAAGGGGGAAGGGAGTCAGAGTTTGAAATGTTAAAATTATGATTGAATAATTGTTGTAATATATTTAAATGAAAATTATAAATAACAAATTAAAAAATAGAATATTCCCTATCAGTAGATTTATTCTGCAGTAGATCAAAGGTTTTAGCTGCTCGACTGAAAACCTATGATGACAAAAAGGAACCAAGAGTTCAAAATGTGCAGAGAATATTCTAATCAACACAAGAAATTTTATTATAACTTTTCTCAAAATTACTGTGTCTGTTTTTGAGCTTTGTAGCAGCTTTCTGGCATTCTGGATCATAATCATGCTGCAGTTTGATTACCCAAGAGCTGAAATACTCTTTAGCAACCCTCCCCTCCCCGCCCACAACTCCCCAAGAAAGTAAAAATATACAATCCAAGGTTTCAGACTGCAAAAAAGCTAGCAAGTGAATCTAATAGCTTTCAGCACTGCATGTCCATCCTTTGTATCAGCAGCGAGATCTGCAATCATCATGTGCATTGCAGTGAGTTTTAGTGCCTGACCTACTGGGTTCAATCATGAAAGCTTCCGTTCTGCAATGATTACCTCTTGAGGGAACATTAAATATGTTTGGAAGAATGGTTGAGAGCTACCAATTCCACACACTATTTAAGGACTGCAAATAGTATACAGGAGATGGATGGCCCCAGGTCTCTGCATACCAGGCAATTTACTAAATATGGGAATTAGCTGCCACTGTAATTTATTTCAAGGGCCATACAGTGTAAATATATCCACTTCTCCTGGTCCGAACCAGATAATTAAATAATAGGCTTTTATTTTTTTAATAAGTAAATAATGGGATGGATCTACAAAAAGGGAGGAGGTGATTTTTGTTTATTCCTCCTTCCCCATGCCCCCTGGAAAGTTGCTGCAGAGGATGGGGGACACTCTCAGACAGCACGTGAGGTGGCAGTGGGCCACAGAGAGAAAGGATATCAGAAAGAATGTACCGGTAATAATAATAATTTATTACTCATACCCCACTCATCTGGCCAGGCCACCCCAGGCACTCTGGGCGGCTCCCAACAGAATATTAAAAACATGATAAAACATCAAACACTTCCCTAAACAGGGCTGCCTTCAGATGTCTTCTAAAAGTTAGATAGTTGTTTATTTCCTTGACATCTGATGGGAGGGTGTTCCACAGGGCGGGCGCCACTACCGAGAAGGCCCTCTCTCTGGTTCCCTGTAACCTCACTTCTTGCAGTGAGGGAACCGCCAGAAGGCCCTCAGCGCTGGACCAACGATGGGGTTGGAGACACTCCTTCAGGTATACTAGGCTGAGGTCGTTTAGGGCTTTAAAGGTCAGCACCAACACTTTGAATTGTGCTTGGAGCCATACTGGGAGCCAATGTAAGTCTTTCAGGACCGGTGTTATATGGTCTCGAAGGCCACTCCCAGTCACCAGTCTAGCTGCCGCATTCTGGATTAGCCCCATGTAGAGTGCATTGCAATTGTCCCAGCGGGAGATAACTAGAGCATGCACCACTCTGGCGAGACAGTCTGCAGGTAGGTAGGGTCTCAGCCTGCATACCAGGTTGAGTTCAATAACTAACATTTTGTAATTTAAAGGATAGCATTTTGTAGTCTTAAATTCTCTTGCTAGAAAAAGAAGAAACCATACATAAGCTTAACATGAATCAACAGGGTGATGAAGGGGGGGGGGGAAGGTTATGCTCTTTTAGGCTGCATCAACAGAATTATAGTGTCCAGGTCAAAGGAAGTAATAGTCCCGCTCTATTCTGCCTTGATCAGACCACATCCAGTTCTGGATGCCACAATTTAAGGCAGATATTGACAATCTGGAATGTGTGCAGAGGAGGGCAACCAAGATGATCAAAGGTCTGGAAACTAAGCCTTATGAGGAACGGTTGAGGGAGCTGGGTATGTTTAGCCTGGGAAAGAGGAGACTGAGAGGAGATATAACAACCATCTTCAAATATCTCAAGGGCTGTCACATGGAAGAGGGAGCAAGCTTGTTTCTCCTGCTACGGAGAAATGACATAAGAAGTGTCTCTGTTCCTGAAAGTCTGAGGCTGTATTCACACCCCTGTTTACAGTGCACTCACTGCATTTCCAGTGCTGGGTTTTTAATCTCTGTTCACATGATGTTATCTAAAATGCATATGTACCCTGCACTTTGTTTAGGATGCTGCTGCTGTTCGATCTGTAGCTTCTCAAACAACCTTCACAGTGACTGGGTTTGTTAAGGCATTCCTAATTCTTCTCTAGTCAAGATGTGATGTGTACACAAACAGAAACTAATCTGACACCAGGGAAGTTGTACTGATGTGAACAGCTGGCGGTGGCGGGAAGGGGGAGCAGCAGGGGAAAGAGCTGTAAAAGGCATTGGGGGAAACAACTTCACTGGTAATGTGAACACACCCTTAGTTGTTCTATAGGGTTACAATTATGCAGATGACATTCTAACAGGAAATTTGTCACAGGAAAAGGGGACTGTGAACAAACCTACATGTGCTGAAAGATGCTTGGAATATCTCCCAATAAATACACAGGCCTAACTGTTTCACCTGAGAACAATCTTGGAACATAACCGAAGAATAGAGTTGACGTTCTTTAAGAAACACAATGCAATCTGAACATTGAGAACAGGTTTCCTCAAACTCCACCAGATGTTTTAGGCCTACAACTCCCATGATCCCTAGCTAGCAGGACCAGTGGTCAGGGATGAGGGGAATTGTAGTCTCAAAACATCTGGAAGGCCGAGTTTGAGGAAGCCTGATTTAGAAGATTTCAGCAGAATGTCTCTTCATAGATCTCTTCCCTCACGAAAGCACAACTGAATATAAAATATTAAGCGAGCAATAACTTGGTTTTCATTGAACACAGAAATGAATCTAGAACCACACATCCTAAGTTTGGAAGTCATTGCCTTTCAGTGGAAAGTCACTGTTCTCATTAAGTTTTGAAAGCAAAGGAAAACAATTTCCTCTTTGACCTTGTTCCTTATACAAGGAATCCAGGCCTTGGAGACTTCGTATTTTCCAATCTGCTGCCTCGCTGATTGTGGTAATATTTGTGAGCTGTTGGGGCTGGATCTCCCTTCAGGCCTGGTTAAGCAAGACAAGACACTGGGAAATCGTCATGCCTCGTTGCACCACTACGATGGGAGAGCTGATGCCTTATTTGCCCACCAAGCTCTGCCAAAAGCAACATTACTTAAATTGTAGGTACTCAAAACTTAAAGCAGGCTTGCTTGAAGGAATGTTAAACTTTGAAAACCGATCATTTGCAAGCATGCATGTTCTGGGAAAATGTAGTTACAGCTTTTTTTGCAAGCACTCACCAGCAGCAAGCCTTTTAAAATAAGCTTATTATGATTGCTCTTCAATCATCATAATATTGGGCTCTGGTGTGCGGGGCTGGGGGAATACCCCAAAATTGGATAGATGCAGCTGCTATGAGGGGGAGTTGCACTAGCAGAAGTTGCCACCTCATTATTTTTTTGTGATGCTCTCAGACTGCAGCACCGCACTGCAGTCCCATTTAGCAATGTCCCCTTTCTTTCCCTTGGGAAAAACCTTTCAGATGGCTCTGGGGGTTGCCTGAGGGGCAGGGAAGTCAGCTTCTGCCAGTCTCAGCCACACAGTCTTCTCTGAATCCAGCATATTATTTATACACATACCTGATTTTTAAACAAGAGATTAACAGAATGGCAAAAGTGTTGAACTCCAAAAAGGAAGGAAAGAGTCTCAAATTATAAATACAAGTGAAATGAAGAGCACAGAGAAAACCCAAGATCTAAAGATCTATACTATTTAACTATGGCGGATGTCTATCTGCCATGGATGCTTTAGCTGAGATTCCTGCATTGCAGGGGGTTGGACTAGATGGCCCTTGGGGTCCCTTCCAACTCCGTGATTCTATGTTTCTCCTTAACTTAACCTAAACATGCATTCAGACTTTCAGCAGAACACATGAGAGCACAACCGGTGTAGGGCACATGGGAACCATGTATGCCAAATTTCTCTCAACACATCCAAACATTCGATCTCTGTATTCCTGACCAATGTGCGATCAGCATGAGGGGCTGAAGGAATATTCTAAGTACATTCAGCTGAGCATGGCTAGAAGCCCCTGCAATCAGAAATCTTGCATGATTAGCTGAATATGCTTAGTCTCTTCTTTCAGAGGTAAACCCTCCCACTGCGGGGTAGCTAGGTCATCTCTACCAACCTTAAAGAAACAGATTTTAAGTCAAAGTATGACAGATACCTGTATGAGCTCCTTACGCAGCTGAAGGGAAGGGAACAACTGCTCAGCTAATCTTCACCAATAATCATAACTCTCTCTGAGCAAAACTCAAACTGGGGAGAGTGGATATGTCACAGACCGCAGAGACATGGTTACCCTTGCCCTTCTACTTTCCAAGACCCGTAAATATTTCACCTGTCCTGCTTATCACTACATATACTAATCTTGTGTCAGATGTCTTGCACAGACACTACACAAAACAGCAACATCTTAAAGCAAAAGATGTGGCTTAGGAGGTTAACATCTAATATTCTTCTGTCACATATGCTGATATGTCAGTCTTCACAGAGCATGCTTTTCAGAGCTTTATTATTATAAATCTAGTGACAATCAAGAAGCTATGCAAAGCCAATTTATATAACGTATTATACAAAGCAGCTTTTATACAAAACAGTTACTGGCAGGTAGCCATGTCAGAGAAGGAAAGGCATAGTTTTGAGCCGCCCATCGTTAGAACGTTTCTGTTGTTCTCATTACTTGAAAGCAGGAAAGCCTCTTAAAGTTTTTTGATCCAAGCTGTCATTTGTCAGGGAATGGGGACAAGACAAATGACTGCAAAGCAATGCAATTGGGTTTCTTACCTCTACAATGTCTTACTTGACTCCCATGAAACTCCCCCCCCCCCATTATTCATTCTTGCCATGTTAAAGTAAACTTATGGACTACCCAGAAACAGATGAATGCAATCAGTCCAGCAGAAATGATATCTTTTCACCAAAGGAAAGCAAATAGCTTTGCCTTCCCTATAACAACTATTTCTGAAACTTAATTCAGTCTTTAAATAGTTTGTACAACATTAAACACAAGGTCAGGCTCAGGGAGCAATAATTAAAGATTAAGGAGAATACTGAAGTACTTTGTGTTTTGCCGAACAGTTAAATCAACTGAGAGTTTCACTTTTTTATGTTAAATGATACTATTGATTCCCCACCCCACCCCCAATTGACAATGACTGACCTAGGCATCCAAGGAAAGGCTGTTCACCAGTCATTTCAAAAGAAAATGGACCAATCAAGGGTCACAGATAGAGTAAGAAGAAGCCCTGCACTGAGATGCTTGTATTTATTGTCCTTGGTATGGTGGCGCTGTGGTCTAAACCACTGAGCCTCTTGGGCTTGCCTATCAGAAGGTCAGCGGTTCAAATCCACACAACGGGGTGAGATCCCATTGCTCTGTCCCAGCTGCTGCCAACCTAGCAGTTCGAAAGCACACCACTGCAAGTAGATGCTGCGGCGGGAAGTGTTTCCATCACGGTGTTCCGTTGCACCAGAAGCGGTTTAGTCATGATGGACACATGACCCGGAAAAGCTGTCTGCGGACAAATGCCGGCTCCCTCGGCCTGAAACCGAAATGAGCGCCACAACCCCATAGTTGCCTTAAACGTCCAGGGGTCCTTTGCCTTTACCAATGCAGGCCCAAATCTAGTATTTGTGGATTGAAATGTATGTGAAATTAAGCAAATGTTGTTGTTTAGTCGTTTAGTCATGTCCGACTCTTCGTGACCCCATGGACCACAGCATTTTTAAATTAATCAAACAGTGCTTTAGGACACAATGCTCAACAACATGGGTAGGCAAACTAAGGCCCAGGGGCAGGATCCGACCCAATCGCCTTCTAAATCCGGCCCCGTGGACAGTCCGGAAATCAGCGTGTTTTTACATGAGTAGAATGTGTGCTTTTATTTAAAATGCATCTCTGGGTTATATCAGATGTCAAAGAGAACAACAACTACCAGACCTTTAGAAGACATCTGAAGGCAGCCCTGTTTAGGGAGGCTTTTAATGTTTAATAGATGGTTGTATTTTAATGTTCTGTTGAAAGCTGCCCAGAGTGGCTGGGAAAACCCAGCCAGATGGGCGGGGTATAAATAATAAATTATTATTATTATTATTATTATTATTATTATTATTATTATTATTATTTGTAGGGCATAGGAATCCATTCATATTTTTTTCTTCCGAAATATAGTCCGGCCCCCCACAAGGTCTGAGGGACAGTGGACCGGCCCCCTGCTGAAAAAGTTTGCTGACCCTGCTCAACAACATGCACTGCTACCTAAATGTCCTGAGAACTTTGGTCTAGTGTTAGATATAAGCAAATTTGTTAACTGCAGGGATGTGAATGACACAAACACTCAAAAGCTACTGGGTCTTAAAATTTTGAGTTATATGACACTGGTAGCTGTTCCTCTGCTATTTGAAAAATTAAGAGTGTTGCTGTTGTTTGTTTTGGGGGGGGATACTCAGCTGCTTCATTGAAACAGTAAGTTCCTCCAATTTTTTTCTGTTGTTAGCAGTTCAGTTTGAGGAAGCTCCTAATGCTTTTCTCCTCTAAAAAACAACAGAAAAGGTCCATTGGATTTTTCTATTGTTGTCAACATGCAGCAGTTCTAAAATCAACTCAGTTATGTTTTAATAGTCATTTAAAAATTAAATCAAAATATTTCATGTTAGTTCACAGAGCAGCAGCAGTTCTGGTCTGTGAAAGTCTCCAATTTCCACAATGGAACCACCTGAATTCACTGTTACAAATTTGAGCAAGAAAACTTATTTTGTCTTAAAGCTTGGGGGGGGGCACTTATCAAGTATAATGAAATAGTAAACAACTACTTACTATTCTGCTCAACCCCCCTTTATTTTGACTCCTGACTCCTGACTAAGACTATACTGAGAACATTCCACCATTTTCAGGAAGTATGTTATTACAATTTGCTCTTTTTCACCTCCCACACTATGCAGATATTTTAGTGTTGATAAAGTTATGAAATTGATGAATAGCTCTTAAGCAATTAAGAAAAACAGTATTTCTCTCCTTTCCAGAATTACAAGATATGCATGCATTTCACACTATTTGGGCACAATGGCACCAGTCTCACCCAAAGAGCTCTTCTGACTGCTTTTGTTCATGTTCTAACGGGAGCAGAATTGAATGCATTTTTGGACAGAAAGTTCTTGTTCATCAGTAAGTTGCACGCACACATATACATGTACACACATACACAAAATATATATTTCTAAAAGAAAAAGGTCTGTAACTTAGAATCTCAGGCTCCCAATATCCAGTGGGATAATAAATGTATCAGAGAGAACTATAAGACTGGAAGCTCAGTGGGAAGTAGTCTCAGAGCTGGGTAGAATGTCAAAGGAGCCTTGCAGATCAAAGGCAGTGATGAATACAGAAATCTTTCTTCTTTCTCAAAACCATAACACACTCTTTAAAGAGGCACCCTGACCTGAAAATTACTCCATATGAAATCCAGGTTACTCCCAATTATAGAAATATCAGAAACCATGCAGGACATTTTCGGAAAGTTGGATGATTCATATTACAAACATTTTATTTAATTTGAAAGTGAATGTTATAATTAGGCAAACAAACGTCTGCTATTTTATATAGCAGCAAAGGTCCTAAATGGTTTTCTCAACTTTAAACCTCTAGTATTCTTCACTCTTGCATCAAAATAGACTGCTTGTAAAATGATAGCAGAAGCACCCCGTCTGACTTTTCGGGAGACAGCACCCCACTGTCCAGGAATCATTGTGAATCACTCTGAGAACCCTGTGCAAGGATATCTGACTTATTGCTGCCATTCAGAAATGGGAATGGATGGATGGCAGCTGAAATACATTTAAATAGTGTAAAAGTGTTGTGGGAAAGGAGTGGCAGTAGATTGCTGCCTTGCCTCGTTTTATTTTATCAATTTTACCAGCATATCGCCGTTTCAAAAAAAGTTTTACAATAATGAACATTATGCTTCCTCTCTTTCACACGTACACACCGACTCACTCTATCTCACACACATTTTCCCTATCTACCCCCAGAGCCCTTTCAAGCGATGGGGAAAGTGGAACACAGTAATCAATAGTCTATGGGTGTTTTTCTTTTTTGTGCCCTTGATTTGATGTGCATGGACCCTGGCATATTTTTCCTTATAGCAAATGAACGAAAGAGCAAAGGTGTGAGGCTGTCAGAGAACGATCTTAATATGAAACCTGCACTAGGTGAGCAATAGGTGCTGCTATTAGGATAAACCCTATCATTGGGAATTGGTTATTTTATTTCAATGAAATGGAAAGTTTGCAACTCCATCAATTCTGCTACTGATCCACACCCCCTGCAGAATTATTATATAGTGTTTTGAGCCTGTCCACAAAATGAGTAATTATTTTATATGTGAAAGCTTTCATTATGCGGGTTTAGAATTTATCTTGAGACCAGTTACAATGCATTCCTGTTCAGACATGCACAAGAGAACGCAGAAATTTTCAATATTTTTCTTACCTCTCCTGGGACTCTCATGGTTGAAGAGAATACCATTCACAGCAAAGAGATTGTAGGCCTCCCTGAAGTTCACCACAATCCAATATGCATATAGCTTGGCTGCCCCTGTAACAATAATTGTAACTTATTTATTGAAAATGTTAATTTAAGCCCTCTCCAAATAAACAAAACCATATTATTTCCATCTTTCCATTTTTATTTTTATTTCACAAAGAGAGAGAATGCTTTAAGGAAAAACAAGTAAGGTTTTTAATGGAAACGGTAGCTTACATCCAGCAAGCCGTGACAGATCACATTCACATTGTAGCATTTGTACTGGGTAAGAAATGTGAAAAGAAAAAAATGCAGAGGAGAATGTAGGAAATGTTACTGCCTTCATTTTAACCTTCGGTACAAAAGCCTTCCGTTTTAGCAGGCCAGCTTGTAAACTGCCATTCCAGGAAATAAGTTAAGATCTAAAATTGGTTGCAACCTCGAGATCCGTGATGCCAGACTCCCATTTGCCTCGAACTTTTGTGGCTCCATCAGCACAAGTAACTTTGTGCTTCATTGCAGCTAATTAGGATGCAATATGTAGGCAGGGACAAGCATCGACATAAGCTTACATACTTACCATATGGTGATCGGGGATAAAAAGGAGTGGTCTCCTTTTGCGGTATTTCTTGCACTTTCCCATAAAGCTCACTTGTTGAAGCTTGGTAGAACTTCACAGAGTCTATGAGGCTGCAGGTCTTGATAGCATCAAGCAACCGTAAAGTGCCAATTCCATCAACATCAGCAGTATATTCAGCCAAATCAAAAGATATCTGTGACGGCAGAAAAAAAGACAGAACAAACACTAAAATACTTGGCAAAATGTTCAGCATTAAACTGTTGCACTTAAGGTTTCAACCATGCTTATTAGCAAAACTGCAAGATTGCATACACACACACACATATATATATATTTGCCTTAGGCATATGAGGCATTTTTAAATTTTATTTTTTTGCAAATTTCATTCTTACATGCATATATATGCAGAGAGAGATATGGAGCATCAGATAAATGTGGATCCTTTTCTCAGGGATCTTTGTTCTGTCCTATTTCCTGAAGAGAAACTGGCTGAGTGTGTGTTGCTATGCACTGATTTCACTTCTAATCTGTACCAGGTTATTCATTAGACTGATATTCTAATCAGTAAACTTATTTTAGTGAGCACTTCAGGTTAACCTATGATGAAAGTCACAAAAGCATAAAAGAAAGAAGAATGTATTTTGTTTGCTAAATTACCACCACAATTGCAAAAGTTGCTTAACACTGAAACTGAGATGGCTATTGCCACCACCATTCACATTACACAGGGAATAGCATCTTGACATTCAAACTTTCATTTGCAATATGAATTGCTCTGCTTTAAAAGCAGAAACAAAACTTGCCACTTCGATTCAGCAAGTCGGAATACACTTAAATGTAAAAGGTAAAGGTAAAGGAACACGGCCATTAGGTCCAGTAGCAGACAACTCTGGGGTTGTGGCGCTCATCTCGCTTTATTGGCCGAGGGAGCCGGCGTACAGCTTCCGGGTCATGTGGCCAGCATGACTAAGCCGCTTCTGGCGAACCAGAGCAGCGCACGGAAACGCCGTTTACCTTCCCGCCGGAGCGGTACCTATTTATCTACTTGCACTTTGACGTCCTTTCGAACTGCTAGGTTGGCAGGAGCAGGGACCAAGCAAGGGGAGCTCACCCCGTCGCGGGGATTTGAATTGCCAGCCTTATGATCGGCAAGCCCTAGGCTCTGTGGTTTAACCCACAACGCCACCTGCGTCCCACACTTAAATGTACTTTCGTGCAAGTCCCACGAATCATTCTAGAGGCCTCACACGTCTTACGTCTTTTATCACCTGCATGGCTGTTGGAAAATCGGAAACTGAAGCTTCTTCCACCCCCGCCACTCTGCCAGATGGAGCTTTATTTGTTGAATTTCCCCCTATTCTACGGCTATTAAAGGCACAGGAACCTTGCCAGAAAAGGTGGCAGCTTTACCCACACCTCAACATTCCCCACGGCTACTGAAAGGACTCACCAAGGACCTAGGTATCTGGATATGTATTAGTAACCTCTCCAGGAGCTAAAGCTTAATATAGACAGTTGAAGGACAAGGAATTGCCTTTAAAAAAAGAAAAAGACTCGGCTGCAAAAGGAGGAAGATAGGGCAGGCCTGCATAAGGCTGGATACCCTTAAGCAAATAGGGATTTGTGGGTCTGGTTTCCTGAGAAACTGCTTTTATTACAAGCATATATATATATACACTCTATTGGAAAGGTCCAAAGGTGAAGTCGTTCTCTATTCATTGATGGGAAAATGAAAGAGATCATTAAGTGGTTGTCATAGCAGGGGCGGCATAGTTGGACAGAATTGGTGGTGCTGGCATGCATGAGATTCCCAAGGGGTGACCATACCACCCTGTCCCCTGCATATTGTTTTCGTTTAAAAGGCTGAGAACAATTACCCCCAAACTTTGCCAGGACTGACAAAATATTGGAGTCCGTATAAGGCAGCTCCTTATAGCCCTATGGAGTTTTACACATTATTTCCTATTGAAATATGTAGATACTTTTTTTGTGGGAAGGTTCATGTATTTTTCACACCGTGCAAATTTTGGATGTCTTTGCCAAATTACAGCACTGCATATGAGCCCCACAGAAAAGTATTTTTAGGCCGCCTACTCACACGTACCTATTTTATTAATGCTTTGCTTTGCTATAGCCTACAGTTTTGGTTAGTAAAAATGTTTTACATTCACTAACCAAGCGCATGCCATAAGCTAGTGAAAAGCAAAATGTTAATAAAATAGGTATATGTGAGTAGGCTGCTTTGAGGTAATTCTTAATTGCAATAGGTGTTTTCAGATAAATGACAAATTCAAGGCCTCTGTATCTTCCTTCCAGACAGGGATGGAATATTGGCATAGCACTATATTTATGTGGACTTCTACTAAAGAAGGAAGTACCTGTATTATCAGTGCGCAAAGGCTTTCAATTGAAGATAATGTGTCACATCTAATTGGGAACTGCAAGAAAATGTTATGATGTATACCTAGCGCATTTGATATCACCCATTCTCCACATACCAGCATTTTAGGGTGCCATGCTAGTACTACAGCTCTTGTTTTGGGGGTTGGCTTAAATTCCAAGCAGCAGTCAAGTTTGAGTCTCCTCAACTATACAGAGGTTTTGTTCAAGGGTCACCTCATGATTCCAACCTCCCTTATTACATAACCCCTAGGCTGATAGGAAGCAGGATGTTTGGTTTCCTTCAGCTTAGCCAGCCAACTGAAGGCCGTACAAATATATATACTGGTAGTCCTCTGACCATTATTGTTATTATGTGGAACCAATATATTTCTACATTGTTTTATATATAGAACACAAATATCACCAACTTTATAGGAAGTGACATACGCAAGCAGGAAGAAGTCATTAAGATATGGTGTCAATTGAAGCCATGTGGTATAAATGCAATAATATAGAATCACAGAACTGTAGAGTTGGAAGGGATCCCAAGTGTCATCTAGTCCAACCCCTTGTGATGCAGGAATATAAAGGTTGATCAAACCGGTGACCTTGGCGTTATCTGCACCACGCTCTAACCAACTGAGCTAACTGGCCTTTTTCGCTATGATTTAGTTCAGGGGTAGGCAACCTAAGGCCCGTGATCCTGATGCGGCCCAATCACCTTCTCAATCCGGCCTGCGGACGGTCCAGGAATCAGCATGTTTTTACATGAGTAGAATGTGCCCTTTTATTTAAAATGCATCTCTGGGTTATTTGTGGGGCATAGGGATTCGTTCATTCCCCCCCCCCAAAAATATAGTCCAGCCCACCACATGGTCTGAGAGACGGTGGACCGGCCCACGGCTGAAAAAGGTTGCTGACCCCTGATTTAGTTTAACAAAAGCGTTCAATGAGCTCAGTGGAATGCTAATTCTCAGGTTTTTCTAGTCTCCCTTAGCATTCAACTATCCTTGGTACAACTGTCCTAACTCTTCAGTGATATCACAGCAGCCAGGTCAATAGCAATCAGAAAGGACCCCTATGTCTATCTGGGCTGATGATGACACTATAGCAGGAGATCTGCAGTTCCTCTGCTTGTCAGTTCCTCTGCTTGTCAAAGTTTTCTGTGACATCACAGCAGTTCAGCCATATGACACCTACGCCCTATGAACGTGCTAGTTTGCATATCAGGTGATTAGATAAACGTTATGGGCTCCGGTGGGATTATAATCCCTTCTTATATTTTAAATTTCACTGCATCTATTATGTTTCTGGGTGACTGGTTCACACACACTATCTATGCACCTTCACTATTAATCTCTCCATCACAGAAGAGCTTTCATAAAGGAATGAAAATAACATACTGGTGTGGAGGAAACAGCAAGGAAAAATATAAGGTGGTATATTAGAGAACGTAAAAACTTCAGAATGGCCATTAACCTTTGTCCCAAGTATGTATTCACACATGCAAAACAATCCTAAGCATGTTTATCCGCAGCAAAATACAGCTGAGTTCAAGAGAATTTACTGCCTAGTAAGGATGTTTAAGATCACACCCTTTTGCTATTAATTTGAAAGAGCCGAGGAACTATCAGGTTATATAGGGCAAGGAATTAATATTTTTTTAACAAATTGTTTGGAGCCTCAATTAACATAAATATTTTAATAGTGGGAGAGAGAATGCTAATATTTTTCAACATCATTTTTCAAGAAGCTTATCACTCTCACACACCCAAATTCTGCATTGCAGCCAGGATAGGATTTACAGTTTGAAATGTTCCAACATCAATGATCAGTGACACAGTAATGCTCCGAAAGTTTTCTTATATGGTGAAATCCAGCTGTCCTAAAGGCTTTAAACATCCTTTCCCCCTTTTTTAAAGCCCCAAAGGGGAGTCTTGCAGAGTCACTAGAGAACTTTAGCAAGGGAGTTGTAAAAGGATAACCAATTCATTTTGCTTTATAGGAGTCATGGGAATCAACGACAATGAATAAAATGTGGGAGGGGAAAGGTGACTTTGAAAATTTCCTTTCAGTGTTTTGTTATTAATTTTTATACAGACAGCTGAATAAATGGCTGGTTGACATCTAGTTCCCTTTTAAAACATGTTGTGGAAGGGGAGGATTCTTGGGTTGTTTTTGCTTTTATTTTTAGTATGTGTTTTGTGTTTTTTTTATACTGTGATTTTATGTTGTGAAATCATATAGGGCAGTATAACAAACAAACAAAATAAATTCTTTTAATCAGTATTTTTCTTTTTTCTTTTCTTTTTTAAAGGTAGCGTCAGGTATGTAGTATATCATGGTAGTTCTGTAAATTTACCACTGTATCTTCAGAGTGGGACTACCGTATATACTCGAATACAAGCCGACCCGAATATAAGCCGAGGCACTCAATTTTACCACAAAAAACCTGGGAAAGTTCCATAGGAGCCACTGCCTGCCTCACTCGAGTATAAGCCAAGGGCGGCTTTTTCAGCACAAAAAATGTGCTGAAAAACTAGGCTTATACTCGAGTATATAGGGTATTCAAACAAAGAAAACTGACAATTTCTGAAGCAATGGACTAGCTTCCTTTGAATTAACCAGACTTAACCACAATCTGCCACTCTGAACAGTATAACAAAGAGTTGTTGACTAAAAGAAAAAGAAAAAACTTCCAAACTCTTCCTCCCAGTCACATGGGAGGAGGAAAGTGGGAGTACACAAGCCTTGGGAGAGCTAGAGCCATTCACGTTGAAAACCATGACTTAGTGTGACATCAGAACATTTCTTACATCAGTGCAGTGGCCCATAGATTTTGTTCAGCTACCTACTTTTTTGTGCTGTGATCTCAGCGCTGCACTGGTTCATCCTGCTGCAAATGCCATGAAGGGAAGGCTTGACTATACTGTAGTTCACACTGATTTTTTTAATTGTAAGGTTTTGTATTTATTACTTGCTGTCACTGCTCTGGGGTTCCCTTGGGATGTTCAGTGATTTATAAATATAATTAAAATGAAAGAGAGAGAGAGAGAGAGAGAGAGAGAGAGAGAGAATATCCATCATATAGGATGGAGCTTGAAAAAGTAAAGTTTAGGACTTTGCGAATTTTCTAGTATGTGAGATGAAATTGAAGTTTCCATATATATATATATATATATATATATATATATATATATATATATATATAATATGTAAATAAGGTAATGGAATGGAATTCTGCATCAGTACAAGATCTAAAGAAAACACACAGAGTATCTCAGAAAGAAAGGAAACAGGCATCATGTTACAGATTTGGGTTACAACTTTGAGCACATCACTGTTTGAAGTTTCATTTACCGTGACTCTCCACAGCAGTTTTATTAAAAACTGTCAGTACTTCTATGCTTTCCTTCTTATTAAAATTGCTGTTAATTCCCCCCCCCCATATACTGACAGAGTTTAATACATTTCACAAATGAAACATAGACCAAGGTGCAATCCATCATTGCCTTTAAAGGTTCAGCAAGTACAATGAAAGGAGAGGTTAGAAGAAAGTGAGCAACGTTTTCCTCAAAAAACCAAACACACACACACACACACACACACACACACACATATTGCTATATTGTCACCTTATTTTTCTGTCAACTTTTTTAAAGGGAGGAAAGGGATTAAGGAGGAAGGTGGTTAAATGTATTCTACTTACACCCTTGGTCATAAGGAAGAAGATTGCATACATAAGGACCTAAGAGTCTGCTGGATGAAGCCAATGGCCCATCTAATCTATCACCCTATTTACACAGAGGCCAACCAGATGCCTGTGCAAAACCCACAAGCAGAACCCAAGCACAAGAGAACTCTCATTTACTCTGTAGGTTTACAGCAACTGGTATTCAGAAGGATGCTGCCTCTGACCATGGAGACAGAGCAGTCATCATAGCTAGTAGCCATCCAAGCTGGTGGCCATTGCTGTGACCTGAGTGAGAAAGTCCCACAGTTTAACTATGCACTGCATGAAGAAGTACTGTCTTTTATCTACCGTGAATCCCCCAAGATTTGACTTCATTGGATGTCCGCGAGTTCTAGTGTTATGAGAGAGGGAAACTTATCTGTCTGCTTTCTCCATTTCATGAATATTTTTTAGAAACTTCTATCGTGTCACCTTTACTTGCCTTTTCTCTAAACCACCAAGTGAAGTGCTCCTCTTGAACATCATGCTAAATACAGCAAACACTACTAAGTATAGAATGAGTGAATTATACTACCACTCTTAAAAATTAGTATTATCTTTCATTCTTATATTTGTGCGAGAGAGAAGCTGAGTGCAATTTTCTGTAAGTTTAACTGACTAAAGTGGATCCCATTCTCCGTTCAAAACAGAATGCAAGCTCGTTTTGTCTCCATCTGCTCACAGTATGTAATTTAGAAGCAACTGAAGAAACTTTAGCTAAGATATGCAAAAGTAAAATATACCCAAATGCCTTAAATATACACACACATTTAGGAAGGAAGGAAGCCAGCCAGCCAGCCAGCCTGCCTGCCCGCAAACTTATGTAATTACTTGTGTGCCTCTTCTACCTATTTTCAAACACTTGTTACCTTCCAATGAGAAATCTCAACTCAGAAACTTAGGCACTTTTTCTACACCTGTCCAGTTAACGTAAAGAGAAAGTAATGTGTGAACTAGGGAGTATATCTATACACAAACACAAACACATGAAGTACCGGTATCTGTTAAGAGAAACAGAAGTATCTGCCTGATGCTCATACAAGAATAGGCCTTCCTTCCTTTGGATCCTAACTGATGTAAAATAGGCAATGTCAGTGTGCATCTTGACAATGACAGCTGCTACTGGATGCTAATGGAAGCATTTTTCATTTTTTGTTGCATGTGCTTAGATTTTTTTTTTTTACTTTGCTTTCTTTATCCTTAACAAATAACGTGTACAACTCTGGTGAAAGAGTGAATGAAATGCAACAGATTTGCGCTAACCGTATCCTGTCTCCTACGTAAAATAAGGGAAGGTCACACATGCAACAACTATCTATAATTTACAGTGGGTGTTATGAAAACACAGATTGGCTGGCTGGATTTAAGAGTAGCATCCAATATTAGTCAAAGCAGTCTATCTGAACTTAATGGACTCTACTAACTTAGGTCCCATAATTTCATCGGGTTTGCTCTGAGCAGAACTTTGTTAGATACAGTCCATAAGATATTAATGGGACAAGTTATGTCATTGGATGCCAATGATTTAAATGGGGATTGAGTGCAGCTAACTTAGACCAGATCCAATAATAAACACCATCATATCTTTCAATTTTTGTTTTTATGTATAAGTCAGTAATTTGGGGGTGTTTTCATTCTTCAGCAATGTAATGTAAAACAAGCAGTGAAGTTTACAAAATTTCCACACATTTCAATATACATTGGCTCTCTGTTTTAAATATAGACACATCTAAGCATAAATAATTATAGTGTGTTCCAAAATAGCAAGCAGACAAGTTCCATTGAGTCACAGAAAATTAGTGCATCTTGATATTTTCAGACACCTTTTTTTTGGCAACATGAAAGAGGAAAAACCTTCCTAGAAACAAGTATGTAATTCTACAGTGGCTTTAATCCAATCTATTTAAAAACACCCTTTCAGTGTTACACAGATCCTGCACAATTTATAGGGAGTTTCTTATGCTACATAACTCAAGTGCATTACAAATTAACAGGCACCCAAGAGCACACAATACAACATGGAGATAATGTAATTTGAGACTAAACCATAGGTACTAACAGCTGAATTAACATAATTGCATTTATGTATGCTTAAAAGCATACTGTTTCCTTAAACCCGGCATAGGCAAACTGGGCCCTCCAGATGTTTTGGGACTACAATTCCCATCATCCCTGACCACTGGTCCTGTTAGCTAGGGGTCATGGGAGTTGTAGGCCCAAAACATCTGGAGGGCCCAGTTTGCCTGTGCCTGCCTTAAACTATCTATTGACAAGTGTTTAATCTTGCTGCTTTGAAAACCATTGAAAACACTGGTCTCAAGAAAGCATTCAAATGAATTGAAAAGAAAACTATGCACAGTAACAGAAACATTTGCTAAACAAAATTTTTTAAGCCCAACTGATGCAAAATAATAAATCCCAATATAGACAAGAAATAACTAACAGTGTCTAATTTGCACAGTAGCTTTATTAAGTTATCTTTTTTCTTACAAAAATATGTTGCTGTTGTTTTTTCAACTCTTGCATATAAAAGTATAACTTTCTCTTGACAGCTTTAGAGCACAATTTCATGCATGCTTGTTTAGAAGAAAGTCCCACTCTGTCCAATTGGGCTTACTGCCTAGGGAGTGTGTTTAAGATTCCACCTTAAATCTACATACCCTAAGAGTTTGAAGGCAGAGATCTGAACACAACTGTTTGGATGTGCATTAGCTATAATGACAGCAAAAGCAAAGCTACTTCTTTAAAGGGGTAAAACCTAAATAAGCAATTACAAATGCCTACAAATCATCTTTTCAAAAAACGCACACCTTATTCCCAGTCAACAAGTAATTCGTGCAATTAGGTGTGTTTCCACTTCATCTTATCAGGGAGAACAATCTTAAGCAGTATTACATTTCATGTAAACAACTGAGTGAACAATAGTGGCACTCAAAGTACCATACCACAACAAAAATAACCCACCAATGTTTTATCATTCAGCTAATAAGATACGGTAAGCCTTAAAAGGACCTGTGCTGTTAGCTTCAGGTGCCCAAAGGCAATTTGGAAACTGTCTTTCTCAAAAGTGAATTTCCAGGCAGACTTTGTCTTATAGTCTTTCCCCCCGTCCTCTGCTGCATATCACAATTATCACAATGTATATAGCCTGTACACTTCAGAAAGCTTAAGTTGAGAAACAATGGGTTTCTAAAGACGAATACTAATAAAACACCCCAAACATCACAAATTATAAAATACGACATGGCTAAAGGTAAGCCTCTGAATCCTATCTTATGAGAAAAATTACAATAACTGAAATAGAAGTGAAACTTTGAACTTGGGTGAGTCTTAAGGTTGAAGGAACTCTTACTATTCCACACAATTACATACAACTTCCAAACTATGAAGCTAACCCAAGGAATCTTATAGGCTAATAGCTAGTAATTTTCACTGTAGAGAAAAACATAGACCTGAGAACTTGTAACGAGTTCTTCAGCAGTATAGGAGCCATCAGAACGATCCAGATGGCAAATTAATCTGAATCTGCTTCTTATTCCTACAAAATTTATGATTTGCAAAAAGGTGGGTGGGCAGCAATCTGAAAGCCTGGCACATGTAGAGACCACAGTCAAAAAAATAATTTGGCTATCCAGAAAACGGCTACAATATCAGGGAAAATAAAAAAATTGCCAAGACCAGGCACTTAAAATTCTGCCTTACACTGCACACTGTTTCTTAAAGGTCCAAATACCACAGGAAATAAGTGCTTATCTGCGAGAGCCAGAAAAACAACAAAGGTAAAGGGGTTCTTTTCTATTCTTTTGCTGTCCTACCCCCAACTGTGAAGTGTTTGGCGCTTCCTCTTGGTCCCAGCCATTTCGTAGTGCATTTGGCTTTAATCAGGTGGAGGGCAGGAACTCAACATCCTGTAGCCTTGCTCTGATTAGGAGGAGTCAAATTCTACAAATTGGCAGATTTCTTCCTTTACCCTTGCTTATTTGATGAATCATTTGTTTTAAAGTATTTCAAAAGGAACATTAGAAGAGAAGCAGGCTCGGCTTGTTACCATTTTCATGTCTATTTATAACTACCCCACTGACAAGAATGCAGACCGTTTCACCTCCATAAACCAATGTTTTAACAGCCCTCCTAAATTAATGCCACAGAGCAATTATGCTGCAGAAAAATGTGCTGACTACTGTAACCACCAATCTATGAGATGTCATAAACAGGGTACAAAAAGCTAATACCAGTTAGTGGAGCTCAAAGGCGATTTATTGGTGCAAGGTCTAGTAATTTCAGTGGAACTCCAGTGCTGTGAAAATTATTTCAGGAGGACCGGTTGATAGTAGCTCTCTAGTGAAATAAAGCAGCTCTCCAGTGATACTCTTTAGAAGTGGAGAGAACATCTTCAATCTCCATGGTAGATCACACGGATTACATGCAGGAGGTCTAGGTTCAATCTGTGGAATCCCCAGCAGCATGGCTGGGAAAGACCTTTGCCCGAGACTGATATCAATCAGTCTAGAAGAGTGGTAGACAACATGGAGCACTCCAGATGTTACGGACTACAACTCTAACCATCCTAGACCATTGCACATACCGACTGGAGATGATAGGAGTTGTACTACATAACATCTGGAGAGCAGCACAGCATCTCCTGCACTGGATGATAACAGATGGACCACTGGTCTTACTGAGTATAAGGAAGATCCATTTGTTCATATCCCCATGGGTGGTGCTTGAATACACTAGCCACAATAGGATTTTTGAATATAAAAATGGTGTCCTCTTTTATAAAACCTTTTTTGGGGGGGGGGGGAGATCCTTGGAAGTTTCATTCTATTTCTCACCTGCTTATGCCTACCTTAGGACATGAAAAGATACAGTCATTAGGCAGCTTGGCTCTAAATGGAGCTTAATTTATTGGGGGAGGACAGTAAGTTATTGAGGATACAAAATATCAGAAATAATAATATTAAAACCCCTTGCAAACTTCTGAAATGATTTGAAATTAAAGAAGAAATTAGGACATTACTGTGAACTGTCACTTACAGAAAATTTACAAAAGCTGCAATAACAAACCAAAGAGATCTGTATTCTTCCTTAACTCATAAGCACAGTATTTGTATTAAATGCACAAACACACACACAGGCCTGCCTCTAAAATGATCATTTTGCTTTGTATCTTCCTTCTGAGAGGGAAAAGCAACCAGTCTCACAGACCTGAATACTTCAAGTTTTATTTTTTTTAGTTTAAATCAGGATATGCCTTCTGCAGCTTTCATCAAAGTCACGTCAACTCCCACCTCTGGCCACTATTGTCACTGAATGCTGAATTAAAAGTTTAACATTTGACATTAAAAAGGGAAATCTCTTCCAACAAAATCAGCTAATTTATATGGCAATCACCTGGGGATTGAGTAGGGATTAAATATTACTAGAAGGGAGAAAAATAAAGGCTTTAATTAAAGTCCATGATAATCTGCAGTAAGGATGAGCAGCAACAATATTTTATTGTTAAAAATATATTTTTTAAATTTATATACCTCCCTTCATCCAAGGATCACAGGGCAGTTTACAATATATAAAAAAGACAAAAATATAATAACAAATGAAACAATAATATCCAAATAGGTCAGCCTGGATAGCTCAGCTGGTTAGAGCATGGTGTTGCTCAGCTGACAATAAGACTTTCTATCAGCAGAATGGAGACAAAATAGTTTTTGGGGCAATTCCCCCTCACAACTAAATCTGCTCCAGAGGGTTGGAGTGAACTCCAGTTGGGAGGTATGGTGGGTAGAACTGCAGGAGACAGGGGTAATGGCTGAAAATAGCTTCCCTCCCATTCTGCTGACAGAATACCGTACCATCAACCTAACAGCTTCATTGGATACCACCTTAAGGTTTTCTAGATGCTTTCATTTATTTTGTCAGCTGCCAATTACAGAAATGTGCTTCTAATTGATTTTTAATGTGTTATATAACCACATGCCTATTAGCATTATATTCTAAGATGGATAGATGTACAGTGGCAAAATACATGCAAGCAAGAAATTTAACCGCAGCATCTCATGTATTTTCCTTTTGTAAATCTGGATGTCAAAGTTAGGGTTTTTGACATCTCCAAAAATTATCTCAGCAAGTTATAAAATCACTACAAGAAATAATATACCGCAATAGCAACCCCGCTTGCCCCCCAAACCAATCCCTTTTCCTGATCTAGTATTTATGCTGTATAATAGGAAAAATATATTTTCTGAATTTTATTTGAGTTTGTATTTTCTTGAATATCTTACGCGTGGAACAAGACAGTTGACCGAACAATATAATTTAGTAGCATGGGACAAAGGTCATTTGGAAGGGATGTGCCTTTAAGAGCTTACAAAGGCCTGCTTCTAACTTCCCTATTATAAAAGGAAGCATCTCTCAGTAAAGGAAGGATGCTCACTTTAAATAAGGAAATGAGTTTGCAGGATGTGCACATGCTGCTTTCTATTAAGGATCAGCAACTTCTACACACACAAAAGCAACTAGAACTCTCTTATTTTAGGAGATTAAGCCCACTTATGGGCTTACCTGGAAATATATGAAGGGAATGAAATGAAAGTGATTCAACAGAATCTTTCGGTTGTGAGAATTGTCTCTCATATCTAGCTACAATTTAAAATAAAAAATAAAAAATTATCCAGTAGCACCTTAGAGACCAACTAAATTTATTCTGGATATAAGCTTTCGTGTGCATGCACACTTCTTCAGATGCACTCTGTGGATGGACTTCCTTTTCATGTGGCTCAGTGTGGTGCCTTCCATGGTTCTAGATTCAGGTAGGTAGCTGTGTTGGTCTGACACAGTTGAAATAAAAAAATTAAAAAACTGTCCAGCAGCACCTTAGAGACCAACTAAGTTTGTTCTGGGTATAAGCTTTTGTGTGCATCTGAAGTATCTGAAGAAGTGTGCATGCACACGGAAGCTTATACCCAGAAGCTTATACACATCCACTGAGCACATCACTGAGAGAGAGAGAACACTGTTAGTTCTTACCTATTGTGAAAGTGTTGGATTCTGTCTATTTGAAGTATTGTTCTTGATCATCTGATTAAGATGCAAACTAACCTAGTTATAACAACATATTTACAACCAGCGTGGCATTCAGTGCAGAGCTAGAGAGAGAAGCGTGAAGTGTTTTTGCATTTAATATATTCTTATCTATAACTTCCTGTGTGTTTTGATGCCTTTAAATCTCTTGAGTGTTTAATCAATAAAATCAACTAATCTGAGCCCTGAAAAGCACACAGACACGAAAGACGAAGTGTGAAAGAGAATCACGCTTTCAACTTCCTTCTTCAGCTCTATAAAGTTTTCAAGGGTGAAAAAGGTAGCCATCCTCACCACCTCATGACCAATGGGACAGTTAGTGTGGGGCTCAGAGACTTTATGAGCACCAGGTGAAGACCTCAAGGCCACCATTGCACCCCCAGGAGGCACAATGGTGATGTCTGGTGTATGTGATTTAGCAGTTTGCCTTTATAGCATCTGTATAGATTTCTTTATTCACTTTTCAAACCATGAAGCTTTTTCCAACACATTAATCCCCTACAGATACATTTATCTAAAAAGCTAAAGGTGGAAACTGTGGGTATAATGGATTATAAGGAGTCCTTTCCTCTGGGTGTTTGTGTGTGCAATATGTGATATAAATATAATAAAGAAAGAAATATTTTACATATTGCACACTCACCCATTAGTAATGTCTTAATGCAGAAAGATTGACTGGAGGATGAACTAGACCTCAAACTTACGTTTGACATGTACCAACATAATTCTGGAAGGTGAAATGTATAATAGTACAGTATGGCATGTATTTTACAACACAGAAAGTATATTGTTAAAAATGATTGTTTCTGAAAATTCACGCAGTACCAATATTGAATAAATGGATGGCTTGGGCTCAGTTCAGCTGCTTGACTTCTGTTCAAATTCCTTGGGGGGGGGAGAATGTGGCACACCCACAAGCTACCCTATGAAAGTGATAGTTGAATAGCTAGCAAGTTGCACATGTAACTGCTTCGATTTACCAGACCATGGTAACAGTTGTTTTTTTTAGGTACTGTAATTGTGAAAATGATGTCCATTCAAAGCCCAAAGCCCTAATGGGTTGCCAGTTCATCCAACAAGGGCGGCCATGTAGTCCAGGCCAGCTGCAAGTCCACCAGCAGCTCCACACCACATGGTGACCAAAACCATATCAAGCGGACCACAGTTATAACGAAATTAACATAAAGATAACAAGAAAAGAAATTGACAAAGGTTTAGAGAGGGAAATAAGTTTTCATCGAGTCTATCTCTTTACTTTCAAAAGAGGCAATGGGAGTACTTCAGTGCAATGATATGTCCAAGCAGAGCCAACCAGCAGAACTATTATATGTTGTGAAGGACCTTTTCTATCATGGTCCACAGAATGGTTTCACACAAAGCCATGGAAGCCCTTTGCCACCCATTTGCAAAGCACTTTGCAGAAAAAAAGCACTCAGATCCACTGTGACCTGGACTACTGTTTGTTCCAGAGAAGACCAGGAGTATTGTTTATGCCCTGTTTATTGAATACGTTTCAGTTTGTATCAGTTTGCATTTTGTTTGTCTACCTGCCTCTCTCCGCTTTTATTACTGTTCGTTTGCTGCCTCGAGTCTCCTTGAGGAAATAGGTGGGGCATAAAATTTCAACATAAAACAAACATGCACAGCGGACGTAGCTAAGCTGTGTGGCTCTCGAGCTGCTGTCTGACTCCAACTCCCATGCTAGCCCAATGGTCAAGAACGATAGGAGTTAAAATCCAGCAACATCTGAAAGATCGCAGGTTAGCCATCCCATAGGACTATCTGAATTGGTCCTAAGGGTACAATCCTATAGTTCCTGTGAGGGCATTACAGAGGCCACAGAACTTTTCAGATCTCCCTCTCTAAAGGCAGAGAGATGAGTTTACAAACTGAAAGAGAGAGAGAGAGAGAGAGAGAGAGAGAGAGAGAGAGAAGGAAGAGATGCGACTTCATGAACCTCTTCTCCAAAGTTGGAACTCAGATGTAGGAGAGGACAAAAAGGGGAGGTACCAGAAAATGCTGTGGCTGTGGATCAGGAGGATGCAAAGTCTTCTCATTCCCCCAAGACCAGCCTTGAGCATGGGGAAAACTACACCAGCCCTGAAGCTAACCTAGTGTATTTTTCTCCCATTAGTTTCAAAGGAGAGAGAAAATGCTTTTGAAAGAAAAAAAAAGCCTTCAAAAGAAGGGGGGAAGAAATGAGGAATGATGCTCTCATACACACACATTTTGCCCTGCTGGCACAAGTCTGCCAGGACTTTGACGGTTCATCTGGCTTTGATTCTCCCTCCTCCAACCGGGTAGGATTGCTCTGCCACTGTAAAACACAGACACTCAAACACTTACTTATTTTGCTAGGAACTCAGGACTTGCGGATTTTAATGAAACTTGTTTAAAAATCGGTGTGCTTCATGGAAGCAGCCAACACGATCAGTCTTTAGAATTTAACTATTTATCTATTCAAGTACTTAACTTTCCTTATTTATAAGATATGAGAAACTGCATACAAGTAATGTGGAAATAAATGCACAACATCTGCACTGAGTTATCTCTGAGATTGCCCAACTGAGGCTAAGAAATTAATCAAAGAATGTTTTGACTGTGAATTTCTTTTTAAAATAGAATTAAGCAGAAATAGATGCCCATGTGTTGCTGGCTTGTGGTTAAATCAGACAAGCATTTTTTGAACGAAAGACTTCTTCTAAAAGGCTGCATCCCATCCTGCTTCCTTTCCTCTCATCCCCCTTGTCGGCCCAGTAGTGACATAAATCACTTAAGAGATCTATGATTAGAGATGATTAATAAATATTTTAAATACATAAATAAATGACTACACTAGGGATTATACTAGGAAGATTTAACTCTTCTGCATATTTTAAAAATTCTGTTGCTCTTGCAAGGCATGCCTTTGAAATATTCAGGATTACTTCCACTTCTGTATCCAGCGATGAGTGGGTGGATAAATTGAAGCATACACCGAATATGAAGGAACGAGTAAAAACAAAATGTGGAACAGTATACAAGAGAAGAAGGCTGCCTTTGTCAAACAAGACCTACATTCATTCTAAAAAATCACAATCTTTGGCTCTTTCGCTGGTTTTCACCACTATAGTCTGCTTATCAAAGCACTTTATCAGTGGCAAAGGGATGTGGGCTAACCACTTCACTCAGCTTCAACTTCCCAGCTAGCAGTCTGTCACCAAACAGCTGTTTTTCAATATGTACACTATGTGCTTCAGAGCTTGCTCTGAGCTCCTGACAAGAACAGCATTGTATTATGGAGCTTGTTCATGTTTGGGATTGGTTTACTTTAACCCTCAAGAGGAAAGAATCCAAACGTTACTTGGAGCTTTTAATATTTTAAAGGGGGCCTTCAGCACCCCCAAGCAACCTGTACGTTGTTGCTGCAGTAGTAGTTTCATGGTGCATTATTTGTAGATAAACTTCAAGACTTCTTTAGAATTAATGTATTTATTTAAAAATTTAAAAACAACACATTTAACCTCCACAGATACGTTTAGGTAGGTATCATCCTTATAAGCTAGGAACTGAGCCTGGGCTGATGCTACATGGTAAATTAATTGTGTGTGTGTGTGTGTGTGTGTGTGTGTGTTCCAGATTTGTTTCCAACTATCCGTCCCCAAATGATAGCTAAAGGTAAAGGGACCCCTGACCATTAGGTCCAGTCGCGGACGACTCTGGGGTTGCAGAGCTCATCTCGCTTTACTGGCCAAGGGAGCAGGCGTACAGCTTCCGGGTCATGTGGCCAGCATGACTAAGCCGCTTCTGGCGAACCAGAGCAGCGCATGGAAACGCTGTTTACCTTCCCGCCGGAGCGGTACCTATTTATCTACCTACTTGCATTTGACGTGCTTTCGAACTGCTAGGTTGGCAGGAGCAGGGACCCTGGAGCTCACCCTGGAGCTGGGATTCGAACCGCCGACCTTCTGATCGGCAAGCCCTAGGCTCCGTGGTTTAACCTACAGCGGCACCCGCGTCCCGCCCCAAATGATAGTGGAGCCTAAATTCACCTTGTTTTGAATCATCTATGTTGGCAGGATGGCATAAATCAGAGGTTTTCAACCTTGAGTCCACGGCTCCAACTACATTCTTTCTGCGGCTCCCCTGTGGGGCTCAGGAGCTCAGTTGTGTCACCCCTTGCCTGCAGAGCTGGCAGCCTCTCACCCTTTCTTAAACACCCTCCTTGTGGAGTGTTCCCTCAGCCTCCTCTTGTTTCCTCTCTCCTTGGGCAGCGACAACTGCCACCCCTGGTCTCTGAGCTGCCCCCCCACCCCAAAGAGAGGTACCTCCTCACACTACCTGACAGGGGCCTGGGACTTGTCTGTCCATTCCCAATAGCAAGGCCTGGCGGACTGGCTGGCTGGGCTCCCTCACCTGCTGGCTTACTGACTCCAAGGCCGCCTCAGCTCCTGACAACCAGCACCCCTGGCCAGTCCCAGAGGCACCATTTGCCTGGGTGCAACAAGCACCTGTGCAAGCCTTTGGGAGGCAGAGACATGAAAGGGCACCAGAGGAGGGAATGGAGGAAAGAGGGACAGAGGCCAGTGTTGCCACGACACACTGGTTGAAAACCACTGGCATAGATGTTGGGTGAACTACAGGGAGCAGCAGCTGGTAGGAATGCGGAGCAGGGCCTTTTGGGTGAAAGCACTGATTGTGGAATTTCATCCAAAGGGAGTTAAGACTGTCCCTTACTCTGTTGCTCATGAGAGAAGGGCTAAGACCTTTTTTGTTCTCTCGGACTTTTAGCGTGTCTTAATTCAACGTAGTCATGGTTTTACCCGTTTACTCTGGCTTTGAATGTTCTTTTTAATTTTATTGCCTTTAATTTCAATTTTATTGCTGAAAACTGCATTAGAGGGTCTTTTCAGAGTCAGCAGGTGTCATTTTATAAACAAATAAAAACAAATTAGTATAGGTAAAGATTTCATGTATAAGCTTGGGCCTGTTGTACACAGTATGCTGTGAGTTCATTCATTTCAAAATGCTACCGGTATTGATTGATTTACTGACTGACAAGAATACACAAGCAATATACTCTAATGCCCCTTAAGACACTAACACTCATGATATCCTTCTAAAAAAGTAGGATTTAATTATGAATAGAGTGTAATTTTGGTTATAGCAACATGCCAACATTTTCACTGCGAAAAGTATTATAATATATATTTTGATCTTTATCAAATATGGGAGTATAATCTAGCTTGAACTTTTGTACAGGTATCATGGTTAAACACAGAATTTCCTATTCCAGAATTAACATATAGAGGTTTCAACCAAACGAATTTAGTCAATCATTGTTATTAGCTTTGATACCATCAATACAAATGAATAATCAAGTTCACCTTATTGTACCTGCAGGTATGAAAGAGATTCTTTATTCAACAGAAATCCTGTTAAAAATAAATGCAGTTTAATGAAGCAAACTTTGTCACCTTCCCTTTAGGAAGTGCTCTCCAAATAGCTGAAGAGAAACAGAAGAACTCTTTGCTTCAGCTTCTAAATGAATGCCTTGTTCAAATACCTGGCCCACTTCTCTACACAGTTTTTTCCCTCAGTGAAGTTGTCATGATTTACCTGGGATACAGAACAAAAACACCTTCTGACATCTTCTATATCATTAAAAATGATGTTTAATTAAGCTCACAGACTCATGCCAAGCTGCACTTTTTGTTTTAAACTTTCACCTGTGTCCTTCTTTTCCACCAACCATTTACTGAAGAGCTTTATTGTTTACCAGAAATGTTGCAACTCTTTAAATATATTATTTTGTTAGACACACACACACTGGGCTGTTTGCAATAGGTGGTGTTCAACTCATCTTTACCCTGAATAGATCCATTAAAATTAGTGGACCTTTGTTAAATCAGGCTCATTCATTTCAATGGGTCTACTCTGAGTAAAATGCAGTTGAATGCATATATACTCTGTGGAGCAAAATATTTTTTTCATAATAGTCAAAATGATAAATTCCAATTGCACACAAAAAGCTAACATTTCTAAAAAGCCAATATTTAGATTGTGGTTTGGTTGCAATAAAGTTTTAGTGTTGTATAAGTGTGTTAGATTCATTCATTACAACTGGTTAATAAAATGTTTATAATTCTACACAGTTTGGCTTCCATTGACAATTGCATCTAGTACACTACTCTAAAATTAATCTCCAGCTTTGCTAATATAAAAATACCACATTCCTCTTTACTGTCATGTCAGGATAAAATTGCATTTTCAAAAATAGGAATTCAGCCACTGTGTGTTCTGGTAAACTTAAGAAGTTTGCGCAATATTTTGGATAGTCCTGAATAAAAGCATTGACTTACTACAGATTTTGGATCAGTGGGGATGCACCAACTATAGGATTCTGATTCCTACAACAAAGGGCCTAACTATGTTGCTCATTGCTCATTTTACATGTTCTATATCCCATCTCCCTTCCCTGATATCTCTAGAGTCTTCTTAATCTGCTTTCAAGACATCTGAGTGCTTTACCTATAACTGTTGCATCTTCCTTCACATTTCTTGACCGATTTCAGTTGAGGGTGAAGAAAGGAAGAGTGTTAGTTTTCACTAAAGCGAGAAGCTGGCAGTACAGGAGCAGTATAAGCAAAGTTCAGAAATAGGTGGGAGAAGGCCAGAAAAATGGTTTAAAAACAGGAAGCCTGTAAAATGCAGAACACTTGAAAGATGTGACAACATTTACAACCCTGAGGGATTCTAACATCTGTAGCTACTCTATGTGTGCACATGTGTTCAGCTGCTGAGGTGCTGACTGCATGAATATAAGGCTTGAAAAGGAATTGACAGCTCCGGGAGTTGACTGAAAAGTGGCCATAAAATATTCAAATCCTGTCTTAGAACTCCTTGTCTTGTTTCTAATTGCTTGCTTACCGAGCCACCTCAACAGTTTGAAATATCTGTGTAAATATGTGTTGTTGTTAAGGTTGCTTCAATAAACTGTACTGGTTGTGTTTCAGATTTTCATTTTGGCTCTCTATATAAATGGTTTGGGGTTCTTTTTTTTTTTTCTTTTTTACACTTATCCAGTTGGCTTTTTGCGATGCACTTCAAACCTCTGGCATGTGTGAAAGTTTTGAAAACATGCATTTATTTACCCGTCTGAAAGTAATGGGTCCTCAGGAGCCATTATGGTCCAACCCATAATTCCTCCTTAGCTCTCTTACGATGGACCCAACAGCGGCAACTCACGGGGCTGGTTTGTGGTCTACTTATGGTCATTTGATTGCTGTGCACGTTTATCAAGTGTTTATTTGCATGGTTCAAAAAGTGCGCGCAGAGAACAGCCTGTCAATGAAATCGTTTGCTTGCCCCTTTACACTGAATGGGTTTTGCATCATCTGGGTATAGTTGCAAAGCTCCATATTCTCCTCTGTGTTAATAGGGAAACTTATTAACTGACATACTCATACCAACTCCCACATCCAAATTGGGAGAATGTGTCCTCTCTTCTTCAATATTGCCTTAATGTTTATTTACTCCATATTTTCATCACTCCTTTTAAATATTTTTACAAATATTTTTATTTATTACATTTATTATATCCCACCTTTCTTCCATGATGAAACCCAAGGTGGCATACATACAGTTCCCAGGTGCTCTCCTATCCAGGCACTGATCAGACCCAGATTGGTTCAGCATCGCTAAAGTGTGCCTTCAGATCGCACCATTTACAATCTCCCATTTATAAGGCATCTTAAAATGTTACATGTGCAACGCAGCATATTACATCCCCCAAGGAATCTAATTTTATCTTATAATGAGGAATCTAACACGTCAACGTAAATTCGGAATCAAAACAACCAAGCAATCAAGGTGGAATTAGCACCAAAGGTTTGGTCTGAACAACGGTATGCAATATGTATGATAGGACAGTGTTGTATCACAGAGTTAGGTCATTGTAGAGGCAGGATATTGGGAGAACAGAAATATGCAGACCCAACCAGAGGATACCTGTTGAATTAACCATGGGCCAACTGAAAGTTCTTAATAAAGGCACAGCTATAGTCTACATAACAGGATATTGTTACAGTTCATCCGACACAGAAAATGCACACACCTAGAAGGACCCAAATAACAACCTCCTCCTCCTTCTTTATCAGTCTACTGCGATTGGTAAGATTTTGCCTCACCACAAAATTGTTTCTCACAAATGACTCAAGAAAAAACTATAGGTGGCCTGACCATTAGACCACATAGAAGTAAAGCAAGAAGGTAAAGGTAAAGGGACCCCTGACCATTAGGTCCAGTCGTGACCGACTCTGGGGTTGCGGCGCTCATCTCGCTTTACTGGCCGAAGGAGCCGGCGTACAGCTTCCAGGTCATGTGGCCAGCATGACTAAGCCGCTTCTGGCAAACCAGAGCAGCGCACGGAAACGCCGTTTACCTTCCTGCCGGAGCGGTACCTATTTATCTACTTGCACTTTGATGTGCTTTTGAATTGCTAGGTTGGCAGGAGCAGGGACCGAGCAACGTGAGCTCACCCCGTCGCGGGGATTCGAACCGCCGACCTTCTGATCGGCAAGCCCTAGGCTCTGTGGTTTAACCAACAGCACCATCCGTGTCCTTGTTGGCTATCTTACCCAGGCAGATAATTGGGCTCCTGGTTCTGGACTTCCTCTCTGGCCAGAGAGGGAAAAGTGAGGTGGTGGCACAAACAAGACCACCACTTGCATGACCATCCTTGCAACCACTTCAATTAGGCTTGCATCACTCAGCTTTATTTTCTAGTGAACCAGTGATGCTGCAGTTCTTTTTGCAGGAGTATCCACTAGCAGAAGTATTTGTTGGTGCTAAGATGAGGAGAGGCTAATTTCTCCCATTGCAACCCCTCCATGCTCCCCACCCCACTTTCCATGCTACACTCGAAGGTCTTCCAACAGATGGGGAGAAGGCATGTGGACCTTCACAAACCTGACCTGAAAAACACTTCCTGGTTTGTCGAGCTACAACTTGTCATGACATCTTTACTGACAGATTGCGGTCTGAGTAATCCTTCCAAACCAAGACTGCAAACCAGGAAGTGTTCTATTAATGAACGAATGCAAAGGGAAGTGATAGCGTGTGAGCACACAGCTCACTCCCAGTCTCCTCCAAACCATGAATTGGAAGTTCTGATAATATGATGTCCAAAAGGCAGCCATTATTGATAGTTTTGAAAATTAAAAGCACACATAATTTTGGAAGCAATCAAATAATTCTTGGGATTAGAGAACCAATCTCAAAAGCAAGGAAACAAGAAACTTTTCACAACTGTTCAAATTCCTGCTACGGTTCACCAGTTAACAGAGGTAGCACATAAAAAAATCTGCAGAGGTTTCTACCTGCATAATCTTTCCCTGTCTCAGAGAGGTACAACCCAACAAAACTGCTCAAATGGAAACCAGATGGGGATGAAGCACAATTAATAGTTGTGAGTATATGCAGTTAAGAGCTTCACCACAGATTTCTAGACAGAGCAGATTATTTCTGGTACCGAGAATACTAAATGCTGTATTCTTCAGTTTCACTTTTGGTATTCACTCCCATCCTTAGTCTCAAAGACAAAAAGCTGCAGTCCTAGGCATGCTCACCTGGTAATAAGCCTCACTGAATTCAATGGGACTTAATTTTATGTAGAAATGCATAACGATGGGCTGCCTTAAATGTGAATGTTACTCTCTCCTTTAACAAATTGTTGGGGAATATCTGATCCAAGGAGATGCAAAGCAACCAGACACTTACTCTGGTCATTTGAAAGAACAAAATTTATGTAATTCAGGCAGCAGAGCAACATTTGTAGAAATCAGGGGGAAGAGGGCTGCAGGTGAGCTTCCACACCTTCACTTCTGTACTGATGCACATTTCTGGCTATGATCCAAAGCTGATTGTCACCTCTCACCCCATGCTTCAGATAGGCTGCCCGTTTTTCTTTTCTTATGTTTTGTTTTTTAAAACAATACTAATCCGGTCAAAAGTTTGGAAGCTGCTTTAAGATTAACCTAATGCTTCTCAAAAAAAAATGAATAAAGATTCCGTACGAGCCCAATTTGGGCAGAAATACATGTGTCAAAAATGTGGTGAATGCACTTCCACTGTGGGTTTGTCGCCAAAATTATATATATCTGTACATATATATGCGTTGCCGTGTACACCTAGGGATTCTGTGCCTCTGTGTTACAGATGTTTACTCAATATTATAAAATTACTGTTCATGATAACTACAGTTCTATTTTTCACGTTAGAGGATATATCATGCATAATCATCCTAAATCTGTTTAAATAATTATGCATTTTTAATGCATATAAGCTTTTGAGCATATAAACTTTAGATACGGGTTGAATCTACAACACTTCATGTAAAAAAAAGCTCTAGTGAAATGCAGTATTGAAAAGCCTCCTTAAATTAACCTTCCCAGCAAGAATGTACACACACAAACACACGTAGCAATAGAAAAGCCATTTAGCCGTGAGCAGCAGCTTACAAACAGGCATGACTGAAGTTACATTTTTAGACTGAAGAGAAGGAAGGAACTGGCTCTATATAAGCTATATATAGAATTTGGCCACACAATAACGATTCCTAGTCTGTGGTCATTTTAGGAACCTAAGAAGGTCTTACTTACCAACTTTCCTTTATTGAAAAGAATACTGGCATTCATCATTCATATTCAATTCAGAGAATGAAAGACATTTCCTCTTTATTCCTGAGGGAAAATACTCCTTGGAGAAAAGACTTTATGGAGGTAATTGAACTTTTAAAATAGATATTTCATTCACATACAGGAGTTAGCATGAATGAAAACTAATTGGAGGTATATATTTCTGGTTTTTCTTACAACTGAATAAAAGTCAAGCATTATATTAAAAAAGAAGAGAAAGGTAAAAATCAGGGAGTACCTCTAGATTACAGCCCTCAAGCCATTGGCACTGGATAGAATCCACTAGGAAGCATATGTCTTTTAGAATCATACTTTCACATCTGTATTAATATAAACAAGTTATATGACATGTCATGTTCCTCCCCTCATTGCATTATTCATTCCCACCGTCACCTTCTTGTTCGTGCAATAATTCCCACATTCCTGCTGACCCCCTTGCACTGCCTGTGCACCTGCATTTCCAAGCTTAGGAGATGGACTGGACCATCCTTGATATTAAATGGTCAGTGCTAAAAATAAAGTGATTTTTGAGCATCTGTGTGGAAAAGCATGTATTTCCATCCATCTCCCATGATGTTAAGCACCACCAAAATTACCCAATCCATGCTGACATTCAAATGAACTTGCATGTGTTAAGTCTTATACTACCCTTTGACAAGAGAGGGATTGATTTCCAAATAAATCTTTTTTCTCAATTTGCACCTGATCTGTAAACATTAAGAATAAACAAACCATTGTACCTACAGCAATGCACACTAAGAACAACAAGAAGAAGAGGTTTGCAGAATGGAAAGCCATCCGCTGGATCTATTATTCCCTTTGATACTTGAAAACATTAGTCTTATGGGAAATAAATCACTCTGCCCTTGCTTGACTGGAAGGGCACTTAGGATACAAGCCACTGTATCTTACTATATTTATGCAGTGCAGATGTGAGTAATTACCGTATTTTTGTGTGTATAAGACTATGTTTCTTCCCTAAAAAATAACGTCCAAAATTTGGGGGCGTCTTATACATGGGGGCCATCTTCCCCATTTTCTTAAATCGGAGTCCCCCAAAATAAGGGGCATCTTATACATGGGGGCGTCTTATAGACAGAAAAATACGGTAATGTATACAAGTACATATATATGCCGCTCATATTATAAGTGACTGTATTCTGCAATGCAAGTCATTCCTCTGAAATCAAGTTCTATGCTACATTAAGAACAGATAACTCCTGACCCACTGTTTCAAGTTAATATACCTGGCCTGTTTTAAAAGACACTTTAAAGATGCTGCTGCTAATATAATTAAATATGTGCATTAATCAAAACTAGATTAATGCATATATTTAATTATATTAGCAGCAGCACCTCCCGCCTTGGTTATAAACAGTCTTCCAAAGACATCACACTGGTATTATTCACTATTTTAACATAGTCGCCTGTAGTGCACACAGTGTTCATTTAAGATATTTAAGTTTGTACATGTGGGTTCCCAACTGAGCAGAATTTTTAATTTGCACTTTTAAGCTAAATATGAAAGAAGAAGCATGTACATACATGTACAATGGGCAAGTTGCAACTGGAAAATTATATAACAGGAAAACACTTATACTTCAAGGCAAGTTCTAAATCCAATAAAGGAGGTGAATCCTACATGGCAGCCAAAAACATGCAAGTCAAAACACAATCTAACATGAACAAAGCACCCATACAGCCAAAATTTCAGCAACGATAATATCCCACCTGTCATTCTGTCAAATAGCTTGGCATGTTTCCACCGTGAGACAAAAGTGACTTTTGTTTGTGTGTCAAATGTGCTGTGAGCAAAAACGAAGGAAGTATGGAGGACAGAACTTGTTCTCAAAGGTGAAAAGAACTACCTATAAATAACAGTCACTCTTGCCGCCTCTGATTAATGCTTAAAAAAAAAAGTTGTTGCAAATATAGTTAACCACTCACATAATGAACAAACTTGTTAACGGATTACATTATAGGTAGAGAGTGTCCTATCATTTTCTAACATGATATGCAATTTACAGAATGGACCTAAAATAGTACATCTGGCAGAAAATGCCTCTTTTATTCCACCTGCCAAAAAACATTTTCTATACATTGCATTATAATTTATCAGCAACAGGAGAAAAATCTAGGAAAACAACTTCCAAAATGTATTTTGTTTTATATCTGAATACGCACTGCCAATTTATTTTAAAAAAATGTGAGCATTAAAAATATTTTCTAAATGATTTTACTACAATGAGTAGACATTACTGAGAACTCTCATAGTAGCTAAACCAAATTAATATAAACAGCAGGCCTACGTCATTGGTTGAAGTACTTGTCTTCAAAATATCCCTAGACAAGGACAATATTTAGTGCTTTATATTAGGAAAATTTAGGCATCAAAGGCCAGTATGTATGTGGAAGTTTATTATAGGAAAAAGGACAAAAAGTTATTACATATATAGATACAGTACCGTGTTTCCCCTAAAATAAGACACTGTCTTATATTCCCCCCCCTCAAAAAAACACGGTATGGCTTATTTTTGGGGGATGTCTTATTTTAACCGCTCCGTGTCAGTACGCTGCATAGCCACACCTATCCAGGCCGTCTTAAGTGAGAGGCGCCGCGCCACTATGTCTTATTTTCATGGTATGGCTTATTTTCAGGGTATGGCTTATATTTCGCAAATGCTTAGAAATCCTGCTATGGCTTATTTTATGGCTACGTCTTATTTTAGGGGAAACAGGGTATACAGCACCTACAGCAGTAAACTCAACCCACTCAGCTACATCTTAACACCAACTTTAACAATGAACCCTATATGCATCTGATTGAAACAATTCGGTGTTTATTGAATCCATTCTACACACCTTTTTCCTTTTACTAATTCTAATGCTATGGTGCCATCATGACTCTAAGCTTTGTAAAAAAAAAAAAGGTAAAATATCAATTCATCTGCCTGTGACAGAAGAACAGTAATTTAGAAAAAGGAAAGACAGCTTATTTTAAACTAAGATTCATCTGTATTTTACAAGTCAAAAGTATCAGATAGATGAATCACCAGCAACTGTAATATTAATTGCACTCTAGTCCCTACTGAAATGTTGGTTGCAGCATTATGAAAGAATATTTATAGGATGAAGAAATTCGCAGATATAAAAAAGCAAATTCTTCATAATTCTCAGTATGTTTTCCAAATATCTGTATTTTTTACAGCAATGATTCTGAAAACAGCCAAGCACAAATGCCAAAGTAAATTACTTCATTTCCTGTACAAAGTCAACTGACCCATTATAATCAGAGACAGCCGCCAAATGATCCTTACAACAGCTTTAAGCAAGCAAGAGCAGTAAGCAAATAAAGTGAACTCACTATGTTACACAAGAGGTGTCAGAAATTAATGACTCATTGCTTCCTGCACTATGGATATTAATTCACCCAATTCATAAATAAAATTAAAAAGGTTCTGAATTGCGGCAAGTTAACCTCGATAAGTGAAATTAAAACAGGGTGTGTGTCCCTCTCTTTCTTTCTAAGGAAAAACCATCTTCCACAAAAGCTGCTGCTTGCCTTCTATCACTGTGCCATTGAGAGCGTGCTCACTTATGGCATATGTGTGTGGTACAGAAGCTGTACTACCCAGGACAGGATGGGGTTGTGCAGAGTTGATAAGGCAGCAGAGAGCATTGTTGGCTGCTCGCTCTCCACCTTAGAGCAGATTTATACCATGAGGTGCCACAGAAAGGCACTGGACGTAGTAAAAGATCCATCGCATCCTGGTCACCGTCTCTGAGCTCTTGCCATCGGGACGGAGATACAGGACGATGACAACAAGAACAAGCCGTCTTAGGAACAGCTTCTTCTCTAGAGCGATCTCAGCCTTGAATGGGAAGCCTGGACTTTGAAAGTCATCTAATCTTACCTGTTATGTTGTATCATACTATATGGTTTTAATCAGTGTTTTTGTAGTTGTTTTGTTTTGTTTTGTTTTGCTTTTGCGTGGAGTGCCCTATCTGGGTGGATGGAGCAGCCAAGTAATTTCGTTGTCCCCGAAGGGGACAATGACAATAAAATATATTCTATTCTATTCTCTCCCCCCCCGCCTGGAAATATTTTGATGTTGTAGAAAGACTGTTATATGGGTACAAAATATAGATATTTAGGACTCTACAAATACACACAAAGTCACAGAGCCTATGGGATAACAGCTACCTTTGCTTATGCTGTCAGTGGCCATTTGGTGGCAGGGCCAGTATTGCAGCTCTGCTTATGGTGATTGAGTGATGAGTCAGGAGATTCACACATGAAGAGGGTCAGCATATTGCCATCAATTAATTACCGGTATGTTGAATGTCCAGTATGTATACATCTGAGAGAGTGTGCATATCAGAATATATGGTGTGTGTGGGTTTTTTTTACAACTTCCATTACAATGGAGCATATAAATGGAACAGACAAGCCACGGTGCCCCATCTAATCCCCAGTCCCCACCTGGATTGTTTCTGTGCACAGAAAAATGCAGTCATAGCAAGCTGCTCCCCGGGGTTGCCACCACTGCTTTGCTGAAGAGCTGAGACTCAGGGAAATGGGTCATGGAGTCCTTCTCCTCATATCTCACCTTGCCTTGTAAGTAACCAAGGGCCTGTGACATCACCTCACCACTACAACTGCATGGGGAACACACTAGGCAGGAGGCACAGAGCACAGGAGTAGTGACCATCTTCAGGCTGGAGGTCTGGCCCCTTTAAGAGACTCTAGTTCTCCAACAAAGGAGGGGGAGCATAACAGAGATGGCCTGGAAACAGAGGCTCAAAGGCCTATATTTACATCCAGCCATCAGACAAGTTGCTCACAAGGAACTCTCCTTGGTGCTGCAGCCACCAGCTGACTGAATGGCTCCATGGGTCACCTCTGTTGAACCAGAACAGGATAGCTTGGTGGACCCTTCTCCCTTTTAAGCTTTTCAATCAACCCGTGTCATGTCCCCACCTTACACTTGGCTCAGACCAAAGACAAGTTTATCTAGCTGCCAATCTATCTCCATTCCTAGCATTTCTACTCCAAGTACATGAGATGGGGACAGCTTGTTATTCCAATAGGCTATATGCTAATAAACAGATGCTAAGCAGCGGGTGGCGCTGTGGGTTAAACCACAGAGCCTAGGGATTGCCAATCAGAAGGTCGGCAGTTCGAATCCCTGCGACGGGGTGAACTCCCGTTACTTGGTCCCTGCTGCTGCCAACCTAGCAGTTCGAAAGCACATCAAAGTGGAGGTAGATAAATAGGTACTGCTCCGGTGGGAAGGTAAACGGCATTTCCGTGAGCTGCTCTGGTTCGCCAGAAGCGGCTTAGTCATGCTGGCAACATGACTTGGAAGCTGTACGCCGGCTCCCTCGGCCAATAAAGCGAAATGAGCGCCGCAACCCCAGAGTTGGTCACGACTGGACCTAATGGTCAGGGGTCTCCTTTACCTTTAAGCAGCACCAAGAAAAGTGAGAATGTTAGGATCTGTGATGAACAATCAGACGTGTTTTGATTTAGCTGATTTTTATTTCCTGGAGAATATTAGCTTCTCAAATGGCATATCCAGTTTCTGTAGCATAGATACAGTATTTTAGTACAGTGGTACCTTGGTTCTCGAACTTAATCCATTCTGGGAGTCCATTCAACTCAAAAACCAAGGCATGGTTTCTGATTGTCTAGAGCTTCCTGCACTCAATCGGAAGCCACGTCGGACGTTCGGCTTCCAAAAAACGTTTGCAAACCAGAACACTTCCGGGTTTGTAGCGTTCGGGAGTCAATTTGTTCAGGAGCCAAGCCGTTGGAGTACCAAGGTACCACTGTATATCAATGAATTACAGAAGAAAGAAGGTGTGAAAAGGCACTCTCTGTACTTAGGAAACTTGTGAAAGGATTATGGAGGAAAGTAACGGAACATTTCCTGCACATCTCCACTTTTATCATTGCATTCACTGTTTTCATTTAGTAAGGAACAGTTTTTACTGGAATTAGTCCTGTTAATATTTCTTATCTCAATTATGTTAAGATGAAAGACAGAACTATCAGATCAAATGTACTGTCAAGTCAGAAACAAATAGCATGTTAAACACACATGTGAGATGAGAGATGTTTGAAAATTCCCATGTGTTTTGTTTTTTAAAAACAACAACACCCTGCACAAATTCGCAGGAGATTTTGCTTGCTTGAATGCATGCATGCTTATGCAGCAATCACTGGGCGATGCAACCCTCCACCTACATGTAAATATGAAAAACTGTGCTTAAGTCCTTCAAAAGAAGAAGTTGCAAATTATGACCTGAACAAGAATGTCCTTAAGCTCAGGTGGAAACAATGCAGCAAATAGAAATCTAGCTATTGGAGAGATTTGTGTATGTTGTCTCAAGAGTTCAACTTCCATACGCTGTTTAGAAGAAAGAGCAAAGGATTAGGATTGTGCTGAATGTATATGCCAGTCTCAATTTTTGGTACAAATGTTCCTTCAGAGAGTTCCCTCAGAAAACATTACTTCTGAACATTAGTATTTCTGTTCCAATTAGACCATCGTTCCCCAGCGCTATTTTTCTACCTTGTCTTGTCTCTCATTTGCTGCATGATCTGAGTCAATCAGGGATCATGTAGTAAACATGATTGTGGCATGGCCAAGTTGCATTGCAAAGGACAAATTAAATCAATTGAGAGCAAGAACAATGCTTACTCGTACAGATAGTCACATATAAATTATCCCAGCTAATCCAATCATTTCCCAGCTAATCTAAAGCACTATCTACTGCTATGATCCTGTAGGTGATCATTGGGGAATATCCAACTAAATAGATCTGCTAGTTCAATAATTTCTGCTAGTGCAACGGAAGTCATCGTCGTCGTCCCCGCCTCTCCTCTGCCCTTGCCTCCTCCATCTGCTGCAGGGGGTTTCAGGAAGTTTCCTGCACAAGAAGTTTCTTTGTGTAAAGAAGTTTCAGTGGATACTGACCACTGAAACTGTAGGGTGTTTTCCCACAACAAAACGTATTTGTGAGTTGTGCTGTTACTTCATAGCTTAGCTGAACCTGCAAATGCACCATAACTTGATCATTTTTCTTTACACCGAGTAGTGAGAAAGTCCTTGTGGCAGATGAAAGCCCTTACAGTGCAAGTCCCTGCTGATCCTCACACATGCCTATAATTCAGCCATTAATCACCCCTTTGGGGCAAATTGATGCAACCCAGTAATCATATCTTGCCTTAAGTAAGCCAAGTGCCCATTTTACATTATCTGAAGAGCTTCAACCTCATCTCTCAAGAGGAGCAAGGGCCCCTTAAGTAAGATTGATGAATACGGGCACCTTTGGGACTTTGTTTTACGCCTTCTGGCAGGGAGGGCTAATATGACGCAGACCTAGGAATATTCGTCATGTGCATCTTTTGTAATGAAATGGTGTTCATGCCTATCCCAGAACTTTGTGAAAAGTCCTTTTCAGATTCAGGTTGAAATTCATTGGCAACTAACTGGGTGCACATCCACAATTTGTTCAGCCTTTGGCGACTACACCAGGAAGCTGCTTCACATAACTAGTTTACAAACATGCTATCCCCATAGCTGACTGAGAGACGGCACCTCTTGTTCTCTTCACTTTAGCTAGCCCACTTCCTTGCCTTCACTTTTTCTTGTCCTCCTGCTTCTGAGCCATATTTGTTATTTTCTTTGGCATTAGCCAGGACTCTTCTCTACAGAGGTTCCCAACAGTGCCTATTCAAAGGGAGAAATATTTCTATTGCTGAATTAAACTAGGAGGGCTTCAGCGTATCCTAAGTTTAAGACTTTAAAAGGGGGGGACTTATGAGTAGAGGAACTTTGAATTGAATTTATTATGGTCCCAGACCAGACTCAGTAGAGGAACTTAATCATTTAAAAGTTGGGGTGAATGAGAAGTTTCCATGGTTTGGGAAGACTCAAGGATTGTCTCCTTCAATGAAGGGAGAGCCAAACATGAATTCTACCTCATTAGAGGTCATTCTCTAGGTTATAAAGGTAAAGGTAAAGGGACCCCTGACCATTTGGTCCAGTCGTGTCCGACTCTGGGGTTGCGGCGCTCATCTCGCTTTATTGGCCGAGAGCCAGCGTACAGCTTCCAGGTCATGTGGCCAGCATGACAAAGCAGCTTCTGGCGAACCAGAGCAGCGCACGGAAACGCCGTTTACCTTCCCGCCAGAGCGGTTCCTATTTATCTACTTGCACTTTGACATGCTTTCGAACTGCTAGGTGGGCAGGAGCTGGGACCGAGCAACGGGAGCTCACCCCGTCGCAGGGATTCGAACTGCCAACCTTCTGATCAGCAAGCCCTAGGCTCTGTGGTTTAACCCACAGCGCCACCTGGGTCCCCTCTCTAGGTTATACAGTATAGTAAAAATCCAGGCTTTTGCCTTTCCATTTTCCTCTTACCATAGGACAGCTAAATATTTGCTTAATGTTTGCTTCTACTCCCCCACCCCACCCCAATCTAGCTCTCTACTCAGGCCTCACAATGACAGGAGAGCTTGTACTTTTCATGTGAACGTTCCCCTTCTTGGTTGTCTCCTCTCCATGATCAGGACCCACAGCTAAATTAGCACCTTAAGACTCCACCTCTCTGTATAGGTGGTTTTCTGCCTTCAGATTATCTCTGTAATAGTGACTGTGTTCAACCAACATTGGGGTATGGGGTGTAGCCTGTGTAGTGTGATACTAACCCATTTTTACTCTGTATTTCTGTAATGGCTTGAGAAGCCACAAAAGTCACTATTTATACTGTTAATTTATACATTTTATTTTAAAATAAATAAAATATTGCAATTAAAACCCCACTACTGCTATTGACAGCTCCCCATAGAAATAACACATTGATCAGCTAACATCGATCAGCACTAAAATCCGCTGAAGGAAGCAAAGTCTCTGTGGCACGCAGTCGTCTCCAGTACAGATCACAAGAGTAGTATTCCTAATTCGCCAGAATTAGCTTTTCCATGCCTTACACATGTGAGACACATGTTCATGTGCATGTGTGCACCAGAGCACAAGTAAATCTGGTAACATCAAAAAAAGAGCAAAAAGGTAGGCAAAGGCTTTAGCTCAGGCATCCCCAAACTCAGCCCTCCAGATGTTTTGGGACTACAATTCCCATCATCCCTGACCACTGGTCCTGTTAGCTAGGGATGATGGGAGTTGTAGTCCCAAAACATCTGGAGGGCCGAGTTTAGGGATGCCTGCTTTAGCTGAAGCATTGGTTCTGCCCAAGAATAAATAAGCATTTATAAATCACAGGTGTACATGCTGGAAAATACTTGAATGTTCTAAGGCTCGGTGCAGATTTAACATTTTTCAATCTTGTAACCCCAGTTAGGAGAATAAAAACATCCCTAATACTTATATACCATCTCCCATTTAAGCTCACATGCTCCTCCTCACTAAAATTCCTCCCCATTTCAGCATTAACTATGGTAAGGCTTAGATTTCATCCAAGTTATATTTCACTTCAGACAGTTTCTGTCAAGAATTAGAAGGTTTTAAACACCAATTTAAAGGTAAGTATGGGTAGCATTCAACTTGGAGCAGATCCAACACTAACCTTACGAACCGATGAAAGGGGAACAGAGAAGGAATTTTGACTGGTATAGACAAGGAGCAAATGAGAGCTCTTAAATTACATTTAATGGGGTGGGGCCATGTGTGGGGAGGGGCTATTACTTTTTCCCTCCTCTGTTATTTCCCTCCTAGGTCAATTCAAAATGGCGGCAGGAAAACAAAGGGTGCATCTGAAGCTGCCTTATTTCTATGGTTTCATGAAAAGAAAACATTTTAACTTGCCAGTTTTACTATCAGTAGGAAGTCTGGTCCAGCATATCCAGAAGCAAAGAAAAGGTTGCTATAGATCACTCACTTTTGATATCTGCATATTTTCTGTTTTTGCTTTTTATTATTTTTGTAACTACTTGTATCTACTAGTTCCCCTGGGATGTTTGGCCTATTTTTCAAGAACAGCTTGATGATTAAACATTGAAACAGATGGCTCTAGTCAAACTCTTCTAAATATGTTCAAACGTGCAACATTTTAACATACTCCTCACTCTTATCGCTGATCTAATGCAGGGGAGGGGGAGCTTAAATCAAAAAGTGATAATAGTGAAGGATTTAAACAATCTGTGCTGAGGAAATAACCCGAAATATACATCTTTTTACAAAATCTAAATTAACATATAAAATATGTTGCTATAAAGCTGATATAATACTTATAGAGTTCAATGAATGCTAATGAATTTGCACTATTTGATGTAAGAGTGACCTGTGAATAAAAGAAAAACACGGCTGTATGATTGAAAAGGTTTAATTTTGTGTTACACAGTTTAATGATTTCCCCCCCTTAAAATGCTATTTAGATATTGAAATATAATGTCTATCCATGCCAATATCACAATCATTCTTAAATCACTGACAAACTTTAAAATACTTCATTATGTTCACAGTCTGATCTTTTAAAAAAAACAAAAAAAACCCTTTTAATAGTTTTTTTTTTACTATCCTATCTGAACGATATTTCAAAGGCCAAAAGACATTATAAACCCATTTCACCATAACAAACTTGCTGTTCAGCAAATAAATTTCAATTGCTACAGGAATAATAAATAAATACTTTAGAAGCATTTGTTCCCTATCTTAGACAGATGACATATTATTAAATATGCACCAAAGCTCTATTCTTTGCATTTATGTTTGTTCTTAATCTAAGGATCACATTCTTAAATTGAATTCTTTTCTAGAGCTAGTCAGTCTCTGAAGTCCCCCCAAACTCCTGCTGTCAGAATACTACATGTAGCATTTTATCTGTTGCATATGTCAACATCTTACTTTGTGTGTGTATTCAGATGTGCAACATATATAAAATATTTGCATTTACTTAGAGAGACAACATTAATTTAAACAAGTGTAGAATGACGGCAAAAAAAGCCATAAATGGACCAGCATAGTAGAGGTTTGTCTATTTAAAACACAAATAAAAGATTTAGGATTTGAAGTTTCAGCTGGAAAACGTTCTGTGGGAATAGCTGTCTAGGGGAATAGATAAGCACTTTTAACATTACTTACTTCAAATACTTCTCCTGTACTTATAATGCTATATGAGAAGTGTCAAATTGTTTGTACTAATCCTAGTGTTTGTGTTGATTCTAGTGCATGTTGTTGTAAAAACAACAACACAACACCTCTTTTGTCCTGTCAAATGCCCCCAGTGAGGATATCTGAATGACAGAAGCCAGCCAAAAAACTTCACCTCAAATTTGCTGACAGCATCAAGAAAACCCAGAACATTCCCAATGTCAGGTGTAGAATAGTTTGTGCTCACCTTTAATAACCTGACAATGTGACAAAGCTGCATGAGCAGCTCTCTGGACTGCGGCCACAAGTTTGTTCCCTACCTAATTCTCCCACCATCTTTATAAACATGGCGGAGAACGCGAAGGTCAACAGTGCTTGCATCACCAGTACGGACACCTTCATGGCCTTCATTTCTGCCTAAGTTCATTTTTCACTCTGCTACTATAATTGCCTGGGAGAAATGTGAATGCCTGTCTTCTCATAATGGAACTCTCATATCATTTTATTGTTTTATTTCTTTTGCACTGGAGAAAGACCACGTCTAGAAACTAACGCTAAAATCTAAACTGCTGGGGACATGAGGGGTTTAAACAAAAAAGAAAAAGAAAAGGAAGCTAATGGATAAATGAGTATTTGAAAACCCAAACTAACATAAAAGTGAGTTTTCAAATGCAGCTAAGCTTCTCTGCACACAATGTAAAAACAAAAAGAGTTAACTGCATGGGGGGGGGGATGATATAATTATAATACACCTTCAAATAGCATAGCTTTAACAACAACAACAACTTTATTATTTATACCCCGCCCATCTGGCTGAGTTTCCCCAGCCACCCTGGGCGGCTCCCGACAGAGGACTAAAAACAGAATAGAACTTCAAACATTAAAAACTTCCCTAAACGAACATTTTAAATAGCATACTCATCATACAGTTATGATTAAATGAAGTTACATTGAATTTAATATATGAAGTATGCATGTACTTCAAGTTAATTTATTCATATTGCTATACAATTATAAAGTTTTGGTTGGGTCATGCCCAATTAGCATTTTTCATTTATATAAATTCACATTCTATGTATAGGCAAAATATAAATAAATCCCACACCACTGATTTAGCTGCAGCTGTACAATTAACTTTGTTAAAAATGTTCATATTTACAGAATACAGTAATAATTTCAGCTTTAAGTTAAGAAATAACAAAAAGTACATTTGAGTTCTTAATAGTTCTAATCATGCACAGATTATTTTGCTATGGCTAAATTGTTACCGAAACACTTTGTCCTATTAAGGATGTTCTTGCAGAATCTAAAGATACCAGGCAAATTTATAAACATTTTGTATAAAATGTATTATTATATATCTTAAGAGATTAATATTTTATTTAGTAAAAGCTCTTGTAAGGTACTTTGCTACTTTTAACTTATCCTGAAAGGAACACAAATATGTATTTCATTTTAGTTGTCAAACAGGAGCCACAGTATGGATGGGGAAAAAACTTTAAAACTCTTGTCAGGAAAAAAATCCTTATTCCTTAGCAGTGTTCTTAAATAACGTCAGTACAATTTAAGGACTGACATTTCCTTTCTCTGACTAGCTTATCTTTAAAGAGGCATGCAGGCTTATTCCCACAGCACCCCAAGGCAGTAGTTAATTCACTTGAAACTTGTGAACACTTTCTATTTCTCTGTCTATTTATTTTGATGTGCATATTATCTTAGCTGACTTCAATCACATTTCATGAGTTGATGTCATACCTTAAAAGATTAGGTTTTTCCCACCTGGAACTATTCTCGAATGTATAGCAATGCATAGCCTTCTCAGTCTTCTATTCTTGTGCATTATCAATAGTAGCATTCTTTCTTTTTTAATGTACAACTACAACTTCTGCAAGGCTGCAGTTGATAGAAGTCTACTATCTGTCATGCCTCTTTCATTATGGTTAGAGGAACTGAATCGCCTATTGTCTACAACACTCTGCTGCCATCTATTTGACAAAAATAAAACAACTGTTTCAGTGGACTTCTAAAAAGGTAGCTTTCTATTGAATCACTAGCCAAAGCAATACAAAAACATGTAGTATGTCTTTCACAGCCAACCCGTGTATAAACACATGTAGCAGCATATTTCTGACACAGAGGAATATTTTTGTTACATCGCCATCATGTTATTTCTCGGTGGCACTGTGCCATTATATCTGGAGACAAGCAGAGTCCTAAATGTTTATGTAGTGGCACAGCAAAACTTAAGAGTTAAGAAACTTTAGAGCTACTACTTGCTTATTCAGTGTAAAAATATACTGTCACTATTAACAACACATAAATACATATTAACATATGTAATTCCAAATAAAATGGCACAATGTAAAATTTTACAAAAGCAAAAACATAGCAGGAACCTTAAAGTCATCTTAAAAGGTAAAGGGACCCCTGACAATTCAGTCCAGTCGCGAACAACTCTGGGGTTGTGGCACTCGTCTCGCTTTACTGGCCGAGGGACCCGACGTTTGTCTGCAGAAAGTTTTTCCGCGTCATGTGGCCAGCATGACTAAGCCGCTTCTGGCGAAACCAGAGCAGTGCACGGAAACGCCGTTTACCTTCCCACCGGAGCATTACCTATTTATCTACTTTCACTTTGACGTGCTTTCGAACTGCTAGGTTGGCAGGAGCAGGGACCGAGCAACGGGAGCTCAACCCATCGAAGGGATTCGAACCACCAACCTTCCGATCGGCAAGCTCAGTGGTTTAGACCAGTGTTTCCCAACCTTGGGCCTCCAGCTGATTTTGGACTACAACTCCCATCATCCCTAGCTAGCAAGACCAGTGGTCAAGGATGATGGGAACTGTAGTCCAAAAACAGCTGGAGGCCCAAGGTTGGGAAACACTGGTTTAGACCACAGCACCACCCACATCATCTTAAGTATCAGCAAAAGTATGTTGGAGCAGATGAGGATTCAGCTGTCAAGTTAAGAGATTATTTGCAGAATTTAGGGAGCAAGATCATCATAGTTCCTCAAACCCTGACCCTTAGAGGCCCTCACTGTGATTCTGATTTCATCTCTGCAAATGATTCAGAGTGACCTGGAGAAAGTCTCACTTCTTAGCTTTAATTTCCCATCTTAAAATTAGAACATTAGTAGTGGCTGACCTCAAAGGACTGGGATGGTAGGCTGAACCCAATCCTTTTTTTATTAGAAATCCATTTGGTTAAATGAGAGAGATTTAAGTAAGTGCTAATAAGCCAATCACTTAAACACAGTAATGCTGGCTGTATCTTTTACCTGTGAGTGAGAGAGATTCAAACACCCATTTAAAATGAAACTGGTTTCCATATAAAGAAATATAACCTTCCTGCTATTGCTACCTAGCACAATACTACTCATGTGCATGTGTTTATTTAAAAGGAAAATTAAAGAATTAACTGCTTCAATATAAGATGCTTATATTGCCCTACTAAAGTAATATATGATTTATAGGTTTTGTTCAGGCTAGACAATACTTGCAGTTATAACTAGTGCTCAGATTTTACACAATGCAAATGGCTACACTTTTGTGTGGTCCACTAATTTTTAAGAGAAATTCCAAACATTATTAGCTGCTATCAAGGTTACAGCTCCTCTTAGATCTAATAAAACAATCTGTTTGGACAGGTATCACTGGACTTTCATACACGGCTCATTCCCACAAAAAAAATATTTACACAGTAAAAAAGAGCAGCATGTAACAAAAACCACAGAAAGCAGAATTTTTAAAACAGCACGTTTTTGCTGTTAACAGGCAGCACTGAGTTTCACTGTGACCTCTGTGCCTCTTGAGTTCTATCCAGAAAATATGTTCAATGTGGTGATGGTGATCCAGAAATGTGCATGGGCACATGCTTAACTTTTACTACAAGAACAGCTTAAATGTTGCTGGATTTGTCCTACGCTCAGAAACTCAGAGGTTATTCCAATACAAATGAAATTGGGACAATTCATGGGCCAGGTTAAACTAAACAGTTGTGATAATGGAAACCAGCACAAGTTGTGCTAGGGCAATTGGACACCCCACCTCTTCTCCCTTCACAGCTCTGAGAGGTGAGGAGAACCTCCAAAACGGGGTGTGTGGCAGGAAGACAGGAGAGATTGTTTTGCCTGGCAAGCGGAAACGCTTGCACGAGCGAAAGGAATTTAACAGTGCTATCAGGGGCGGAGGAAGCCTCCTCGCTACCCGGGGCGACGACCGGAGGAGGCACCCCTGGGGGCGGGGCGTCGTGACATCGCATCGTGACATCACGATGCAACGTCACTGCGGCTCCGACCCGGCAGCGGGGGGGGAGCGCTTTAAAACAAAGCGTTCTTTTTTAAAGCGCTTCCCCCCCCCGCTGCCGGGTGCTGGGCGGAGCCGCCTGCAGGGGCGAGGGGAGAGGCGGGCAGCGATGGGGTGACACCCCTCCGCTGCCTCCTCCTCGCTGCCCGCCCCGGCAGCGGAGAGAAAAGCGCTTTAAAAAAAAGCAAAGCCAAGGCAAGCAACGCCCCTCTCCATGCCCCGGCTCCGCAAGCCAGCCAGCGGCGGGAAAAGCCGCAGGAAGGGGGGGCTATTTTCGGCGCTGCCGGGGTGGAGCCGCAGGGGCGGCCAGCGAGGGGGAGTATTGTGGGTGCTGCCGGGGTGGAGCCGCAGGGGTGGCCAGCGAGGGGGAGTGACACCGCTCCTCGCTGACCGCCCCTGCAGCTCCACCCCGGCATTGCCGAGAATAGCCTTTAAAAAAAAAAAAAAGCCCAATTTGTCACCCTCCCCAGGGACGGCCCCCCCCGCCCCCCTTGCTACGCCCCTGAGTGCTATGTTGGATTCAGCACTGTATCTACTCAGAGGTAAGCCTCACTGACTTCAATCTCAATCAGACTTACTCCCAGATAAGTATTTATAAGACTGTGTCCTTAAATATCACCTTGCAGTTAATCACATACCAAGAGTGTGCACTGAGTTTGGACAAATTTCAAGCTGAACCAAGCCCATTTGGAGAGAGCTCTGGATCTCTCCAAATGCTTCCAACTGAAGTCAGTTGAAGAGGCATAGTGTGTCTGTAAAAAAACGCAATATTTGTCACCCCAACTTCTGCACCACTTCTACCAGCAACCCGTTTCGCCTAAAGGACGGGCCGCCGGAACGAATTATGGTGGTAAGTAGAGGTTCCACTGTAATGGTAAAAACTCAGGAGATTTGCAGAATTCTTGGTTTGCTTATTTATAACCACTCTCAGTTAATGAAAAGGCCAAAAAAAACCCAGCCCCGAACCTCAAGGAAAGTTGATGTGCTATGCACACGTGTTGGAGGATGAACAGCAGCAGATGATGGCTGTGTGCAGGCACAACACAAGAGAACACAACTGGTGAACTTTGCTGACGTTCTACATAGCCTTGATACACTTGGAGAGAGGGCAGAGAAGAAATGCAAGCAAGATGAGCATTGCAATCAGCAACTCACCATGTGAGCCAGGCTGAAATTGTGATAATGTAAAAATGCATTTAAGAAAAAGACATGATTTAAACATGTGCAGCGCATGCATCTCCACGTCTGAACATATTGGGAGCAGAGGAGAGAAGCGTGAGGGCATGTACAGAAAGAAAAGTGGTGGCAGTGAAGCTGGAGCAAGAACAGAATATTGGGAAAGTGATGGTTTATTTAACAGGTGTATAGTTTTGAAAACCGCTGGAAGACTTTGTGAGAAAAAGGATGATTACAGAAAGAAGTAGAGACAAATTTCAAAATACACAAGTTGCTAACTTTTCACAAAGTCTCCGCTTGTTTGCCACAATTAGAAAAATCCTAGCTGACGCATACTACTTACTTTGACATGGCTCTGAGCTCCAAGATTGTAAATTTCAGTGGGTTTCACTTGATTAATTATCTTCACTAGGCAAGTACTATCTGTGAGATCGCCATAATGTAACTTCATGTCTTCAGAAGACAAAAGAACATAGTTAGGATGATAGAGATTTGATGCACACGTTAATACAGTATGGTGTTTAATGTGCAGTCCCAATAATCTTAATTCATTATTTAAAAATATTTTTATTATAACCAGATTCCACTGATGTTTTAACAAAGAGGCACAGTTTAGCAAGTATTTTAAATTGTAGTCATGAAAGCAATAGATCTCTTCTTTCCAATAAGATCTTGCACAATGATCTTCACAGCTGACTGAAGTCTAGTTCAATCATTATTTTCTTGGTCACACCAGTTATATGGTCTGTCTTCAGGTAACTCCTCACATAAACAAAATTGAACATGAATGTTGCCATTTAATCCATCGCATGTATGTAGTAAACTTACAAATGTACTTTAAAAGCCATATTAGATAAAAGTATTAGATTTTCTACTGGCCAGCTGTCTGACAAAAAAAAAACTACTCAAAAGAAATACAGGTTTCTTACATACATACACATGCCATGTCAGATGTTCAAAAATTATTAAGATTATTTAAAAAGGAAAAAAGGAAATTTAACCATACCTTTTAAAAAACATGAAAATCAGTACTTCTGAAATCACTATTTTTGCTTGTTATAAACCAACTGACTCACATAACAATTTGTATATGTGACTATGGGTAACTCAGATAAAGAATAAATACAATGTTTTAAATCAGCCTTTGAAAGTTAAAGGCTGAATTAAAACATACTTATTCCTTAACTAGTTTCAGCAACTAGTTATTCCTGGCTAGTTTCAGCAACTACATTTGTCAGCAGCCTGTTTTGTTGAGGTGACTGAGACGTTTCTACTGGCCAGTGTCTGGGATCACGTGAAGACAGACAGCGTCATTTGCATGAGAAGAACATCTGAACTTGTTCTTAGCCAAGCATGAAAATTACTATGCAAGATACTGTTAAGAAAGTTCAGTTAAGCAACCTTGCTGTCCTTGAAAGTCCTTTTATGCAACAGGGTCAAAATGTGGCTCACAACCCAAACAAATTATATATATATTTTTAAAAAAATCCAAGCCTCACTAGAAAATATTTACACATCAGTCACCATGGCTAACTTTCCACACTGATACAATCTTGTACAACTTTCCAGCCAGACAACATTGCTGATACAAACAAAAATACACCCATTTCTCCCTCTTACACTCCATCCCACCAATAAGCAAAATCTTACTTCCTTCTGTGTGAGCCTGTGGGTTCTTGTAAAGATGTTCAATCCGCCCTGTATTAAAAGAGCTAGATCTACGAACAATTCCATGCACCTGTAATAAAATACATAGTGAATATTTTTAGAAGTAATATAGAAAATAAGTTTTTTCTTCTTCTATTGGTCGTAACAACTATAATGTCCTTAAAAAGAACAAAGGAATTGTTATACTAGGATGCCAACTAGAAAGATCACAGCTGGGGACAGTGAGAGGACATAATTTTGCAGTTATTTTGTCAAACCAAACCCAAATACCACAGCATTAAATTCAGATGGGATTAGTGTAGCATTTTGCATTATTTCTTCTTGTTAACACAGTCTCATAATCAAAATATCAGACAGCATACAATAGCAACAAGTATAAAATACAGTGCATTTATGCTTCATGTTTTCAAACCAGCCACACACACAAACACACACACACACACACACACACACACAACCCTCACAACATAACATTCCTGCTACAACAAACCGTGGAACAGGAACATGCAGTGAGCTCAAGCATACCCTTCCCCTCTTCCTCCTCTTATGCCCAGCTTCCCAATTTCTGGTGAATCTAACCAGAAAGATATGGGGCAAAACAGAATTGCAGACAGTGATATTTTAGAAAGCATTGTAAATAAAAATGTAGATTAGTCTAAACGACAGTTTGATAGAATATTAAGCCTGTTAGAGAAAATAATGCTAAAACTTGAGAATTAGAATTTTAAAGACCAGCTAATGAGAGTGTAGATGAAATAGAAAATATGTAAACTGCAGCCCCAGCATTAATACACAATTTTTATTTTTGTTCTAGATAAGTACAAAGAAGTAGGTTGGCTCACTAGGGAAAACATGAAAATGACTAGGGAAAGTGGAGTATAGGAAAGTTACAGCAGTAGAGAAAAACCAGTGGCGCTTCAAGAAAGGCTCTACCAAAGCAGTTGTGAATGATGAGAGGAACACAATCTGACAAACAGTCCAGGTGGACCTTTCAGGAACAGAGTACAGCATGGTTTTGCCTGCTTTAATGAGTCACATGTGCTTTTCAAAAATGGTATGTCTAGTCTTGCAAGCTGTAAAAGTTTCCCACAGAAGTGCTATGCAACATCACAGTTCTACACTGTTCATCGGAAGAAGGCAGCTCTGCAAAAGTTCTAACTTTACAGGACTGTGCAAATGGAGCTCAACTTACTACAGTCCAACTCTGAAGAACACCACCAAGAGTAAACAACTTCTTTCAGAGTTGGTTCTGCAGGTTGTTTTCTGCAGAAACAGAATAAAAAAATGGAGCATGAAATCCATTTTCCCACAAAAAAGTAGCTATTCCAGGCTTTCCTCTCTTTTTAAAATTTATACATTGCATCACAACATGCTCACTAATGTTCAGCAGCCTTACCTTGCACAGGCTGCTGTTTATCTGAACAAGAGGAAGTGTGCAAAAACAGCTATACCCTGAGGACTAAAGGGATTCCACCATTGGACAGTCTTTGATAAATAATACAATAAGCTGGCATGATTACAGACCATGTTGCACATTCTTCTCTAAACTTTTGATTTGTTATCTAAGGCTGAGTGGAAAACATATGCAGAGAGGGACAGCAGCAAGGAAGCCCTTTCCAAATTATTCCATGAGTCTGCAGTCAGTCACCAAGACTAGTCACTCACCTCATAGCCCTTTTCCAGCAGGAACTCTGCCAAGTATGAGCCATCCTGAAAAGAATAAAGATAGGAAAACGTTATGGAAATGTTAGAACCATTGCATCTGTATATGGTGGTTATAAGCTCCCTAAGGCCTTTGTAAATCAATACTGAACTGGTGACTAACAGCATATATTTAATGTCCAGTTAAATACAAGTATTTGCATATAAATCCTTGGCATAGCATACACCAAGAAGAGCAACTTAACATGTCAACTCATAAATCATTCTTTTCTGTTTCATATTTTAAATTCTCTTTTTTTTCCCTCCACTATTTTTTTCAAATGTGCATTACAACAGAACTCGTTTGTTCTCTTTGTCCATTTACTGTCATATTGCTTTTAACTGTCTGTTAAAAAAAATTCCAAAGCCATTTCCAAGGCCATGGGGTCAGTTTATATCACATTTCATAGGAGTATACTTGTTTTATAAACTTATATGACATGGAGCTAATTCACATGATCACACTTTTTTTTTAAATGCAGCCTGGGATTTCCCCTCCTGCACTTATAAGGGGAGAAATTACGAAAGGAGAGAGGAATACCAACTAGTGCTGGGAAACAAACTCCAAAAGCACAAATGTCTATCCTGCGTACCAGGGGCTGTGTGAATGTTCTTACAGCTAGAAATATAAGCCAACAGGTTGTGATTACGGAGGCCAACTGACAGTTTGCCAAGCAAATATTGAGAGGGAGGGAGGAAGACAGAGGGGGAAAGATAGAGAGAATATTAAAACACGAACTGTGAATTAGATAGAAACCAGAAGGAAACAATGAAGTAACACGTCAACCTGACTTAAAACACTGAATGTGCCAAAGTACCATCCGGTTTCCATGGGATATATATCCACCTATTTCTTAAAACCTTCAGGACGCTATTTTCGAGGGCAACAAAATCCACACAAGCAAAAGGTGGAGGCAAAAGTGGTTCCCTAAATCACTGTGTTCAGTTGGAACTTGAAATGCATTATAAGGCTCTGAAGTGGGGGTGGAGAAACCTTATCCTCCGGTTGTTGTTATGTTCCAGCTCCCATCAGCACAAGCCAGCATGCCAATGGTCAGAGATGATGGGAGATGTAGTTCAACAACTTCGAGAGGGCTTCTGGTTACTTGGTCCCTTCCAACTCTACGATTCTACGATTCTATGATTCTATTCCTCCTTGCTATAAAACAGTGCCCACGGAACATTCACTGCAACACTGATGAGGCAATGCATAAATCCATGCTGAGTGACAGGGCAAGGCGCACACATGTGATTTCCAATCTTCTCAACTTTTCTTAAGACTCTTGACACAAATACTGTTTTCTGTAAACTAACATGGAGAGAGAAAACAAAAGTATTGTTGTATAAACATTTGCTCTGCTACATGTGGGGATACTTTGAGTCAGGCAAAATCCGATTACAACCCTGGTTTAGTTTGACAATAACAAACCAGGGCTACCATGGAGTCAGTGAAAAGGCAGGGGGAAATATAAATATGTTACCATTCACTCAATTAAAAAAGTAAGAAACAAAATGCTGTTGTACTGCTCTGCCTTGGTTGCTTAACACATTAAAATCCAGAGATGAAGAAAAATCCCAAACGAAGAGCGGAGGATCCCGATTATTCGTAACGTTGATGAGAAACAGATCCAAGTACAACTGAACCCTGTCAATAAGGTCTTGTTCTTCTCACTAGGGCCGTTTCTCAAACTTTCCAGCCACACTGGAACATTTCGAACTAGCAGTGGCATTCACTTCCTTTGTATTTCCTCTCCAGGTCTATCAAGTGATAGAACATGACATGACAATGAATGGGAAACAAGCCACCGCCAGAAGCTACTGCTTTCTGATTCCAGCATAGTACTGCTAATTTGGCTGTCCAGTAATCTCACACAATGCACGCTAGCAAAAGGCTTACTTCAAGATACATTATCATAATCCACTTGTCCCACTTCCCTCTTTTCTTTCAGTGAGGTAGTGGTCAATGAACATCACACTCAGAAGGCTGATTAAACTGTCAGTCCACGTTTACAACTTACCTTATTTCTAGACTTTCAGACCGTTCAACTGAAAGTCAAGAGAGATACTAATGTAACATTATTATAATGTACATTTACAGTACAATCTCATGCCTGCCTGCTCAGAAGTATGTGTAGAATCACACCTTTAAAAGATCATTCACACAATCCGAAACTGTAATCCTATACCGGGAAGCAAGCCCCATTGAACTCACTAGGACTTACTTTTGAGTAGACATGCATCATAGGAATATAGTATAAGCCTTAGGCATTTGTACAGAAACTCAACTACACTCAGTAAATATGTTTTTAAAAATAAAATTAAAAATCTAATTGGTTTGGATGCCAGGAGACAGAATAATGCTGATTTTAATCACTATAGTTAGCTTTTGGGTTAGAAAGCCTAAAGCAAATCAGAAGTATTAGTCAATTTTGGTTCTCCCAGCTTTTAATTTTTTCAACCTTAAATTCAGTTCTCCATGTTTTGAAGTGATTTGTTATTTTTTTTAAAAAAATCATCATGAAAACTCACCAGTATTTCAGTGCAAATTTTTCCTAACATTTTAGTGTGGAGCTTATATGTGTGTTTTCATTGTGCGGTACTAAAAGCATGATCTTTCCCTTGTGATTTCTGCAGAAGCTGGAGGGCTCTACTAGGCTGTTCCTGGGAAAGAAAGCAACCCCTTTCCCCAACATCAAGGCTTGATCTACTCCTTTGTGGCCAGTTACTCAAAGGAGGCAAACCAGAGATAATAATAATAATAATAATAATAATAATAATAATAAACTTTTATTTATATCCCGCCCTTCCCCGCCAAAACCGGGCTCAGGGCGGCTAACAATCAAATACAAATATAAAAACACAGATTAAAAATACAGATATAAAATACACTTTAAAACTTAAAAATTTTGAATTTTAAAAGTTACACTCAAATTACCCCAAAAGCCAAACGGAACAGCTCCGTTTTACAAGCCCTGCGAAAGGGTGCTAACTCTTGCAGGGCCCTCGTTTCTTGTGGCAGATCATTCCACCATATCGGGGCCAGAACCGAAAAAGCCCTGGCCCTGGTGGCTGCCAACCTGACCTCCTTATAACCTGGGATCTCCAGAAGGTTATTATTTGATGACCTCAAGGAGGACCCGGGGCATACCAGGAGAGGCGGTCCCTTAAGTACGAGGGTCCTAGGCCGCGTAGGGCTTTAAAGGTTAAAACCAGCACCTTAAACCTGATCCTGTACTCCACCGGGAGCCAGTGCAGCTGATAAAGCACTGGATGAATGTGATCTCGCGGCAAGGCCCCCGTAAGGAGCCTCGCCGCGGCATTCTGCACCCGCTGGAGTTTCTGGGTCAGCCTCAAGGGCAGCCCTGCATAGAGCGAGTTACAATAATCTAGTCTGGAGGTGACCGTCGCATGGATCACTGTGGCCAGGTCAGGGCGAGAGAGGTAGGGGACCAACTGCCTAATACGGCGGAGATGGAAAAATGCCACCTTTGCTGTGGCTGCAACCTGCGCCTCCATGGAGAGGGAGGCGTCAAAGGTTACCCCCAGACTCTTGACAAGAGGCGCTGGCACTAATTGAGCGCCTGCAAGGGTTGGGGGTTGGCCCCCCGACCCCATGTCGTCCCGACCTAGCCAAAGGACCTCTGTCTTCGAAGGATTTAACTTTAATCGGCTCCCACGCATCCATCTAGCCACAGCTTCCAAACACCTGGCCAGTGTGTCTGGGACTATGTCGGGACGGCCGTCCATCAACAGATAAAGCTGGGTGTCATCAGCATATTGATGACAACCCATCCCAAAGCTCCGGACAATCTGGGCGAGAGGGCGCATAAAGATGTTAAAAAGCATCGGGGAGAGAATTGCACCTTGCGGCACTCCACACACCAAGGAGTGCCGCGGGGACATCTCATTCCCTAGCGCTACTCTCTGTCCCCGACCTGAGATAAAGGAGCGCAGCCATTGTCGGACTGTGCCCTGAATCCCCACGTCGGCAAGGCGGTGGTCTAAAAGTTCATGATCGACCATATCGAAGGCTGCTGACAAATCTAAGAGAATCAGCAGTCCCGATCCGCCTCGATCCAGCTGTCTACGGAGATCATCCGTTAGCGCGACCAAAGCCGTTTCAGTCCCATAGCCAGGGCGAAAGCCGGACTGAAATGGATCCAAAGCCGATGTTTCCTCCAGAAACCCACTAAGTTGTTCAGCAACCGCTCTCTCAATTACCTTACCCAAGTACGGAAGATTCGAGACCGGGCGGTAATTGGATAGATCTAAAGGATCTAAAGAAGTTTTCTTTAAGAGCGGACGCACCACTGCCTCTTTCAACTCCCCTGGGAAGGTCCCTGTGCCAAGGGACAAGTTGATAATCTCACCCAGGGGGGCCCGCACCTCGTCCGGGCACGCTCTAATCAGCCAGGACGGGCACGGGTCAAGGGGACAGGTGGTGGGCCTTCCAGCTCGGAGGAATCTGTCTACATCGGCAGGGAGTATCCGATCAAAGTGGTCCAATACTGGGCCCGAAGACAGTCGAGGGGCCTCTAGCTCCATTATTGTATCCAAATTGGCAGGGAGGTCATGGCGGAGCTGCAAGACTTTCTCCGTGAAAAAGCTCGCAAATGCCTCACAGCTATGGGTCAAATTCATATTTAAATTTGGTTGTTCCTCTAGGGTTGTTAGAGACCTGATTATTCTAAAGAGTTGTGCTGGGCGAGAGCTAGCGGATGCAATGGAAGCTGAGAAGTAGGACCTCTTTGCCGCTTTCACTGCCATCTCATAGGTTTTCATAAACATCCTATAAGATGTTCTTGAAGCTCCGTCGCGAGCACGCCGCCATACTCGCTCTAGCCGTCTGAGATCCCGTTTCATTTTCCGAAGCCCCTCGGTAAACCAAGGGGTCCGGTTTCGGCAGGGTCGCAGAGGGCGCTTAGGTGCGATCTCATCGATGGCTGCCAAGAATCGGTTATTCCAATCCCTGACAATATCATCTAATGAGTCGCCGGGGGGGGGCAGGGTCCCGCAAAGCCTGGCGGAATCTATCAGGATCCATCAGCCTTCGCGGGCGAGCCAAAATAGGCTCGCCACCCAAGCAGGGGAGGAGCTGAAAGTCAATCTCGGCTCTCAGGGCATAGTGATCAGACCATGGCACTTCCACAGATGGGAGCATGATCACATCTATGCCAGCACCAAAAATCAAATCCAGCGTGTGGCCTGCTTGATGAGTGGGGCCCAAAACAAATTGGGAGAGCCCTAGTGTCGCCATGGAAGTCACTAGGTCCAGAGCCTGTGAGGAGGGAGTGGCATCGGCATGGACGTTGAAGTCTCCCAGAACCAATAGGTTTGGGAACTCCAAGGCCCAGCCCGCCACCACCTCCAGCAGGTCTGACAGGGTGGCTACTGGTGCGCTGGGTGGTCGGTACACCAGCCAGACAGCCAAGCTCTCCTTGGAACCCCACATCAGACCAACACATTCAATGCCGGAGATCGTCGGTACTGGCAGAGCCCTGAAAGGACAACCCTCTCGGATTAACAATGCTACTCCTCCCCCCCGACCCACGGTCCGTGATTGGTGGAGGACGGAAAAACCTGGAGGTGCTAGCTCATTCAGGAAGATGAAGGACAAGGACAAGAGGAACAGGAACCTTGCTTTGTATGAACATATTGCTCCCCAACCCATTGGGCATCCCAGCCAACCTTCCTGACTGATATGCCGCTTTTCCACAATGAGCTGTGCCCAAAGCAGCTTACAGCAAACAAGCAACACATCAAAATACAAAGCACTGGAAATAAAAGAAACAGAATACAAAACACGTAAGCAAATTAAAAAATGACAAAAAACCAACAATTTGGCAAACACAGAATAAACTCTATGTTGCAAAAACAACAGCAGCAGCAATCTGAGCTTAAGTATATACATAGCTTAAGTATATACATAGCAAAACAAGCATTAACTGACAACCACATTTCTGGTACTGGCCTTGCTATACTCCAAGGAGCCTGGCTTAAATGCAGTTCAAAGGGGAGGGGTCTTCTCTCCAGGCTAGATGACATACAGTGTGGTGTAGTGGTTAAGAGCAGTGGACTCGTAATCTGGTGAACCGGGTTCGATTCCCCGCTCCTCCACATGCAGCTGCTGGGTGACCTTGGGCTAGTCACACTTCTTTGAAGTCTCTCAGCCCCACTCACATCACAGAGTGTTTGTTGTGGGGGAGGAAGGGAAAGGAGAATGTTAGCCGCTTTGAGACTCCTTCGGGTAGTGATAAAGCGGGATATCAAATCCAAACTCTTCTTCTTCCTTTAGCCTTACTCCAGAGGAGGCTGACAGCAACAAAAAGTACATGTCAGGAAGGGCAGTGATGGCAAGTCTCTTCCCAAGCCTTCTGGAAGTACCAGCTGCTGCTGATAGTGGTCTTATTGCATTTCTTGGGGTATGCAAATTGCAGACAGTACTTACCCTAATTTTAGACTGACTCCCTTGCGGCTTTCTAAAACTGTTAGCTGGGAGGCTGGGAAGGAGGCCCGAAAGGTGAAGGACAGGTGGCAACAGTGTATGGCTAGGGTGATCAGAAGTTGTTCCATCAGTTCAAAGATTGCAGAGAACTACTTCAACAGAATGCCAATGAAGAAAACACAAGGTGCCACATGTTCTTCTTTCAACTCATTCCCATAAGTTTCCCATCCCCTCCACACACTTCTCTAATATCCTAGCAAACACCAACTGGCAAAATAATGCAAGAATCAGCAGACAGCATCACCTAACAGAACCTTCCCTCCTACATTACCACAACACTACTGTCCACAAAATACAAGTTTGTTTTACCTGATTGACTTACTTAAGAGCACTTTTTGCCATCAACTATATGCCACCCAGCCACTCCGTACTGCACTGTGTTGTGCCAGGATGATCGTTTTCCTTTTGTCTGTCTTGTTTAAATAAAACCTTTTTTAAAAAGAAAAACCAAAGCGAAACCCAAATGTTTCTCTCTGAGTTAATTTGCAATTTGTTTTGTTTAGGGGATTTGTAAGGTTGAATGAGTAAGACCGTGACATTGTTCTTTGGCTTAAATTATTTACTCTTTCAACAGTGGATCATTTAGTGTTTGAATAGTTGGTGGAGTACAAGACAGGTTGGTGTTTTTAAGAACACCACACACACACACACACACACACACAAATCAAAAAAACTAAACCCCTACAAAAATAGTTATTTGAAGAAATTAAATTGTATATAAAAAGATAAAAGTCAGCCAAATGTACTTAGTGTCCCACACACAAGTCAAATGTAGTCACAATCAGGCTGTGAACAGAAAATACCAAGTACTATAGCACACCGTTCATTAAAAAATATGTGACTTCTATCATTCTTAATGGTTCCATTGTGAAAAAGCTTTTAAATAGCTCCTTTGTTTTTCCAGCACCTAGAATACCATTGACAAGAAAAAATGTGAAGTAGTAGTAGTTCATGCCTCAATGCAGCCTATAAGTTATGGTTTTGAAAAGAACTATTCTGGGAATGTTTTAAACTACACCCCTATGTATACCAAATTTTGTATGTGTTCATTGAGGTTATCTTGCAGCCATAGCCAAAATGGATTGTGACATTTATATTTTGTAACTGTGAAGATTGAAAATATAAATTATTTTAAAATGTAATTTCTAGTAAACTCATGTGCATTCTTAAAACAAATTAAGGTAGCTCTACTTGAGGATATCAGTTGCTGGTTAATTTCAGCCAAATTGTACTTATTGAGGCATTAGATCCTTTGTTTTTTCATTGTCTCGCTCACCTATTTATTTATTTTTCTCAGGTTTACTAATTATCTTAGTAAATGGATATTGTAAGGTTACTGCATTATAAAGGTGAACCTATTCTAATGTCATAAATAATAACTATGAGTATGTCACTAGAATGATAGCAAAATACAGGGTGGGACAGTGGGATCACAACTTATGCTGGTTTTACTTACACAATCACATCTATATGTGGATCGCAAAAAATAAATAAATAGAAAGGCTTACTTACTGGGCTCTGCATAGCTCCCAGGGCTATCCACAAAGGGAAAACCCTGTACAAAAAGAGCTTTTTACGCCCTCTGCCTTGCTTACTGAGCTCTGGAGACTCGTGGGAGATCTTGGACAACAACAATCTCGCCAGGTCTCAGGGGGCAGTTCAAGAGGTCATTCTAACTTTGCACAACTTTGCCTTTATGTGCAACTCACATGAACATAACCCTTACAGAAGTTGCAATCACACTGTATTCAACTCCTTTTTACTCACGAGTACAGCCATTGAAAGTAATGGATTTATTTTGAGTGAAACCTAACTGAATATCACTCATAATATCTGTGAGTAGGACATCCGAAATGCTATTGCCAGTTGGTCGTGGTGGATTTAGTATGATCACAGTGAAGTCCTTCTTCATGTAGGTAACAATAATATAAAGTTGGTAACATTAGCATGAAGCAAAAACCAATTCCCTCTTCTGAAAGGCCTATTGTCCTGTTGTCAATTTTATTATGGTTATTCGTTTATTTTATTTTTATATCTTTATTTCACTGGAAACAGCCTAGAGTCTGAACCCCAGTGGCCTAACTCACATAACATCCCACAGATGTTGATACAGGAGCAGTTTGGGAATCAGTGGAATGTCTCTCACAATAGTTTGGTAATTTATACATGAGATCTTAGAAAATATGTATAAAGGTAATGTTCAATATTTAAATTTAAAAAAGAAACTTCTGAAGTACTATCACAAGAGTCACATGCACATTCTGCCATGTTTTACAATTCCAATGCAAAATTAGTTACTTGATAAAGATGAGGATTCATATTCATTATATGACCTCATTTACACATGTCAACATCTCCCTAATATAGAAAGAAAACATATAAAAGTGCTGTGTTTGTGTGGTTTTATACTGCTTTTCTTCACCAGTGGTAGCTCATGACCTGGAATATGTCTTATTACACCTACCAAGGCAGTACTCGTTTATTGATGTGTCCCTCAGGGGGAAAAATTGGCTTCAAGTTCATGCGACACCTCTGTTTCTGCAACAAAATAACACCTTCTCAATCCAAGATGGAAACAATATGAAAGTTAATTTAAATGTACTTAAAAAAAATGAAGCTGCTTTATATTAAAACACATTATCAGCTTGATTAGGGAATACAATGATAAATTTGATTAAAAATTTAATTTGGATATATATTGTGCAAATCTCTCACACTAGTAATTACTTCTACACAAGGCAATTACTTCTACACATGCATAAACAATGGTTTAGACTCAAAGGCAGGATCTCCGATACATTAGTGGAGATACTATTCTATTCTAAACAAAGATGCAAGATTATTTAAAGTGCTGAGTTGTATTTGTGGAAACTATTTAATGTGTCTATTGGAATGGCACTAAAATGAAAGCTGGGTTTCCTCTTCTGGCTGAAAGTAATTAAAGGGTAGGGGGATGTCCTGTGTTAGCAAACTCAATCAGCAGTCTAGAATTCATTTTGGAGACATTTCACCAATTACTCCCTCAGTTTTTAAAAGGAAACATCTTATTTCCTCAGTTTTCAGAGAATGGGTTTGACATTCAATACACCTGTGAACCTAACAGCTACAAAACAAAATGAATTCTTGCGAGGGAAAAGTTTGTCTGGGTGCCACTGAACTTTGCTGGTTTTGATCTCTAAAAACCCCAAATTAGGTTTAGCCAGTGATATTTCTTTAGAAAAAGAGGTGCCGGAACTCACCAGGAGCACCTCCCTCATTCTCTTGGAATGGCAATGGCGCCCACCTGAAAGGTGTCAGAACTGAGTCCCAGTGAGTTCCGAATGAAAAAAACACCTCCTGGGTTAAGCCAACTGGTTGCCTTCCAGATGCTGTATGGCTACTAATTACATCAGGCCTGGCCGACATGGCCAATCATCAAGAATGATGGGAACTGTAGTGCAGTATCTGGAGGGCATCACATTGGCTAGCCCTCCCCTGAAAGGTTTGGGTTCAGGATATATCAAGGTCCCTACTGTGAACTTACCCATAATAAAAAAGGCTTTGCTTCAAGGTCCTGCTGTATATTACACTGAGCAATGGTAAACAATTACCTAAGGCAGATCCTTCTCAGCTCTTAGACTGTGGCACTTCCACTCTAGGGATGTTCACCTTGCCTCACCCTTGTTGGCCTTTTGGCAGCGGGTTTTGGCCTAGGGCTTGCCGATCGGAAGGTCGGCGGTTCGAATCCCCGCGACAGGGTGATCTCCCGTTCCTCGGTCCCAGCTCCTGCCAACCTAGCAGTTCGAAAGCACGTCAAAGTGCAAGTAGATAAATAGGTACCGCTCCGGCGGGAAGGTAAATGGCGTTTCCGTGCGCTGCTCTGGTTTCGCCAGAAGCGGCTTAGTCATGCTGGCCACATGACCCAGAAAAACTGTCTGCGGACAAACATTGGCTCCCTCGGCCAGTAAAGCAAGATGAGCACTACAACCCCAGAGTCGTTCGCGACTGGACTTAACTGTCAGGGGTCCTTTTACCTTTTTATAAGTCCTTTGGTTCCAGCAAGATTTTGAGAGTTACAAGTTTATGCTGCTAAGAATTGTAAGCTACCCTGACTACTGCACAGGCACTAAAAGGATGCAACAGAAATGTCTGCCTTTCTGTCTCATAAAGCTGGTTGACTGACCAAAGAGTGCTCACAAATGGTTCCTCAGCATTCTGGAAAAAAGTGACAAGTGGGGTACCTGGGTCCCTTGTTGTTCAATGTCTTTATAAATGGCTTGGATAAAGAAATTGAGGGGGTGCTAATCAAATTTGCAGATGACACCAAACTAGGAGGAGGTAGCTAATGCTTCAGAAGACAGAACTGGGATTCAATATGACCTTAACAAATTGGAGAACTGGGCCAAAATTAACAAAATGAATTTCAAAAGGAACAAATGTCAGCTTCTACACTTAGGCAGGAATAACCAACTGAACAAATCTAAGTTGATGGACACCTGGTTTACATGTGAAAAGGGTCTAGGAGTCATAAAGACCACAAGCTTAACATGAGTCATCAGTGTGATGCAGCAGCAAAAAAAAAAAAGGTGATGCTATTCTAGGCTGCATCATCAGAAGTCTAGTGTCCAGCTCAAGGGAAGTAATAGTACCACTCTATTCTGCCTTGGTCAGACCACACCTGAAGTACTGTGTCCAGTTCTGGAAGCCATAACTTAAGAACAATATTGATAAGCTGGAATGTGTGCAGAGGAGGGCAACCAAGATTATCAAGAAACTAAGCCTGATTAGGAACAGTTAAGGTAGTTGGGTATGTTTAGCCTGGGAATGAGGAGACTGCGGGGTGATATGATAGCCATCTTCAAATATGAAGGACTGTCACATGGAAAATGGAGCAAGCTTGTTTTCTCCTGCTCTGGAGGATAGGACCTGAACCAATAGGTTAAAGTTACAAGAAAGTAGGTTCCGTTCTAAACATCAGGAATGGAGCAGACTCCCTCGGAAGGTGATGGACTCTCCTTCTTTGGAGGTTATTAAACAGAGGTTGGATGGTCATCTGTTATGGATGCTTTAGTTTAGTTTAGTTTAGTTTTTAGTTTAGTTTAGTTTAGTTTTTAGTTTAGTTTAGTTTACCTGTAGTTTAGTTTAGTTGCATTGCAGGGGACTGGACTAGATGACCCTCAGGGTCCATTTCAATTCTATGATTCTATGATTCTATATATGGTAAATAAAACTAGTTTAATACAACAACTCTGAGCTTTACAGACTCTGATGACAAGCATGAATTGGAGAGGCTGTGCTATAGAACCTGAATTATGTATGCAACTTACAGTGGTACCCCGCAAGACGAATGCCTCTCAAGACGAAAAACTCGCTAGACGAAAGAGTTTTTCGTTTTTGAAGTCGCTTCGCATGACGAATTTCCCTATGGGCTTGCTTCGCAAGACGAAAACGTCTTGCGAGTTCCCAATGCATTCCTATGGGAAACCGCGCTTCAATGCATTTCTATGGGAAACAGCGCCATCTAGCGGTTCGCAGGATCGTGCTTCGCAAGACGACAAAACTCGCAAGACGACAAGACTCGCAGAACGAATTAATTTCGTCTTGCGAGGCACCACTGTATATGCATGTAGCAAGGTGGCTGAGACTCCTCTCGACCACAGACCACCTACACCGGGGCCATGTTTGACAGACAGGCAAGCATGCCCACCTATATATCACCTGGTGCCATTTTGCCTGTGTGGGCTGAAATCAAAGTACAAGGGAAAAAGCACAGCACTTTGCAAGCACTGCAGATCAGTTGATTTTTCAACCCCCCTTTTGGCCCAGCTATCATATACAAGATCAGCTGTAGGAAAGGTGAAGGTGGCTTGCACTAAACAGACTCATGGGCCAAATGGAGAGACTTGGCAGGTCTAATTAAGCCTGCAGGCTGAATGTTCCCCACTGCTGGGCCTACACCTTCCAATTGCTTGTCCACCAACTTAAGAGTTGTTAGGAAACCACTGGCACACAGCATGAGATGATGATGATGCAGTCAGGGAATTAATGTGGAAACTTGGAGCACATGCAGAAGCCCCTATGAGTACCTGAAGGGCTCTTCAGATCCCTGATTAGGCACTTAGGATACAGACCTGGAGAGCTGCAAAATATTAGCAGACCACAAAAAGGAAAACAACAAATTCTAATGCACTAGTGACTAGGGCTTGGAGTGAACAGCTACTGACATGTATTCCCCTGCTTAATTGTGTTGTTCTCTGGCTTTTATACTGAAATTTACTGACATAGCCTCTCTGTTTAATCTATAGGGTTTTAGATCCCCAGTTACTCAGTTATGTGGTTTAACAAGTTAGCTTTCCTTACCCTTGACAGAAGACCACCCTTTGCTTGGTAATAAATTGTTTTACAAGTCCAACCTCTTGCTCTCCTATCCACTTGCTCACTGTCTGGAATTCCATTAATAAATTTTATCAGTGAACCTCTTCAGACACAAAGCAGTTACAGGAGGTATGTAGTTTCAGCATTCTCAAAGAGCGGAAAATAAATTGTTCAAATGGCAAACAATTCACAGGCTGTGAGTCTATCCAGTTTACTTAGCAGGGTAAAGCAATCAAAATATGTTGGAAGGCATCATCATCTCTCAACGGAATTGTACAAGGAATTCATTTATTCCACACAGCATTGTATGAAGTTCTGGAACACTGTCAAATGTTAGAACTATTTTAAATTGCATCTGCTAGGTATACTAGAATGCTCGTAATTGGTGATATCTCTTAATATCCTTGGTCACAACCTTACTTTAAAATATTAACAGGTTAACGCATTCTGTATTATAATTACAGATTAATTTATCATGAAAGTTTGATCAATGTTAAGATCAGAATTCTAGGTCCATGACATTAAAAATGCCAAAAGGCATTTTAAAGGCACATTTCATCTGAGATATATACAACAGGAGCCACATCTCCCAGCTGAATGTAATAAGTGATGTTAAGAGGTCTACAATAATGAGAAAAATGTGTACTACTTCAGTTATGTTCCTGCTAAGAAAGATTCCTTTCTTGCTGTTTAGCAACAGAAAAGTAGCATTGTAGTATGAAATATCTAGCAGCAAGGAATACAACAAATTCTGAATGCCATTGTTAAAAATATTTACCAATCATAAAGGTCTGGAAATAGCTGGAAATTAACTTTCCATGAACCAGAAGGTAAGCTTAAAATTACACTTATGACCAATGTTAACTATAGCACCAGTTTAGGATATTAATGGAAAAACATCAGAATGTAAGTAGGACCACAGACATTTTCAAGGTAACCTCTTTTTTTTTGCTGTTCTCTGGATGTGAATAATCCACACAGACTTGCAAGCTAGCCAAACAGCAACAAGACTTGTCACATATGCTGACACAGAGAAGTGTAAATCCTCTAATATCTGATGACAAAACCAAACTACACTTTTCTATTCAGTTGCACCGATGACTTTCCATACACTCCACACCTGGAAAGTAGTTGAAGCAGCCAATAACTTAGAAACATACTTTGGCAGATGTCTGTCTTGGAAACCACTAGAACCATTCATATGCTTCAAGTCAAGCAATGTACTTCAATCATTTGACAATATTAAAGAGACTTCGGCTGTTCGTGTGCTTTCCCAAGCAACGGTACATAACTCATACAAATAATAGCTATTTTATGAGTTAGATTTCTATCCCATCCCTCTTCCATATATAGTGACATATATAGTTCCCCCCACCCCAATATTCTTTTACCACCACAACAACCCTGGTTAGGCTGATAGACAGTGAGTGGCTCAATATATTTTGTAGTACAGGGATCTGAATCCATGACTTCTCAAGTCCTAGCCCCATACACCAACTAGGTGAAGTAGAGCTAAAATAATATATAGCAGGTTGATGTGCTTTGGTTAGTAACAGTGTATGCACGGAAGAATGGATTGTGAAACTAACGGAGTATACAGAATTGGACAAGATGACGGGGAGAATCCGAGAACAGCGGGACCAGAAGTTCATTAAAGACTGGACTAAATTTGCAGACTATTTAAGGGAAAATTGTATTCAATTGAATACGTTGGTAAGACTGCAAGAAGCTTTGTAGAGTAAGGAAGAAATATTGTTCTTAATACGAAGATATAGTGATTAATTTTTAGAAAGTAATATTATAAAACAATGATTGATTTAGGAAATATAGATATAAGGAATAGATATTAGAATATCATAAGGAAGGTTTGACAGAAGTCACGGCCATAAAAAGCCAAACAGTATAAGATGTGAAGATAAATGTGTGAATTTATTATTGTATTCTTATAAAACTAATAAAAAATGATTATAAAAAAGTAACAGTGCATGCCACCTGTATAACTTCACAAATAATCTACACTGTTGTAGACCAGGTAGAAAGGTATATCTTACCCTTTGAAAATAAGTTTGTTTTTGCAAAAAAAGAATCCATGTATTTATCTGTAGTATTTATATAATCACCTCTCAAGAAAATGTTGCCACAAGTGGTGTGTACAAGCTATAAAGTAGCTTATGAACATATGTGTAACACTGGTGCTACAAACTTTGCTAAAAACTCTGGCTGCCTACACAGCATCAAGCCAAGTTAAAGGCTTTATTGTTAGTGTGTAATGCTCCAAACAGCAAGGACTGCCTGTTCCTGTATACACCAACCAGATCGCTGCGATCATCTGGAGCATCCACCTTGACTGCACCCCAGTTATTTCGTATTACATTAGTTTATTTATTTCATAAAGTGTACATGCCACCTGACTGTGAAAAACAGTCAAGTGGTTTACAAAAAGAATAATACAATAAAATTATCAGTAGAAACAGTTTAAAACTACTTAAAACATTCAAACTAATTCATTTCTTAACTAATGCTTTAAGTGCCAGTGCTTTGGAACACTGTTATTCCTTTCATTTGACTTATTGCTTTCTTTTACAAAAAGTAACTCAAACAGCTTACCAAGAAAAGGACATACATTAAAACCAACTGGAAACTAAAACAGAGTGAAAACTGGAAGTTCCCACTGAAATCAGACAAATCAAATTTCTGATACGCCACTGCCTGCTAAAGGTGTTTCTGTTTCACCAAGCATTTTAAGAGAATTAATTTGATCCAGTGTTGGTCATTTGTTCTGCAGTTTATTATTTTATAAGAATGGTTCTAATGTAATCCACCGTGCTCTTTTTGAACGAGCTGGCAGTTTTTAAATACAGAAATGAAATAGATAAATAGAAGGTCTTCTAGAACAAAGGTCTTCCATCCTAGAACAAAGGAACAGGTTTCCATGCCTTGTGTCTCCTCAGGTTCAGGCTGGTTTGTCCATGGGCAGAGAGCAACCATTTTATGCTTCTGCAACTACATAAAGCTTTGGACATTTTTATCTTACATTTCAAAGATATTCAATGCTTTCCTAAGAAAGCTTTTTTAAAAACCACTTGTAGTGGGAATGTAACTTTTTTTGCCTGCAAAGTCTTCCTCCTCTGTCAAAGTGAAAAATTAAGTTCGGAAATCCAGCCATCATCAGAAAGAAAAATACAAGAATGAGTGATTTTGAGGTCATCTTGCAAACTGTTATTATGGGAACCAGACAGCTGCCATATTTAGAAACCATATTAGTTGGTCCTCAAAAGGACAGCATTGGTAGAATGATTTCTGTTCAGGTATGGCTTTGATGAGTTGGTTACCAGTATCTGATGTGGTCAAGGCCAAGGGTAGAAATCAAATCAAGGATTTTAGGCAGAGTTGTGATGTTTATTCAGGTTAACCAATGGGTATCGTTGCACAACTATCCAAAAACCACCATCGTTTTGAAGTCTGGGCTTAGTTTATTTTTTGTCTTACACATTCACATCAAGATTTCAGTCCAGTCACAGCAGATCTTTATGCATAGGTTTTAATTTAGTCACCCACCCACCCACCTGCCGCCGCCACCTGTGGCTTATAGGTTGTGCAGGAAAAATGAACTGAAAATGTAAAATAACTTGTTTTCAAATGTTGTAGTATAATGAAATATATTGTGCAAAACAATAGTTTCTATAATGGTTCAAATATTTAAAGAATGATACAAAATACGAAGTGGAAAGGGAGCTTTCCAACATTCTCCGCCCTATATTCTTGAGCCATCTGGTGGCATGTTTGTTTCACTGCAGAGGTATTCAGTATATATTCTTGAACAGGATCTCACCTCTACCCTTCCAGGTGGCAATTTGACATTACAGAATTCACACATAGTAAAATTCAGCAATACTGTGGTAATAAAGCAACATTTCATTTGCTTCTGGAAACCTGCTGTAGGATACTGGTTACACTACAGATGGACTGTTTCAAAAGCTACATTGTGAATCTAAGTGTTTCACAGTAAGCACTGGATATTACCACCTCTCGCAATCTGCGTGATAAATCTGACCATAAACCTTCCTTCTTGGCCTTCAATACCTAGCCCATCTAAACAGAAATAGTATTACTGATTCATTTCTGAAAGAAATAAGCTCTCATATCCAAGATGTAAAACATAAAATTATTCTCTCTTAAGGGAACGTGAATTATACCATGCCCCAAAAGACTGGACACAGTTCAAAATGCTAAATATAAATTGTTCTCCTGCTGCCAGCACTTTAAAGAGAACACATCAAGTGCCTTCGCCTACATTGGTCAACAGGCCTACAAAAATTGATTATGGGCATTACACTAAAGTAAAGCCGTGATTTCAAAATAACTTGCTTCCAATTAAGCTTAGTGTTAAAGGATATTTAGAAGGGCTGTCTCTAAGAACAATAATATAAATAGCCATTATATGATTAAGTAATTTATTAGAATACTGTAGTACATTACTGAAATCTAGCCTTCACCCCCCCCCCTTTTTGGGGGGTCTTTTGCTTAATGTTAGGCAAGTTAAATACAGGACCTAATCTCCACTAAAGCCTGTAAACAATAAATAAATTTAAACATGTGGGCATCACATGGAGGCCTATTATGCTGGAAGCTGAGGGACTGACTAAAAGGTAGTTAATAGTTCCAATCTGAAGAAGAAAGCTGCATTAGTGCTGTTCTGTAAACTCTTGCACAATACTTCTTTCAGTGCAATACCACCGCATTGCAGCAAAAAAAAAAAGGTGAGCATTAGATTCAAGTAAATACGGTATATGAATAATATGAACAAAATATTTTATAGACCAACTATCTTCAACACTTACAAATTATTTTTACTAATAGTTGTTTTCATTTGATAAATATGAAGTATCACTGAAATTCTGGTAAAATTGTATTATTTGCATAGGAATAAATCACAACTTGAGCAGTAGAAGAGAAACTATTTTTCATGCTTATTTTTAGATTCCTTGTGTCTAAAGTCAAAACCGAAATTAATCGGTGCAGAGTCACAGCAATCACAGTGAATCCTTAATATAAGCATGGAACAAATATGAGAAAAGAGTAAAGCAAGACTGAGTAAAATAAGTACATAAAGTATTCCTTCCACAAGCAAAAAAGAATAGTCACAATCTGTAGCACCAGATTCTCAAACCTAAGAATTAAACATGACTATGCTCTTCTTTTACCGTATGTTTGTAAGACACCCTTTGGTAACAAACAATATTTATAATCAAACCCTCAAAACCTGGTAGTCTTCCTTCTAGCAGGCAGGCTTCCGATTCCTGGCTAGTACAGACTCACCCATATCAACATGAGTTTCCTAAAATATTCCACACACACACACACACACACACACACACACACATCATCCATTATACACAAACCAGCAAGAAATCCACCTTTGACTTGCATCCTACCTTTCATCTCACCATACTGCAGAAGCTAGATGATTTTATACAGCATATTGTTTAAAAAGTACCAAGATTCTTTAGCACTCCAGGAAAACACTGAAGTAACTGTAGCAGTTCTGTTTCCAGCATACCTGAGAAACTCTAAACCAGTTTTAAAGAAATCAAGTTTCATAAAAGGAAATGTATCTCCCCTGTCTAGACACCAAATTAAAGAACATTCCTCCCATTTCTATTTAAAATATAGGTTATGTCTAACACATAGCAAGGACAGTTGTTTACAAAACAAAAACAACCAACCTAAAACTTTAAATGTTAACTATTTATTTTCCTTAATATGTGACAGTATTGTAGATATATTCCCTCAAAATAATATTTCTTTCTTTCTTGTATTGGTTCCCAGCCCTTTCCAAAAATCTCAAGACTGGATACAGTAAGAATAAAATTAGTCTTATCTAAAAACAAAACAAAAAAATTACACACAAACCTAAAATAAAATACAGTGTCAGATACAAAAGGGAAAATTCACATCCATCTATCCCCATTTCAGCCTGGGTGAAAAGTTGCACTTTGGCACACCACAGAAATGTGTACAAAGTATGTGCGGGACACACAATCAAGGGAACTTAGGAGCCACTACTAAGAAGGCTCTTCCACATGCTGCCACTTCTCAAACCTCTGAGGGTGGATGAATTGCTAACAGAGACTCTATGAGTGAATGCCTTTTCTGTTTTGGTCTGTGTGGGGTGAGATGATCTGTCTGGTTTATGGGGCCGCAGCTGCTTAGGGCTTTATATTTCAAAGACCAAGACCTTGACTAGGGCCTAAAAGTGGACAGGCAGGCAGTGAAGTTCCCTCAGAAGAGGTGTTACGCGAGCTCTCCCAATCACACCTGTGAGTTACCCTTGCAGCTGAATTCCACGCCATCTTGAAGGGAAGCCCCATATAGAACACTCTGCAATTATTCAGAGGAGAAGTTACTAGAGCATGGATCACAGTTGCCAAGCCTTCTCTCTCCAGGAAGGGCTATAGCTGGGCATCAAGTGACAGATTGGCTCAAGCAGCACAAATTCTTAAAGCTTCCTGGGATATGGTCAGTGGACAGCGCACCCACAAGACTGGTTCTCTATACCTAAATCTACCCCCAAACCTGTGGTTGTTTAAATAGCAGCTGTTGGTGGTATATCCAATGGAATAAGATGATCAATCATTGACTGCTTCTAAAAAGTGGTTGGACAGGGATTAGTTTACTGGCATGTGGCTCAGCCTATATACAGTCATACCTCATGTTGCATCCGCTTCAGGTTAAGTCTTTTCAAGATGCATCCCGGAAGTACCGGAATGGTTACTTCCGGGTTTTGCCACTTGTGCATGCGCAGAAGCACTAAATCACACTGTGTGCAGACGTGGCGCTTCTGGATGCGAACGCTTCATGTTGCAGATGTGCCTCCGGGACGGATTACATCTGCAACTCGAGATTCCACTGTACCAGTAAATAAAGCTGATGCTTATCTTAAGTGAACTAATGAGAGGTCTCATTCTTAGCTGAAGGAAACTTGAAAGGTGTTTAGGAAATCAGGAAAGAAATGGTAACTTTCTCCCTTATTTTCTAAATATCTGGGGGGGGGGGGAATCTTATTTTCAATCACTCGTAAATGAATTGTGAAGAATATATTCATTCCTTCAAGGGGGGAAAAGCATATTAAGATAGCAATCAAGGCACATGCACAATATTTCAAATATTGTTCATTTGAAATATTTCAAGTATCAGTAATACTTTTATTGCAAAGCAAAGTTGCATTTATGGCCTGTTCAACATTTACTTTGTGCCCTCCAGATTTGTTGGACTGCAACTCCAATCATTGTGGCCAGTGGTCAGAAATGATAATAAGTCCAACAACATCTGGAGGACCACAGGTTCCCCAGTGTTTAGGCACTACCAAAACACATTTGCAATGACTCAGAGATCTGCTTTAAAAGGGGGGAAAGAAATCAGTTAACACATAAATAACCTGGAGCAGTTCCATCACTACAAAACTGCTCTTATTCTAACCAGCCAAATCTTCGGCTACAGCACCTAGTTCATTGTACATTTTATTTTGTTATTTTAAATAATATAGGATTAATTTTCTGTTAAAAGAGTTTCGGTATTCTACATATTTTTTTTAATTTTTTTTTAAAGGAAGAAGATGCATTAGAAAATAAAAAGATGCCCTTGCTACAAGAAGCCATAAATGTGTGATTTGTTCAACTTGGACATTCTTAGCACATACAAAACATAATTGAGAAGTGAGAAAATAAAGAAAGTAAGTATTTAAAACACAGACACAAAAATTCAATAGTATACTTATTGTACAAACCCTAGTGGAAATTTGTCTAGAGTAACCCAATTACAGGAAGTCAGGCATAAAAGCTCTGGTTTGCACCTAGTACAGTAATTGTACAAATGTCAAAAAATGGCAGAGATTTCAGAAATCAGCCAGATGGGTGGGTTATAAATAATAAAATCATCATCATCATCATCATCATCTGCAGTGACATCAACATAACAGCTTGGTATAATATATTCCTATCCAGGATGTGAAATCTTATTTGGCTCTAGGAACCTATGAAGCTGCCTTGCATTGTGTCAAACCAAACTAGCTGTCCACACTGACTTGCATCAGTTCTCCAGGGTTTTAGGCAGGAACCTCCTCCAGCCATATCTGGAGATGCCAGGGATTTAATCTGGGACCCTCTGCATGCAAGGCAGATGCTCTGCCACTGAGCAATGGTGATCAAAAGTACTGGTTGTGACCAGTACTTGGACTGCCACAGGAAGAAACAAATTCCTGAATTCGACACAGAAGCAAAGCAGAGCCTTCAGACCAGCCAGCAGCTTAGGTGTGACTCCTCAGTGGTGTGCGGTGACATTTTTCATAGGGGAAGAGTTAGGGCCAGAGGTGCCAGCTTGCGAGGGTTATTGGGGGGGGGGGCAACGTCACACATGTGAGCATTGTGCCTCCCTCTCTAAGCCAGACAGAAACTTCCCAGGCTTTGGGGAGGAGGCACCAGGCCTCTGACAGGATGCTGGAGACCTCCTGCCTCCTTCCCAAAGAGTCCAAGAAGGGCTCTTGGACCCCTCAGAGCATTGCATCTCCCTCCGTAAGTCAAGCAGAAGATTCCCAGGCTTTGGAAGGAGACACCGCCACCAGAGGAACATTTCTGGGGCTAGCCTAGTCCCTCTAGTCCACTGACCGGACACCACTGGGAGACTCTCATATTCCGCATGTACTGTGCATAGTGGCCATCTTTCCAGTGACTGGAGTCCAGGGGTGGGGAAGAAGGGAGTTTTGGAGTCACTGCTCAAATACTATACTTCTTAGTATCTGCCCAGTAATGCATCCAAAGCCCTTAAAAGAGAAAGAAAAAATGAACGTGGGGTGGGGTGGGGTGAAGTAATACATAAATACTAATATGTTTGGAGTATAGTAGAAGCTTAATGTTTAATACAATTTTTGACCAAACTGGTTTGTCAACTCCATGAGTGCTCTGGAATGCCAGCGTTCTTATTGCAACTAGCTATCAGAGGCTCTCTGTACATTTATGTATGTGATCAAGTCTGATTGCTTATATAGCAATGCTGCTTTAGCAAGCCATAGACAGTCAATTTACATGGCAGGTACTGTATTAGAAAACCTACTTTTTTGGTAAACTATATCCATCTGTAGAACAGTTACAAATGTGCTGTTTGAAAAGCTACTTGATTTGTTAACTGTAACAATGTCCCTTAGCAAATGGAAACAAATGTGTTTTTACCAGTAACAAAGTTAATATTTTATGTTTTTAAACATATACTTGTTGCTAATGTATTGCTTCCTTCTTCTTCACGAGCCTAGAAGGCTTCTTCAATACTGTATTTTATTGAAATATTATTAATAAACTTTGGCTAGCTTAGATTGTATCTAATCCTTTCCAGCAAGTGAAATACACGACTGTTGAATCTCAAGACTAAAAGTTTAGCACAATGGAGATAAAGGAAAAAACTAAATCAGCTTGAATGAGAACAACATTTCACCACGCATATTCTGTGGCCCGGTTCAGATGATGGTTCAAGTCCTCATAAAACCATCTAGGACATGAGGAGCTAGTGTGGGGGGGGGGGCGGAGTGTTCATGATGTCATATGTTAGCTTCAGAATGAAAATTCAGGCTTAACACGAAGTCAGAATTCCCCATTACAGTGGTACCTCTGGTTAAGTACTTAATTCGTTCCGGAGGTCAGTTCTTAACCTGAAACTGTTCTTAACCTGAAGACCACTTTAGCTAATGGGGCCTCCCGCTGCCGCTGCACCGCCAGGGCACAATTTCTGTTCTTAACATGAAGCATTATTTCTGGGTTAGCGGAGTTCTTAACCTGAAGCGTATGTAACCTGAAGTGTATGTAACCTGAGGTACCACTGTATATCCAAATGCAAACTTTAGCATATTGCCAGTTAACAAACCAGGAAATTATCCCAGGATTGTTTGGGTGTACCTATCATATAAACTTTAAGTACTCTCTTAAAATGTCAAATGCTAAAACAAATGTGCTTAACACCCAGAACAGTGCCACACAGAACAGTGCAATATACATTTGAGTAAACATGTACAAGATAGGAATGACCATGAATCATGGCTCCCTGACATACAGTGGTACCTCAGGTTACAGACGCTTTAGGTTACAGATGCTTCAGGTTACAGACTCCGCTAACCCAGAAATAGTACGGTACCTCAGGTTAAGAACTTTGCTTCAGGATGAGAACAGAGGTCTCACAGCAGCGGAGCAGCGGCAGCGGAAGGCCCCATTAGCTAAAGTGGTACCTCAGGTTAAGAACAGTTTCAGGTTAAGGAACGGAACTCCAGAACGAATTAAGTTCTTAACCCGAGGTACCACTGTATTTTCAAATTCATTTGTCACTGTTACACTTTATACTTGTGAGACAGAGCCACAAAATTAAAGTTTTAGTACATGAATTTCTGAATATGTATACTTCTGTGCTTCCAGCAGGTTTACAATACTGATTGTAATCTTGTCAAACACTTCATACTGCTGGGCATCCGGTGCATATCCTGTTAAAGGCAAACAGTACCAGTGATAACATTTTGAATATGCCGTGCAAGGAATGCTAGCCAGTTGCATTTCACAATAAGTCACACAATTCTGTCAAGTAAGGAGTGGGTTGTATCCAAAGCATCATCAGCAAGGTTCTGGTGGTGCAGCAGCACTTCTGTTTCCTCTTCTCTCCCCACACTCCCCCCAAATAATCTTTGGAGGGTCTCCCAACCCTCTGTAGCTAATTTTGAAGGCACAGACAGGAGGAGAGGAAGGCAAGGTTCCTTCCCGCTAGCACAAGTTGTGTGTGCTAGTAGCAAGTTGTGTGTGCTAACAGCAATGTTAAGCACACTTTTTAAAAAGTGTATTTAACATACAACATACCCTGAGTATAACAGGCTGCAGACAGTCCAGTTCTTCAGTTCTTGCAACTACTAAAAGAACAAGAGACTAGTGCCACCATAGAACTGAGTGCACACTTGTGGTTTATTTCCCACATTATGCATTTTTACTCAGAACAAACTTTTCCACATAGAGACTATACTGTACTGTGATGTATAACAAGACAATAAAATGTGGCTTTTTGTACATATGCAGTATTTAATATAACATTTTATGAAAGAGGTCACCCACAACTCAGAGCTAATTGAACCATAGAGTTGGAACACAAGGATCATCTAGTCCAGCCCCCTACATGGGACTCAAACCCACAACCTTAAGTGTCTCATGAGCCATGCTCTACCAACTGAGCAACCCTTCAGTGATAAAGCACATGTCTTGTATAAGGTCCAGTCACCAGCATCTCCAGTTGAAGGATCTCAAGTAGACTCCTGGTGGCCGCTTGACATCACACATAGCTGCTAGCAAGCACCTATACGTCCACCATAGACACATTTAGCCTTGAAACTAACTGCACTGGTGCAAATAGTACCGTATTTCAGGTTCAGGTTTCACAAAGGAAATGTATCACGTCAGTTCAGTCAAACTCCTTTGCACTGATTCCCCTCTCCCTTTCCTCCATCGCCAAATTCAGTTGTGGTAAGGCAGATATTCCATGGCACCTTCCGCAACAGAAATAAACAGGTCAGGTGAGACTAGGCTTAATCATCATAATCATCACCACCAGGGGCGTACCCAGGATCAAAACTAGGGGGGGCAAGCCATGGTCGTTCAGGTTTGCTTTGAATGGACACTGATCATTTTTGCTTCTAGGGCTGCCTTCTAGGGGGGGCAGCTGCCCCCCTCTGCCCCCCCTGGGTACGCCCATGATCACCACTAGTGCTTTTTTCTGGGGGGATGCAGGGGGACGCATACCCCTAAACATTTTGTAAATCTTTGCACTTTTGTCCACTTACTGCATTTGTTTTTCCCAATTGAACTATAAAATGGTGATTTTCTTGAGTCAAAATGAGAGTACCCCTAAACATTTTCTTTTTAGAAAAGATAATAAACAACAATACTAATAATACTACTAATAATAGGCTGGCCTGCACTTACCTGGCCCGTGATGCCAGTGACGAGGGCGACTTTCCTGGGGCTCATATCTGCACAGTTCTCTGTCGCCAAGCCCGAGCAGGTATCTTCCTGCTGCTGCTGGGGATGTGCCATGGCCCTGGCAGGGGAGGGGCTGCAGGAGTTTACAGATGCCGTGGCACACAAGGGAAAGGAAGGAGCGGGGTGGCGAGGGCGTGGGCGTGGGCGTGTGAACTGTTACTGAGGAGAAGGCGTGTCGCCCAATGCGCTCGTTTCGAGAGCAGCAGCAGCAACCAAGTCCCCTCAGCTGCGCTCACAGTGGCGCTTGCAGGCTCCAGGTAGAGGAGGCATCACCTGTTACCTGAGGCAGGGTGGGAGGGCTTGGCTGGCTTCCATGGCCGGATATCTGCTTTGCCCAGGTGCCCATTGGATACAAAAGGCTACCTCACCTCGACCAAAAAAAATGAAAGGCTTCTCGTTCAGGGCGGGGCCAACATGCATGGGGAGCCTGTGGGGAAGGCTCGGGTGTGTGTCTTTACACCTGCCCCCCACTCTCTCCCTCCCTTTTCGCCCCCCTAGGTAAAGGTGAGCGCGCCTCAGGTGCTCCTTTCCCTTTTGCCTCCCCTCTGCACTTCCCCCGCCGGAACTCTGCAGCGGGGTCCCTTTAAGAAAAGCACACACACGAGGGGATATAAGGTGTGGGACCGGCCGGCCGGCCTCGTTCTTCTTCCCCCCGCACTCCGTTTCCGCTTCTTGAAAAACAGCGGCAGGCGCCTCCTCCGTCAGCCAATCACGAGAGGCGCCGCTTTTGCTTCCCCCGAGGCAGGAGATGGGCGAGTCATCACCGTGCGGCGAAAGGTTTGTTAGAAGCGAGAGGTGGGCGGCGATTGGGTGACGTGGAGGAGGAGGAGGGGCTGCTGAGTGCTCCACAGCAGGTTTTGCTCAGGCTTAGGGAGGGCGGACGGGAGGGGGGCGGAGCCAGAAGAGAGGCCTTCCTGGGTTTTGATGACGCGAAGGGAGGGAAGAGAGTCCGCGCGTCCTTGATGGGTCCAGAATAGGAAGCGTGAGGGAGCCGGGAGAGGGAGACTCAGCGCCCTCTGCGAGCGGAGGAGTAAACTGCAGGCAAGTGAAGTTTTTCATGTTTTTTGAAGTTGCGTCGGGAAGATTTTGGGGTATCACATGGCGGGACAGATTTTGAAACAAAGGTGTGCACTCCCAAGCCCGCATTCCCAGCATGTTCGCACTCCTGTCTCAGCGACGTCTGCGCTGACTTGGTCATGTCCACAAAATGGAAAGTTGTTGAGCTTTCTTTAGTTTTGCCAAATCGCAAAAAAAGCCGTTTTTGAGATAAATCAGCAAAAAACGGCACTGCCAACATGGGCTGCCACAAGTCCGAGTTTTCCCGGATATGCGGTTTATTTCCGTCCGGACGCTGCTGCACTGCTGGGAACAGCATTATTGTCTGGGAAAATCCAGACATATGCAACCCTATTTTAGCCTATTTTAGCCCATTTAAGTCCGCTTACCCGACATAGCCCACTGGCCTAAATTGGCTAAGTGGGGATTTAAGTGGGCTAAGTCATCTACATTGGGACTTAAGTCCCCTTTTAGGCAACTTAAGTCCCCACTTAACCAACTTCGCCCACTTAGCCAACTTAAGTCCCCTTAGCCAATTTAGCCTTAGTGGAGACTTAAGTTGGCAACATGGGTTAAAGTAGGCTTAGTTTAATCTGAAAGGTGCTTTTTTTTTGCAAACCATACTCAAATGTCAGTTATTCCTTGCATACAAAATTAATGTACTCCCCTTTTTGTCCTCTACTTATGCCTTGTTCTATGTATGTTTAATAAAACTCAGAATGTCTTTGACTACTGATAGCTCTTAAGCCTTTGCAGTTCTCGGGCTTTTAAAGCTCATTGTCAAGTTACTGTTCTGAGTCCAAGCTGAAAGTTTCTGTTAGTGTTCCAAGGAACATTCATGGTTTAGTCTAGACATATTCAAGATGCTTGTCCACCTCCCCCAGTGATAATTAGTTATTGGCAAGATTTTATCAGACTTCCTATGTAAAGCTTGTGGACTAGGTCACTTTTGAAAGCGAGATTGTCTAAAAGAAAGTATCCAATGTTTCATTCATGTCTGTGATTCAGTGAGAGTGTGGCGGTTCTACTAGACAGGTTATCTTCCATATTTGCTGAGATCATTTTGTTTAATTTTTCGTTTCCTACATAAGTGGAGTTTGGTTAAACCCAGTTTCTTTGTGTTAGCCCAGCATGTTGAAAACAAGAAGTGGTGGTAAGAGGTGGGTGGGGTATGTGAATATAATAAGGAAGAGGGTGTGTTTATTAAAAGGCACATTAAAAACACTTTCTGCTATTTTATTCATAGCAAGCAACATTTTACTATTACACCTAACTTATTTGAGTACAACCGCTGCTAGCTCCTACCTGCTCTGCCAAGGCAGGAGTAGTGGAGGGAAAACATCAGTGTCTGTGAGAAAACATCTGCATGGTGCAGCATTGCCACAAATAACTTTATCTGTATTAGAAGAGAGGAGTGGTGTCTATTTAAAGGGCTTCCGAGTGTCTTTGTCCACTTAAGTGCTGACCTGAAATTGTAGTGTTGTGGTTTCCCCATATATTTAGAGGCAATTGTGGTTTGCCTGCATGGATCTAATCCATTTGCCTTGCATGAATCGCCTCTGCATGCTTAAATCCCATGATGGACTTGGCTGTGCCAGAATATCTGAGTATACACCTTTCACTGTGTGAGCCCAGCCAGAGTCTGTGATCAGCATCTGAGCTGCTTTCTGCATGCCTCTTGCAAGAGATGTTAAGATGGTGGCAACAAGAGAACATGCCTTTTCTGTTGTGTCCCCCCCCCCCATCCATTGTAAAATGGTCGCCCTAGGGAGTCTTGTCTTGTGCCAGCTTCGTCGTTCTGATGCCAAGTGAAAATGGTGCTACCCAAGTGTTTGGTCTGGCTTTCAGTTGTTTATTTTTGGTGTTTATTCTTATGTGGGTGGGATAGTTATTTTATGAACTTGGGTTGATGAATACTGGTTGGTTGGCATCCATCTGTCTCAGGAGACAATGGAGGAGTGCACCTTCAGGAGTGAAGACAAACCGTTCGAGAGTTACAGCGCCTGCTGTGGCTGCAGAGACCAATACGGGAGAGACATGTTTTGTTGCAGGTGGGGCAGATGAAGGCGTCCAGTTGTGCTGATGCACCTTGGCATTTTTTCTCTCAGCGCTCCTCTCAGCGGTCATTCCTCCTCTGGTCAGCTTCTGTGGATTCACAACCTGGTTGGCACTGCGAGGGATTCCCACACAGCTGGGTTGAAGTTGCCAGCCTTAATGTCACGTTTGCAGACATCTTTGTAACACAGAGTTCTTCTGCCAATGGGCCTGGTACTTGAAGCCAGCTCCCCATAGAACACCTCCTTGGGGATCCTGCCATCTTCCATTCTGCATACATTACCAAGCCAGCATAGATGTTGCTGAGAAAGGAGTGTGGACTTGCTGGGAATGTGGGATTGGGATAGAATGCTTTTAGTATATTGGGGAGTTGTATGTTGTTCTTGTAAATCCCTTTTGACAGTTTGAAGATATAAAGGTAATTTCAGTTTTCCGTCTCTTGATCACACTGAACTTCCCGTAAATGAATCTACACAGGAAAGTTGGAGGAGCCATACACAAAGTCCAACTACTTCTTGCCTCCTCAGTGGGGAGAGCCAACCATGGGGAGCTGGTTCTTGTTAGTTGCTGCCCTGTTATGCATGTTTATTCTGCAGTCTGTGTCCAATGAGGCTCACCCAAGTCTGCCTATTTCAGCCTAAAAAAGATGAACCTGGGGAAGTGGGCAGATGGATTTCTCATATCCCAACTCTTCAGGCAAACAGTAGTCACCTTCATTGGTTTCCATAATGAAGGTGAATACTTGACAAATTCATATCAAACCATTAGGAATTTCTGAGTGCAATACAGTGTTACCTCGGGTTAAGTACGCTTCAGGTTAAGAACTCCGCTAAGAACAGAAATCGTGCTCTGGCGGCGCAGCAGCAGCAGGAGGCCCCATTAGCTAAAGTGGTGCTTCAGGTTAAGTATGCTTCAGGTTAAGAACGGACCTCCGGAACGAATTACGGTAAGTACTTAACCCAAGGTACCACTGTATTCTCGCCCTACCATGAAGAAGAATAAACCATTATGCATCGCCATCATCCTAACTATTAATCCAGCCTTCAATTTAAGCATTAGTCTGCTAAGTAATTATATGCAGGCAAAGTGTGACCAGCATACCAAGTGGGGCTATCAGAGGATGGATCCCACCCCCCACCCCCATTATTTCATGCAACAGTAAAGTCTGCCCCTCTGCCAGCCAGCAACACTAGCCTTTTTGTTTTTCAGCAAATTAATAACTTTTATGGGCTTATTTGCAGTCGCTACATTTTTAGTAGAATTTCAAACAATGCTATAGAACCATTAACAAAAACATGTGGATGTTGTGTAACATTACAAAAGACTCCCCCACCCCCACCGCGGCTGTGGAACAATGTCAACCCAATGAGCTAGGTCCCAGTAAAATAAGGGTAGGATTTTCACATTTCCATCCTATGAGTGTATCATTTTACTGGCAGAAAGAAGTGTTAATTTAATGCCTTTTTCCAACAATTTGTTAGCTGCCAACAAGGTAATAAAGAGAATGGAAAATGGCAAAATGCATAACAGGAAGTTCTGGGCAACCCAGAATGTTCAAACTGAGCTTCTTTGCTTGATTTTACACATAAACCCACAACTGACTGCCTGTTTTCCCAGAAAGACCAATATTTGACTTCATATTGCTTAAACTTTGAAGAGACTATGGAAGCAATCTTATAGCAGTATCTGCTAGGATGAGTGGTTTAGGATCAAGTGGATCTCTGGCTGAAGCAGGAGGTTCCTGGCGCAGTGGGGCTGTGCTAGTTTAACTCTGTCGTCATCAGTTCAGCCAGAGATGCACCAGCATATTTCCGTAATCTTGGCTTAGCCACCAAGGCACCAGTTAGTTGAGCCTAGCCCAGTTGGTCATAAGCTGGTTTAACCCTGAAAAGTGGGTGTTCCAAGAGCATGGCGGGTCTAGAGGGAGGAGATTTAGGCTCAGATTCAGCTCAGTCACATCACTTGGCAACTCAGCATAAATTAATCCGGCAAAAAGGTGGTGTAGCTCAAACAGTTTTAAAGGCTTGTTTCCCTTCTTACCAGGCGCAGACTGACTCAGCTTGCAGAAGCCCCGCTACAGAACTGAGTTTGGATCTGGTGTAACTTTAGCTTGGCTTAACTTGCACCAGCTTGCTCTATTCAGTTTCCTGTGTACAAGATTTCTCCCTATGGGTGTTATTCAACAAGCACAAACATGACTAAGTTGTGTTCATTAATTTCAATAAGTCTACTCTGAGTAAAACATAATTGAACACCACCCCATGGTGTTTGGTCCTCAACAGTTTATCTTTCCAAAAATAATGTGTTAGAAGACTGACAGGAGAATACAGAAATTCTTCATATAGTTCTCATCCAGTAGCTAACTAATTAATAGTTAATATTAATAATTATTAATATTATAGAATATTAAATATAAAAATAATTATAGGGACCCAGGTGGCACTGTGGGTTAAACCACAGAGCCTAGGGCTTGCTGATCACAAGGTCGGCGGTTCGAATCCCTGCGACGGGGTGAGCTCCCGTTGCTTGGTCCCAGCTCCTGCCAACCTAGCAGTTCGAAAGCACATCAAAGTGCAAGTAGATAAATAGGTACCGCTCCGGTGGGAAGGTAAATGGCGTTTCCGTGCACTGCTCTGGTTCGCCAGAAGCGGCTTAGTCATGCTGGCCACATGACCCGGAAGCTGTACGCTGGCTCTCGGCCAATAAAGCGAGATGAGCGCCGCAACCCCAGAGTCGGACACGACTGGACCTAATGGTCAGGGGTCCCCTTTACCTTTACCTTTATTAATAATTATTAATTAACCACAGTCTGTTGAATGTTGTTTGTTTCACTGCTTATTTATAACCTGTGAAATTAATCCCTTGACCTACTGGTATGGGCAGAGAAACATTTCAAAGAATGTTGTTCCCATTTTTAAGCATGGATGTTGATCAAAGAAGTACAAATCTTGCCTATCCCCCCCCCCTCCCCAAAAAGAAAAAATTCTTGTGGTGTCAGTTTGACCTCAGGGAAACTAAAGGAGTCTTCTGAACTCCTCTTTTAAGCCCTTTTCTGCACCCAAAATCCAGTCCTGTTGTTAAATATGCAAATGTAGTTAGATTTAATTATTAGATCAATTGATTAAAACTCTTTTGATGAGCTGACTAAAATTTCTTTATTTGTCATCTATATCATTTCAAAACCGTTTTTTATAGCTGATGAATAATTGTATAATTCTTAAAACTCATTTGGAATATCAACAGCAATAAAAATAGAGCTTTGGTAAGTATGATTTTAAGCACCTTTGGGAATTCGCCTCACTTTGTTGGGTTTTGGAATTGGTGTTGGCCTTCTCCTTTCATCCTGACAGATCCAAGTTTTAGGATTTGTCTCTCAGCCATCTTGAGGTCAAAGGATTAAGGAGTGCAGTCTTTGGCATACTTATGTCATTGACTGGTTGGACGCCGAGGAATAGTGAGAGGAAACAATTGGGGAACCCCAAGCAAATAAGCCTCGGAGTCCGGGGATTGGTGGTGGGACAACAATGAGTGGTCAGAGGGAGAAGACTGGGAGCAGGAGAGGACGGAGGCCAAGAGGCAGAGATGAGTCCACCTGGTGAAGAGGCACAGGTACCTCCCCCTCCTTCCTGGTTTCCCAGAAACAGGAGAGGCATGAAAAGGACGGAGGAGACACACAGGCATCGTCTCAGATTGCTTGGAAAAACCTGGGTAGCAGGGGATTAAGGTAGCTGTGACGAGGCAGGGACCTGCTGTCTCAGCAACTGTTTCATGGGGGCTAGACCTACTGGAGATGAGTTGCTGTGCTCATTAGGCCTGACACTCCCATGTAGAACCTGTTTTTACTAATAAAGATTTAACTCCACTTGCTCAGTGTGATTTACTGCTGGCTCACTCCTGTCAACATATTCAGGAGTGGGCTTCATTGGACCTGCACTGCTGGTTAAACAGGCTGTAAATTACTGACACTGATAAGCTGTATTTCAATTATTTCCTGCTTTGTGAATCAGACCGTTACTAGTGAATCCTATTCGAATGAGAGGAACTCATGTTATTTTATATGAAAGTGTCATGCACTTGATAATTCCTGCCATGCTTAAGGCTATGATGATGGAGGAATTAATAAGAGTCTGAGTCTCAAAAAAAACCCAACAACCCATAGAAAACGTTTAGCGATTCCTAGATGCTTGGCTTCCTCGGAGGTAGTAACTACAGAGACAAACAGGAAAGAAAGGCAAGGCTGGCGTACCTTTTTAATAGCAGTTCAAGGGGGCATTTCAGGAGGTGCAGCTTTTCTCACCCTCACATGACAAGCTGCACCTGCCAAAATTCTCTCTTCTGCACAAGTACTAATCACGCAAGAGTCCTCCTTTGCATCTGGTCACCATGGCAGCAACACACATTACACTTCCAATGTTTAGACTTGTGGGAGCAGTCCCACATCATAAAAATGTAATATGGGTAGTGGGAAACGGCAGAATCTATAGAATCACCAGAAACCTTTTTGCGGTAGAGAGGACTTTCACTTCCAGTAACAGGTTGGAATTGGTAAACGGAACAAAAAGAGAGACGGCATTACCCTGTTTGGAGCCCCATGCTGAAACATTAACGGAGGTTATGCAGTAGCAAAGTGCTTGGTCGATATTTTGGTGTACATTTTTTCAGGTAGACGCTATTCCCTACGTTGGGGGGGGGTGTTTCGGGGGGAAACTTTGTTACGATGGAACTTCTTCATTGAAAAATCTGCAACTAAGTCTTAGAGTGATACATTGTTGAGCAATGGAGGTGTTTATCAGGCTGGGAAAATCTCCTCTCTGAAACCCGAAGACCATGGTAGGCAACCCAAGGCCCATGGGCCAGATGTGGCCCAATCGCCTTCTCAATCCGACCCACGGACGGTCCAGGAATCAGTGTGTTTTTACATGGGTAGAATGTGTCCTTTTATTTAAAATGCATCTCTGGGTTATTTGTGGGGCCTGCCTGGTGTTTTTACATGAGTAGAATGTGTGCTTTTATTTAAAATGCATCTCTGGGTTATTTGTGGGGCATAGGAATTCGTTCATCCCCCCCCAAAAAAAATATAGTCCGGCCCCCCACAAGGTCTGAGGGACAGTGGAATGGCCCCCTGCTGAAAAGGTTTGCTGACCCCTGCCTTAGACCATACTGAGTTGATGGACCAGTGGTCTGGCTCACAAGATAGCACCAGGAGTTTTCATGAACCGTTCCTTCTTACCTCCTTGTTGTTACTTTGCCTTGTCGCAGTACCTCTGCTCAGTGTTAGTCTCTCATTGTGGGCTGCCGTTGACTAATGATTGCTAGCAAAATGGCCAATCTGATTACGTGAAGTAAAAACATAACCTCATTGTCTGAATGAAGGAGGAATGCAAGATGTTTGGAGCTGTAGTGTTGTGGTGATCCATCATTGGGTTATGTTATTTTCCACAAACATAACATGTGAACAACATATTTCATAAGAGTAGGCCTCCTAGTTGTAATTACAGAGGAGACTAACTCAGTCGGATTGATATTTAGGATGGCTATCCCTCCTGTCAACCGTAAAGGCACATATGAATAGAAAGAAGAACAGCTTTATCTTCCTCAACTTTCTTGTTCTTAGTTCCTGAAGAACCAAGAACAAGGGTTTAGAAGTTGTGCAGAAGTGGACATTTTGGCAGGTGCAGCATTTTGTGTTATAGTTTTGCAATAGGCTGCTTTTGCCAAACATTCCCCTCACATCGCCAGAGATATTTTCTTTTCTGGTATGAAAAACTTCGCCATCTAGATTAGCTGTCTGATGCACAGCTGTTTGTTTGCTCAGTGCCTTTGCTTTTGGTCTATGTTAAATAGGACTTTGGGGTGATATGTATTGGCCTCTGGGAAATAGTTGAAGAGTTTGGAAAGAAAGAAAAAGAAAGAAAGAAAGAAAGAAAGAAAGAAAGAAAGAAAGAAAGAAAGAAAGCGGCTAACATTCTCTTTTCCCTTCCTCCCCCACAACAAACACTCTGTGAGGTGAGTGGGGCTGAGAGACTTCAAAGAAGTGTGACTAGCCCAAGGTCACCCAGCAGCTGCATGTGGAGGAGCGGGGACGCGAACCCGGTTCCCCAGATTACAAGTCTACCGCTCCTAACCACTACACCACACTGGCTATAGTTGAGCCTATAGGCTGCTGCCAATGCCAGCCCAAGACATTTTTCTGTCTGAGGGGGAGGAACAAATTGTGACACACCCCCCAAAAAAAGTTAAGGTAGGAGTGCCCAAGGCAGCCAAATTATTTTGGCATCTGACGCAGAAAATCTTGCATGTGCTTTGCCCCTCCCTGACAGTAAACATAATAATAATAATAAATAGCCATTAATTTGCTGCCCTTTCATAACACCGAAATCGGCTGCTTCCCTTTCAAGCGTTCAAAATCCCATGGGATTTTTGTCAATTTCACAGGTTTGTAGCCTGAGGTAGCTACTTCTGGGAGGGGAGGGGACAGGAAGCGAAGATGATCTGACCCTTGATCCTCCACATTCATTAGGGCCTATCCATTGGGTAGAGATACAAATGGACAAGTCACAGTTTTCTCCCCATAAAGATGAATAGTCTGAAAGATGATTTCATCTAGCTTGCTGTGTTATTGACTTTCTGCACCTCCCATACCTCCACCTTTAAAACACATATTGGTCATAGGCTCTTGCAAATAAAGACTCAGTAAAGGAAATGTTTTTTGGAATAAGCCTCTTGCATCATATTTAAAGAGACATACTTTACTTTCTTTAACTTCAGGATATGGATCGGTCAGTCATGGAACATTAACCCGCTCATAATTTTCCAAATTGTCACTTGCCTGCAGTTTGCAAAAATACCGAGGTGAATGATAGAACAAGTGCAGATAATGATATTGCAGATGTAGATGTGAAGCTTGGGATTAATAAATTTTTAAGAGTCAGAATAAATTGCGGTAGAAGGACTGGCTGATGGATGCTTTAAAACCAGATGGTGCATCTGGTATGAATAGGGACCTCGCTTTGTCAATCTAATTATGTGAGAGTTGCTAAAATACTACAGTGACAAATAGATTAAAATCCTAAAATAGAAAGCTTTCAAAGTGAACACTGAGATAGAGAGGGAATGGAGAATTTGAGCATGTGCAGCTTGCTGTGATAATTTCTCCCCCCTCCCCCCCCAAAAAAGCACCAGTTACTGGATAATTTGGTCCTGAACCAGTGGAGAGTATTTTTTTCTGCACACACAGCATACAAAGTTTCCTGCAAACAACTTCTGTGTAGATGTGGCTACAAAGCAGATGCCTGCTGCCATAATTCTGGAGCCCTTTCCTGCTGTCCCCTTATTGGATAGGAAAGCTCAGTCCAGGCATCTTCCTCCTCCAATCATGTGTTGTTCTCTCACTGTGTGTGTGTGTGTGTGTGAGAGAGAGAGAGAGAGAGAGAGAGAGAGAGAGAGAAAGCATTTACTTATGACACTAGTGATCTTCCACTGTTAAAAATTAAGAGATTCATCGCCGTAGAAAATTTGGGGCTTCTCAGCCACAATCTCTTTTTTATCTAAATTGAGCCCATTTCTAATTAATTTCACTCTCCTTTCTAACCCTAATCAGTAATTTTCCGCCTCCTCTTCTGTCCATGACATAAATGCTCTAATCAAATGTATAGGTCCCCCCCCAATAGAACTATCTATATATGTATCTATATGTAACTGTGAATATATTTTCATTCTGGACATCAAATCTAATTTTAAAAAATAATTCTCTATTTTTAATGTTTGTCTAGTTTTAATTGCCCTTTAATTATGAAATCAAAATATATTAACACTTATATAAATGTATTGGTATAAAGGTATAACAAACCCAAAAGGGGAAACAATCAATTAAAAATGGTTACATTTGTCAATATCTAAACTGTATCTCATTTTCACAAAATGAATAAAATAGTGACATTATCTTCTTCTTCTTCTTCTTCTTCTTCTTCTTCTTCTTCTTCTTCTTCATGTCTTAACTGGGAGTAAGCCCCAATGAGATTTCTTTCTGAATAGACACTTCTTCGATTGCATTGCAAAGTGCCTAACAATTTCTAAGCCCTGTGCTGATATTAAAAGATAAGACATTCCATGTCTGTGAGCTCAAAGTCTAACAAACAAGATGAAATGGGAATGGGAAAGGAGAGCAAACATTTGAGCACCCGTCCCTTCACTAACCAATAGATGAGTCCTAGCTGGTCTCCCTTTTGCTTCTTAATATGAATTTAACGAATATGTATGTATGTATGAATTGTTTTGCTGGTTGTTTTCTGTTTTGTTTTGTTTTTTTGTTTTATTTTGTTTTGTTTTGTTTGCCACCCTGGCTCCTTTGGGAAGAATGGTAGGGCAGCAATTTAATAAATAGATAAATAAAATAAATAACGTTCTTCCTCGGACGTAGCAGAGGCCAAAGTTTGCCTCCTGACATCTCTGTAGTGAAGCTGAAAAATCGCTCTGCCTTTTAACAAAAATCTTCTCCTGAACTGTATTTGGTTAACTATATCATTTCTGCTACATTTCAAATCTTGGCTAGCCACTCCCTAAGGACTAACGGGATGCAGTATTGAGTGTGTTGCAGTTTTGCATTGCCAGCCTGCACCTCTGATTAAGATTGATTCCACGGTGGGTGGGAAGGGACTTGAGCCATTTCGTCTCTTGCTGTTGGAAAGCCTCCCCTGACTGCCCTTTTTTCACTGAGAGGAAGTGTTGAAGGAAAAGTAGCCCCGTGACTGGTCATGTGTCCTCTGAGGTTGATTCTCTGTCCCCAACCTACCCCACCCCGCACTGTGAATTTTCATGATCCCAACCTGTGTAATATTTATTACCATACTCAAATAGAAAATGAGAAGCAATAGCATGGATATTTTCATATTATGCTTCAAAATGTAGCATATTGCTTAAGGTAAAGGTACCCCTTACCGTTAGGTCCAGTTGCGGACGACTCTGGGGTTGCGTGCTCATCTCGCTCTATAGGCCGAGGGAGCAGGCGTTTGTCCGCAGACAGCTTCCGGGTCATGTGGCCAGCATGACTAAGACGCTTCTGGCAAACCAGAGCAGCGCACGGAAACACCATTTACCTTCCCGCCGGAGCGGTACCTATTTATCTACTTGCACTTTGACGTGCTTTCGAACTGCTAGGAGGATAGGAGCTGGGACCGAACAACGGGAGCTCACCCCGTCGCAGGGATTTGAACCGCTGACCTTCCGATCAGCAAGCCCTAGGCCAGGCATCCCCAAACTTTGGCCCTCCAGATGTTTTGGACTACAGTTCCCATCATCCCTGACCACTGGTCCTGTTAGCTAGGGATCATGGGAGTTGTAGGCCAAAACATCTGGAGGGCCGCAGTTTGGGGATGCCTGCCCTAGGCTCTGTGGTTTAGACCACAGCGCCACCCGCTGTGATATAAGCAATATCTGAGTGCGATTCAAACAACCCAGCTTGACAAATTGCAAGGTGCATGCATCTTTATTTTTTCCTTTCTTAAAGATTGCCAAAAACAACACCTGCCCTTTGAAGCTCAGCTGTGTTTAATATGAAGGGTGATATATTTGAATGTTCATAAATACTGCTAAGGTTAATTCATACATTTCTTTGTCATTGTTCTGCCCTGTTAAGGTTTTTGAAATTCTGGGGTAGTCAATACTCCCACCTACAGGTCTCCTTCGGGGAAAACACACACAACCCTTACTTTTAGATTACATAGGATGCTCCCATATAAGTGTTTATTGCGGGATCAATGCTCCATATTTACATTGTTTTTTTCACAGTGTCTACACAATCCTGACATCAAAATGTCAGCCTGCATTCTCCCCACCCCACCCAAAAATCTGATGTTAAAAAAGATCTGCTGCCAAAGCCCTGTTTGCAATATCTGAATATTTGATATATACCTGTTGCCAAAGATCTGTTTGTGATATTTGCAATACTAAGACCCTCTCTCTTTAGATTAATTTGGTTTTAATTTTCTTTTTGAAGACCCTTTCTGGGAATACCCATATTCTTTCCAGAAGACATCCATAAAAATTGTAGAGAATTTTGTATTTTAAAATGTATATTTGACAAAGTTTAGTTATAATAGCAAATGTAATAAACATGTTTTTAAAAATAAAATCTGTACTGATCCCCCCCTTTTGCCCAGATAATCCCCACACCAGTGGGAAATTGGCCTTTATTTAGGGTTGCCATGTGTTCTCTTTTTCCAGGATACACCCTCTTTTTCAGGGGTAAAATCTGAGACAAAATGCATTTATTTGCTCTGAATGGATGTCACAGCATTCTCTTTTTTGCTTTTCAAAATATGGCAACCCTATTTAAATAGGATATGGGTTGCACTCATCACCATTTAAAAATCATTACTGTTATGAATGTGTATAGACAAACATGGAAGCTGTTATAAGAGGGGTGTTTGTGGGATGCATTATTCTAGGGGGGAAAGCAGCACTAATCCCATTTCCAAATGAGAGACAAGCTGGTGGATGAAGTATTTTACTTACTCTCCAAGATGACATACAGCACAAACCTAACCATGCCTACTTAGATATCCCACTTTATCACTACCTGAAGGAGTCTCAAAGCAGCTAACATTCTCCTTTCCCTTCCTCCCCCACAACAAACACTCTGTGAGGTGAGTGGGGCTGAGAGACTTCAAAGAAGTGTGACTAGCCCAAGGTCACCCAACAGCTGCATGTGGAGGAGAGGAGACGCGAACCCGGTTCACCAGATTACAAGTCTACCGCTCTTAACCACTACACCACACTGGCTCTCTTAGGAGTCGGTTCTGTGAATTTCATGGTGCTTACTCCCAGGTAAGTGGGGTTAGGGTTGTAGTCTTGCTCATCTTTCATGCACCCCTGATTTAAAACACAGTACTTGTGAAGTTCTACACGTCGTGAGCAAAAGTTCCTTTGCAAGTGGTCAAATTATATTTCCAAGTAGGCAAATGAACCTGTAACATGCCATTGATCTTTTTTTATTATTATTACTCCCAGAACCCCTTTTCACACGAATAAAGATTGAAGACAGCTCTGTCCTACAAAGGGCCTTTCGGATGATATTTCTGCAACCAACACGAAATACAGCATTTAAAACAGGATCTGTAGCACTCGTCGAAAGTCAATCTCAAAATGGTTCCGAAATGGTTGAGCTATAAATCACTCTTAGCTCAGTTGGTAGAGCATGAGACTCTTAATCTCAGGGTTGTAGGTTCGAGCCCCACATTGCGAAAAGACTCCTGCATTTGCCAGAAGTTGGCCCAGTTGGCTGTTGGGATCCCTTCCAACTGTATGATTCTAATTTCTTAGCTGATGAATATGCATATATACGGGGGAATTCTGTGTTCCTCTTATTATTTCATCCGCACATGCCTTTCCGCCTGCCTGATGGAATGATTCTCCCACCCCACCCCTCGCCCTGTTCTGAGGTTCATCTGACTTTCCAGTGCAGATGTAAATGCAGGTGGCATGTGAGTTGGATGAGAGGGGTGGGGAGCCCCATTTCACGAGTGGGAGCCCTGGCACTGCCTTCTTCTAGCATGCTGGGTTAGCTGAATCTGAGCCATATTCTTGTTTAGGTAACGATCTGTGCTCTGATACACTTTCCTTTGTTTATCAAGGCAAATTGCCAACGATAGCGCGTGTTGAAAAGAAAATTACAACATTTTAAATGCCGCGAGTACAGTTAATGAATGGGAAGTAAACCACACCATGGGAATACACCGGCGTTCTTGCGTGGGCCTCCCCTTCAGTCAAATCGAGTTTTTGTGCAACAACTTTCTGGTGGGCTGCGGCCCCTCTTAATTTACTTAATTCCCAAAGTGAAATATTTTTCCCCCATCTCATTGCTACTTTGCATCCTGACTTTAAACATGGGATAGTTCCAAACCAGGCGACAGGTTTGTTAAAAAATATATATTTTTAAAAATCGCACTGCGTGCGACATGTGATGTGGCCTGAACTGTAGCCACAAGGTGCTTCTGCATGATTATCCGGCAAAAAGTTGGCTCTTTGAAGTTTAAGATTCCTGTGACATGAGCCAGCTTTCAGAGGTGTGCAGTTTTTTGAAGTAGGGGATTTTGTTTACTTGTCGTTTGCTTTATTTGGGGAGGAAATCCAATGTTTTTGCCTGTAAAATGTGTAAGGTTTAAGTGTTGGTGTTAATAGAATTGCAGCTCTGTTTCTTTAAATGCAAACACTTTCAAAGATCAGCCGGCGCCTGAAGTTTGGTTGCAGTCTGGCTCTCCAAGACAGGGTGAATTGGGGGGGGGGGGAACCTCGTAATTACAGTATATCAAGGTGTCAAATGTCATTTCCCTAGAAATGGTTCCTATGGACAGCTTCTCTCTTACACCATTTTCCATATCAAAGAAGAGTTACCCTGAGATGTGTTTGGGTGAGCAAGCATTTACTAACAGTGGCAATAGAAACATGTCCCACATTGCAGAAGGATTGTGTTCAAAAGGGTCACTGAGTTTTGGTCTGATAAACCTCTTTTAAACCTGAGTTAGTTTTAGCTGTATTGTAACATACCCTCCAAGTGTCCCTATTTTCCAGTGACAGTCCCAGATTTACAGAAGCCGTCCCAGTTTCTTATTGGATCCCAAAATGTCCCCTTTTCCTTAGGACAGTGGTGGCTAACCTTGGCACTCCAGATGTTTTGGAACTACAACTCCCATCATCCCTAGCTAACAGGACCAGTGGTCAGGGATGATGGGAGTTGTAGTCCCAAAACATCTGGAGTGCCAAGGTTAGCCACCCCTGCCTTAGGATGTCCCTGTTTTCATCAGAGAAATGTTGGAGGGTATGGAATTATCTGACCCCCCCCCCCCCTAAGTAAAGGAGATAAGTAACCATACAACCTTTAGAAGACATCTAAAGGCAAGTAAGTTATGAAATAAATTATGAAACAAATAAGCATATTATTACCACCTTCACTGAATCGATATTGCTTTCAAAGCACTGAATCATAATTGCTTTCAAGGTAATGGGTAAAGTCCATCCAGCTTGATTCTACGCATATTTATTCAGAAGCACCACTATATAAAAATGGGCTGCAGTTCTATACATTTTCCTGGGGGCAAGTCCACGTAAGACAGTGAGACTTACTTCTTAGTTTTCATGTATAGCACTGCAATGTTGCAAAAAAAAAGTGTGTGCACAGGATTACAAGTTTTGTGGGTGGAGCACAATTGAGGACTACCTCCTTCCCTCTTTTCTGTTTAAGTCAACCTTCGAAATAACACATTTCATGACAGAGATTTGGATATCAAAAACATATAAAGATGCATTTTCAGTGGCTCCTCCATAACATCCTTCCCAGGCTTGAAGCTTCATCATCTTTCTGCAATGTTGAAAATCATTCTTCAGTTTGTTTGGGATTTTATATTAGCAGTTGGAGTCAAAGCAGTAACGGCTTCATGAAATGTTGAGCTTCTCTTTCTTTGGTCTCTACTTCCTTCATCCATGCTTTTCTTCAGTGTTTTTTTTTCAGCCAGTGTGGTGTAGTGGTTAAGAGCGGTAGACTCATAATCTAGTGAACCGGGTTGGTGTCTCCGCTCCTCCACATGCAGCTGCTGGGTGATCTTGGGCTAGTCACACTTCTCTGAAGTCTCTCAGCCCCACTCACCTCACAGAGTGTTTGTTGTGGGGGTGGAAGGGAAAGGAGAATGTTAGCCGCTTTGAGACTCCTTCGGGTAGTGATAAAGCGGGATATCAAATCCAAACTCCTCCTCCTCCTCCTCCTCCTCCTCCTCCTCCTCCTCTTCTTCTTCTTCTTCTTCTTCTTCTTCTTCTTCACCTAATGTGCATCTGGTTCTTTTCCTACTTTCCTTGGACCCACTTAGTCCGCTACTTTCTTTTCCAGGTCATCCTTGCCTCCCTTCTTCCCTAATATATATTTTCTTTCTTCCATCTCTTCCTCCTTTGACTCCTCACCTTTGACCCCTCACCTTTGACCCACACAATGGCCTGGTTCACGCATAACGCAAAGTCAAAGCCATGGTTAAGAGCCAGTGAGAAAGCATGTGGGCACCAAGCAAGAAATTTTTGCTCCTCCGCGGTCCTGCTGTTGCTGCATTATGAGGAAGTAAACCATGGTTTGCTTTAGTGTTATGTCTGAACCAGACTCACTCCAAACAAACCATGAGCTGCAGCAAAGGCCTATTCTAGGCTTAGTGCTCTGGGTGTGGGTGTGTGAAGCAAACTCTGAGCCTGGTAACACTAAGCCAAACCACAGGTTTCCCATCAGCAAGACTGAATACCCACATGCTTTTTCACTCATGTTTAGCCATGGTTTGGCTTAGTAGTACATGCAAACGGGGACATTGTTTCTCCTTGTCCACACTCCCCTTCAAGCCCTCCTGCTCTATTGGCAGTGGACTCTCCTGCCCTTCTAGGATGTTACCCTCTCGCATGCATGCTCCCCTGTAGAGGGTTATGCCACTGTTTTAGAAGCATTTTATTGATCCCAGCTGAAATGAGGTCAATTTTATCCTTTAAAATGTGCACAGATGGAAAAAGCAATCGCTTGGACAGAGCCATGGGAATGTGTTTGAATTGGAACGTGGCTTCACCCATCGTTTTCAATGCGACTAATGCTGAGAACATAATTTCTAGACAGGATGTGTCACGTTTTATGCTCATGGATGTCTGCGAAGACTCGTTTGCCAAAGTGCCCAAGGTGTAAAAAGGTTTTAATGACCTCCTAAATTTTCTTTCTTGATTGTCGTGTTGGAAAAGCTCCAAAGGTTAGTCAAACAAGCAGGTTCATTTCTATTATAAACATTCATAGATCAGACCAAATGATAAAGCCCATTGGACCCCTGGCACATTGCTTCATATATTTATCGCAGCGTTTCTTTTTCTTTTTGTCGGGACTTTCCAGGTCATCAACATTTATTCATGGACAAGCCGGATGCTGCTTTTCCTGAGCCTTGTTGCCGCTTTTACAGTAGTCTTGCTTCCCCATTGTATTTGCCGTCTGGGCAGGATGTCGGACCTGAGAAACTCGTTTCTTGTGGAAGGGGACTCAATTAGTTATCCAACTGACCCTTGAGATATACTCATTATTTAGTTAAACTAAGAGTGTTTGATTGATTCAGTGCAGATATGCATTGTTGTGCTTCTCTACAAGTGACACTACATGTTTCAGCCATTCTGTGACTCAAGCAGGCCGTGCCACTGAATTTGTGTTTGGCAAAGAGAGGTACATGCATAGTATTTTTGGGCCATTCCATTATCACAGGTGGGACACTTGGACCATGTTTTTTGGTATTCACACATGTGTAACAATGTAAATATACATAAAAATTAACAACCAAAATTTAAACTATGTTCTTAATAAGATACTGAACATTTTACTAATTTTTTTATTATTTTTATGGATATTTTTGACAATTTTATTAAATGTTAAAGTATTGTCACGGGTGGGACAAAAAAAGACACGGAGCTTGAGATAAGTTTGATTTATGGAAAAACTCTGTGAGTTGGGAGGTGAATCAATGATAAACTCAGCATATCTGTTTAAATCAATGTTTATTGGTTACAACTATGCAATCAGAAAGTAAGTTTAAGAAATTTAACGATACAAAATTGAGGAAAAAATGCTATCACGGGTGGGACAATCATCAGAAAACTTTTAACTTGAACACTTCTGTGAAGGCTATGTGGGTGGACTTTTGAAAAGAAGGTCCATAGACTAAACTTCTTTTGTCTTTAGATTTAAAAAAATGGTTAGACTGCATGTTTGGAATCATGGAAGAAAAAATTTTTCATGGAAGAAAAAAGTATTTTTTTTCTTATCAGGCTCATTTTTCATGGATGGCCCTTTTGCATTGTTGTCAAACATGGGAAATTTTTAAAAGGGCATGGTTGGAAGATCAAATGAAAACACTGGTGAAAATTTGATAATTAGAACTTTAACTAAATATGTATGTAAATGTTTCTGGAACATTGTATTTGCTTGGTAAAACTTATACATGTGCGTGTTTGTATATATATATGTTGGGATAGCTCAGTCAGTAGAGGATGAGACTCTTAATCTCAAGCTCATGAGTCTGAGCCCCACATTGGACAAAAGATTCCTGCATTGCAGGGGGTTGGACTAGGTAGATGACCCTTGTGGTCTCTTCCAACTCTACAATTTTATACGTGTGTGTGTGTGTGTGTGTGTGTGTATGCAGTTAATTAAAAATAAATAAAAGTGCATGGCTGGATCTGACCGGCTAAATATTATGCCACCAGATAGCTTTTTTTAAATCTGCATTTCCCCAAAAAATATTCTTCTATATTGCTTTTAAAGAGAATAAAATGACATTCATGGATGCTAAAAAGTTGTCATGGCAGAGACACCCGCACACTTGAGAAATGGCACAGAAGTGGCCGAGGGTTTTTTAAAAATGGAAATAAAACGTTACATTCTTCACATTTTCATCCTTATCATGCAAAGTCAAAGATTTTTGCAAACAAATTTTCCATAATGTATTGGGGCATGTTATTTTCACTTAGAAAGCACATGATTCTCTAATATAAGGATTTTTGTATACATTAGTTTTTTGGAGATATGCATTGCAAAATTCAGTGAAGTGTGAATTTCAAAGGATGCTGTGTCTCAGTTTGCATATTGTTTCAGAAAATGTGGATCCGGTAGGTTCCCATTTGAAGGCAAACCGGACTGGATTCCTTCTCCCTTTTTACTGTGATGTCCCACTGCTTTCAATAGGACTTAATTCCTTAGAAAGTGTGCATAGGATTGCAGACTTAGATGTACAAACACTGCAATCCTGTGAACATACCACACTTACCTGACAGTGAACTCAAAGGATTAAGCTTCCCGGTACTTAGATACACAAGGTATCAAAGGATACAAGGCATTAGCATCTGGCATTAGCATTAACATTGTGATCAGTCTCTACTTCCATGCAAAATAAAATAATCCACACTAATGTAAATGAAAAGTAGGCATTAAAAAAAATATCTCTCTTGGTCCCTGGGCAGAGTGCTGGCAGGCAGAGAGGTTCTGCTTGATCAAACAGTGTGTGTTATGAACTGAATTTGATTTTATTGCTTTCCAAAACGCTGTCCAAGATAGAGTTGGTTTTTTTCTTCATCTTCTTCTTCTGCAAGAGGAGACCAAGTCATCTTAGTGTGTGTTTTTCCTCACCCTGCTGACCCAGGCCAAAGCAAAGGGAATTTGCCAAGTGCATGTATAGCCCCCAAAGTAGCTCCAGCTAGCTTCACCATAGCAGCAATTGCAATTACCACAGTCGTGAAGCTGTTGGCAGTGGAAATAAACCTGTTTCCAAAAAGTTGTCATGGCAGAGACACCCACACACTTGAGAAATGGCACAGAAGTGGCCGAGGGTTTTTAAAAAATGGAAATAAAATGTTACATTCTTCACAACAAGAAACTGTTCTTATTACTCAGCCGCACATTACTGAGCAGATAGAACATTTCTAAGATAATCTAACAGACAGGATCTCTCATGTTTAGGTGCCATAGATGATAGATAGATAGATAGATAGATAGATAGATAGATAGATAGATAGATAGATAGATAGATAGATGATAGATAGATAGATAGATAGATAGATAGATAGATACATACATACATACATAGATAGATAGATAGATAGATAGATAGATGATAGATAGATAGATGATAGATAGATAGATGATAGATAGATAGATAGATACATACATACATAGATACATACATAGATACATAGATAGATAGGAACCCATAACCATAGAAAATGGTAGGATTTTGATTATTTGGGATGTGAACGGAGAAATACAAGCTGCAGAGGAATTCCTGAGCTAGCCTTTGCAAAACGACTTCGTGAAACTAGGGCCATTAAGAAACAATAGAGGGTCATTGGTGATGCAAAAGAACTGCCCTCCCCTCTTGCCCTGAGATGTGAACAGAGGCTGGGGGTTTGGAAGGTTGCCAGGGTAACTGGGTGTGAGGTGACAGGAAAAGAGAATTTTTAGCAGGGTGTTCTGGGAATGAGGAAGAAGAAAGACTGGGATCCATTTTGGGCAGGCTGGCTGAAGGCGGCCTGCACTGCTGTGAGGTACAATTTCCTCTTGAAATGACCGTGCTGTAAGATCTGGACTTTCTCCATGCAGACTCCATGCATTTCTTAAAGCTACAGCAGTCTCCACTGTGTCTCAATTCTCCAAAGGAACACAGGCCCTGGGTGAGTGCCTGGAACCCCCTGGGCTCTTGCCACTGCTAGGCCGAGACAGGGGGGCACCTAACTTGTGTGTGTGTGTGTGTGTGTGTGTGTGTGTGTGTGTGTGTGTGTGTGTATTGCTCCACTGAAATAATTGGCTTACTCTAATTTGTCGTCGCTTAGTAGTAAAAACTACGAATGGGAGGGAAATATACTTCAGTTTGCATCTTAATGGGAACCTACCTATTTCACACTTTCTGAAAAAATACATGAACTGCAGCACTGCTATCTTTGAAAATGTTCACTTTTCCTGAATTTCGTAATGACACCCCTCAGTCAAAAATGGGGCACCAAAAATGCATATATTTGGGTCAAGTGTACATGAAATGTACTTATTGGCAAAGAATGTGAAAAAATGCATTATATTAGGGGAAGATCCTTGCAAAAATGAGTGTATACACAAAAATGTGTATAACAAGGAATATGCTCTAAAATGCTAATGAAGTTTCATGAGAGGACTTCTTTTTAAAACCAAAACCAAAGCACACCATACAAATCAAAGCCCTTAAGATGGAGACTAGGAATACTGGGACTTAATTTGTTCCAAGGCTTTGGATGATGACAATATGATGGTAAACAAATGGCATTTGCTTCCTATTCCATCCTAGAGCCAGAGTCCTTAATGAGGTGGTCTACTGTGTTTTGTGGAAGAAACTGTGATGGGGAGGGAGGTTGCCTCATTGACAAGGAGGCTGGTGTTTGGCCAACAATTCCCCATTAATATATTTGAAACTATACACTTTATTTTGTACCATTTCCTCTGTTGTGGTGGAGAGCTAGCCTCTGCATCTGTGGCAAGTATCTGAGGCTTGTCCAGATAATGTTTTGCCCCTTTTTTTCCTCCAAAAGCTCGTTTTCAGCCTGGTACATGCACTCCAAAGACTGTGGAGACCTAGCCAGATTTGCAGGAGCTGGTAAGCCTGTGTCTTCATCTGTACTTCAGTGCACTCTAGTGCTGATAATCCAAACATATATTAGGAAGTCTGTTCCTCATTAATGAGTGCCTCTTGTTCCCTCTCAACATCCAGGCTAGTATATTATTAGGGACAAAATAGTATCTGTATGTTCCATATCACAAGAACTTTTGTCAGGGCACTGTGATGCGTTCAAAGTTAACATTTGCCCTTTAGGCAATCTAAGCCTAAAGGTTTTCCTTGAAATGTATTATAGGAAAAAAGGACACTGAGCTTTAGCTCAGTTGGTAGAGCATGAGACTCTTTTAATCTCAGGGTCATGGGTTTGAGCCCCACGTTGGGCACAAGATTCCTGCATTGCTGGAGGTTGTACTAGATGACCCTCGTGGTCCCTTCCAACTCTACACTTCTATGAGTCTATGAGCATGCTCATCTAGAAGAAGAAGAAGAAGAGTTTGGATTTGATATCCCGCTTTATCACTACCCGAAGGAGTCTCAAAGCGGCTAACATTCTCCTTTCCTTTCCTCCCCCACAGCAAACACTCTGTGAGGTGAGTGGGGCTGAGAGACTTCAGAGAAGTGTGACTAGCCCAAGGTCACTCAGCAGCTGCATGTGGAGGAGCGGAGACACGAACCCGGTTCACCAGATTAGGAGTCTACTGCTCTTAACCACAGCACCACACTGGCTCTCAGTTAAGGTGTGTAGCAAAAACAAGGTTCTGTCATAAACTTCAAAATTCTAAACAAAATAAAAAAAAAAATTCCTTCCAGTAGCACCCTAGAGACCAACTAAGTTTGTTCTTGGTATGAGCTTTCGTGTGCATGCACACTTCTTCAGATACACTGAAACAGAAGTCACCAGACCCTGATATATAGTGAGAGGGTGGGGAGGGGTATTACTCAGAGGGGTGGTGGAAATGGGTGAAAGGTTGATAGCTGTGGTAAACCTGTTGACGACTGTTAACGGCTGCAATTAGTCTTACAGGAAAAAGCAAGGGGTGAGAAGGTTAAAAAAGCTTTGTCATGTATAATGAGATAAGAATCCAATGTCTTTGTTCAGACCAGGTCTCTCCATGGTTTTAAGCTTGGTAATGAGTTGCAATTCAGCAACTTCTCTTTCAAATCTATTTCTGAAATTCCTTTGCAATAAGACAGCTACTTTGAGATCTTGTATAGAGTGTCCTGGGAGATTGAAGTGCTCTCCTACTGGTTTCTCTGTCTTGTGATTCCTGATGTCAGATTTATGTCCATTTATCCTTTGGCGTAGGGTTTGGCCTGTTTGTCCAATATAGAGAGCTGAAGGGCACTGTTGGCATTTGATGGCATACACAATGTTAGATGATGAGCAATTAAATAGTCCTGAGATGGTATGTTTGATGTTGTTGGGGCCAGTAATGGTGTTGTCCGGGTGTATGTGGCAGCAAAGTTGGCATCTGGGTTTATTGCAGGCTCTGGTGCCAGTGTCTGTGTTTAGTCTGGTTGTAGTATTGTTGTGGGTGAGGAGTTGTTTAAGATTGGGTGGCTGTCTGTAGGCGATGAAAGGTCTTCCTCCCAGAGCTTGAGAAAGAGAACTGTCATGGTCTAGGAGAGGTTGTCTAGGAGAGGTTCAAAATTCTATACCTTTAAAAAATGGTATCTGTTGGTGCAGGCAATATATCTGATGTCCTGAAAAGGGGGGGGGTTGTTTTGTTTTGTTTTTGTTTTCATTATGTATTTATTATCTATTGTTCAGCCCAGACAATGAGATCCAGCTCCAAGGGCCTTCTGGCAGTTCCCTCACTGGGAAAATTGAAGTTCCAAGTAACTAGACAGAGGGCCTTCTCAGTGGTCATGCCCACCCTGTGGAACGCCCTCCCACCAGATGTCAAGGCTTTTAGAAGACACCTGAAGGCAGTCCTGTATAGGGAAGTTTTTTATGTTTGATGTGTTTTAATTTGTTGGAAGCCACACAGAATGGCTGGGACAACCCAGTCAGATGGGCAGCATATAAATAATGAATTACCGGTATTATTATTATTATGATGCATTTTTATCTTGTATTTTTATGCTGTGAATCACCCTGAGATCTATGGATGAAGGGTGGTATACAAATTTAATGAAAGCGTAATGCTGGTGGTCAACAAAAGAGGTTTAAAGACTCTTTTCAAGGCAGATCTAAAAATATGTACAGTAGTATAAACACCGACAACTGGGAAACACTGGCCTGTGAGCGCTCCAATTGGAGAACAGCCTGTATTAAAGGTGTCATGGGCTTTGAAGATGCTCAAACTCAGGAAGAAAGGGAGAAACGTGCTAAGAGTAATGCACACTTGGCAAACCCTCACCATGATGAACTCCCGCCCGGAAGCCTATGTCCCCACTGTGGAAGGACATGTGGCTCCAGAACTGGCCTCCACAGTCACTGTGGAGACCGCTGTTAAGACCATGTTCATGGAAGACAATCTTACTCGGCTACGAGTGATTGCCAAAGAAAAAGAGACAAATTTAATAAACAAACAAACCAATACACCACACTGAAATCCACTCCCCACTGAACCCCCAACCCCCAGGAGGCCGATTAGGAAGATAATGGTTATTCTTCTCCAGTATTTAATTTCACGGTGATCTATTGAGGTCGGTCATGTGGAGAGATATCAACTGTGACAACATATTTCTGTGGCTGGAAGAGCAGACATTCTCATGGTTTTTTAGATTTACTAGTTTCAAATACTTACTTGACCATGTAGTTCACCGGAAAGCCTTGGGGTCATTTGCTATATCTCAGCCTAATGTAGCCTATTTTGGGATTGTTCTGAGAATAAAATGAAACAAGGGGAATATGCCACTTGTATTGTCCTCAGCTGCATGGACCAAGGATGGGATTAAAATGTAATCAAGAGCAGGATCCAGCTTGTTCCAGAAGTTCTAAATGGATAGGGAAGGAATAGAGGAATTCATTTTTAACAGAAAAAGCACAACAATCTTTTGTAAAACTCCTGGCACTTTGTAATACTAAAATTTATGTCATCAAGATATGCCTAATATATTTTGGATTTCCTACCCCATAATTAAAAAAATATTTTTCCCCTTCCAGGTATGGTTTTTGGAGCATTTTCATGATTCCAATATTTAATATCACATAGGCTATTAAAGTTCACTTTGAAATCCCCAACCTGATTATTCTTTAAAGCTGGTGGCACACTTTGCCACAATATGACATTCCATTCAGGCTCCGCAGTCCTCAAATGATTATTTCATGGCTAGTCCCACTAGAGGACTGAAGATAGGGCAATTCCAGCAAGTATCCAAAACTAGGAAGTCCCTTTTAAGACAGAAAGTTTGTAAGTTGTGCCAATTATGGACACAGAACCATGCAAGGGGGAAAAACCCCTCTAATGAACCGGCAATTGAAATTCTCCCCCCTTTCGTCAGCCAGTATATTTTAAATAAATTACTATAGTAATTATATTTTATGAGCATGAGTCATTTTTCTGTTTTTAAAGAAGTACTTCACTCTACCCATCTTTTTAGTATATTTCCACTTGGTGTGGTTTGGCTGTAAGAAGCCATGTGGCAGCTGGTTTCTTGAAAATATTTTTAAAAGAGCCAGACTCTTCAGTTCTGGAATACCTGTGGACCACATATAGGGACATAATTGCAAACATCTGTCCACCCACCTATGAAAGAGCTAAGAGAAGCCGTTATGAAAGAAGTAGAGAATTGTAAGCTTAGTTGCAAGTCAAGAAACTACAGCTCTTTGCCCAACTATGTCTGCTTATTTTAGGGCTGGAAAACACTAATAAGTTAAGAGATACAATTTAATTGTAGGCAGCTCATGAATAGGTAGGTGTTTTGAGCACTGTCAGAAGGTTGTTCTTGATGAGGAACCATTTCATACCCAAGGGAAAGGCTTGTAGCTAAACATAAGAAGGGTCTGCTAGACCAGGTCAATGGTCTATCTAGTTGAGTGCTCTTTCAGCACAGATGTTTATGGGAAGCCTGCAAGCAAGACCTGAAGGCAACTGGTGATCAGAGGCACACTATGTCCAACTGTAAAGGTAGAAGAGGGCCGGCTCACCCATGAGGCAAGGTGAGGTGACAACCTTGAGCGACAGGATCATAGGGGCAGCAGATCTGACCTCCAAGGAATGCATCGCCTGCAGTACCAGCTGTGGTACACTCCTTGGAGGCTGAATCAGCACCTCAGCAGCCCTTCAATGCCACCTCTACAGCGGCCTCTAGGCAAGAGGGGATACCATTTTGTGGTTCACCTTAGGTGCCAAAGTATCTTGGCCTGGCCTTGATATCCCCCATGTCTAATCCTCTTTTAGAGCCTTCCAAGTTGGTGCCCATCATTTGCTCCTGTGGGAGCAAATGCTATAGTTTAACTATGCACTGTGGGCAGAAGTGCTTTCTTTTGTATGTCCTGAATCTCCCAAACTCAGCTTTATTGGATGCCCCCAAGTTCTAGTATTGCATAGGGTCACACACCTCTTCCCTTCCTTTTCCCTTCTGTTTCCCCTACCCCTACCTGAATTGACCGCCGAGACCATATAACACCAGTCCTGAAAGACCTATACTGACTCCCAGTACGTTTCCGAGAACAATTCAAAGTGTTGGTGCTGACCTTAGCCCCAGTATACCCAAAGGAGCGTCTCCACCTCATAATTCAGCCCGGACACTGAGGTCCAGCTACGAGGGCCTTCTGGCGGTTCCCTCCCTGCGAGAAATGAGGTGACAGGGAACCAGGCAGAGGGCCTTCTCGGTAGTGGCGCCCGCCCTGTAGAACACCCCCCCATCAGATGTCAAGGAAATAAACAACTATCTGACTTTTAGAAGACATCTGAAGGCAGCCCTGTTTAGGTAAGTTTTTAATGTTTGATGTTTTATCGTGTTTTTAATATTCTGTTGGGAGCCGCAGATGGGCGGGGTATAAATAATAATATGTTGTTGTTGTTGTTGGCATATTGGGAGATGGGACTAGCTTAGCCACTGCTGAATTTGACAGGCAGCTGCGGCTGCTCCCACCCATTCTCCTCCCCAAGGGGAAATCGCAAGGTTGTCATTTGGCAGGTCCGTTGCCAAACCATGGATTATCTGATTATGGTCTATGATGAAAAGATCATTACTGGATTCTGTAGGAAACACAAAACGTTTAGCTTCTCCACGGGAGCTTTCTCCAGACTCTTTTCCCACTGCAGCCTCTTGCGTGAAAGAAAGCTTCGCATGGAGGTCAGCTGAATCCATTTAAATCACCTAAGAGTCTTGGTGTAGGGAACCCTTGCTAGGTTGAGAAATTCCAAAAAGCGGGCATTCCAGTGGGAATGCCCGTATATGCGCCTGGACTTTCTCATTAATGTCAGTCGTGGGAACAGCCCTGAACATATATTTCTTAGCATGCCCGGAAATGCCACGCCACAAAATCTGTGGAGAAGCCTACGCATGTGGGAACGCTGCTGCATCCAAAACTATTATACAGAAACAAGCTCTTTTAATTTAAATGGGATTTTCACATAATGGCTAGTGACTCCACTCAGAGAAATGAGAAGTTCCAGGAGCACAGGGCTTACCTGGTTTCGGTTTCCTTGGAGGCTTAAGGCATTTTGTAATATTCGAGATTATTCGCAACTATGCGAGTTGAACATGGGTGTACTCCCCACAAAGGTCTTTTCTATAATAATAATAATAATAATAATAATAAATTTTTATTTATACCTCGCCCTTCCCAGCCAAGACTGGGCTCAGAGCGGCTAACACCCATAAAATCACAACAAAACATACAAAACAATCAATTAAAATGCAGATTAAAATACGATTTAAAGTTTAAAATGCAGCCTCATTTCTAAGTAGCCCACCAATCAAACCATAAAGGAATGAAACATCAGGGTTAAACTAAAACCAACCCAAAGGCCAGGCAGAACAGCTCCGTCTTGCAGGCCCTGCAGAAAGATGCCAAATCCCGCAAGGCCCTGGTCTCTTGTGACAGACCGTTCCACCAAGTCGGGGCCAGTACTGAGAAGGCCCTGGCCCTAGTTGCGGCCAGCCTAGCATCCTTGTGGCTCAGGACCTCCAAAATGTTATTATTTGAGGACCTTAAGGTCCTACACAGGGCATACCAGGAGAGGCAGTCCCTTAGGTACGAGGGTCCTAGGCCGCATAGGGCTTTAAAGGTCAAAACCAGCACCTTAAACCTGACCCTGTACTCCACCGAGAGCCAGTGCAGCTGGTAGAGCACTGGATGAATGTGGTCCCGCAGCAAAGACCCCGTAAGGAGCCTCGCCGCGGCATTCTGCACCCGCTGGAGTTTCTGGGTCAGCTTCAAGGGCAGCCCCGCGTAGAGCGAGTTACAATAATCTATGAGCTTGTGGGGCCTTGAGATTCAGCTTTGTATGTCAGACCTGTGGACAGCCTCTTTGTCTCCCACCTCACACAATCGCAATATTACATCATTCTTGGCTGGGGAATGGAGGCATGCCAAACTAACCCTCTAATATTGACGGGGGCTGATGGGAGTTGTAGTCCAAAACATCTGGCAGGCCACCAGATTGGGGAAGGCTGTTTTAAGTATTAGCTCCCGTAGGATACCCAACCTGAAGACCCTGGGCTAGAAGCTTGTGGCTTTCCTAATTAAAGATATGCTTGACAACTGGCTGTCAGGGAAATATCTCTGCCTCTGCTAACGCTCTCCTTTCCAAATCCACAATCTTACGACACTATAAATCCAAAACATCCATGGAGACCCACGTAGTATCCAGTTCTGTTCCAAGAGAAGGAAACTTTACATGCAGATGGAAGGTTCTCATTGAATGTTTTGGCTAGTTTGAGAGTACATATGTTGTGCATTTCCATAACAAAAGCTAAAATTTCTCTGCTGGTAGGATAGAGTAGGAAACGTCCTGTGCAGTGGTTTGGATCATGGCCAGTGTGTTGAGCACTGAGACCTAAATGTGAAAAGATAAACCCCAAATGTTAAACAAGAAAACAATAATAATAAAGATGACTTTTTTTCTTGGTATGTCTGTTAGTCACAGTGCACATTATTTTGCATTATGAATTAACTTGTCAGAAGAAAAGTTGCCTTCTCTCTCTCTCTCACTGTCTTTGGGGATTGGCATGTTGGTCAATTTTGAGTTCTCTTAGTTCTTCATTTTCCCAGCCTTAAATTCAGTACTCCACAATTTCACATCAGTTTGTGATTTATTTATTTTTAAAAAGTGTCCTAATAAAAATTCACAATTTCAATGAAAATTTCTCCTAATATAAACATCATGGTAAGCAGTTTTGTCTAAATCAGGCTTCCTCAACCTCGGCCCTCCAGATGTTTTGGGACTACAATTCCCATCATCCCTGACCACTGGTCCTGCTAGCTAGGGATCATGGGAGTTGTAGGCCAAAAACATCTGTAGGGCCGAGGTTGAGGAAGCCTGGTCTAAATCATTTTTTGTCTAAAGCCCAGGGGGACCTCCTATTCCTGTCCGAAGCAGCGGTGTTGCATGGGGAGGACCATGGGCTCATTTTTGGGGGGGGCACATTTTGCTCCTTGCTGCCCCGCCAACCCCCTGCGATGCTGCAGGGCTGCATGAGGAGGATAATAATATTATTATTTATACCCTGCCCACCTGGCTGGGTTTCCCAGGCAACGGGCAAGGGCTGCAGGCAAGCAGGCTCACTCCAGCAGCGTTTGGGGGGGGCTCCATTCACCTTCCACTCCCTGTCCCCCATGAACGTGATGCCGCTGGTCCCCAAGACTGCTTCTTAAGTTGCTTCCCCCCTTTTTGCATTCTTGTAATTCATGTAGGCAGCAGCAAGGAAAAACAGTTATAGAGACGATGAACAGTGAACTTCCAGAAGCTCTGCTAGACACCCTTGAAGAACGCAGTCAAGAAACCTACCTAATATGGCAAAACTGCCCTGGCAGCACCTTGGGAAATGCAGACCACACCACTTATATTGTTAAGAAGATTCCTTTACAATTCATAGTTTTTCAGCTGTACAAGTCGCTCACTTGGTACAGCTGAGCGTTTGGGTGTGAACGGAACTCTCTTAGCTTATAAAAAAAAACCAGCCGCTGTGACAGATCTGGTGAAGGGACTTTCCCTCCGGGTGGGGCCCCCGGTTGTAAGCGTTTCTCAGAAAAGAGCCCTGAAAGTCTGCCACCACAGGGTAAACGTAGCCTGAAAAAGACTTCAGTTTGTCCAACTATTTGGGAGGTTTTCTGAAGCCCAGCAGACAAGGAGCCCTCCCTTCAGCTCAGCTCTCGAAATATTAAACCACAAGGAGATTTAGGTTTACTTCCTCAAAGCCTCCAGAACTTAAAAAGAAACTTACGAAATATCCTGAGAACACAAGCTTGACAACTGTGTAGACTGGGGAGGATTTTAGAGAGAAATTCCTTTCAAAAACCAGTGAAGCTATAGAACATCTACTTTGCATGTAGAAGGTCGCAGGTTCTATCCTTGGTATTTCCAGGTAGGGCTGAGAGAAAATAGCCTGTCTGAATTCCTGGAGAACTGCTGTATACAATACCAAGCTAGATGGACCACTGGTCTGATTTGGTATAAGGTATATTTCTATGTGAGACATCACCTTGCCGACAAAGGTCCGTATAGTTAAAGCTATGGTTTTCCCAGTAGTGATGTACGGAAGTGAGAGCTGGACCATAAGGAAGGCTGATCGCCGAAGAATTGATGCTTTTGAATTATGGTGCTGGAGGAGACTCTTGAGAGTCCCATGGACTGCAAGAAGATCAAACCTATCAATTCTGAAGGAAATCAGCCCGGAGTGCTCACTGGAAGGACAGATCCTGAAGCTGACACTCCAATACTTTGGCCACCTCATGAGAAGAGAAGACTCCCTGGAAAAGACCCTGATGTGGGGAAAGATGGAGGGCACAAGGAGAAGGGGACGACAGAGGACGAGATGGTTGGACAGTGTTCTCGAAGCTACCAACATGAGTCTGACCAAACTGCGGGAGGCAGTGGAAGACAGGAGTGCCTGGCGTGCTCTGGTCCATGGGGTCACGAAGAGTTGGACACGACTAAACGACTAAACAACAACAACAACAAAATATTTCTGTTTCCTATGTTTGGTCTATGTATTAAGAAAAAAGTTGGGAAAGAAAAGGAAAGCAACAAAATCACACACAAAGAGATATGCAAATGAAGTGCAATCTTAATTAGCTAGTTGCGTTTAACCTGCTTAAGTAGACACTTGGGTTTCAGAGCATGTGTAGAGTTCCATGCAGGAAAATGGTTATGAGAGAGGGAGAGGGGGAGGGAGTGCACATATTTGGATTCTAGATTTAGATGTTTTCAATGAGATGAAGACTGTTAGAAAAAGCTCATATAATTATGTGAATCTTGAGACAATCTTTTGTTTTATTTAACAACATTTAAATACCACTTGATTAAACGTCTAAGTTTTAGTATAATCCTCCATTAAGTCAGTCTCATAATGGACACAGATTGTTGTTTAACCTAATGAGAAGAAAAAGAACCTCCATCTTTAATGTAAGTGGTCGAGGAGCTAGCCAGAAATTTATTTTGAGGCTTCTCCTATGTCTTTAATGATTCTCAAATGGCATTTAAAAAAGAAATAGCCTGTTCTGGGCAGCTGGGCTATTGCAAAAAAAGTGAGAGACCTGATAATGTGTGTGTTTTTTTAAATAAAACTCACAATATTTGCCTCTTTGAGGAAAATCCCAGACACCCTGGGGAGCCCTGTTGGTTTGCATCAGACAGGGTACAAGGTTTGTCACAATTCTCCATTGTTATTAGAATGCAAATAGCTAGCAAATTAAGAAAATTATAATAACCCATTAAGGGGGGGGAGTAACTTTATACTAAATTATGTAAAGAAAAACATCACAAATGAAGAAGAGGTTAGCCTTTCCTTTTTGTGGCTCATTCGAGATACAAAGGGGTGGTAGGGGAATTGTACAAGATGTTACAAAAAGCAGAACCCATGTTCTTAATTGTTTGCTGCTGATACACTCTGGTTTCTGGCATAGTTGATAGTTTTAATCCTAGGCAGTGAGAGGGCTTCCTTCACTTCCTGGGCAGGCCTCCCACAGATTTGTAACTGATAATAATACTAGGACACTGTAGTTTCTCATTGTCTGACTGAACCACACAGGAACAAAACACATAAACCTGCTCTCTGTTTAAAGGAAACTTGGAAAAGCAATTCTTACAAGCGCGGTGTGACTTCTAGTTTTTACCTCCTGTTGCAGCTTTCCCCGATGCCAGATTTCTAACTTCTCCCCATGCCAAAATGCTGTCTGCCGCAATATATTTAAGACATAAATGTGCTACTATCTAGCGCGAACAAAAGCATAGCTGAAGGCTTTTCGTAGTTCTTCGTGTTCTTGACATGGAAAGCTGTGTTAAGGCTCATTAGTCTGACTGAAACGTTAATTCCCAGACAAATTCAATAGGATATAAAATCGCTGTACTGGGCTCAGTGATACAGTTATCCTGTCAGGCTGGGTCATATAACGAAAAGAGCATGGAAAGCATGCTGCATGATGTCACTGATCACTTTAACATATCGGCGAGCATTTATATACAGTACTTCTGCTGCGAAAGCAAAACACATATTCTTCACCTTAACTGCAGACCTGTCAGTGCTCCCCCTTCAAAGATATTTGTTTGAATCCAAGGAAAGTAAATGCTGGAGAAAGACCCTCCCTATTAATTTCAGTGGGAAAATGCTTTAGCAGGTGCAGATTCCATAACTCCACTGAAACAAAGGCATACATGCCAAAAGGGATCATGGGCACATCTGAGCATACATGGATTTCTAGTTGGAGACTATATAATTATTTCCCCACTGCAGTGCCCTGGTATTTTAACCGACTAGAGAACAGAGTGTCAGTTGTACTGTATTAAGAGTTGGATCAAACTACATCTGACATTGCAGGGACCTAGGTGGTGTTGTGGGTTAAACCACTGAGCCCTAGGGCTTGCTGATCAGAAGGTCGGCGGTTTGAATCCCTGCGACGGGGTGAGCTCCCGTTGCTCAGTCCCAGCTCCTGCCCACCTAGCAGTTCGAAAGAACGTCAAAGTGCAAGTAGATAAATAGGTACTGCTGCAGCGGGAAGGTAAATGGCGTTTCCGTACGCTGCTCTGGTTCGCCAGAAGCGGCTTAGTCATGCTGGCCACATGACCCAGAAGCTGTACGCCAGTTCCCTCGGCCACTAAAGCGAGATGAGCACCACAACCCCAGAGTCGGACACGACTGGACCTAATGGTCAAGGGTCCCTTTACCTTTTCCTTTACATCTGACATTAACAACATGATTAGCAAGCAAAGTTATGTGCTTAATCTGGTGTGGCGTAGATGGTTATCAATATTGCAGGTTGCAAGGAGGAGAAATCCTTCTCTGTGTGGTAATTAGCACTTGGCGGGGGAGCTCCTATTGGAGGCTTTTCTGTGAATGCCGTCATGAAGGGGTGAATTTCATGGAGATGGTGGCCAGAGAAGAGTGGTGGTTGGTAGCAGCAAGGAGCATCTGGTGTTTAATTGAAAAACCACACACAACATAATTGCTAACCTCACTGCTGCTGTTGCGTGGAGTTAAGCCTTGAGACATGTGACTATGGCTCCTAGAAGTGATATTCCTCAGCCTCCTAAAAACCTCTCCAGATTTATCTCGTGCAGTGCTTCAGAATGTAAGACAGTGCCTCACACATCTCAGCCTTGGTCTGCTGTAGGTAAGAAAGTAATGAACTTTCCTGATAAGATGCCAGTAGTTAATGCCAGAAGTTAACTATTATTGAACACTAGGTTTGTGCATTAACTATGCCTCAGCCAATCTCTAGCGCTGACATGAATTCGAAGTTACAAGCTCACCACGAAGCCCTCCGTACTTCAGAAGGCAACTTCCAAGGATTTTGTTTTCTGAAGGACAAAGCTACATTGAAAAATTCTGCATCTGGTTAAGTAATTCAGAGTCTTAAGCTGCATATAGAATGTCATGGATTTGAATAATGAAGTGAAAATAAGCACATTTCTCCCTCGCAGGAGAAAAACTGGCCTTTGTACCTTATCAACCCTAAAGGAAGCAATGGCCAATGATATTGGGAAACTATTTTTTGTTAAAGGGAACATATTTGCACTGGATCAAAGAATCCATGGTAAGAGAGGGATTGAGTATTGTCCATTTCTTCACATGCAGCGAAGGCATAGCCACATCAACCAACAATAAAAACCAATAGATGCAGAACAACCATGCAGAACAGAATGTTCCTCCAGTTCCTGGACACAAGAACCCATGACCTACAGCGCTTCCATCTTGTCTGGATACAGGTTTAATTCATTGGCACACATACAGCCCATTACTGCCTCCAGACACCAGTTTAAAACCTGCACTGCCTCTCCAGCTTTAGATGCCACAGAGATATGGTTGGGTGTCATCTGCATATTTAAGAGATCATATGTATGGCACTTAGAAATTATGAATGTTAAGCTGCACATAAATACTTGAAACAAATAATTAAAATATTTGTCAGAAAACATATCGAAACATACAACGACAGAAACCAGTATTTAAATGAAGATAGCATTTGATGCATTCTAACAATCCTCTATAATGGTACATGGTAATTCACAGCCTTTGTAGGTTGTGAAATCACCAGCTCTGACTTTAAGTTTTCAGGAGACTTTTAGTTTTGTTACAACCACCCTGTCCAGAATGAAGAATCGCTGTGAGCTTCCTTTGTTTCCTTTAAGCAACTGGAAAAAGGATGCTACGATCACATGCAAGATACCTTCATGATTATGGGCTGATCACTAATTAGCACTCTGCATCCCTAACTGGCTACACACTTCTGAACATGCATGTGTGTTAAATTCGAAAGAGGGAGTCAACCGTATTTACATAGTTTCCTCCATGCAATTTGGATCCCTGTAGACAGGGGTGGAGGAAGGCGGGTGCGGTGGGTGTGGACCGCCCCAGGTGTCACCACTGAGCGGGGATGACAAAATGCCAGACGGCACTCACCATGGAGCCTTGGCGTGGCTGAGCCACGCGTCTGTCCTGGGAGAGATGTGGTGGCTTGGGCGCACCAAGGCTCCACACTGCCCAAACGGTCCGCCCGCTGTCTCCCCGCCCCCCAGCTGTAGGGTGGCTGAGTGGGAGGAGGCAGGCAGACTCCTCGGAGGCCCCATGGAGCGTCCTGCCCCAGCTCGTCCTGCCCTGTGGGTGGCTGGCCACGCCCCTGGGCGCAGGCCATGCATGCTGCCCCAGGCGCCCGATTGGCTTGCTCCGCCGCTGCCTGTAGAATCAGTCAATGTCATCACAGACAATTCCATCTTCATAGATCCTGCAGGTGCCTGGGCAGTGATGGTGAAGACAGGCAGGCATGGTGACACCAATGGACATAGTGACATTAGAGTCAGATATCATCCTGCTCCCGGTCCACATTGAAGGATTACGTGTGACTTGGATGTGTAACTTTTATTCATTGGCTCTGAAATGGCTCAGAAGAAGAAGAAGAAGAGTTTGTATTTGATATTCCGCTTTATCACTACCTGAAGGAGTCTCAAAGCGGCTAACATTCTCCTTTCCCTTCCTCCCCCACAACAAACACTCTGTGAGGTGAATGGGGCTGAGAGACTCCAAAGAAGTGTGACTAGCCCAAGGTCACCCAGCAGCTGCATGTGGAGGGGCGGAGACGCAAACCCGGTTCACCAGATTACAAGTCTACCACTCTTAACCACTACACCACACTGGCTCTCACCAGTGGCTCAGCTGAATTTCATCATCAAGCCATCATTGAGAAATCGTGGTGCTTGAGTAAAAGTTGCTAAAAGATAGCTCATAGTTTGGAATTCAAGTTATATCCATCTCACCCTAAGTATTCCACTGCCTGCGACATCAGTGCAAATAAATCGAGAGCGGTCAGATTGTCTCAAATACTCGACTTTGGCATCATAGCAGATTAAAAGCATTTCAAGAGAGGCAGCTCAGACAATAAATTGCAAGCATGAGGGAAGCAGCGGGACCCTCTAGAGATGCTAAGAAAGGCAAGGTGCCTTTGCCTTTTATAATCACTAAATACAAGAAGATTATTTTTGGCAGGAACATCTTTTCATGCAACAGTCATAAAAGCTGTCTCTGCACATTGTGAGAGGTGGAGGAGAATTTGTCGCTTTTGATTATTCAAGAAGTCAGGAGGAAAGAAGGTTGACAGCAGACGCTTCATGTTGACAAGCCCTGTTGTAGTTGCAGCTGACCAGACAGGAACAGGTCATTCCTTAAAAAAAAGTCTATATTAGGAAACTGCCTTATATTTACCATTCATTCGTCTAGATCACTGCTGTCTCCACTGCCTGGCAGTGGCCTCCCAGGGTTTCAGAAGAATCATTCCCAGCCCTACCTCAGCAATGCCAGGAATTAAATTTGGGACCTTTTGCAGGTGAAGCAGTTGTTCTATGACTGAATTACGGCCGTTCCCTCTCTCTTTAAAATAATAAGCAACAAATATTTTTTTCAATTGCTTCTAAAACCATTCTTTGGGAGTTCTATGAGTGCAGATTCTACCACTATAGTATTGCAGTAATGGGGATTAGAGAAACTGTTAAACCCTGCTGGCGATTCAAAGCACTGATGACCTACAAAGTTTCTTTCTTTTCTTTCTTTCTTTCTTTCTTTCTTTCTTTCTTTCTTTCTTTCTTTCTTTCTTTCTTCAAAAGCCTTAAAGGAGCAGATCCGGAGCTGTTCCTTGGGATTTATGGTCACTGAAGTTCTTCACAGAGGTGGAAGTCTCAAGAAATACCAGCATTAGAGGAGTGGCAGACGAAGATGATGAAATATGCAGAATTGGCAAAACTGACCTGCAGGATCCGAAATCAGGAAGAAGCAAAATTCCAGAAGGACTGCAGTAAATTTATGGATTATATAAATAATAATTGTAAAGGATTGAAAGCACTAGCAGGACTGAAATAAACCCTATGACATAGACTGAATAGGGAATGAAGAGACTGCGAGAAAGAGATTGCAATAAGAAAGTCGGAGGGCGGGATGAAGGGAAGTCGATGCCCGACAGGGCGATGGTAAAAATGTGAGATGATATGTTTTGTTTTATGTTGTTGCTTGAAGTAAAAATTTAATAAAAATATATATTTTTTTTTAAAAAAAGAAAGGGCAGTGCCACAGGGCTGTGTTCCCTCCCCCCACTGGCCTCACTGCAGCCCACCTGGGAGGGGTGGGGCAGGGGGCTGCACAGGCACACTGGCAAAGACAATCTGATGCTCCCACCAGTGTGCCCAGGCAGTCTCAACCTCTCCCACCCTGACCCAACACAGGATACCTGTAGCAATGCTGGCAGCAGGAGGGCAGTTCTGGGCTCCTGTGCCACCACACCAGCTGCCCCTGCTGCTACTTATTCATGCCAGGACAAACGTAGCCTGCTTAATGCTTCTGTACTGGACCGCTGTTAAAAGCACAGGAGCAGAAGCATGATTAAAAAAGAAAGAAAGATGGGAATCCTAACTAAAAGCAACATTGAAAAGCCAAGTCTCAAGTGTGTCACAAGTTAAACAGCCCCAAACTAACAGCTGAAAAATTGATGCCCTTCTAATACCACACTGTTAAGGTGCATGGGTCTTTTTTATGTGCAGTAAAGAAATAAGCTTTGTTCAATACACTTTCTGTATACATTCCCCCCCCCCCCCCGATTTGTATTTGTGATAAGAGACACACTTAGAATATGTTGGTGATTTCAAAGCGCTGGTGGCCTGCAAAGTTTCTCCCTGGCTTCCTTTCCCTTTTGAAGAAGCATGTGGGAACAAAGCTCTAATTGCCAAGGCCATTTAATTGGATGAGGGTGGTCCTGAAGCCACGCTGTGATTTTGAACACCAGTGTTTTCATTTGGAACTTTACATTGGCAGATCTGGAGATTGCGGAGACTCTCAGTCCATGTGAAACGTCCCCAGAGGCTCCCAAGTAGGAGAGGATACAGTGCATAGTTATTCCACCTAAGGGGGTGGAATAAACTTTTGCACCTCCATGTGGTTTTAATTTCAATAAGTGTTTGGACAGCAGAACATGAAGCCTTGTCATGGTGAGTTGGCTAGCAGTGCCCTTTTAATGGCCAAACGTTACCCTTTCAAGACCTTGCTTTGTAATAATAAGGACACAGCGTGCAGCTGATGCAAAACACTATTCTGAGGTTTGGACATATCAAACATATCAACATTTTTGCACTGCAGCCAAGAGAAAACTTAATTATTGCCACTTAACTGGGATCCACCCTTTTAGATCTGATAGGAGTGTTTAGTTCTGGAGGAGGCCAAATTCTTCTTTCAGATATACCCACACGACGATCACATGCAACGTACCCGTTTGGTGTCCACACAGTGATGGAAATGAGACTTTAAGATGTCGGCAGAGAAAGATGAATCTTGTCTTTCAGGTGCTGGTGGGCTGCAGGTTGGAATGTTCCCTGCTCAGATCTTACCATTAACTCACTAGATGACTTGTCTGCAACAAAAAAGACAACAATATTGCCTTGAAACAAGAAAAGAGTATTGTTAAAGTCCTGTTAAAAGACTAACAATGTTATTAGGGCACAAGCTTTTGTAGATTAAAGTTCACTACCAATCCTCAGGTGCCATGCTATACATGGCTATGGAGAAAGAAATATTTAGATACCTTATTTAGATGGTTATGTAGTGCAAAAAAATACAATCTGTGATAGTTATATTAAGGTATACAAAATAAGCACAGTAACCACTCTCAGCAGCTGATGATGATGACAAAACAAACATCCTAGCATTGCTAAGTTAATTAACGCAGTAATGTAATAGGAAGCCATTATCATGATTCGGGCCAGAGGTGATAGAATGAAGCTTCCTGATGAATTGCAACTGAGCAGTTTCGTGCTGGACTCACCCTTTGATACTCCATTGTTCAGGGAGGGCTACTTTCACTTGAAATCTATACTAATGTTCCGTTTGAAAGACCTTTAGTGTATTGTGCATCCGATCACTACCTCCCAGGTACCATACAGTAGGCAGATGCACCATGTCTTTTCAGAAGTGGATTAGTGAACATGGATTGCCCACACTTCTCTTGTCTATACTTGGCTCTCTTTCCGCTTCCTGCAAACACAGAGTTATGCAAGTAAACAGGCAGTCACTTCCTCTAGCACTGCTGGTCCCATCATGCCCCAAATCATTATGCAGAGCAGAATCAACAAGTGCAGCCATCTTCTCCAGCGATTGTTTCCCAGACATATGAATGATCAGGGAGGCCCGCCCATCAGACAGACTGAGACAGCTTCCTGGGTCAGCAATAATAGTCTTACAAATAACACAAAATACTCAAGCAGGGCTCTTCCTATGTAGCAAAACTATCCCCATCCAAGAGAGGTTGAAGTTGGCGCACCAACCTAAACTTGTGTGCCACTGAATTCATTTAATAGAATTATAGAATCATAGAGTTGGAAGAGACCACAAGGGCCATCCAGTCCAACCCCCTGCCAAGCAGGAAACACCATCAAAGCATTCCTGACAGGTGGCTGTCAAGCCTCTGCTTAAAGACCTCCAAAGAAGGAGACTCCACCACACTCCTTTGAGGCTCCAGTGACAAAGTTGGGTCTTGGAGCGCTTCCTCGAACTGTGGAGCTCCTGCTTCCAGAGGAGACAGCAATCCTATCAAAAGCAGGCTGAGTCCCTTCTGCCCACAGAACTTCTGCCTTCTCAAAATTGAGATTTCAGGAAAGCATTGACCAAGCCTTCTCCACCCACCCAGATTGCTTTTTTGACTTCTGCTTAGAACGTGCCAGGATTCTCTAGGGGGGGGGGGATTCATAATGGATAAACTGGAATAAAACCAGTACACATTTTGCATATACATATGCCCACTGAAAAATTAAGGATACTTTCAACTCTCTCCCTGAAATCATTTGGGCTTAACAATGCTTTACTCTGGCTGGATCATACACTTAACTACCTCTTCTTTGTGCTAATAATGCCCCTTTTAACCAATATGTAATATATCTTTTAAAAGCAAAAAGTTTTAATTTTACAATTTACTTTGGGTTTTAATTTTACTTTTTTAGTATGCAGCATTAAACATAAACTTTAGCCATGTTAAAAAGTTTTTTTAAAAAAAAATTAATTCAGCAATGTGAAATGGAAGGTTTAAAGCATGGGATATGCTTTATAAAACTATTTTCCACAGGCGTGCCCTGTATTACAGCCGATGTCCCTGGAACACCTTGGCTCAGTTGTAGGAGCCGTGGGTGTGGTTGAATATTTCCTGGCACAGGGAAAGATTTCAGGAAAGCGTTGGCTCTCCCTTCTCCACCCAGACAGGTTCTTGACCCCAATTTACAAGTGACAGAAGCTTTGTGCAAGTATATAAATCTGACAGGATCCAAGGGGTTCAACAGCTCTCAATACTCTTATTGTAATGTCTGCTCTCCTTAAAACGTATAAATTGTGTGCCTAAGGGAAATCAGGTTTGAATTACGGGGGTTTTCCTGATTACCTGTGGCATAGGACTGAAGGGATTTTTCTACTTTTAATCCTCACAACTCAAGCAAGTTCATAACTTTTCAAGTACTTGTTACTCAAAAACATAAAATTAAAAAACCCCACACAATTGACTGCAATTCAAATGTGTATGTGTTGTTACTCCGATCTGGAAACACTGACTATTGATTTGCGTGTTTAGACCTTTTACCTTTCCCCTAAATAAATTCACACAGGAGTCAGATATTTGGTTTGGTTTTTGGCAGAATTTAGGCCACAACTTTATTGCTTACAATCAAGTGATTCGTTGCATAGGTTCTGGTTCGACTAGCTCCCTGCACCCATGCAGGCAACGCTGTCCCAGAGCCACGTTCAGAGGACAGCCAAGGATGAACACCAGGGACAGCTGATGGAAGGAACACCAATCAGCCACCCTGATGTCCCCTGGACTCGGGCATGGGCTGAACCGCTTTGGGGGATCGCCAAACCAGTGAGTCCCTGGATTCCTTTACCGGAATACCCTTCATTGCATCACCTGAACCAGAGCCTATCCGCAACCTTACAAGTTGTGACAATTTGCTACGAGGCAGGCGAAACCCAAATGGCACCAGCCAATCAGCCAAGTGGGGAAAATTCCTACCGTGCCCCTGCCCCAAAAGCAGACGACACACGATGGCATAGCAAGGTCAAGCGCAAGCCTAAACATAGGGAGAGGTGGGCGGGTGTTCCGATGCGATAGCCCCAAAGAGGAAGCTCGTAAGTCTTGCATGGGTTTTATAGGTCCCGCGTTGCTCCTTTTCTGAGGCACCCCATTGGTCAGATTGTACCCTAGCAACGTGGGACCCACCTATCAGGGGTTGTGGCTGTGCCAGGATTACCCACCCGCAACACTGGGTCAGGTGGTCAGGTTGCACCGCAACACGTGCCCTCTTTAATGGAGGACCCGATTTAATAGCTGAAATGTACCGGTAATATGACAGCACTTGGGAATAAAGGCTTCTTATTCAGCCCATCTTCCAGCCTGTCTGTTCTCCATTTGTCGAATTAGGGTTGCTATCTTTTCCTTTTCAGAAATCCTAGAATGTCAGGCTGCGTATGTTCGCAAACAGTAGAATTTCTCAGGGTGCAGCAACGCTTCTTTCTGAAGAACGTAGGAGCTACGTGCTTTTCAGTGTATGCAGAGAGCCTCTTACAAAGAGTAACATCTTACAGAAAACAAGAGTCATAAATGATCACAGCCCCCCACCCATCTTTAAAATCCTCTGTTTTGGCAACCGAATGAGATAGTGGTTTCCAACACTCGCTTAAGAGTAGCCTATAAAACCAAAGTTTTCTGATTCAGATGTCATGGGAAACTGGTTTAACAAGCCACAATAGGAGCACTGAAACTGAGTGCAGGAGATGAAGAGAACATGGGAAGGATGAAGGGACAGCTGGCCACACAGCACACTCTTGAGCCAATAAACCATGGTTTGAATTAGAAGATGAAGACTGTGATGTCTGAATGGGACTAGCATCAGGCAAGGGCATGGGAGAATAGTAGAATCCTCAATCAAGGTTACAGGATCAACTGTGAAACCCAGAAAGAGAAAGCTACAGCCACGAAGGTGAGGCGATAATGACATTAACCAGAGTTTTGGCAGTTCGCACGAAAAAGGGAGAGAGCTTAACAATAGTCTCTTTTGGCAACAGCCTGCCAGTGCAATCTTATACAAGTCTACCCAGAAGCAAATCCCCTGTTTCACTGAGACTTACTCCCTGGTAAGTGTGTATAGGATTGCAGCTTGAATCTGGGGACAATGGTTGCGTATCTGAACAAAAGCTGGAAAAGTGGAGGAGGGGGGAGAGCTTTTGCTCTGGACCTCATCCAGTTCCTACTAGGTTTACAGTTAATTCATTGCTAATTAATACTTCCTTTCACCATTCAGTCTTTATCACCCTGCTCCAAATAGCTAACCCAAACATGCAGCCATGCAATCTCATGCGTAATTCAATGCTCCGTGTTGTGGAATATGAATATGACTTTTGTTATACAAATCACTTCAGGATATATCGTTGGTAAGAAAAGTGAGGCAGAGGCCTAGCAAGAGAAAGAAGTAGCAGATGGAGATGGGGAAATTCTGAACTGCTTTGCTATGTGAAAAAAAATTCCCTGCAAGTAAAACAAAGTAGCTTGCAGGGATATGTGTGGACCACAATATTCTCTTTTGACCCTATTCTGAAGCTTTGGGAAAGAGAAATACTGTATGTGGTTTGAAGCATTTAAGAGGCTACTGAATTGACCTGAGGTCTAAATCTGGATATTGATTCAGGGCTGGGCTCCTTCATTCACTATAATAAAAAAATGACTGATTTCCCCCCTTTTTGACAGAAGTTGGTAAGCATATTAGTGTGTGGACACACAGAGAGAATGGATAAAACCTGCAGAATTGCAGACAAATAGGTCCTGAGGTTTTTTTGTCCTGGGCACCTTTAGCATTTAATTCCCTCCCTAAAAAACCAACAACACAGAGAACCATATACAGTGTATAACATTTTATTCTTTGGCAGAACTGGATAAAAATAATAATGCAGGCACAGCAGCCTCTTCTGAGGGGATGAATCCTGCTGCAAGGGCTGCCAATATAGTTTTGGGATGGTTAAAAATAATTCAGATGATCTCTATATTGTCTGATGGGCATTTTGCATGAAAACAGCACACATCATAGAGATGCCCTTAGAAAAGTAGCCTGCCAAATTTCAGAATGATGGATGCAAAGGCTTGGGAATTATGATGAATGAAACAGACGGCGTTGGTCTTCTGTTTTCCTCAATTGGCACCAAAGTCACAGAAACTAAGTGCAAAACTTACTTAACAGGAATGTGTTGGGGGTAAATGGCACAAAGGCAGAAACTCTTGCATTTCCAGCATTTTCCAAGCAAGCACCACTAACAGAACTGGAAAAGCTCACTGAGCCGGGCAAGCACATCAAACACCCCTTTCGCAAAGCACCGTGATGTGAGAGCCGTGGTAAAATCATTTCTTCTGTTTCGAAGATGCATTTGTCCGTCACAAAAGGACTCTGCCTCGCCGAACCTGGCATTTTCCTTATAAGGCAAGCTTGGGGGGGGGGATTGTTTCAATTTTTGTAGACGCGCTACAGCATTTTTCAAATGCCTAAAACTCTGTAGTGACCCAAAGTATTTTGGAGGTCCCTGTTTTGGTTCAGGGCCCTTTGAAAAGATTCTGCTTTGTTTCAGACAAGCCCTTGAATCTGTGCAAAGCGACCTAGTTTTAGTTTTGCTTTGGGATTCATGTGAATCTTTTGCCCATCCTAGCAGTTACAGTTAGCACACTGGGGAGCCAAGGCAGCTTCCTTGCTAATTGTCTAACTGCACAGATTGTTATTAATGTTTGCTATTATTCTTACGTGTGTGTGTGTGTGTGATTTCCCCCCACCTGCATTCCGAAGTACTACAGCCACCTCTGACATTTCATTCCTGCTACATGTGGGGTCAAGGGCACCGCCCTGGAATTTTCTGTTACTTTAGACAAGGATATAAAAGCCTCTCAAGTTTTGATTTTTATAAACAAATAGCATAGGCAAAGCGCATATTTTGGAGTGTTTCAGATTAACAAGTGAAAGTATGAGCAAGGCAAGAGGAACAATTTCATGCCTTTGGTAACCCTTATTATAGCAGTTGCTACGTGCGTAAACACACAATTAATTGATGAGTCACCTTCCTACAAATAGAATCAGAGGGGAGAAGCACTGCAGATAAACTGTGTCCTGTTGTACATCTTGTACAATGATTTTTGGAGGTGAGACCAAGGGAACTTCAGCTCTCATGCTTCCTTGTGCTCCCAGTGACACTTATGCAGAAAAGGAGGCGAACAGAAAGAGCAGGGGTAGGCAACCTAAGGCCCGTGGGCCGGATGCGACCCAATCGCCTTCTCAATCCAGCCCGCGGACGGTCCGGGAATCGGCGTGTTTTTACATGAGTAGAATGTGCCCTTTTATTTAAAATGCATCTCTGGGTTATTTGTGGGGCCTGCCTGGTGTTTTTACATGAGTAGAATGTGTGCTTTTATTTAAAATGCATCTCTGGGTTATTTGTGGGCCATAGGAATTCGTTCATATTTTTTTTTTCAAAATATAGTCCGGCCCACCACATGGTCTGAGGGACGGTGGACCGGCCCACAGCTGAAAAAGGTTGCTGACCCCTGAGAAAGAGCTTTGTATGTTCATTATGAAGAATACAGCATAACATTCAGCAAAAGCTCTCCAAATGCATTGAGTCCCGATATTTCTGTTCACTTCACATGGCATCTCATAGCATGCTGTTTTCTTTCCGTACTTTTATATCCACACTTTATAGCTTGTTGTGTAATTTTATTCTGCTTTTTGAGGAAGAAAGAGAAGACCCCAGAAGAATTCTCTTTGGAGCCAAAAGAATATCTGAGGTCACTGTCACTGAGGAAGATTATATTCAAAACCTGTTCAGTGCATGGCTGGCGTAATGGACATTTGTAATGCTTCCCAATTACCTCATCGTGGGAGGTCAGAAGTGCCCGTGGACTCGTAAAGTCCCACCTCCCCGTTCTTGCATTCCCCACTCTTCCTTTTGAGAGCTAACTGCTGTCAGTGTTGATGTCAGGGACTGGGCAGACGAGGAATGGTGAAGACTGCCTCCCCAGCCTGACCCTTCCAGAAAAGAAGAAGACAGTTCAGAATTACAAGAGGGGTTTGGAGAAGATCACAGCTCAGAGGCAGATTGTAACGGATTGGCCCTAAAATGAAGGAGTTAATACCTCCTGGTGCAGAAGGAGTTAATCCACCCTCACTTTGAATGGCAGTTCATCCTTTAGGGGCGGGACAATCCCCGGTTTAAAAGGAGGGAACAGCCGTTTTGACAGTTGAGAAGAGGGAGGGTGTGTGTGGTGACAGGGAAAAGAAGGAGGGTGTGGGGCCAGGATAGTGGTGGTATTAGTTTGTCGTGAAACTATAAAGTTACTGTTACTGTGAACAAGATTGTGAACGCATGAATCTTTAAATCGACTATGTTCTATAAGAAATAAAGTACAGTTCTTGTTGTGCCATAAAGGAATCGTCATTATTAATCCAGAAGGGTATCAAAGCTCGCAGAGGTGTGTACTCGGGAAGGGGGCAAAACTTACCTGAGGAAAGGGTGTTAGTTTGTGTCTCAGAGTCACACAGAGAGGGGTTAGAAGGTGAAGACCTGGAGTGCCATTAAGTTGCCAGAAGTGTGAGGCAAATTGATACAGTGGGGAGCCGAGCTGAGGGCGGCACTGTAGGCAAAAGGTGGTTCACCCAAATAGCCCAGAGCATTAAGGGTACCAGGCCACGTAAGCTGGATACGGATAATAAAAACATTATAGTGAGAGGGAGTTGGTTTCGAGGACGAACCTCCTTTCGAGTGAGAGAGAGACAAGAGGGAGGGGGTTCGTCACACAGATAAGGGAAAATGCTGGGAGAGAAGGAGGAAGAATAGGAAGCACCAGGAGAGCAGCAGCTGACGGACACAGTGTCTTTAGAAAGCATTCCAGACCCACCGAGAGCATAATACCTGGGAACCAGTGGAACCTGGGCTTTTGGATGTGCCCCTTTCTCAAAACTACCCCATGCTAGGATACATTATCAGTCCTCTTTGTCTGCCTTCCAGTTATGTGTCAAAGCTTCTCCTCAGCAACGCTGTGGGAATGACAGCTAGAATTTCAGTAGTAAAATGTCTTAATGAGAGAAAGCTCGGTGTCATTTCCATTGCGCTAATGCAAACAACCAGGAACATGAGGAATTCTTCTGTTCTTGGAAGCAATGATTTATTTAAATGTTCTTTCATGAACTATTGGGCACTAATGCTGAAATAGTTGTGAAAGTTAAATGGTTTGCATGAGTCATCTCAGAGGTTGCCAAAGGTCACAATTTTTTTTGTTATTTTTTTTTAAACCAACCCTATGCATGTTAGGTTTTTAATCCCACTTCTGTGACTTGTTGTTTTCAGATTCCCTTAATGATACAAATGGGAAGACTTGGCTTTATTAGAAACATACATCTGGTGTACCAGCCTATGTGTTATCAGACTCCGATCCTAAAGATTCAGTATTGTCAAATAGCTGAGAAAGAGTGTTACATTGACATAGCAGGATTATATATATATATATATATATACACACTGTTGAACGTGAGCCCAAAATGGCAGAGTCACAGATTTGGCAGTAGATCAGTAGCACCCGTGGATGACCTGAAGGGTGGGCTGGAACTTCTGGCAGTCATTAAGAGTGCTCATTTGCTCCAGAGACTCGATGTTATAGATGGACTTACTAACTGGCACATGAGCCCAATTACTATTTTTCATCTTCAGCCTGGTTTCTTTCCAACTCTTTTAGATGGATTTTTTTTTTTAGGAAAGATTTTTGCAAGTATCTTCCACCGCACTACACTAAGTTTTTCTGCAGATAATGTTTGTATAAAGGTTTGTGATGTACCTGACCCACTCATCCTTATGGTGGAATTATTATTTTTTTCCAAAAAAATTTATTGGTTTTTCAGATTATATATCACTCACAGCTTTTATAATCATATACACTTAAAACACATACTTAACAAAACAAAACAAAAAATAATATCTAAACCTCAGTTCTTATCCAATTGAAATCACCTCTAATTGACTTCCTCTGAACCTCCCTTACTGAAGTTCCATGCCTTACTTCTTTAGCAGTTGTCTAATTTCTTACTTCCATTTACCTCTTTTACTCCTTATTATTCTCATTTTTTTTATCTTAGCATTCTCCTAATCTTTCTTTATTAGCTTATTTCGCATACTCTCTAAATCCTAATTTCTAAATATTTAAAACCTATCCTGTCTACTAAACATCTATTTCTAATCTGAGCCTCTTTTGGTCTTCTGAAACATTACTAAATTCAAATATTACAATATTTCTTTACATAATTTCTAAATTTCTTCCAATCTTCCTCCACCGTCTCCTCCTTCTGGTCGCGGATTCATCCACTCAGGTCTGCCAGCTCCATGAAGTCCATCATCTTCATTTGCCATTCTTCTATCGTGGGTATCTCAGTATTCTTCCAAGTAAAATTCTTGCTGCTGTTGTGGCATACAGGAAAAATCTAACATCTTTTTGGGGTATTTCATCTCCAACAATTCCAAGCAAAAAGGCCTCTGGTTTCTTAATAAATGTGTTATTGAACACCTTTTTCAATTCATTATAAACCATTTCCCAGAAGCCTTTCATATGGTGAAATTAATATACTTTTGGTTTCACCGAAATTAAAAGCAAGTGTTCGCAAAGCCAAGCAAATGAAACCCACCCTTTCACTCTGTAGTAAAAAACACTGTAGCTAGACAGACATACTCAGCTGCCTAATGGATGAAACATTTAACATTCAAGTATACTTAAAAACAACTTGCGGTATTATGGAATAAGCTTTCACGGGCTAGAGTCCATTTCATCAGATTTAAGAGTTTTTGTTACTCACGGCTTCCCCCTTCTGTCCCCTCCCTCTTCTGTTTCTTGCTCATATATGTGGGACTACAGCTTCTTTAACATTTATGCTCTGTCACAGTATCTCAGGCATCTGGATTGAGTGACAGCGTGTTGCTTATGATTATTCATTTTATAAAGAGTGTTTTTCAGATTGTCAGAGCCAGCTGGATACATCGTGTAGAAAATAGAAATTGTTGTCATGAGTTCATATCCCCCCAAATAGTACGGATAATTCCTATAAATAAATGTGCAGGCAAGCAATGCTATCTTCCTGCCTTAGCTATCCAGTTGTGCAGTGGGAACAATAGTGAGTTATTCTGGGGCATTGCTATGAGATCAAGAACACCCATACAGCCACTGGGCCTCTGATCAGGTGGGAGGGAAACTCACAGAACTGAAATATTCTTCCATATTCTCTATTGGAATGAGGAAACAGTTCCCAGAATGCTGAGTGAAGATGCTGTCAGTCACGTTTCTGGGGGTTTTTTTTACTTCACAAATGAAGTAAAGACCAGCATTTTAAAGGAATTCAGTCTAAATTAATTTCAAACTTTTAGAATGGTTACATAGATGGACGTTTTCCTCAGTTGGAACTTAAGATTCATGGTATTATTAGTCCAATTATTAACAAAAACCAATTTAGCTATGGCACTGGCCCTCACAGAAAGGGCCTGAGTCTAATCTTGCTGGCAAGAGGTTTTTAATATCAGAAAATTATTTTGATTATTTTCTTGGCAGCTTTGTAGCAACATAGTTGCTTGCGACACTTAGCTTGAAGAAGCTTTTTTAACACACACACACACACACACACACACACACACACACAGCAAGCCCAGATTTAAGTGTTTTCATTTCATGCTTGTAGACTGTTGACTGACAATATTTGGATGTACCACATAGGTAGATTACATCCTAATTCAACTTTCAAAATTCCAGATAAATTTAGTAGTTGGCGTGGGTAGCAATATTCATCAGTACAATTGCTTGGAACCAGGTTCAGCAATTATCTGACTGAAACAATGAAAATGCCTGGTTCTTCTGATATTTAAAAACACACACTGGTGTCCTGGGACTTGTATCAATTTAAGATAGGCGTACATATCCTCATGTTCCAGAAAGTGTAGAAACTGGATATTCAGGTTATATAGCATTTCAGTTTGGTGGGAATCTGGCCCTAGAGGTTTTGACCAAAGAAGTGCAGACACAATAAACTGAAAGATGGAATGCAAAATGTACTTTAAACAGGCCTTCAAGAAGACAGGGAATGGGGTTTATTTCTTGTATGCAACACTTTCCTGTGTCCTTGTCTATGGCATCTGATCCAATTATCCTTACTCCAACTATGCTCCCAATCTTTGCTTTTCATTCTTGCTTATCTTCCACAACCTAAGATCTTTCACAAAACATTCTGAAACCTTAAACAAATTTTAAAAACCTAAATAAAAATAAATTCTGTTAGAGGTGGTGTGTATGTGTGGTATTTGCACAATATATTTCGAGTAGGGAATCCCTGGCAAGGAACTGGGATACTTGGCTTGGTTCAGAGCTAACACCCACATAGGTTAAAGATAAAGTACTATAGGAAACTCCCTAGGGGACGTGGGTGGTGCTGTGGGTTAAAACCACTGAGCCTCTTGCCAATCGGAAGATCAGCATTTCAAATCCCCAAGACGGGGGGGGGGGGGGTCCCGTTGCTCTGTCCCAGCTTCTGCCAACCTAGCTATTCGAAAGCATGCCAGTGCAAATACAGTATTTTCCTGCGCATAAGACTACTTTTTAACCCAGGAAAATCTTCTCAAAAGTCGGGGGTCGTCTTATACGCCGGGTCGTATTTCTTATACGGCGAGTATATCCCAAACTCTATATTTTAACTGGAAAAGTTGGGGGTCGTCTTATACGCCCAGTCGTCTTATATGCCGGAAAATACGGTAGATAAATAGGTACCGCTGTGGCAGGAAGGGAAACAGTGTTTCCATGCGCTCTGGCTTCTGTCACGGTGTTCCATTGCGCCAGAAGCGGTTTAGTCATGCTGGCCACTTGACCCAGAAAGCTGTCTGTGGACGAACGCCGGTTCCCTCAGACTGAAAGCGAGATGAGCGCTGCAACCCCATAGTCACCTTTGATTGGACTTAACCGGCCAGGGGTCCTTTACCTTTTTATAGGAAACTCCCACCCCTATCCATGAGGCACACTGATAAATAAGGTATACTGTGTCTGGATGAGGCTGTTACGAGGTATCTTGCCAGTGCAAGGGCTGAAATAGCTGAACCCTCAGGTGTTTCCCAAATCTTCTATGACAGGCTTCCTCAAACTCAGCTCTCCAGATGTTTTGAGACTACAATTCCCATCATCCCTGACCACTGGTCCTGTTATCTAGCGATGATGGGAGTTGTAGTCCCAAAACATCTGGATGGCCAAGTTTGCCTATGCCTGTTCTATGATATATACAGCTGTTGAAGAGCAGGGCTAAAGAAAAGAGGGGGCTGAGAGAGTGAGGAACACAGATTTCCCAGGAATTATTTGTCATTTGCAGTCTTTGACACAAACCCATTATCTTATCATTCCTCAGCTGCGTATTGGATTCGCATAATAGTTTCTGGAAGCTGCTTAGTTAGCCAATGCAGAAAGTCCTTAACTTACAGCAGTGTGAGGAGCATAGTGAAGTAGCCCAGGACATTCTTTGCCCTTGTTTTCTTCTCCAGTCTCTCTCTGCCCCCCCCCACTCCACGCCCCCATTGGCCAGTGTAGATTTATTACCTCACAGAACTTGCAGATGATGTTTTCATAGTCGCTAATGAGGTCCCAGCAGTTTAAAACAATAACAGGACATTACCTCTCCCAAGATATATTATGTGTTTTGCCCCCATCTTTCCCCCAGTTCTGATGAATTTTTAGAAGGCTGCGAGTGCACTGTGCTACCCCTGTCCACCACCGCCTTATTTTGCTGTACAACTTCAGTCACGTGATGTGAATAACTGTCGAGCTGTCACATTTAAACCAATCATTTTCACACATAACCATTTCATGTGCTTTTGGGCTAGATTTTTTCCACAAAATCCACCCGGTAGTTCATGTTTTCCTATGTAGAAACAAACAAGGCATGTTAAGATGTATTTATGGACATGGATATCCTGCTGTCCCTCCAGAATCAGAGACCTTTCCTCCAGTTATCAAGTAGTCTGTCACTGAAGTAACGTAGAAGGCCGAATAAAAGGATGATGATGATGATGAAGGCCAAACTTACCTAGCAATTTGATGCTCTGCCTTCAGCTCGTCTTCTGAACCAGGCAGCTGAACGCTCCACAATGCCCACCAGTTAGAGTAATGCTTTTGCTGCCTTTTCTCAAGATGTATAGTTCCAGAAAATGGAAGCAGTTAGGCCAGAGAAGACCCAACTGTTTTTTTCTTTATTGAGTCCTATAATACCAAATGGTTTTGAATTTAAACATGTGTGCTGCAGTTAACCCCTGCTTATTGGATTCAGATTTGTATATTCTTTCTCAGGGGGAAACCCAGTATTTTCAAGACTAAGGAATTCTAGCAAAAACAGTGCTATTCAAAATCAAGCTCCTTTGTCTGAATAGTTATGAAAAGGACCTAGAAAATATCACATTATTTGGAATGACAGTTTCAACTGAGAACTTTTATTGGATTGATTTAGACCAAATGGTGTGATGCAAGCTAAAACCACAAATAGACTTACATATGTTCAAGAAATACACAAAAAACTATTAATACACATTACTAACAAAAATACAGTGGTACCTCAGGTTACAGACACTTCAGGTTACAGACTCTGCTAACCCGGAAGTACCGGTAGTACCTCGGGTTAAGAACTTTACCTCAGGATGAGAACAGCAATTGCGCAGCAGCAGCGGGAGGCCCCATTAGCTAAAGTGGTATCTCAGGTTAAGAACAGTTTCAGGTTAAGAACAGACCTCCAGAACGAATTAAGTTCTTAACCTGAGGTACTACTATTCTGATATTGGTGCTTTTTCCTTCTGACACACCTCACTACACAACACCTCTCAGCCTCCTGACTCTCACCCAGGGCCCAAACAAACTCAAACTTCTGAAAATCTCACAACAAAGAGGGCTCCCTTCCACAGATGGAAATCTTTTGTGATGGCTTCGGCTAAACAAATAAATGATATTTGTATTATAAGAGGGTTCCTGGAACCTGATGACATCACCCCCATATTCTAGGCTTGCTTTAACCAGTGAGCCAGTGTGGTGTAGTGGTTAAGAGCGGTGGACTCGTAATCTGGTGAACCGGGTTCGCATCTCCGCTCCTCCACATGCAGCTGCTGGGTGACCTTGGGCTAGTCACACTTCTTTGGAGTCTCTCAGCCCCATTCACCTCACAGAGTGTTTGTTGTGGGGGAGGAAGGGAAAGGAGAATGTTAGCCGCTTTGAGACTCCTCCAGGTAGTGATAAAGCGGGATATCAAATCCAAATTCTTCTTCTTCTTCTTCCTTCTCTCATAGCTCTTTCTCTGGCCTTGGCACACCTCTCCTCTTCCAGCTGCTTTTCAAAGATAACTTCCTTAAAGTTCCAGTTTCAGGCATTTTCAACCCCCTATAGGTTGAAATGTATATATAATTTGACGTACGATGCCTGTTGGCAATGCCGTGTTGCACATGCTGGTGTTATTTATATATTTTGGATGTGTTCAATTGTAGACACATTCTGGAAGCAGATCATAGGATTCATTGGAGAATATGCTGCTCGTTGGATGCAAAAGCAATATTGTTGCGCTATCTGACGGGCGAGTTGCCAAAGGAGACCTAGAACTAATATTAAGCATGCTGCCAGCAGCAAAAACCGTGTAAAGCCTCACAAGGTGAATGCTCCAGCTATTCTGGAACAGTTTCAGATAGCATTTTTGTCTAAATTAACATATTCTTGATGAATCCATGAAGGTAGACTGCAAAAAAATAAAAAAATAAAAATTACATTTGTTCAAAACTGATTCTTTGGGAAAAAATACTGGAGCAAGAAGTAAGATAATGTTAACCCATATGCTATTTTTTTGCAGCATTGCAATAAAACACTAGGTTCTCGTTGATTTTGGGGTGCTATCTGACCGAGGCATACTCAGAGTAGATCCATTGAAACTTACATTTGTCACGACTAACTTAAAGCTATCGATCTCAGTGCTTTGCTTATGACTTAAAGGTAAAGGGTAAAGGGACCCCTGACCATTAGGTCCAGTCGTGACTGACTCTGGAGTTGTGGCGCTCATCTTGCTTTATTGGCCAAGGGAGCCGGCGTACAGCTTCCGGGTCATGTGGCCAGCATGACAAAGCCGCTTCTGGCCAACCAGAGCAGCGCACGGAAACGCCGTTTACCTTCCTGCCGGAGCTGTTCCTATTTATCTACTTGCACTTTGACGTGCTTTCAAACTGCTAGGTTGGCAGGAGCAGGGACCGAGCAACGGGAGCTCACCCCCATCGCGGGGACTCAAACTGCGAACCTTCTGATCGGCAAGCCCTAGGCTCTGTGGTTTAGACCACATTAGTCTTTTGATGCTAGGGCTGCCATATTTCCAGAAGTAAAAATCCACATTGAGCTTTTTTTGGGGAAGTTATTGAGCTTTCAACAATCTGAACGTTTTCCGAAATTCTGCCCGGAATTGGAATCCCAGACATGCCTGGAGAAATCCGGATGTATGGCAACCCTATTTGATGCAGAAAATAAATATTTTAAATCCGGGAGGAATACATTTCTGACTGGGTGCCAGGATTAGACCATTTCTTTTGGGTTGCTTCTGCATCTCCATTACACTTAGTACACATAGCACATTGCCTAGATTGACAGAGAGGCAATGCACAGCACCCAACTAGCATGCTAAGAATGTACGTTGACTGGATCATGGGGTGGTAACATCTGGCATGTGGTAAAGTAAACACGTAATTGCTTCAGTATGCACTCTGTTCCCAGTTCAACTCACATTTACCAGGTTTTGACAGCTTTGCAGTGGCACAACAAAGCTTAATTCAGTTGCAGGCTGGGTGTGTGCGGAAGCAATTACAGAATGACCTCCATGTGTGCTACACTGCATGGATCTGCTCACACCAGCACCTTGAATCGGGCCCAGAAATGGACTGGGAGCCAAAGGAGATGGTGAAACACTGGAATGATGTGCTCATGTTGCTCATTCCGGCTTAGCAGCCTGGCACAGGGGCATACCCAGGATCAAAACTAGGGGGGGGGGGGCAAGCCATGGTCGTTCAGGTTTGCTTTGAACTAGGGGGGGGGGCAAGCCATGGTCGTTCAGGTTTGCTTTGAATGGACGCTGATCATTTTTGCTTCTAGGGCTGCCTTCTAGGGGGGAGCAGCTGCCCCCCTCTGCCCCCCCTGGGTACGTCCATGGCCTGGCAGCCATATTCTGAACTCACCGAAGTTCCCAGACTATTTTCAAAGCCACTCCATGTAAATTGCACTGCAAAAGTCCAAAAAGGGGGTTACCAGGGAATGGATGACCCAAGCCTATAGAGCAGGATCTACTAAGGCTTGCAAATCAGAGAATTTAATGGAGTTTATTTTCAGATATTGTACTTTTTTTTTTTTTTTTGTCTCTGAAAGCTGCTCAGAGAGCATATGCCAACAGGTAGCCATATAAATTCAGCTGTAAATAAATATAAACAAGCCCTACTTAGGAGAGAAGGCAGCCCTGTTTAGGGAAGTTTTTAATGTTTGATGTTTTATTGTGATTTTAATATTCTGTTGGGAGCCGCCCAGAGTGGCGGGAAGTTAAAACAAAAGAAATCTTCACCATCAATGATAGGCAAATGGTTCAGATTAAGACTAGAGAGACCTCTATTGACAAGGGAGACCAACACTGGAAAGCTGAACTACTCTTTTATTCCACCCCCAACATTTTTATTTTCTTTATTAAAAGTTATTTTGCATTTTTTTAACACTTACACAATTTTTTTTTTATCCAGGGCACATTTTTGTGGAATGAGTTGCTTCCCTTAAATGAGTGGTTTCTTAAATATATATATATATATATATATATATATATATATATATATATATATATATATATATATTGAAGTATTGCAGACTTCCTTTCTCTGTCATGTTTGCTCACCAACCAGCTCTTTCCAATCTTTTCGGAACTAAAGGCACAGCTGAAACGCAATGCCGCTTTTTCCACCCCCTTTCCACTTTTTTTTTTTTTTTGGTAGGCTAACTTCTATCAGTACATTTTCATTGCTGACTAACGGGTGACGATTTTCCTCTGATAAACACACATTTTCCATTCTTAATTCCCAAGGCAGAAAGTTTGGTCCTGGACGCAAGAGAAAGTGTGATATAGCAGCTGTGAGAAAAGACAGAACTTCCCATTCATTCCACAGACTTACAATAGACAGTAGATGTTTTCAGTGTGCTTTGTCCTGCGTTCTTTGAGGACAAACAATTTTGTGCCAAGAATTTTATAATAAAACAAATAGGCATGCCATATATCTAAGGAAGCTGACTCTGACGCTACCATCAGATCTCTCTACAAGCAGGCCAATGGTTCTCATACCTACATTTTGATCTCATAACTGAGGCAGTGTCTTGAGGGAATGGATGGTTTAACACTGTGCATGGAAGTTATCTGAAGGAAGGCAGCCGACAAGTGGGTCCTCTGCTTCCTGCCAAGTTCATTCGTTGCTCCGTTTTTCAGCTGTCATCTGCTGCGTAAGGCAGCTGTCGACTCAAGCCTGAAGCCATTATGGGGAGATACGTAGGCCTTTTGAAGCTGATATTTCCCCAGTAATATCTAGTTGGAAAAATATATACGGGATGTTGCTTTACATCCTCCATCACTGTGCAAACCAGTGGCAGCCAATGAAGTGGAATAGGAGTGGAGAGAGGAAAGGCTAAAACAGCAACAACATGTCATACTTTCATTTCAATGATACCAGAGAGATGTGGGTTGACTATTCCCACATATTTCCTTGAGGCATGGTGTTCTGACCTCAGATTATCTGACAATGAGGAAAGAGGGGTTCCCCCCCAAAAAAGAAAAAGGCTGTGACACTAACCATGCATACTTAAAAGTAACTTACATTAACATAGTTGGGACATAAATAAGATTGCTGTGAACCATGTGGCTGCATATGAAGGCAAATCTGAGTGAATACATGGGACATGCTCAGTGCCGGATTTATGTATAAACTAAACAAGCTATAGCTTAGGCCCCACTCTCTTGGGGGCCCCCCAATTTTTTTAAAAGAAAAATAAAACATGGATGTACATTTCCAAAATATAAGATAACAAACAAATAAAATAAAACCTACATACAGCAACAGTGTTTTGTGTTGTGTAGGCTCCTATGGTGTAAGTAATGGGCCCCGCCTGCTAGCCGGCTCCCTAAAATATCACTGGTTTGCTCATTTCTATATATAGGGTTCCTGCATGGACTGGTTGCATAGCAACATGTGCAAATGGATTTAGATACCTGTTAGGTCCATAAATTACCATATAGCATATATTCAACACATGAAACAGCGACAATTTGTTGTTGACAAAGGACAGCTGGACATATAAAGGGCCCCATTACCTTCAGTAGCTTAGGGCCTCATCAAACCTAAATCCGGCCCTGGATGTGGGTTGACTATGCCCACATATTTCCTTGAGGCATGGTGTTTTGACCTCAGATTATCTGACAATGAGGAAAAAGGGTGTGACACTAACCATGCATACTTAAAAGTAATTTACATTAGCATAGTTGGGACATAAATAAGATTACAGTGGTACCTCAGGTTACATACGCTTCAGGTTACATACGCTTCAGGTTAAGAACTCCGCTAACCCAGAAATAATGCTTCAGGTTAAGAAATTTGCTTCAGGATAAGAACAGAAATTGTGCTCTGGTAGCGCAGTGGCAGCTGGAGGCCCCATTAGCTAAAGTGGTGCTTCAGGTTAAGAACAGTTTCAGGTTAAGAACAGACCTCCGGAACTAATTAAGTTCTTAACCCAAGGTACCACTGTACTGTGAACCACATGAGTGAATACATGTGACATGCTTCAGGGAACAAAGCTATCGGAAAACAGCAAAAGTATCTGCTTATTTATAGTTCATACACAACATGCCTCAGGCTTAATTGATGGCATCGTTGTAATACAAGGAGGAAATGTAATGTCTGAAAGTGGATGGCCATCTCGTCCAGCCCCTTGCAATGCAGGAATCTCAACTAAAGCATCCATGACAGATGGCCATCCAACCTTTGCTTATAAACCTCGGAGGAAGTCTACCACCTTCCAATGGCGTCTGTTCCATGATTGAACAGCTCTTACTGGCTGAAAGTTCTTCCTGATGTTTAGTCGGAAGCTCCTTTCTTGTAAATAGAATTCATTGGTTTGGGTCCTACTCTATGGAGCAGGAGAAAACAAGCTTGTTTCATCTTCCATGTGATAGCCCTTAAGACATTTGAAGATGGTTATTACATCTCTTAGTTTCCTCTTTTCTAGGTTGTTGTTGTTGTTCAGTCGTTCAGTCGTGTCCGACTCTTCGTGACCCCATGGACCAGAGCACGCCAGGCATGCCTATCCTTCACTGCCTCTCGCAGTTTGGCCAAACTCATGTTAGTAGCTTCGAGAACACTGTCCAACCATCTCATCCTCTGTCGTCCCCTTCTCCTTGTGCCCTCCATCTTTCTCAACATCAGGGTCTTTTCTGGGGAGTCTTCTCTTCTCATGAGGTGGCCAAAGTACTGGAGCCTCAACTTCAGGATCTGTCCTTCTTGTGAGCATTCAGGGCTGATTTCTTTAAGAATGGATAGGTTTGATTTTCTAGGTTAAACATGCCCAACTCCTTCAACTGTTCCTCATAAGGTTTGGTTTCCAGACCCTATCATCTTGTTTGCCCTCCACTGCACACATTCAGCTTGTCAACATCATTCTTAAATGTGCCTCTGTATAGTTTAATTTGCTTTTTAAAAAATCTGGTCGTATCTTGATCAAAAGCTTTGCAACCCACTCAAATGCTATTCATTTTACAAGAAGATTTCAGGTTGACGTTATCGAAAGGGTTTTATACTTACAAATTAAAAACCAGCATGCCACAAATGTGCTGAAAGTCATATTCTGCCTTAGAATACACCACACCTAAACTCAGTGGGACACTGTTTCCCTGTTAAAACAACGTTCCAAATAATAGCTTGGTTGCCCAATGTATACTGTTAGTAAAGTTACCAAATGATATCTTGTTTCTGGCTGTTTCTGATGAAACGTGATCCTTTCAAAAGCATACTTGATGTTCCAGGTCCATGACCCCTCTTGTGGAATAATGAATACATCTACACAAAGCCTGCCTCTGTACTTCTGGTCCATATTTACCCTTTAAATATATCCAGAGAAAGAGACAGGGTCGTGCCCACTTTATCTATACGTCTGTTCAGTTCAGGACTAATGTTTCCATAAGATCCGTTCAAACCACTGTGGAAATGGACAGAATCTGAGTTCAATCATTCATTTGTCAGGGTATCTTCCAAGAGAAAATCACCTGCCTTTAGGGGATTAAAACTCATCTCAAGATGACATCATTTACCTTGCCTTTCATTCCTGTTTCTGCTGGCAAGAGACTCTGGCATCCATGTCGAGACTACACCCATCACTTCATTATGCTGCACCTTTTGTTATTGTTAATTTGACCTTCTTGAATCCGACTGATTACTAGAACTTCTCCCTGCCTGGAAGGGTGGAGTGGATTGTTTATTTCCTTTACCTCCTCCCTTCTCCTTCTTCGCATTTAATCCCGAGGCATGGTCACCCTGCTGGGAAGAAAAGGGAAAGAAAAGGGAAGGGTGTTTTAAGAGCCAAAGATAGTTTTGCATGATTCAGTTTTCAGGCATGAACAAATGATGAAAATGGGCGAAACGTTTGAAGGGAAATGTACTTGCTGCAAACTACAAAATCAGATGCACATGGCTTTGCTTTGTAATCGGGGACAGAAGTTTTTTAATAGTACAGTGTGTGTGTGTGTGTGTGTGTGTGTGTGTGTGTGTGTGTAATGTATGTGGGACTCATTTTTAGAAATCTGTATGAGAAAAGGACAAAGTATTCTATTAATAATAATTTAGCATTTTATAGCACTTTTCCAAGTGTAAAAGCATTTCGTCTTCTCCTTCTCCTTCTCCTTCTCCTTCATTTATTTATACTCCTCTGTAGGATTGCCACCAGTCCTATATAATATGGGATTTCCCTGTATTTCAGTGTAAAATGCTATGTCTTGTATTGATAGTTTTGTACAGTTCTTCTCTCTCTCTCTCTCTCTCTCTCACTCACTCACTCACTCTCTCTCTCTCTCTCTCTCTCTCTCTCTCTCTCTCTCTCTCTCTCTTACTCTCTTACTCTCTCTCTGCCCAGGTAGGCATCCTCTCCAAACACATGTGTTTGAAAGGGTGTGCAAAAGGTCATATATTAAGCTCTGGGTAGCCAAGCACAGACAGATTTACAAATTTGTGTGAGTGGACAGGCATGCATGTATGGCAAATTCCAGAGGGGCCAATCTGTTAGGCTGAAATAGATTGTAATGGATTGCTTTGAAGTCACTTCAGCACCAGATGATGGGGGGGGGGAAATGTCCCCCAACTGCTTTGCTTTGAAGTCACTTCAGCACCAGATGATTGGGGGGGGGGGGAAATGTCCCCCAACTGCACTGTCCCACCCTGTCCTGTATTTTGCCAGAACAAAGGTGGCAACCCTACTCCTCGGCCAGCAGTAATATTTCCACACCACTGATGTTTTTTGTGGGGTTGAGAGATAGCGATTGCCGAAAGTCGCCCAGTCAACTCATGGCTGATGTATGGAATAATACAATCTAGTGGCTAACTCACCAATCGGCTTAAACAAACCACAGTCTGTCAACCTCTGGTCTCCATCATCAATATAGGATTAATAATGATATTGGTTTATCTTACCAGGCTATCACAAAGATTAACAAGATAGCGTATGTGAAATGCACTGAACACTAAGGGGTCAATACTGTGGTAAGATTTGCTGAGATGAGAAGCTTCGGATGCAGTGAATCTCTGGTTCAGTCAGTTAATTCCTGGCTCAACTAGGTTCAGCTGGCATCAAGTCCCCAACCCTGAAGATATGTCAATGTAACTCACTCATCCTGGCTGAGCCGGGGCTGAGACTGGAAAAATGGAAAACTAAGAAACCAAAACTGTTTGTCATTGTAATGAGCAATTAAAATAGGCATAGTGGTCAGATATCTCCAGTCAGGATCCCTCCATTATATCTAGGTAGGGATGAGGGAGACTAGGAGTTTCAACTAAAAGGGAGGGAAGATAGAAAGAGAAAGTGCAAAAGGCTTGCACACCCTTTATGTTTCCCTCAGCTAACAGTGAAAGTTTATTTTTTTGTGTGGGTACAGCAGACAAACAATTTAAATGAAAGTGACTTTTGTGTGTGTGTGTGTGTGTGTGTGTGTGTTTCTTTCTTATCGACGGTGTCCAAATGCTATGACGACAAGATAATGCCACCTCTAATTCAGACCAACGCAACTGTGCTCCAGCAAGAAGAAAAAAAATATTTTCTAGCAATACGGTCTAGACGCAGGAAATTCATAACTATAATAGTTGAAGGGGAAAGCTTCCTGTTGGGAAGTGTTTGTGCTTGTTTGCGTTTGCCAGTTTGAGGGCAGAGAGAGCGGAATGGTACGACTGGGCCAATGGCTAAAATGTAGTGAAGCAAAGAAGATCTTCATTTATTTATTTAAAAAAGAACCAGTTCCCTTTTGTGAGCCAGTTTTTGGCAAATGTTCCGGCAGGTGGAATGTGCGGTGTTTATACAGTGCATATTTCACTATGCTAGGCAAATAGAGAGATCCAGCCTCTAGGTCGTTATTAAATTCTCTTTTCCCTCTGCTTCCTCCTCTGTTTTTTATTTTTTTGTAACAGGCTTCAGATCCCCTATGAAACTGCTCTCCACAGGATGGATGGCAGTGGGGCAGTGTGCCACCAGCTGAGAAAACAAATTTGAGAAAGAGGGAGTGTGCTCAAGTTAACAAGCCTGAGGCAAACAAACTTCTCCACAGCCTCACCCCCCTGTTCACAAAATCCTATGGAGTTGGCATACACATGGGATGAAGGGACATGGCATAAAGAAGAGAAAGGGAGATGTGCAGTGTTCCGCTTTTGACTTTAAAAAGAAAGAAAGGAAAGGAAACCAGAAGCATATTAATATGCGACAGGGCTGATATTGTAAAGCGTAAGGGAACCAAGTCTATAACTCTCTCCTTCCCTCCCCCCCCCCCCCCTCTGTGTGTGTCTGCAATCTGTATATCTATTTATGTCCCACCTGGAAAGGAAGTACATATATAAATACTTTACTGAACGTAACTGAGAAGATGGAATGAAAGAAAATGTGATGGCAGAGAAACACAGAACTGGAATGCAACCACCTAGACCTCTGTAGCAGCTTTAAAACTGAAAGCTGTGGTTCCACCTCAAAAATGTTTTCACCCATTACTGATCCACAAAAGTCACAGCATAGGCAGTAAGTTAGAAATAATCTTTATGAGCATTGTAAAGATTTTAAAGACCTTTTTTTAGAGAGAGAGAGAGAGAGAGAGAGAGAGAGAGAGAGAGAGAGAGAGAGACCTTTATCACATTTGAACATTTCCTTGTTTCTTTTGGGAGGCTAAGGAAATTGGCGTTCAAAAACTGTATATACGAAAGAATGAGTCTGATACACTAAAATCTTAATTTGATAGCACGTATCGGATCTGGAAACAATAAGAGGAAAGGGCGAGATAATGCTGAGAACTTCTCCAGATGAGAGACACCACAGAAAGGTGTGTTTCCCCTAGAACAGTGTTCCCCAACTTTGGGCCTCCAGCTGTTTTTGAACTACAACTCCCATCATCCCTCGCTAGCAAGACCAGTGGTCAGGGATGATGGGAATTGTAGTCCGAAAACAGCTGGAGGCCCAAGGTTGGGGAACACTGCCCTAGAAGATCTAAAGGGGGCCTTCTTCATGTGCTTGGAACTACAGTGGTACCTCGATTTTCGAGCATCTCAGAAGCTGAACGTTTCAGTTTTCGGACACTGAAAACCTGGAAGTAATTGATTCCGTTTTCGAACGTTTTTGGGAAGTCGAACGGCTTCCGATGAGTTTTTTTCCATTTCCCCCATTGAAATTGCAGACCGCCCTTTGCGCCTCGGTTTTTGAACGTTTCAGAAGTCAAACGGTCTTCCAGAATGGATTACGTTTGCAAACCGAGGTACCACTGTATCGAGGTTTTCCAGTCAGCAAAGGGAAATCAAGTGTATGTGTTGTGTGAAACAACGTGAGGGAACACAGCATCGCTGAAACTGTATCCCAATTTCCATTATCCACAGTCAGCATGGCCAATGATCAAGGAAGCTGAGAGTTGTAAATATCTAGAGAGCCACACATTCCTCACCACTGGCCTAAACTATACTGTTATGCTGTTATACACCTCCATCGCAAGGATTCTTCAGAAGGGAGTTGTAGCCAGGAATGTTATGTGCAAGTGTATTTTGATGCATTGAATAGAATGAAAGTTTATGAGTCATGGTGGTGGAGAGAGTATGTGCACAAACGCAACAGGATTCTGTTTGTTTTGTTGCTACTTTGTAAATGTCGTTAATATTGTGTTATAGATAGGAATGCTATAGTACTTTATGAATTCTATAATACGATTTTTGGTGTAACTGTGATGTTATTTTTTAGCTGTTTTGTTAATGGATATTACATAGATGGTAATTGTTGTGATTTGTGATTGTTTTACTGATTCTATACGATTTATGCTGTATTTGTGATGTTCCATTATGTTATTTTTATCTTTTGTTTGTAAGCCGCTTTGGGATTTGTTTGACTAAAAAGCGGCATAGAAATAGAATCAGCCCATCAATCAGCAGTTAAAACAACACATAGGGCACGGCAAATATTGGTTCTATTCAGGTAGGATTTGCCTTAGGAAAGATTACTTCACGATACATTCGCTCGACGTTGAAGAGCCACGTTACTTTTGACTGTGAATAACAACCACAATTGTTCTTCTGGAATTAGTATTGATACTATTATAGAAATGTGGGATCTCTGTACACAGTGACATGTTTATAAGATTATAAAAGTCACTTGGCATAGTTACGCTTCAGAGTTAATAACATAGGCCATGCATTGGACTGCGTTGTAAGGCTGCAATCCTATATACTCTTACCTCTGAGTAGACATATATAGGATTGCAAGGATTGCAACAAGTGTTGTGTACTACTGAGGAGTGCAAAGCAAACAACACAGGCTGTCCTAGCATTCTGACCTGGGTGATAATTCTGAGCTCTGGGTTGCATGGCAAGGTCCCAAACCCTCCCAGTGCGTGGAATAAAGACACATGAAACAGTATTTTTGGTTAACGGGCAAACAAGGCCACAGCTTTATTGGTTGCAGAATGTGAGTGGTATTGGCTTAGGCATTGGAAACCACACGACTATATCTGACTCCTGCCCGTCTGCAGAAGTCTTGGAAGGGTTAACCACCAGTAGGGGGAGCCCTGCTGATGCACATCAACTAGGGACTCCCCCAGGGTCCACTAGGGGTCGTGCCATGGCCCTAGCCCCCTGTCTGGGGCTTCGGACAGAGACCACGCCCCACGGATTCCTTTAACAGAATACCCTTGAATTAGGAGGAGTAGGTGATGGCCACTACCTCCCCTCACCTTCAACCTAATACTCCAATGCCTAACCGCCAAACCTTACAAAGTTGTGATGATTTGCTACGGGGTAGGCGAAAAAACCAAATGGCTGGTGCCAGTTTGCCATGTGGGGAAAAACATTCCTACCAGGCCCCTTGGACAACCAAGGCGACCAACCGAGGTCCATAGCAAGGTCAAGAAATAAAAGAGCCTAAACTAAGGGAGAGAGAACTGGCCGATCAGGGAGAAAAACAGAGGTGAGTCCTCGGCCGTGGGCAGTTTAAATAGCCCATGCCATGCCCCTGGACCATCCGGATTGGACGGCCTAAGGGTGACATGGCTGAGGACCATTCAATGGCGCAGGGGCGTTCCCGCCCTGCGCGTGTGGGGAGGGCTTGCTCCCAGCCCGCAACGACATCTCCTCGGAACGGGAAATGGCTTTCCTGAACACCAAGAACCATTGAAAAAAACAATGTAGAATTGAATAGATATTAAATTATCCTCAGATTGCAAATTCATGTCCAAAACGTTTACCGTACTTTCTACACAGCCTACTAATGCACCTAAAATCTTTCACCAGCTATCAGTAGAAGTGATAAGAGACCAGCAATTCACGCAGCCTACGCAATTGCATCACTGGCTGAACAGAAGCTTTTACATCTTGAACTAATCATGGATTTTTATAACAGAAACCCATGTTTTTATACTTTATGAGACTAGAGAGCAGAGTATACTGGAGATAATAGAGCTGCTACTCAGATTTCCTTCTTGGTCCTTGAGACACCAAATGCAACAGCACCCTCTGATGTCCATTCGAGGCAAAAAGAATTTGTGGGATAATTTATCCAGACAGGATGACATAGCCCAGCCACAGAAGATCACTGCAATTACCGCCAGTTACTGGCTCTTCAGAAACATGCATTAAGACAGACTGATGTGCAGTAAGGGAACTGAGTTTTCGCCAGTTATTTGAGAAATTGTGATAATCACATACAAAAGGTTTTCAGGAGACAGTAAAAGTTGAAATGTTTCTTATTTCACACACTCACATTTTACCCTGAGGCAATTCCAATGTGTAATGATTGTTAAAGTTTCCCCCACAATATAGAACATAGTTTGACATACACCAGAAAATAAAAAGAACGTGTTTCCTTTAAATAAATTTAACTGACAGTTGTGGGGGAAAACAGTATGTCACAGGGCCACCAGCCACCTAGCTCTATATTATTTCTTCCATACAGAAAAATCTCACTGGGATTTCCACACAATTTCAACAATTTCATCTTGGTAGTGCAGGGTTGGGGTTTTTTTTAACCCACAGGCCATATCCATATCAGATCCCAGCCTTATGGGCCAAATTTGACAGGTGGGTGGTGGATGCCCACTTGTCAATCACCTGATGTGACAATGTCCATTGAAAAAATCCCACTTCCTTTGTTTGCATGGTTTGATATCAAACCATACATGCAAAGGAAGTACCGTACTTTTCCGTGTATAAGACTATGGTTTTTTTTTCTTTAAAAATCATGCTAAAAAGTGGAGGTCGTCTTATACATGGGTAGTGCATAGGGTGGACGTTTGATTGGTTGCTGCCACGACTGTCAGCGGCTATTGGTTGCTGCGTCAATGGGTGGTGTTGATTGGCTGATACTCCAGCAGTTGGGGGGGGGGAATTGGCAGGTTCTGCTGCCGATGGGACAGACGGGAGGCAGATTTTGCGACATGTGTGGGTCAGCGAGTTTTGGCAATCCCCCCTAAAAAACGCTCAACAACCCCGGGTATTCCCCCCCCCCAGAAAAGCTCAACAACTCTGTGCCATCTCCCCCCATTTTCTTAAGTTTGAGTCCCCCCAAATTTGTTGTTGTTGTTTAGTCGTTTAGTCATGTCCGACTCTTCGTGACCCGATGGACCAGAGCATGCCAGGCACTCCTGTCTTCCCCTGCCTCCCGCAGTTTGGTCAGACTCATGTTGATAGCTTTGAGAACACTGTCCAACCATCTCGTCCTCTGTCGTCCCCTTCTCCTTGTGCCCTCAATCTTCTCCAACATCAGGGTCTGTTCCAGGGAGTCTTCTCTTCTCATGAGGTGGCCAAAGTATTGGAGCCTCAGCTTCAGGATCTGTCCTTCCAGTGAGCACTCCGGGCTGATTTCCTTCAGAATGGATAGGTCTGATCTTCTTGCAGTCCGTGGGAGTCTCAAGAGTCTCCTCCAACACCATAATTCAAAAGCACCAATTCTTCGGCGATCAGCCTTCTTTATGGTCCAGCTCTCACTTTCATACATCACTACATCACTGCATCAAAATAGGGGTAGTCTTATACACGGGGGCGTCTTATAGACAGAAAAGTACAGTATATCTTGTGGTGCTTTCTGTAAGAACCAACCAGTAGATCTGCACTTAGATCAAGCCCCAATTTAGATAGGGGTCAACTGTACTATAGAGGTCTGTGGGTCTTGTTCCTTTGCAGGTACATATTTACCTGTGCTACACCTGGTGTCACATATGACAGCAGGAGTTGGGCAGGTGGGTGTGGCTTGGGGACAACGATTTTGTGGAACAAATTAGGAAGGACCGAAGGTTCCCTACCACTGCTTGAAGAGACGTTGATTATTTTGTTTGGCTATGATATTCCAAGACAAAATTAAGTCTAAATTTATCCCATTGATTGTTACAGGACAGAGTAGTAGTCCATCATCTTTATCAGCCATTCGTCTTTGGTTGGGACTTTGTCTTCTTTCCATCTCTGGTCCAACAATATCCACGCTGCTGTCGTCAAGTACATGAATAATCTTTTCTGCTCCTTTGGTATTTCTGCTACGAAATGGCAAAAATGACTGGAAAGATTAGAAACCAAGAAGAGAGAAACTTTAACAAGGAATGGGAAAAAATTATAAGTTACCCCAAACAACTAAAAACTTTGGCAGGGTTATAACAACACTTGTAATATAACAAGAACTAAGGTAAAAATGGATTTTTAAGAAAAAAATGGAGAAACTACAGGATGCAGTAGAAAAAGATTGACAATGGAAGCCATGGAGGGGTGGAGAGAAGTCCAATGATTCAAGGAATCCTATATGTTTATGATTATTATTTTAATATACTGTAAATGTAAAATATAAAACTGAATTAATTTTTTTTTTTTAAATCTGAATGGTAGTTTTGCCCTGCAGACGTATGTTAAACCCTGCATATGATCCTTGTGATGGACACAAATCCATACCCACTGATTTCAAACTCTTTTCTTCAAATAATACATATGAAACCACAAGAACTTGTAGTGGAAGATGTTAGGGAGTTTCTGCATCTGCATCCATTTTTAAAGCTCTCTCTCCCCCAGCTAATCTGGGAGTGCCAACAGCCCAGTCTTTCCTCGCTTCCTGATGCTTTCTTGACCAGGTCACTTTGCAAAGAACCAGAATTCAGCATTCACATTCTGGGAGGGTGGGGGGAGAACTGCCAACGCTGTGAGCTTTGAAACCCCCCAGGGGCTTGTCTGGAATGTTCCATTTCAGCAGGGTTACAAATTGCCTCTATCTCAAAATATAGCCCAGCCTTAAATGTGACTATAAAAGGAGTCTGTACGTACCGCACGACTTAGGTCTCTTCCTCTTCTTACCCTATCAATAGAAATAAAGTAAGGACATAAATCTTGAATCTCAAATATGTCCCAGGAAATGACAAAAATGACAAACTTTGTGCCGTGCTGGTAAAACTAAAAGCTGTGCGTTGGACCTAGTCATAGCCACGCTTAAAGTAGACCTATTGAAATTGATACTGCTTAAGCCAGATCCAACACCATGACCTTAAATAAATAATTTGATAAGATCACCAGTGTTGAATAATACTTTAAAAACAACAACATGGTGGCTTTCCAGAACCCTCTGACCAAGGAACTACAGCCGTACCTTGGTTTTCGAACAGCTTAGTTCACGAACAACTTGGAACTCGAACGTTGCAAACCCGGAAGTAGGTGTTCCGGTTTGCGAACTTTGCCTCGGAAGCCGAATGTCCGGTGTGCCTTGGTTTCCGAATGTTTCGGAAGTCAAACGGACTTCCAGAATGCATTCTGTTCGAAAACCAAGGTATGACTGTAGTTGACTGAGCATCTGAATCAGTCCACGGGTCTATCTAGCTCACTACTATCTTTATTAACTGGCAACAGCTCTTCAAGAGTTCAATCAAGGAGGTTTTCCATCCCTGCATGCAAAATTTGTCCTTTAATACTGAGCTACCAGCAGCTTTCTTCAGCAGAAGCTCCAGCAATAAGATATGCAAGTATCTCAGGCTTTTGCTTTTTTGTGCTTTATATTTTTAGAGGAGCAGGTAATATACAGTAGGGGTGGTGCACAAACTGTACTGGTGCATTTCTTATGCACAAGTTTTCCTTTAGCGTATTTTAATTCCTAGGGACGCGGGTGGCGCTGTGGTCTAAACCACAGAGCCTAGGGCTTGCTGATCAGAAGGTCAGCTGTTCGAATCCCCACAACGGGGTGAGCTCCCGTTGCTCGGTCCTGGCTCCTGCCCACCTAGCAGTTTGAAAGCACATCAAGGTGCAAGTAGATAAATACCGGTAGGTACCGCTCCGGCGGGAAGGTAAACGGCATTTCCGTGCGCTGCTCTGGTTGCCAGAAGCGGCTTAGTCATGCTGCCCACATGACCCGGAAACTGTCTCCAGACAAACACTGGCTCCCTCGGCCTATAGAGCGAGATGAACGCGCAACCCCAGAGTCGTCCACGACTGGACCTAAAGGTCAGGGGTCCCTTTACCTTTTTATTTTAATGCCTATTCAGTGGGCCAACCATCTTTTGATCTGAATAGGAGCCAGAATTAGCCTCCCTTCCTCTTTGGACTTGATCAACACTACCTATTCCCTCCCTTTCTTTGAGCGTGGTCCATTGCCATTTCAGTATTATGTTAGAACTTGAGTTCTAGCCTAAGCATTTCACTAGGTCTCAATATTGTTACTTAGTATAGTGGTTGCTTGTATAAATCTTGATTTGAAAATGAGTCCTGGAAAATAACAGACATGACAGCTGCTAACAATGCTGGCAAAATGAACGGCTACAAAACCTGAGTGAAGTAATTAGCTGCCATTATCCATGGTTTAGTCCTGGCAAAATGTTTTGCTCCTCCTGCCTCCCACAGGGTGAAATAGCTCTTTGGGACAAGGTGACAGCAGATCATTTGGGCACATTTCTGGACGCAGGAGAAACATTTGATCCATTAATTGCACAAGCTGATGACTGGAGCCAGTTGACTGCAGTGCCTTAGACCGTACTCTGTTCACCTCCATTTGCCGAATTTGGAATTTTACACATGCAGCGATGGGAATGAAATTAAGGAGATAACAATGATATCTAGACGTCCAGCTGTTTTCAAAGCATAGGGATCAGATGTAAAAATATACTTCAACTATTTCACTTTTTTGACAGCTGATTTCTATTAAAATATTGCATGGATTTTTCAGTAAGCTTGTTAAACCTCTCATAAGATGTCCAGATGTCCTGTATTTATCAGTTTCTGATTAACTATTCTGCCAATCCTGTGAATATCTGTTGGTATTTTACTGCCTGGGGTTATGGATATGGAAAGTCCTACACATACGAGGTCAGTTTTTTGGTTTGATCAGCCTGATAGTCAATACGTCTTGAAACTATATTCCCATCCAGTTGGTGGCTCCCCAAAATAGGACCTTTTCTTATGGAATGCATCCCTGGTGATGCACTAATATGCTCCTGCTCTCTGAGCCACTGGGAAGAGCTGTGAGATTAGTGAGTGTCTAAAACTCACTAATACATATTATAAAGTACATATGGCCCACCTCTTACCTCACCTTTCAGAATATATCAAACACTTGTTTATTCCACTCTGCATTTAGTTAATTTTAGTATACTGTACTTTTAATTGAGGTATTACTTGCTGCAGCTGCGTCAGGGACTAGGAAGAGGAGGAATGGTGGAGACCGCCTCCCCAGCCTGACCCTTCCAGAGAAGAAGAAGACAGTTCAGAATTATAAGAGGGGTTTGAGGGATGTCACAGCTCAGAAGAAGATGAGGGGGAAAGTTGGGAAATAATGGGAGAGGAGGAGGAGGCAGAGTCGGAGCAGCTGGCTGACACATCATCACTAGAAAGCATCCCAGACCCACTATCTCCCAGAACCCAGCGAACCTTAAAAGTAGGAGAGCAAAGGGCTCAGAAGCAAAGGGCCCTCAGTGTCACCCATAGAAGAGATGACAAATGAGGAAGTGGGAGAGGAGGGGAGCGGAGATTTACTTGGGACAACTCCCATTATTCCAAGAGGCTGCATTCCCAAGTCTCTCTCTGTAAATATTGAATAAAAGCAGATGGTAAGGACTTTCCCTTGTCTTATCCATTCCTGCCAACCAGGGGCGTCTTATACATGGATACATCTCCCCCAGTTTTCTTAAATCTGAGTCCCCTAAAATAGGGGGCATCTTATACATGGGGGTGTCTTATAGATGGAAAAATACGGTATGTGTTCAGTAATGCATTCTATGCCTAACAGTGGCTGGTGTCAGAAGTCACTGTAATATACATTCCAGGTCCCCCTCAATCAGCACAGTTAGAAAATTGATGGCCGGTGCTCCAGGGCTCATGTCCTCCTCCTCCTCCTCATCTGCTGTCTCCCACACTGCAATTGTGCGGCCCTTTTTTCACTGTGAAAGAATGCGGGACATTCAAGATATTCCAAGCAGTATTCTTGATGTCTGGACTTTCCTGAGAATGTTTCACACCACAGTTATTGCTTACAGCTAATGTTCATACCTTGGGCTGTTTGTCTTGGCAAGAGCTTCTGTTTTGCTAGCTGGAGGGACACAGGCGAAGGCAGTCTTCCCTGTGAACTTGAGAAGAATCGCCATCTATCATGTCCTGGCCAAGCGAGAGATCCAGCTGATGACCCCATGCTGTGTGAAAAGACTGAAAAAGCTCATCTCCTTCTCACTGTCTCTGATCTCCAAAGGAGATTCTGAAAGGAGGCCTAAAATATAGCACACAAGTTAGCTTGAAAATCCATGATGGGGCAAAGGCATTCTATCATCATCATCATTATTATTATTTATTATTGCCCTTGAGTGGCAACCTGGAGAGATGGTTAAATCTTACCTCAACACTGGCAAAGCGTGTTCTCCTTCATGGAGAGCACGTGTTGCGGTGGGGGCCAACAAGTCACCCCTCTGGTGCTGGGCGGGATCGTTTAGATGGCCACTACTGTGATTGGACCCAGGGTGTTGTTGGGGAGAATTGTATGTTGCAAATTGATGATGGACAGCCCAGTGTATATATAATGGTTGGTGTGCAACATGATCTCCCTCTTGGCTGAGTGCTTCGAAGCACCCGCCCTCCCTCCCTATATTTTAGGTCACCACTCTCTTTGACTTTCTGCTGAAAAATCAACATATCATACGATAAATACAGATATAACTAGAGGGTGCTGCAATCCTAAGTACACCTGCTAGCAAATAACTATCGTTGATCTCAGTGGCATTTGCTTCTTAGGATTCGTGTTTATGATCAGGCCGCAAGTCAGAATTGCATCAGAGTAGAAACAAATCAATTTGTTACTTAGAAAATAAACAAGGTTTTCCAGTTAGAAAGGTTTCTGGAATGTATATTCTACAACAGTAAGGTCACACTTCCCTGTGGGCTCCAGAAAAGTCTCGCCATATGACCACAGCCTTGGTCACCTTGCCCTTCCCATTTGGACTCCCAGACAATGGTCTCACCACAAACTTCATGGGGCCGGGGGTTTCTATTTATGGTACTCTTTGGGGCTTCTTACACAGCTCTCTGGGAGCAGTGCTTTTTACCCATGATTAAAACTTGACAAAGTTTTCAATTATGCTGTCAAAAATGCAACAGAAAATTTGAAGTGTTTGCCTCCCAGCAACAACGAAACCATCTCCACAACTTTTGACTGGATACAACCCTCTGACCATGTATGGAGGCTAAATTCTGTTTTTGCCATCTGCCTTGGGACTTTCGGAATCCGAACTCATCCTTCTTACAATCTTACAACAACAAAAATTCGCATTGCTTAGCAGTGAAATGTTCATATTCCTGTACTTGGTCAAACGAGAGTTTTGTTTTGTTTTGTTTTGAGGAAGGGATATGGTCTCTAATGGCAATACACAGAATTCTGCTGTTGGGTATCTTGTTCTTTGAAAAAGCTGTGTGTTTTCTCTTGGATAACCATTTTTGAATCAGGATGGCATCAAAATAGGGCGGAAGGTTGGAAGATTTATTGGGCTCACTCCCATGAAGCATGGGGACTACATTTTTGCCTGGATGCTGTACAGCAGTGTTTCCCAAAGTGGGCGATACCACTGGCAGGGGGCTCTGGAATGACCCAGGGGGCAGCAGTAGCCTCAGGTGCAATTGGGGGGGGCGGCATTGAATGAAAATAAGGGGGCAGTGGAAGCATAAAGAACAAAGAGAAGAGAATATTTTTTTTTTGAAAAACAATTTGTACATGTTTCATCTGTTCTGTAATGACCCTTACCGCCAGGTTGGGCACCATTGCAGGATGGCACCATTGCCTCCCCTAGATCCAGTGGTTGTGCTGGAGTTGAGGGGTTTTCCTAGGCTTGGGTGAACCCCTTTTGGCTTCATCCCAGCCCAGGAAGTGGATCACAGCTTGCCTGCCTATTTGCCGGCCCCAACCCTGGAGTAGATTGGACTCTCTTCACAGAGAGAACACCCAGCAGAAATATAGGTACATAAAAGCAGTGCTTTTTTTCTGGGGGGATGCATTCCCACAAACATTTTGTGAATCTAATGGGAGAAGAAACTCTTAAAAAAAAAAATTCTTCTCTAGCACAGTGAATTGTCAGTCCCGTTGCTACCCCCAATGGCAGCCTCATTTCCTGTAATGGTGTTTCCTGAGTCTCAGACAGAAGCGAGTGTTGAATGTGTGAAGCAGTGTGGAATGTGGATATGTGGTGTTTTACTGATGAAAGTTTGGCCTCATTGAGGGGCAGTACCGTATTTTTCCCTGTATAAGACGCCCCCATGTATAAGATGCCCCCTATTTTTTTGAGCCCAAAATTAAGAAATAATTACTTGCAACATTCCGTGTATAAGATGACCCCTAATTTTAAACTTTAAAAAATTGGGGAAAAATATAGTCTTATACACGGGAAAATACAGTATTTCAATATGAGTATTGCATGTTCTTTGTACTTTTATCCATTTACTGCATTTATTTTCCCCGATATGAACTATAAATTGGTGATTTTCTTGAGTCAGAATGAGAGTACCCCTAAACATTTTTTTAAAGGAAAAAAAACACTGCATAAAAGAATGTAAATTTGTCATGGCATCTTTCTGTTTGTTCGCTTAGAGAAGGTTGGTTTCCTGGGGGGTGCTGAGTAATTTACTTATTTTTCTGAAAAGAGGGTGGTAGGACAAATAAGTTTGGGAACTATTAGGACGCCAACAAGTTGGCGCACTGAAGAGCAGCAGTCAGTCTGATAAAGCCGAGGTTAAACAGTCCGGGTCAGAAGCCAGCCAAAGTCAGTTCAAGCCAGAAGTCAGGAAGCCGAGGTCAGGATTAAGCCAGGAGTCAGAAAGCCGAAGTCACAAAGCCGAGGTTAGGAGGAAGCCAGGAGTCAGAAGCCGAAGTCAGGAACACAGGAACAGGATGAGCAGGCACAACTACGTGCTTCAGCGTTGCAGTTGCAGGTGCTGGTGAGGGAAGCAGCCAGCCTTCCTTAAGTAGCCAGCTCATCACCACACCTTTGACGAGCTGCAACTGCCTCCAATTGCTCCCTTCGTTTCTCAGCTCTACGCTCTACAGCTGAGATGGGAGGAGGGGAGGGGGCCCTCCGGCTCCTCTCCTCACAAGGGCCTGATTCTGACTCAACTTCTTCCTCCTCATGTTCTGGCCTTCCCTCTTCCCCATCTGCTTCTTCCTCTTCTGAGGAGTGTCACCACCAGTCTTCTTCAGGTAAGAATCCCTCCATTTCTCTGGACCCTTCCGTGGTTGCCGCTTCGCCTAGGGGGCCTTGCCACCACTCCTGCTCATCTGGTGCAACCCTGACAGGAACCTCTGCTGTAGAGCATGCATCGATCAGCATCCACACCTTGACTCAACACTCAATGATTTCTGCAGTCCTCCCTTGCTGTCCCTCTTGTTTGTGGCAAGTTTTGAAGGTGAGTGAAGAGGGGTCAGTGATGAGGAACGGGGTGGCTGAGAACCCTCTAGGCACTACCATGCTCCTGGTGATCTCATGGGGGAGACACGGCGGGGTTTGGAAGCCTTGCCAATTCAGAACGGGCCTGGTTTTAAATTGGATTAATTTACGGCGTCTAGCAGACGTCCTCAAATTAACCTGATTTGAATGGCCTCATTCTAAAGTGGATTGAGAGGGAGGAAAGTTTCTGCCCATCACTAATCCCCAGTGCAGAGACCAGAAGTTGGCATCTGAGACACAAAATATGGTTGGATTTCCCCTGGTCTTCCCTCCCATCTGTCTCTTTTAATATCTCCTTTGCCGCACTCAATGAAGCTGTTGAACTTTCAACAAAGATCTATCCAGACAGAGATTAGCAAAGCCTTCGAATTAGATTCAGGTTTGCTGAAAGCTGGACCTGCCAAATAGTCTCTTTAACTCTCCTAATGCCAATGGAAAATCCGCCTGCCTGCCAAGGTTTGTTCAGTAAATGGGCACTAATAAACTTGGAGCTGTTATAGGATTTTACGTTTGAGGCAAACCCATTAGCCCAACCGTGTTTTATTTGGCTTCTGAACAAATTTAGATTGATTTTTATGCAAACAAGATAGCTTAAACAACTCTCTCCCACCTTCCTTCTAAGCTCCATCATTACAGACATTTACAAAGCCTTGGATTGCAAGGCAATAAAACATATAATACTCTGTTTAACACCGAAGCAGTAATCTGCTTAAAATGGATGAAATGGTGGAGAAACTGGTGTCTCGTCTGATTTTATTTATTATTATTTTTTTGAAGTTAGTGTGTTCCCAAAACCTAGCCATGTTGTGATTTTCAGTCACCAAAATTCAGTTCCCACAAGTTTGTTCTAGGAATCTAAGTATGCTGCCATGTTGTGCCTGGCTCCCAAGTAAACCTATTGTTTAAAGCAGGGGTAGGCAACCAAAGGCCCATGGGCCTTCTCAATCCGGTCTGTGGACGGTCCGGGAATCGGCGTGTTTTTACATGAGTAGAACGTGTCCTTTAAAATGCATCTCTGGGTTATTTGTGGGGCCTGCCTGGTGTTTTTACATGAGTAGAATGTGTGCTTTTATTTAAAATGCATCTCTGGGTTATTTGTGGGGCATAGGAATTCGTTCATTCCCCCCCCCCCACAAAAAAAATAGTCTGGCCCACCACATGGTCTGAGGGACGGTGGACCATAAGGTTGCTGACCCCTGGTTTAAAGCCTTTCCACATTGTGATTTCATTAGTGGGAAAGGATGGAAAAATTCAATTCAGCTTGCATTTAGAAAAAGGGCCGGCCCACCCATGAGACAAGGTGAGGTGAGCATCTCAGGTGGCAGTATCCAGAGGGGCAGCGGATCCGACCTCCAAGGAATGCATTGCCTGATGTTGCTGCAGTGGCAGCAGCAATAGCTGTGGTACATTCCTTGGAGGCCAAGTCTGCCCCTCCCATGCTGCCTCTACTGTGTAGTCTCAAGTGTAAAGGTAAAGGTAAAGGGACCCCTGACCATCAGGTCCAGTCGTGTCCGACTCTGGGGTTGCGTGCTCATCTCGCTCTATAGGCCGAGGGAGCCGGCGTTTGTCCGAAGACAGCCTCCGGGTCATGTGGCCAGCATGACAAAGCTGCTTCTGGCGAACCAGAGCAGCGCACGGAAACGCCGTTTACCTTCCCGCCATAGTGGTCCCTATTTATCTACTTGCACTTTAACGTGCTTTCGAACTGCTAGGTGGTTAGGAGCAGGGACCGAGCAACGGGAGCTCACCCCGTCGCAGGGATTCGAACCGCTGACCTTCTGATCAGCAAGCCTGTGGTTTAACCCACAGCGCCACCTGGTCCCTCAGTCTCAAGTGTAGTCTTGGCCAATAGGGAGGCACTGTTGGTCTCCTTCCACCCTTGTTCCCGATGCAGATTTATTCCCCCCTTGTTTTCAGTGTAGATCTTCAGTCCCCTCATGTTCCTGATGTAGATCTTCATTCACCCCTTCTTCCTTGGTGTTGGTGGGAAGCCATTTTGTGGTTCCCCTCAGGTGCTGAAAGGTCTTGGGCCAGTCCTGTTTAAAGATAAACCTACCTAAGTTGTACTTCCCAAAACAATATAGGAACCAAAGCATAGCCATCCTTAGAAATACACACACTTCCCTAAATTTTGTGGTGCCGTTATCCAGAGAAGTAACATATACAAAAATGCATATACTGGAGCAAAGTGAGCATGGCAATGCACGTATTAGTGAAAGTAGCATGCAAAAATGTCATATTTGGGGGAAGTGGTTTGCAAAAATGTGTATGTTAGGTAAAACTGCCTACAAACGTGCATACAGTATTAGGAGAAATTTACACTCAAACGGCGATGAATTTTCTTGAGGTCTTTTAAAAATAATAATCACAACCTGTGTGGAAATGTGGCGAACTGATGGTTGGAAAAACAAGAAACGAAAATTAACAGATTCACACTTCCCTAGTAGCAGAAGTTCCTACAGATATATGGCAACGAGAATTCACTTTTAAGTTTGGTGTTGTTACGTATTTTGATTAGATATTTGGAATCAGTGGCTCAAGAAATACGCCTTAATTCTTCCAAGTTCATAGGCTGTCGCTTCCTTTTTGAAAACACAGCATGCGCTGCAATCTGAAAGTAATCTGTCGCTTTTAGTAGTAGCATTCTCTGAGGAGCATTCTGTAGCCTTGCAACAGTTTGCGTTCAATGCTACGGTGCCAAGGAACAAAAGGAAATTGAATTCTCATAACAGTAGCTTGTGCTTAAATGGCAGCATTCTCATATCCAAACAAAACATTTAGTTCGTACGTACTCCAATTGTAAGTTTTTAGAAATAGAGACTTCTGATTTTTGGCGGTAGTTGACAGTAGTGGAAAGGAATAGTTAGCAGTAATAGTAAAGGTGTTGCTGGAAATATTTTAGCAGCGGGGGCGATGGTAAGGAGGTAAAAATGTACAGATTTCCAGCTTCTTGTTCCTTGAATAATGGTAGCCTCACACAGACTCATTCTGTTTCTATGCCTTCAGAGGACACTGTCCAAGTATTTTCAGTTTTTTCTCCATAATCCTAAAGATGAGGTTCTTTGTTCAATCAAAAGCTGTGCTTCTCAAGTGCTTCTCATGACCTTTTGCTGCAGACACACATCTGCTGTGTTGTGCAGTGATATGATAATAATTTATTATTTATACCCCGCCCATCTGGCGGGGTTTTCCCAGCCACCCTGGGCAGCTCCCAATTGAATATTAAAAACACAATACAGTGGTACCTCGACTTACGAGTAATTCGAGTTACGTTTTTTTTGAGTTACGAATGACTTCCGGTAAAACAAAATGGCCGCCGCATCCAATTTTTTTCGACTTACGAAAAGACGTTGCGGCCGCTTTTAATAGGATTTTTTCGACTTACGAATTTTTGACCCGGATTTTTCGACTTACAATTTCCCCCCCCCCAATGCATTCCTATGGGGATTCGACTTACGAATTTGTTCGACTTACGAAAATCGCATCGGAACCTCGTCGTAAGTCGAGGTACCACTGTACAGCATTAAGCACTGTACAGCATTAAGCATTAAAAACTTCCCTAAACGGGGCTGCCTTCAGGTGCCTTTTAAAAGTAGGATAGTTGTTTATTTCCTTGACATCTGATGGGAGGGCATTCCACAGGGCGGGCGCCACTACCGAGAAGGCCCTCTGCCTGGTTCCCTGTAACCTCAGTTCTTGCAGTGAGGTAACCGCCAGAAGGCCCTCAGTGCTGGACCTCAGTGTCCGGGCTGAATGATCGGGATGGAGACCCTCCTTCAGGCATACTGGGCCGAGGCCTTATATCTACAGATTCTCTGCTCAAGGTGTGCAATTTTCCCCTTAGGTCAAGGAGGGACAAGTTTGGGAAGAGCCATATGCTGCAGCATCCAATTGCTCTGGAGAGGTTTATTAGGATTCTGTGTAGGCAATCCCATGTAGAAAAATATTTCAATAAGATATGGCAGTCCAGCCAAGGTAAACAAACCCATCTTCCAATCTGAAACTTGCATGTAGAACCACTAGTTGATCATCTCTATTCTAGGCCATTGGAGTTGCACCACAACTGAAAATGGAATAACTAGCAAATAACCAGCAGCAGTTTCATAGCAAATATGCTGACTGACACAAGGCAAATTCAACTGTATTAAACTGAGGCAACCATTTGACCTTTTGTCTGCTGCATTAATTGGGTTCCTGTCCTTAGATCCTGAAATGCCTTCATTTTAGTTATTGAAAGTTATATTCAAGGAAGGTATAGTTCGAGTCTTGTCTATAAAATATATCTGGCACAAGACGAGCTATAAGTCTTTGAAACTATCCATTTGAGTGACTTTGTCATTAGGAAAGAATTTAGTGGCTTTACATTTAATATAGACTAATGGTTTCTAGAGGATATTTGGGCAGCAAATAAGTTTAAACAGTCTCAAGAGAAGCCTGAAATGACGCACAACTGCCAGAACACCTGAGACAGTACATTTTTTATGGCAATGTTTAAAGCCATCCACTATTTATTTTCATGTTACCTGCTCTCATTTGAATTGGTTCCCTGGATGTTTATTTTTTTTAAAAAATGAAATTTCCCCCAACATTTTCACCATGCCTGCTCTCTAAACCTTGTACTAAACAATCTTGACCATAAAATTATGAGAACAGATGAAACACCATACAATTAGATGAGACTACGTTTTCATATGGATGTGCAGATGGCACAACAAATACGAAGTTGTATGTTTGCAATTATTATTGCTAGCCTTATTGCCCAACAATTTCTGTAGCGTTACTACTATATAGACCAGGCATAGGCAACCTCGGCCCTCCAGATGTTTTGGGACTACAACTCCCATGATCCCTAGCTAACAGAACCAGTGGTCAGGGATGATGGGATTTGTAGTCCCGAAACATCTGGAGGACCAAGGTTGCCTATGCCTGATATAGACTGATACTGAATGTCTGAGGCCATCCAGGTTCTTTCAAGTAGCCCTGTAAGCTGGTTTAGGAAGAGAAAGAGTATGAGTGAAACCTATAGTGGAAAAAAATAGGAATTACATACAACATAGGTGGTCAGGCTTGCAGGGTCTACATTGTATTTTACGAGAACCATGAGATGCACCAACTGGACCCAGGTTCAAAAGGTATACTCTTAAAATTAAAGAACATGGTGCCTCAAAGTTGAGCACAGGGATTTGTTTTGAGTACCAGAAATGAAGTGAGCTCTCGGTGCTTGCGTATAAAAATCCATTCCAAGTTACTTCAAGGTTTCTTCATTTCAACAATCTATGGAAAGGAGAGATTTTGTCAGTGAAATTATTAAACAAATGGGAATTGGGCGTCCTTGCTTATCTATGGTAAATCACCCAGAGATCTGCCACTAGATCCTGATCCATCTTCTGCCCAGCCCAGACTTATGTTCAACAACAACAACAGTTATTAATTTTTAAGGGATTAAGTCCAGTCAAAGGTGACTATGGGGTTGTGGCACTCATCTCGCTTTCAGGCCGAGGGAGCCGGCGTTTGTCCACAGGCAGCTTTCCGGTTCATGTGACCAACATGACCAAACCGCTTCTGGCGCAATGGAACACCATGACCGAAACCAGAGTGCACGGAAACGCCATTTACCTTCCCGCCGCAGCGGTACCTATTTATCTATTTGCATTGGTGTGCTTTCGAACTGCTAGGTTGGCAGAAGCTGGGAGAGAGCAACAGGAGCTCACCCCATCGTGCGGATTCGAACTGCCGACCTTCTGATCAGCAAGCCCAAGAGGCTCAGTGGTTTAGACCACAGCGCCACCCACTCCCTACTCAGAAGTAAGTACCCTTTGAACCCAATGGCATTTGAAGTAAGTACCATTGACCTCAGTAAAACTTACTTCTAAACAGACATGTATAGAATTGTGCTGTTTTAACTGTATACGTCATAAAATACTGTAACAAGGTGTTGAAGCACTTTTCTACCTCAATGGAAGTTATAATCTGAATAGCCGGCTTAAAGTTAAAGGCCTGTTGAAAGCATGATTTTCTCAGAGCAATGTGTGTTGTGTGTATATTTGGCATTGTCTCCAGTTAGAAAAAAGGAATGACGGAGAGAAACCAAGGCATGATAACATAAAGAGATGCAATCAGTCCTCTACTTGACGTTGCACTTTAGTTTCCCCATGATGGTAAGTGGAATCTTTGGTTTTGTGTGATTAGCCATGTTGTGAAAGGTTACACATCACCAGCACATTCACTTTTCATAAAAGAGCCGCAGTTAACTCTCAAGGTTCATAACACTTTGTGAGGAACCATATAATGCTGCTGAGATCTGGGCTCTTGGGTTAAAAACGTGGATTCTGAAGTGGTGTTGAAAAATAGGAGAGAATTGTGGGTTAAATATGGGGAGATGTTCATCCACAAATGCCAGCGGGGTTATCAGGACAGTTGCTGTTCAAGGACACAAGTCTCTCTTCACCAGAGATTGTGTGACCAACCAGCATTATCTGTTCTAAGACATTATTTGGGATTGTATCAAAGGAAGTCCACCTCAGAGTAGACCAACTGAAATTAATGGCCCTTAAGTAAGTTGAGTAAGACTAGTATTGGCCACAACCTCTTCTTTAATTTCTTAACCTAGTGTTGCCATTTGCTGGTTGGCTCCTTGCATCTTCTGGGATGTCTCCACCTCTGCATTACATGCTGCAGAATAGTTTTTATCAGGAGAGAGTACACAGTGTAATTAATACCTTCAATCCCACAGAACTGCCCAAAGTAAATTTCATCCAGCCCTGAGCCTCTTGTGCTCCTAATCCTATAAACACTTGTTAACATGGCAGAAAAGGCCATGATATATTGGGTAAGCACTGAGGCCACTTAAATACATCTTCAAAGACTGGGATTGGTGAGAAAACCTAAGAGTTGAAGTATACAACCTTACTCCAAGTTATGTCTCAGTATGCTGGTGTTCTTATTCCAAGCCACATCAAAGAAGACACCATAACGATTGGGAATGTTATTCTGTGGGCACAGAATTTTTTACTCAGTAAAGGGTTTGTTTTATTTTTAAAGCTCTTGAGCTGTTGACTTTTGACTATACTCATTATAGTTTTTGCTTTTGAATTTACTATATTGAAAAATATAAAATCATTTAAAAAAACTCGGGTTCTGTCGATACCATAAATCACTTGGACATATTTGTAGCTATGAAATGGCCCCTAATTTTCGTCTATATACTATATGACCTACCCCCCCCCCAATTGTAAATGCAAAAAAAAAAAAAAAACCTTTCAGACTTTATTACAGCGTTTAAATCACTGCTGAAAGTTTATGAGACAGAACATTTAGCAGTTGTGTAAGAGTGGGCCCAATATCTTCTGTATGGCTAATAAATATGAATTAGGTCTCAAATATGCTATATTGTCCCTGCAGTGCTGAATCATTCTTGACACTGAGCAAAATGATTTTTATTTTTTTTTGCAAAAGAATGAGTCTTGGACTATCTAAAAGAGAATACATTCCTCTTAGATTGTGGATTACAACAGAAATGTCACCGGGAAGATTAGACTAACAATTGGAAATCTTCTCCAAAACTTCAAGAAAATACCAATTTTTTTTGTGTGGGGATGGAGTAGGTGGAATTCCCCTGATGATTTTTTTTTACTCTCCCTTATTTGGGTAATGTCTTTTTCAAACAGACATTTTTTTCCTAAGACATATAAGATCAGGCAGAAAGAAATGTTTGTGTCTACGGGGTAATACTAAAGGGTGATGATAGGGGATCTGGAAAGCCCCTGAGGGCAACAGCAGAATAAAAATGTTCTAATTTCCTGAACATATCAGCCAAGTGTCCTTGAGCACTTTATGGCAAAAAGCAGCTGGAGTTAAGTTCGGGCAGCTCACTTTGAGGAAAGAAAAAGATTTTCTATGTGGGCAAGAGTGCGGAATGGCACAAATGCGGAATTTACTAAATGTGCTTGATCTGTGGCAAGTTTTCAAACAGAGGTTTGCTTTTATAGCATATACTCCGTGTGTCACAAGCTGGCATTTCTTGAAGCTTTTTCTCATCAAGCTTTCGGAAATTCATTTAGATAATAATAATAATCTGCAGTTGTTTCTGCCTGCCTGCCTTCTTTTTTTCCTGCCACAGTTTCTGGAGTCCAGCTTCCTCAGAGAGGGAACTGATAACTCCTGGTGAGGATGCGACCACTAGGCATCTCTGCCATCTTACTGTTATGTGATGCTTGCGGGGAAGAAGAATAGATCCAAGCAGAACACACAGCAAGGTCAGGTCTGCATGGACACATCAGTGGAAACAACCCCTGCCAAAGTATCTGCACAGCCCTGACCGGCTGCCTTCCCCCTTGCCCTGCCACAGAACCATCCAAGTAAGCCAGTAACACCAGTTTCTGGTAACACCAGTTTCTGGAGGTAAGTTTCATTGTTCTACTTTACCACGTCTGTCACTACTGAGCGTCCCCATGAGCAAAACTGAGCAAAACTGAACGATATTCCCCCCCCCCAGTTATTGCCTTAACTGTCGAAGCAGTTGTTTGCGCCATTAAGGGATAATGTCAAGTGAAAAGTCAAGGGTAACAAACTCAACATTAAACGCAGTCAATCTACAGAAAATCTAATGGCTGCGATCTGTGCTATTTTTTCTAGAAAAAGAGGCTCCGGAACTCACCATGAATGCCTCCCTTGTTCTCTTAGTATGGCACCCACCTGAAAGGTGCTGGAACCCACCTGAGAGATGCTGGAACTGCATTCCAGCAAGTTCTGACTGGGGGAAAAATCCTTGGCTGTGATGCCCATAAATAATATTTCTCTCTCTCTCTCTCTCTCTCTCTCTCTCTCTCTCTCTCTCTCTCTCTCTCTCATTACATAAAAAGGAGTTGAATCTGTCATGGAATTCTACTCAATATTGATCCAGAGCAGATTCCAGCGTATAGTTAGCAGAGCAAAAACTGTAACACATTGCAGGATTCCCCCAAAATAGACCAGAGGCAATTGTATTTCATCCAGCAGAGCTTTACAGCTACTGAAGGCAAATGAGCATAATGGTCACAAATCCAATACATTCATAAGAAATCCAATTGCAGCAGACTTAACTTAAACTTACTATAGCTTATAAGAAGTCTAAACCTCAACACTAAGCATACTATGTACAGTGGTACCTTGGGGTACAAACGCTTTGGGTTACAAACGCTTTGGGTTACAAACTCCGCTAACCTGGAAGTAGTACCTTGGGTTAAGAACTTTACTTCAGGATGAGAACGGAAATCATGCAGTGGCTGCTAAAGTGGTACCTCAGGTTAAGAATGGTTTTGGGTTAAGAACGGACCTCTGGAACGAATTAAGTTCATAACCCGATGTACCACTGTACAGAACACCACACCGGAAGGAAAAGAGATAGAAAGAGAAAGTGAAACCCAGGTTCCTTCTTGCCTTACTTTTATAGTCAGCAGGACCTTGACTGAAAGAGATAACAGAACCCGTTTAAGCCAGCTGTACTCAGTTTCTCTGAAAGAATAACCCAAACATCATGAACCTTCTGCTTGCTTCTTTCATACAGAGAAGCTTCCAGAACCCTCTTGAATTACAGTAAGTAGAATAGGAGAGGTCTCTACACATCAGATCAATACTTTCTGCACTAAGAAATGAAAACTGACAGAATCTTATAGTAAAAAAGAGAGGAAAAGACAAGACTACAAAAAAAACCACCAGAAAACTGACTTCCAAATATAAAACATCTATAATACAACAACTGCAATGGATAAATCCATAAACTGAACATATATCAAAATTCTGGATGGAATAAAATTTTGTGCTCTTTCGGTGTTTCCATCTCTGCAAGCACTTCAGCTTTCCAGATGGAATGATTCCCCCTCTTCTGCTCCACATGCTGTTCTGGTGGTTCTCCTGACTCCCCCCAGAACCAAATTAGGGAAGAGGAGGGGGGAGCCCCATTGCACAAGTGGAAACCCTTTTACAGAGCGTCTGTTGATGGGGGTCATTAGGTGACTCTTGCCCAATATATTCACAATGTGTGAAGAAAAACCTGAATAAATAGAAGTCCCCCATCCAATGCATGAGATGTTCTTAAAGCTCTTAAATTATATTCCTTAGATATCTGAAATGCCAGCATGAGATGCTCTTAATGTTCTTCAGTCAGATTCCTCCTGACCTCGGCTTTGTGACTTTGGCTTCTGACTCCTGGCTTAATCCTGACCTCAGCTTCCTGACTTCTGGCTTGAACTGACTTTGGCTAGCTTCTGACCCGGAGTGTTTAACCTCGGCTTTATCAGACTGCTGCTCTTCAGCGCGCCAACTTGTTGGCATCCTAACAGGCATCCTTTAAGCAAGAGGAATATTCCAAGACACTTGCTTTTTTCTGTGGAAGGTTTCCTTTCTGAGTTGAGATGCTCTGAAATGTGGCCTAAGCATGACCTGTTGTGGAAATGTGATATATGATAAAGGATATTGTGGAAATGTGATATATGATAAAGGAATTAAAGGTGCATTAAAACAAGCAATGCACTTGCAGATTGGAGATATTGTAAGTAAACCATAGAGGTGAACAAAATGAAAAACTAAAAAATTAATCCCTTTCTCTAAGAAGGAGGGAAAAACCCCACAATGCTTTGCTTTCATCACCAGCATTGTGGAGTTTGGCCGTAGTCGAGCTGTCAAGAAAAATAAAATTCTGACTATGAGGCAGAAGAGTAGCAAACTGTGGAATTGATACAAAATAACCTTAGCCTCTTTAACAAGACTTCATTGATAAAGCTGAGAGTAGAGTTTGGCCAGTCAGGTATATTCTGAGGCAATGCCAATTTTTGCTCATTTGTGTTTCATGGTCAGGTTCTTTAGTCATTAGCCTTGCCAAGAATGATTGATTCCAAGCTGCCTTTAACAGCATGGTCTATTTTACAAAAATATAAAATTAGGATCTAGTCTCACTTGAAAATAACCATACATAGGGATTTAAAGAAAATCCATGTCGACGTGCCATTTGCAAGATGTAGCAGGCATTTTAAGGTAGGTAGATCATGACAAGTTGTCAAATTCAGTTCTCCAGATGCTCATTCATGCAGCTTTTACAGCATATTGTGAAATCATCTACGTTACTCCCCTGCTATGTTACTAGTCTATCAGGGTCTATAATATTGGCATGGCAATAGATATTCCGTTCATATAAATCTGCTTGCCACATAAATCAACTTGTCATCTTCTTGGTGTGCCTGCAGCTGGGGCAGCCAAGAAACAAATCCCACACATTATTATCAAACGAATAAGATCTGCAATGTGTACAGAATGCTTGGCAACCCTCCACTGGGAATACTTTAAAGCAGCGGCAGGGATGTTACTGGTATCCAGTTCCCATTAGCCCCAGTCAGCATAGAACATGGTCAGGGATTATGGGAGTTGGAGTCCATTTGGAGGGCCACAGGCTCCCTAGATGTGCTTTAAAGTCCCGGTCTTTGACAGGAACCCCAACATTCTTTTTTCCAGATGGGGACTGATGCTGAGCTTCACAGATGCACGGGCATCACTGCAACATCAGGTGGCGGCTTGCATGTATCAATAGACCACCCACAGATCTAATACTACAGAGAGTGTTTTGATATAACCTCAAGTTGCTTCAAATAATGTTTTTCAGTGGGCTTCATACATACCAGATTTGCGTACCCTGGATGACTATCACTGAATCTGAACGGACCTCACCTGTCAGGGACCGTGCTGAGGAGGGCTGCACTGAAGAAGAATGGTGGGAGCCACCCCCTTCCCCTGATCCTGAATCTTCCCAGGAGCAGGAGGACAGTATAGATTTGGAACAGTGGTTTGCAGAGGGGCATAGTTCAGAAGGGAAAAGCTGGGAAATACTGGATGGGGAAAAGCTAGGAGAAGAAACACTGGAAGAGAGTTAACAGATTCATAGTCTCTGGACAGCATTCACCCCGCTTCCCCAAAGACACAGAGAGGTCAGAAAGTGTTAGAACAGAAAGCACAGGTGGTACAAGCTCAGATTACAAGAGGTAGGAGTGACGTAGATTAATAGGGACGGAGGAGGGTGAGCCTTAATTGGGAGCACCGCCATTTCTAGGGAGACGTGTGTTTTATCTCTCACACTGTGATTATTAAATAATCTAACTGGTTCTTATTCACTTATTATTTACCTCTTCTGCCACAGGGGAGGAAGCCTATTCCCCCGAAGCCTAACTTCATCTGAGCAATCACCACCACCACCTATTATTTATTTAGTACTTAAGCACATATTCATTTACACGTGACTGCCTACTACTATCGGTGAGAGTAGTACAAACTGCTTAAGACCTGTCTTGGATTAGAAGTGCTTCATTAAGAAAAATGATGGTGACTGGCAGGGCTTTTTTTCAGCTGGGACAACCTAGAACTGGTGGTCCAGCATCTTTCAGGTGACCCCTGGAAGTGGGGGGAGAGAAGAGCCTCAGCAATGCCTCACTTGACAAGCAGACCCTCCCTGGAACCTGAAGGAGACATCCTCTAGGGGCTTCAGAGAGGGTCTCCTCATGAGCCGGAGGTGCAGGGGGGCTTTGCTGAGACTCTTCACCCTCCCAGCTAACAGCTGACATGTGGGGAAACCATGCCTCAGCTGTGCCCATGGTGCTCAGGCTCACACGAACTGGAGAGATGCAGGAGGGCACTCACTAAACTGCTTAGCTGAGGCAAGGAAGGCTCCCCTCGCCTCAGCTGGGCAGCCTCAACAAGCCTCAGGAGATTCTCTTTGAGCTCTGGGATGGGTCTTCTGCAGGAAGTGTGTTCTGGCACCTTTTTGCCTAGGAAAAAAGCACTGGTGACTGGAAATGCTTCTTTCTTTTCTTTTTTTATATAAAGACATGTATTATAGGGTATTTGATGTTTTTTAATTGAAACGCTGTTCCATTTAAACTAGACACTAATTTTTTTTTTAAAAAAGCATAAGAGTATTTCAGATATAATGAAAAGAGCCATTAAAATAAGACGAATTAAATTTGAAAGGTTTCATGTCATAACTCACACCTCTTAAAAAGAGTGATATACCTGTGGAGACAGCACTATTCTTCCTTATATATATATAAAATGTCAGACCTTCTGTAGTAAGAAAAAAGATGGAAGAAGTACTAGGAAAACATGGAAGGATTACAAAACAATTGGCAATGTTGTAATAATAATAATAATAATAATAATAATAATAATAATAATAATAATAATTTATTATTTGTACCCCGCCCATCTGGCCGGGTCTCCCCAGCCACCCTGGGCGGTTGTACCCACCCCCATAAAATATGAGCAATTCTTCTAGATTAAACATCTACTGGTAGTTTGGAAGCAGCATTGGGGGTTGTGATGGAACAGTTTTAAAATAAATCCTCATAGCTGAAGTAGCTCTGGAAATAAATAAAGTGAATATTTAGTCACCAATTTGTTTATATAACTAGCATCATTGTACTAATGGAAGGGGTACTTAAAGCATCAGGTTCTACATTAGAGATCCTGAAATCTGTCCTTATTTGAGTGTGGTTTTCTTCTCTGCCAGAATATTATGTTTAAGTGCAGTAGCTCTAAAAGAGCCTGAATGTTTAAAATTAGAGAGCACGGAGAAAATATATCAGTTGTGGAAACTCAGAATGCTTTGGTTGGCTGGCCAATCTCCCGGGAGTTTGTTTAGAACCATTTTTTTTGTTTAGAGATGACTCTTGGATGCTTGGGCAACTGAAGTAAACAGATGAAAAATTGGATCTATATTCTTAGCCAGGCCCAAAGCCATCCAGAAATAACTCTGTGATGTCTCTAAAAAGGAACCAAGTGCATTGGGCAACTTATAGGGTTCCTCCTCACCCCAGTCCTAAGGAAGGAGCAATGGAAGAGTATGAAGGAATTGTGCGATCTCACTAGCCTTCCGGGCTCCTCTTTTCAAAGTAACAGGAGCAGTACAGGACTGAATCACAAAGAAGTAACTCCCATGTTGCTCTGATATGCAGATACTCCTGAGGCATGGGTGGAAACGCAGAACGTGTTAGCTTTCAATAGCACCTCTGGTTCTAAGAGCCTGGTTATCTAAGGGCCAATTGGAAAGATAAAAAATATAACACATCACCCCGAAACTTTATAGAAATAGCTTTCTGCACACAGTGTGCTCCAGAGGTGCTTTTGGTCTTGGAGATCCCAGTGGCATGCAAGAGGAGGCAGCATCTTAGGGTAGGTGGAACATACCAGTTCTAATGAATGTAATGATTCTAACGAAAGGTCTATTGATTCGGCTGAAACAGGGAGCAATACTAGGTGCAGGTGCTCCCAGGTCTGTTGGCCTCATACAAATCATACCTTGTACTTTCATTTATTTGGCAAATGCAAGAGCCTATTACTATATTTCTGTTACTGGAAAATAATTAGCAAGAGGTAGGAAGGAAAATAATATTTTACTGCTTTCAACATGATGCAGGGGTACCTCTCTGGCTTCATCATACATTAATTTCTAAAAATGGGAACAGGGCTGAGTTTTATATTAAATTGTTTTATAGCATAATGCGACCTTATTATAAGAACCAAATTGTACATTTATGTTTATATGTGCACATATATTTTTTAATTTCTACTTTCAGAGCCTGAACAAAGAGTCGTTATTTTGTAATATAATAAGAACTATTTACTGGTATAAAAACCACAGATTTAATGGATGTTTTACAGCATTCAGAATGCAATGTGAGTTTTTAACTCATAATAATTTATTGCAGTAATCCCAACCACCACCATCTCACTTCATACTTAAAAAAATGGCAGGGAAGTTTGCTGAGAAGTGGATTGTGAAGTAAATGTATATGGCTGTTTAATTTGGAGTTTAATACGCGCATGCAGCCTGATCCACAAGCATGAATTTGAGTCAGTTTAGACCCAATCATTTAAAATCTTGCTTAGCCTTTGAAACATGTGGACAGGGTTACTTATGGCTTGGGATGCAACGGGAGATTTGCCATCCATTTATGACTGAAGTGCGTTCACAAAACATTACATTTTAAGGACTTTTCCTACCCTCTCTCTGTCATGGACTGGTTGGACGCGGAGGAAGCAGCTGGCGAACCAGCAAGAGAAGAAGGCTCAGTGCCCAGGGAGTGGCGATGGAATGACGAAGAGTGGTCAGAGGGAGAAGACTGGGAAGAGGAGGCGTCAGAAGCTGGATGGGTAACAGGGCTTAGTGAGCTGGTAGAGTCTGTGGCAGAGAGAAGTCAAGAAGCAGAGGTAGAAGCTGGCAAATGGGAGGAAGGAGGCCAAGAGGCAGATAGTCAGGCTGGCAAAGAATCATGGGGGTGTCCCCCTCCTGCTCCCCTCCCCGCTTTCTCCCAGAACCAGGAGGTGCATGAAAAGGACGCAGGAGGCATGCAGGCACAGTCTTCAATTGCTTGGGAAAAGCCCTGGAGAGGAGGAGACAATAATGGGGAAATCAGTCTTGGCAATTGAATTCATGGAGAAAACCCACTGGGAATGAGCTGCTGTGCTCATTAGGCCTAAGTCTGTGGAGATTGCGTTTTTGCTAATAAAGAGTCAACTCCAACTTTGGACGGTGTGGTTAACTGACCGACATGCTCCGCGACACCCTCTGTATTCATATAACATCCAATGTTTCAGCTTTACAAACCATACTCGATGTGTGGCACAGATTGTGCATCATCATGTCGTAGGGGCAGGCGGCTAGTGATGGCCTGTCACTGCCTCCTTGCTGTTATGCAGGGCCTGACCAAGACATTTTGGCCCCTGAGGTGAACCACAAAGAGGTGCCCCACTCCATGCCAGGGAAGAAAGGTGGGGAGTGAACAGAAGGGGGGGTGGAAATAAAGATTGACATTGGGATCCACTGCCCCTGTGGATCCTGCCACCTGAGGCGGTTGCCTCACTGTGCCTCATGGGTGGGCCAGCTTTGCTGTTACCCCACCTCTTCCCAAGCTGCTATACTAACCCCAGTTTCTCTGGAAGTGCTGCCTGCTATTTTGGTTCACATTTAATGTGAGCCCAGCTAATGTTGGACATTCATTCCCCGTGTCTGCAGTCATGGGATTGTTATCTATCACATGACGGTGTATGTTTTCATTCCACAGAGTGGGAAGTGATGGAGACAGGATGTTTGTGTTACTGTGTTCCGTGAAGTGGGACTATTGTCCTTTGTTCTTTCTCTTTGCTGTCTGATGCTAGAGAGAGAGGGAGCCATGTTGCAGTGCTCCGTGTGTGTTTATATGTAAATAAAGTAGATTAGCCACAATGCTGAGTTGCTGAGGTCTGTTTACGCATGCTGCGAAGACTCTGCGGATCCCTAAGTGTGCTGATGCTTCTTGGTATCAGTCACTGTGATGTTCGGGCAGAAGAAAGCTTTTGAAGCGACCGACCGACCAGGGAGAGAACATGCCAGTTGGGCATGTGTCTCTGCCAGGGTCCTACACAAGAGTAGGATGCTCCTGATAACAGCTAATGCACACTTCCCATTTTCAATGAGTATATGAACCCAAAGGCGGCTATCCTCCCAAATTCACATTCACCCTAATTTTGCGATCCAGCTCTCTCTCTCTCTCTCTCTCTCTCTCTCTCTCTCTCTCTCTCTCAAAAAAAAAAAAAAGACTGTACAAAATATTAGACAAATGGGCGCATAAGAAGGCACACAATCCACTTAAGTAACTTGCCTGACTATATGTGGGACTATTCAAGTGTGATGGGTTAACAGTCTTTTCAAAGTCCCTATGAATTTGTATCAGATTTCCTTAATTTTTTATCGCTAGCTCTGTTGTAAAACTCAGAAAGCTATTCAGACACCCTGCTCTTATTCAATAAAGCAGCTACCATATTTTTCTGTGTATAAGATGCCCACATGTATAAGATGCCCCCTATTTTGGGGGACTCCAAATTAAGATAACACCCCCTCAGCACTACCCATGTATAAGACGAGCCCCAATTTTAAACCTAATTTTTTTTGTTAAAAAAACCTAGTCTTATACATGGAAAAATACAGTATGTCTATTCAGAACAATTGTTTTTCTTTCTCATCACCCTGCATGTTGGCCAACTGTCCACATTATTTTTTGTGAAAGCTATTTCCACAGCCAGCCATTCTAAATCTATTTTTAGAGCAAAAATAAAATAAAAAAATAAAGCCAGGATACTGATGATCTGTCCCCTCCTATTCCTTCACATTTTGGTAATTCCACAATCTGTCTTTCAGCACATTATTTATACGTGTGTCACTATATTAGACACGCAAAATGGGCTGTTATTTCTTTAGCTGGCCTGTGCTGGATGGAAGAGGCTGCTCATCAAATAGTCTCCTTGCCAATGTTATTAAGCTCCAAGTCAGATATGTTGGCTGTGAAAAGAAAGAAAGAAAGAAGACCAGGAAATACAATCACATGTATTTGACTTTCCCACTTAAACAACGGGCAACGAAATACATTTAGCATCAGCTGGATCGTGTCCAGATTTCTCTCTCTCTCTCCATAATTCTCCCTTTAGCTCATTGTGGCTAAGACAATGAAAAGAAACACACTGGTTCAGGACAAGAAAGTTGTGGGTTCATTGGAACATAATGGAAATAACTGCTTTATTGGGCATAGCGGGTTCTCCAATCATGGAGAGCACGGGTTGCGGAAGGGTTAACGGGACAACTCCCTTGTTGCTGGGCGGGTTAGTTTGGATGGCCACAATTGGGATTGGGCTCACCATGTTGCTGGGGAGATGAGCTTGTTGCAAGTTAATGATTGACAGACATAGCTGTTTAAATTCCTGCACGCAGCTTTTAGGTTTCACTTTTGCCACGTGCAACGGATCTCTCACCCACCCTCCCTGTTTTCAGGGCCTTTTCTCTTTTGCGATTGACATTGCTATGCCTGTCATGGGGTTGCCTGCTTTGGAGCAGGGGCCTGGTAGGAATTTTGTCCATTTGGCTGATTGGCTGGTGCCATTTGGGTTTTGCCTACTGCATAGCAAATCGTCACAACTTGTAAGGTTGCGGTTAGGCATTGGTTAAAATTGGTTGGTCTAGGGGTAAGGAATTGGCTGGGCCTGCCCCTGCAAAATGCTCCTAGGGTATTCCATTAAAGGAATCCAGGGGCTCATCATGCTTTTGTCCGTACCCCCCGACAAGGGGCTAGGGCCGTGCAAGAGCCCCTGGGAGCATTTGGGGGAGAGCTGAGGGCCTGACACTCAGCTCCTGATCTCTCCCCTATAGGTGTTTACCCTTACTGACTTTGCTGGCTAGCGGATGTCAGTTCTGTCCCAGGGCGGGGGACAGATAGTCGGAACCAATGCCTAAGCAACCACTCACAATGGTTGTAAAGTTGTGGCCAAATTAATGCCAAAAACCTTAAACTTAAATGACTGTGTGAAGTGTGAATTATTAGGGGGGAGCTGTCTGGGAACCTCGACACGCAAACGCTTTTTAGGAAGCCATGATTTGTAGGTGGGGTAAACAGGATGTATTCACATTGCTTCCTTAGAGCACAGTGAAGTTGTGTATTTTCTGGCGCCCCACACCTAAACGGTTCACACCAGCGTGAAGCTAAAATGGGCAGGGCAAGCCATGTGTGCCCCCTAGAGCCCCTTAGAGGAAGGGAGGGATAAAACAGAACAATTGATTCCATATGTATTTCATATACTTCCCAAAATTGAGTTCTTAACATCTCCCACACACAATTTCTATAGATATAACCCTACGTATACAGTGCCTCTTTCTTTCTTTTTTTAATATAACAGTTGGGGAATATGAGCTGATTACTCATTCCTATCTTCCCACAAATTAGGTAAGTGTGACTGTAGTCTCCTTAATCCCACTTGCTACTATATCTTGGCATTATGGGAAAACATTTCCTGAGAAAGAAATCATCCTCGTATTTTTCCCTCACAGTCTAGCCAGTCATTTCCCCACTGAGTCATAGCAGAACCATCACCAAGGAGCTGTTGGAGACTTGGACCTTATCAAGGGGAGGAGAGCTGGGAGTCATAAAAGATCGGCGGCAGCTTCTTCTGTCACCTGTGGGGGGGGGGCAGGCACAGATTGGGCATGAGGTCAGTGTGAGACTTCGATTTTTAAAATATGAGGGTGATGGGAGGAAAAGGGAGGACAGGGGAGAAGGAACCCAACGGGGCAGGAGAAACCATTTCCTGGACCCAATGCAGAGATAATTTGTAACTAGACTGGCCAGTTTTAAGTTATTATTTGTTTTTGTTACAGAATCTCTGGTCACTAAGGGAGAGATGGGGAGGGAGAGGGAGGGAGAATAATGTGTGTATGCGCACGCATGATGCTCCACTGAGTACAAGAGGATAGGTCCATGCCAAAATCAGCTTACCATCTAAAATTCAGCAAAGGGGGAAAGAACAGGAAACTAAAGGATTCGAACAGGGAAATAATATTATTCTCAGGCTGCACACAGGCCACACTTTCAAAGCAAATGGCTCCCCCCACCACCGAAAAAAAGAATCATAGGAAGTTTACCCCTCACAGAGCTACAGTTCCCTTAAAAGCTACAGTTTGCAGGATTCTCTGAGGGAAGTCATGTGCTTAAAATGCGTAGTTTGTTTGGATTTGGATTTGATTTCCCGCTTTATCACTACCCGAAGGAGTCTCCAAGCGGCTCACATTCTCCTTTCCCTTCCTCCCCCACAACAAACACTCTGTGAGGTGAGTGGGGCTGAGAGACTTCAAAGAAGTGTGACTAGCCCAAGGTCACCCAGCAGCTGCATACGGAGGAGCAGAGACGCGAACCCGGTTCACCAGATTACGAGTCTACCGCTCTTAACCACTACACCACACTGGCTCACTGGTTTGTATGCAGCCCTGGTGCAGCGATAGCCTACGGAAGTTTTTTGAGCTCTGGAGTTCAGAATAATGTTGACACCCTCGGAGTTTAGGAAAGGTTCTTGAGCTTAAAGGTTTGCCGTTATGACAAAAAACCAAACCCCAAACCCAGCAACCTACAACTCCTCACTGCAAACTTTGGATTTGGAATCGAAATACGCTTGAGCCCTCTGCAGGAGTTCCCTGCAGTTGTAGGATAAACACAGAGGTTGCGCATGTCAATGGAACGCTAGCTCCACCTTATCAGTCATCATTCTGCGCCTGCCACCCTCCACAAGTTGGAGAATTATCTTCTGAAGCAGGAAGCCCCTAGTATCATCGGAGGCTCCCTACACACCCCAGAAGGGATGTGTGGTCTAAACCACTGAGCCTCTTGGGCTTGCCAATCAGAAGGTCGGCGGTTCGAATCCCCGCGATGGGGTGAGCTTCTGTTGTTCTGTCCCAGCTCCTGACAACCCAACAGTTCAAAGTATGCCAGTGCAAGTAGATAAATACCCTGTTTCCCCCTTTTTAATACGTAGTCATAAAGTAAGCCATGGCAGGTTTTTTTGACCTTTGTGAGAAGTAAGACGTACCCCAAAAGTAAGCCGTGGTGCCGCCATTGTTCCCGTTGCCTCCTCAGCCCCTCCTGCTTAGCGTGCAGGGAGGGGGGGGAAGACGCCTCTTCCTGCCCTGTTTGTTCCCCGTGCGCATGGAGCCAGCGAACCAGCGAGAGGCGCGGGGGGAAAACGCGCCTCTTGCGGAGTTCTGCCCCGCCTGCTCAGCGCGCAGGGGGAAGCTGTACCGTACCATACTGACGTAATAAAAATAAGACATCCCCCTGAAAATAAGCCCCCCTGTGTTTTTTTGAGGAAAAAAAATTATAAGACGGTGTCTTAAAAAGGGGGAAAGACGGTAGGTGGCAGGAAGGTAAACGGCGTTTCCATGCACTCTGGTTTCCGTCACTGTGTTCTGTTGCACCAGAAACGGTTTAGTCCTGCTGGCCACGTGACCTGGAAAACTGTCTATGGACAAACGCCAGCTGAAAGCGAGATGAGTGCCACAACCCCATAGTCACCTTTGACTGGACTTAACCGTCCAGGGCTCCTTTACCTTTTTACCTACACACTCCAGAGTAGAATAGAGGAGGCTGACAACTAGGATGGAGTTAGCATGTTCATTCCTGCTGAACACACCCCTCCCCTTCCATTTACTCAACACATTTAAAGAACAACTGAAGAGGGCTTTGGAACACGCAGCATCATGGCACATATCTGGGGTTTCTTTTTGATGCCCAGTACAAATGTAAGCTGTAGCCAGAAGAAATACTTGCACATATAGAAAGGGAAATTGAACACCTCAGTTTAAAGAGGATTAAAAAAAAACACTCCTAATCGGCAAGTATCATAAGGATTGGTTGCATTTCCTATTCTACATAGCCCTTTGCAGCTGATTAGGAAAAAATAGCTTAGGACTTCACATCAGAAATGGTTTCTATTTCCTGCCATTACTGAACACTGGAGAGCAAGTGAGGAGATGCCTTTTTTTTATTATTCCGTAACCATAGCCATTAAGGGACCCAGGTGGCGCTGTGGGTTAAACCACAGATCCTAGGGCTTGCTGATCAGAAGGTCGGTGGTTCAAATCCCTGCGATGGGGTGAGCTCCTGTTGCTCGGTCCCAGCTCCTGCCCACCTAGCAGTTCAAAAGCACATCAAAGTGCAAGTAGATAAATAGGTACCGCTCCGGTGAGAAGGTAAACGGCGTTTCCATGCGCTGCTCTGGTACGCCAGAAGCGGCTTAGTCATGCTGGCCACATGACCCGGAAGCTGTACGCCGGCTCCCTCGGCCAATAAAGCGAGATGAGCACCGCAAACCCAGAGTCGTCCGCAACTGGACCTAATGGTCTGGGTTCCCTTTACCTTTACCTTTAACCATAGCCATTGTATCAAGCAGGGGGGCAAGCATATTGCGATAGAATTTACTGGTTCCATTTAGTCCTAATCTCCCTGTTTACTTGGCATAACTTTTGTTTTTACCTCACACAAGTCTGCCTTCAGCATCTGCTCTCATGGACTTCCCTCATGTTTGGTTGCCTGACAAGGACCCAGCTAAATGTTAGGCCAGAAATTTGGCTCGCTCTGTCCAAAGGTTGTTTGAGGCTATCATTAGTGGCAACGCATGAGGAGCATGAGTATAATTTTCTTAGGATTTTATGAGAGGATTTTTTTGGTGTGTCAATTAAAAAAGAAAACCTGAGGAAATAGGTTTGCAACTCCACAAATGTTATTTCCTCTTTCCCAGCATACTTGACGTCGGTTGCCACGCTCCATTTATCATTAGAGTGCATTTTATATTTCATTTGCAATTACTGTTTTTTTCCGCCCAAATGTTGGAAAAACTGTATTTTATGTTAAATTAGTCTTGCCAAAACTTGATCTTAAAGGGCGTTTCTGTGCCTTTAATAGCTGCATGTCAAAGAGAGGTTTGGCAGGCATATATTCTCGCTAGAGCATAATACTGTAATGGAAGAAGCTGCACCTGCAATGCAATTAAAGGCAAGTCCGTTTTCTTTCTGTCAGGAACCGGTGACTGTAGGCCAGGGGTAGGCAACTGGATTGGGCCAGTGTGTCCCCTCCCCCCACTCTCCACGGGCCACTTTGATGGAGGGGCAGGGCTGTCCACCTGTCAATCACCTGATGTCATATAGCTTCGCAAAGGAAGAGGTGGGAACACATTCTAAGGAGGCTGCTTATTTTTCCTTTCTTCCTTCACAGCTGCAACTTAAATTCAAGCCTTTGCGGCTGCTGCTAATAAACAACTAACAGGGCAATTCTTCCTTTCCAGCTGCAGTTCAACATTTATTTATTATTATTTTTTGAAAAAGAATTAACACCTTTTTCTGTCACCGATAGGTATCAAATTCAAAAAGTGCCAAATTCTATTGGTGCCTAGAAAGGAAGAACCGGGAGCAGACTTAGAGTGCACTTTTGATTTTTCCTTTTCAAGTTGACCCTATGGGTTTACCAGTCCAATGCTTGACATCATTTGATGTCAGTTGGCTGTGCTTTCAGCTAATCTGTGAGGCCAAATTAGGTCTGGTGGTTATCCATTTCCGTTCCAGGCTCTGGTTCAGACAATCGTTTTGCTTGCATAGGAACAGGCACATGTACCCCCTACTCTCTGAAGACAGACTTATGTGAGGTAAAAACAACCACCAGAGAAAGTAGGCAGTTTGCCTAAGATCATGCAAGCCTTGCTTCTGATTCATGTCTGTTTTCTAGATCAGATACCAGTTTTTGTATTCCACTTGTTTTTTTACTTGTCTTGGACTTTCTGCCTTGTTGGTTTGAGATTGCACCCGATGGTATAGCTGGGCTAGGGTTAGTTGTACAGCAAGTTTTGGATGAGGTTATGCGCTCCCTGAGGAATCAGGTTTTGTGCTGTCTTGGGGAAGGCAGAAGCTGCAGTCAGCAATCTGGGACGGCTGATGAAATCCCAAACCAACAAGGCACGTAGTGTATCCTTCCCTCTACATCCTGTATCTGAGCAACCAGAACAACTGGAGGAATCTGACAGATTGCTCATTTTATCACTAGCATATTGTTGGCACTGCATCCCAGGTCTCTGGACAACCCCTCTCAACAGTTTCATATAGTTGTTAAATAGCATGGGAGATGGATCCCTACAGAACTCTACTGGTGAAAGACCATGTGATCAAACAACAATCTCCTTCTTGTTCTTTCTGATGCTACTTTCCTGAATATTCAGGAACATTGCAAAACAGTGCTTCTTAGTTCCATCTTGTGGCTATGTAGCTCTGAAGTAGACCGTAATTAATATTCCACTGAGAGGTCCAGGAGGACTAACATGGGCACATTATATTTGTTCACTTTCTGTATATTATCACCCAGGCCAAGCAAAACAATCTCTGTTCCAAATCTAGGTCAAAAAGCAGATCATAGGGATGCAGGAGAAATTTGGTTTGCTTCAAATTTTAAAGAGAACCTACCAGACTCGCAGTTTCCAAAACAATGTGCAAACCAAAACATGAAAATTAACACTTCACAAAATTTTACGATCACCCAGTTCTCCAACCAAATAATGTGTGGGAAAAAGGGGCATATTAGGGGAATGTGTGTGTGGGGGGGGGGAAATCATATCTATATTAGTGAAAGCAACTTAAGATTCTACTAGGGGAGTTTCTTGTAAAAATGTGTATGATTGGGAGAAATTTGCACTCAAATGCTGATCATTTTTCATAAGGGCTTAAAAAGAATCACAAACTCATACAGAAATGCAGAGAACTAAAATGAAAACCTAAGACTGCAAAAATAGAAAACCAAAATTGATAGATTTCCCCATCCCTACCAAGTCGAAAGGAATATGTGTACTCAAGAAATTGTACCTGTATATTAGTCAGTAGATGCTTAGGATTTCAGCAGTCTTAGGCTGTAATGCGAAGGATATTTATTTGGAAGAAAGAGTCCATACCCTCCAACATTTCTCCGATGAAAATACAAACATCTCATTCCATAATGATAATTCTACTATTTATACCCAACACATATTACTGGGTTGCCCCAGGCACTCTGGGCAGTTTCCATTTAAATAAAAAACTGAATAAAACATTAAACATTGAAAAAACTTGAACATTGTTTCAAACATTGAAAAACTTTCCTATACAGGGCTGCCTTCAGATGGCTGGTGGGGTGGGATAACTCCACACCCTCCAACATTTCTCCAATGGAAATAGGGACATTATAAGGAAAAGTGGGAAATTCCGGGATCAAATCAGAAACTGGGACAGCTTCTCTAAATCAGGGACATCCCTGAAAAACAGGGACACTTGGAGGGTCAGAGGGTCATCACACTGAGCCCAGTAGGCCTCACGTCTGAGTAAACATGTTTAGGACCAACATGTGAAACTGGCAAATTTTAAAATAGTCAATCTCAATATGGCAAAGAAGCTCCAAGTCTCACTGAAAACTGACCCAGTCATGGTACACTACCACTAAAAATGACAATGGCGAAAAGGTAACTAGATAATGGATCGCTATAGTGTTGAAATGCACACCATCTGCTTGGGATCACCAAACAAAATTTGCTTGAGAAAATATCCAGTTAATCCCTCTCAACCTTCTCTTGGGCCAAGGGCACAGAAGAGAATTCTAGGGACTGAGGCATCAATTGTTTACATGACCGTATTTTAATAATCTTCACAAAGCTAATGTTACACAGCCCGATCTTTCAAATGTTCCCCCAGTCTTGCTGTTTATAAGAAGCCAAAGCCGGAAATTCTTAATGTGCCCAGGCTGTTCCGAAGGGATTGGAGGAATGGGTTGGCAAGGGCAGTTGAGGGAGGAGTAAAAGGTCAGATCCCTTTGAAAGTTTCTGAACTTGCAGGAATCTTTCAGTGCGTGGGTGGTAGGTGTATCAGCTGACACAGGGGGAAATGTAAGCGTGAAGTCGGCCACCCAAGACCTCAGGTCACTGCTGACACTCCAGATCTCAGAGCTCAAGAAGGCACCTGCTCCCCTTGCCAAAACAAGCCATCCCCTGCTACAGGCAGGCTGGAAAAGACCAGTCTTTGTCAGCTCAGGGGTAAAAAGGAATGGGGGACTTAGAGGGCAACGGAGCCTTTGGTTTTTACTTAAACAGTCTCAAATGACCAGTTTATAATGCAGGAATGTTTTGCAGAATTGACACACACACACAAAATTAGAGGAGACCTGGCTTGAGTTCTGCTGAGCATTAATATGCATCGGACTAGAATTTCACGCGTCGAGTGAGTTTTGTAACCCGTGCTCTGGTGGTCTGCCGTCAACAGGATCTCAAGCTGCAATTTGTTATCTTTAGGCCTGATAAGTACATCTGGTTTTGATTCAGGTGGCCGTGAGCTTGCCTCAAGAGTTGGGGAGGAGGGGAAGGGTGCTCCTCCAAATTGAATTTTCTCACAAATTTCAAACTGGGATGAGAACCAGGAGAAGCTGGGGCCGTGTCACACATGGACAAAAAGATCTTGGTCCTTGGGCTCATTAAAAAAACCTGGCACAAATCAGTTTCACCTGTTTGGCTAAGTGAGTACATGTTAAAAGTAATAAAAGCTATTAGTGCAATCAGATATTTCTCTCTCTCTCTCTCTCTCTCTCTCTCTCTCTCTCTGTGTGTGTGTGTGTGTGTAAAATGACCTCTTTATAACCCTTGCTGTCACATATCTTCCTCTGTCCCTATAAATTAGTTGCAGAGGGGCAGCTGCTTCTCCAGCTCAATGAAATAAGGGAATTGGTGGACTCAAAAGCTCTCTCCTGGTATCAGAATCCATCATACATCCTAAAGACAGTGATGCTCAAAGGGTGTGGCATGCCACGTTGGTGTGGCATGAGAGGATAGCAAGTGTGGCAGGAAGATTCAAGGACAATCAAAGAAACAGTTAAACATTTCTGTATAGTATAGTAAGGTAAAGGGCCCCTGGACGGTTAAGTCCAGTCAAAGGAGACTATAGGGAGCGGCGCTCATCTCGCTTTCAGGCCGAGGGAGCTGCCGTTTGTCCACAGACAGCTTTCCGGGTCATGTGGCCAGCAGGACTAAACCGCTTCTGGCACAACAGAACACCGTGACAGAAACCAGAGCGCATGGAAACATCGTTTACCTTCCTGCCACAGCAGTACCTATATATCTACTTGCACTGGCTTGCTTTCCAAACTGCTAGGTTGGCAGGAGCTGGGACAGAGCAACGGGCGCTCACTCCGTTGTGGGGATTCGAACCACCGATCTTCCAATCGGCAAGCCAGAGGCTCAGTGGTTTAGACCACAGCGCCATAGTATAGTATCTATCTAATTTGCAGAATATGGATAGATATCTTTTCAAAACAAGAGCAAGAGCATCAAGTGGCACTGAGGACAATCCTAGTTGTGCTCTCTTTGTTTCCCAATGTACTTCTTATCAGTTAGAAAATTAGGTGTGGTGCGAGCAAATTTTTATTATAAAAGTGTGGCCCACAGAAAAAGGTTTGAGAACCACTGGCCTAAGAGAAGGCAAGAGAACAGTATAGAGAACTGTACTATTTCTGATGTTCAGTTGTAAGTGCTGATGCTTCTGTGTCTAAAACTGCACCTCACCAACAAAGTATGAACAGGCTCCATGGAGCACTGAGATTTGCAGAACTACATTTAAAAAGAAAAGGGAAAGGGGGGGGGAATAGCTACCGTAGGTGGTAGAACCCCCCCCCAAAAAACCTTTACTGAGATTAAAGCTCATTTTTAAGTGACCCACCGAGATGGATATTGGAGTTGTTGTTGTTTTCTTAAATAGAGCCCCATGTGACATCAGCTGCCCAAATGTCTGCTTCATGTTGCTCCACAATAAGGCTGCCTTATGGGAAGAGGCTGTGGATATGGCTAGACCACAGATTTAGACTAATTTAAGACTATAATTTTCTCTCAGGGGACCCCGGTGAATGAAGTTCTTGGAATGCAACTGAGGTTCACGCACAAGTCTCTGTTCAGTCACCAAATGACAATTCCCAGTAATTTGGGGGTTTTTTTGGGGGGGGAGTAGAGAGACCCATAGTGTTCATAGGGATACAAAATTGATCTGTATAGACATGTCTTTGAAACATTCTGTACTCGGGATTATTACCTGTGATTTCTTTGTGGCAAGAAATGTGATACCATACTCATACAAACATGCTTTGGCGACTCGTGAGTTTAAAACATGCACATTTTCTTGGTCTGGTGTGTCTGGCATACTTCTGAGGAATGTTTTTCCAGTCTCCAGCTTCATAAAAATTACAACCCCTATCGTATGTGCCACCTTTACAGATATGCGGGTTCAAATAATTACGTAGCACCTCCATTGCCTGCCACACCTTCTCAAGGTGACCAGGTAGAAGCTGTTGCCACATGGCAAGGATGGATAACCTTTTGGAGTGGAGGGCAGTGGGTCCCCCCCCCCGATTTCTCTTCCCCTTCATTCATTCTCCTCTGTTCATTCTTGCTCTCTTCATGGGCTTGGGGAGGGGGTCACCTGAAGATGGTGGAGGACAGGGGTGGTCACAGTTTACCCACCTGTGTCATACATGAACTGGCCCATCATCACTTCTGCAGCATCACTATTTAGAGGTGTTTAGCTTGCCAATCCCAGTATCCCTTTTTTCTTTCTTTTAGAACTACCCCCATACACAATTTGTGGAGGGCATATGGCAAGATTTTCTGACAATCTACTATTGATTCCTGGGCTCTTCAGCAAGATTTAATGATGTCCCTGAAACTCAAGATTCGTTGGCTAACCTAGTATCCATCATCGCCACCTCTTTTGATTTTATGTTGTTATTCATATATTATTTTTGTAGTTAGAAATCTCCAGCTCACCGTTTCACCCGCACAAACCAGGTCTTCAAAACATGCTGTGTCTTCCATATATTCATTCATTCATTCATTTATTTTTTAAATTAAGGATATTCTTGATTTGTAAAGGTATATGCATTGTTTCATTCTTGTTCTTTCCATGTAAAACTGGCAGCACTATGATAATTTCAACAGAGTAAATAATTTTTGATGGCTGTAAAAGTGGAAAACTGATTTGCATGGAAAATATGCGGGAATGATATGTAACATGAAGGAGAAGAAGGGCAGTCATTGGTTATTTTAAAGTTTGTAAAATGTTTATTTTGAAATGTAAAATTGAAAAATTTAATAAAAATTATTATTAAAAAAAAAAAACATGCTGTGTCCAGGATGGCTCCATTTCTTACCTGCTTCTTTTTTGTAGACTTCTGTATTACTTTATTTATTTATTTAAGTTATTTACATTTTTCTATGGCATCTTGAAATCTTCTTGAAATAAGGTGGTCAATAAATGTTTTATAGTGCACTCCTATAGAAGCTTACTCAGAAGTCAGCCCCATTGGGTTCAGTAGGACTTGCTATTGATAGACATCGCTCAGATAGTAATGTCTGAAGGCGACAATTTCTGTTCTGACCTGCATTTGTCAACACCTTTTCTGTTCTGCTGCAGTTCGGTTTCTGCCAAATACTACCGGTATGTTATGTTAAATAGTGGACAGCAAGATAAATAACATAGTTATGTAACTGTTAGCCTGCTTGGTACAGTCTGGCTAGAGAGACTGTTTTTTAATTCTGGGTTGGCACAAAACACTATAAATCAATTCAGCATCCATCCAACTGGCCTTGCAGCAATTTGTAGCTGTATTGACCCAGTGTGGATGGAGCACAAACCAGTAAAAATTGATGTGATTTGGTTTGTGATTCATGATTTGGCCAAATCAGTTGCACAACTGTACCAAATATTCTGAATGAGGTACAGATAAGTAATTTTGCTATTATTTTTACATACCACAAAGGCATTTCGGAGGGGATAGTTACATCAAGTTGAGAGAGGGATCTTGTATTTATTATATCTGAACAGAAAAGGAATATGTTTTGGTGTTCAGTAAGCAAGTTATCGGTGAATCTACCAATAGCTCTCACGCTATGTGGGGGTGGGACACGTCACATGATGCGCCCCCACACTGTGGGGGGCAAGTCAGCACCCTTGCAGGAATCGATAACTTCACAATTATTATATATAGGAGAGTTGTTTACATAGGTTTCCTGAGATGTGGGCATGATTATAAATTACTAGAATGAACATTATCAAAATGTAAGCATTAACAGGAGTTGGGTAAGCTGTTATAAGTCTCGTTTGTGTGTGTGTGTGTGTGTGTGTGTGTGTGTGTGTGTGTGTAAGAGAGAGAAGTAAATAAATACTAAACAAATGCTGTCCCTAAGTGGTTCCATTTGAAAACTGAAGCTCTATTGAAATTTGAAGGTTTTAAAGCTGGCCAAATACTCTGTTGCCACATCCCCCCCTCCCGCCGCCGCCCTCAAGTTTACAACAATCTCTTTACTGTAATAGCAGACCAGAAGAGAAAGCGGTCTAGCATAAACCTGCTGGATCATTTGGGCCATTATTATTAAATTAAAATTATATTAAACCGAAACACTCTACTGCATATCTTTTTGTCTGCCTGGTAGCCTTTGCTACATAAATCTAGTTGTGGGGAAATTGGGGCACTGGAACTGGATATCGGCTGCGACAGTTCTGCACCATTATAAAAACGACTGTACATTTTTGGTTAATTGTTTCCCTTGCATATAATTTTTAAAACAGGCTTCTAAAAACGTTTTCCTTGTTTCGCTCTCTGCTGCATCAATTTTTTATTTTTTATTTAAAAAAAGAGTGCACAAGCATTTGCCAGTTGGCCGTAGCTTTAAGTCATTCCAGCAAAACAGCAAGGGAAATGCTTGCAGCAGGTTTTTGGAAAGCCTGCCTTGCCTTGCTAGTGGCCCCCGGACTTTACATAGTTTACTTTCATTCTCCTCTGACCAGTTTCTTTAACGAAAGAACAAAGAGAGGCCCTGCTGAGAAGGGAGTGCAAAGCTAAATGTAAATGAGCAACGTACAAGTGCAAAAATATGCAAGTGTCAGTTTCAAAGTATTCTTAATATTATGCCTGATTATGCCTTTTTTCCCAAAGATTTGAGAAAACTAACATTCCAAACTTAGGAACACACAGCATATGTTTCTGATTGCTGCAGGGCCAAACTGAGCGGTTGCACCCTGCTTTGGTCCGTGCACTTTCGCTCGCTTTCTCCCTTCCACGATCTCCATATTAACATCATGCCAAAATATCTGCTTAAGTAAGTCCCTATAGGAAAACCTTGAGCATGCCTATTTGTGCATTTTGGTTTTTCCTCCCTCTATTTAAACTATTCTAGTTCGTTTTTCTTCTGTGTGGTGCACAGGGAGATGTGGACAGGAGGAAACCACAGGTATTTTAAACAACGTGCTTCCTTAATCACATGCCTGTGAAAAAGCGAGCACCACGTTGATTTCCGCTAGTGATTTATACGGTGTGTGTTTAAAAACAGTGTTCCCAACAAACGTTAAGATATAACTTTAAATTTTGAGGAGAACTGGGAAGATTCCCGTTCGTGAAATTCCACAGAGGGATTCCACCCATCCCTAAGTCACTAGAGTTTGACCTAAAGAGAAGGTTCAGACAAAGTTGGATGTCCACCCCCCTTGCTAAACGGCTGAAGAGTTTTGAAGGACCTTAATAATACTCAGTCTATTTTTCTAGAAAAAGAGGCATTGGAACTCACCACGAGTTCTCTTATAATGGCAATGGTGCCCACCTGAGAGGTGCCGGAACTGAGTTCCTGTGAGTTCAGGCTGAAACGAAGTTCCAATACTAGCAAAATTTCTCAGGCTTTCAGGCATCCCTTTCTATACTAGTGGGGAAAACCACACAGAGGAACAGAACCCAACCATGAGAGATGGGGAAGATGGCAGGTTCCCCCCCTAAACACACACACACACACCACAATTTTGGCAAGTTCTGGGCTGACAAAACATTAGGAAGAACTTTCTGATGGTAAGAGATGTTCAACAGTGGAACAGACAACCTTGGAAGGTGATGGACTCTCCTTTGTTGGATGTTTTTAAGCAGAAGTCAGGTGGGCACCAGTCAGGCCTTCTTTAGCTGTGATTCCTGCAGGCAGCTGGACTAAATGTCCCTTTCAGCATCCCCTCCAACTCTGCAATTTCTATGATTCTATCATTCCACCTGTTGTCTCAGCTGCAGTCTTCTGTCTTCCACATAACTTGGTGCAATACAATACAGTGAGTTCCATCAAGGAAAAGGTGGGGTATAAATAAATATGTGATAATATAATCACCATACGCTGCACACTTTATCTGGGAAGAAACCTCATTGAACTTAATGGGATTTATTTCTGAGTAGGTATGTATAAGATTTTGCTGTAAATGTACCTGGGCCTGAGTGCAGGAAGCAGAGAAGAAGCTGCACTATAAACAGAAAGTTGGCAGTAGGGGTAAGTAGAAAAGAAGCTTGCCCACTTCTATACTTTATTAAAAGTGAGAATTGTCATAAAAACCATTATAAATTTTTGCCAGAATTGTGCCATTTAAATTGCAAAGTTGGCTCGTTCCTCCAAAACTATTATAGACAATTCTTTTCTTCATTTCCTTTCTCGAAACTTTCTCCAAGGAGTTTAAAACTGACTTTTCTCAGAGTTAAACTAGATGTGACATAAGAACATGAGAAGAGTTTGCTGGATCAGGGCAATGGCACATTTAGTCAATGAAACAATTGTGTGAATAGCCCTGTTGCATGGACACAGTTAACCTGCACATTTCAAAACCAAAGAACCACATAAATAGCAGCTGTAGGAAGTCCTGAACAGCATCAGGACCACATGTGGTGGAGAGCAATCCATTGCTAAAACTAGTGGATACTTTCCTTCCTCTCATTGCAAATAGCATGTGGAGGGGGGGGGTTAATGGAACAATAGGGGTTAACCTCTTCATCTCTATCCCTTTCATTCCCAATACTATTCAGGCTCCACTGGTGGCTCAAGTTCATTTTCTGAAAATGTACATGTTAACTGCAATTAAGTGTAGTTATATGTTTATTGCAATAAATACAACACCTAAAAAAGATGTGGGGTACACAATATATATAGTCGTTTGATTTGCACAAACCACATGTAGGTTGGAAGTTGGAAGAACTGTATTATGGCAGTTAAACCACAGAGCCTAGGGCTTGATGATCAGAAGGTCGGTGGTTCGAATCCCCGTGACGGGGTGAGCTCCCATTGTTCGGTCCCAGCTCCTGCCCACCTAGCAGTTCGAAAGCACGTCAAAGTGCAAGTAGATAAAATAGGTACCGCTCCGGCGGGAAGATAAACGGCGTTTCCGTGCGCTGCTCTGGTTCACGGCTGTCATGCTGGCCACATGACCCGGAAGCTGTCTACAGACAAATGCCAGCTCCCTCAGCCTATAGAGCGAGATGAGCGCTGCAACCCTAGAGCCGTCCGCGACTGGACCTAACGGTCAGGGGTACCTTTACCTTTACCTTACTCCTACCTTCAAGACCAACTTCAAAGAGTAGCAATGTGGGATTATTGCTCTGCACCTTGGGAGCTAACTTGTAGGGGTTCCCCAGGCATTGATCTTGTCCTCCATGCTTTTTAACATTTATAGGAAGTCCCTGGTAGATGTCAACAAGGTATTTGGGATGAGGTGCCATCAACATGCTGATGACACTCAGCTCCCCCTCTCTCTACTCTAGCTGACTCAGGTGATGCAGTAATGGGATGCCTGTGGACCAATACATTTAAACCGAATCCAGACAAGATGGAGAGACTGAGACGAGAAGGTAGGGAGAAGGCCAGTTCTGGACAAGATGGTTTCAAGCTACAACTAGGGCTCAATGCCATAGTGAGGCTGCTTGTGCATGTAATTCTAGGGCTAAACATCTTGAGTCATCCAAGTGGTAAATATTCTAAAGGCACCTCATTGTGCTGTGGCTACCTCTCTGCTGGGGAATTGGATGGACCAATATGCAGATAATGAGTACAGTGGTACCTCGGGTTAAGTACGCTTCAGGTTAAGAACTCCGCTAAGAACAGAAATGGTGTTCTGGCGGTGCAGCGGCAGCAGGAGGTCCCATTAGCTAAAGTGGTGCTTCAGGTTAAGTACGCTTCAGGTTAAGAACGGACATCCGGAATGAATTTAGTACTTAACCCGAGGTACCACTGTACTATGTGGTGTGTAATGTTTGTAGACGATCTTGGCAATCTCCTGGTTCCTTTAAACTCTTTTGGACACATGTTGTAGTCCTCCCAGAACAGGCTTTGTGAAGATGGGAAGGTCCATTGTTTCCACAGATGTGGAAGCACAAGCACCCTGCCTGAGCTATGGAATTGTAAAAATATTGTATCTTCTCAGTTTGGATTATCATGAGCTTATATTACACAGCTCATCTTTCTGGGTTTTAAACTGGAACTTAATGGTCATACCTTCGCTGCAGAAAGTTCGCATCTCTCACATACCACTAGGAACTCTGTCTGACACAAGAAGGTTTTGGTTAGGGTTTTTTCTTTTTTCTTTACTTCCAGAACTATATATGCCCAGAAGGTGTTTCTGGATTGGCACATGTGATGGTACATATTGCAGTTATTAGGTTTCTGGACGTGGGTGGTGCTGTGGTCTAAACCACTGAGCCTCTTGGGCTTGCCAATTGGAAGATCAGCATTTCAAATCCCCATGACGGATTTGAACGGGTCCCCCGTTGCTCTGTCCCAGCTTCTGCCAACCTAGCTATTCGAAAGCATGCCAGTGCAAATAGATAAATAGGTACCGCTGCGGCAGGAAGGGAAACAGTGTTTCCATGCGCTCTGGCTTCTGTCACGGTGTTCCATTGCACCAGAAGCGGTTTAGTCATGCTGGCCACATGACCCGGAAATCTGTCTGTGGACAAACGCTGGCTCCCTCGGCCTGAAAAGTGAGATGAGCGCCGCAACCCTATAGTTGCCTTTGACTGGACTTAACCGTCCAGGGGTCCTTTACCTTTTACCTTATTAGGTTTCTGAAACTGACTATGTAATGTGTAGCGAAGCCAAATCATTTTATTCATGTACATTAGCTACAGCAGTTCTGCTTACACTATTCTACACGACTGTGCTCTGTGATGGGCTGTTGAGCCAATGGAAGTGTTCCAGGCTAATAGTAGGGCAGGCATTTAAGAGGAAGCGCATCCACCCCCAAAAAAGGGGCAAAGGAGGCAAAAAATTGCATTGTTAATTTCTATATGTTGCACTAGTGGGAGAAACAACTTCCACCAGCACAACGGGACTTTTCACCTCTTCTGCCACTGTTTGCCCAATAAAACTGCTCTGGTGACTTGGGAGAACAGTGTACAGTGTGGGGAGATGGGAGAAATGCTTGGGATGATGTAGCAATCTCCTTAGTGCAACTTTGAATGGCTGCAATTTAAATGGAAATGCAATTCATCTCAGCACAGTGGGGAAGACTGTGACCTGCTCAGTCTGCTGCCCAGATTGGTGGGCAACTTCTGTTGTGGAATTCTACTCAGTATTGATCCAGAGTAGATTCCAATGTATAGTTAGCAGAGTAAAAACTTAAACACATTGCAGGATTCCCAAAAAATAGACCAGAGGCAATTGTATTTCATCCAGCAGAGCTTTACTGCTACTGAAGGCAAATGAGCATAATGGTCACAAATCCAACACATTCAGGATTGGCACTGTCCATAAGAAATCCAGTTACAGCAGACTTAACTTAAACTTACATTAACTTATAATAAGTCTAAACCTTAACACTATACAGTATACAGAACACCACAACAGACAGAAAAGAGATAGAAAGAGAAAGTGAAACCCAGGCTGCTTCTGGCCTTAATTTTATAGTCAGCATGACCTTGAAAATAAATGAATAATATTATTATTTAAAATACAGTGAGAATTCTCACTGTATTTTAAATAATAATGCTGGAAGTTATTTTAATAGGTTGATTTGCTTTTGTGTGAATTTTTGAAATTGTTGTTGTTTTCCTTTTTTGCAGTGTAAATTTGTATGTTGTATGTACCGGTATGTATTTTTTTTTAAAAAATAAAGAATTTAGTCTAAAAAAGAAAAGAAAAGAAAGAGATAAGAGAACCAGTTTAAGCCAGCTGTACTCAGCTTATCTGAATAACCCAAACATCACGAACCTTCTGCTTGTTTCTTTCACACAGAGAAGCTTCCAGAAGCTTCCAGAATCCTCTTTAATTAAGTAGACTAGGAAAGATCTCTACACATCAGATCAATACTTTCTGCACTAAGAAATGCAAACTGACACGTTCAAGACCCTTCCTGTGCTCCCTTTTTCTTATGATTCCTTCCCGTTAATCTGAACCAGGGCTGGACAGGGTTTCAAATAGAGGGCTGCCCTCTGTAAAATAGGACACTTGTCCACTCTAGCTAATAGTAGCTTTGGGGGTGATTCTCAGCAGGACTTCAGTGGGGAGGAAAAGGTTAAACCAGCCTTTCCCATGTGCAGCGGACCTGATGTTTTGCTATTATTACTATTATTATTTTATTTTTTAAAAACACGGATGTGATCCAAAGCGATACATTTAGCACCCCACCTAGTTTGACCCTTTATAAACTTAATTTTCACAAAATCCACAGTAGCAAAATGGACCTATAGCTTCGCAGGTTGTCCCTTCTATCATCTACATTCACACAACTGCTTTTTTTACACCTCACATTTCCTGCATACAACTTCCTCTAATATGTGCTTCACACATGGAAGTAATGTACCTCGTGGCGATATAGAAACAAGCTTTTATAAAAACAAAGTGACAACGCAAACCTTTGAAAAGCAATATTAAAGGGAAAACCTGACACTCCCCCCCCCCAATATCCCAAGATTTACAAGTGAATGAAATTTAATTATATTACTTTTAATGAAATCTTATCACATAGAGCTAGAATTAGCTGATGTTGCTAATATTTTCTATGGAGTGTATTGGGAGATAATTCACTGCAACACATTCCAGTGGCTAGAGGAAAGGGTGTTTGTTTTGCTTTATGATTAAGAACAAAAACAATTTCCTCGGGAAAATATGTTTCAGGTTCCTTCATAATGGTGTCTGAGATTTTATTTCACTCTTCTGAACTCCAAGTGTCTGAACTTGTGCACCAGCCTCATAGTGCAACTGGTAGTTTTGCCTCATACCAAACTGTAGGTTCAGCACATTATGGATTTTTCAAATTAAATCAGAGTGCTATGCAGTATTCGATAAGGGAGAAAATCAGTTCCCTTTCTTACTGACAAGTGAATAATTTGAAATATACCACTGTGGTGCAAAATGTTATAAAGCATTTATTTATTTATCTTACTAACTATTTATTAAAAGGACTCTGAATTCTGGTGTCTTGCCTGTGGTTCTCATTTATGGAAAATGTCCTTATATGTTGTAACAAAACAACAACGGAAGCATAGTGCACCAGTTAAAATAGAGCAACGGGTGTTGTTGTTTTTTATCAAGAATGTGAATTTAGCAAACATGTAATGAGTTTAACATTGTAAGCCTATACATGTCTACTCGGAAGTAAATCTCATTGGATTTAGTGGGGCTTACTCCCAGGTAAAATGTGTACTGGATCAAAGCCCAAAGGGTAGAAGATCAGTACATCAAGGGACAGGGGTCCCAACCTGAATAAAATATCCTCCTCCCTGAGGTCGGCAGCGGAAGCACTGGCAGGGGAAATAGGGACATTCCGGGATCAACTCGGAAGCTGGAATGACTTTTGTAATTTCGGGACTGTCCCTGGAAAATCCGGGAGACTTGGAGGGTATGTGATGTTGGGAGTGGGACTGAAAGCACAGCCACACTGCAAGTAAACACAGTAACAGTAAATTATTCCTATTATTCCTATTCCTATTCCTATTGCTAACAGAAGTACTATGTAAATAAGGCTACAGAGATGGAACAAACGAGCCCCACCCAGCAGGACTAAACCACACCAGGCAACTATCGGAGACATACATGCCAATTTACAAAGCAGATTAGGGGGGCTGGTGTTGTGTGTGCGTGTGAAATCATGTGTGTGATGCTTGGTGTGTGCATCACACGTGCTTTGACAACACACCTGTGCCAAGAATCCCGAGTGGTGATGGCAGCAGATGCTGAGTGTCCACAGCACCAGCCCTTCCTCCACCTCTTCCTGCAGCTACTGGGCGTCATGCGGCTGGTTTCTACTGCTGCTGCTGCTGAGGTTGCCGAGGAAAGAGGCCCCAGCTCCTCCCGACCTTCTGCAGAGCGTTGTGGCTTAGCACAACGTCGGGAGGATTCTGGGCATCTTTCCCCGGCAGCTGCAGCAGGAGGAGAAGTTGACCATGGAAGCCACGGCTCCGCGCTCAGCTTCCTCTTCCCTTGGGGTGGGGCTCAGCCCCAGGGGCGGAGGAATGGGGTGCAGTGGGGGTGGGTTGCCCCAGGGGTCTCCACTGAGGGGGGTGACCAAATCCCAAGGGGCACTCACTGTGAGGCCTACAGTGTCCCCAAGCCACGGGTCTCTCCTGGGAGTGACGTGGAGCCTTGGATGCCCACAGGCTCTGCGCTGCCCCATTGCCTCCCCCCCAGCTGTAGGGCAGCTAAGTGGGAGGAGGCAGGCAGACTCCTCAGAGGCCCCATGGAGTGCCCTGCTCCAGCTTGCTCCGCCCCCGTGGGGCGGCCTGCCCCACCCCTGGGTGCAGCTTCCCCAGGCGCCCAATCGGCTTTCTCCGCCGCTGCTCAGCCCCAACCATAAAATTATTTGGGGGGCTCCAAGTGTCATGGTTTTGCTCCATAACGATCCAGAGCAAATCACAGCGAAGTGATAGCAGAGTAAAAACAATGCAGTGTGTTCGAAAGAAAGAAAGAAAGAAAGAACTCAGAGGCAATCTGTTTCTTTTTTTTTCTTTCTTTTTTTTTTGATAATAAAATAATATTTTATTATTCATTCAGAGGCAATCTGTTTCATCCAGTTATTTACTGAAGGCAAATGAGCAGAACGGTCACAAATCCAGTTGCAGTAAACTTACAAAACTAAAACTTAACATTTAAACATACTATGTACAGGTCGCCACACAGGAACCAAAGTACAGAGAACCAAGAAGGAAAGAGAAACAGAAGGTGAAAGCCAGGCTCCTAATGGCCTGTTCTTATGAGAGAAAGAGATAACAGGACCAGTTTGATCCAGCTGTACTCAGCTTCTCTGAAGGAATAACCCAAATATCAGGAACCTTCTGCTTGTTTCCAAGCTGAATGGAAACTTAACTCATCAGCTAGAAACTCCTGACTTGCGACAGCTTGTATCACACAGAGAAGTTTCCAGAACCTTCTTGAATCAAATAGAATAGGAAAGATCTCTGCACCTTAAACCAGTACTTTCTGTACTCAAAAACGCAAGCCATAATACCAAGACCTACACACACATCATGAGGTAGAAGAAGAAGAGTTTGGATTTGATATCCCGCTTTATCACTACCCGAAGGAGTCTCAAAGCGGCTAACATTCTCCTTTCCCTTCCTCCCCCACAACAAACACTCTGTGAGGTGAGTGGGGCTGAGAGACTTCAGAGAAGTGTGACTAGCCCAAGGTCACCCAGCAGCTGCGTGTGGAGGAGCGGAGACGCGAACCCGGTTCACCAGATTACGAGTCTACCGCTCTTAACCACTACACCACACTGGTGGTGGTACCCCTGATTAGAGAGGAATATGTACAGGCCCCTCAAAAGTGCATCCGGGCGGGGTTGGAATGTTCATAAATATGCAGATGTCTGGTTTTCTGCTCAGGGGTCACTCGGACCACGGCATGCGTTCTCATCCCACTCTTGCTTCCGTTCCCAGGTTCTGCAGGTTTTTGCAACGCCTGTAAAATGTGCTTGGGTAGCGCTGTGGGTTAAACCACAGAGCCTAGGGCTTGCTGATCAGAAGGTCGGCGGTTCGAATCCCTGCGACGGGGTGAGCTCCCGTTGCTCGGTCCCAGCTCCTGCCCACCTAGCAGTTCGAAAGCACATCAAAGTGCAAGTAGATAAATAGGAACCGCTCTGGCGGGAAGGTAAACGGCGTTTCTGTGCGCTGCTCTGGTTCGCCAGAAGCGGCTTTGTCATGCTGGCCACATGACCCGGAAGCTATACGCCGGCTCTCGGCCAATAAAGTGAGATGAGCGCCGCAACCCCAGAGTCGGACACGACTGGACCTAATGGTCAGGGGTCCCTTTACCTTAGAGATGACAAAACGGGACAGGAGCAGTTGTGTGTGCATAGCGCTGCAAAGACTGCCTCTCGCAGCGCCCTTCGGAAACCCATTGTGAGTGTCCCCCAGCCTCTCCGTTTCGGCATAGCAAGCATCAGTACAGGAGCAGCAGCAGCTGCAACTTCACCTCCCGGTCTGACCTCCCCCTGACTCTGAAGGAACAGACAGATTTTGTGTTCTCTCAGCGCTAGGCCTTCCTGTGACCTGAGCGAAAACCCTCCAGCCTCTTTCCCACTAAAGCCACGCTACAGTTCTCCATTTATTTTTTCAGGTGAGTAAACTCTGTATCAAATACTGGTGTCTCAGTTGCTTTTAATTAGGCTTCTGGAATCCAGTCTTTCATCTTGGGCAAAATCTGCGTCACTTTTCTCCAGCTATTTTCAGCTCCAAAGCCGTGGGTTTGCTTTTATGCAGCTAATTGAAGGCACACAGGAAAGGAGAGCGGGGGGGGGGGAGGGCTAATCCCAACGATTTCAGATATATTATGGTTACATTAAAAAAGAAAAAGGGAAGGGGGCAGGGAAGAGGCTTGCCCAGATTTTAGCTACAAAGAGCCACTTTCTAAATGTAAGCTTCGGAACCAGTTCCTCCCAACAGGGGAAGAGAACAAATGAGAAAATGTGCGTGTCGAGACACACATTTTTGTGGTTCCATATTTCACATTGAAAAAACAAAGCAGGTGATTCATTTCTCATATAAATATCATTTTGGGGTAGTTCCCCATGTTATAATAATAACAACAACAATAAAAGCCTATCCAGAAATATGACTTAGTAGGATAAGTAGACTGATGGGAATGCTAAACAGATCATAAAGTCAATTTTCAAAGTATCAGCTGTGTGCATTTTGACTCACTGTATGACTCCTTCCCATTAACATGCATGGGTTTCTCCAAGGGTTTCCAAATACAGTGGTACCTCGGGTTAAGAACTTAATTCGTTCTGGAGGTCTGTTCTTAACCTGAAATTGTTCTTAACCTGAGGCACCACTTTAGCTAATGGGGCCACCTGCTGCCGCGCGATTTCTGTTCTCATCCTGAAGCAAAGTTCTTAACCTGAGGTACCGGTACTATTTCTGGGTGAGTGGCATCTGTAACCTGAAGCATCTGTAACCTGAAGCATCTGTAACCTGTAGCGTCTGTAACCCGAGGTACCACTGTACTAGCATTATACTAACACTATTTCTGTTGTAGAGGAGTTGGGTAGCATCTAGCAAATTGAGCACACACCTTTGGATTAGTACAATGTAGTAGTAGTAGTAGTAGTAGTAGTAATTGTTCCTTTGAAGCCTGCTCTTACCTGAAATCATAGATCTTATGGTTACATCATGATGTCAGGTGCAGGATGGGTGGGCATGACTTGCCCACCCAAAACAGCCTTTCGAGCCAAATGAGGAGGTCTAGCGGATCAAGGCTGGCCCAGAGGCCAGTAGTTGTCCACCCCATTTTAAAGTATGCTATAGACTTGCAGAACCTTGCTTTCTTGCCCCATTGCCCCAAAACTGCCTGCCCCCAAGTGTCACCTGCCAAATGAAGTATTTAAGTTTTTCCTTGAAACCCTCTAAATCAGCCACTGAGGCCTCTGACTTTTGAGTGATTTTCAGAAATTTTGACTGGGGGAACAGGGCTTAACACTTTTGCCCCTGCTATTTCTCTGATATAAATTATTTTCTTTACTCCTTCCTCTGCTGCTGCTATTGGCCTCATTGGGGTTAAAATTGCAGGCACAATCCAGGTGTTGCCCAGGCTAATAGCGGCTCTTGGATATAATGAAGATTCGGCTACAAAAGAAGCTGCATGTTTCTGTGCCTTTTTAAAAGATCTCCTAACCATAACCATTTTTCTTGGGAGAAAAGCAATGACAAACCTAGACAGCATCTTAAAAAGCAGAGACATCACCTTGCCAACAAATATAGTTTAAGTATAGTTAAAGCTATGGTTTTCCCACTAGTGATGTATGGAAGTGAGAGCTGGACCATAAAGAAGGCTGATCACCGAAGAATTGATGCTTTTGAATTATGGTGCTGGAGGAGACTCTTGAGAGTCCCATGGACTGAAAGAAGATCAAACCTATCCATTCTGAAGGAAATCAGCCCTGAGTGCTCATTAGAAGGACAGATCCTGAAGTTGAGGCTCCAGTACTTTGGCCACCTCATGAGAAGAGAAGACTCCCTAGAAAAGACCCTGATGTTGGGAAAGATGGAGGGCACAAGGAGAAGGGAACGACCGAGGATGAGATGGTTGGACAGTGTTCTCGAAGCTACCAACATGAGTTTGACCAAATTGCGGGAGGCAGTGGAAGACAGGAGTGCCTGGCGTGCTCTGGTCTATGGGCTCACGAAGAGTTGGACACGACTAAACCTCCTGCCCACCTAGCAGGTCGAAAGCACATCAAAGTGCAAGTAGATAAATAGGTACTGCTGCAGCGGGAAGGTAAACGGCGTTTCCGTGCACTGCTCTGGTTTGCCAGAAGCGGCTTAGTCATGCTGGCCACATGACCTGGAAGCTGTACACTGGCTCCCTCAGCCAATAATGTGAGATGAGCGCCACAACCCCAGAGTTGGTCACGACTGGACCTAATGGTCAGGGGTCCCTTTGCCTTTACCTTTAAACGACTAAACAGCAACAACAACCATAACAAATGTTATCAACACAAGTCAAACAGTCACAAACACATATTTGGATAGAGCGTTATTGACTCTAATCGGGGCGGAGTCAGATATAGTCAGGTCTACTCAATGCCTAAGCCAATACCGCTCACATACTGTAACCAATAAAAAGTTGTGGCCAAAATTAATCCCACAAACATTAACCTTATATCTTGTCTCATTGTGTTTTCATTGTCCTCGAGGGGGTGGTCACGGGGTCTCGACACGCAAATGTTATCAACACAAGTCAAACAGTCACAAACACATATTTGGATAGAGCGTTATTGTTTTTGTTTTAGGAAACATGATTTTTGCCTTTAGCATGAGTGTATTTAATGGTTTTATTACAGTAACTAAGAGAAGAATCACATGTGGACTGAAATTGTCTGAATGTGTGTGTTTGTGAACCACGACACCCCCTGCCTGCCTTGTCCTCTGAGTAGCACCATTGTCTTTCCACTCAGCCATGCACAGAACCTGTGTCTCTTACTGAAATTGTGGGGAACAGAGACACAGAGCAGTCTTTATGTTCATGAATATATTTGGAGATTAGGCAAATGCAGCCACTAAGAAAGAGCCAAGTTCTTGATTTCTGCTGATATTGCATCTCTGATAGCACTGTATATTTTACGGCTGCCAGTAAAACAAAAAAGTCTTCCAGAGGGCACTGCTGATCTAGAGGGCAAAAGGTTCTTCCCTCCCCTCCACCCTCTTTATGGTATGCCATGGTATGTTGGTCCTCGGGGAATTTGGGTATTTAGGTAAGTATGGAATTTGAAATGTGGGCGGATGTTTCACAGCCCTTAGTCATCTCTGAAACCAAAGAACTTCCTTAGGAAGTGGGTTGCAGAAGAGACTTTCCCGTGCCTTTCTAGGTTTTTTTAATGGAAATAATTTACGTAATTGATTGTTTCATTTAAAATATAATTTAATATGCCCTTCCAAAAAAAACAAAAACAAAAAACAAAAACTGTCAGGATTTGGGGGGGGACGACGACGACACACCCTACAGGATTAAAACTAAAATAAAGCTAAAAACCAGCAGCATGTGACTTTAGCAAAAAAAGACAGCTGAGCAGATAAAGTCAATATTCAAATCACTCTGCATGAGTGCTCACTAGAAGGACAGATCCTGAAGTTGAGGCTCCAGTACTTTGGCCACCTCATGAGAAGAGAAGACTTCTGATGTTGGGAAAGATTGGGGGCACAAGGAGAAGGGGACGACAGAGGATGAGATGTTTGGACAGTGTTCTCAAAGCTACCAACATGAGTTTGGCCAAACTGCGAGAGGCAGTGAAGGATAGGCGTGCCTGGCGTGCTCTGGTCCATGGGGTCACGAAGAGTCAGACACGACTGAATGACTGAACAACTACTGCATGATCACAGAATCATAGAGTTGGAAGGGCCGTTTGGTCCAACCCCTTGCAATGCAGGGACCATGATGTGCCTGGGCAAATGAAAATGTCTTCTCCCAGTGCTGCCAGGCAATCACACTGTGTGCCAGACAGGGCCGGATTTAGGTTTGATGAGGCCCTAAGCTACTGTAGGTAATGGGGCCCTTTATATGTCCAGCTGTCCTTTGTCAAGAACAAATGGTCGCTGTTTTATGTGTTGAATATATGCTATATGGTAGTTTATGGACCTAGTTGGTATCTAAAGCCATTTGCACATAACCAATAGGAGCCTATACAACACAAAACACCGTTGCTGTGTGTAGGCTTTATTTTATTTGTTTTTTATCTTATATTTTGGAAATGTACATCCAGTTTTTTTCTTCCTTTAAGTTCTTTTGGGGCCCCCAACAGAGTGGGGCCATAAGCTATAGCTTGTTTAGCTTATACGTAAATCCGGCACTGGTGCCAGACAAGTGTCCCTGGGGAGAACTTTACATAAACAGAGTGCCACAAAAAGGACCTCCACCTTATAGAAATGGTTGGGTGGTGGTGGAAATTCAGTTCAGTGCCAGTTTAAAGGTGAATGTACCTAAGTTGCACTTTCTGAAATAATACAGGAAACTAAACACAGCCATCCTTTGAAATTCTCTGAATTTTGCAATTAAGGCAAACAGTGTGCACAAAAATGCTTATATTGGGGCACTATCTGCATAGCAATGCATATATTCACAAAAATAACCTCAAATGCATTATATTGGTGGGAATTGTTTTGCAAAAATGTATATATTAGGGGAGATGGCATACGAACGTGTGTATATTAAGAGAAATTCATCCTAAAATACTGATGAATTTTCTTGAGGACTTAAAAAAACCCCAACAACAATCCATGAATTGATGTAGAGGTGTGGAGGACTTAAGGTCAGCAAAATGAGAAACTGAAATTGAAAGATTCATCTGTCCCTACAGTCTGCTCACCACTCATTGCACCTTTTGAGGGTAACTGGAGGATCAGAAGAACAGAAGAACAGCCTGCTGGATTAGGCCAAAGGCCCACCTTGTCTTGCATCCTGTACTCACAGCCGCCAAGCGGATGCCTGTGGGAAACCAGGGAGCAAAACATGAGCACAAGAGCCCTCTCCCCTCTCGTGGTTTCCAGCAACTGGTATCCTGAAGCACTGCTGCTTCTCAATGGTGGAGGTAGAGGTAAAGGTAAAGGGACCCCAGACCATTAGGTCCAGTTGTGACCGACTCTGGGGTTGTGGCGCTCATCTCGCATTATTGGCTGAGGGAGCCAGTGTACAGCTTCCAGGTCATGTGGCCAGCATGACTAAGCCGCTTCTGGCGAACCAGAGCAGTGCACAAAAACGCCATTTACCTTCCCACTGCAGTGGTACCTATTTATCTACTTGCACTTTGATGTGCTTTCGAACTGCTAGGTTGGCAGGAGCAGGGACCATGCAACGGGAGCTCACCCCATCACAGGGATTCAAACCGCCGACCTTCTGATCGACAAGCCCTAGGCTCTGTGGTTTAACCCACAGCGCCACCCGCGTCCCACACGGTGGAGGTAGAGTATAGCATTCATGACTCGTAGCTGTCAATTGCCCTCTCCTCCCTGAATTTGTCTGATCCTCTTTTAAAGCCATCCATGTTGGATTTCCAGCCATCATTGCCTCCTGGAGCAAGTCATTTGCCCATGCACTGTGTGAAGAAATACTTTCTTTTCTAAATATTCCAACATTCAGCTTCAATTGGATGTCCACAAGTTCCAGGGTTAGATGACATGAAGGCAACACTTAGGCATGATTTTGCAGGGTGGGAGTAAGCATTTTAGATACCCATTGTGAGTTTCCACAACAAAATGCCAGAGAAATGTTGTCAGCTGTCACAGACAAATCAGTGTTTAATCCTCTAAGCAAAACCAGAATGAGTTTTGCTTAGAGGATTAAAGAATGACAGACCTAGCTCTCTTATCGTGTTCAGTAAAAAAGAAGGACATTTTCTTCTGGGTTAAGCTACGAAAAAAATTGATTCTAGCAAAACTCAGCCAGGGTCAGCTCTATTTGGTCAGCGCAATTCAAAGTGTTCGTGTTGACCTTTAAAGCCCTAAACCGTTTTGACCCTGCATAACTGAAGGAGCATTTCCACCCCCATCATTCAGCCCGGACACTGACGTGCAGCTCCGAGGGCCTTCTGGTGGTTCCCTCACTGTGAGAAGTGAGGTTACAGGGAACCAGGCAGAGGGCCTTCTCGGTAGTGGCACCCGCCCTGTGGTATGCCCTCCTATCAGATGTCAAGGAGATAAGTAACTATACAACTGTTAAAACAAAATAAAAAATAAAAAAAATCCTTCCAGTAGCGCCTTAGAGACCAACTAAGTTTGTTCTTGGTATGAGCTTTCGTGTGCATGCACACTTCTTCAGATACCTCTGAAGGTAGCCCTGTATAGGGAAGTTTTTGATGTTTTATTATGCTTTTATGTTTGTGGGCTAATTATAATGGCAATGGTGCCCACCTGAGAGGTGCCGGGAACTGAGTTCTGATCAAAGTTCCATCCATCTGAGTTCCATCCGGAGGGGTTAAATTCTGAACTTGATTTGAGTTGCTTTATTTAATTTGATTACTTTCAGGATCTTGGGATGCATGTCTCTTTAAGTTTTCAGTAAACCCTGGTCAACTAGGGCGTGACCTGTGGGGCTAGAGTATATTAAGTTCCTTGTTCTCTGCAACTGGTAGCAGGGATTACATATGATTATGATCCTTGCTCCATAGAATATTCACAAACATTAGGTATGTTGCATTTCTATTTTTATTTTTATTTTCATTGTTCTTCATTATTGTATGTTTGTTTCATTACTGTATCTTCCTGAATTTCTGTAGTATGTAAGCAATATGATCTGTTAGCCGTATACTTGTGCCGTCTATTTACCTGGTTATATTTAGCAACATATTGGAATATGATTATTGATTTACATTTGTTTGTTTTATTGTAGTTATATAACTGACGAAGTATCAGTCGAAACAGCAGATTACCTGGATGGCTGTCTTATAATTTATTATAATTTACTACGGATTAAATCTACTAATTGTTCACTCAAGATTGGCCAACGTGTTGCCTCCTTTTTTAGTGTTTGGGAACTGAGTTCTGGCAAGTTCTGGCTGGAAAAAAGCCCTGGTAGTAATTAATCCATGAACTTAACATTAGTAGAGGCACACTTAACCTTGAATAACCCAATGTGCATAGACACAAGGAAATGCCAGATACAAATCCATTGAAAAGTAGACAAAATAGAAGCAAGTAAATCTCCATTGCAGTGATAGACTTACGGGTCAATTAATTATAGCCAGTGACCAATATGCTAGGCACTATGCACAGCACAATGCTTTGCTTACCTTTGTCTTTGAAGGAAAACAGTACTCTTCTCTGATGGATCTATAAAGGGCTGTTTTGGAAAGGAATGACCATTTTGGCATACACTATGGTCAGGTATTGCAAGGAAGTTGCTTTTGAGGCCACCTCCATAGCTGCACAAAAGTTGCCCTCAGTTACCCCTTAAACTATTAAGCAACTTCCCCGAAAGTGAGCGCAGTAAGTGGCCTTTCCATCTCTCGCACATTCATGCTTCTGGAGCAGAATTTTCCAGGAAATTCAAATTCTTGGACGGTGTGGATTTCACCGCATATTTTGTTCCCGTTATACAAATAAACAAGATGGATAGAGAAAGTAGCTCGTTCCAGAGCGTACTTAGTATGGACCCAGCTGACAGCATGAAAGCAATCACAGCAAAGCCTTAGGGAGATTTTCTCAAGAGAAACTGCAATTCAGGATTGGAAACAACTCCTCATCCCCCCCACCTTACAAGTACATGTTTTTCAGAGTGGGGGCTGGGGAGATGCAAGACCAAATTTGCCTTAAATGTCAAATCCCCTTATAATCTGTGCTATTACTTATGGGACCGCCTCTCCTGGTATGCCCCACAGAGGACCTTAAGGTCCACGAATAACAATAGCTTAAGGGTCCTGGGCCCCAAAGAAGCCAGATTATCCTCCACAAGGGCCAGGGCTTTTTCAGTGTTGGCTCCGACCTGGTGGAATGCTTTGTCCCATGAGACTAGGGCCCTGCGGGACCTGACCTTCTTCCACAGTGCCTGTAAGACAGAGTTATTCCGCCTGGCCTTCAATCTAGCCTGATCCCCTATTCCTTTCCCCCCTTCCCTTTTTTCTGAAGAAACCCTTCTGGGTCCCCACATTAAAATTCTTCCCTGGTCTCCCTACTGGCCTAGCAAGACTAACTTGGCCAGTTAGCCCTGGTGATCCCACTGGTGTTTGTTTTTTATGCTGTTTTTAAAGTTGTTTTTAATCATTGTTTTGTATTTGTTGTTAGCTGCCCTGAGCCTGGTTTTTGGACCTGGAAGGGCGGGGTATAAATAAATAATAATTAGTTATTAATAATTAGTATTAATCTGAACAACACACACACACACACACACACACACACACACACGTCTTTATATATGTTTGGGTGGATAAGCTTAGAGAGCTGTGATAGAAACCATGGCAGAGTGATCTTGTGCTCATGTCCAATTTGCAGGCATCTGGTTGGTCACTATGAGAACAGGATCCTGAACTGGATGGGCCATTGATCTGATCCACAAGCTGTTCTTCTGTTCTGTTATTGTTGCTGCTCTGCTGTTGTGTTGTTGTTGTTGTTGTTGTTGTTAATTATATTTATTAGTCAGTGTTTTCTTGCCAGGGCGATTCAATGCAACTTACCAGAAAACTAGCATACATTTAAGCCAAGAGAAAAACCACATACATTAAAAACATCCAGCCCACATTAACAGACTAGCAAACACAACAAGGATATGAGAACTTGGGGCAGTTGTCCATGGAAGAGCCTTTACTTTTTGAACAGAGCCATGCAGGAACCGATGGCAACCTTGCAAGAATTGTGGCCTGAACAGGCCTATGAATATGCACATGGATATGCACTGTATCAAAATTCAGGGTTAAAGCAAATGGCAAGTTATTCCAGTTGGAGCTGCTAGCAAAGACTTGGCCACTGCCAAAGCATTGAAAGACACAGCAATATCAAGGGACACAGCAGCAATCAATTCCTCTTCCGTTTTTCCCAGGCTTGAAATTAGATTTAGAATATCAGCATTGCCTGGCTCAGCTTGGAGACCCTGGATCTCCTCCGTCTCATCTGCATTCAACTTCAGTCTGTTTGACCTCATCTTTTCACCCAGGGCTTCCAAAGTGCCTGACCTGACCCAGCCCAGCCCAATGCCATTAGATCCTTCCAGACAGGAATGACTGAAAGAGAAATTCCAGTCTCGGTTAAGCCTTGTCAGTACAACAAGGGTCTTCCTGAGATCTGATGTATATATATGTATATATGAGAGCCAGTGTGCTGTAGTGGTTAAGAGCGGTGGACTCGTAATCTGGTGAACCGGGTTCGCATCTCCGCTCCTCCACATGCAGCTGCTGGGTGACCTTGGGCTAGTCACACTTCTCTGAAGTCTCTCAGCCTCACTCACCTCACAGAGTGTTTGTTGTGGGGGAGGAAGGGAAAGGAGAATGTTAGCCGCTTTGAGACTCCTTCGGGTAGTGATAAAGCGGGATATCAACTCCAAAACTCTTCTCTCTTCTCTTCTTCCTCGGGCTGCACTTTGGTCTGACTTGCTCTCTGGTGCTGTCTCCTGACTTGTCCCTTGGTTCTGCCTTATGTTTTGCCTTTTGGTCCTGAGTTACCTTCCAGCCTTAAATTCCGGCTTCACCCACAGCTCCAGCCTCAGATGCTCCCTGAGTCTGGTTTCATGCTTGTTTCTTTGCTATGACTCCCTGGTACAACTCCTGCTTCCCAGCTCCTGGCTCATCTCAGATGGTTGCCTGTAGGTCAGCCATGTCAGTAGGGGGCATGGCGGAAGCTGCCAGGAACAATTCCTCTCCTTGTATTTGCCAGGTGGGAAAACAAAGCTGGGAATGACAAGGGGAAACAAGCAATAGGGTATGGGTGGGGAGCCTGTGCAGCTCCCATCACCCCTCAGCAACATCTGGAGAGATAGAGGTTTCTCATTTTTTTAAAAAAAAATCTTATAGCCATCAAGAAAAATGCACCTGTAGTTGTTCAGATAAAAAAAAGTGAAATGTTTATTTAAAGCCAATTTCTGCAGTTTTGGAAATGGGCACTCTAACTGAACTGTGAACTTAGTTGAATGGACATCACAGTAAAGGTAAAGGGACCCCTGACCATTAGGTCCAGTCGTGTCCGACTCTGGGGATGCGGCGCTCATCTTGCTTTATTGGCTGAGAGCCAGCATACAGCTTCCGGGTCATGTAGCCAGCATGACAAAGCCGCTTCTGGCGAACCAGAGCAGCGCACGGAAACGCCGTTTACCTTCCCGCCAGAACGGTTCCTATTTATCTACTTGCACTTTGACGTGCTTTTGAACTGCTAGGTTGGCAGGAGCTGGGACCGAGCAACGGGAGCTCACCCCGTCGCAGGGATTCGAACCGCCGACCTTCTGATCAGCAAGCCCTAGACTCTGTGGTTTAACCCACAGCGCCACCTGGGTCCCCGGGGGACATCACAGTAGCATAACCTATTTTTAGGTTCCTTTTCTGCTCTTGTAATCCATTTCCAAAGGCTAAGCCAGAATCAAACATCCTTCATTAGCTGCCTGTCTTTTCCATTTTCACTCCTTTTCTGCCCTCCCTTCCTTGTGGACTTGAAATATGGTCTTGGATCATTCATATCCTTCGCGGGTAAATCCTTTCCAGTAAACATAGTTCAAGCGGTCACAACTCAGCTCTCTATTCACCAAAAGAAACACAGCTTGCCTGTCCTATCTCAGTCTCTATCTCCAGGAGTAAGAGTAGAAAGATGTCTTCTGCCCCGGCTAGCAACATCTTTTATCCTTGCTTAACACACTGAACATATTTGTTTAAAATATATCCTGGGGGTGTGTGTGAGTGGGGGATTGCCAGGGTGCAGCCCAGCTTTGCTTATGAAACCACAGAGCATGGTTAATGCCAGGAACCTGTTCTCAAAGCAATGAAAAATGGCCAAGGACCCAATGTATTCTGTGAAACAGTGAGGCCTTGCTCCTGTAGAGCTGACGACTCTACTGCTTTTCCAGAGCACCACGTTGCTGAACTTGAAGGATGGGCTCCAGGCCCTGACATGGCTGATTGATCTGGCCTTTATTCTGAGACCAGCACGCCTGATGCTGAGCAAAGATTGGATCACCTGGATTTGCCACTGTCTGCTTGTACCACGGTATCCTGACATTAAAGCTTTTTGTGACTGCATTCACAGGTGCCTTGCTAGCATTCAGAATGGGCAACCCAGTTAGATGGGCAGGGTAAAAATAATAAAAATTATTGCTATAATTATCATCATTAATATATGTCTTCATCCTCCCTCCCATCTCTCAACAATATATAGAATATTTGGTTTCCCACGTACCATCTAGACCAGCGGTGGCGAACCTATGGCCCATCCACACTGTTGTTTTTTTACTCAGGCTACAGCTTGCGTCCACTGTTGAAACCCGGAATCTTTTTTTTTTTTTTTTTGCTGGTCGCTGGAGATTGTGTTCGGCGATTGGTCTGTTTTTCAATTTGCTGCGTTAGTAGCTGTTTCTGATTGGGCGTAACAGTGTTCTTTTTTAACCCTTATTGTGCTGAGTTTTTTTGGTGCTTTGGCAGACGATGATGTTGGTGCTGCATGTTAGTTCCAGCGAAGGTATTAATTGTCATTTATTTCTGTTCTCTCCCCCCCAAAAAAGCTCAGCAGAGCAACTTTTGTGCGACCCCCCCAGAAAAGCTCCAAAACTTTGGTCAGCAGCTCCCCAAAAAGAAGCTCAACAACAGCCCCCCCAAAAACCCTCAATGAAAAGCTCAACAACTCTGGGCACTTTGCGATACTGTAAATAAGTGGGTTTTGGTTGTCAGGGGACGCAGGTGGTGCTAAACCACTGAGCCTTGGGCTTGCCAATCAGAAGGTCGGCGGTTCGAATCCCTGCGACAGGGTGAGCTCCCGTTGCTCGGTCCCTGCTCCTGCCCACCTAGCAGTTCGAAAGCATGTCAAAGTGCAAGTAGATAAATAGGTACCACTGTGGCAGGAAGGTAGACAGTGTTTCTGTGTGCTGCTCTGGTTCTGTGTGCTGCTGTGTGCTGCTGGCCACATGACCCGGAAGCTGTCTGCGGACAAACGCTGGCTCCCTCAGCCTATAGTGCGAGATGAGCGCCGCAACCCCAGAGTCGTCCGTGACTGGACCTAACGGTCAGGGGTACCTTTACCTTTACCTTTTACCTTCGTTGTCAAACTTAATCCATTCTGGGATTCCGTTTGACTCCTGGAACCGTTCAACAACCAAGGCGTGGCTTCCGATTGATTGCAGGAGCTTCCTGCACTCAATTGGAAGCCGTGTCGGCCGTTCATCTTCCAAAAAAACGTTCACAAACCGGAACTCTTCCAGGTTTGTGGCATTCGGGAGCTGATTTGTTCGGGAGGCAAGCCGTTTGATAACCAAGGTACCACTATCTCTATATTGTTTGACACAGTGATAGCAATCAAAGGCCATGCTCTTTGCTCTAAATCATAAACCATGGATATTGTTAAGAGTTATAAAAACTTGCCAGATTTTGGCAAGAATTTATTAATTCAACTTCTCAAGCTCTACTTGGTGACATCTATCTGATTTTGTTTGTTCTGAATATTTTGAAACATTGTTGTCCATTTTTGAAAAATTACCAATTTCGATACTGTATTGGGGGGGGGAGCATTTACCCAAGGCCACCCAACAAGCCTGTGGGTTGACCCATGGCTCCCTGATCCCTGGTCTGTTGTTCTACTCAATCTCGCTGGCTTTTATTATTTCAGATTATGTTATGTTTCTTTCTATGAGGAATGGCGTATAGTAATTCACCCATGTATTTGTTCAGTGCTTGTAAAAGGATATGAGATGCTAGAGCTCTAGTGTCCCCAAATAAGAAATATATTTACTTAATCGGGTCCTGACAGAAGCTTCTGGTATCTCACAACTTCAAAACAAATAAAAAGAACGTGGAACTTACTGGCTTCCAAAATTGTTGGGATACTTTTGAGAAAAATTCATAGAGTAAAAGAACAGAAAACCTGACCCCCAGTGGCCATTTTCAGGAAAAGGATTGTTATTTAGTATTTAAAGAGGAATGAAATGTTTGGGGGGCAAACATTTTCTGCACCACAAAAAGAGGTGTTCCAGGCACTCAAGATATTTATTCACAGATCTCCAAAGGTTTGTCTCCTTTCTGCTGTGTTAATAGGCTGTAACTTTGGTTTTTAAATTTAAAAAGAAGTCTCCTTTGCCATGTAGCCAAAGAGATACAAGGAGAAGGCAATTAAACATATTTTTTTTTGCACCAAACAGAACCTGATCAGGGCTGCAACACACTCATTCTGGAGCATAATTATCTCAATACTGCTCTTAGGAGTACTGACTATGGGGCAGCCACCTGGAGGATCCTCCTGTCACTCAAACCCTTTTGCTCACTTTTGTGTAGTCCTGAAATACCTGAAAAGTGAAATCTAAATCATTTGGGGAACATTTGATAATTTGTAGTTCCGAAAACATACACGTTTTGACGTACTCTTTGATCAGATTGTTTGTTTCGTGTGATTTATATTTCAATGGCCACTGGCTACAAATAATAAAAATTACTTGGGTTTGGTTTTTTGCAAACCAGAATAAATACATTAAGTTCTGCTTTTTCAGTTCCAAAATTTGTGCAGAATGCCATGTGTGCCACAGTCATAGTCCAGTCAATGTTTATGTGTGCAATGATGAGTGCATCTGTCTGTCTGTCTGTCTGTCTGTCTATCTATCTTTCTCACTGTTTTTAATATTTGCACTTTGGGGCATTGATAAAATATTTAAAAACCACACCAAAAAAACAATGATACGTACAGTTGTAACAAGATTCTTTTTGGCGAGTTTGGCATTTATTTTTTTTATAGGCCAACACAGCTACCTTTACTTTTTGCAGGACTTGCATTAGATATGTATAGTAGTTTCTGTGGATAAATTCCTGTATACAATATATACTTTGGGTTATGGTGGTGGGAATATTTGGTGGAATCCCCTGATACTTTGCCTGAGCTTCCTTCACTCTGAAAAACATAGCTTGGACTGTTAGATAGATAGATAGATAGATAGATAGATAATTTATTGTTACGGTTCTCCACCAGCACACACATATAATGATAAATACAATCCAAAATACATTGTAAAATATAAACTATAAATATAAACTTTAAAAAAATTTGAATAAAAGAAGTTTTCTCTACTTTAAAAATAGGGCTGCGGTCAATTATAACACTGGTTCATCTTTTGCTTTGTCCTGAAGTTGTGTGGATACTGCTAGCTAGATCAGACCAAATTTTTATGGCTCTAGCACAAAACGTGGCTACCTTTGCTGTCACATCATCGTTAGTATCTGAAAGAAGCCACTCTATATAGAAATTGTCCAAACGTCCAGGTAGCTCAGTCAGCATCGTGTGGATAAGCTCGCCTCGCACCTCCTCGTAGAGGCAGCATCGCAAAAGTATGTGGTCAATAGTTTCCACCTCTCCAGATCCGCACAGGCAGTATCTCTCGCACAATGGGGTCTGTTTGTACTTCCCTTGGAGAACTGCGGAAGGCATTATGTGATTACTTGCTAGAGTAAATGTTCTTCTATGAGAGGATATTTCTAGTCGGAATAAATATCTAGCTGGGCGGGACAGGTATCTCCTTTCCTCCTGAGTTAGGAAGTAAGGTACTTCACTCAGATCCTTCTGTCTTTCTATGTCTGCAAACCTCTGTTTAACAGTGATCTTTGCTGAATTAAAATCACGTGACATGAGGCTAGATGTATGGAGGCCTATACCTGTCATCTTCTTTACTATGGCCTTGCTCCAATGGGATTGATAGTTAATAGCTTACTCTGTCTTCTTGCAGAGCTATGCTCACTGAAGAGGGGGGCTATCTTATTTTATCCCAGTCTTATCACTGACATTTGTAAACTGGGAGCCTTTTTTTAGGCTGACCAGTGCGATAAAAAAATGCTTTCACACTACTTATGTAAAAAAATGATATGGTGATATTTTAAATAATAAACTTTAGCTTTAACATAGCTATCGAACATCGAATGCATTTGGAAGAACTGGCACAAGAAAGGCAGGTTGTATTTGCCGTTGACAGATGCACTGTTCAGATTCTAAATGAACTGTGACTACTCAGGAGGAGCATTTAGGCTCGCGGCGAATAAAGCAAACTCTGTTCAACGCTTAGTGTCAGCTAATAAAACAAGGGAAATATTGGAATGTGCTTAGACTTGGCTAAAAAAATGCAACAAAGATTAACGGAGGCTACTCTTGGCCAAACTGTGCCCTTGTTGAACTTTTCACATGCATATGGCTCTTTTTTGATCCACTGGAAATATACCGCATTCACACAGGAGGACAACCAAAATGATTCTTTTCCATCTCGACTGTTCTAGTAAAATGAGGTTACCAATTAAAATAACCGTGTTTCAGCAGTGTGGTCATTTGCCACGTTAGGATGCTACCCACAAACTCCACAGTACTGATGACCAGACATAAGCTTGTTAAAAATAGCCTGAGAAAAGAAAGCATGGCATGGAAACAAAAAGTCTTCTAACGCACTAACAAATCCAGGAATCCATACATATTTTTGAAGGCTCAATGTGGTGAAGCTCCTTTTTACTGTAATATGGCTGTGGTATGCAATAACACAGGCAGTTGCCTCATCTTAAGTCACATCTAGCTCAGGACCCATCTGCACTTTAGGAGACTCCTATTTCCTTCACACAGCAGCGGCTGAACTGTCAATCCCTCTTCTCAGGGAACTGTAGGATAATCTCTCATATAACCAGCATGCTGAAGTTTAATTAATGCATGAAGGGGTTAAGACCATAGAGGAAGCTGTCCTGCCTGGCTAACCTCACCTTGGGAGGAACTAGGTAATTAGGCCTATTGTTCTCTCCCAGTCTGTCAGAGAAGCCCAACATGCCAGGCGTTCTGAGCTTGTTCCTGCAGCTCAGATTGCATGACTCTTACGAGCCATCTTTCTGTACCAATAATTTAGGAACTTTCAGCACTGTAACTAAGCCAAGTGTTGCTGCCTGTGCAACTTTAGCTGAATGCTGTATGGAAAAGCTCATGAATCTGACCTGTGGAGAGTTTGTAAGTAAACAATTTTTAGCTTACCAAACGTGCCCTTTTTCTATGCTTGGGGAAGAGGGAAACTTTGGAAGGAATTTAAATATTTTAAAGGTCTAACGGCCTGTCTTTCAGTGCTGCATATTTTGTGATTTTACATCTCTGCTGAGGTTCTCTTAGAGCAGTGTTTCTCAACCAGTGTGCCTCCAGATGTTTTGGGACTACAACTCCCATCATCCCTCGCTAGCAATACCAGTGGTCAGGGATGATGGGAATTGTAGTCCCAAAACATCTGGAGGCACACTGGTTGGGAAACACTGTCTTAGAGAGTACTTGACCCAAACATGGATCTAGGCACCCAGGATTTCTCTCTCTCTCTCTCTCTCTCTCTCTCTCTCTCTCTCTCTCTCTCTCTCATATATATATATATATATATATCCCATAACAGGGCAGCTCACAAAGAAAAGAGCAATTATTAAAATACAGTATAAATTCATTTTTAAGAAAACTGCAACTGGTGAAAGAGCTGGAGCATAATTTAGATCACAGTGTAAAACTCATTTATCTACTCTTCATCTAAACCCACTGTCCCAAAGTGAGCCATGGATAGCTGGTGGTGAGGGAACATCATGGTCCTTTCGAGTGTTCTGAATAAACATACAGTTTCAAAATTGCATTTGGTCTTTGTGCTCCTTAGTGCTCCAAGATGTACTAAGTTTCTCCTTGGTATGAGCTTTCGTGTGCATGTACACTTCTTCAGGTATCTGAAGAAGTGTGCATGCACACGAAAGCTCACACCAATAACAAACTTAGTTGGTCTCTAAGGTGCTACTGGAGGGACCAGGTGGCGCTGTGGGTTAAACCACAGGCTTGCTGATCAGAAGGTCAGCGGTTCGAATCCCTGCGACGGGGTGAGCTCCCGTTGCTCGGTCCCAGCTCCTGCCCACCTAGCAGTTCGAAAGCACGTTAAAGTGCAAGTAGATAAATAGGGACCGCTCTGGCGGGAAGGTAAACGGCGTTTCCGTGCGCTGCTCTGGTTCGCCAGAAGCAGCTTTGTCATGCTGGCCACATGACCCGGAGGCTGTCTTCGGACAAACGCCGGCTCCCTCGGCCTATAGAGCGAGATGAGCACGCAACCCCAGAGTCGGACACGACTGGACCTGATGGTCAGGGGTCCCTTTACCTTTACCTTTAAGGTGCTACTGGAAGGAATTTTTTTATGTTTTATTAAGTTTCTCCATAAGAGCTAAGTTCCATAGCCTAGCCCACCTTGCCTCTAGAGTTAAGTCATAAGTTGATATGTTTGAGAAGACAGGTGCATCTTGTCCTTCTTGCACATACTGGTAAGCATTGTACAACTCTAGAAAAGCGAACAGATGACAATCCTGATTTGCAGTGAAATACTTTTATGTAATGTGACTGAAATAAATGTGGCTTCGGATTTAATAGGACGCAGATTGGGGCTGGGTGTATCAATACTTTTGACTATAAGCAACGTTATCAGGGTACATCATTTCAAGAAATTAAACACACAGACACACAGCATTAGCAAGGCAGAACCTCTTCTGCAAATTCACCACTGCCATACTCTCAAGTCTTGCTAAAATTGGTACAACAGAAGCACCATTCAGGAAGGTGGGATTGTCACGTCCAGAGAAACTGAGAAAACAGTGAGTCACTGAATAAACGGCAAAGCGCCTCCTCTAATTAGTTCCAGCACTCTTGGCATCATGGAGTCCTCCCTGAAGTCAGAGCCAAAACTGTCATTGCCCTGATCAGATGCCCAGGTGAGTCCTTTCATTAGACTTCAGTGTATGCAGGGGAGGTCCTCAAATGGTGGCTTTTAGCATGATGGAACTCTTTGTACTCCATTCTGGACTAGAGAACAGGTTGTTTTGCCATTGGGATGATGCCCAAAGTGGCTCATAATGAAGACTAAGCCCTGCAGAGATATCATGGTGTGAGAGCCAGTCATGATTGTGGGTGTCTTTCTCCTGACAGTCACCTTCCTCTTGCTGAGTCCATCTAGCTGTCCACACTGAGAGGCAGCAGCCCTCCTGGGTTTCTGATGGACATTCCCAGCCCTTTCTTATTAAGTATAGTAATTAAATTTACTGAAATTGTAAGTGCTTGTATGCATTAATATGTGCTTAAATCTGATTGGTTAGTAACTGAATTCTAGAGACATTTTAATGTTTGATGTTTGATTGGGTTTTTTTTAAAATATTCTGTTGGGAGCTGCTCAGAGTGGCTGAGGCAACCCAGTCAGATGGGTGGCATAATAATGATAATGATAATAATAATAATAATAATAATAATAATAATAATAATAATAATTAATATTCTCTAGTTGTTCTCATTTGATTGGCTAACATTGGCCACATGGGAGGTATTTAGTGAAGGAGAGACTCCATTTTATGTGAAGCAAGATGACTGTGTTTTAGAATCCACTGTGAACACTGCTAAGTGTTGGAGTGCTTCTTCTCTGCTCGAAAGAGAGCAAAACTGCAGGAGAAGGTGAAAGTGGAAATCTCTCATAGGAGCTGCAAGGTATGGCTTAACTGAAACACAGAAGGCTGAGTCCTGAGCTCTGGAAAGAGAGGAAGATACACTTGTTTGGAAGTTAGAAGAAGAGACTGTAAGCCCATGCTTGGGTAAGCATGTGACTGTAAATATTATGTTTTAATTCATTTACAACTATCAGTTTCCACTAGTAAAGTTTTAGTCTGGACGTTGGCTTAATTTCGAAAGAAGTCATATATAAGATATGGGCTTCTTAGCTGTGATTTTGCTACTCTTACTTCAACATTCCTGGCACCAAAGCGGATGCTCTACAACTAAACTAAATTCCTTCCCAAATCATTCCCAAACGCATTTCAATGTAAACAGGTGTAAAGTGATGCAACTTGGTGCATACAAAGCTGTTGCTCTCCAAAACACTAGTACCTAGGATCATCCAATGAAGCTTACTTGTGGGGGATTCAGGACAAGACAAAGGGATGTATTTCTTCACACAACACATAATTAAACTACGGAATTCACTGACCACAGATTGTGGTGTGGCTTTAAAAGAGAAATGGGCAAATGCATAGAGGATAAAGTTAGCTATCAAAAGGTACTAGCCATGGATGGAAAAGGAAAGGGGGAAAGGGAGCAGCAAAAAGAGAGAGAAAGGATAATCTGCCAATTTTTACCTTTATCCCACCCATTATGCACTGTCTAGAATCTGGTGTACCTCTCATTGCCGTACCTGGATGTTTTGGCGAGTCAACTATTTGATGAAAGTACAATATTTCTCAAATAATTACTTTGCTCATGGGACAAGGTGCCGTTAACTGAGTAATTGGGAAAATCTCTAGGACCAGTCCAAAGTGTCATTAAAACATCCCGTAAAGTACCCTTTGGAAACTTTAGGAGACTTTAAACTGAAGAATATTAATTAAAGTTTCACTTTATTGAAGAAATGGGCAGGATTGAAGAAATTCAGAAAATTAAAATTAACTTGAAAATAATTAAAAAGAAAGACACACCATGTGTGTTTCAAACACTTCAAAATATTAAAGGAGCCAGCAAAGAAAATTTACAGGGAGCAGGTGTTTGAAATAATTGGGGATAGGTGGGGGGGGGGGGAAGGGGAGAAATCCACTAACGTTACATATGATCTTTCAAGAATTGTTTCTGTTGTAGTCAACCTATTTATAACTGTATGCACTAAAGTAATAAAGATTTGAAAGATGTGGCATATTCTTCAAAGGCTGTTTCGAACAAAATGTTTTTTAATTCAGACATGTTTGCAATTGATGTATGTTTGTGTCGTGCCATAAAGTGTTCTCTAACCATGGCCTGGACCTCTCAAGGACAGAGAAGAAAGACCTTGATTTTTTTTTTGCAAGGCTAAGGCTTGGTGTTTAATCAAAGGTAAGATAAAAGTGGTTGAGAGAACCTCCAAGTCAGTCCAGACAAATGAGGCAGGAATAGAAATGGAAATAACTTGCAGTGGTAATGCTAGAGCAGTGATGGCTAACCTTGACACCCCAGATGTTTTGGAACTACAACTCCCATCATCCCTAGCTAACAGGATCAGTGGTCAGGGATGATGGGAGTTGTAGTCCCAAAACATCTGGAGTGTCAAGGTTAGCCATCACTGTGCTAGAGCAACCCGGAAAAGGCTTGAGGAATTAGGAAGCAGGCAAGGAAACGGTGAGACAAGCTTTCTTTGCATGGCACACATGACATGCTCTAATGGAAAAGAGAAGATACAGAAGGACAAGAAACATAGCTGTCAACCCTCCCTTTTTTGGCGGGAAACTCCCTTATTCCAATGCCGTTTCCCGCTGCTATCCCGGATTGTTGATATCCCTTAAATTTCCCGGATTTCAAAGGAAGCAGCTCCTCTCCCTCCCTGCCGGCCAGGGAGGCTCCTCAGCTGCGTTGCTCGGCTGCCAATAAGGAGTCTGAGACCGACTGGGGGCGGAGCTTGCATGCCTTGTGCAGCCAAACCCTCACGCCCAACCAGACAGCCAGCCTGCCTGCTGTCTATGCGCTCGCTCTTTCGCTCACCCGTTCGCGCGCAGCCTCTGGAGCGCAGGGTGGTGAGGCTACTTGGTGCCATTGCACCGCCCTCGCAGCATCCCTTATTTTCAAATCCGAAAGTTTGAAAAAATCCCTTATTTTCAAATCCGAAAGTTGACAGCTATGACAGGAAAGGGAAGTTAATGATCATGGAAGGGAATTGGGAGTTAGTTAAAGCTACTTAAAAAGCACTGACACATTAGGGTACACATGTGTTTATGGAGGACAGGCATTTCTCTGAAAGATTTTCCAGGCCAAGTCTGGTTTAGAGATAAAGAACCACAAGAACATACCCTCCCATATTCCTCTGGTGAAAACTAGGATGTGTGTCTTTTGGTGCTGCGCCGCCCCACGAGTTAGCTGGTTCGTGTGAAAGTATGGCACCACTGCAAGCACCAGCTCATCCCCCCCCCCCCCAGAGCTCGGTGATGGGGGGGATGGGACATTCCGGTATCAAATCAGAAGCCAGGATGGCTTCTGTAATTCCGGGAATGTCCCGTGGAAATCAAGATACTTGGAAGTTGCATGCAGGAAGGGAGAGTAGGAGCCTTCAAGTTGCACATGAGCAGCAGACTGAGTAGGTAACGTGGCCACCATCTTTCTGACTAGAGTGAGATGTATTACAGTAATTATTCCCAAATTTGCACATATATCTATATATATTAGCATTCACGCTTTTTATACAAATCTGTGTCATCTTTTGCTCTCTCTCTCTCTCTCTCTCTCTCTCTCTCTCTCTCTCTCCTGAATTCAGATGTAACAGCAAAACAGAGTTAATATAAGCTGCGAGTCACAAGCCAACTTCAAACCATGGTTTTATATGGTTGTTTTTGGGACACATACCAGATAGGCTGCCGGCCCATGCACACTTACCTGGGAGTAGCCCACACTGAATTCAATATGACTTACTTCTAAGTAGATGTGCATATTTGCCAGGTTCAAACGTTAAAAGTTCAGCTTAATAACCCTCATGGTTTAGCAGTGGACCTGTGTCTATGTATTATGTGTAGAGAGACTGAAACCACTTCCTGTTTTGATACTGTAACAAACCATGGTTTAGAGATCTTTGTAGAAGATCACTCTTTTATCTACCACAGAAACCTCTCAGCCACACCACTGCTTCCCAAGACACACCTCTTGCCGGCCCAACTTTTCACAATCCTTGAGTGTCTTTGCTTGCCTGAAGTTCACCTTTGAGCTCCGATAATGCTCCTTGCTTGCCTGGACGAGGGATAGGGAGGAGTGTGTGTTTCACACAAAAACTATTTTACAATAAATACTCATTTGTTACTCCCTTGCTTAGGGGAGCCAGGAGGCTTCTCTCAGAGTTGGGCTTTTGTTGCAAAGACATCCTGTTCCTCAGACTGGATCTAAGGTGAATTTTCTCTCAAGCATTTTTCTTGTAATTCTCCCTGTGAATTTTTATGCTGAATATTAACTGGATATTCTGTCTACATAGTCAGATATTATAATGCTATTTGTTATCATCCAATGACATTTGCTTTCAATAATTGACGTCTAATGACATTTTAGTTTTTATATTTGGAAACGTTTAGTTGCTAGTGTGTAATGATTTTCATTGGATAGCTTATGAAGTTTTATTTTTTGACAGTCACCAAATAATCAAGAGATGCAAAGAAGTGTGATAAAATAGCTGAATGCTGAGGTAAGATTCACATTCAAAAACTGGACACCATATTTGAAATTTGAAGGGCAAAATTAGGACACAAAGACACAACCCACACCAAACTTCCAAGTAAATAAAGTAATCATTTATTCTACAATGACTTGTGCGCACAATTGCTATGTATTGCACTTTAATAATACAAGAGGATGTGTTAATCTACAAAAAAATCTTTAAAAAAAGATGCATTTATTACATAAACTTCTGCATATTTTTTCTAGTTTGTAGTCTATTCAAGCCATTTGTTACTGTTAAGAATATTATACTGTAGAACACAGAATAGGTATTAAGTACCATGTTATACGTAGTTGGAAGGCTATCTTAAACATAGACCTGAAGAGCATATTTACAAACTGTTAACCTTGATGCATATTTCATCTAACATTATATATAGGTAGTTAATTGTTGAACTATTAGCCTTCATGGAAGGTGAATATGTCAGCCTAAATCCAGGATTCTCAAAGTGGGAGTTGGCTCTCCTTTAAAATGTGTGATAGTTGATAAGACAGGTACACTGAGTTCCTCCAAATTTGTCCCCTTTCTATGTATTAGATCTTTGTTTCCACCCGCCACTTGAATTGATGGACAAGTCTGTGGGGCCAATGAAGTAACACTCTTTTTTCTTATTATTTCGTTGCTGGGATTTTAATTTCTTTGGACTTTGCTACCTGTGTAAGTCTTGGTATATGGTTAAATCCATGTAGACTCAATCCCTATTCTTTAATTTGATTATTTGTCCTCCAAGGCACTGAGAAAGGTTTGTGCAACCAAGTATGTCACTTCATTGGTTGTGTTTTTAATTTAACCCAGGTAGGATGAAACACTGGAGGAAATCGTGTCCTGTCGCACACTTTGAGAGCCTCTGGTCTAAGGGCTTATCCACACTTGCCTTTCCTCAATGCTTTCCAAACACAGCCTGGGTTTTAAAGCACCATGTCTGAGTGCTCTCTCTCCCCTCTCTTCTTTCCCGTGAAAATCCATTCTTTACTGCTGAATCAGAGCAAACAGCAATCTGCAGAAGATCCAAATGGGGTGTTAAAAAAAAAAAGCACTCATCGACACAGAGCTTTCAAGTGCACAACTGTTCCTGGAAGGCATGGGGCGAAAGTTAAGTGCACATAAGCCCTTAATGTTCCTACTGTGGATTCATGCAATATTAAGCCTCACTTACACTGGGCATAATCACGTAGCATTATACTAGTAAAGAAAACAATGCATTAAGATACAGCATCCTTTCTTTCTGAGAGCAAAACAGTTTTTAAAGGTCTTTGCAACACTGCTGTGGACTAGTCACCACTGTCAGCTTCTGAATCATAACTGAAACCTCGAAAAGCTTGCATTTTGTTCACCCAATATTATTTATATTTAAAAACATATTAGGGTCAGAGGCATGTAGCTAAAAGTCTTGTTGCTGTTCAGTGGAAATTGACACACACATTTTTAGGCACCCTACCGGCAGCTACCGGCAGCAACCAGCTTTTCTTCTGCAATATGAAATCAATGTGGAATTGATTGGGTGGAGAGAGGAAGGAGATCTTAAAACTCCATGGCATGAGCTGCTTTGCTGCTGCAGAAATTGGTGCAAATACTAAACCTTGCCTGCCCACCCGCCATTTGTTTGATGAAATGGAACAATACATCTGTTAGTCTTTAAAATGCCACAAGACTCTAGAAGTCATTTTAACTTTTTGTCACCATTGAACCAGTAGCAAAACCTGAAGTTCTCATGAATTATTCTCTGAAATATGTGAGCTTTCTTAGGGACCTTGTAGATTACTGACTGTGATTTCGGCGCATCCAAAATCTGCAGGCCTGACAACAGCAACAACAGGAACTACTGAAATCACATGTTAATTCTTGGCAATCTAATGAGCATAACAAGGTCAATCACAAGTGTAGTATGCTGTAAAAAAAATGGATACCTTCTGTTATGGGCATTTCTGAATGTGTAGAGTGCTTAGTTGAGAGATGCTGAGCTAATAAAACTCATATATGTCGACACAGAAATAGTATATTTTGATCTGAAAGCTCTTTCCTCCAATCACAGCTGTGTGTGTAGAATGGCTGTGGTTCCTAGCAGTGAGAAAGAGACACACTGGCACAAACCTTTTATACTGTTTCAATCTATAAATTCTCAAAGCCCAGAAGAGCCTTAATATAAGAATGACTTATCAGTGCAGTGACACAAATGAGAGAGAACAAAATAGAGGCAGGAAGCCACTGTGAAGTGATTTAAGGCCCAACTATCGCTAAAAGTACACCCAATCCATAGCAGTTGAATGTGGGCTGTATTTGTACCACATTAAATATCCAATCATTTTGGAATTACGCCCCACTGGATTCTGAATCTTGACACATTAGGAGAAACGTCTGTTCTGTTCCCTAGTTGCAAAAGCAATAGCTGTAGTCACCTCTGTCCATCTGTGAATGAACAGCTGAATGCAATAACTACAGCTTGTAAAGTGCCCTCCTCAAGCAACCTGCTCTCAGACATGGTAATTCACAGTTTCTAAAACTCTTAAAACAAATTACCATTCAGATAAGCAAAAAACCACATACAGTTACACACTCACTCTCTTTGATTAGCCTGGTATAAAATCAGAAAAACTGTTGTGAAACACACACACACAAAACCTGAAGAGAACAAACTGTGGTTATATCATTTATAAAATAAAAAAGCCAAGTGGAGTTAAAAGCATGCTGTTCAAAGTGCAATAAATATAGAACAATAATTTATATGAGTCTTGTAGAAGTAGTTATCTTCTAGTTCATCAAGTATTACTTTAATATAATCTTAAAAGACAAGAAATTGTGCCTTGAACATGACACCATGATTACAACTGTTTTGAAATTGCGACTGTTGAAAGCATTATTTACAGGTGGCATTTTTCATCTCTTTCAACATATTGTATGCAGTGCATTGTACATAGCGACAAGCAAGCATTTAGTTACATCAGACTGTTACACCTGACTGTGAAATAGCTGTCAATCTCACTTAGGGATTAGTGTAAAGAAACTGAACACTGTCAGGATTACTACACGGTTCTGTGGGATCCTAAAAGCCAAGTTTGCTTTCTTTTGCTCCTACCCAAGAACTTACAAAATAAAAGTTATTTTCCTTGTAGAAGTTTTGCCTAGCCTGCAAAAACATGGGGTTGTACTCAGTGCCTTTTTCCGGGGGGACGCATACCCCTAAACATTTTGCGAATCTTTGTAATTTTGTCCATTTACTGTATTTATTTCCCCCGATTTGAACTATAAATTGGTGATTTTCTTGAGTCAAAATGAGAGTACCCCTAAACATTTTTTAAGGAAAAAAAGCACCGGTTGTACTTGTTTGTGTGCCTCCATTGATAGAAATCTCTTCGATCCTGTGGTGGCTTTTGTGAATGTATGGGAGGGGGAGCAATTTTCATTGATTCCTCCCCTCCTTCTGCAGCACCCTCAAATCTGCAGGAGAAAGTGGGAGTCTGCAAACATTGCTTCCTAACCGCTTTCCGCTGTCGTAAAGAGCCTTCTATGGATGGATAGGCACAACTGGATATAACCCATGGTGTTCATTTGCAATGGATGCCAAATGGCAACCCAACCCTCATCCCTTCAGTTTAGGAGGGTTTTCACAGCAGAGCACTCTGAGGATATAGCACTGTGGATAATCCACAGAGTTCAGCTTTGGTTCAACTCCCTATGTGGTCTCTGATGTTTTGCTCCATTCAGCATCAAGGCAGGAAACTTCCTATATTTTTAGAGGGATACACATGCAGTTGCTCCCTTCCTTTGAAGTGAACGGGACAGCTGTGTGTTTCCTGTGATAGCGTTTGCAAGCACAAGGAGACAAACGGCCAGGTTGCTTATATCCAGACATTTAGAAATACAGGGCAGAACGTATTTCTGAGGATATGTATTAATTAAATGGAATTGATTTCTTGCTGGGTAATGACCGCTCCCCACATCAAATGGGGGGCACCTTCTGCATGGTTGCGCACAGCCCCCCGGATCCCAGTGCAGCTCCTGGTAGTGTGGGCTGGCTTTGCCCTCCCCAGGCTGGATACCTGGAGGTCTCTGCCTACCTCACCCAATCACCCAATCCCGCCTGGGGAGGTGTTGCCAGGGGATCGGCCAGGTAGGGGCAGGGACCGCCTTGCCCACACAACGGAAGGTAACTCTTACCTGCGAAGCGTCAGTTGGCTTACACAGTGTAATGTGTACATTACCCACCAGGTGTTGCTTTTCACAAGTTTACAGCCAATTATTGATAAGTACAGAGCTTGGTTTTCAAAACCTCATGGGATATGTGCCCTTGCTTCAGTGAATCCCATTGTGTCAAATAGGCCGCATTCCTCCAACTTTCTGCTTTGTTGCGCAATAAGATGTCTAGCACAGGTTCTAGTGGCATGAGTAAACTTAGATAACTAATGATCTGATGGACAGTCATCACTGAAGGCGATTATTCCATATGCTGTCATTGAGGCTGACAGACAGACAGACTACAATCTCTCCCTCATAAGAGCCACCAATTTCTCTTCTCTGACCTACTTGGCTATGCATGGCCTTCCTTCTGAAAGTCCATGAATTCCTGGAGTTATGTTGGTTCCAAGTAGGGTCTGCAAGCCTGTGCTATTTTACCCTGTTCCCTGTTCCAACTCTACCTGTACTTCACTCTATGTTTAGTGATCTCCTGAACCCAACTTACTGAAACCTTCTTCAGTGGCCTTCTGCTCCTCTGATCACTCAGTTCTGAACATAGCCCACATTTCAAATCTCCAACCACTGAAAAGTTTTCGCAACTTACATCTAACTCATGGTGTGGGCATGAAGTTTCTGGACTAGATTACCAACATGCTACTATCATTTCAAATCATATGTTTCCTTCTGCCATGTGGTAGCCTCTGTTAGCATGTAAGTATGTTTCGTAGGCTCCCTGTGCTTGCCAAAGCTAGCACTGCAGATACCACTTTTAATGCTGGAAACCCAAGAAAAGCTACAGAAATATTGCCACCTGATAAAACAAAGATGTCTGAGCAAGCAGCAGGAATAGCCTGGAAACTACTGGGGTACCCCTGGGTGGCATGCCACTGTTTTGTCACGAGGTAGATCTGACATTTGAAAACAGCCCTGATTAAGGCTTTGACCGATGCCAATTTATCCACAATAGATTGCCACGACACTCGGGGTTGCCACTGATAACGTGATGGGAAATTTGAAGACAAGAATAAAAATTGTACTGGTTTTTACTATTGCTGTAGGAGTATTCTCTTTCTGAAGCAACAGAAAGCACACAAAGACCACAGAACTCTTACATGTGGTCTAATTCTAGCATAATGTTTTGTATCACTGTGTTGGCTCTTGGATATTTCCCTCCCTAGCATCTCAGTCCTCCACATGATTGCAGGGCTGCATTTGCCTCTATCCTACTGGAAATGGCATCATAAGAGTTTAATGTCTTGTGACATCATGTCACATGGGGACATTCCTGCACTGCAGGGGGTTGGACTACATGACCCTCGGAGTCCCTTCCAACTCTACAATTCTATTAATCCGTGATATCTGAGTGGCTTTGTAACCCAACCCCCCCTTCTCTGGCTTCTTTCTCTGGCCAACATGGCATCCTGCTCTCTCCCTCTCTTTTTTTTGCGATATAGAATTTGCCTGTTGAATTTTAGGAACTGAGTAGGAATTTTGTGTGTGGCCTCTGATGGGACTATTGAGGCTACCTCCAACAGACTTAAGAGGCTCTCCTCGTCTACTTTGACCAAGATAGCTGGCCTACACTGTTTTCTAGTTCTTCCCTTGCAGGTCCTTGATTTTAATAAAGTTATGACCCGTCATTCCAAAACTTGTCTCACGCATTCATTTTTGGTGTGCGGGGCAATGGTTTGCCCAGACATCTAAACAATCTTATAAACAGGAAACATCCAGGAGCCCAGTCATGAGTTGTGGGATTATCTAGCAAGCTGGGTAAATTTGCAAAAAAAACCAAAACAAACCCTTTCCCTCATGTGTATGTGTGCATTTATGCACATGTGCACACACTCGGAGGACTAATTCCATGAGCCTTCCTATGAATGCAAAACATCGTGCCTGAATTGGTTCCACAACTTACAAAAGATTGAAATTTGAAGGATTGAATCTAAACCATTCTAATTTTCTACAAGGATCTGGGTCGTCCTTTCCCCCTTCTTTTGTTTCAAACGAAGACAGCAGTTAGAATACTACGATCACACAAAGACATATATATATATATATTGATCAAAGATTGAAAACCGCATGCAGCTTGTGCGTGTTATGAAGAGAGAAAACCCTTAATACTGGCACTAAAGTGTACATTGAAATCCCTTTCCACATTCAGCCTGCAGATTTTGTCAGAATTAGAAAAGTTGTTATGCTAAAGGAGGGGTGCTGCATTGTCATGGATTGCACTTGAGACGTGAACAGCACTCTCGCCCATCGCTGGTGCAGCTCGTATCTATCACACATACATGGCAAAAAGTTGCTGTGTTAGCAATAGCTGTGTTTTTATATGCCAGTTAAACCAAATCTTAGTTTCTTGGGCAAGGTCTTCTGTTCATGTATTTCCCAAGCTCTCCTTCCAAATGCCACAGGAATGGGAACTTTTAGAGGCTGGATAAAAGGAAGATTCTGCCTCATTCTATAGGAAAATGAAGTTCTGCTCTTTGCAAAGCCTCCATGGGGCTTTTCTGATGTCTTGCAATAGAGATATTGCCATGTCGACCAATGAATTGGGCACACATAATAACTTAAATACCCTTCACTACCAGTGATAAATTCTGCAATATTTAGATAAATGGAAGATTTTCTATAATGAAATGCGCAGGACAGCATTTTAACATTACTACAATACTACAACGGCTTAATTCTGTTGGAGCAATATCTGCAATCCTATTTTATATGAATTTTTGTAAGCGTTCAAAACGTTTTACAAGCATTGACTCAGTAACCCTTACAACAGCTTGTAAGGTGGGCCAGTTTTGTTATCCTAATACTGAGATGAGGGATCTGAGGTTGGGAGGCAGCGGCTGAGGTGAAATTTGAATCCGGAGCCTCACTCAGTTCACGTTTCCCACTGCGCCAGCTGTCAAGCCAGGAGAATATTATGGTTCTCAATTTCAGAGAGTGTTCTTCTTTTCTTTTACCTGCTCTGTACAACATAAAAATAAATATATACTGGGATTCCTTCCATTATGATGCTTTAAAGAATATGAACAAATATTCAAAGGGACAAGGCTACCAATTTTTGAGTGGGGAGGCGAGATGGGGGAACACATGCTTCTCTGCATTCAAATTGTGCAGTTGCCTAAGATAACCGGGCCGAATTAAAAATGGTATCAGAGTGATATGTTAGCAGGCACAGAAAAGGCATTTCATGGTGCGCTGAGAGCAAACATACTTCCATGCCATTTACACACTGCTGTAATAGAATCACTCTATTTATTATATGGTAAAAAGAGAACACCTTGTCTTAAAAATTAAACTTCACACACAGTCTTCCACATTTGCTACCTGCTTCTCTCCCCTCCCCCCAATACAGTTTCTTTGAAAGCAATCCTCTTCCAGTTGAGTTCAACCCCAACCTGCTGAGCTGAGGAGATATGATAATCTAAAAGAAATCCCCTCCATTTCTTTCAACAGCTGAGTCCGGAAAACCAGAGCTATCACGCTGAAACTCGAGCAATAATAAGAACCTCAAGCACAAATTCAAGCAGCCACCTTTCAACAGAAACACCTTCCTGGAAACTTCAGCAGCTACTGAAAACAGCTAGAAAGCCGGGGAAGAAAGCAGTTCAGTACTACTGCGACTCAATCCTGCAGCTAAAGTGGTATTGGTCCACTTAGTAAAAAGCCTCAAGTCATCATGGGGAGAAAGGGGGCGAGTTGAAGCACCAGAACTGCTGGGTTTTTTATTATTTCCAAACGTCATAGCAGCAGTAACCACACAGCAGCTTTTTCTGCAAAAGAAACAGATAAAAATCTCATTAAATCAGCAGCAGAATTATGTAGATGTGATCCTTCAGCTACATTCTGGGCTGGTTACTGGTAGGGCTTTATCACGCGATGTTTATGAATGTGGAAAATGGCCCTTAATGAATGCAGTTAAATGAAACCATTCAGAGATTGCCCCCTTTCAATCTGTGGCATGCTCCCCACTTCCCTGGGCAGTAAGCCATCTCACTTAACATCTAGGTTGGTTGCCTTTGGATGCAAAAGCACTGGAGACTTCGGCGCTCTCTCTCATATTTACTCTATTTACAAATATACAAGGCAGTAAATCTGCCACCTCACGTCAGGTCCCCAGAGAGAGGTCCTGCCTTTAGCCAACTCACAACTCTCCCCACCTCTCTCCCTCTCTTCCAAACTACAAAGAGCTCCTAAGCTCTCCATTGACCCCCCACAAAAGCTGCCACCTTCCTCCAGCTCTATGGAATCCATTCAAACACAGAGATTCTTGACTATCTCCTAGTTAGGGCTGTTCCAATCGTTCTCAGTATAACCAATTGGGCACATTTTCAGAAAAGGGAATGACGAAAAGGCAATGGGTGGAGAACTACTGATGACTTTGAGTTACAGGTAGGTAGCCGTGTTGGTCTGCTGCAGTCAAAACAAAACAAAACAAAACAAAACAAAACAAAACAAAACAAAACAAAATCCTTCCAGTAGCACCTTAGAGACCAACTAAGTTTTTTCTTGGTATGAACTTTCATGTGCATGCACACTTCTTCAGATACTTTAGATATGTGTATCTGAAAAAGTGTGCATGCACACGAAAGCTCATACCAAGAAAAAACTTAGTTGGTCTCTAAGGTGCTACTGGAAGGATTTTGTTTTATTTTGATGACTTTGAGGTCACTTACAAGGCAGGGATTTGTACTTTCTAAAATCTTCAGTCTACCTCCCCCACACCAAATTTCCTTCTTTCTTTAAGCAGTTTTGTTTGCTGCCACTTTCCTTACAGCAACAACTATGTTCCTACGTCAGAGGCCCCCTCGTCCCACACTGCATCTGAGAACTGATGCATATGCAGGTCCTTGTTGTTTTGCTTAACTTTCATCCTAAACAGGAGTTCTGGGCAACTCAAAGGCTTGCTCACTTGTGACATTTTAATTAGTCTTAATAAATGTACCCTATCGTGGCAATTGTTTTTTTCTTCTTCTAGTGGGCCCACATGGGTAGCTATTGTTTCTATACATGCAGACCACCTAACCATGTCTACCTAGAAGCATGTCCTACTGAATTCAATTGGGCTTACTCCCAGGTACATAGGGTTAGGATCGGAGCCTGAGTTCACACCAAATGGGGAATAAATTGGAGACCAGACAAAATAAGAAATGTTGCCTCATTCCACCCTGTCTGGTTGAGGCAAGTAGTCTCTTCCCACAAATTTGACTCAGTGCATGATTGAAGTGACTGGGAACAATGTGGTTTTGGTGGCTTAGACATGGAGACATGTAATGCAGCTTACAGGAATCTACTCTAAACCAGAAACCCTGAAGCTCTGCAGAGCAGTCTTCACAAAACAATGCTACAAGCCATCCAGTTATAAATGTAACCCCATCGTGCTGACTCTCTCTTGCCAAATGGACCAAAACACCACTCAGAATTAGTACTCAAAATGCAAAGTGGCGTATTTCATATCTTAAGTTAATATTCGCAAGTTAAAAATAAATAAACAACAAGTGGTTATGTAAGCAGGAGTTTTCAGCATTTCCAAAATCAAGAAGGAGCTATCTCCAGATATTCTCCAAAGTCCCTTGAACTTGTTCCCATAGTGCTTAAACAAAATCATTCTGGTAATCTGAAAACACACCATGCAAGAATGGTCAGAACAGTTTTGTGATATGGTTCTGACAGGACATTGGATTTTGGCTAGATGACCAAATTATACTTGGGGGGGGGCACGACTGCATTGCTCTGCATCTTTTAGGGATGTGATGGCTTAGACTGAGAACTACAAATGGATCCATTGCTAATGAAAAAGCAAGAGAGAGAAAGTGTGCTTAGGGCTGCAGTCTTAGTGTAGCTACACTACCTTCCCAACAGGTGGGTCGTTGTTGCTTACTGGGAGCAAGAAGGGGAGTGGCGAGGTTGTTGTGGTGCAAAAGTACTGGCAGCAGTGCCGGATCGGGTGCGCTGGTGCATTCACACTAAGCTGTCCTCCTCACTGCTTTGCACAAGACCTACAGGCAATCCATAAATCAAGGTTCTCTCCACCGCTACAGTCAATTAAGGTAACACACGGCTTTGAGAACTATCTGTATGATTTACCAATTTGTTCATTTCTGACTCTGCATTTTCAGACTAATGCCCTCAGAATATTTAGAGGGACACTACAGGAAAATCCCGGTAGAAAAGCGGCTTTGTATATGTGTCACTCAAGCAGTTAAAGGTCTATACCATTATGTACTACATTGCCCTCTGTATTCTGAACCGAGAGCTAAGTATATCCTTGAATTGTTGTGTCAGATGACTGAAGCAGACGAACGAGTGGAGATCACATATATGTTGCCTGGCTCTTCTACCTTGCTTTTTGGAATGGATGTTTGTTTGTTTTGATTGTGATTTTGTATTTTGTGTAACTCGTTGTAAATTTTATGTGGTTGATAAATAAAGATTATTTTAAATATGAAAAAAAAATGTTTTCTGGCTTTGTTAAGTTTGTGACAAACAACGTGGCAAGATTTGTGATTGCTGCCCCAAAACTGAGAAGAATGTTCATCAAGGATAATATGGCAGACTGTAGCCATCTGATTGTCAATGAAATATAGAAACGTATGTGTTTTGGCTTGCATATATATGTGTGTGTGTGTGTGTATAAATTGGCTAACACTGTCTTTTTAATGCTGTATCTATGTGCATAGCACAGCACATAGGAAGGATAGGATGTATATTTCTTTGTAGTGGTGGTTGAAACGACCACAGTAGTTGCAATAACAAATAAACTAATTCCCTGCCTTTTCCCTCTGCCTCTCGGTAAGCAACAGTGACTTCCTTGCCAGAAAGCAAGCAGAACAGTTCCACCCCAGAGGCTGAGCCGCTTTTGCTTTGTGCTACTAATCAAAGACTACTGCAGGTGTCAATGTCAACAGGCACTAACTTGAAGCTGTGCACTTGTTACGGAAACTGCCCTAAACAATTGCACATGGTTGCATGCATCCATAACCTATCGTTATACAGATCTGGCAATTTCTTTTGGCCACATGGTGGTAGGAAGAAACCCCTTTAATCCATGTAGTGAGGATGCTTCATAGCAAAGCAGTTCTAAGTGGCCTTCACAGAGCAGCTTGGTAGTCAATACTTTCCACTGATACCCGAAATGTTACCAACCTTCCATTTCTCATAGAGCTTATGGAGTCACAGGTGCCTGAGTTCCAGTGGAAGCCTTAGCCTTTCTCTATAGGGAGATAAAAGATAATGTCAGAACTGGCCCGTCTAGAGTCCCAGCCTTGTAACACATTTAAAACAGCAAGCAACTCTGTGCTGTTTCCAGTTAGGTGGCTCAGAAGCACATCTAAGTCTTGAATTGCAAGACTTAGTTCAGACTCTTACCAAGACACAGACTGCCTTTATGGTGGCAGAGAAATAGGTGTGCTTCCTAATATTTCCCCCCTTCCAAAAGGGGAGAGATTGTGCAAATTGGGCATTTGAATGATCAGGCATTCATATGGGGAGCATCTATAACGGCGGGGGCTAAGCTCTTTTGGAACAAGCCAGAGTACATATACCAGGGGTGGGGCACCTCACACTCTTAAATCCACATCTACAATAACCAGCATAATTTCTTCACACAAATACATTGGTAGTTTTAAAATACCAACAATAAGAGTCTAGCCAGATAAGTTCAATAGCAGAACTGACTTAGGAATAGAGATGGGTGGATTTGTCAAGTTCAGTTACTCTCAGTTTCTCATCCCCCCCCCAGTCTTCAGTTTGCCCCACTGCAGATGCAGCCCACATGAAAATCTGTATGCAAATTTGTGCACAGTTCTCTTAATACTTTTTGCACGTAATTTTGCCCAGTATAAGCATTTTTGGAAGCAAATTCGACATAACAGAATGCATTTTTGTGGGTGCTTTCACAAAAAACACACATTTTTGTATGCATCCTGTCTCAGAGGACTGCACCACAAAATTCAGAGCCGTGCAAATTTTGAAGAAGAGTTGTGCTTTGGTTCATGTTTTAGTTTGGGAAGTGTGAAATTTGGAAGATCACATTTAGCATAATGAGCTAAACAATTTTCTCCTCTGCGCCCCTGCTTAGGAATAAGAAAACAATTCTATTCTGATATACAAACCTTAGATTGCAATTTGCAATGGAGTGTTTGGTCAGATAGCCAAGGATGCTTTAATGCTGCAGTTGCACTTATCCTCCAGCTTAAAGGGGGGTAAAAATGAGTGTCAGTATTTAATAGCTATACAGCAATTTTAGCATTCATGTTTAAAATGTGCCCCCCCCAAAAAACCTGGATTGACTGAAAGGCAATTTTAAATTTACAGCTGAGAAACAAACTAGGTAAAGGTAAAGGGACCCCTGGCTGTTATGTCCAGTTGCGGACGACTCTGGGGTTGCGGCGCTCATCTCACTTTACTGACCGAGGGAGCCGGCGTTTGTCTGCAGACAGCTTCTGGGTCATGTGGCCAGCATGACTAAGCCGCTTCTGCCGAACCAGAGCAGCACACGGAAATGCTGTTTACCTTCCTGCCAGAGTGGTACCTATTTATCTACTTGCACTTTGATGTGCTTTCGAACTGCTAGGTGGGCAGAAGCAGGGACTGAGCAACGGGAGCTTGCCCCGTCGCAGGGATTCAAACCGCTGACCTTCTGATCGGCAAGCCCTAGGCTCTGTGGTTTAGACCCAAACTACACTTTACATTATTAACCTTTTTTCAAAAAAGGATGCTTAAGCTGGCCGCTTTTGTTTTGGAAGAAAAGCAGTCACATAGGATCCCAATTCAGAATACAATCCTGATCTCGATTGGGCCTTTATACTAGTGGGTGCACTCAGATCCTGCTTGCAGGCTTCCTATAGACATCTGGTTGGCCACTGTGAGAACAGGATGCAGCACTAGTTGGGTCTGGAAAATTTCTCCTGGAAATGCAGTGTGATGCTGGCTTTTGGTCACCAGGAGATAGAGATGATGTGAGAGTCTGCTCAATGAATCTGGGGTTTTAGCATATTGTTATCTACCCAAAGTCCCTTAGCATTGTGGGTGGATGAATTATAATTCAAACAGATAAACGAACAATGATATTTAACTATTAACCCATTAGCTCATTTAACTCATTAACTATTAGCTCAATTCACTCCTGTTGAATTAAACATAAAAGTTCTTAAAATCTAGTCACATCATAGAGTTGTATAGTTGGAAGAGACCACGAGGATCATCTGATCCAATCTTTCTGCCCAATATGGGGCTTGAACTCACAACCCTGAGATTAAGAACCTCGTGTTCTACTGACTGAACTATCCCTGCTCATTTTACCGGATGCACACTTCAAAAGTCTCCTTGTTTATAATGGATTTTATCACTGAAACACTCTATCACTTGAGAGATACATATGAAAAGAACTTTTCATTTTTGGAAATTGGATAACAATTTCTGGTTGGACAGTACATTCAAGCTACTGGCATCTGGTTACCCCTTTTCCTTAATGAGAAGCTTAGTGATGAAGTCTTTGGCTTCCTCCGACACTTTTTCGAATTCTTGATCATCAAAGCTCCACCGACAAGCCAGGATGTTGTTCAGAGTCTCATTATCATCATCACCCAGAAAAGGAGACAATCCGCTAAGCCTGCAGGAAACAGGGAAACAGGCAAAACATTTTGTGTATTACGTAGATCATGGAGCAACGTAAACCTTCTGGACTTTAAGCAACAGTCAAGAGTCCAGGAGTAGCTTTCATCAAGTTGACATCAACTGTAGAAGAAAAACACAGTCTTAACAATGTAGGTTGCAGCATACTTACAACATATAGGCAATGACACCTATACTCCACATGTCGGTAGGAAACGATACAAAGTCGTAGTTTACAACTTCAGGAGCGAGGAATTCTGGGGTGCCAAAGTTGACCTTAAGCTTCTCCCTTGGTTTATATCTAATGAACGACAATGAAATGCATGAGAAACAATGACAGCAAAGATGACATCTACAGTATGTACAGATACTTAAGAGTTCAACACAAAGGTTGGGATTCAGCTAAGCTGATGAGCAAGCGGAACAAGGTCCACTTGTCCACAGGACTTTCTTCCTTTCCTTCCCCCACGCTCCCTAAATGTGCTCTGGAGGATTGGGGAAAAAACCCAAACTAGGTTTAGGGGACGTGTGACAGCAGTGAAGGAAGTGGGGGGGGGAGTCCTATTGGGTGGGCAGACCACGTTGAACTCACACATATCCCACTGAACACTACATTGAATTCTACCCAAAGATGTTTTAAATAGGCAGTTAGTGGGGGCAGGCAAATAGACAGCTGTCAGGATGATGCCAGAGAATATAAAAAAGGCATAGGCAAACTCAGACCTCCAGATGTTTTGGGACTACAACTCCCATCCATCCCTAGCTAACAGGACCAGTGGTCAGGGTTGATGGGAGTTGTAGTCCCAAAACATCTGGAGGGCCAAGGTTGCCTATGCCTGATATAAAACATGCTGGTGACTAGAAAGCATCTCTTGTTGTCTTGCCCCAAACTTCCTTTTCTTATACGGTCATTGTTTTGTAATCTTGCCGTTTGGTTTAGTACCTCCATCCTTAACATATGGCATGAAATAAGCCCTACAAAAGTCAACCCACTGAACATGTTGAGGATCAGAATGTGAATTTGGGACGACGGTGTTTATTTTGATGACCGCTTGCAGAGGATCTTGTATCATGATAGCATCTTGCTCTGAATTATTTGGAAAGAAGCAAAATTGGATCCCTCTTCCGGTCTATGACAGCATTTTCGGCAACAAAAGCAGCCTTTTCACCCTTCTGTGAAGATTGCCTGTTCAAAAACTTTGACTAACATGTGTACTGTCGGGTTCATCATTTAAACTACAGGGGAAATGCGTTCAAGACCGGCCATCGTTTGGTAGCCTAGAGTCTTTTCTTTATTATCGCATCATTTCTCCCAATATTGGATCACTTGAAAACGGACTTTGGATTTAGGAAATAAAAGATGCTGGTAGCTTGATTGAAAGCAACGTACCTCCTTGCCAGCCCAAAGTCAATAATCTTGATTTGATTTGTCTCTCTATTCACACACAGGATATTCTCAGGCTGCCAGGAGGAAAAGAAAAAAGAAAAAAGAACACACATTTATGAGAAATGCTACATGGAGTGGAATCAGCACATTAAAAATACAACACAGCACAAAAATATGCTTTGCAGTGCCTGCATCTTGAAGCAGGTTAGACTCTGTGGACGTCTCAGGCTGTAATCATGTGGTATTTGAGGCTGGGAATGCTCTGCCAGTGTAGGTTTTCCCTTGCTGTGGCTTTTCTGTTTGACATAATGTAGCAAGTCAAGATAAAAAACTCATTAGTGAGCTTTCAGAAAGGGACTGCAAGCACTCGGACTGGACTTCAGGAAGTCTGTGTTGTGATTTTGCAGCCCATTATGAATCCATGCTGAGACATGGTGGTTTGTTTTTTGTTTTGTTTTTTTAGCTCTCCTCCTCCTCCTCCATTCTTATTTTAAAACTCACCATGATTCAACATTTATCTTTCAACTTTAGCTTCTTAGTTCACTGTCCTTCCTCTCCCTATCCAGTATCTAATATATTAAATGTGGGCCTTTTAAATGTGTGGGGGACGGGGACGGGGCACTGTTATTATGGTTTTTTCTGTGATAAATAATATTAACACCAGATATTGACTAAGAGGGAAGACTTAAAGGTTAAATGCATCTGGGCTGTCAGAAGACAAATTGCTTGAATCCGATAGATAGATAGATGATGATAGATTAGATAGATAGATAGATAGATAGATAGATAGATAGATAGATACTAGATAGATAGATAGATAGATAGATAGATAGATGATATAGATAGATGATATAGATAGATAGATAGATAGATAGATAGATAGATAGATGATAGATAGATAGATAGATAGATAGATATAGATAGATGATTGATAGATGGATGGATAGATAGATAGATAGATAGATAGATAGATAGATAGATAGATAGATAGATACCGGTAGGTACAGGGCTGCTTTCAGGTGTCTTCTAAAAGTCAGACAGTTGTTTATTTCCTTGACATCTGATGGGAGGGTGTTCCATATGGTGCAAATGGGACCAGGGAAGGAGAGTTCGGTGCAGAGCAGGGATAAGATCCTGGTTGCTATGGCCTGGTTGTTATGCTGCCAGAGCTGGTGACAGGCTATCCACATTGCCCAGAGCTCCTTTTCCTTTCAGGGTTCCAAATGTGTGCAAGAGCAACCAGCACTCCTACTTATTCACCCTCCTTCCAAATCTACTTTTGCATATCAAAGGTGAACACAAGATTTTGCTACACAAATCTGTGTTTAACATCTTGTCCTTGTCGCTGAGTTACACTCACGGAGTGCCTGGGTGTCAACCAGATATCAATTTACTTATCGGTATTGAAAGGTGAGAACCTTTCTAATTCTGTGTCCAGGGCGGCTGTCTACCAGCTCCATCTGGTACGCAGGCTGAGACCCTACCTGTCCGCAGACTGTCTCGCCAGAGTGGTGCATGCTCTGGTTATCTCCCGCTTGGACTACTGCAATGCGCTCTACGTGGGGCTACCTTTGAAGGTGACCCGGAAACTGCAATTAATCCAGAATGCGGCAGCTACACTGGTGACTGGGAGTGGCCGCCAGGACCACATAACACCGGTCCTGAGAGAACTACACTGGCTCCCAGTACGTTTCCAAGCACAATTCAAAGTGTTGGTGCTGACCTTTAAAGCCCTAAATGGCTTCGGTCCAGTATACCTGAAGGAGCGTCTCCACCCCCATCGTTCAGCCCGGACACTGAGGTCCACTGGCGAGGGCCTTCTGGCGGTTCCCTCACTACGAGAAGCCAAGTTACAGGGAACCAGGCAGAGGGCCTTCTCGGTAGTGGCACCCGCCCTGTGGAACGCCCTCCCTTCAGATGTCAAAGAGAACAACTACCACCAGACCTTTAGAAGACATCTGTTTTTAAACTGTGATGTGTTAATGTATTTTAATGTTTGCTGGCGGCTGCCCAGAGTGGCTGGGGAGACCCGGCCAGATGGGCGGGGTACAAATAATAAATCATTATTATATTATTATAACCTAACCCCAGGTATCAAATTCAGCAGAGCAGAGATGTTGGTCAGACTTCTTAGGGACAAAAGCGAATGTCTGAGGAAAGTAGAATGTAGTGCAGTCATTCGTTAAGTGACCACAAACATAAGTTTGAGAGAATCAACTGCAAAATTCAAATCCAACAGCTTTTAGCCATGTGAGTGTGCCTCAAGGTGGGCAAATTGCCACTTTTAATCTCACGGGTAGTGTAATCAATGCACTGTACCTTCAGGTCTAAATGGAGGATATACATCTGGTGCATGTACTGAACCCCTTCACAGATCTGCTTTATGAACAAGATGGTATCTATCTCTGACAAGTTGCAGTTCTCGTCAATAATTCGATCAAACAGTTCTCCTCCCTCCACGCTGAAAAAGAGAGAGAATTCAAAATTCACTTTACTGGGGGTCCCCATAAACAAGGGTTTGTGCATCTCACACACACACACACACACACACACACACACACACACACACACACATTATTTATTTAAAGAAACTCACTGCAGCCAACTGAAGGCTACCAACCATGCCCTGCCCCCCCAAACGTCTCTTACCACCAATGAAAACTAATAAATGAATAGAAAGAGAACCTATCTGTGTGACACTGACACAAAAACCTTGCACATACGCTATGTAAAAGAATGAATGTCTACTAACCCTTTCTCTCTCTCCCTCTCCCCAACTCTCTTCTCCATAGCTGTCAACTTTCGGATTTGAAAATAAGGGATTTTTCCAAACTTTTGGATTTGAAAATAAGGGATGCCGCGAGGGCGGTGCAATGGCACCAAGTATCCTCGCCACCCTGCTGCACTCCAGAGGCTGCGTGAGAACGGGTGAGGGAAAGAGCGAGCGCGTAGACGGCAGGCAGGCTGTCTGTCTGGTTGGGCGTGAGGGTCTGGCTGCACAAGGCATGCAAGCTCCGCCCCCAGTCGGTCTCAGACTCCTTATTGGCAGCCGAGCAACGCAGCTGAGGAGCCTCCCTAGCCGGCAGGGAGGGAGAGGAGCTGCTTCCTTTGAAATCCGGGAAATTTAAGTGCATGGGGAGAGGTTGAACCCTTCCATCTCACAGCGACTACAGCTAAAACAACCAACCCACGTCAAAATAAGGCTCAGAAATAAAAGGCCCATTTGCTCTGTGTGTGTATATGCGCATGTGTGGACATAACTGAAAGCCCAAGAAAAGGAAACGGAAGAAACATTCAACATACTATTCCATGACGAGAACAATGTCATTTTTTGATTCAAAAGCATCATACAGCTGAATGAGGTTCGTGTGGTTCAACTGGTTCATCACGTTGATCTCATTCTTTACTTCGTCCTGTGAAGAATGCAAGAACGGTGCTAAATATGATGATAAATATGGCCAAAATTGGATGTACACTTATTGCTTGACCTCGCTACTATCGCTCCTTCCTGCTGTTGACATTTCATTCAAAATGTTCCTAGGTTTGCAGGACAATCGGATTGGGTAGCTCTCTATTAACAGCAAAAATATATTGAAAATATTGTCTAGTGGCAATAGCTTTAAGCTAATGGGGGAGGGGACAGGTGAGAGTAGCTCATGTCTAGAAATGGTAAATATATTGCAGGGGTGGCCAACTCCCAAGAGACTGCGATCTACTCACAGAGTTAAAAACTGGCAGTGATCTACCCACTTTTGGGGGGTTCAGGTCAAAGTTGTTGAGATTTTCTTGGGAAGGAAAGCCCTGTTTTTTGGGGTTCAGGTCAAAGTTTTTGAGCTTTTATAGGGAGAAGGAAAGTTCCATTTTGGGGGGGTGCAGGGCATTTTTTTAGGGGAGCCAAAGTTGTTTAGCTTCTTTGGGGGGAGCCAGTGATCTACCAATGATCTACCACAGATATCCAGTGATCTACAGGTAGATCACGATCTACCTGTTGGACGTGCCTGGTATATTGTAATAGTGTGAGAGGTGGGGAAATCCTGGTGTCTGTGAATAGACAGATAAATTCCTCCTGAACTTGGTGTAATGGAAAGAGAGGCCAAGACTATCGCTCAGTGGCAGAAAAATTAACTACAATAAAAGAAATAAAAGAAATGTATAACCATGGATTTACAGGGCGATCTCATTAAGGGCTGTGGACATGGGTGAGCTGGGATTCAAAAGGCAATGCAAGTGGAAGAAGAAATAACTGTTCCACAGCTGTGTCCACAAGTTGTACAAGCAGGAGTACGATAAACCAAGGTATATGGGAATCAGCAGAACAAAAGCTGCCACTTGGAAGTGGTAAAGTAATCTGTATAACAAAACCTCTTCGGCAAGGCTCTGCACTCCAGCTACCCTTACCTTTTCCTTGGCAGCTCTTGCTTTTATAATTTTGGCAGCTAATTTGAGACCCGTTGATTTTTCTTCGCATTTATGCACCTGGCCAAATCGTCCACTAAATAAAAGAAAAGAGGGAAATGTCAAGACCCATCACCCTTCCTTTGAGATATGAGCATTCAAGTTTGCTATCCTCACTAGAATCTCAATATTTGAGGCAGAACAGTGTCTAGCAATTGTCTCCTTATTGTGAGATACTGCCCCACCAATCCTGCTGGACTCCTGGCTATCTCTGTCAAACCTCCTCAAATTAAGAGGAAATATACTTAAGAAAGGCACGCCAACGTAAGTCTGAAGGAGGAAAATAATGTGGGAGTTACTGTAAGAATGATTCCTATAAGGAATGATGGACAGAATTGGAGATCAGGTAAAAATTGTTGTGTACCTTGAAAGTTGACACTGTCCCCCACTAAGCTTTGAGTAAATTGATATATAGAGTGATATTCAAAGTTAGTCATACTCAGAGTAGATCCACTAAAATCAATGGACTTACGTGCATTCATTTCAGTGGGGCCATTCTGAATATGACTCAGTTGGATATTACCCCAGCTTTTTAACCTACATCTTGAAAACATGGCTAATTATGCCAAATGGAAAAAAAATAATATGTTACATAACTTAACATTTAAAACTATCAATATGTTACATTGCCTTTATTATTGATTGCCCACGCCTCACAAAGTTGTACTTTGGGTGGTTGTCCATATTGTTTTACTCTAGTTACCCCTATTGCCTAATCGATCATAAAACCATCCACTGCAGTGTGATATTCAAAAACTTAGAAGAGATTCCCCATTCTGCTAACAGTACCTTCAGTTGTACTTACCCTCCCAGAACTTCGCCCTTGTGTACATGATAATAGCTATTGATCCCTGCTCTTTTAGCTGAGACGATCCGATGATCAAAGGGAGCCGCCGGTGGTGAGATATACTCTACAAATGATAAGAAATGCATGTGAAATCCTGACATGACATGAAGAAATTGACTTATTATGCTCATTATCTACCATTTCCATGGAACAAGCAGTGTTACAATGTTCAGTACACATGCACTTTCTTTTACAAAATATTAATTCCCCCTTCTACAGCAAGGCCTGATGGTGAGTTTCGTTGACTACAGTCAACACCGAACTTCACTCCGGACATGCACCAGAGTATATTTTGAATTTCAAAATTCTCACCTCTGTACTTGAATTCTAGGGAAGAATCAGGGGGTGGTGATATATGAACACAGGGCTTATGGTGTGGAAATCAGAGGCTACAGAGAGCTACCTCTTCATTTGGTTAAAGCTACAAACAGCCATCACATCAACCCACCTTGTGAGTTTAGGGAGGCAAGTCCTGGGCCTGATTTTGTAAAGCGGGTTCTCCTTCATTGGGAGCACGTGTTGCGGTGGGGGCCAGCAAGTCACCTCTCTGTTGCTGGGCGGGGTCGTATAGATGGCCACTGCTGTGATTGGGTCCTGGGTGTTGTTGGGGAGATTTCTATGTTGCAATTTGTTGATGGACAGCCCAGTGACTATATACTGCTTGGCTCGCAGCGTGATATTCCTCTTTGCTGCGTGCATCGGATCTCCCGCCCCACCTCCCTTTTATTAGGCCTCTGTGTTTGACCTTGCTATGCCTGTCATAGGGTTGTCTGCTTTTGGGGCAGGGGCCTGGTAGGAATTTTTTCCATTCGGCTGATTGGCTGGTGCCATTTGGTTTTCGCCTACTGCATAGCAAATAGTCACAACTTGTAAGGTTGGCGGTTAGGCATTGGTTATTAATTTGGTTGGTGGAGGGGTCAGGATTGACTGTGGCTGCCCCTCCAATGCTGCTGCTGCACAGGGAATTCTGTTAAAGGAATCCAGGGGCTCACCATGCTTTTGTCCGTATCCCCCGGTCGGGGGCCAGGGCCACCCAAGAGCCCCTGGGAGCATTTGGGGAGAGGCGAGGGTCAGACCCCCGGCTCCCATTCTCTCCCCAAAGTGTTTCCCCTTTACTGACAAATGTCAGTTCTGTCCCCAGCGGGACAGATAGTCTGAACCAATGCCTAAGCAACCACTCACATATTTTGTATTTTAATAAAGTTGTGGCCAAAATCATGCCAAAATCCTTAAACCTAAATTTCTGTCTGAAGTGTGTTTCATTTGAGGGGTGGTTTGGGACCTCGGCACGCAAGTCAGGTACTTACTAAAAGTCATTTGTGTGAATAAAGTCACATGAAAGCATTTCCATTTGCCCCAGAAAGTATAATCTACTCAGTTTGCTTTAAGAGGCTCCTAAGAACTGGATTTATCAGGAATCCAAGTCATGGGGCCATCTTTGAGCAAGCTGGGCAGCCATCAAGTCCTCTGCGAATAATTCAAAAGACCCTCATGGATATAAAGATACAACAATGTGAAATCTTTCCAGTGGCTTTCCATGGATTCTTACATCACCACTTTTAAAAAGAATTAACTAAGGGTAGTATTGCAAGGGTTTCTCACCCCATGGCGAAATTTTCCTGTAAAAAAGAATCTTGTGCACTTCCTGAGGACTGTGCCTTAACGTAACAAAACAAAAAAACAAAAAGAAGACTCACATTTTGCAAAAGCCTCAAACCCTGTTAGTTGGTACAAAACAACAACAACCCCCAATTAACAAGTCGCCATGGGGCTTCAGAATGGACTCCACAGAAAGCTTTTGAACTTCCTCATTCTCAAAATGGATTGTCAGCTGGTGTGACTTAACAAAATAAGACCCCTGAAGCTTAACATAGCTCTATTAACACCTGGGAAGTTAATTAAAGATGCAAGGTACACTTCATTTTGCTTGGCATCATCACCATGCATATCTATGGTTTTTTTTAAAAAGCCAGGTTGTACCAAGTGTAATACTGTCTCCTATTGAAGCTTCTTGCTTATTTTCAGTCTTCTTGGGTGTGGAATCAGATCCATTTGTTTTTCCCGGCAAGGCAGGCTGTGCCTCTTTTGGCTTAGTCGCTCCTTTTGGTTTGTGTCCATCCTTGGCGTTTGCTGCATCTACCCTGCTCTTTTTGCTCTCCTCTTTGGTAAGACCAAAGTCATTCACGCGACGCTTACTGCTGCCATTCTGCTCATCTTTTGGAGGGAATGAGGCCTTTTCACTGTCCTTATGCCTACAGGATGAGGGATACAGATTATTCTAATGGCATCGCGAGAGTGGAAGTAGAATGAAGCAAAAATATAGGTTAAAGCAAAACAATGTAAGGAGCTCATTACTTTTTAGCGTTTGCTTTTAATGCCTAAACAAAATGCATATGGTAAAATAACTGCACAAAAAGCAGCTTGTGTCTTCACCATTTTATACTTTCTTGATCTCTGCAAACTTCAGACCAGACCAGACCAGATCCCAAAGAATGCACATACTAAGTTCTATATGTTTTGGATACAGAGATACTAAACATCACTAGATAGGCAATGGAAGAATATTCAAATATTAATTTTCAAGGGGGAGATTGTGTATTGGAATAATCAGTAACTATCATTACCATTTGTAAAACTGGTACATTTTAAAATGTTATTTCCCTATGCTTTTATTTTTATTAGTACTATGTTTGTATGTTATACTAACAATAAATAAAACAAAGCAACTCTTCAGTAATTATTGGTTGCTAGTGGAGCTCTGTCATTTTGCCATCTCCAAACCAATATGTTCACCTGTTTTGCCAAGTATGACAGATTTTTAAAATGCAAATTCAGTGTTGTGTGTGACCTTTGCATAAATCACACCAAGCCCCATTCTTCATGTATGCAATAATCTTTAATAGGTAACTGCATGATATTTGAGGAATTATCATATAAAACCTACTTGACATCTTGATTCTGACTTTTCAATGGACTGCTGAGATCTTCTGCTGTATCTTCACCTGGGGATGTAGTTTCTGGTACTTCTGTTTCTTCATCTCTGCTAGTATCTGTTCCTTCAACATCTTTTCCTGCTTTCTCTGGGCTTTCTTCAGACCTCTGGTGCTTTTTAACAACTCCCAAACCATCACTCTTTGTATCGTCGCTACTCGATTTTTTACAAACGGCCTTTGCTTCTGCCAGTTTTTTCCCTGTTGTCTTCGGGAGCGAGCCTTTCCAGTTTTTGCTATGGCTGTCCTCTGCGTTCTCCTTTGACTCATGAGTAGGAGGTTTAAGAGAACTTCTCTGAACAAAAAGAGCACTTGCCTTCTCAGTATTCTCCTTGTTGAGTTTATGGACCTTTTCTGTGTGGGAATACGATTCTGGGCTCCCATCAGATTCCTCTGGAACCAAACAGAAAATAGCAGCCATTTGAATGAAAGAAGAACATGTTGTTTTGGGGAAAAGTAATCTGTTTCTCCCACTTTCCTCCCTTTATTCTACCCTGATACAAAAGGTAACCCAAGATTTTCCATGTACTGGAAGAAAAGAACAAAACAACATCTCAAAAAATTCTGCAAGTTGAGTCAATAAGTATAGTTTGCAGTATGTATAGTTTGGTCTGAAATATTAAAATACTGTTTGAGAAATCTTCTAATTCAGGGGTCAGCAAACTTTTTCAGCAGGGGGCCGGTCCACTGTCCCTCAGACCTTGGGAGGGGAGGCAGACTATATTTTGGAAAAAAAATATGAATGAATTCCTATGCCCCACAAATAACCCAGAGATGCATTTTATATAAAAGGACACATTCTACTCATGTAAAAACATGCTGATTCCCGGACCGTCCGTGGGCCAGATTTAGAAGGTGATTGGGCCGGATCCGGCCCCTGGGCCTTAGTTTGCCTACCCATGTTCTAATTGGTAAGTAATATGGCTGACATACAGTGGTACTTCAGGTTACGAACTTAATTCATTCCGGAGGTCTGTTCTTAACCTGAAACCATTCTTAACCTGAGGCACGCTTTCGCTAATGGGGCCTCCCACTGCCGCCGCGCTGCCAGCACGCGATTTCCATTCTCATCCTGGGGCAAAGTTTGCAATCCGAGGTACTACTTTCGGGTTAGCGGAGTTTGTAACCCGAAGCGTTTGTAATCCGAGGTACCACTGTATTTACAGGAATAAGTTTAGCCTTATAAGAATAAAACAAGCTAGTCTAGAGGTGTAGACTTGGCACAGGTCCCATGGGCAACAGGCCAAGGTTGAGAATTTTCACCTCAGAATGCCCTGCAGTGCTAAAGCCCTTTTTCCCTTTGATAAATCTAGTCCCTCTTCTCTAGGGCACAAGGCTAGGCATAGAAAGGTATTGTCATTTGGTTTGGAGGACAAAAACTAACCTGAGGAATCTGGTGGTTTCTTCTTCTTTATCAATTTTGTTCCCTTTCCGGCTAGATATGATCTTTCCTAAGGGGAAAGGAGCAAGCAAACACATTAGACCCTTAACTCGTAATACACTTCCTTTGCAAAACTGCACGTTCTCTTCTGTAAGCCACATATTTTCCCACAACTTCTAATCAAATCCAACTCTGGCGACATCTGCAATTATTTCCCATGGCCACTACCTGCAACTGGAACATGCCTATTCCCTTTAGGGAATGCAGTCGTGGTCCAGCACTTCCAAACAATGACATTGGCTTATTTGATGGGAAGGTATGCAAAAGCTCCCATGAGCTGTCATCTCTGCATTTGTGGTTTAAGTGTGGTCAAGGTTCTTACCATAGATTTTGCCCAGACAAAGATTTTTGTCTGAAATTCTCAAAGGAATGTCTGCTATGGGAAAGCCTCTGAAATTTAGTGCCTTCATTCCAAATTGGGCAATTATGCGATATGTAATGTTGCCATTTTTGCTCCAACACCACACACACATAGACACAAATCAGAAATAAATTCACTTAATAATAATAATAATAATAATAATAATAATAATAATAATAATAGGAAGAATAAGAAGAAGCTGTTTTGGGGCCAGTTATCTGCTTATGTTTTTATTATCAGAATGGTCAATGATTCTCCCCTCCCAATTGCTAGCTGTATATTTTAAACTCGTACTTTTTAGTATTCAGTGATGACCAACAGTTATAAATGGAGTTGAACTGAATTCTGTGAAAACTTTGAAGTAGGCTATTTGCACAAAACACCATTGTTAAAGGCCTTCACTGCTCAGAGAGTCAAAACTAGATAGCTTATTGTTTCAAAACAATGTATGGTGGTTCCCTCACTGCAAGAAGCGAAGTTACAGGGAACCAGGCAGAGGGCCTTCTCGGTAGTGGCGCCCGCCCTGTGGAAGGGCTCCCATCAGATGTGAAAGAAATAAACAACTATCTGACTTTTAGAAGACATCTGAAGGCAGCCCTGTTTAGGGAAGTTTTTAATGTTTGATGTTTTATCGTGTTTTTAATATTCTGTTGAAAGCCACCCAGAGTGGCTGGGGAAACCCAGTCAGATGGGCAGGGTAGAAATAAAATATTATTATTATTATTATTATTATTATTATTATTATTATTATTATTCGATCCTTATTCATCTTTCTTGTAGTTTTGATTCTCTGCCTCTCCTGCTCCATGTCTTCCCAGTCCCCTTGCTTCTCTTCCCCATTTCCACTAACAGTTTCCTCATACTTTACAACAGGAGCATTGACTTTAAAAAATCTGTAACTGCCCCTTGCTCCTCAACAGTTAGAATATCCATGAACTAGGGAAGGAAGGATATGTCAATTTGGGTTCTCTGCTTCTCATTTCCTAATATTAATTTCTCCAAATTTCCGCAGCAATTTGTGATTTTAAAAAATCGTCTTTAAAATTCTTCAGCATTTTGTATGTGGCTATGACTAATTAATACACACATTTTTGCAAACAATTTGTCCTAATGTAATGCATCTTATGCTACTTTCGTTAATGTAGTCATATTTATGCACATTTTAACCTAACATATGCATTGTTGTAAACTTTATCTGGTTGGAGAACTGCACCGAAAAGTTCAGATAAATGCGGATTTTGAAGGATGAATGTGTTTCCGTTCTCATGTTTCTTGGGAAAGTGTGAATTTGATAATTTGCCTTTCAGTGTGAACTTAACTAAATTTCTCCTTCATCCCTACCATGAACATTCTGCATATTGCAACCACTTAGCTAAGCCACTCTGAGGGTTTATTTTAAAATCAAGTGAGATATATATCACTGAAATAAATAACCATTGGGGGAAAAGTTCAGAGATTATCATTAGCTTTCTCCAGTTTGCCAAGCATAGTCTTGCTATCTGATTTTAATCTGTTATGTGCTGATCACTGAGATGCATTAGAAAACAACTGTGCTGAAACAAACCAGTATGATTTGCTACCACAAAATTATGTTGGCACATTCACAGGAGTTCTGAGTATGTGATACACCCTGCCTGCTACAACTTCTCCATTGTCTACAATGCTACAGTGACATCTAGAGGAAGCTTTTACTAATATACTGCTCACAGAAAAAAAGCAGAATGTCAGAAAATAAGAACTGCCTTTCAGGATCAGTCCCAAGTCCAATGTGATCTGCATTCAGTTTTCAGAAATGTTAACCAAATGTTGCCAAGTAAAATAGCCCCTGTTGCCTTTCCACTCACCCGACCCCCAGCATCTGATTACCCAAGATATACAGTGGACGCTTGGGTTGCGAACGTGATCCGTGTGGGAGGCACGTTCGCAACCCGCAGCACCGTGTCTGCACATGCGTGGGTCGCGATTTGGCGCATGCGCAAAGCATGCTTTAGTGGTTCTGTGCATGCGCGAGCACCGAAACCTGGAAGTAACCCGTTCCGGTACTTCCGGGTTTGGCGCGTCTGTATCCCGAAAATGCGGAACCCGCAGCAAGCGCAACCCGAGGTATGACTGTACTACCAACTGTTATGGCTGCCAAATATTAAATGATTATGGGCTGTATCTGTGACAGCCACCTCTCAGCCACCCTGGGTCCTGTGCCACCTGGGGAAATGAGATCCATCCACAACAGAGTGACCCCTGCTCAAGACATTACTGCCATCAGATACGGGGGGATTTGTTTTGACAAGGCTACCCTTTATCAACCAACCGAGAAACTTCCCTTTGGTTTCCCTGAAGCCCCTTGAGGTAGCATGGTTTATGGCTCCTAGACATGGAGGTGTTTCAAATAAGATGATATTACAACAGGGTTATGAAAGATAACCTGCAAGTACACCTGCAGACCCAGGTGGCGCTGTGGGTTAAACCACAGAGCCTAGGGCTTGCTGATCAGAAGGTCGGCGGTTCGAATCCCTGCGACGGGGTAAGCTCCCGTTGCTCGGTCCCACCTAGCAGTTTGAAAGCACGTCAAAGTGCAAGTAGATAAATAGGAACCGCTCTGGCGGGAAGGTAAACGGCGTTTCCGTGCGCTGCTCTGGTTCGCCAGAAGCGGCTTAGTCATGCTGACCACATGACCTGGAAGCTGTACGCCGGCTCCTTCAGCCAGTAAAGCGAGATGAGCGCCGCAACCCAAGAGTCGGACACGACTGGACCTAATGGTCAGGGGTCCCTTTACCTTTACCTTACACTTTGATTCAAAGGGTTTGAGGAGGTTTCCTCTCCCCCCCCCCCATGTTTGAGTATGAAATGTAGGCCTATCTCTTCCCAACTGCAGTGGAGGTGGCAAATCTATGTCTGAGAATACCACTTCAGACTTCAGGTGGGGGCTCACATGGCAGAATCAACTCCCAACAAAACAAAAACCACATCCTTATGCATAGAAAAATAGCAGGTCAGGGAAAAGAATGGGCTAGAAACCTACTTCCTGACAGTTTGTTTTCTATGTGCAGGGATTATTTTTTACATTGATGAACATTATACATAGAAAAGTAGCATGTCAGGGATAAGCGTAGGCTAGAACCCTATTTCCTGACATTTTGTTTACTGTGTGCAGGGATTATTTTTACATTGGTACATTCACTTCCATGGTCTGAAGTGGTTCAGTCCAAAGACACAGGTTCCCCAGCTCAGCTGCTGTTTGGCTCCTTGCTCTAAGCCTGCAAAATATTTGCTTTCAATTACCACTTTCCCTCAATCAGCCAGGTCGCACTTTATTTGGCAGCACCGTGGAACAGGTTGCTTTCAAGGCGAACGGGTGTTGTACCAGGCTCAACAGTATCTTCTTTCTATAAGGTCTCTGGCTACTCCTTCCAGAACATAATATTTGCCTAAAATTCTTGCTGGGGCAATGTGTTCTCTGAGCAGCCAAGTTAACTCTGTTGACACTGTTTCCTATCCAGAATGCCTTAGTCTGACCTGGTACTTGGATGAGATTGTTTGAAAGAAATATGTGCTGAAAAAGGCAGGAATTAGACACGAAGGCGTCATTAGGCATAAATATCGTGCTTTTAGTAGCAATTTGAAATTCATTCCAAAATTAACTTGGAGTTTTTATGAACACCTGACTTCACTGAATTCCTTCTTTATACACCACCAGGATGAACCTGGCAATGTTTCTGATACTCAACTTTCTTTTTTTTTTTTTTATTCACCTAATAAAACCCTTTGATTTTCTTCCCAGTGCCAGAAGCACTATAATGAACATTTCATGAAGTTGCCTCCACCTCCCAGCCTTTATCATCCCATCAGGTTAAATCGGGTGCCAAAACTGAACTGTTCTGTGGCTTTAGTTCAATTGCACTTAACAGGTCATAATATATAGAAATTTGCATCTGCAAATACTACATTGCCTGTACATGAGTGTTTATATCGGGAGCTTCTGGAAATAAAATTAAAAAAATCTCTTGGAGATTTATTAGGATCAGATATCCCACTTCTGTGTCAGTCCCATTAATAGTTGTGGTTCAGTTACTTGATCTGAGTGATGATAACAAGTACTTCAGCATGCCATTCCCAGCCAAACTAACGTCATGAATCTTGATATATAAGCACCAATACAGAGTAGACATGTTTTCCCTGACAGCAACCCACGTGCAACTATACCAATGCCTCAACATATCGACTTTTTTAGCATCAGGGCATGAGACATCACCTGAGTAAATGCCCTGGGGCTGCTGAAAGCCAACATTCCTCTTTCAGATTCCTCCCCATATTTCTTGTGACATTTGTTCCGATGTACATACTGATGGGATCCAAAATCAAAGGATACCAGATAAACTTGTCAGGGATCTACATACCCTTTGTGGAGTTTCTAAGGGGTTTATAAAACTTTTCTGTTTCAAATTTCCCGACAGCCTCCTACATATGTACCATATGGGTTCTTAAAATCCTCGTTTATGTTATGAAATTCCTTTAGCTGCTGTTCTCCTGCAGCACCATAGCACAAAGCAAGACAAAGAGTAGCACAAGGCATCACAAAAGTAAGACACACCACACATACTGCATCATGACTCTGTGTTCAGCAGAGAACCAGTCTTTTCACCTTGTCGGGTGTGTTCAGGATCAATAGAACTTCCAGGATGATGACACGGCACAAAAGGTTGGGTACCACGGATCCACCCCACCTCAACTGGTTCCAACTCTGCTGATGACTTTAAACTTGGTGACTCATATGTCAATATGTCAATTTGGAAAGCTCTGGGTGGAACACTTCCATCAGCTCAAGGATTTCTGCTTGCCAGGTGGAACAATTTCCCCTCTTCTCTTGGAGTCATTATTGTGCCTGCACAACTATTTAGTTGAATCCGGCCCTTTGTGTTTGAAGTGACTTCCAATAATAAGAAAACTCTGTCTATAGTGTATGATCTGCAATGGCTTCAATTCTGCAGTAACCATCAAAGGATGAATATGATGATTTGAGGCAGAATCCCTCTATTTATCACCAGAAGGCACCATTTTAACAACCATGCCAGAATGTTTACTGCTAATACAATGCAAGGTGCAATTAAAATCACATTAAAAACACTACTAAGGGTGATTTTACACATGCGTGTTCATCACTTCTTTCATTACCCATGTCATGGCTATTAGTCCTAATAGCTATATAAAACCTGCAGGTTCAAAGGCAGGATAACACTGAGTATCAATTGCTAGGGAGGGAGGACTTATTCATGTCTTATTTCTGGCTTTCCCAGAGTCGCCACTGTAGGAAGCAGGATGCCAGAGTCTGATCTACCAGAATTCACTTACGTTCACATATTCACTTTGTAAGAACAACACATTTTAGTGCAAACAGTTACTGCATTGGTTAAAGGAGTCATATGAGTGCTGAACCTATCAAGTTATGAATTATGCACATATGGATCAATCAACCCTTAGCAAGCCATTTCCAAGCAAGAGGCCACCTGTCAGGGACTGGGCGGAGGAGGAATGTTGGAGACCACCTCCCCATCCTGACCCTTCCAGGGAGGAGGAAGAGGAAGACAGTATAGATTTACAACAGGAGTTTGAGGGAGGAAGCAGCTCAGAGGCAGATGAGGGGGAAAGTTGGGAAATCATGGGAGAGTCAGAACAACACCCAGCTGACACATTGACATTAGAAAGCATTCCAGACCCACCATCTCCCAGAACTTGGCGGGCCTTAAAAGTAGGAGAGCAAAGAGCTTGAAGGCAGAGGGCACTTGGCGGCACCCGTAGAGGATGATGACGAATGAGAAAGTGGTTCTATATGGGAAGTATAGACAAGTCCCCTTAGAAAACAGATTCTGTCCGTGCAATTCTGGAGAAATAGAGACCATCGCCCATGTTTTCTTTCGTTGCTCCCTTTACAGAGACCTCCGGAAAGAATCTACCCTAAAGATATTTGATGAGTTACCTGAACAATCTGAAGAACTGCAAACTAAATGGCTCCTGTCAGACTCTAACCCAAAGGTCACCGCTATGGTGGCAAGATTTTGCGCCAACGCTATCAGAATTCGGTGCACCTACACAGGAGATACTCAAATCAACTCCTGATCAGAGCCAGACAGACTTTGTTTCAATTTATAGCGTATAGTGAACAATTAATATAATCTAAGGATCAAACGATGGCAGATCCCTTTTAGATAAGTCATTTTAGTTTATTTTAGATAACTTATTTTAGTTTATTTTTTAAAAAATTAAATATTGATGATGTAATGCAATTTACTGTGCTGGTCGGTGATCGTAATAAAGAATAATTTTTTAAAAAATGAGAAAGTAGCAGAGAAGCGGGTGGAGATTCACTTAGCACAATGCCATTATCCAAGAGGCTGGGTTCTATAGCCTCTCTCTGTAAAGTTTGAAATAGAAAAGGACTTTTCCTTGTCTATATAACTTCCTGGGCAGCCAGCCGGGATCCGCTGACAGGATCCTGACACCACCTGAAGACTTGATCTTTCTCTATAGTATATAGTATATAGAGCAGTCTTTTCAGTTCTGGGAAACTGCTTCCAGCCAAATCATAGAGCTGAGGAAGATGGAAGTTAACTATTCCCTTTATTTCCAAAGTTCAGCCTGGTAATACTGTTGCATCCATTGCCAAAACAGCACACACACCCTCCCCAAACACGAGGGATGTATCAGAAAACCAGGAGGGGGGGACACACACCCCAACATTTGAAACCTATTTGTAATTTTTAAACAAAGAAACAAGCAAAGTCTAAGCAAGAAGAGACCTCAACACAGTCCACTGACGATATGGTTAGCAAGAAAAAATAAAAATAAATAAATAGAGTGCCTTGATGATACATGTCTCTTAAGTGCAATCCAGTTTGGAATAAGCCTCGGAGCTTTCAGTAGTTCTATAGAAAAACCACTGTTTTCCCTCCCTGTGGAGCGAATGATGATATTCTAATTGACAATTGCACTCAGAACAACAGTAAATACTGGGCCTAACATGACAGGCAGTCGCAGTGAAAGAAACAGACAAACCCAGCTGTAATGAATTACAGCGAGTTCATTTCAATGTTTGTTCAAGAAAATCTGAATTATAGCCTGGTTTTACTTAATATGCATGTTTAACAAATCCAGCTGCGGTTTATGAGCTTGAGCCAATGATTATTTTCATGGACAGTTAGACTGATCTTGGATTCCTTTAAAATACAGTCCGGTAGGCAAGTTTAATTTAATGTCTGTACCTCCGTTTAATTTCAGAAGGAAGCACAAAGTATATTACAATGGTATGCTAAAACAATTACAATTACATCTAAGATGACAAATCTAACAATATGGAAAAATATTGAGGAATAAAAGTGCTTTAATATTCTCCTTGGAAGTTGATAGTCACAGTGTCAAGGGAGCCCAGAGATATGGTGCTGGGAGGCTGCCCTCAAAACATTTACTGATAAAAGTTCACTTTGCCGTGATTGAAATGTTCAAGGTCTGGATCATAAGGTATGAATTCTTAGGGCTATTTTAGCCATTACTTTTCCCAACACAAGTATTAATTACCATGCTTGGGAAAGCATGGGCATTATAATTTTGGGGAGCTGATATATCCCTTTTCACTACTGGCTATTTTTTTTTAATTAAAAAAAACCTGGTACCTGGAGAAAGGGGAAAAAAGACTTTATTTTACAACAAAATAGGTAAAACAAATGATGTGTCAGGAGATAGAATTCTTTCAAGAAACAGGTGTGTGTGGGGGCGGGTGTTGAATTCAGTGGATGTTACAGGCTTCTAAACAAGATAGTAAATGGATAGATTATTTTCAGAGAGCCCCAGTTGAAATAAGATGGTGTGCAGAGAGTGTTTGTTGATTTCAGCAGCACATAAAGTCAACTGTGTGAGATGACCTCATTCATATAGAAAATCAGAATGTCCTTATGCAAAAGAAACGGAGAAAAAGGAATTTTGGCTAATCTTAACATAGGCACTTCCAGTCTATTCTGACTCATCTTGTTCTTCGAATGACTCTGATATACAATACAATACAATACAATACAATACAATACAATACAATACAATACAATAATTCTTAAATATAAATGCCTTGATCCAACTCTAGTCAAGCTGGACAAAGTTGTTAACATATCATTAGTTGTGCAAGAAATGGGGGGTGGTAGTGGGGTTTTGAGTGTATCTCAGAATGCAAGTCACATTAAAAAAAATACATGCAATGCAGACAGACAGAATCCTTATTCAGATGCACATTGGAGCATCGTGTGAAGCTGCAAACAATTTATACCCATGGTACTCTATGAAGTAATCAACTCACACATACTAGCAGCAGTTTATGCATGGGTTTCTCCTTAGCTGTATCACCCTGGAACTCTTTTATTTTGCTTTTATTTTGAGAACAGCACTTTTGAATAATTTTATATGCAGAGTAGATAGGGAATGGTGGCACAGGTGCCAGTTGATTTTGTAACTACCGGTAAGCAAATAAAAAACTTTTTGTAAATTAAGCCTGTTTTTCTTTTTAGCTTTGAACTGGTCGGCCTGACTAATAAAGGTTAAAATAACTTAAAATTCAAAAAATAAAAGGTATGTATAAAAACCACTCTGCTCCTGAGTTATGATTGATTATGAGTTTAGGGCAATGGGCTCTTATTCCTGGCATTTAAAAAACACAAACAAACAAACAAGCAAACAAACAAACATCTCTATTCTTTGGCAGTGGTGCCAAACACACAATGGTTCTGTAGCTCATGTCATAACATTCCTCTAGGACTCTAAGGAATCCTTGAAATCCTTACTAAACTGCGTATAAACCATGCCCTAATGCAGGCTTCCTCAACCTCGGCCCTCCAGGTGTTTTCAGCCTACAACTCCCATGATCTCTAGCTAGCAGGACCAGTGGTCAGGGATGCTGGGAATTGTAGTCTCAAAACATCTGGAGGGCCAAGGTTGAGGAAGCCTGCCCTAGTGGTACATTATTTCTAATCCAGATGGGATGGTCTGTCAGTGACTGATTGCCAGCATACAAAAGACTGAGGACGATCACATGTAAGGAATTTGGCAGCACTGCCGCATGTTCAGCCCATGGACAACTCTCAACACTGAGCCACAATTTCATTCGGCCCGCAAAACCAATTCACGTTGGAAATTGTGCACTTAGGTAAACATCTGAAACACTCAAATAAATATCGGAGCATATCCTTAAATATCTGGATAGCTCTTTATGGCTTTTCCTGAAAGCCAAAGGACTAGAAAATTAAAAGGCAGGTATCCAATTGTCCAGAAATATGGAGCACTTACGACTCTTTTTTCAGAGTACTAAATATTATTATAAATTAATTAGTAACCCTTTTTTTTGCGAAAGTAAGTGACTCAAAGCAACTTCCATTTCACTCAGGAAGGTGCTCAAAACACACTGGGTGCTACGATGTACCTGGTCAACAAACATACATAGATGTTGCACAGTTCCTTTTGGATTTTGTTTGCAGCAGCAACCTTTTTCGTGGTGTTCTGGCTAAATTAATTTGATTTTTCATGGGACTACTTATAGTGGTTTTTGCAATGAAGAAGAGTCCTGTGTGAGTGTAGAGCCAGTGTGGTGTAGTGTTTAAGAGCGGTAGACTCGTAATCTGGGGAACCGGGTTCGCTTCCCCGCTCCTCCACATGCAGCTGCTGGGTCACCTTGGGCTTGTCACACTTCTTTGAAGTCTCTCAGCCCCACTCACCTCACAGAGTGTTTGTTGTGGGGGAGGAAGGGAAAGGAGAATGTTAGCCGCTTTGAGACTCCTTCAGGTAGTGATAAAGCGGGGTATCAAATCCAAACTCTTCTTCTTCTGCTGCTGGATCAGGCCAATGGCTCATCTGGTCCCACCAGTGGCGTAGCTAACTGTTCGGGTGCCTGGTGCAGGGGCGTGTCCTGCAGCCAGGATGGTGAGCCATCCACGGGGCGGGGCGAGCCTCTCCAACGCTTGGAGCCTCTCCGCCGCCTCGCCCTCAGCTGCAGGGCGGCTGAGGGAGAGGCAGTAGGCAGACGCAAATTTCAGGCAGTGCGAACCTGCAGGCGCCTAAGCCACCACATCACTCCTAAAAAGTTTCGTGAGCCCATTTTTTTTTAAAAAAAACCTCATTTTGTCACACACTCCCTCAGTGATTACACCCGGGGCATGCCGCACCCCCTTCTTCCGCCACTGGTTTCCACATCCTGTTCCTTACAGTGGCCAGCATAGGCACTGGCTCCTAGGGGCCAAGGCAGCTTCCCCCAATGTATTTTTGAGGGCACCAGGCCGCCTCAATGTTTAGAGAGCATTCAACTACCCCCCGGCTCTTTGCGATGTCACGCGTGATGTCAGGATGTCATGTCGGGGGCCCTCAATCAACTAGAGAAGAGGGTAGGATATGAGCAGAAGTGGATTTAGGGGGGCATGACTGGTTCGCCAAGAGGATGCCACGGGGGGCTGCTGGAACAATGACAAACCATGGAAGGTGAGAGGTAGGGGTGTGTGACAAACCATGGAAGGTGAGAGGTGAGAGGCAGGGGGCAACCAATTTTGACATTGCACAGGGCGCCGCTGAGACTTTAAAGCCCCAAGTCTGCCACTGATATGAGAGCAAAAGCACTCTGCCCACCGGCAATTCCCAGCAGGTGGCATTCAGAGGTGGAAAATGGCCACATTCATACTAAAACGCTACCGATGCTCTCCACTGTGTCCCGATTTTGCCCATTTGGACTTGTTTAGACACACATCTGCTCAACTGACAGCATCGTTTACCCAGAAGGACTGAAATCTTGAGCAGGCTTTCCCAGATACAGCCACATAATATTGACCAAAATAAATCAGAATTAGAACTCGTGGTTCATAGGAACATTAGGTGCAATCTGTTAAAGTTTAGCACTTTTATGGCTCTTTGGCTGTGCCTATGCATCTCTTCGTCTCTTGTTTAAATCTGTGGGACTTGATCCCAAATTGACACTGTTCAAGATCTGACCAATATACAGCCTTAATGTTGATTAAAATGTATGTGCATCCTGCAATGGATTCATTTTAATACCCCGAAACAGCTTGTATACGTATGCTTCCTATGGTTTCATTCACTTACACAACACATTAGTTTTACATTAGGTTATCACTATTTTAAAATGTTGCTTGCAAGGTAATCTAGATTATATGGGGAAACCTTGGCCTGAAACACTGAAAGGAAATATTTCACAAGATGCTGTCCTGCTGCTGCCCAGACTCCCTTGGCCCTTATTGAATTACATGTGTTTACTCCAGCCAGGCGTTATCCAACAAGGAAGTGGGGCTGTTTAAGGATAATGCTTTTGCAAAGCCCCTGGATGCAACAGTGAAAAGTCTTAAGGTAAGATGAACTAGTTAATAAGGCAATGGCTATAGAGAAATGACTAGGAGTGTGAGCTGTGTACTACAAAGTTCCTGGTTCAAATCCTGTCTCAGTCACAGGCTGTCTAAGCTCCATGGTCAATATGGAGATAATAATACAGGCCTCACTTACAGGGATGTTGTATTGATCACTGAGATAATGCACATTGAACACTTTGAATGTTCTGTAGAAATTATGATTATTACTTATGAATTGAAGCAGTTCCGTTCCAGTCATAATAGCAATGGACTTAGGGACCAGTTTGTGAAACTCCATTTTTTCCTGACACATTTCAGAATCTCTGTGGCAATGAAGTGGATCCAAAAAAAGGTCTGAAAGGGTTGGGTGCATTTCTAATAATGGAATTTATTTAGAATTGAATGGCTTGTGTGGAGGGGGACACCCGCCTGCCACTAGTAAATAGCCAGGTTCTCCTGTAACACTTAACTATGGTCTAATGGTTAATCTTCACTGTGGTTTGCAAAAACAAGCCAGCATCGTAAACTTGGGTTTGATATTAGTTTGTTTCTACCATATTAGAATGAATCATAGTTTGCTTAGATGAAACTGCAAGCTATGGTTAATCTAAAATGGAAGTGAAAGCACCCAAACTGCCCTTGTGACTGCTCTGAAGGACTAGGGAGTTCAAGGGTTACCCAGGTTCACTCTTGTAATGCTAAACTATGGTTTAGTGTTACATCTAAAGTAGTCCAATATCTACACCCATGCCTACCCTGAAATTGCTTGTTACATGTGCAGCGTTCCTTTTATACTTTTCAAAAAAACGTAACCTGCAGCAAAGGTGTTCAGGGAACTGAAAATGTAAAGTTCTGCTGAATGAAAGTGCCAAATACCTTTAATTAAATATTAAAAAGTGCCACTTTGTTCGGTTTGTTTTTGATGTCACGGCACACAGAACCTGCAGGGAGGTACTTTATATTAATTTACGTTCATAAACCACTTTTCCAAATGGCCAGAGTCTCAGAAGTAAATTCTGACATTTTGTTAGAAACAGGTTGCGCTGAAATAATAACTGAGAATAACGAGATCGGGATTTCTCCCCTATTTGTGGTTTCTAGAATGAGCATGCTGTTACCCAAACATTAAGACAAAGCTGCATGTGCCATTATTAGGGTGTGATTTTGCATGGCTCACAATGCTCAAAATTAGGAGCTTTTAAAAAACAAAAACAAAATCCAAACCCAAACCTGAATGACTTGTTACAGTTAACAAGGGGTTGGATCCAGGGGTGCCTGGAGCAGAACTTCGCTAAAAGTATAGATAGAGCCCTGGGTGGAAAATTTCTCCCTTCTTTCTGCAGGCCCCTGCACCTTCCCAAACTGCTTTGAAGGGTTGGGGTTGAACCCTCCAGAACGCTGGAGGCGGTGCTGGGAGTTGCAGTGTGGAAAGGAAATCTCTGACTATCCCCTCCCCTCCCTTCCTCCAGTGAGGAGCCTCAGCTGGATCTGAGTCACTTTCACAAATGGAAGGAACCTTTCCGGTATCAGAAGATCTGGATCTAGCCCAAAGCAACTTCCACTGAGCAACAAAGGAGGGAGGGTGGGGAAAGCACATTAGGCTCTTAAATAGCTGAACTCACCTTTCCACTCCATTTGCTGAACAGCGCATCCTTTTTGTCCGAGAATGTCTGCATCCTGAAGAGGTTTCCCGATCTGTCTTTCCGCAGGTAGCCACCGACTCTAAGGAGCTTATGAGGAACTTCATTTCTGCGTATTAGGTCCGTGATGGTAGAAGTCTTCAGTTTCTCTACCAAACAGCCAAGGAGTTGCTGGACTCCCAGGACCAATTGCTCAAGCCCATCTAACCTTTTGGCTTGTTGCTCGGCGCTTCTGTTCATGTCGGCGAGCTTCTTGTCAATTTCTAGGCATAGTGTTGCAACATCGGAACCATTCGGCTTCTCAGGTGTTATGGCGGACGGCCGAAGTCCAGAGTCCCTTCCTTTTTCCTTTAAGAGCTCCATGTTCTTTTCCATACAGCAGATTTCCTGCGAAACGTAATCCAACTTCTGAAGGACATTGTCTTGCTCAGTCAACAACCTGCTTATTTTCTGATCCAAGGAGGCAATATCCAGCCCACTCATTTGTTCAGGGGGGCTGACATCCTTGCTTGAAATTTGGGGAGCAGGTGAGTCTTCCTCTTCACTAGAAGGTCGCTGGTTTTGTAACGCATTCGGGTCAAATATTTTGGCCAAGGAGTTTACCACTGACTTTTTGTTAGAGGCGGTCATTCTGCCTATTTATACAGACGCATAGATGATATCCATGAAAATAGCATATTCAGAGGGCTTTGCAGCCAGTTTCCTGAGGGACATAAGCCTGGTGCTTGTCAAAACATCAGGCTCAATCCGTTTAGAGTTCTGCAAGTTAGGTATTGAAGGAGAGCAGTCCCCTCTCGACTTTTTTTTAGAAAGCGCAGTAAAATAATGAAGTTCCAGGCAGACATTTGCTGAGCATCTAAATGCACTTGCCGTCAGTGACGTCAGCCTTTGGGGAGGGCAGAAGAACTATTTGCACCCAAGTGGAAATTGACACCATAAAGGCTACAAGACATCTGAGAAGTCCAGGGATGCCAAAGACCCTTTGGCAGCAGCAACTCGGCTGCTTGTGAAAGATATGAATCTGGTATCCAACTGGATCCCTGAGCTGAACAAAATAAGAGCCGCGCTAAAGGGGAAGCTAAATTTGGGTGCTTGAAATTTTTACAGCTTAATGCTAATTGTTTGGATTAGAGTGCCAGTTGCTTTGCAAAAATTCTTTGTACACGGATTTATTTATTTTTAATCATGCTGTGCACAAATAGTTTAGAAAATTTATAACTCTGTTTGCATATAATGCTAGAGGTGCATTAGCCTTCACCGCCCCCCTACTGACAACGACCAAGTTAACATAGTAGGAAAACATTATTTGCTATTATTTTCTATCCCGGCTGCTAGCAAAGTAAGAATTGCACAGAGCAAGTGCATTGTTATTATTATTTTTGCAACAAATACAAGAACTGCATAATGGCAGCAGTTGCAGTAATAGTTTTGGTTCCTCCTACTTAAGCAACTGACATTCTTTCATAGCTTTAGCCATGATGAGAAAGGGAGGGTACGGCTTTTTAAAAAGCAGCCATTCTCCCCACAACCAGAGTTTAAATCTGTCAAGTATAAAATAACCATGTTCATCTACACAAATCATTTCCGAGCCCTGTATAACCCAAAAGGTAAATATAGAAACTCAAGAGATGACTTGACTGGGCTCGGATCCAAAACTCTGTGCGTCCTCTGAGGTGCACATAAATCTCCTGGGTGAGTCGTCTTCCCCTTAACTACAAATAGATTCTTCTAATATTGAAATGAATGGGGAGGCCATCATGTGCACAGAAACTTTCAACATGTACATTGGAACTTACATGCATGCGTATGCACAGGTGCGCATGCGCAAACGCACGCAGAGAGAATTGAACAAGCCAAGTTTGAGAAGTTGGTTGCGGGCCCATGCACAGTGTGACCCAGGAACCGGAAAGGGGCAGTAATGGAGTAGCAACAAAAATGACACAACAAGGTCTTGGAACTAAATTGGCCACAACTTTATTGATTACAGATGGCAGTAGGCTTTGGCTTAGGCACTGGGCATGTATGATCCATTCCGACCACTGGGTGATTATTCACAACGGTTGGTTCTGGGTTAAGGGTGTCTTCAAGACGCAGGTCAACTATGGTGACCCCCCCCCCAGGTCACCGAATGGAAGTCCTTTGGCCCGTCAGCCACCAACCCTCCATCTGGACTTTCGGACAGAATTTCAACCCAGACCCCTTTACCAGGGTGCCCTGATATTTTTACATGTCCCTCTCACCCCAATGCCTTTTTTAAGTCAAAAGTTGTAACGCTTGCTATGAGGAAGGCAAAAACCCCAAACTGGCCCTATTTGTCTGAAAACAAATTCTATACAAATACAAAATGAAACCTAAAATCAGCAGCTGCGTAAATGCAACTTATATATATAGTTCTTTCTGTATTTCAAGGGTTACCAAATTGTTGTTTAGTCTCTTAGTCATGTCTGACTCTTTGTGACCCCATGGACCAGAGCACGCCAGGCACTCCTGTCTTCCACTGCCTCCCGCAGTTTGGTCAAACTCATGTTGGTAGCTTTGAGAACACTGTCCAACCATCTTGTCCTCTGTCGTCCCCTTCTCCTTGTGCCCTCCATCTTTCCCAACATCAGGGTATTTTCCAGGGAGTCTTCTCTTCTCATGATGTGGCCAAGGTATTGGAGCCTCAGCTTCAGGATCTGTCCTTCCAGTGAGCACTCAGGGCTGATTTCCTTAAGAATTGATAGGTTTGATCTTCTTGCAGTCCATGGGACTCTCAAGAGTCTCCTCCAGCACCATAATTCAAAAGCATCAATTCTTCGGCGATCAGCCTTCTTTATGGTCCAGCTACCAAATTACTAAAAAGCAAAAACCTTCCTTGTGTTCTGCTGATGGCGCCAATGACTGAAAATAAAATGCCAGGGATGGAGGCACCAGTCTTTTTGAGATACATCTCCATTAGTACCACATAACAAGTTCTGCCCTGACACAGCCCAGGATCAAGATCCCTTTTGTACAGAACAGACATCTGTAAGATTTAACACACCAAACGTAGCTGGGAATGCTTCTCCGACACTGATTTAAATGGCTTTGATTTAAAAGCAGGAAACTGAAAAGGAGGAGGGGTGGAATCCAGAGGTTAGGGATCTCTATTTCATGGAAAGAATAATACAAAAGGCATCCCTGAAAATGCCACAGGAGCCAGAAGCAGGGAAGCTGCAGCGAGGAAGAGTTATGTTTTAAAACACTCGGGGATTTCCAAACTGTGTCTGCTAAAAGAATAGCTAAATCCTCTTGACACTTGGACATCTGCAAAAAACAACAACAACACACACAAAACCCCCACCACCACCTCCCTGTTATCCACAAAGCACCAAGAGAGGTGTTTGCACCATCTGTAAAACAACGCAATTCTACCGAAACATTCATCTCTGAGGCATTTGAGGAGCTCACAAAGGATTACCAGTGAAAAAGGGTCGCACATAATTCTAACACAGTCTGCCCTCCAGCCACCCCCCATCCCAAGTTAAACACCGGAGGCCAAAGGTTGGCCGTATGTCAATGGTCATAAGGAAAGGCAGCTACTGAGGTAGACTTTACAGTATGGTCCTTCTGAAAGGCAGATTTCAATGGGAACATGATAGAAAACTGAGGAAGTGAAGGCATTTGATTTTGCATCCATGTTCTAACTGGAGACGTGGGTGGCGCTGTGGTCTAAACCACTGAGCCTAGGGCTTGCCAATCAGAAGTGTGGTTCGAATCCCTGCGACGTGGTGAGCTCCCATTGCTCAGTCCCTGCTCCTGCCAACCTAGCAGTTCGAAAGCACGTCAAAGTGCAAGTAGATAAATAGGTACCACTCCGTCGGGAAGGTAAACGGCGTTTCCTTGTGCTGCTCTGGTTTCGCCAGAAGCAGATTAGTCATGCTGGCCGCATGACCTGGAAAAACTGTCTGCAGACAAACGCTGGCTCCCTTGGCCAGTAAAGCGAGATGAGTGCCGCAACCCCAGAGTCGTTCACGACTGGACTTAACTGTCAAGGGACCTTTACCTTTACCTCTGAACTCACTGAAATATCTGCAGTATTCAAAGGCAGCCCCACATCAATGCACTGTGGTAATATACCACAGCATCTATTCTATGGGGGAAAGGCCACAACAGTGACAAAGCATCACATGATCTCATTGTAATGCATTCCCAGGTTTATCTCTTTCATCAAACAAACTTCTTGTTTGTTGCAATCCCTATAAATGCCATTGATTGAATGCTATCTTGAGTTTGCATTATGAGAAAGAGAAAACTGGAGTTCCTTTTCCCAAAGATTTTCTTGATTACATATTACACTCCTGGGTTGACCTAGCATCTCTCACCAGAGTGCTTATTTGTTGAAGGCTCAGACTGAGCATCTTATAATTTATGGCAGCTGCTGGCATTGAACATGACAGGAACTCGAACAGAAATATTGTAGCAGCGGCCGAGTCCAGTCCTGGCTTTTTCTGGCTTTGTGCCACTTATAGGGATATACAATCATTCACAAGCGACTATCACTACTCCATTTTATCACCAATAAATCAGGAGTCATTGTATATCACCGTTCTCCCAAGCTTAATCTTCTCACTTTCCCCTGTTACTTTAGATGGTTTATTCTTTTTCTTACTTCCTTAATTCCTGGTAAAAACGTATCCAAGCCCTTGTAAAAATGCCAGCACCAGCCTTGCATGAGTACACTGTGGGATAAATCAGCCCCATATATAACCAGCATGCCTAGCTGTAGTGAAAGCATGCAGGGGTTAAGACCATAGAGTAAGCTGTTTTCCTAGATTTAGCTAGGCCATTTTGTATCTACAAAATGGTGACATTTGCATCTCTACATATAAATTAGTATATACATTTTTTATGCAAATTGGTGCCCTATTTTGTTACTTTTTGGTGATGCACTTCCTATTTAGGGGTGATGTGTATATAACCATCTTAACCAAACTTAACAGTTGCCCAGCTATGCTGTGTGCTGATTCTGGACCTGACTACGGTACACACAGCCAGAACATACCCAACGCTCATTAGCAATGGGCTCTGCAAGGGGAGATCAGTAGCAGTGGATAAGCTTTCTTTCTGGCACTATGGGTCCCACTGATGAAATTCTGGCCAATTCCTGAGAAAGCCTAGAGTTCCTTGAAACATTTTGAAGGACCACAATAATAAAAGAACTACCTTATCTAAAAACAGAGTGAAGTTCAGAGGTGAAAACAGATCAGGAATGGTAAACACAGAAACTAGATCTACACAGCTATTTAAAAAACGCTCTGAATACGCTCTGCAAAAAAACCATTGTGAAGCTCACAATTGAAAATATAATGGAGTTGTGATTTCAGCTCTGCAGCGCCCTCTGGTGTCACGGTGCTGTAACGCATTTATAACACTGCGTTTTGACAAATGTAGCTGAGTCCTAATTCTCAGGATCCAACTGTACTGAAACCTTTGCTCAGATCCGCATATTTTTTTTTTAAAAAAATTAATCTGAACCTGTGGATTTCAACTGCGTTTGGGGATCTCTCATCACAAGAGTCAAACCAATTGCATAATACTCAAAAAGTAAGTGACATGCTGCGTCTTCTAATGATATATGGATGCTGTGTGCATAGGGCCATCCCGAAAGGTCGTCTGGAACTCCATTCAGCCCCCTTCTGGTCTCCCCAAAGGAAATGACAATGTTTAGAGCACATAGAGAGAGACCGTTCTGGCCCGATGCTCAATGAGGCAGAGGTAGGGAATTTATAGCATCAGTGTGGCCTCCATTCACAATGACTCTACCACCTGTTAATCAATTATGAATCCTGACCTCCCTTACCAAAAGCTAACTGGCCACGAGTGTTCTGCAAATCCCCTTGGTGATAAATCATGACAAGACACCTAAGGTTCCAATTACCATCATATGTCGGCTGCAGCCTTTTGTTAAAATTCTCCCTGTCATGCAATAGCAGAAAACAGGGACCACTTTGCCTATAGTTGTGGCTCATTAAAATTAGTATGTCCTTCCCCAAGATTCATGAGACCTCTATTGACTCAATTTTTCCTCAAAAAGCCAAATGCAATTGCTGCGTGTTAAAAGACGTGTAAAGACAACTTCCCTCTGAAGGCACTTCTCTTCTTTCGCCTTTCTCGCTGCTTGTTTGAAAAATATTGTTTCCCCCCAAACAGGTTCCAGTGTATTGAAAAAGCTTGATTCATAAATGTTAGGATTATGAGTAGAAGCACATCAATTTCCTAGCACAGCCTAAGTACACATTTGTTTGCATTTCTCCCTTGTGTTATTATCATTTCCTTCCCTTGCCTTCCCTCCTTGATTTCTGTGTCTTCCCTCTAGTGTTGACAGGGACTTGTCTTACACTGTTGGGGGATGACTGGCCTCAATGACCCCTCCAATCCTTTGCAGCTCTATGTTTTCTGTGATTTAGCCTGGAAGACTGTAGCCAATGATATATCTTATTTCTGTAAAAGCGGATTCTCAATAGGTCTGTATCACCAAATTTCCACAGGGTTCTTTACACCCTCAGCATATCTATCTGTCTGTCTATCTATCTATCTATCTATCTATCTATCTATCTATCTATCTATCTATCATCTATCTATCTATCTATCTATCTATCTATCTATCTATCTATCTATTTTTATCTATCTATCATCTATCTATCTATCTATCATCTATCTATCTATCTATCTATCTATCTATCTATCTATCTATCTATCTATCTATCTATCTATCATCTATCTATCTATCTATCTATCATCTATCTATCTATCTATCTATCATCTCAGCAATCACTTTATATATTTAACCTAAATCCCTATGGATTGATTTATAGCGGCAATCATAACTCAAGGTTTGTACAACCTCTAAGTGAGCCACATCTTCATACTAAATTAGTTAAAACATGTCTCACTTACAGATATTGGGTGAAAGGTAATAGGGAGCCGAAATGTTTGAGTTGTCCAGAACGACTATTTATAATCCTATCCTCTTTTTTTCTCAGGGCCACCACCCTAAATATTTCCCACAATTACTCAGAGCCAAGATGACACATATAAATCTTTGGATCTGCATTTTCTTTTTTTTACCAAAAAATGCATGTTGTTTCAGCTTTTTGCGGGGAGGGGGTGGGGAGGAAGAAGAAGAAGAAGAAGAAGAAGAAGAAGAAGAAGAAGAAGAAGAGTTTGGATTTGATATCCCGCTTTATCACTACCTGAAGGAGTCTCAAAGCTGCTAACATTCTCCTTTCCCTTCCTCCCCCACAACAAACACTGTGAGGTGAGTGGGGCTGAGAGACTTCAAAGAAGTGTGACTAGCCCAAGGTCACCCAGCAGCTGCATATGGAGGAGCGGAGATGCGAACCCGGTTCCCCAGATTACGAGTCTACCGCTCTTAACCACTACACCACACTGGCTCTGGAGTTGCAATAATTTTACAATGGGGGATTCCCCAACTCGCGCCCCTCCCCCAGGCAAACAGTAGCTTTGGAAAGGGGAACCTTCTGAGCAATGCAGAGGGGGAGAAAATGGTTAGATCCCCCTCCAGTGCCAGTTCTGCTTCCTTCAGTTATCAGCCCCTCCTCCACCACCACCACCACCACCACCAATGCAATTTGCATATAAAAATAAATAAATAAATCCTTGCGCATTAAATGCAAAGATGCTTGACCCTCAAAGGAGGGAAAGCAGTGGTGGTTCCCTCACTGCGAGAAGCAAAGCTACAGGGAACCAGGCAGAGGGCCTTCTCGGTAGTGGCGCCCGCCCTGTGGAACACCCTCCCATGAGAGGTCAAAGCAATAAACAACTACATGACCTTTAGAAAATACTTGAAGGCAGCCCTGTTTAGGGAAGTTTTTAATCTGTGATATTTTAATGTATTTTGATATTTTGATATTTGTTGGAAGCCGCCCAGAGTGGCTGGGGAGACCCGGCCAGATGGGCGGCGTACAAATAATAAATTATTATTATTATTATTATTATTATTATTATTATTATTATTATACTGAGAAGAATTCACTCTGGCCGACCAGAGGTCTCTCTCGCGAAACCAGCCTAACAGATATCAATGAAACTCTTTGTGAATTACAGGCAAAGAATGGAGGACCAGGACTTTAATGAGAAGTTTTATGTACAGTTATAATTGATGGTGACTACTATCCCCCTGCTGCCTGTTAGCTCTCTTGTAGTCCCCCCGTTGTCCATTATCTCTGGCCCCATCTGAAGATTCCTGCATGAGTTTAGCAGCCCTTGCTGCTGTGTTTCTCTTTCTCTTTCCTTTTTAATACCACTCTGTTGAAAAGAAGAAGAAGAAGGGGGGGGAGAGAGGCTGGGGGCTGAGAGCTGAATTTCTCAAGTCAGAGAAATATGATGTGATAAATTATCCCCTAATAGTGCACAAGCCTCGTTCCAAGAAGCCAGTTTGAAGGAAAATTCCTGATGTTCTGAGGCGAAAGCCAGAGGTGTCATAACTCCGAAGACGGCGAATGAAAGAGGCACTGTCTCCAGGTGCAGCCAGAGCTGTACCTCATTTCATGTTAGGGAGACTGCTTCAAATCTTTGGTTGCTCTCCAAAGCTGTTCTGGCAGCTCCCATCCTGCATTTAAAAATTTATAAACCACAAAAGGCCTTTTCTTAAAAGAAAGTTAATTCTGGATGGATAGCCTGAAAAGACTTTAAAAGAGACAGCAGTCAGAAGCAGTTATGTGGAAAATTGGATGCAAGTAATGGCTTCTCACTCTGTCGGAATCAACTAAAAATATAGCAAATGCGATTTCCATGGGAAGGAAAGTTATACGGATCAAAATTTTGTGTAAGGATGGTCAGGTCGGAGCTTTCAGATTGCTCCTTCAGTTGGGATCTTAACTCCTTCATAAAGTATTAAACTTGCACTACACTGGTGGATATTCTTACTGTTGCCTTTGTTCATTAAAATTGGGCTACTGTCCAAACCACCTTATTTAAATGTGCAGTTAGAACATCATTTTAGTGATTGACCAGCATTTTATAAGACACTTGGAGGTGGAATCTGGGGAAGTTATTTATCCTTGGATCAAAGGTGGATTGGGTTCTGAAAGTAGGGAAAGCTCTCAACTAATTAGAGGTCTTTAGCTCTCCTTTGATTGTGTAAACAGCATCATGATCACGGGAAAATTTGCTCCAAGCATACACCAACATTGAGAATATGCGCAGACAGTGATTAACTGCTACACGCTACTAAAACATCCTTGAATGTACTGTAAACCAGATTTGTTATATTTGAATAATAATCTCATTCAACAGCCTTGAAAGCTTCCTTGGTACTCTCTAGCAATGGGTACAATCCAGCCAAAATTGAACACATTTAAGTTCAACTACTTCAATGGGAAAATAATGCATGTTCTGCATACTTCCATTGTAATCAATGGGCATCAAAAGTGCTTAATGATGATTCTGACTAGTGCTGAATACAAGCCCATAGACCCAGCTATACAGCTGCAAATTAAACGTTTTAAATGTGTTGTAAAGTGCAATATATAAATGTGACACTAGACAGCGACAGTGAGCTATGCAAAAGTCAATGTGTTTTTCAAAACTTTTTTTAAAGCATTTTCACAGTGCTTTTTATATGTGTGTAGATTCCACCCATGCCAAAGTTCGAATGCTGTTATTCTCCTAGGTGTAAATGCCACTGAAGAGGTGTTACACAGGGACCTATTACCAGTGCTGTTATGTAATTATATTGGCAAATCATGGCTCCTGCAGTGTGATTGATCAATGAGGTATGACTCAGACAATATATGCACTAATACATTTCATAGGGTTGTGGCTCACAGCAGTTCAGAATATTATCTTCAAGGCAATTCAGGTGAGGTCCTTTATCAATATCAAAGGATTAAGGAATTCAGTAATAATTCTAATACCTTAGGGAATCAGTATAGGTTGGGCAACCTAGTCAGATGGGCAGCTTATAAATAAAATAGTAGTAGTAGTAGTAGTAGTAGTCAAAGTAGTAGTAGTAGTCTGAAGTGTAACAGCAATGAGCAGGAATACAGTTGGCTGGTCACTTTTTCGGCTAAATTTGGCATCAGAGCAGTTAGAAAGCTGGGAAGGGGAAGATTTTCAGAGCATGCCAGAAAAGAGTGTGTGTGTGTGTACAAGGGGTGGCAGAGAGAGAGAGAGAGAGAGAGAGAGAGAGAGAGAGAGAGAGAGAAGCAGCTCCGTTCAATTTTTGGCTCCAACCACACCCACCAATCGCTTTAACCTCACTCACTGCCACAGATTAAGCTGAGGGAATGTGGTTGGTGCTTAAATTTTAGAGCTCCTGACCTAGATCTGTTTCCGCCACCTTCTTTTATTGTTGCTGCTAACTCTATCCTAGACATGTGTGTGTGTTTTTTTTAAATAGATTTAAGCTATTTGAGATTAAACATTGTGAAAGTAAGTTAACATAAGTTGTCTTCTGCAGCCAACTTTGCCCTTTAAATAAACATTGCTTCTCTTCCATCACCTCTTACTTAATAACCCCAATAACTGAAGATGTCTAAAAAAGATTTCATTTGAATGAAAAGTAATTTTTGCATCGTTTCCCTGTCGGAGTAAATATCATGTCCCCACACTTCTGCACCATGTAACACACCTGTATGCAACAACCGGGGGTGAGGGGGAGAAATTATCACTGTAGGAATTTGCTTTCATATCCTTATGTGGAAATTGGTTGCTCTTTGATGGTGTTGGGAATGTTTTGAGAACTACAACTTCTTTGTAAATCAATAAGGAAACAACAGAAGAAAAAGGATTTGTGAAAAATCCAGTAACCAGATACAAGAGTATATATATACAACATAGAAAACACGTCCTTCCTTCCACGATTTAGGAATCTCTGCAAGCAAGCAATTGTTTCTGGGAAATCATATAAAGAAGTTGCAAAATATTCAAGCAAACTTCTTGGTGATTACAAGGTGAATGCACATTGCTCCAATCTGAAGAGTAAGAATTTCTTCTTCATCATCATACTATTTTTATTAGTTGTTGTTGTTGTTGTTGTTTAACAACGCCGAGGGCCTTCTGGCGGTTCCCTCACTGCGAGAAGCAAAGCTACAGGGAACCAGGCAGAGGGCCTTCTCGGTAGTGGCGCCCGCCCTGTGTAACGCCCTCCCAGCAGAGGTTAAAGTGATAAACAACTATCCTACATTCAGAAAATACCTGAAGGCAGCCCTGTTTAGAGAATAATAATAATAATAATATTTTTTTTTTATTTGTACCCCGCCCTCCCCGGCAAAGCCGGGCTCAGGGCGGCTCACACCACCAATCACAACAAAACATGAAACACAAAAGAAAAAACAATTAATTAGAATACAGATTAAAAGATTTAAAAGATTTAAAAGATTTAAGTTTTTAACTTGTGATTTTGATGTATTTTAATAGTTGTTGGAAGCCGCCCAGAGTGGCTGGGGAGACCTGGCCAGATGGGCGGGGTACAAATAAAAAATTATTGTTGTTGTTGTTGTTAGAATCATAGAATCATAGAGTTGGAAGAGACCACAAGGGCCATCCAGTCCAACCCCCTGCCAAGTAGTGTTGTTGTTACTACTACTACTACTACTACTAATGTGGCATCATCTATGTAAATGGCAGTTTATGAACAAACAGGCTTGATAGCAGCCTATCCCAAGGTTTTACTATCTCACTGAAGAAATATCGTCTCTATAATTCATTTCAAGGTGCAAAGCAAGCTTTTGCGTATATAATTTCTGCATTGATACCCCCACCTTCCTTCTAAGAAGCTCAAGGTGGTGTATAGGATTCAACCCGTTCCCATTTAGGTTAGGCTAAAATACAGTGACTACCCCAAGGTCACACAGTGAATTTCATGGGGATTAGATTTGATGTCTCGGGATTTGAAGTCTAGTGTCCCAGGTCCTAGTCCAACACGTGAACCACTTCTATTATTTTAATGTAGGGTTGTAATTTTTTTATTGATTTTATTGTTTATCGTTTTTGAAAACTGCTTTGAGGGTGTTGTTGTTGTTTAAAATCAAGTGATGCATAAATTTTATGAAATAAATGAAATAAATATGCTACAGTGGCTTTTATAGAGTCAAACTTGGATGCGTTTTCAATACTGTAAATTTCATGAGATTGTTTGGGGATATTCATTTTAATTTTTTTAAATGTTTGATGCTTTATTATGTTTTATATATTCTGTAAGCCACCCAGAGTGGCTGGGGAAACCCAGCCAGATGGGAGGGGAATAATAATAATAATAATAATAATAATAATAATAATAATAATAAACAACTGCAACTCAGTGCTGCAACTCAGTTAAAGAAATTTATTGATTATACAAGTTTTAGTTTATTAACCCATTAAACCATAAATTAAAATAGCATGCATTTACATCTGGGTAAAATGAAAATGCATTATTTTTATATGACGCACACTTATATTTCAGCAGACATCGTTTTAGAAATGGCATTCCTCCCGAGTGTGGAAATGGGGACAGAATGCCTCTTAAAACGGTGCTTAGCATCTGCAGTTTTTGCAAGCACTTCTTTTAAAAATTATTGCCCGGATCCACGTTCAGTTCTGTCTGGGAATGCAGGATAACATGTTTCTCCAAAGATTTATTTTTCTTTACAGCTCTTTTAGAGCTTGGTATAGTTGCACACACAGCCAGTCTGCTTTTCGTTCAATTACAACACGATTCGATTAATTGTTGAATTGCATTCAGCCGAAGTCTTTCATCCATACCTGGCTTCAATTTGCAGAAATGTCCAGTCAGGACTGGACGAATCCGTGACCAGAAGGAGGAGACGGTGGAGGAAGACTGGAAGAAATTTAGAAATTATCTAAAGAAATATTATAATATTTGAATTTTTTATGTTTCAGAAGGGTAAAGAGGCTCAGACTAGAATAGAGGTTTACTATATAAGGCATTAAGTATTTAGAAATTATGATAGAGAGATTATGTGTAATAAATTTTTACAAAGTAGGAGTATGAGAAGGTAAGAGAAAAATGGGAGATAAACAAAGTAAAGAGGAGAAGAAAATATGAAGTTGGAGAACTGCTAACGAAGTAAGGAATGGAACTTTAGCAAGGGAGACATTAAGGAAGTCAGTTTTGAGGTGATTGCAAGTAGATAAGAACTGAGGTTTAGATATAACATTTATAGTTATTTGTTCTTATGTGTTTATGTTTATATGTGTTTAAAGTGTTTATGAATAAGAATTTAGGTGATGGATATAAAACCTGGAAAATACCAATAAAAAAATTTTGGGGGGAAAAATCAATTTGCAGAAATGTCTTCACTGCTAAGTCCATTCTTTTAATCTGCATGTTCCATTTCTAACTTTCACTGTCTTCTTGGTCATTCTTACGCAATTGCTCCTCGTCCTTGACATTCCACCTAGTAACCCTGCAGCTGTCTCCCTGCCAGCTTCTTTCCATGGTTTGGATTTCATATTAGCGTTTTATACGTCGGGCTTGAATATACATTCAGCAGAATGAAGCCTTGACATTGGAATATACCACTCTAGGATACCAATGGGGTATTGCATGCTGAATTATTGCAAATCTAAACAAAAAAACAACAACCCTTTTTGCACATATAAGAACAGCCACAAGGAACAGTATAACTGCTTTTCTTCTCTCCCACATAATGTTTTTCTAAATGCCTGGCACGCTATCTGCAAGAGAGCATTCAAGCACACCTGCCAGGGGCGTAGGTAGCTGCTCTGGCACCCGCAGCGGTGGAGACAGGGCGAGCCGCCCATGGGAGCACCACCGCAATCCGCTTAGGGGGGCGCCGCAGTGAGCTGCCCACAGAGTCTGCCTGGTGGACACAAGCCCCACACTGCTGTTTGGGTCAGCACGGGCCCCCGAGCCACCACATCACTCCGAGACGCGTGGCTCAGTGCGCTGCAGGCCAGGCCCCGCGGAAAGTGCCGCCTCCCGCGGTGGCCATTTTGTCAGCCCCTCAGGGATGACACCCGGGGCGAGCCACACCCACCGCACCCCTCTTCCTACACCCCTGACACCTGCACCCCAGAGACAGTCTATGGAAACCTTAACCACTTGCTTCTGCTGAACATATAAATCTGACCTTCAGACCTAATGTTTCCAGAGCCAAGCTTCGTTACTACAGTTTCCTATCTTTGTGGCACTTTCATTTCTTTTCATTGTTATAGCCCAGATTTTCTTCCAATAGGAAAAAACAAAAACAAAATCACAACCATAGGATCATAGAATTGTAGAGGTCAAAGGGACACTGAGGATCATCTAGAAACCAACCCCTGCAGTCCCATACAGGGATTGAATCTACAACCTTGGCATTATCAGCAACATGTTCTAAAACAGTTGGATCCAATTTCAGTCATTCCTAGAATAGATGCCTAGAGATGCAGCCCTATACATGTTCAATGGAATTTACTGCCAAGGTAAGTTTGTACAGAAATGCAGAACCTCATTCTGAATTCACTATAACTATCTATACACACACACACACAAACGACCCCTGGACAGTTAAGTCCAGTCAAAGGCGACTATGGGGTTGTGGCGCTCATCTAGCTTTCAGGCTGAGAGAGCCGGCGTTTGTTCACAGACAGCTTTCCGGGTAATGTGGCCAGCATGACTAAACCGCTTCTGGCGCAACGGAACATTGTGACGAGTGCCAGAGCGCACAGAAATGCCGTTTACCTTCCTGCCGTAGTGGTACCTATTTATCTACTTGCACTGGCATGCTTTCGAACTGCTAGGTTGGCAGGAGCTGGGACAGAGCAAAGGGAACTCATCCCATCACGGAGATTTGAACCACTGACCTTCTGATCGGCAAACCCAAGAGGCTCAGTGGTTTAGACCACAGCGCCACCCGCATCTACACACACAAAGAGAGAATGACACAAACACACACACAGAGCAATTCACCTGCTTCATCCCGTTTCTCACACCTGCTACTACCGGTATGCTCATATTCTCAGGCATACTTTTGCCGTTTGATAGGCTTGAGTGTCTTAATAGAAGCAATATGCTTGTTTTGTTTTGTTTTTTTGTTTTTAAAGTTAGGCTTGGCTGGATCTGGTGCCAGTCCAGCAAACACAGCTGGCTTCTTTCATGGACTAATAGAACAGGACGTAGCCTCCCGCCTGCCCAAAATCGTTACACCTTGGCAATCTCATTAACCTCCTTAATGTTCTGTGTCAAAGTAATACTTCCAAAACGTTGCAAAAAACAACAACCCAACAACCCCCCCCCCAACATCTTAGGGCTCAATGCAAATGCCATTCATAGGTCGCAAGCATTAAGCGCGCATGGAATGGAGAACGGAAAGACATGGGAAAGGAACTCGGCAACTTGTGAAATTTGTATGGATAAAAGGGAAGACACTATCTCACCAAGAGATTTGAACATTTTTGTGGTTAATGCACTTCTGGAAAGCAGTACTTAATGGCTAAAGGAATCCAGTAAGAAAAGAGGGTTAAGCAAGGTATAACAGGGGGGAAAAAACTTGTATTCAACAATGTTATGCTCAGAGAAGACCCATGGAACTTAATGAACATGACTAACTTAGGCTCATTCATTTCAGTGGCTCTACTCTGAGTAAAACTGTTGACCACAACCATTATTTTTAATTTGTAAGTCCTTGCAACACAAAAGTTACCTCAGGCTTTTCAGACGTTCCCAACATTTTCCCCAATAATTTTTTAATCAGCAAAACTTTTGACATCGTTCTGCTGCAGCCGAATCCTCACATGCAATTTCATACCCCCTCCTTCCCCAAATATTGCAAAGTTCAAGGCAATCTTCCTGAGGTACAATTCCTTTCAAAGAGATAGCACCAGAATTTCAAGATGTCCTTCTTGTGATCACTTAATTTACAAATTTGCAGGTTTATTTATCGCATTCATAGACCACCTTTCCTCCAAGGAGCTCAACAGGATGTACATGACCTCTCCTCATCCCCATTTTACCACCACAACCAGACTGTGAGTCTGGTTAGACTGAGAGGCATTGACGGTCCCAATGAGCTTCATGGGGGAATGGGGATGTGAGCCTTTGGGTTTCTCAACACTGAAGCAAAATGTGGACCCCATCTCAGTGTTGTCCCAGGCTCTTTTCCCTTTAGATGTGGGGCTTTCAATCCTGGCTTTTTCAGACTTTCCAACCTTTTCTTTATAGGAACATAAGCAGCTGCCTAATACCAAATCTATCCATTGGTCCATCTAGCTCATGATTGTCTATGCTGATTGGCCAGTAGCTTTACAGTGTTTCAGGCATGAATCTTTTCTGGCCCTATTTGGAGTTGCCAAGAATTGAACCTGAAACCTTCTGCATGCAAGACAGAGGTTCTACCACTTAACTACAGCCTTTATGGCTCTCCTTGGGTACATGTGTGCACACAGAGATGCACACACGCACACACAGTTGCACACACCTTTAGGCTTTAATCCTATACACACTTATCTGCAACTATGTTCCATTAAAGTTAATGGTTCTTATTTTGCTGTGCTGTCAGATCTGCATATTGAGGTTGGGGGACCCATCACCCTTTTGATGTGGATGGACTCAAACTCCCATCTTTACAACTGTCCACACCAGCATGCCCAATGGTCAAGGATTATGGGAGTTACCATCTGGAAATCACAGGCTCCCCGTCTCTGGTCTATATTGTAAAAGTATAGCTGGACACAATAAGGTTTATGGGATGGTATTTGAAGTGGCACTAAGGAGATTGCAAGTTTCTGCTTGGCTGGTGGAGCAATCTCCCCTCTCCTCCTCCATGCACCGTTCTGGGGGTATACCTAAACCCCCCAAACTGAATGGGGGATGGGGGCCCATGAGGGAAAGAGGGAGATAAGCCCCATTGTCTTAGAGGGACTTGTTGTGCTGTCTCCTACCACTGCAACTGTGTAGTTGAACCTGGCCCTCTATATTTTTGAACCAAACAACCACCGCCAGAAAATTATGCATGTGCAACTGGAGCGTAATTTTGAGAGCCAGTGTGGTGTAGTGGTTAAGAGCGGTAGACTCGTAATCTGGTGAACCGGGTTCGCATCTCCACTCCTCCACATGCAGCTGCTGGGTGATCTTGGGCTAGTCACACTTCTTTGAAGTCTCTCAGCCCCACTCAACTCACAGAGTGTTTGTTGTGGGGGAGGAAGGGAAAGGAGAATGTGAGCCGCTTTGAGACTCCTTCGGGTAGTGATAAAGCGGGATATCAAATCCAAACTCTTCTTCTTCTTCTTCTAAAATTACAAAATCCACCAAATTGTAAGGAATAGACTATAGATAGGTAACCCAGGAATCTAATATGGCAGGAGGAAGGGGAAATGGACGTAAGATTCCCCCACCCCCACTGTAAATGGAAAGGACAGATCAGCTTTTAATTAATGGTGACAAGAAATAATCCAAATGACTGATGGTTTTTTTGGGGGGGGGGAGCCTTTCTTTTTCTTGGAGAAAGACTGGCTGTAAATTGCTGCTGTGTCAAGTGGTTCCACTCTTGGGATGGAGAAACTCGAGAAGAGCAGCATCTTGTTATGAAACAGACTCTCCATTTACCTCAGAGGCCCTCTTCTCCTGTCCCCTAATTTGGCCCCATCATCTCTCTCTCCCCCCCCTCCCCGTTCTATTTGTAGAACTAAAAGGATGCTACTCAAAACTCCTTTGCCACAAGCTGTGGATGCAGAAATCACTGGGGGAATGCCATGGCCTTGTGTGATATGTGACAAAGAAAGATCTGGTGGATTATCTTCTCTAGCCCTTGTGGCCTTCAAATTCCTAACAGATTGCTATCCTATTGTCAACCTGCTCTACTTCTCCCTTCTTCCAATTTATCAAGTATTCACTTATACTATTTATTTTGAGTATATAAACACATCTCCAGTTTTTTTCTACCCAACTTCCTATACAGTAAAGAAAATAAACAGACTGGTTCTTTAGTCGCACACCGGTCAGAATGCCCTGAGACAATAGAGAAATAGTTAGTGGAGTTTTATTTGTGTTTGGGACAATAAGACTGTTAAGAATCTACATGAAACTTTTCAGTTGCTTTCTTTGTCCCACATCATACATTCTACCAGTAAGATCTAATTTGGTCACCATCTTGAAACCCATTAATCCTAACATACCAGCTCTGTAGTACTACCCTGTGGTACTCAAAACCAGTTTATTCAGGATTGTAGCATAAGACACATGCATTAGGTGTGACAACTTGGCCCCACGACCATGGGAGCCATGGCCCTGGCACTGAAATTTGTGGGTGCCTGGCCCCTTCATGGGGAATTTGGTGGGTGTTTGGGCACCCAAGGCTCCAGGGAGTAGGCATCTATGACATGCATTAAGAACCATGGTTTTGCAACCTTTTTTTTGCACATTTTAAATTATTATAAAAAACACTAACACTTAGCATTACAAATTAATGCAGTATCAAATCAATGCAGAATTACACAGGCAAGTTATAAATAGACCACTTATAGCATAGGCAGGCAAACTAAGGCCCGGGGGCAAGATGTGGCCCAATCTCCCTCTAAATCTGGTCCACGGACGGTCTGGGAATCAGCGTGTTTTTACATAGGTAGAATGTGTCCTTTTATTTAAAACTAGTAAATTAAGCCCGTTGAAAAATGGGTGGGGGCTAGAAGATAATGCCGGCGCTCCCTGGGCGGATCGGTCAGTCACCGCGGGAGCAGTCACAGTCGGCTCCTGGAGCTGCCTGTCAGCACGGACGGGCAGCCTCAGGAGCCGGCGCTCCCTCGGCGGATCGCTCAGTCACCGCGGGAGCAGTCTGAGCGATCCGCCGAGGGAGCGCGGGCTCCCGCCGAGGGAGTGTCGGCTCCTGGAGCTGCCTGTCAGCACGGACGGGCAGCCTCAGGAGCTGGCGCTCCCTCGGCGAATCGCTCAGTCACCGCGGGAGCAGTCTGCTCCCGCGGTGACTGAGAGATCCACCGAGGGAGAGCGGGCTCCCGCCGAGGGAGTGGCGGCTCCTGGAGCTGCCTGTCAGCACGGACGGGCAGCCTCAGGAGCCGGCGCTCCCTCGGCGGATCGCTCAGTCACCGCTGAGCGATCCGCCGAGGGAGCGCCGCTGCCGCCGAGGGAGTGGCGGCTCCTGGAGCTGCCTGTCCGTGCTGCTTGAAAGCAGCACGGACGGGCAGCCTCAGGAGCCGGCGCTCCCTCGGCGGATCGCTCAGAGAGGAGAGCGGCGCGAGCTCCGTGCGAGGCAGCGGCGCTGCCCCAACTGAGACGCGCGTGCGCCGCCGCTGCCTCTCGGACACGCCCCCCTCTCCCGTCGTCCAATCCGTGTGTCACTGGAACGCACGCGCACTTGCGAATTCCTGTGACACACGGAAAGTGGTACGTACGGACACAGGCTCTTTATTATATAGGATGCATCTCTGGGTTATTTGTGGGGCACAGGAATTTGTTCATTTTATTTTATTTTCCAAAATATAGTCCAGCCCCCCACAAGGTCTGAGGGACAGTTGACCCCTGATTTAGAGGGATTTTTTTTAAAGGTTTCTTTATGATAAGCTTGAATGAAACCCTATTTCTAACTTAGACCAGGTTATCTCTTGCTGCTGAGAAGCAAATCTAGCCACACCGGTTCAGAGAATATTAACATCATGCATATAGGGATCCGACTGAGGACCACGCTAGGGGTGTCATATGTCTAGATTTTCCCAGAGATATCCAGAATACTTCAGTCAGCAGCAGTGTCCAGGTGGAAACTGGGAAAATGTCCTGGAAAATCCAGACATACGCCAGCCCATGTCGGCAGTGCCGTTTTTGCCGTTTCCCCATAAAAATAGCTCCAAAACGGCAACCCTAGACCATGCCCTTACCCAAGCTGTAGCTCAGGGGTTCAAAGCTTCAAAGCTGGAACCTACCTGTGTTATCCTAGAAGCTACTGCTGCAGCTCATCGGCTTCAGCAACTCCAACACTATTTGGTTTGGCCTCTGCCAAAAGCCAGAGCTTGAGCAAGAAAAGTGTCTGGTCGTTTGAGGAAAAACGCTTTCATTTCTCCTACAAAAGCAAGTACCCGCTGTTCTTTGACCGCAGTCCAGTAAAATCCAGTAACCATGTTCTGACTTGGCTCCGAGTTATAGTCTATTTCGCTTCTGCTTTAGTAGTAAAGTATGAGTTCAAGCCTTCCTGTCTTAAAAAGTCAGCGGTGTGATGATTTTTTCTTTCGTTATGTAGCATTTTGGGATTACTATATTCTTGGAGCACTTTTGTTTTCTTTCCCTTAGCCTACACATTGTGGGTCCTTTGGCATCCTGCTGTTTAATTTTCAGCTCAGTCAGTAGAGACTGAATCTCTTAATCTAGGAGTCTTGGTAGACCACAAACCTGACATGAGTCAACAGTGTGATGCAGCAGCTAAAAAAGACAATGCAATTCTGGGCTGCATCAATAGGAGTATAGCATCTAGATCAAGGGAAGTAATAGTACCACTGTATTCCGCTCTGGTCAGACCTCACCTGGAATACTGTGTCCAGTTCTGGGCACCACAGTTCACGAAGGATACTGACAAGCTGGAACGTGTCCAGAGGAGGGCAACCAAAATGGTCAAAGGCCTGGAAACGATGCCTTATGAGGTACGGCTTAGGGAGCTGGGTATGTTTAGCCTGGAGAAGAGAAGGTTAAGGGGTGATATGATAGCCATGTTCAAATATATAAAAGGATGTCATATAGAGGAGGGAGAAAGGTTGTTTTCTGCTGCTCCAGAGAAGCGGACACGGAACAATGGATTCAAACTACAAGAAAGAAGATTCCACCTAAACATTAGGAATAACTTCCTGACAGTAAGAGCTGTTCGACAGTGGAATTTGCTGCAAAGGAGTGTGGTGGAGTCTCCTTCTTTGGAGGTCTTTAAGCAGAGGCTTGACAGCCATCTGTCAAGAATGCTTTGATGGTGTTCCTGCTTGGCAGGGGGTTGGACTGGATGGCCCTTGTGGTCTCTTCCAACTCTATGATTCTATGATTCTATGATCTCAGGGTCATGGGTTCAAGGCCCGTGTTGTGCAAAAGATTCCTGCATTGCAGGGGGCTGGACTAAATGGCCCTTGGGGTCCTACAGTTCTATGATTCTAAGTGCCAAAGCCACCTTTCTCCATCTTCTTGCCTGGTTACCATACAAACTGAGAACTATGGGGTCTTTGGTGCCTCCGTATTGTCTACAGGGCATTCACGTGCAAGCGTGGCACGAGGGAGCAGGGGCAGAGCTGCTATTTTGATCCATTGACCTCTGGGAGAGGGGAGAATCCTACAAAAGGTTATATTTGTGTCACTTGGTGGGACTCAGTATCTATTTACTCCTGTGGCTACTATTACACTCTTCCTAAGGACCTGAGTGACATCTGTTTTTAAATACGATTCTGTTCTAATTCTTGGCACAGCCAGGGGGAGATCAGGTCGGGTTGTAGATTTCAAGCAAGTTGCTCTTTGCTGAAAAACATTGTTTACATTTTACTTCCCACCCCACCAACCAATCCTTCCATTTCGGTGTTCCCAGTTCTCCTTTCCTTGCTTTCTTTTCCTCATAACCCAGCTATTCCTAAACGGCCTTGGCCCAGTATACCTGAAGGAGCATCTCCACCCCGATCGTCAGCCCGGACCCTGAGGTCCAGCTCCGAGGGCCTTCTAGCGGTTCCCTCAGTGTGAGAAGTGAGGTTACAGTGAACCAGGCAGAGGGCCTTCTTGGTGGTGGCGCCCGCCCTGTGGAACGCCCTACCATCAGATGTCAAGGAAATAAACAACTATCTGACTTTTAGAAGACATCTGAAGGCAGCCCTGTTTAGGGAAGTTTTTAATGTTTGATGTTTTATCGTGTTTTTAATATTCTGCTGGGAGCCACCCAGAGTGGCTGGGGAAACCCAGCCAGATGGGTGGGGTATAAATAATAAAAATATTATTATTATTATTATTATTATTATTATTATTATTATTAAGAACATTCCTCTCATGTCCTTTCATTCTCTCTGCTGCAGCACTTCGGGTGAATTTTGCATACTAAAAACTCGCCAGCTCCAGATCTACAAAAGATCAGATTCATAGATAGATAGATAGATAGATAGATAGATAGATAATTTATTGTTACGGTTCTCCACCAGCACACACATATAACGATAAATACAATCCAAAATACATTGTAAAATATAAACTATAAATATAAACTTTAAACTTTAAAAAATTTAAATAAAAGAAGATATCTCTACTTTAAAAATAGGGCTGCGGTCAATTATAACACTGGTTCGTCTTTAGCTCTGTCCTGAAGTTGTGTGGATACTGCTAGCTAGATCGGACCAAATTTTTATGACTCTAGCACAAAACTTGGCTACCTTTGCTGTCACATTAGTATCTGAAAGCCACTCTATATAGAAATTGTCCGAACGTCCAGGCAGCTCAGGCAGCATTGTGTGGATAAGCTTGCCTTGCACCTCCTCGTAGAGGCAATCAGATTCATATGCTAATTAACATTTACTGTATTTTTTTATTTCAGGAACAATCCAACATTACATGAAAGGACTTTTCCTCACACAGAGAGAATTCACTTTCCTCCAACTCTATGAAGCAGATTTGGAGCTGGAGGGGGTGGGGGAGAAAAAGTCCCACTGCAGAAGCAGATGTCCATTTTGCTAAAGCACAGACAACATTGGAGATAGACAGATGGGTATATAGATAGATATTTCTGCTTTTCTAATGCATAAGCATCACTTAGGGTGGGAAATGTCAAAAAAACCAACCCACAACATTACAATAAAAACAGTAATTTCAAAGGCAAGCACAGCCGATAAAATACATTATCTTCAAATAAAACATAAACTATTTTAAAGGTGTTGTAAAAAATACATAACCCACAGCATAGCCTAGAGTACAATGCAACCTTACAAATAAAATGCTGTTAGCACTAATAATAATAATAATAATAATAATAATAATAATAATATATTATTTATACCCCACCCATCTGGTTGGGTTTCCCCAACCACTCAGGGCGGCTCCCAACAGAATATTAAAAACACGATAAAACATCAAACATTAAAAACTTCCCCGAACAGGGCTGCCTTCAGATGTCTTCTAAAAGTCAGGTAATTGTTTATTTCCTTAACATCTTGTGGGAGGGCGTTCATCTTGTGAAAAGGCCCTCTGCCATACACACAACAACACACATCTCAAATTATAGCAAAGTTATTGCAATTCTTAAGCAGGAAGTGTTTAGCTGATTTCCACTTCGCCCTTCTGCTGGCAAAATTTAAGCAAGAAAATGGCTAATAAAAGTCTCTCTCACACACATGCACACACACATGAACACGAATATGCAGAGACAGCTCATTTGGGCATAAATATCTTTCCTCCCTTTAAAACTTTACTTGCTGGGTTTGGCTAGAACGCAGGTGTTTTTAATGGTTTCGAAAACACAACACGCGGAGAAAAGTCATCACGGAAATAGTAACGGCTCAAAATAGGCAAATGCGTAGAAGGTACTTTCGCCGGAACACACAGGATTCAACAACCAGCTTACACCACCACTTTCCGAGTCAGAAGCTGGAGTTTCTGCTGCCCCAGCACCTGCTGCTCTGTTGACAGCTACAGGTTTCCAAATTTCCATGATGCACAAACACTGTCAACATCTCTTCAAAGGTCCATTATCTCTCACATGGACATGAAACCTGATGTCCGTGTTACAACTGCACAAACCCTACAAGGAAGGAAGCACATGTCTAGCTCATCCAAGGGGCTCTCTATCTGCCACCTTTTCCTCCTGGCATCTGCGCAAGTCACGTTTTCCCCTGCTTTCCAATTTCCAACAAGTAGGCAGGCTATTTCTAGATGCCCGCGAGAAGCATTTAAATGGACCTCAAAGCCACATCCTTCATCTGTACGTGACCGTGGTCTCCAGGGAGTCCCTGAAGACAGGTTACTCAGACAGTAAGCAGGTGCTGTGTGCCTAGCCGAGAAGATATTGGAAGTTCTGCATGACAGTTTCTAGAGCTGGATTCTGCAAACCTCTATTTTTAACTGATTCACCTTGAAAAGAAGGTGAAAACAGCCGGCATGCACACTACAAGCCTGTTCATGGTGGTGTTATGGCAAAATGAGATGTGACTGTGGTAGCCACATATATTTGAAATGATTCTTCTCTATGGACAGGTAGAGTCTACAGGTAGAGAGTCTACTTTCAGCAACATCAGGTTGGGAAGGCAGGCATGGATGAGAGGAGCGCTGTCTTTCTGCTCTCTGTCCATTGCTTAAGGGAATTTATTTTCCTCCTCCTGTCCAGTTTACTTCTGGTATTGGAACCAGAAAAGTGCCCAATTTGACAGGTGACGGGGAAGTTATGTGGAAGGGTTCAAGTCTCCTCACCAGCACATCCCTTATGAGGTTAAAACACCAATTTGGATCAAAATATTCTTGCAAGAGAAAAGTGCAAAGCAAGATTTCCTCACTACGCATGGAAACAGGAGCCATGCAATCCTTTCTCCTGCTAAGCCATAGATGGATTATTATTTTGCCAGCTCAGTGAAAATCTAGTTTATTATACCTGATCAAGTTATCTACCAAATGAAAGCATTAAACTTCCCCTGCATGCTACAGTATATATCACACATTGTCCTTCCTTGTGGCTGCAGTGGCACTACCCTACTTAAATCAATTGACTAAATTGCAAGAGATTTTTTTTTTTGAAAGACATACATTGCAAAGACCTGGGAGGTGGAGCAGGCAGGCTGTTCTTAATCAGAGGAGGGAACAGATGTATAAATGAAACTATGCAAGCAAAAGGACAGGGAGATTAAGGACAGCAACTCGTCCCTGTCCATCAGCAATGTTAACTTGCCTTTGGCAGCAGGTAAGTGGCGATTTGCATGAATGTGCAGATCGTTCCCTCAGGGCCAAACAGGATGTGGCATTGACCTGGTAGTGAGGAGGGTGGTCCCAGTCAAAATCGCGCCCCCAGTGGGATGCAAAAAGCAGCTTGTTGCTAGTTTCAGCCAGAACCGTAGGAGAGGAAGGACTGAACTCTCCCTCCTCATGCCCTGTGATCCCACAACCACTTGGACTCTCCTATGACTGCTGTTTACATCATATATATAATAAAACCTGAAGTTAAATCTGCACCTATTTTTGTTCCTGACTGTGTGTCAAATTATCTTTATCCTTAGCACACAAACTGCAATGAAACCCTTCACACAACTTTGAGTCTGTTCTATTCCATGCATGACTTCAGATGTCAATGAAACCATTATCCTTAGGATATTTTTCCACCACTGGAGGTCACTGCAACCTTAATGTTTCCTTCCCAAGTTCCCGACAGGCTGCTTCTCTATTTGATGCTGGCATTCATGAAGCGTAACTCAGAGCAGTTTACCTTCCTCTGTTTGCTAACAAACTTCATTGTCCATGTACCAGTAGCCATGGCAAAGTCAATTTCTCCCCTCCTTCCCCACAACATGTGGGTTCCCACCCAAGCCTGGCACAAAGGAAAATATGTCTCCCCCATTCCATGTATAAAAGTTAACCAGACTGGCAATTAAATCTTGACATAAGATTTAATTAAAACATGGGTAGTTGGGATGCAACCCCCAGAACCACGAAGATAAGTATCTAGATGGCATCTGAAGGCAGCACTGTATGGTAGCTTTTTAATGTTTAATTTTGTTTTTTCATACGCTGGAAGCTGCCCAGAGTGCCATTCAGATGGGTGGGGTGTAAATAATATAATGTTGTTGTTGTTGTTGTTGTTGTTGTGAAATAGGACATCCCTGTTTTCATCCGAGAAATGTTGGAGGGTATGTTAACTCATTCATTCCTTTATTTCATTTATATCCCACCTTTTCCTCCAAGGAGCTGGGGCAACCCAATAAGCAGATGACACAACCGTGATTGGGCTCATTTCTGATAAGGAGGGTGAAATGAACTACAGAGATGAGGTGGAGCAGCTGATGAAGTGGTGCAGAGCTAACAACTTGCTCATAAATACAAAGAAAACAAAGGAGCTTGTGGTGGACTTCAGGAGAAAGAAGAACGATGTCCAACCACTTTTGATTGATGGAATCTGTGTGGAGAGGGTAACAATGTTCAGATTTCTGGGCATTGAATTACAGGAGGATCTGTCCTGGAGTGCAAACATAAGGGGGCTTGTGAAGAAGGCGCAGCAGAGACTGTACTTCCTAAGAGTTCTAAGGAGAAACCATCTTCCACAAAAGCTGCTGCTTGCCTTCTATCACTGTGCCATTGAGAGCGTGCTCACTTATGGCTTATGTGTGTGGTACGGAAGCTGTACTACCAAGGACAGGATGGGGTTGTGCCGAGTTGTTAAGGCAGCAGAGAGCATTGTTGGCTGCTCGCTCTCCACCTTAGAGCAGATTTATGCCATGAGGTGCCACAGAAAGGCACTGGACATAGTGAAAGATCCATCACATCCTGGTCACTGTCTCTTTGAACTTTTGCCATCGGGACGGAGATACAGGATGATGGCAACAAGAACAAGCCGTCTTAGAAACAGCTTCTTCTGCAGAGTGATTGCGGCCTTGAATGGGAAGCCTGGACTTTGAAGTCATCTAATCTTACATGTTATGTTTTGATCAGTGTGCATGGTTTTAATCAGTGTTTTTGTAGTTGTTTTGTTTTTGTGTGGAGTGCCCTATCTGGGTGGATGGAGCAGCCAAGTAATTTCGTTGTCCCCGAAGGGGACAATGACAATAAAATATATTCTATTCTATTCTATTCTATTCTAGTCTAGTCTATTCTATAAGATGTGTGGGTATAAATAGTAAAATTATCATTATGGAATGAGAACCTCCCTATTTTAATCAGAGAAATGTTGGAGGGTATACAGTCATATCCTAAGCATTCGAAACTCTACACAAAGTCAATTCAAGTGAATTAAAGGGATAGTTTAGTTTTCTCTGTAGAAAACAAGCACAACATTTTGCATTTTTGAAATTTAGCTATACACTAAGCTGCCAGGAATGCACTGATTATTTAGTATGTAGCTAACACTCAAAAACACCAAATCCATAGCAATTAATACTATTTTCCTGAATTTACTCAGCATCACAATATGCTGCGTTGATGGAAATTTGTCAAAAAAAATGTCTGAGGATAAAGAATTTTTAAACCCCACCCAATTATTTTAAAACATGAATGGAATACTCAGGTGCATTAAGAAACAGACATTACAATGATATGAAGCCTTGCTGCTCAAAGGTTTTCAGAGTTTTGACACTTAAGCTACACATAATGTGGGAGAAGAGACCCACACCAACTGTTAACATCCAACCCACGTTATCATTAACAGATAAAAACCTGACCTAGCTCTTCCAAATGGGCACGTGACCCAGTCAGATGGCATGAAGAATCACTCTACCAAAATACAAATGATGAATGAAATGAGACTAACCCATTCAATGAAGGGCCAGGGATATTCTCAGATACTGTATATAAAAGCCTCTTCATATTCTGGCAATGTAAAAGGGATTTAAAGTGGGTGTAAATGATAGCTAAGTTCATTTTAAGGTCTCTTTTGGCTGCCAGAGTGCTACAACGCAAATGAGAGTCAGGGCAATGGAAAGTGGTATGGATATATTTGTTGTTTCTTTAAACAAACAAATCAGTCTTGTGCAGGAAAAGAAAGGGGTCCTTTGACTCTCGTAAGAGTGAAGCACTCAATGAATATGGGGAGTTTTCCACTGCCACTACAATGTAAGTGGTAGTACTATGCTTATAGCTTTAATCTTCACATGCAAATGTAATCTTTTTTAAAAAAGAGGTGTAACCGTGTTGGTCCATATCCATCTTCGTCCTGAACTAATATCTTCCTCTCCTCCGTTTGTTGAGTTCAACTTTGTCTATTCTAGATTGTAAGCTCCTTGGGGGCAGGGTCTGTCTATTTTTGACTATGTAATTCTGTAAAGCATCAAATACATTGATGCTAGTTTTCAACGTCTGCATTTCTCCAAATGTTGTGATACAATTCTCCCAACATCAAAAAATTGTACAAAAAGACTGGTCATTTTTGAACCGGTCATTTTTTGGCCTCCAAACTGATTATCTACACCAGGCATAGGCATAGTCCCTGACCATTGGTCCTGTTGGCTAGGGATGATGGGAGCTGTAGTCCCAAAACATCTGGAGGGCCGAGTTTGCCTATGCCCGAACTACACATTTCTGTGGCATCACTAGTTACAGTTTGGTCAATGGTGGTCACTGTTCATTGCCCTTTCTATCTATCATAAATGCATCCAACTCAAACAAGTTAATATTTCAAGATGCAATTCGAGAACGAACATTTCTATGATTGGCATGAGTCGGAAACAGAGTTTGAAAATACCATGGCTCATAGAACACACACACACATTAATTAAGGAATTAATGGCATTTGCTGAATGTTGTGCTACCCTTTGTGACTTTGGAATATAGCTATGGGGTCAGGTTTCCCTTCAAGGTCGTTGAATGTAACCAGATAAGAATAAAGAGTAATATAAAAAAAGAGTAATGAAGTGCTCGTACACAGACATCCTGATCTGGTGGGGCTAATTAACAAATTCTTAGATCTTATTTTTATTCAGCAGACAAGTGGCTAACACATAGCAAGTGCGACATGTAAGAGGAAGCAGATGCCAAGCCTCAAGCAATGTGAGAAACACGTCTTTCTTTTGATTGACAAGCGCATATGCTGAGATCTGTGTCACAATCCGCCTTTCTAGCAAGCTGTACTTAACTGAATCAAAATGTACACATTCTCTCTTTTTCACAATGTGGGCCTTTGAGATTGTTTTCATTTCTTTGAGTCTTGTTGGCCAAGTTGGGCGGCTTACAGTTGGGTGGTTTAAATGCTTGGTTTACAGCATTTATTTTTTATTTGCCCACTCGACATTGCTCCAATGAATATAGGGAACATCCTATTCTTCATCAGGAAGAGCCAGCGTGGTGTAGTAGTTAAGAGCGGTAGACTCGTAATCTGGTGAACCGGGTTCGAGTCTCCGCTCCTCCACATGCAGCTGCTGGGTGACCTTGGGCTAGTCACACTTCTTTGAAGTCTCTCAGCCCCACTCACCTCACAGAGTGTTTGTTGTGGGGGAGGAAGGGAAAGGAGAATGTTAGCCGCTTTGAGACTCCTTCGGGTAATGATAAAGCGGGATATCAAATCCAAACTCTTCTTCTTCTTCTTCTTCTTCTTCTTCTTCTTCTCCTCCCACATTTGATCTCACCGCACACAAAGACATCATAGACACATCTACATCGGTCACCTTCAGCCAATTACAACCTCGCCGCCAAACCTACCTCGCAGGATTGTTGTAAAGAAAAACATGCAAGGGGAAAGATCACATGCAACACCTTCCACAGATAAATGAAATGAAATAACATTTTAGCAGTAAGTTGCCTTGAGTCCCTGTCAGGGAGAAAGGCAGGGTGTAATAATAATAATAATAATAATAATAATAATAATAATAATAATAATAATAATAGTAGTAGTAATAATAATAATAATAAGGCTCCATTTACAATAAATGAATCAACACTCCCCGCGCTTCCTAATAAATGGCTGGCTGCAGAAGCATTGCAATTAAAGAATTTAAAGTGGATTGGTGACTTGTTCCTTCAAAATTATAGGAAGGGATTCATATGGCAGCTTCATTCTTTTGGTGCAGGGATTTTATTTTCCGGATAAATAGGATTCCATTTTTGTAACTGTACACACACACACACACACACACACACACACCATTTTTAATTGTTATCCGAGACGTGGAAGGGAGGAAAAAGGGGAAAAAGAGACATTCCAAGATCAAATCAGAAACCAGGGTGGCTTCTGTCATTCCTGGACTGTCCCTGGAAAACCGGGACACTTGGAGAGTATGTTTTTACTTCACTGTTGCAGAGAAGCCATCAAAAATAAAAATGCTGTTGGAGTTAGGATAGAGCCATAGTTTATTCTCTCGTACTGCCCCCTCCTTGTATGGCCCAGCATATAAGCCATGCCAGAGAATCAATATGGAAATGGCAGAATTCCCCAATAAATTTGGATGGGCACACGAAGGTGCAATAAATATCAAAATGGGTGGAAGGTTCGCATGTAATAGCAGCCGCTGGACAGTTCCAGCCTAACTTGGAAGCTATAACACAGCAGAATTGGAAAGAAAATATAAAATAAGTGTGATTCTTTTATTTTTCAGCCACTTAATAATAATAATAATAATAATAATAATAATAATATAATTTTATATTTTGCAAATGCAACAAAAGAACAATGAAAGAAACATTGCCAGATCACATTAGCAATAAAAGTGTTCCCTCAATTCTAAGTTAAACATATACTGTATATTCCTGCATATAAGACTACTTTTTAACCCAGGAAAATCTTCTCAAAAGTCAGGGGTCGTCTTATACGCCGGGTCGTATTTCTTATATGGTAAGTATATCCCAAACTCTATATTTTAACTGGAAAAGTTGGGGGTCGTCTTATACGCCCAGTCGTCTTATACGCCGGAATATACGGTATATTACTATTAGTAGTCCATGTGCCCAGACAGATAGCAAAATGAGATTGATGAGATAGCAGCAGCTTCATATTCAGCATTGCCTGGGAATTCCAAGACACACACACAAAAAGCAGTGCAGTTTTGAATGGCTCCTTCTGCCATCTTCATTCCCATTGTGTCTAACTACCATATATCTACAGAAGCCTGCTCCTTGGTCTCAGAAACCATCATGCCAAATTTGGTTATATTTTAAGGGGTGTCCAAATGCATAGCAAACAACTTTCTAGAAGAAGAAGAAGAAGAAGAAGAAGAAGAAGAAGAAGAGGAGGAGGAGAAGAGTTTGGATTTGATATCCCGCTTTATCACTACCCAAAGGAGTCTCAAAGTGGCTAACATTCTCCTTTCCCTTCCTCCCTCACAACAAACACTCTGTGAGGTGAGTGGGGCTGAGAGACTTCAGAGAAGTGTGACTAGCCCAAGGTCACCCAGCAGCTGCATGTGGAGGAGCGGAGACACGAACCCGGTTCCCCAGATTACGAGACTACCGCTCTTAACCACTACACCACACTGGCTCTCCAGAATATATGTATTAGACACGTTCAAATGTGCAAAGGACAGGAAGATCTTCAGACCAGCTGAGTGGTGGATGCTGGGAGTTTATGCTTCCAACCCTGAAGGATAAGCCTCTTTGCAACCATGAGGGGTTCACATAAACCATTTTCATTGGCATCTGTAACTCCTCACATCACAAGAAGAGATGCAACCGATACAGGCAATAATGAGCTAAATGGGCTATTGGTCTAAATTCAGTGTTTTTCAAATTGGGTTACCAGATGTTCTTGGACCACACATTCACCATCCCGACCACTAGTCCTTCTACCTAGGGATTGTGGGAGGTGTCCTGGAATAATATTTCACTGTGATTAAAAACTGGATCTGTCAGTCAAAACAAAAGATACCCATACCTCTCCACCTAGTCCAAAGTTTGAATTCCACCACAGGGAAGACTTTTTCATCCATTCCCATACTCTGCAAACTTGGGGTGCCGCAATGCTTATCTCAATGATTGAATTGACTGGTACTGAAAAAGGTGCTCCTATAAATACCTGAAACATTTAGGGCCTTGCCAGCACCTTGTCTGGTAGCCCAGAGGGAGCCAATCCAGTGCATTTAGAAGTGAGGTTACCGGGAACCAGGCAGAGGGCCTTCTCGGTGGTGGTGCCCGCCCTGTGGGAAGCCCTCCCATCAGATGTCAAGGAAATAAACAACTATCTGACTTTTAGAAGACATCTGTAGGCATCCCTGTTTAGGGAAGCTTTTAATGTTTGATGCTTTACTGTGTTTTTAATATTCTGTTGGAAGCCGCCCAGAGTGGCTGGGGAGGCCCGGCCAGAGGCACGCGGTAAAAGTAATAAATTATATTATTATTATTATTATTATTATTATTATTATTATTATTAAGGATAGGTGTTACACCTTCCATTCCGGCTATTCCAATGAGGAACCAGGCAGCCACATTCTTCACCACTTCCAGACAGCCTTTAGGGACAGCGCTATGTAGGGCACATAAAACAATAGTGCAAGGTCATCAGAACATGGGTTACTGATTCCATGCTATCTTGGTCCAAGAACAACCATGACTGGTGAACCAGCCAGAGTTGGAAGGCCATCTGTGTCTCCAATGACAACACTGGGCAAAGGAGCATCTCCAAGCTATGTACCTGATCGCAAAAGAGGAATGTTATTCCACCTAGATTTGCTCCGCACCATCACCACTGAGCGAAACCATGCTTACCATTTTTCCCTAACTGAATAATCTTACACATGCCAAGGCCAGCTTTGAGTCCTTAACTGAGGAATAAAAATAAATATATGCATTCATCTATAAAACCATTATTTTGCAATCATCAAGTATGAATCGATCCTATGGGAAATCTGTTCCTGCCTGGGGAAATGGAGAGGGGAAAGGGAAGAAATTGGTGACCTCTCTACCGAATAATGGGTGAAATAATGGAAATTTGCCTGTTGGAATGGAGGAGTCCGATTGTAAATACTATTCAGTGGAGATATGGTAGGAGACCAAAACATGCATACCAACTGGTGGAGGGTTCAGATAGCGGGTTGACTTAATATGAATGGTACAAGTAACAGTTTAGCTAACTACAAACATTGTCTCTCCCAGCAGAGGTCACTAGAGGATGTTTCATGGATCAATGAGAATTTAGGATGACCATGAAGGTGGAAAGATGCAATGTTTCAAAATGTGGAGACAAAATATGCCACTGGCCTAGAATTCTACACCAACTTATTATGATATATAACTCTAGAATACATCATCTTGCACTTCTATTTTGTCCCCTTCTTCCAGTTTCTAAAATTGCATCTTTATCAGTTTTTCAAAAAGCGGCAAGCCTAAAAGAAGATATACACTTAAGAAAATCTTTAAAGCATATAAAGAGAATGTTGCCTGGACACCATAACCTGTTTTCGCAAACTATCAACAGTTGACTCTGTATCAAACGGCGAGCCTGTTATTGAAATGCATCCACCCTCCTCAAAAGCATTTCAGCTACCTGTGTGTCTGCAGATACTTCGGTCTTTCTCTTGCTTCCGTGGTTTAGTAACAGAGTCCACAGCACTTGCCAAAGGAATGAGGCTACGAAGCAGAAGCAACCAGCGATCCAGACAGCTTTTCCTTTCGAAATTTGACCCATTTTTGGGGGGTGGGGGTGTTTTAGCATTGGGGGCAGGTTTGGGGCACTGCTAGGAGAAATTTGCTGGGTTCATTCAGTGGCCTTGCTCAGCCCGGCCAGCACTACCTAGCTAAGGAAGGCATGGATATGCTGCCGGCTGGAAGGAATCCACCGGCAAACTCGATCGGACCTATAAGGGAAGCAATGTGATGGCCCAGTGACAAGCACGAAACAGGTGCAGAGAAGATGGGCAGAGCCTCGCTTGGAAGATAATTCATCTGACATTCTCAAATGGGCCAGGGCTGCGAGCATCAACCTCAGCAGTTCCTAACTTCTGCTGCAAGTCATCTGCTCTATCGTTTTCTATCCCTCCAAGAGCTGAAAAGGGAGGAGAGGGGGAAACGACGCAAGGAACTTGGGTGTGGGTGGAGGGCAGAGACATCAAAACAAGGAGCGGAAATCAGTTGCATATGTTAAATGTTAAAATTGGACAATGGCCAATATAGCTGCTAATATTTCTCACTTCTCACACGCTACTGAATAGAACTTCCACTTAGGACTTTATGGAAATGGCCGAAATGACTGGACGAATCCGAGAACAGAAGGAAGAGAGCATTGAAGAAGATTGGAAGAAATTTAAAGACTATTTGAAAAAGTTTATTTGATTTGGTACAGGCAGCAGAAGTAGTTAAGCTTAGGTTAAGAAAATAAGATGCGATGCATAATAAAAACACTAGGTTTAAGGTTTATTTTTTTGTAAAAAAAGAAGAAGATGAAAACTGTTAAAGAGAATTACAATGAATGTCAGAAAAAAGGGACTTGAGGAAGTAAAAAAAAATTAGGCTATGTAAAAAAGAATTACTGGGCCTCGGATATGGAGAGGCCCAGGCTAAACAAAGATTTGATGTTGTTAATGATGTTTGTTAAGTTTGTTTTTAAATGATAAAATCAATAAAATATATTATTTTAAAAAAAGAACTTCCACTTAAAATTGGAACCTGTAATTGGAAACCTGGAGAAGGCATTGCTACTGTTCAGCCCACTAGATGTGAGCCCTGATTAGCGCTCCAAAGTATTGTGTAGAAACTGATCACCCTCTTCTAATTGGGGATACATTAAACTAGGGGTACTGAGGGGTAAGGTGGTTGTTTAGGCTCCACAAAAAAAGTTCAAAAGATAGCAACGGTTCTCAAAAAATGTGCACGTGCTTACTTAACTGCTCGCACAGCAGACTTCTGGTTGTGTGATGGAACCTTCTCTTCCTCTCTTCTCTCCCCCTCCCATCCTCCAAATTTGCTCTAGAGAGGGTTGGGGACCCTCTAGAGGAGATCTGGAGCGAGTGCAGAGAAAGGAGGGGAGAGGGAGGGGAAGTTTCCTTTCACAAGCGGAACTCCACTTGCTCAGCGTTGGAGATTTGGAAATTATTACCGTGATATAAGCCGAAACATAATACATCTCACCATAGTGAGGAAGGCTGACCAGGTGACATTACCTGCCATTCAACCATATTATTCCTGACATTCAGTCATGTATTTTTTGAACTCAGTGGTGGACGCCACAGTTTCCTGTGCTTTGTTGAGATCAGGGGTAGGCAAGGTAGTACATGCCAGAAGTTGTTGGACTCCAATATCAGGCACAGCCAGGGATGATGGGAGCTGGAATACTAACAACACTTGAAAGGCATCACCCTGGCTATTGCAAACCTCACAATGTCAAATCTGCCATATGGTTCTGACTGTAGGATTGAACCTGCTCCGAATACCAGCACATATGTCAGAGCTTGATTTTCCTACATTTCTTTGGATTTTTAAAAGAATACCATAACCTATACGGTTGCCTAGAAAAACAAGCAGAGATACTGTATAGAGTGTGAGATCTTTTATGGAACTGAACATTACAGCTGCCATCTCTCACAGCAGAATAGACAGTTGTAGGACAAGGAACTAACACAATCCAGCATTTGCAGTACAGTATGATTAGTGTTTATATCAGGGGTCAGCAAACCTTTTCAGCAGGGGGCCAGTCCACTGTCCCTCAAACCTTGTGGGGGGCTGGACCTTTGGGGGGGGGGGAATGAACGTATTCCTATGCCCCACAAATAACCCAGAGATGCATTTTAAATAAAAGCACACATTCTACTCATGTAAAAACACTCTGATTCCCTGACCATCCACGGGCCGGATTTAGAAGGCGATTGGGCCGGATCTGGCCCTGGGGCCTTAGTTTGCCTACCCATGGTTTATGTCTTCCACAAACCATTTGTAATTCCAAACCAAGCAATTATTTTAGGAACCAGCAAAAACCTCCCCTTCAAAATGAATATACCTATATTTAGATATGAAGAAGAAGAGGAGGAGGAGTTTGGATTTGATATTCCGCTTTATCACTACTCAAAGGAGTCTCAAAGCGGCTAACATTCTCCTTTCCCTTCATCCCCCACAACAAACACTCTGTGGGGTGTGTGGGGCTGAGAGACTTCAAAGAAGTGTGACTAGCCCAAGGTCACCCAGCAGCTGCATGTGGAGGAGCGGAGACGCGAACCTGGTTCACCAGATTACGAGTCTACCGCTCTTAACCACTACACCACACTGGCTCTCACTGGTGTTGCACGTCTCTTTTTTTCACCCCGTAACATAGATTCATAGCTCTTTGATAATGTAATTCAATGCAAAATTTCAAAACTATGTCTCTGTGAACGAAAATGTCAGAAACGAGCCAAATCAAGTAAGCCGAGTTTCTTCAGGCCGGATAAATATTAGTGGATGATAGCATGCTGCAGTACTAAGTACCAGATATGTACATATCAGCATTTGGTCCATGCAGCAGGAATGTAGGCATTGATGGAAACTGTACAGAATGAATCAATCAGCTACGTGCAACACAGTTGGGAGACTTCCAGTTTAATCAGGAATACACAGCATACTGTATCTAAAGGAATGTGATGTATCACTGTGCATTTAAAGAGATCAGACACTGTCCAATACCTTAAAGCTCAGACCATCTTATCGTCTGTGACATAAGTACACTAACTCATAGCCACCAAAGAGCAACAGGTTGGGAAATGATATTGCAAAAGGAACACACAATCGCATAACCTCCTACATTTCTCCAATGAAAATTGTTGTTTGTTTAGTCGTCTTAGTCGTGTTTGACTCTCCGTGACCCCATGAACCACAGCATGCCTTGGAAACCATCACTTTCTTCTCAAACCTTCCTCCTTTGCAGGGGCGTAGCAAGGGGGGGCGGGGGGGGCGGTCCACCCCTGGTGCCACCCTGGGGAGGGTGACAAATTGGGTGCTTTTTATAAAAAATAAAAATAAAAAAATTTTTTTAATTATTTTTTTTTATTTTTTTTAAGGCTATTTTCGGCAATGCTGGGGTGGAGCCGCAGGGGCGGCCAGCGAGGAGCGGTGTCACCCCCCCCCCCGCTGGCCGCCCCTGCGGCTTCACCCCGGCAACGCCGAAAATAGCCCCCCCCTTCCAGCGGCTTTTCCCGCCGCTGGCTGCTTGCGGAGCCGGGGCATGGAGAGGGGTGGGGGGTGTCACCCCTCCTCGCTGGCCCACCCCTCTCCCTGCCCCGACTTGCGCTCCGCCAAAGGGGTGCAGGCAGCGGGGAGGAGGCGGCGGAGGGGTGCGTGTCACCCCATCGCTGCTCGCCTCGGCTCTCCCCTCGCCCCTGCAGGCGGCGGGAGAGGCAAGCAGCGATGGGGTGACACGCACCCCTCCGCCGCCTCCTCCCCGCTGCTGGATCGGGGAGCGAGGAGGCGGCGCCGCCGGGGTGTCACCCCATCGGTGCTCACCTCGGCTCTCCCCTCGCCCCTGCAGGCGGCGGGAGAGGCAAGCAGCGATGGGGTGACACGCACCCCTCCGCCGCCTCCTCGCTGCCCACTCTGGCAGCGGGGAGAAATACGCTTTAAAAAAGATCAAAGCCAGGGCAAGCTTGCCTTGGCTTTTTCTCTTTTTTAAAGCGCTCCCCCCCCCCCGCTGCAGGGGCGGAGCCGCAGTGACGTCGCGTCATGACGTCACGACGCGACGTCGCGACGCCCCGCCCCCAGGGGGTGCCTCCTCCGCTCCCCGCCCCAGGTAGCGAAGAGGCTTCCTACGCCCCTGCTCCTTTGTTATGTCCATGGAGTTTTCTTGGCAAAATACTGGAGTGGATTGCCAGTTCCTTCTCCAGGTGGATCACATTTAGTCTAAACTCTCGGCTATGACCTGTCTGTCTTGGGTGGGCCTGCACAGCATAACTCATAGCTTCTTGGAGTTATTCAAGCCCCTTCGCCACGACAAGGCAGTGATCCATGAAGGGGCCAATGAAAATAGGGACGTCTTATTCAATCATCATCATCATCATCATCATCACCATCATCCCCCAGCCACTCTGGGCAGCTTCCAACACATATAAAAACATAATAAAACATTAAACATTAAACAAATTCCCTATACAGAGCTGCCTTCAGATATCTTCTAAAGTTTGTACTGTACAGTTACTTATTCCCTTGGCTCGGGGGGGGGGGTTGTCGCAAAAATCCATACCCTCCAACATTCCTCCAATGAAAACAGGGGTGTCCTAACATACCCTTCTACATTTCTCTGATGAAAATAGGGACGTCCTAAGGAAAAGTGGGACATTCTGGGATCAAATCGGAAACTGGGACAGCTTCTGTAAATCCAGGACTGTCCCTGGAAAAAAGGGACATTTGGAGGGTCTGCAATCGTGTTGCCAGTTTAGCGATAGTACTGGCTAAAGTTTGTAACTGTTTGGTTTGGAAAGCCAACCTGCCAGCTTGCGGTGGTCAGTGTTCAAGCTGGTCAGGGTGCTTTTCAGGCTGTGTGCATAAAAGTATTGTTGCCTGTTTCCAATTTCTCTAAGTGGTGAGAAGCTTCAGGAGTGCAACACTTAACTGGTTTCTCTGTGTTTTCCCTTCTTGCCCACACATCTGTCCTGTCGCCCCAACCCCAATTTAAGCAGTATGAAAGTTCTGACCCAAATGCGGCTGTATGTAGAAGGGAAATACATATGAAATACAGTTTGAAACCTAGCAGTCAACACCACGATCCAAACGCAATACATGTACTTGGAAGTAACCATGCAGGGCTTTTTCTTTTCTCAATGAAACCTATTTTTAACTAATTAAAACCACAGGTGAAACTTGCCATCACTGCTCCTGCATGATTCCCTTTAATATAGCAAAAAGTGGATGGGAGAAGCAGGATGGTATTTTGTGGTGTTCAACGCGGAGGAGACTTCCACCTAGAGGAAAGTTGTGCAATTGCTCCTTGTGTGAGATTAATTTCAGATACCCTTCACAAATAGCCAAGTGCAAAGATCTTTTAAAATCACTTCCTTTGCCCTCTGAAACAACCGAACATGTACAAAATAAACCTCCTGTCAGCAACCTTAAAAATTGTAATCTTAGATTGCACAATCTTTTTGCACCAAATTTACGCACAAGGATTTGTCCAGTCACTCGCAGCAATAAAACATGGGGGCAATGTCTATATGTTTAAAACCTTATATTTGCCCAACCATTTCTGTGGCACTACAGCAGACCAAAATGAATTACAGTGGTACCTTGGTTCTCAAACTCAAGTCCGTTCGACTTCCAAAACGTTTGAAAACCAAGGCATGGCTTCTGATTGGCTGATTGGCCCCAGAAACAATGCCGACAGCCGAAAGACATTTGGCTTCCAAAAAACGTTCACAAACCGGAACACTTTGCGGTGTTCGGGAGCCGATTTGTTCGTCAACTAAGCGGTTCAGGAACCAAGGTACCAGTGTACAGCGTTCTAACACAAACACAAAGTCACACGCTCTGAAACAGTCCTGCTGGTTTCAAAACAGACATAATCACATACGGTCATAATCATGTGGTCATACATTGTAAGACACCTGAAAACCTCATAGCACCTTTTATTTCAATCCTTTGAAAACTTCCACACAGGCAACTCGGAAACCATAAGCTCTCAGTCCTGTTGCCTCCTCCAACTGCTTTCAACTGTATTCATTTACTGAAATTATTTATACACCACTTTCAAACCATCACAGCCTTCTGTAGCTCCATCTCTCAAGCGGGCACCTTCTCCAAAGCTTACCCCAACCCTACACCTGCGTGCAACATGACATCTTCTACCCTAGGAATCATCAAGTGGACCAACTTTTTGACTATCCTTAGTCAAATCAGCCTTTGAATCGAGACTGGCCATGAGGCAACCGCCTCAGGCGGCAGGAGCCACACAGGCAGCAGATGTTCCTGGCGTACATCTTCACTCACTCCCTTATTCCCTGCTGGTGAAGGAGGCATCATTTTGTGGTTCGCCTCAGGTACCAAAATGTATTGGCCCGGCCCTGCTTGGAATAATTTTATATTTCCAAGCAGATAATATCCTCACGAACATTCTTCTCTGTTCAACAACCATCTGATGCCACAGAAAGCAGACCAATAGTTTGTAACATTTTATTAGTGTGAATGGATGATTCTCTCTCTCTCTCTCTTTCTCTCCCTCTCTCTCTGTGTGTGCACATTTGTAATCTTCACATACCTCTTCTTCACTTTTGACTGTCTCCAATTTTTGGAAGAACGCCATGGTGTCCTCCCTGCTGTTGTAATACCGCGTGTTCATTTCATCCATCCGGTTGATCTTATAGAATTTCGAATGGTAAGCTACTACGTGTTTCTCCATCATGGTTCCATAAAGTACCGAATAGGAGTGGCCCCCGATATCTCCTGTCTGTTGTCTGCAATAAAAGGAAACAAACAGAAAGTGTATATGGCGGCGAATTTAGCATCCAGCAAAGCCATGTATTCAGAACGACATAGCAGCCAGACCTGCATGTGTCTATTGAGCAGATCTTCAATCGATTGCCACAAAACACAGTGTTTCAAAAGCATGCACAACTGCACTTTAATTTATAGTCTTTGACCACGGACATTCCTTAGGGCCTGATCCCTAATAATCACGAGGATGATGCTTAGTGTACAAAAGCTTTCACAAACGCCAAATGTGTTTTAGTGTGCAGTTCTATCTTCTGGGGGCAACCTTCTTGGAAGCAGGTATCCATGGGGCAGGACTGAAAAACCCCATTGAGTGCTCCTGTACTGAGGCGAGTAATGTGTAAAAGGTATGTCTAATTTGTATAAAAGGTTGTGCACATTATGCACAACAAAGGTTAGAGATCACGGCACTTTCCGTCCGCTTCTCAAGCTCGGATCCAACTTCAGTCGAGCCCGGCAGGACCTTCACGCGCCTCCCGCATAAAGAACTACGATTCCCGACAGCCCGCTGGGTCTGTCGGAAAAGGAGGTGTTGACTTTTCTCTTCTTCCTGCCCGGGCAAGTTTCTCAACTTCTGGTTTCATTTTCGCTGTTTGGCTCCCGTTGGAGAGGATCCCTAAAGCGGGTCCCTTCCCCAAGAGGGAAGGGGGAGAAGCCAAGGGGGGGGGCAGCCTTAATTCCGTGGGATTCCTCTCCCTTTCCTTGGCCTTGGAAATGGAAGGAGCGGGCGCGCAGGAAGAGCTTCTCGTGAGCTGCCCCGTTTGCCTGCGGGAGCTCCCCGCCGGAGGCATCAACTCACATCTGGACAGATGTTTGCAGCAGCAAGGCGAAGCGGGAGGCGGCGAAGTCCCCGAGGATGCGGAGCGGAGCGGCATCGACGGCAGCAGCAGCGGCCCAAAGGACGCGGGGATGGGCGCGTCTTGCCGGAAGAAAATGCGCCTCTCCAACTCCCCGGAGAGGAGCAGCGGGGAAGAGCGCGCGGGGAATAATAGCCCCAGTTCAGCCCCGCTGTTCTCCCTTTTCCACAAGGCCAGGAGCTCCGGGGCAGGGAAACCCGGGACACCTTGGGGCGCCTCTGCTGCTGCTGCGTCTGCGTCTCCGTCTCCATCCCGGGCGCAAGCGGGAGAGAAACAGCCGGACGGGGAGGACCATCGGGGCTCAGGTGCGCGTGGCTCCGAGCTGGGCGGGGAAAGCCTGGCCCGAAAGCTGGAAGGGAAGCCCCTGGCGGACAAGCTGCGTCCCAGCCACCTGGGAGACTACGTGGGGCAGGATCAGGTGCTGGGCGAACAGACGCTCCTGCGCTCCCTGCTGGAAGCGCACGAAATCCCCTCGCTCATCCTCTGGGGGCCGCCGGGTTGTGGCAAGGTGAGTAGTTGCAAGGGATCACCAGGGGTCGTCTAGTCATCTCGTCCGGCTCCCTGCAGTGCAGGAATCCAGCCATTCCTGGGTGGGGCTTGAACCACCAGCCATTCATTCATTCTTTCATTTAATTTCTATACCGCCCTATACCCGGGGGTCTCAGGGCGGTTCACAGAATAAAATCAAGATAGAAAACCACAAAATACTTAATAAAAATAAAAACAACAACTCAGTAGCACCCCCGAAAAACCACATTTTTAAAGGGCACAGGATGTAAATCAGATCAACCAAAGGCCTGGTTAAAAATGAACATTTTTGCCTGGCGCCTAAAGGTGTATAATGAAGGTGCCAGGCAAACTTCCCTGGGGAAAGCATTCCACAGACGGAGCCACTGCAGAGAAGGCCCATTCTCGTGTTGTCACCCTCCGCACCTCTCGAGGAGGAGGCACATGAAGGAAGGTCTCAGAATATGATCTCGGGGTCCGGGTAGGTTCATATGGAAAGAGGCAGTCCTTGAGGTATTGCGATCCTGTGCCGTTCAAGGCTTTATGGGTTTAACAACCAAATGCACATAGCATTGTGCAACGGGGGGACTCCTTGTTACTTTCTTCCCCCTCCCCTCTGACAGACTCCATGGGACACAGGATCACAACCAGGGCTTACTTTTGCATCCAGTCCAGGCGCCAGGTGCGTTTTTGCGACTGGCGTGGCTCCAGTTGCGACCCCATGGAGATCTCTGGATGCCAGGTTGGCGGCTGACATCTCCATCTGGCTTGCCCCTCCAGCTTCCTTAAGTATTAGAGCTTATTTATTGCATTTATAGCCCACCTTTTTCTTCAAGGAGTACATGGTTCACACACTCCCAACTTGCATATTATTAATAATAATATAAAAAAAATTCCTTCCAGTAGCACCTTAGAGACCAACTAAGTTTGTTATTGGTATGATATCTGAAGAAGTGTGCATGCACACGAAAGCTCATACCAATAAAAAACTTAGTTGGTCTCTAAGGTGCTACTGGAAGGAATTTTTTTATTTTGTTTCGACTACGGCAGACCAACACGGCTACCTACCTGTAACTATTAATAATAATAAATCTCATCGCAAAAAAGGACCTGTGGCATACTGAGGGAGCGTTAATATTGTGAGTAGCTCATCTCCATTTCACATTCAAAGCCATTTTTGTGGTCTTTTCAAGGGCAGAATTGAGGACTATCCCTTTAAAAAAAAAAAAGTGAAATCTAGGATTCAGCACTGCTATGACATCACTGCCTTCCTTCCCTGAAACAAAAGGAAGCACATACCATTCCCCTTCTGCAGCACATACCATTCCCCCTTCTTGTGTAACTGGTGAACCTAAAACCAAAGAGATACAACGTGTACTCATGAGTTTAAAAGTAGCATCTCTTCACTGAGAAAGTCTGCCATTTCTTTGCCATATTTGCCAAGTCCTAAAGTTGCATCCAACTTTTCCACCCCTGCTCCAGTTTATTTGGGTAACTCTGAGAAGCATCCTGGAAATATGGAAATAAAATAAATGCTTGAATTATTCTTTCTCGGTCTTCTTTGAACTGAAACATTTCCCCTCTTTTTTTTGGGGGGGGGGGTGGGGGGGTGGGAAGGTTAATAACTGAAGTTTGTAGGGCAGTAATTAGACTTGTGAGCAAATGGGCAAAGGTAGACAGACGTGTTTATGCACACTGCAGACAAAGAAAAACAGAAGGGGATACCGAAAACTTTAAAAATCCCACATTTTTCTAATAGGTTGCACTCTGAGTTGCTTGATACCTGCCCCCCCCCCGGGTTCCTGCAATATTCTTCTCCTGCTTTTCTTTCCGTTTAAAAGCCCATCAAAATTTGATCAAGACGGGCCCTTTTCCACAGAAACCTTGTGAGATCTTGGGTTAAATGATGAGTGTAGTTTAATATGTCACAATGCTGCTGTGTTTTAGGCATGTTTTTACCTCTCCCCCCCCCTTGCCTCTGCTTTGTGGGGGTGCAATGGGCAGCAACGTACATAAATGTAGCTTAGAAATTTGGGTTCTTACTGACTACTGATTTAAATTGTGATTTAAATCAATTTGATTTTAAGCTTGATTTAAATCGATTTGATTTAAATCAAATCTACCCTGCTTGAAATATGGCAACCCTATAACAGAACAGATCAGGAATAAAGCATTTAAGTGAGGAAAGAGTATATACACTTGGATGTCACAGCACATGGGACATGTGTCTTCCAAGATTCCCCAAGTTGCTTCAGGAAGAGACTAAAAAGCTCAGGCCATGCAGGTCAGAAGGGAACAATACGCTTGAATTGACCATCATATCTGTGGATATTGGAAGTGGTGATAAATTACCCCCGAACCTTTAATACTAGCATCGTGCGTATGCCCACAGACAAACAGCATGGAGCAGGAGCATCAGTTTGTTCTATCGGGCTACAAATTAACTTTTAAAAAGTTTTCCCTGTATCGTCTCGGCTGGTCCATCTGCTTAAACACAAGCTCGCAACCTGAGTAAGCTGTGCTATGATTTATGACCCTCTAATGTGCAAGATTCAGATTTTTGCATGTCTGCCATGAAGCACCCAATTTTAGTCTAGGGATGCAGCAGGGAAACATCCACGGCTGTAACCCAAGCACAGAATAGCTTTGCTGTTGCAAATGAACCTCAGAACTGTCCAAACCAGAGGTTTGGTATAACCTTGTTTTTGTACTTTTTTGTGTTTTTGTTTTAACACCCATGCAAAAGGGTTATGTAAGGGGATGTCTGACATGTTATTACTTAATAAATTGACTTTGAAGACGGCAAACCAGCTGTTCTCGGTCTTCCATGTGCAATCTTATACTATGTTAATGGAGTTAATAGACGATGGGAATGTGTTAACTTCAAAGCAACATGCTGTCTTGGCAATCTGTATTAAGTTTCACAGGGCTTATTTTTATCTTTTAGCTTTTAGTTCAAACTTCATCATGACAGGGCAAAAGTATTTGTAGTTTAGGCCAGGGGTACAAATAGGGTGTTTTAGTTTTGAACATATTGAAGTGTTGTGACTTTCTACCATAGACACACGAAGCACAGACCTTATTGGCATTCCTGGTATTAAATTGAATTGGTTTCCACTATAACTGCTGGTGCCAGGCATACAGGGCTGTCAGCATGAGCAAAGTGATGCTCCTGTCTCCATCCACTATAACCACCTTTGTCTTTTGCAATATAGCAGTGGAAAGTCAGCCTATTTAAGTCTTCTTCTTATCTGTGCGACCATAAAGGAGACACTTTGCTTCTTCAGAGACACAGCTTGCTAGTGTATATGAAATGACTACAGTCACTGACGACTTTCACAGGTTATGGCAAAATGCACAGTAGGGATGAATTCTAGAATACCAAAACAGTATAATTGGTGATGATCCACCTTGTCTTGAGAGCATGGGTGGGGGAAAGGTGCTTATTTCTTAGCACAGGGGTAGGCAACCTAAGGCCCGTGGGCCGGATGTGGCCCAATGGGACCCCTGACCATTAGGTCCAGTCGTGTCCGACTCTGGGGTTGCAGCGCTCATCTCGCTTTATTGGCCGAGAGCTTCCGGGTCATGTGGCCAGCATGACAAAGCCGCTTCTGGTGAACCAGAGCAGCACACGGAAACACCGTTTACCTTCCTGCCGGAGCGGTACCTATTTATCTACTTGCACTTTGATGTGCTTTCGAACTGCTACGTTGGCAGGAGCTGGGACTGAGCAACGGGAGCTCACCCCGTCGATTGAACTGCCGACCTTCTTATCAGCAAGCCCTAGGCTCTGTGGTTTAACCCACAGCGCCACCTGGGTCCCTCTGTTCATCCATACCAGTTGCTTAAAGTCAGGCATCCCCAAACTCGCCCCTCCAGATGTTTTGGGACTACAGCTCCCATCATCCCTAGCTAACAGGACCAGTGGTCAGGGATGATGGGAATTGTAGTCCCAAAACATCTGTAGGGCCAAGTTTGGGGTAGCCTGCTTAAAGGGTTTTACATGTGGCTGAGATTTGTTGTTGCAACAAGACTTTTTTGGGGTGGAAGTAGATTTAGAATTGAGCGGCTTTGGTCCCTGCATTAACAAGACTAGGACGGATGTTGTGTGAAATTGTCAGTAAATTATGAAACTCCGCCCTGCACCTGTTATCTCTACCTTGTTTATTGAGGCAAGAAGACTTGAGGGTAATCGAATCTGACTGACCTGACAGGGGTCGGTTACCGTTTAATGGATTACTCTAGCAAAGCTATCTCGGCTGTTTGTTACGAACCGGGAAGTCCACTGGTAAAATCTCTGCCAAATCAGGGATTTCTTTTTGCACCCTTCAGGGTTAATTTCCACAGTTTCCAAATTTCCAAATGGTGGGCGCATCACTGCAGGCAGTGTGCAGTAGGTGATGAGGCCAAACACAAAGCTCCCTTTTGCTGTGTATATGTTAAATCTCACTTTGGATACTTGACCTGTATACACCATTTTCAGTTGACAATATGAGTTCTACATCAACCCCCCTCCCAACTACATCTGCTCCCCCTAAAAAAAAAAACCCACAATTTACTGTGATAACGTTGTGGGTCAGTGTGGTATAGTGTGGTTTAACGTGTTAGATTAGGACTAGGGAGACCCAGATTCAAATTCCGTTCAGACACAAAGCTCGCCGTGTGGCCTTGGCTAAGTCACAATCTCTCAGCCTAGCCTGTCTCACGGGATTATTGTGAGGATAAAATGGAGGGTCAGGGGAAAGAATTATGTATAGCAAGCCTTGTGCTCCTTGGGGAAATGGTGGAATAGCAATGTAGTAAATACCCGGTGCTCCTTGAGAAGTTAGGGAATGGAAGTATATATCGTCACAACAGCTCTCCTAATTTTCTTCATTGCCACTGACCTGGAATGAGGACCTCCTCCTGAAAGATTTATTATTCATTATTTTTATTTATTAAATTTGTATACTGCCCTATATCCACAGGTCTCAGGGCAGTTCACATGATAAAATCACAACATATAAACATTAAATCTTAACATTATATATAAATGTTCCCATTGCGTGTTTGTCCGAAACACCCTTGCTGCGTAACCGCTGGACCAAATCACATCAAATTAGGACACAGCGTTCCATTACCATGGCAAAAGGATCTGGCATAATAAAAATTCAGAAAAACCACACCTGTCATGCCTAAAATAAAGGAAAAATGCAAAAAAATTTGACGCCCCATTACACGTCACCAGCAAAACAGGGCCCTCTAGCGACGGCTATACTGGTACTACAGCTACAAAAGCACAAAAATTGCCGCACCTATTAGATGTCACCAGCAAAACCTCGCCCTCTAGTGACGGCTATACTGGTACTGCAGCTACAAAACCTTCCCCCTGTCAGAGCTCCGTCGGCCATTTGCAAGCTCGCAAACCGGTAATAGAAAAGGGGGGGCGGAGAAGAGAGTAATTGAAAACGGGGGTGGGGACAGAGAAGGGGCAGACGGAAGGGGAACAGGGGAACTTCTTCAATTTCAAAAATTCAGACGCAGCAGGGCGCGGCCGGGTAAGCTAGTACACAATAAAAATAAAAAATAACAGCCCAATAACCCCCCTCTCCCCAACACATTTTTAAAAGGGCATTGGATGTCAGTCAACCAAAGGCCTGGTTAAAGAGAAACGTTTTTCCTGGCACCTAAAGGTGTATAACAAAGGCACCAGCCGAACCTCCCTGGGGAGAGCGTTCCACAAATGGAGCTGGGAAGAAAATGAAAGTTTCACCTGTAATGCCCGGCGCTCTAAGTTCGACATGGTGGTCCTTGGGTTTGTAGTCCCCACCCTACTGAACTGCCTTTCACAGCTGGTCTCCTGGGAATGTTGGCAATGGGGCTGTGAAATAAATGCAGCGTGGTTTTCTTGGCTGTTCAGACCCCTGCCTTCTTCCCAGCTGGCAGCAGACTTCTATAATAAGTGTAGTTCCCCCATCCTAAGCCCTGAGGGTCTTTGCCAGGGAGAGCTAACAGCACGAAGCAGCTGTTGGCCACACCACCATTGCACCACCATAGGGAGGGGGGTTTGGATTCCATGAATACCCAATGGCAGGTCATTGATTGCCTTCTGGGTGGGCGTTCAAGTTACCAGCAATAAATGTTGAGGACCCGGTGATACACACATTTAAATAGGGAAGGGCAATTGTGATGCTGATCTTGGTAAGTCTTTGGGACCCGCTATCTAGTGCACATTTCAATCATGTGTTTTAGGACTAATTAATATTGGATATATATTATATGAAAATAAAGGATTAAATTTCTGCTCTGTGCCTTCCAGAGAACCCTCTAATTCCAAAGAGTAGGCTACAAGAGAGGTGTGGGGGACTTACTTCTGTGTTTTATATTTTCAAATGAAACGTACTCCATCATTATGTTTTGTTTCAGGAGATTGTGTTAGCAAGTGTCATGGCACCAGGGTATAATCAGATTTAGGTAAATTCACGTGCAGATTTTAAATCACACATTGATTACTCAGAAGTAAGCTTTTGTTTGCTTTCTCCTGACACAGTCTCAAACCTTTACAGGAAAGGTGGTTAAGAATTTTTAATGAAAATTAAGCAATGTATAACGTAGTTGTGCAAACGTTACAGAAGGTCAGATATAAATGCATAACTCCTCTCTGACTTGGATTATTTTGACTTTTATCTCTTGAAAGGAAAGAGTAGGGGAGAATGGATCCCACAGGAAAAATTAGTGCATAGTGTAAGTTTGACCAAAAGTGAAAAAGAAGAAACAGCCTTTTTTATTTTCTAGGAGGGACCATGTTAGAATTGAGAATGTTAGCTGTTGTATATCATACTGTAAAAATAAATAAATAAATCCTTTCCATTTACGTTCTATTTATGTATCCTGTTTTTTTAAAAGAATCCAGTATTCTTATGTCTTAACACCTGTTGCTTGTAATTAAGGCTGCAACTGTATACACAGATATCTTAAGAGTATGCTCTACTGAATGCAGTGCAATATGAACAAATATGCACTGAGATCAGTCTGCAAGCTACAGCTTGGGGATAGATTAATGCAGAATATTCTGCCCTGCAATAAATGAAAAAGGAACTGAACTTTTTCAGATGGCCTTCAAAACATATGCTTTCCTGAATCAGCAACAGCTTGGTAACTTCCAGTTTCTGAAAATGGAGGACAGGGTATGGGAACCTATGCCCCTCTAAAAGTGGTTGGACCACCATCAGCCCCAGCTATTATGGCCAGGATTCAGCAGAAATGTTTGATGGGAATTGTAGTGCAACCTAAAGGTAAAAAAGGTAAAGGACCCCTGGGCGGTTAAGACCAGCCAAAGGTGACTATGGGGTTGCAACGCTCATCTTGCTTTCAGGCCAAGGGAGCTGGCATTTGTCCACAGACAGTTTTTCGGGTCATGTGGCCAGCAGGACTAAACCGCTTCTGGCGCAGCAGAACACTGTGAGGGAAATCAGAGCGCACGGAAACACCATTTACCTTCCTGCCGCAGCGGTACCTATTTATCTACTTGCACTGACGTGCTTTCAAACTGCTAGGTTGGCAGGAGCAGGGACTGAGCAACGGGAGCTCACCCCGTCGCGGGGATTCGAACCGCCGACCTGCTGATCGGCAAGCCCAAGAGGCTCAGTGGTTTAGACCACAGCGCCACCCACTGTAACCTATCAACACCCAGAGGACTACAGGCTCCCCATACATTCTTGGACTGAGCTTGTACTGGCTTATATCCAACGACAATATTTCTACCTTCGGCTGCCTAAAAGGTTGAGACCGAGAAACAGGAGAAAGAGTGAGAGAGAGGTTGGGGATGTATGTGCTGCCATTGATGGAAGAAACAGAAGTGCCCTGCCATCACTGTTAGTCCCCAGGACATAAAGCTCTGGCTCTGAAGTGCTCTCCAGTTGAGGATCAGGTTCGGAGCACCTGCTGAAGTAGTTCTGATCTTCGGGATATCTTTTCGGTTCAGCGTTTAGGCTTGTCACCGCCTGCCCTCACCAGCTGCGGTGGATCTTTTGGCCCAGAGCAGCTATTGGAGAAGAAAGCAGAGGGGGCTGCTGCCCAGTTGTTGCTGTTTTTTAAAGTACGTACCGCGTTTTTGCTCTTCCTGGCAATCTGAATCGAATTAACATCCAGCCAAGAAAAGTTCGGATTTGAAAATCCTTATCCATGCATACATCTTTTGGAACTCAGGAATGAGCTGATTGCCTAGATGAGTCTATTAAAAACCTTTTTTTTTAATTGTCTAACATGGCTTCCCTGATAAAGCAGGCAACCCGTTTTTCTGAGGAAAAAGTTGATTATTTGTAACATATGTGGAAATGTGCCGTATTAGCCCGAATATGAGCCACAGCCACAAATAAGCCGCACCTTTAAAATTCAAGGTGCGGAAAGGGGTGGGGAACAATACCCAAATATACCGGTAAGCTGCTCCCTTAAAATTCCACAGGCACTCACACCCGTAAATGGCAAATGTAGAAGAAAATCCTACGGGTACTAAAGAGGACCCGCAAGTGGAATTGGGGGGGGGGGAGTGTGGCTTATATTTGGGCCAATATGGTACATTGAAAGCCCTCGCAGGGCAAGATTTGAAGGTCTACGAGGCCATCACCTTGCTGAAGCTACGCAGCTCTGGCTCTAGTCAGTATCTTGGAGTTGTCAGGCACTGTCTCAGAAGCAAGTCTCCTTCACTCTTATGCAGGAGAGGAATTGCTCTTGTAAAAACTTCCCTAAACAGGGCTGCCTTCAAGTCACAGGGTGCCCTGGGAATTGTAGCAGGTCCCATAAGTCTTGGGAGCCACGAGTGTTTGAAGTGGTAGCATTGTTCTTTAAATGTGTGGCATGAATTTAGCAACAGGTAAAAGAGCCACAGGTTCGCTATTCCTGATACACATGCAACTTCTAAAACTGAAGGAAGCATGCTTCCCCCATCAAAACAATTGGTTTAATCGGTCACAGATATATTAATCCTTTAGTTAATGAATTAAAACTCATTTGAGTGTCTCTTGCCTTTGGGTGATTTGCATCGTGCTGAACTCTTACATCTCGGCTACACTGATTAATTGCTATTATTTCTTGATTAGTGCACCAATTGAATTGATGGAAGCTTGCAGCCGTTTTTTGTTCTTTGTTTTTTTATTTATTTATTAGATTTATATACCACCTTTCATCATAAGATCTCAGGGTGGTTCACAGAATAAAATACAGGATAAAAACAAGTAAATAAGTAAAGCAAAGCAAAGCAGCAAAATAATAACGCCCCTGCCAAAGGCCTGGTTGAAGAGGAACACTTTAACATATTGGGGACTAAGGGTGGAATCCAGTGCTGGTCCTACTCCAGAACAGACCCACTGGAATAAATGAACATGACTAACTTACCGGTAGGCCATTAAGTTAAGTAGGTCTACTCTGAGCAACGCTTGGTTGCTACAACCCTCAGTCTGAGAGAGAATAACTTCACAGCTAAAGCTACTCGGTTTGTCCGTGACTCAACTGGGATATGAGTCTATATTAACCAGACGATCCCCTATTGATCAGGTCAGGTTATATAGTCTATCTATCCTTCGACTTTCTATGGATACTGAATCCTGACAGCAGTATCTGATTGCGGCAGGATGGGGAGGAGGAACTAAGCTGAGCTGAAACTCTGAAATCGAGAAAGCCTGCTGCCGCCTCCTCGCATTCCTAAAGACTCTCTTGCTGCTTCCCTGAAAACATCTAAAGCGTTTGCTATCCAGACGGTTGGTTCGCCACACCTGTCCCTTTGCAAATCCTTCCTGCTCTGTTCAGGAATGTCCCCTCATAGTCTTACTCGGGTTTATCTTGCTGTAGTTCCTTGAATAGACGAGGAAATGTTTGGCCGATGGACAGAGAACGTGCTTCCATTCTAGGTTCTTTTTCTCCATGGTGGCCATCTTTTTCCCACTTCCAGGATATCCAGATAATATTTGTCCTGAATAGTTGCATCCCTAGGTTTCCCCAGTTTGTTTTCTCATTTCCCACCCCGGGTTGGTTTACTGAGATCATATAATAATAATAATAATAATAATAATAATAATAATAATAATAATAATAATTTATTATTTTTACCCCGCCCATCTGGCTGGGCTTCCCCAGCCACTCTGGGCGGCTTCCAACAGAATATTAAAATACAATAATCCATCAAACATTAAAAGCTTCCCTAAACAGGGCTGCCTTCAGATGTCTTCTTACGTTATGTGAGTCTAAGGCCAGGTACCCATGATACCTTTGAAGCATATTTCCCCCATCAAAGATTCTGGGCACCCACAGCATTACAGTTCCCAACAATTCTTAACAAACCATAGTGCCCAAAATTCCTAGTGGGGGAGAGAATGTGTATTGAATGCTCTTTAAAGGTATAGAGTATATACAGGTACAGCCTTCCTCAGTATAGGGCAGTTTCCTCTATTCCAGTCGTGTATTCTTCTCTTGTTATGAGTTGGGTTTCCCTCCTTCTTTATTTCCCTTTTTCTTCTCCTGTGGTATTTATAAAAGATAGCTTAGGTAAACTGAGCTATTTCTGCTCTGCTGGGGTTTTCCAAGGTGACTTTTGCGACAAATGTACCGAAACATCCAAATTTGTACCTAGAAATATTTTCATGGAAACGCGGTACCGAAGGCATGCCTGACTGTGACCCCCCCACATCAAACTCCATGTATGCTGCCCCACCGGTGGTCACTAAAGCTGCCCCCGCCTTGTGTGTGGCTTGCCGTAGACCACAGAAATGGTGGCAATTGTCAAGGCAGGTCACAAAACCACGCTGGTAGCTGTGTTTGCTTTGGCAGGTCACAAATTGAGAAGGCCTGCTGTAAGGAGTACCAAAGAGTGTCCATAATAATTGCCGAGTCCTGCCAGGAGGACAAAGAGAGAAAGGCGAAATAGCCACCTTTTAAGATAAAGCAATCTGACAGCCAAAAAGGACGCTCATTTGTGTGGGCCAAAGCTTTAGTCAGCAACGAAATAGTCTGATGCAACACACAAAACCTTTGGATTAACTTGGTTATTGAAATAATCTGAACTAAGTATATAACATTAATGCTTTTAGTAGGCATATGATGCATCTGGTGTTCAAATGACTTTGCGCACGTTATTTCAACGGTCTTTAGAACAGAGTGGTAAAGCTGGGCTATCTTTGCCACTTTCTTGACCAAATTAATAATAATAATCTTTATTGCAGTCCAACGACCCATAACATGGATTCAGAATAAAATACAGATTCATACAGACAACCCCCCAGGCAAGGGAGACCGAAGCGTTATTTGTTTAGTCATAGGTGTGTTGATCTTTGATTCGTATGACTACTGAAAGAAACTTTGCCACGGCCACTGTGATATCATTGGACTTGTCGTCCAGAAGATAATTGGTGTAGTAGGCTTCAGATTGACTTGGCCGATTTGCCAATAGTGGTTTGATCATATTGTCCGCAATGCAATAAAATATGCCTCATGCAGTCGACGTCCTGAGAGCACACACAGATCCTCTTTTGATAAGGGATTCCTCTCAGTCTGCCATTTAACACTTCTGATGGGAATACATTTAATCTGGCTTTGGTGAAAAGACGCCGATTTGTTGACCAAATTAAATACAATCTATTTCCCCCAGTGTCTTATGGCTATTATTGTTGGTTTTTAATGTGTGGGGTGGAGGACCTTTTTCCTATCAAAGGCAGTTACTAGGGTAGTGATCTGTTGGGAGGGGTTACATACCAACAGGGGGCCAGAGACAAAAGTGTTCAGTGCCACCTGTCTTTCTTCCCCCGTAATCACATGCAGTTGGCTGCCAGGCAGAGACAGATGACTCCTGCCAAACATCAAGCACCAGCCACTGAATAGTGCTGCATTGTGATCTCTCTCAGGCAAGGCCTCCACATGTGGAATTTGGGTTTCCCACCTCCTTCCTGCTGCAGTACTCCCTAAAAAAGCTATTCCTGAAAGTCTGGGGTCCTTCAATATTGCATTTAATATTGCAAGGAATCTGCAGAAATCCAAGATGGCTGCCTTGTGTGAATGGCATGCAACTTTCCCCTCTCACAAATCTGCTTGCCGGTAGTCATTATAATAATGGAAGTAACAAATGGGAGCACTCCCCCCCCCCCCAAGCTTGCTGTATCAAGCTGATTCTTGTACCATGGAAGCCTGGGATCCAAAGAACTGCAGGCCAATGAGGATTTGGGCACATGTTTCGGAAACAGCACCTTCTCAAGCCGCATGGCAAACTGATTTTTTGAAAATGGAGAGGCTTTCAAAAGCCAGCTGGTGATAAACGGCATGAGAGTCTGCTGTCCAAAAAGAAAACTGGCTAAAATAGCTCTTTGGATTCCCCTTCAGGGGATGGTAATTTTTGCACTCTCTTCCTGTCAAAATAATGTGTCCTTTTCAACTAATGCCAAATAGATTTTCCAGTCAGATAAAGAAAATGGGGCGTTCTCTATCCCAAAACACTTCTTCGCTTCTTCACATCCCAACACTGTTTCCCCCTCCCTCTCTTCACAATGCCTTTTAGCCATGTCTTTTGTGTTCTCTGAGGAAAATCAACACCCTTGCGCTTTTCTTCCTTTCAGACCACCTTGGCTCACATCATCGCAGACGGCAGCAAGAAGAAGGGCACACGGTTCGTGACCCTGTCGGCCACGAGTGCCAAAACCAACGACGTCCGAGAGGTCATTGCTCAAGCGCAAAACGAAAAGAGGCTCTGCAAGAGGAAAACGATCCTCTTTATCGACGAGATACACCGTTTCAATAAGTCTCAGCAGGTATCGATTGCTCCCGTCTCAGTAGGAAGTAGTCGGAAGGCCTCCCTTTGGAAACGAATGGCTTCTACACGATGTGGTTGAGCGATACTTAAATCAATAGGTTTCTAGCATCTCGGCTGAGAGTCTGTGTGGCATAGTGGTTAAAGTGTCAGACTAGATTCACAGGGGTAGGCAACCTAAGGTCCGTGGGCCGGATGCGGCCCAATCGCCTTCTCAATCCGCCCGCGGGCGGTCCGGGAATCAGCGTGTTTTTACATAAGTAGAATGTGTCCTTTTATTTAAAATGCATCTCTGGGTTATTTGTGGGGCCTGCCTAGTGTTTGTACATGAGTAGAATGTGTCCTTTTATTTAAAATGCATCTCTGGCTTATTTGTGGGGCCTACCTGGTGTTTGTACATGAGTAGAATGTGTCCTTTTATTTAAAATGCGTCTCTGGGTTATTTGTGGGGCATAGGAATTTGTTCATTTTTTCCCCCTTCAAAATATAGTCCGGCCCACCAAATGGTCTGAGGGATGGTGGACCGGCCCACAGCTGAAAAAGGTTGCTGACCCCTGGACTAGAACTCTGGGAGGCGAGGGTTCAAATCCCCTCTCGGCTATGAAGCTCTCTAGGTGTCCTTGGGCCCGTCACTATCTCTTAGCCTAACCCCTCCTCACAGGGTTTCAGTGAGGATGAAATAAAATATAATGTCTCACCCTTTTTCTGAGGCTCTCTGTGTGACCTCCATGGTGGGGTTTTCCCATTTTTTATTATCTCTACCTTGCAAGGTAGATTAGAAATGAAAGAGAACAAGTGCCCTAAGGTCACCCAGCAAGCAGCAATCTGTCCCTGAGTTTGTTGACGTGCATTTGGCCTTCAAAACTAGAACCTAAACTTCTTTTAACCTATATTGAAATTACACGTCTGGCATCTCTTTGCTGACTGAACTGAGAGTTCATTTGCAGCATTAGGAAGACCACAGTCTAGTTTAAACCACAAGCTTTGGGTATTAGGAAGTTGGCAGGCAGTCTAGCATTTCAAAATACACTCCCACCCTGTGAACAAACATGCAGATGCATCATCCCTAAGTCTTGGGGGGGGGGGAGAGGCAGGAAAGCAAAGGCAATACTGACTGGATTTCTTCATAATTTCTTTCACTTGCATCTTAGTTTGCAGTTCTGCAGTTGAAATGGAATATGAGAACTCTGGGCACAAAGAGGTGTTGAAAGTTCTAAAAGATGTTTTGAATGATGGATTGCTGCGGTGGGGAGATCTGCGTAAAATGTTCCATGAATTCCTAAAGTCGCATTCGAATTGTTTTCCACCAAAATATCAGAATTACATGATTCTTTACGACCTCTCTAAATGCGGTGGGGAGAAAGAGCCACCGCGGGCTTACTTTTGTCATTTTAACATTGCAGTACTGATGAATATGTGAACATTTTGCCTCTGTATCTCGGAACAGTAAAGCAAAAATTGCAGAATTATTATTATTATTTTACAACACAGCCCCTCAACATACCCTGTAAATGAGATGAATAAAGCTGCTATTACAGACCAAATTAAGAATTTGCTTAATATGCACCTTGTTTTTCCTTGAAAGGTGCCTGTGTGATTGGTATTGGGAATGCGTTGCCTTTGGGGAGGCTTATCTATTTACTCTCCACTAGAAGTGGAACAGAGGTCCCCACCACCACCACTACACAGCTAGGAGCCTTAGAAAAAAGTCTCCATTGGAGACTTTTCTTTAAGGGTCCTGGTAACTCCTGGGGAAGAGAGATCCTGGTTCTGTTCAAGGTAGAGGAAAGAAGCGATGCACTACCTTCTCAGCGAAAACCACACACACCTTAATTACGTATGGGCGAAAACGAGATGATCTAGTTTGGTATTTGGACGAGCTGTCAGCGAAACGTCCAGAACGGAACTGCTTCAATCTCTGAGCGAACGGAAAACGGCAATTGCCATTGTGAAATAATTATACTCACGGGGGATGCCTCAAGTTGTCATTGATGGGGACCAGCTTCTTCTGCTTCCCTCCCATGTCCAGGATACGTTCCTTCCTCACGTTGAGTGCGGGACCGTGACGCTGATCGGGGCAACCACCGAAAACCCTTCTTTCCAGGTCAATTCGGCTCTTCTGAGTCGCTGCCGCGTTATTGTCCTCGAGAAGCTCTCGGTCGAGGCGATGGAAGCTATTCTGACGCGAGCTCTCAAGTCCTTAGGGATCCAGATTCTAAGCCAAGGCGAGCAACCCGCTGGCTCTGTGAATGGCAGCGACAGCAAGGACTCGGAGTAAGTATGCTTTGCGGAGCGCAGCGTGTTAACCCACACCACCCAAGGAATCCATTGACAGTCTGCCAGAGCAGGAGTGAGAAAGAGGTTATGGAGTGGTTAGGAGGGGGTGGGAATACTTTTAAAACTCCTTTTCATAGGGGAAAAGGATGCATGTATGCTCACTGTAAATGGTATAAAAAACAATGCAAATGTCTGTCTTTCTTTCTTTCTTTCTTTCTTTCTTTCTTTCTTTCTTTTAAAAAACCCCTGCTTTCCGGATTACAACAGAGAGCATTACGCTAGCTGTTGCAATTTCTGATTTGCCTGCAGGATATATTAAAAGTGCACTACAGCTGGGGATTTGGTTTGGGTTCCTGTCTCATTTGTATGCCGTCGTTCTTGTTGCTGGCTACAAAAGACCATGTAACAGCCAAGTGTTAGCCGAAATATCCCTTCTCTCCTTATCTTGAATCTCTCGATCCAAAATGTAATTGAGTGCTTGTTCGACGGCAAATGAAACGGGGACAGAAGAATTGTTCCTGCGTAACCAAGTGCTGTATGCCTTTTTTAAAGAAACAACAACACACAAATTACCCATTCAAAAATGCCAAACATTCCAGGGAAATAAGAGAAGTTCAGCTAAAAACAATCAAACCCTTCTGTTATGCTTTCTTCTCTGTCTCTAAACTCAGTCTAAAAGTTCTGAAGTCTACATGTAAGAGGGAAAGGCTACTTCAGGGTGGACATAGGGTCTTTGACGCATATGGCCATAATCTAAGGGATCGTTAGTCATGTTCCTCCTCGCACGCCTGACAGAATTCAGTATTATGTGTCTGCTTCGCATGGTGAAAAGGCGGGAGGAAGAGCCCACACGCTGGTAAATATCTCTTGACGGATTTAGATATTGCCTCCAATCCATTGAAAAAAAGGATGCTTAAGTCCCATGAATCAGATCAATAGGACTTAAGTGATTTGTAAGTGACCTGTACCATGGATTTCAATAGAACTGAAGTGTAACTAACTTTCTCTTGAAGAAAACACTCGTGTTTAAGAAAAGAGCCTATTAAGGCCTCTCTTGTCTTCAGCTTTAATGTGACTTTTTTTGCTCCAGTACATGCAAATTCCTAACTAGATTCCATAAGCTAGGGAAACGAAGGAATTCTACTTCCTTATTTGGGATGCTGGGTTTGTACAGCTGTTTATTCTCTTTGTTGCAACAGGGCATGAGCTGTGAGTGCGAAGTGTGGGTCAGAGCAACACTGCTTCACAGGCTTCATATAATGTCACAGCTGTGCTTACGGTGACTCATTGGTTGAGTTTGGGAGGCTTTCGTTTCTGGGTGGAATGTAGGTAGAAGGAACAATCCTGTCTCCTCCTTCCAAGGCATTATATTTCACTAGACCCTAGGCATGCATTGAGTAACTATTTGTTCTGTCAATGGAGACCAGACTTTAGGGATCAACTTGGTGCTGTTTTTTATTTATTTATTAGAACCCGTTGGCCCATCAACTAGAGCCAGGTGTAAAAGACTTAAAAAACCCCCAAAAAACTCACTTCTCATTAAAGTTGATGTGTTGTACTTGCATAATACTGCTCGCCGGAGGAAGTGAAAATATATTTATATATTATCCTCGTCGGCTCTGCCAGTTGGGTAAACATGTATAAACAGAAGCGCCGAAAGGTTAGGAGGGTTGGTCAAGGTCACATAATAAGCAAAAGCCAGAGCCAAGAAATGGCAAGACTTCTTAGGTGCCCTTTATATGTTAGAATCAGTGAATGTGAGAAAAGCTCTGGTGGATCTGACCCAAAGCCTATCTAGTCCAGCATCCTATTCTCATACCTGGTTTCCCCTAGCAAATGATGTACCCCAGCCTTGACTCGGCTTCATCCCACAATTCTGCTGCAGAATTTTTTATTTTTGCTTTATTAATTTATTAGATTTATATACTGCCCTTCATCATAAGATCTCAGGGCAGTTCACAGAATAAAATACAGGATAAAAACCAAGTAAATAATTAAAACAGAACAGCAATCCAATCACACACACACACCCTTCCAACAGACATGTTTAAAAGGCTGCAGGATATTAATCAGCCAAAGGCCTGGTTGAAGAGGAATGTTTTCTGCCTAATAATAATAATAATAAAAAATTTTTTATTTGTACCCCGCCCATCTGGCCAGGTCTCCCCAGCCACTCTGGGCGGCCTCCAACAGATATTAAAATACATCAAAATATCACAGGTTAAAAACTTCCCTAAATAGGGCTGCCTTCAGGTATTTTCTGAATGTCAGATAGTTGTTTATCTCTTTAACCTCTCCTGGGAGGGCGTTCCACAGGGCGGGCGCCACTACCGAGAAGGCCCTCTGCCTGGTTCCCTGTAGCTTTGCTTCTCGCAGCGAGGGAACCGCCAGAAGGCCCTCGGTGCTGGATCTCAGTGTCCGGGCAGAATGATAGGGGTGGAGACGCTCCTTCAGGTATGCAGGACCGAGTTCGTTTAGGGCTTTAAAGGTCAGCACCAACACTTTGAATTGTGCTCGGAAACGTACTGCCTAAAATATATATCATGAAGGTCCCAGGTAGACCTCCCTGGGGAGAGCGTTCTGCAAATGGGGAGCTACTACAGAGAAGGCCCGTTCTCGTGTTGCTACCCTCTGAACCTCATGTGGAGGAGCCAGAAGATGAAGGACCTCCGATGATGAATGCAGGGTTTATATGGGGAGAGGCGGTCTTTGAGGTCTTACGGTCCTGAGTTGTTTAAGAACTTAAAAGTCTGGTGCCTCCTTGGTGGGACCTTCATGTGGTTTCGTATATGGACACATGAGTGAAGAAAAAACTGCCTGGCATGGTGGACTAATGGGATGCCATTGCACTCTCCATAAGAACATAAGAAAAGCTCTGCTCCATCTAGTCCAGTATCCTGTTCTCACAATGACCAACCAGATGCCCATGGGAAGCCAGCAAGCAAGGCCCAAGTACAGCAGCCCTCTCCCACTTCTGGTTCCCAGCTGCCAGTATTCAGAGGCATTCAGAGGTAGCCATTATAGCTTGTAGCCATTGAGAACATTCTCCATGAATTTGTCAAATCCTCTTGGCGGCCATTTCTACGTCTTGTGGGAGTTGATTCCATAGTTTAACTCTGCATTGCGTGAAGGAGCCTAGCAATATCCCAGTGGAGGTTTTCTCTTGTGCACTTAGTTGTAGTTTTCCTTTACCTTTTAGGTAACATGCCACCCTGAGGTCAGCTGGTGCTAGGTCCTAGGCTGTTTTTCCTGCCTGCCTGTTTATATTTTTGTCTCTAGGTATCACCGGTTACAAGGTACAAACATCAAGGCTTGGTGTCCAATTATGTCCTGTGTTAATTTGGGAGACTGGCAAAAATAAGAAATAGTGCAAGTGTAAGATGAGAGTATGGGGGGGATATATTCAGAGGTTGGAAAGTAGGTTAGTTTCCTGGCTTGCAATTGTTACCTCATGTAGGATAAATGGGCAGCCGTAGAATATGGAAGTCGAAGAGGAAACTTAGGTATGTTTTAATATAAGGCTGAAGTAATCAGATCATAGAATCATAGAACTTCGTAATTACTAAGAAATTCCTCAAACCAGTAAAGAAAGAATAGTTTGTTTTTAGATTTTGATGCTTCTGCCTACCACAAAGTTGTTATTAACAATTTGTTTTTAACTTGGATTCCATGCTGGGGAACGGGCAGTTTTCAAAGGCGCACATTTTTTAATTGCCATATGCAAATGATTAATAGGCATTCTCCCAGAAATATGAGGATTCTAGGATCCCTTTCAACACAGATTATCAGGGGAGGGAGGGATTTATTGCTTAAAGCACTGAGCTCTGTAAAATAGTATTGTGCTAAAGCAATTAATCAGCATTAAAAAAATATATTCTGGGGAAGTGCATTCTCGGTTTTTGGTGAATGCTAATTATTCTCCTGGCACCTGTTTGATCTCAGGCAAGTAAGTTCATAGTTTGTTTTGCTCCTCTAGCTGCCCAATCAAATGGGTACTATAATACTGGGGGGGGGTAGTTAAAAGAGTAATAGAATATGATCATTTAGCATTATGGTGTATATTGGTAGTTTTCAAACACTGTTGCCAGGAACACATGGATTCCTTGCAGGCAGTAGAATCATAAATTTAATTGTAGAGTTGAAAGAGGCCATGAGTCCCCTGCAATGCAGGAATCTTTTGCCCAATGTGGAACTTGAATCCACAACCCTGAGATTAAGAGTCTCCTGCTCTACTGACTGAGCTATCCCTGTACATAGGCATCAGGGATTCCTTGGAAATGGCACCCAAAGGGGGAGACTATTGCTCAGTGGCTGAGCATCTGGTTTATATAAGGTCAGAGCAGGTTGCAATGAGCATTCTTTCTTTGTCTCCCTGTGTGGTGTATATGTCCAGTTCAGACATTATACCAAAGGCAAAATTGCCCGGGGCCATTACCAGTTGTACTAAGGACAAACCTACCTATGTGCTGGTCCCTGCTTCAAAGAACATGCTTGCTGCTGGTTTTCAAATCCACTTGCAAGTAGTGTGCTCCGGGCAAAAAGGTAAAGGGACCCCTGACCATTAGTTCCAGTCGTGTCCGACTCTGGGGTTGCGGCGCTCATCTCGCTTTATTGGCCGAGAGCCGGCGTACAGCTTCCGGTCATGTGGCCAGCATGACTAAGCCGCTTCTGGCAAACCAGAGCAGCGCATGGAAATGCCGTTTACCTTCCCGCCGAAGCGGTACCTATTTATCTACTTGCACTTGATGTGCTTTCGAACTGCTAGGTGGGCAGGAGTGCTCCGGGTACTGACACTTTAAAAAACCCCAAAAACATCTGCCTGCTTTGGCAGCTGTTTCTTGCCTGGGGAGAACTTAATATACTCCTTTTCATGTTATTTTGCATGGACTTACTCTTGTCTGTTTTATTGTATGTTGGAAAACATATTTTATAGTTTTAATGCATTGGAATCCACCTTGAGAACTTGGGTTAGTGGGCCCAGGTATAAAGGATACAAGTAAACCGAAGTCCTCTCTCCCTTTGTGCAGTAGCTTGCTTGAGTCACCTAAAGCTATTCTGCTTGCAGCACGCTGTTGGCAGCAGTGAGAAAAGGGTGCGTAGTCCCGCCTTCAGTTATTTGCAGCTTGGCAGCTTCCTCTGGGAGACACCCTGGTAGGAATCCCAGGAGGAATTCTGTTGGCCTGTGCCAGGTAATCCTATTATGACTGTATTCTTATATATCATGGTAGCGATCGTTCTTCACAATGCGCGTCTATATCCAATTACATGTAAAGATAGTAGCCCTTAGGCCAAGAACATGTGTAGGCATGAAACGTACGTATAAAACAATGTCAGAGAGTTCTGAACAATGTGCGAGATGTGCTGAACAGTTCTGTGCGGGACCAGATCATATAAAGATAGATTGTTTAAATGGTCTCTCGCAAGAAAATCTCCCAGCACATTTCTCTACGTACGTTTTACAGGAAGGTGAGGTATAGACAGTGTTAGAAACTCAGATATATAGGAAAATTCACCTTAGAGACCAACTAAGTTTGTTCTATGAGCTTTTGTGTGCATGCACACTTCTTCAGATACACTGAAACAGAAGTCACCAGACCCTTATATATAGTGAGAGGGTGAGAGGGGTATTACTCAGAAGGGTGGTGGGAATGGGTGATTGGCTGATAGGTGTGGTAAACCTGTTGACGACTGTTAATGGCTGCAATTGGTCTTACAGGAAAAAGCAAAGGGTGAGATGACTATATCTCATGTATAATGAGATAAGAATCCAATGTCTCTATTCAGACCAGGTCTCTCCATGGTTTTAAGTTTGGTAATAAGTTGCAATTCAGCAACTTCTATTTCCCGTCTATTTCTGAAATTCTTCTGTAATAAGACAGCTACTTTGAGATCTTGTATGGAAGGAATTTTTTTATTTTGTTTTGACTATAGCAGACCAACACAGCTACCTACCTGTAATCAGATATATAGGCTAATTGCCAATAAACCTATGTTATCGTTGCCACAACGGAATGTCTAGGTGCCATTTTTGTGATGAGATTTATTATTATTATTATGGATGGGGGTGAACCATGTGCTCCTTGGAGAAAAATGTGGGATATAAATGTAATTAATAAACTCTTCTGCTTAAGAATGCTGGAGGGGCCAGCAAGATGGAGATGTCAGTCGCAAATCTGGCATCCAGAGATATCCATGTGGTTACAATCGGAACCTGTGCCAGTTACAAAACGCACCTGGCGCCTGGCTAATTTCGAACACCACCTATAGATGCCATTACCTATGATGTGTTTAGCCAGGAGCCTGCAGAGAAAGGTGGGCACGGAGGAGCATTCGCACATGTGTCTGTATCTGAGGTGGTGAAATCTTGTGGTTTTTCAGACCCAGTCACCCAGCCTGTGAGATGTGTGTACTTTATCCACTACTGCAATTAAAAAAAAAAGGCTGCTAGAAGCAGGTTGACGTTCACACATGCATCCTTTCTTCTGACGATGGCTTTTCATTTTGCTTTTTGGATTAAATCTGTAGGGAACCTTCTTCAGCCCCGAGGGCCACATTCTCTTCTGGGAAAACCACCTGGGGGCCGAAGTGGCCAAAGTAACAAACGTAAATTTTAGCTTTGAGCAATAGTCTACTTTCTAACCACACTCACACATCACTCTTTATCCTCCACCCAGGCAAGCAAGAAACATTCAAGGACACATTCCAACTGGGGGGGAAACCACTCAAAGTGGCTGGGGAAAGGGGTGTGGTCTAGGGAGAGTCCTAAGGCCCCTGGAAGGGCAGATTTGGCTCCTGGGCTGGTTGTTCCACACCCCTGCTGGCTCCTGGGCCTGTTGTTCGACACCCCTGCTGTAAATTAAGAGCTGTTCGACAGTGGAATTTGTTGCCAAGGAGTGTGGTGGAGTCTCCTTCTTTGGAGGTCTTTAAGCAGAGGCTTGACAGCCACCTGTCAGGAATGCTTTGATGGTGTTTCCTGCTTGGCAGGGGGTTGGACTGGATGGCCCTTGCGGTCTCTTCCAACTCTATGATTCTATGAAATTCCACCACAACGTTTCACATTCCGAAGCACCCATGTTGATATTTTGTGGATAAACGCACTTCTCTAAATGACTGATTTAGTTATTGAAAGGTATAATTAGATCAATTCAAAACGAATCCCTTGACTTCTCTAGCTGCTTGATAACCATTTAAAGAAAACGACCGTAAATCCTTCAGTGAATGAAGTGCAGAACCTCTGGCAATCCTGGGTTTATGTGCAGTGCCAACATACTCCATAAGGATTTGCTGCCTGTTCCAGTCTCCCCACACTAATCCCCGTTGGATAAAAAGGGCAATGAGTCAATGAGCTGGAAACAGCACAGGTTGAAGTGCTGTACGTGCCGGATTCTGAAGCGTGGCAACTCCTGCCCTTGAAAAATAGGTTGGCTGTGTTTCTGTATTCGTGAAAATGTTAAGGAGATGGAACCACCATCTGGTGTAGTGGTTAGAGCAGGGGTCAGCAAGGTTTATCTTGCCTGGGCCGGATCGGTCCCATGGAGATCCCTCCGTGGGCCGGATTGCGCATGCTTGTGAGTGCCTGCGATTTTCGGCATCGGCATCTGCACAGACGCGATTTTCAGTGCCGTGGAAGTGAGTCCCCACACCACGCTGTGCTGGTTTAGCGCAGCGTGCGAGCAGGAAACTTAGTTCGGGGGCGGCTCGTAGGCCTGTCAAACGACCTCCACGGGCCGCTTCCAGCCCATGGGCCTTAGGTTGCCGACCCCTGGGTTAGAGTGTTGGTTTAAATCTTCATTTACCCATGAAGCTCAATGGGTAATCTTCAGCCCACCTAGGGAAGTTTTTAATTTTTGATGTTGTATTGGTTTTTTTTTACTATTTTTGTTGGGAGCTGCCCAGAGTGGCTGGGTCAACACAGTCAGATTTGCGGCATATAAATAATAAATTATTACAGTGGTAACTCGGTTTACGAACTTAATCCGTTCCAGAAGTCCGTTCTTAAACCGAAACCGTTCTTAAACCGAGGCGCGCTTTCCCTAATGAGGCTTCCCGCTGCTGCTGCCCTTCCACCGTTCAGATTCCATTCTTAGACCGAGGTAAAGTTCTCAAACCAGGACGCTATTTCTGGTTTTGCAGTTTGTAAACTGAATCATTCTTAAACAGGACTGTTCTTAAACCGAGGTATCACTGTATTATTATTACCTCACATGACTGCTGTGGTGATAAAATGGAGGTAATCATGTAGCCCAACTGGAGCAACTTGGAAGAAGGGGGTGATAAAATGGATGAGTGAAAGAAACAAATGTGATAATTGCAAATGGCATCTATCTTCTACAAAAGAAATTGAAGTGTGTGGTTTTTCTCCCTGGGGGCATTTCTAAATCACTGGTGAGCAGTATCTCCACTGCTGATAGATTCTGTAAATTGAAGGCCTATTCTCTCCTCCCTCCTTTTAATCTGACTTTTCACAGCAATGCTAACATCTCTTTTCAAAATCTGTAAATTCTGCTATTTTTATGGTCAGCTTGAGGCAATTGGTTGTGGGGCCTGCAGGCATCTTTCAACACCGATCTTTGGGTTATTTTGTTATTTAAGTAGGGTAAGATGTTATGGAGAACTCAAGGCAGCTGTCGAAGGCAGCAGGTCTCTGTCTCCCCTTGAGGAAGGCAGGACATGACATCATCATGTTGCGAGTTGCTCTACAATTTTCTACTGTTCGGTTAAAGTAAATTTTGTCCTTTAACCTGCCTGTTGCTTCCTGATATTGAGCTTTTTCCTCCCTTTTTTAAAAAAAACATTCACATAGTTGCTCATGTTTCTGCTATTGAGTTTCACACAAGGGGGGGGGGATAGCCAAGCCCTGATTTTGAACCCGTTGTAGTCTTGCTTTGGCTTGGGTCCAATGCAGCACCAAGGATTCCTGCTTGCGCAATGGAAACCTCCTTTCACCACAAACCCCTGAAATCTGTTTTGTGATTTCCCTCAACCCTCCAGAGCAGATATGAGGAGGGCACAGGCTGCTTGCATGGGGAAGTCACATTGGGCAAGCGGGAATCTTCGCATTGACAGGACACTTATTGGATGCAAGCCTTAAGATATTTTTTAGTTCCAGTTCAACATGAGCAATGCAAAAAAAAGGGGGGGTAGGTTCTATTTCAATTCAAGAAAAATAAAAATAAAGCAGAAAGTTGCTTTCTTAGTTCCCGTTCAGTATGACTCCCTGATCAAATCTAAATTTTATCTTATGTAGATAAGGCTTTACAAAGTTTGTCTCTCTTGCCCATTGTCTGGCTGCAAGTACAGACAGGTTTCGTACGATGGTTAAAATATCCATGGTGATTCTAACATGCTGTAATGCTTAAGGCATAGTTTGTGGATTGCATACTCTGTTTAAAGCCCTTGTAAAATTTAAGGGTTGCGGGTAGTGCTGTAGTCTAAACCACTGAGCCTCTTTAGGCTTGCTGATGTAAGGTCGGCGGTTCAAATCCCCGCGATGGGGTGAGCTCCGGTTGCTTTGTCCCGGCTCCTGCCAACCTAGCAGTTCGGAAGCATACTGGTGCAAGTAGATAAATAAGTACCACTGCAGCGGGGAAGGTAAATGGCGTTTCCATGCACTCTGGCATTCGTCACAGTTCTCCGTGCACCAGTAGCTTGTTAGTCATGCTGGCCACATTACCTGGAAACCTGTCTGTGGACAAATGCCGGCTCCCTCGGCCTAAAACCGAGATGAGTGCCGCACTCCATGGTTGCCTTTGACTGGACTTAACCGTCCTTTACCTTTCACCTTTTTACCTTAATATTTATCTACTGTGGCAGTTAGGGACAAAGCTCATATCCATTTGGCTCTCAGTAGTCAGGGCAAAGAAATGGGGCCTTGTGGACAAAAGGAAATGCACTCAGATATCACGTCTTTCATTTCAGATGCTGCGTGTGCATCGAGAGAAAAGCTGTAAACACTCTCGCCTCCCTTTGTGATGGCGATGCAAGAACTGGGTTGAACGGACTCCAGATGGCTGTTCAGGCCAAGTTAACTAAGCTCCAGCAGCAGAGTAGCACACATGGCTGTTCTGTTAACGAAATGGTCATCACAGAAGATCATGTTAAGGAGGGACTGCAGCGATCCCACATTCTGTATGATCGAGCCGGTGAGTAGCTAATAAAGAGCGCCCCATGTGATGCAGTGCTATGAATGAAGCTTGGTACCCAGCTCAGCAATGAACTTTGCTTGCAACTGAAACGGATCCCCTTCTGTAATGTTAAGGTCCCCTTGGCAGAGATGATGCGCAACTCAGTCATACAAAGTATTGGCCAACATGCCAACACGGCTTTGTTTTAAAATAGGTTTCTTTCGGCAATTGAAGGGGTGAAATGCCTGTAGGCCTGGGCTCCTTCGGAGGGAAGGGTGGGATCTAAACTTGATAAATAAAATATAAACAATGCTAAACTGTATTTTAATGTCACATGAAGAAGGGACAGCAAGAAGGTTCATGCAGTCCCCACAGCCAGAACAAGGACATATGGAGTGTCTTGTTCACGGTTTACCCAAATTGGAACTTATTGTGGCTGAACAGCGAGCATTGTTTCATTTAAACGATGGTTTGTTAAAGCAAGTAAAGACCGTAAACGTAAAGCTTGGTCTAGGTTTATACCATAGCTTAAATGAAGCACAGTTTGTCCTTTCCCAGAAAACCCTAAACACTGATTTATTTCAAGTAAAACAAATCTCACAGAGGTGAGGGGAGAGCACATAAGTCAGACATGTTCACATAATCTAAACTATCACTTAGTGTTATGTCAGAACTGGGCCTATGTACACCCTAATTCTAATCACTATGGTGGCTTTGAGCAGTCACAAAAAACATAGTTACAGTCATACCTCTGGTTACGATAGCTGCGGGTTGCGTTCGTCACGGGATACGAACGCGCCGAACCCGGAAGTACCGGAACGGGTAACTTCCGGGTTCGGCAATTCACGCATGCGCAGAAGCGCTAAATCGCACCTCGTGCATGCGCAGAAGCGCCGAAACGCACTGCGCACATGCGCAGATTCGGCACTTCAGGTTACGGACCTTTCAGGTCCAGAGTGGTACCAGAGGTACCACTGTATTGTCTTGGAAATGAGCCCAGCTTCTAGGCTTGCATACTCTCCTCTCTCCCACCACAGATGAGAGGAAGAGTTCATGTTTGATTAACCACAGCTTGCTGTGCTGTCTGAACAAACACTGGTTAATCTCAGTTATGGTTTGTTTGAAGCATGGCAATTTAAACCATTGCTTACGAAGCTGGCTTGTTTCGTCAAACCGTAGATGAGATTAACCACAGTTTAGAGTTCAGGTGTAATGTTAAGCTGTGGTTAATTGGTATCAGAAGCAAAATCTGCTGGTCTCCTCCTCGCAGCCACACTAGAAGAGAAGAAGAGGGGCAGCACATGAGCCTGGGAGGAGGCTAGGCTTGTTTCCATCACGATAAGCCATAATTTACTGTGCAGCCACTGTGGTTTAGTTGAAACCCGCTCATTTATTTACTTTTATCCAATTTCGTTGTACTTGTACAATGACAATAAAGATATATACATACATATAGAATTTATACCTACCTTTGCTCTTAAAGCAGGTTGCGATACGTTAGCGAAAGGAATGCTACAGTGAAACGGCAGCAACGTTAGCAGTGCCAGTGAAACCAATAAAACAGAAAGCCAAATACCTAAAATTCTAAAAATACAAAAGAGCCCAGCCTCATTTCCTCCTCCAGGGACCCGAGAGACTGCCTGAGCGAGAAGGTCTTGGCTAATAAGATAGCTGTTGCCTTCCAGAGACCATTCGCAGAGGCCCACTCATCTTCACACGCTGCTCTTCATATCCTCTGCACCTGTTCCAACAATAGGTGTGGAGAATTTGAGGAGGCCCTGCTGCTGGGAAGATGAAACTCATGGGAGGGGTTTGGCTCAGAACATACTGTGAACTTCGTGCTATTATCTCAGAGGGAAGAACATTGAAAGGGATAGGATAATGCATACCGGGTCTCCCTGGGGACCGTGTGGTGGTGGAGTAAAAACCGCTTTGTCCGTGGCTAAGAATAGCTTGTGGCACTTCATGTGTTGCCTCACGAGCATTTTCAGTAATGTACAGATCTATATTTTAAGAAATCATGCACCGTACTTATCCGTGTATAAGACAAGGGTATTTTCTTTAAAAAATAACTTTAAAAATTGGGCTTGTCTTATACATGGGTAGTGCATTGGGGGGACGGGCCATTGGTTGCAGCCGCAATCAGGAGATTGTCAGCGTTGATTGGGCATTTGAGTGGTGGCTGTGTCAATGGCTGCTGTCTATTGGCTGCCGCTGTGGCAATTGGATGGGTGAATTGCGTCTGGTGGCGGTGAGTGGGCATATGATTGGTGCCTTTGGCGACGCGTGCGATCATGCGGGTGAGCGATATTCAGCAAACACCCCCCCCCCCAAAAAAAGCTGAACAACTCTGAGCATTTGCCCCCAAAACAGCTTAACAACTCTTGGTAAGCTCCCCCCATTTTCTTAATTTGGAGTCCCCAAGATAGGGGACATCTTATACACGGAAGAATGTGGTAATGCGAAGATTTTGGCTGTGTGCGTACACACTTCCGCTTCCATGGTACTGGGATTCTCTGCAAAAGAAATATACATTTTGTTTTGTTTTACTGGGAAACCTCTAAGTGCCAGTTTGTACAACTATAAAACAATAAACAGGGTGGTGATACAATGACTACTGCAATCGACACAAGATAATAGTTTGCTCAAGGACGTCGTCCTCTTTCTATGTTCCTCCCGGTGGAAACATGCAGATGGGGACAGATTTAAGTCGTTTGCATACAGTCTTCTCTTGTACATTATTTACTTACGGTACTACAAAGCTCGATGACTAAGCTTTTTAGCGACGAAATGTCGGATTACCGGAACGACGTTCCAGCACTCAACCACTGGTTGAGTACTTAGTACTGCGTTTGCAATTGTTCAAAAAAAAAAATCTATTTTGGAAAGAGAAGAAATGAGCACTGAACTACTGATAACATTACAAGTGAACTCTTTATTTACTGCGTTTGCTATTGTTTAAGATAAAACCTATTTGGGAAAGAAACTACTTGTGCCAATTTTATGGACGTTTATTGTTTGTTTACAGATAGTTGCCTTGGTGATATTATTTTGCGTCAGTTGCGGTTTGTACAACCAGCAGACTCAATTGATAAGGATTTTCCTGGATGGGGCCATGTCAAGCTGAGTGGGTTGGGGTGTTGCATGTCTGAATGCTTCCCATCTGGGTGAGATGTCTATCCATTGAAATTGATAATGTTGGGGAGAAGGGATCAACTGGCCTCCTGCTATTTTGCTTTGTGCAGAGAATTTTTGGCACTGGGGTACATTCAGATATGTAGCAGGGAGACAGCTGCAGCTGATAACATCATTCTGATTCTGTTGGTTTGCAGACTTTGGGCCTCATTACGTAATCTTGATACCATCTTCAGAAAAAGGGATGAAGGACAGACACAGGACTCTAAAACAGCAGCGTTTACCACTCTAGGCTTCAGTTACGTGCCATCATTATTGTTAAAGCAGAAATAAACCCGACACAATATATGGATATTTATATCGAAATTGGTTTTATCGTATGATGTAAACTCTTTAAAGAGCCACAGTAGTGTTCTTTAAACTCTGAACTGGGGGAGACCTAGGGAAATCATTAACCCGCAACATGGGCAGTAGTCCAACATGATTTGTGGACTGGTGCTTCATATTTACTAAAATCTCTCATTTATATTTAATACTTTGCTGTTGGCAGGATGTATTAGAGTTTTCATAGCTTTTTCTTCAAAAAACATAGTATCATTTAAATGCAACCTCTGCCGCTCCTCAGTATTGACATTCACATCAATACTTAGTTGAAATTTTCAATTATTTGATTTATTTTTGGCACTCCTTTTTAAGGAAATGAATTTTGCAATTTGCTTATGTCAGAGCACCTGCATATAACTGCATGCGAGGATCCCTAATTTGATACCAGCTCTTGCTAAATTCGTGACTTGGCACCATGACGTGTCACAAACGCTGGCCGTTTCTGTCTGTCTTTGCGGCGGAGATCGGAATTGGAGATTGCGCTTTGAGGATTAGGCTTGTCTCCTTGCATTTAACTAGTTACGTGCTAGCATTTAAATAGTCTTTGAATGAATGCTCTTCGCATATTCTCAACTCTGAGCTTCGTTCTGTTGCCGGAAGTGGCATTTTTATCCATTTCTTGACCAGTAAAATATGTTTGCTTAGTGATACAACGCAAACTATTTATAAAATATTTTGATGAGAGAAGGTTCTTTTCTAAACTTTATACAAAATATGACGGTGGCGGTGATTGCGGGGAGGATGGCAAGAAAGGTACAACAAAAGCTGCCATCTTTCTCTCCCTAGTTGTTAACAATGATAATTATTATTCAAGCTTCTGCCCATCATAAACAATGATGCACAATCTTATAGGATTTGGCCAATGGACTGTCTTGCAGTGGCTGAGAGCAGACGTTAGCTTATGTGGTCTCATTTCCAAGTTATACTTGTGTATAGTCCTTGCTGGCATGAAGATACAGTCGCTCCTGTGGTGTGGTGTGGTGTAGTGGTTAAGAGTGGTAGACTCGTAATCTGGTGAACTGAGTTCGCGTCTCCGCTCCTCCACATGCAGCTGCTGGGTGACCTTGGGCTAGTCACACTTCTCTGAAGTCTCTCAGCCCCACTCACTTCACAGAGTGTTTGTTGTGGGGGAGGAAGGGAAAGGAGAATGTTAGCTGGTTTGAGACTCCTTCGGGTAGTGATAAAGCGGGATATCAAATCCAAACTCTTCTTCTTCTTCTTCTCCTCATATTAGCATGGGTTCATGTGTGTACTTTTAGGAGGTTAAGATAAGTACAGAAAACTTCAAAAGTGAAGTGAAGTACCGCACTTACCTGAACATCCCAGCACATCACGACCTAATCCCTATCCTTGGAGAACTCACTTTTTACATCCATTCATTGTGAGTGCTTTCTACTACTCTTCTCCTTCTTCCTGCTTCCTGATTTTTAAACATTTACCAGGCCATGAAGTGGCCTGTCCTTTTGTCCCGCGACAGCTAAGTTTATTCAGGGTTTTTTGGACTTTTATCAAAATCGTTTTGAAGTCCCAGGTACATTTTCTTCATAAGTAAATATTATCCCCGTCACAATATGGATCACACATGTTAATCACTGTAACGCCCGGCAACTAAGCTTTAGATACGACTTCCTTTTAGGCCAGAAGTGGCTATGTGTGGCTGTTTGAGCTTGGTGCCTTCCTCCTCATAATACCAGGCTCCCAGATTATAAAATAAAATACAACAAATGCAGTGTGCAATGAACACTCAAGGAACGGGAAACATGGAATGCAAATAGAAGCCCGGTGCTGTGCAATGATTCTAATTTCCTGGTTCATGGGGAGGCTATTTTAAATGTCCCCAGAGAGCTGCCCATAGAAATCAATGGAGAGATCCAATATTTTAATATAGCTGGGCTTGCCGATCTCTCTTCTCCACCCACCTCTGCTGAAATGTAAAGGAAACCCCATCCCTCCAGCACACACCCCAACAAATAGCTCAACGAGTACTGAGCATGCTCAGTGAATATTCCAAGTGGCTTAGAAACAGCGCATGAAAGAATGGCAGCTGGGGGAGAAAAGAGGGGGGAGGACAGGTCACACTGCCTTTCTCAACATTTAAAGGCCATCTTGGTTTCAAGAGACCAGGCGACGCCATTCCCAGGACTGCGATGAGACTCCCAGCTGCTTGGTTTATTGCCGCCTGCTCGAGTTGAAAGCCTGAATGCTGTGACAGAGCACAGACACGCTGTTTATATTGGCCTGATAACGATGGCATACCAGTGGGCTTTTTGTGTGGAGCGCTATTAAAAATAGCTGTCTGCTGGCGTTGTGTGTCGTAGAAAGAGACCACCCTGGAGACACGCGGATAGGGAAATCCCACTTCAGAGGGATTCAGGCTTACGCCTTTGCTAATGAAGATACAAGTGGTCCCGCCTTTAAATTCTAAGGCAGGAGGGTGCAGACCCAGTTACTGTTGTACGTTGCTTCTAGTCTATATAACAAAACACCTGATAATCATTCCATGCATCGGACAGCAGTTTGGGGCTGTGTGGAAAGTGCATAGCGGTTCAACTTCACACCGTTGTATTGAATAATGTGGCTTAAGGTAAAGGGACCCCTGACCATTTGGTCCAGCCGTGTCTGACTCAGGGGTTGCGGCGCTCATCTCGCTCTATAGGCCGAGAGCCGGCGTACAGCTTCCGGGTCATGTGGCCAGCATGACAAAGCCGCTTCTGGCGAACCAGAGCAGCACACGGAAACGCCGTTTACCTGTTGGCATTTAGAACAGAAACAAGTTGAGGACTGTATTGCACAGTAGTTAGATTTTATTAAAGTAAAATAAAACAACATAAAGCATACTTCATTACGAAGCCTTCATGGACATAACCCCATACAACATCCTTCCCGCCAGGGGTGGTCGGAGACAAATGGGTGGACACATCACTCTCCTTTTATACAGTAAATCACACCCATCGTTAGTACAATTGCAACAACACCTGTTGCGCAGCTTTACAGCTGCCAAGTCAGATTTACAGAATTACATTCTGCTCTTAAAGGCATATACATTTGTGTAACAATAATGAACCTCTTAAGTAAACCAAGTCAACATTACCTTCCCGCCAGAGCGGTTCCTATTTATCTACTTGCACTTTGACATGCTTTCGAACTGCTAGGTGGGCAGGAGCTGGGACCGAGCAATGGGAGCTCACCCCGTCGCAGGGATTCGAACCACCGACCTTCTGATCAGCAAGCCCTAGGATCTGTGGTTTAACCCACAGCGCCACCTGGCTTACTTATTTATATTTGTGTTTAAAGACACATCCAGTGCTTTGTGATAAAGATGTACATCTGAATGAACAGGAAATACTCATTTTGAAACATGCTGTTTGTAACTGAAATGATTACAATTGCTCATGAAACCTACAAAGACTTACAGAATGAACAAATCAGACCTCGATCAGACCAAGGGTCTGTCTTGGTCTGTAGTCTTAAACCCTCTTACAAACAGGGCTTGCTCCAGGCATTTGGTAATTGGAAACATCCTGATTTTGAACTTGGAGGCTGCATGTAGGCGTCAAAGCTAGTGGCCATTGATAGATCTGTACGCTGTGAATTTAAATAATCGTTTCAAAAGCCATCTAAGCTAGTGGTCATCAGTGCTGCTTATAGCAATTAATTCAAAGCATTAACTGCACCCTATCGTCTGTACCCAGGTGGCGCTGTGGGTTAAACCACAGAGCCTAGGGCTTGCTGATCAGAAGGTCGGCGGTTCGAATCACTGCGACGGGGTGAGCTCCCGTTGCTCGGTCCCAGCTCCTGCCCACCTAGCAGTTCGAAAGCACGTCAAAGTGCAAGTAGATAAATAGGAACCGCTCCAGTAGGAAGGTAAACGGCATTTCCGTGCGCTGCTCTGGTTCACCAGAAGCAGCTTAGTCATGCTGAAGGAGCGTCTCCACCCCCACCGTTCAGCCCGGACACTGAGATCCAGCGCCGAGGGCCTTCTGGCGGTTCCCTCACTCCGAGAAGCGAAGCTACAGGGAACCAGGCAGAGGGCCTTCTCGGTGGTGGCGCCCGCCCTGTGGAACGCCCTCCCATCAGAGGTCAAAGCAATAAACAACCACATGACCTTTAGAAAACACCTGAAGGCAGCCCTGTTCAGGGAAGCTTTTAATCTGTGATATTTTAATGTTTTGTTTTTTAATATTTGCTGGAAGCCGCCCAGGGTGGCTGGGGAGACCCAGCCAGATGGGCGGGGTACAAATAATAAATTATTATTATTATTATTATTATTATGCTGGCCACATGACCTGGAAGCTGTATGCCGGCCCTCGGCCAATAAAGCGAGATGAGCGCCGCAACCCTAGAGTCGGACACGACTGGACCTAATGGTCAGGGGTCCCTTTACCTTTATCGTCTGTATTCCCTTTCGACTGTCTTGAATGTTTTTTTCTGGCAATTTATATACTGCTTCATTACAGTATTTTCTAAGTGGTGTACAAGTACTCAGGTTTTTTTTTTAAAAAAAAAAAGGATAAAAACCAGATAAATTGTTTGTTTGTTTGTTTATATCTTTATATCTGTTTGTATATACCTTTTTCTTCCAAGAAGCTCAAAGTCATGTACTGCCAGTCAGTTGCACTGAATGACCAAGTTTGTTGCGGAGGGTGTGATTTTTATCTATTTATTTATTTTTCTGCATAGGAGAAGAGCATTACAACTGCATCTCTGCCCTCCACAAATCTATGCGAGGCTCCGATGAGAATGCTTCTCTTTACTGGCTTGCCCGAATGCTGGAAGGCGGTGAGGATCCACTCTACGTAGCAAGAAGGTTGGTGAGGTTTGCGAGTGAAGACATAGGTGAGTTACTTAAAGTGGACTAGTTTTTATTGTCTTATTTGCATTTTAGATAATGCTGTGCGGAGCTGTGTTTTCAGGGACTATGGGAGTTGTGGTCCGCTGGTTCCCCAGCCCTGCTGTAAAAGAGTTCATTTTAGTACGCCATTCGGAGAGGGTGGCAAGGAACAGAGTCAACTCTGGCTTACTTGACATTGGAAGGTCCTTCTAGCCTCTGCTGACTGGCTTGTAAGCAAGATTTAGGAGGTCCTACCTCTATAGTGGAAGGACGCGGGTGGCGCTGTGGTCTAAACCACAGAGCCTAGGGCTTGCCGATCAGAAGGTCGGTGGTTTGAATCCCCGCAACGGGGTGAGCTCCCGTTGTTCGGTCCCAGCTCCTGCCAACCTAGCAGTTCGAAAGCACGTCAAAGTGCAAGTAGATGAATAGGAACCGCTCTGGCGGGAAGGTAAACGGCGTTTCCGTGCACTGCTCTGGTTTCGCCAGAAGCGACTTAGTCATGCTGGCCACATGACCCAGAAGCTGTACGCCGGCTCCCTCGGCCAGTAAAGCGAGATGAGCGCCGCAACCCCAGAGTCGTCTGCGACTGGACCTAATGGTCAGGGGTCCCTTTACCTTTACCTCTACAGTGGACCCCTAATTGAGTGCATTCACCTCTTCCTCACTGCTGTCACTACTTGCTCACTCTCCTGACCCCAAACTGTGTAGCTATCCAGGCAAAGAGGGCATGGAGAATTTTGCTTCTTCTTGCCTAGCTGTCCATACTCACTTGCTTGGAGGGCACAAGTGAACAGATAGCAACAGAGAGGGTCCAGTGGGTTCCAAGAGTTTGTAATGGGCCCTCTCCCAACAGCGCCAACCCCCGTGACAACAGTCCTGACATGACAGTTGGTTTAAGGAATAAGATGGGCACTGTATGGAGTATTGCATTGCTGACTGTGATGTGCTTTCTTAAATGTAATTTTTGGTTGTAGGATTGGCTGATCCCTTGGCGTTAACCCAAGCGGTAGCTGCTTATCAAGGCTGCCACTTCATTGGAATGCCAGAGTGTGAGGTAAAGTTGGTATAAATTTACTGCTATAATTGCCAGCATTTCAACCACTAAATGTTGCTGAACTTCACTCTGGGAAACAGGGTGTCAGACTAGCAGAGGTCGATTCAACAGGAATCTTCTTATATATTATGTTCTTCTCTTCATTAGAAAAGATACCTGACGGCCTCAGTAGCGAGCCTTCTGAAAGTACGTCAGATTATTTCAGTCTCTATTTTTCTATTTTCTCTTTCGTTGTACAGGTCTTACTAGCGCAATGCGTGGTCTATTTTGCCAGAGCACCAAAGTCTATAGAAGTGTATGGCGCTTACAACAACGTCAAGGCGTGTCTGAGAAACCACCAGGGACCTCTTCCACCTGTTCCTTTGCACTTGAGGAATGCGCCAACCAGGCTCATGAAAGACATAGGCTATGGCAAAGGTTATAAATATAACCCAATGTATACGAAACCTGTGGAGCAGGAATACCTGCCTAAAGAACTGAAAGGGGTCAATTTTTTTACACAACAAAGAATGTGATGACCCTACGTGCAGTGTGGTGGCCAACTTTCTCCACACACACACACACTCACACTTAAGTTTAATTCTGCAATATTTTCTGTTTTAACCTTGCCATGTTATCCGGGCACAGAATTATGGTTTTGTGAGGTAAAATATATCAGAAGTTATGGACTTTGTGTACAAAATGGATGTCCATAATCTGGTCTACAGTTGTACGTGTTTTAAGATCAACTGAAATCATTAGACATAAGAAAACATATCTAGGTCAGGCAATGATCATTATTTTTTTTAAAGAAAACATTTGGGACACAATCTAGTCTAGGTTAGGCACTTGTTCTATACTCTGAATGCTCCCAATTAAATCCCCGGGACTTAAAAAGGGCCTGCTTCATGCCGTGGGCTTGCTGGAAACTGAAAAAGGACTAGGTTAAAAGAATAAAAATTCTGCATTTGCACCTTGAGATAGAAAAAGCAATATGACGGGAATTTAACACACTTGTCAGATTATTTTTGATACTGTGAAGTTTTGTAAATAAAGGTTGATTTGAAACTTACTTAGTGTCTGTTTTGTTGAAAGTCAAAATCAGTTTATGGTGGTGTCGGTTCTTAACACTATTTTAGCTATTCTGCTTCCAACTTACGCCTCTTGCCTCTGAGCGAGTGCCATTCTGTTGCCAGCCGAAACTCCACATGAGGTTGGGGAGAATTAATTTCCCATAGCTTTATGGATGGATGCTTGGCAGATTTCAGTCTCGTACACCTGTTGTGTTGGGTTGCTGTGGCCGTGTTCTGTGCTATACATCAGTAATTCCCAAACTCGATAGTGAAGCCCAAAGCATTCATGTGGAAGGTGGAGGAGGCTGCCCATTCTCTCTCTGCATGATTTACTGCTCTGTCTTGGCCTCTTTCCAGTCAGCATCTGCTTGTTTTGGGGAAGGAGGGAAGGGTTAGGACACAATGCTGTGTCTTTGCATTGGAGAGTATATTTTTGATGCAGCAGAAGAATCATGTCCTGGGATGGGGGCTGCTCGTTCTGTCTCTGTAAGAATTACTGATCTGCATTTACTTCCATTTATAATGCATGTTCAGAATAATGAACAAGGAGTCCCAACAAAGCAGTATGTCAGTCAGTCAGATTTTCATCGTAGCCAAGGGCCACTAAAATCTTCCACAAAAAAACAAAGGCCACAGTCCAAGAGTAAGTTAAAACATCTATTTTCAGTGAAAAGGTAGGATGTTTTTCCTTACTTTGTCCTCTCTGAGTCCCTGTGTGTGTGTGTGTGTTTCATTTTTAGCTGATTTAATACAGATTTGTTTAACATTACTATTTTTCTTCTTTAAATAATTCCTATGTCCTTTTATTGGTAGATGGCTTGCAACATTTATTAGCTGCCTCTATGTTTCCCTTAGCGCAGTGATGGCTAACCTTGACACTCCAGATGTTTTGGAACTACAACTCCCATCATCCCTGACCACTAGTCCTGTTAGCTAGGGATGATGGGAGTTGTAGTTCCAAAACATCTGGAGTGTCAAGGTTAGCCATCACTGCCTTAGCGGCATAAAATGGTGTATAAATATTTTAATAAAGGGGCCTTTGAGGGGGGCGAATGCTGGATCTCAGAGATCTCCCGAAAATGCCTTCTTAGTTTTGGAAGACACCTACTATTTTCTGTTTTTTAAAAATGATTTAGGGTAGCCTTTGCCAACCAGGGACCCCTCAAGAGTGCTGATGGCTGTTGTTAAATTTATACACTGCCCTCTCAAATTTATACACCATCCTCTCAAAGGAGCCCAGTTGTAGTCCAGAACATCTGGAGGCCTGGCAAAGACTGCTTTAGCAAGCTGGTTTGTTGTACTCTTACTTCAAGCAGGAACAGGAGATGGGATAACCGTGTGCTGGAGAGGTTGGCATCTGAAGAAGGGAGGATGCCTTGAGATATAAGCCACAGTGGATGGACCCCTACCAGGAGCTGACAGACAGGAATCCTGTAGCATCTTCTGCGGCCAAATTGCATCATTTGTTCCCACATTTGTTGTTGAGCTGCTTCCTCCAGCCAGATCGATTGGTAAACAGAAAGGTGTTCTCTGTCTGTGGGTCGGATCTTGGAGCCACGTCATGCAATGCAAGAAGTGGCAGGGACCACAGATTTGTGTGGACCAGCATACCTGCTTTTTGTCACTTCTTAAACACGCCAGTGAATTCTAAATACATCACCCAGTCCAGCATATTTATTGCAGAGATCTGCTTGCCACAATGGGCTTCCACAGTGATGCTTTGTGTTAAAAATGGCCGCCAGAATATGTTGAAGAAAGTTAAAATTACACAAAGGGGGGAGGTAATATACAAATTGTATGCATAGCCTTCCTTGTGTGCTTAATCAATTCTGCAGCCACCAAGGAACCGAAATATATCTGCGCCAAAATTCTGCACTGCAGACAAATGACATCCGCAACGAACCTTTTTCCTTTCTGAGGGTTTAAGCTGATATTTTATAATTTCTTAACACTACTAGAGCTCCTCCTGGCCACAAAGTGGTCCCAGGCTTACAAACAGAAATTGAACGTGTGACATCATATAAAACTTCAGCTGTTTCCCTTTAAGCCAAACTTAGATTCAGGAAGGAGACGTCAATATTTTGGTAAGCACCCAGAAGTCAGTGTGGTGTATAAGGAGCCAAGCCATCTGAATTTCATGGATACTCAATTCGGCCTGCTTGCACTATTAAGCATCTGGAAAACAACGCACTCTCACTGAGCATGCGCCATGGCTTAACCCAGGTATGTAGCATTCTGCTGCTAGTAACTTGACCTCGCGTCGCCTCATTTTTAGCCCTTTTTAATTCCTCTGAAGACACACTTGAACTTTGGCCGGTCATGTTGTTTTCTTCCAGCGCGAATAAAAATGGGAGGTTACAGAGCGTGCCCGTATCATATCTGATTTCAGCAAACTTTGCGTCAAATGACCAAATGTCCTCCTCATAACTTGCCTCGTCGAGAATTATTTTTTTAATGGTATGCGCTGTCAAAAAGCGACGGAGCAATGGCAGCTGGTTTCATCCTTGGCTCCAGGAACTCGCAGTAAGTGAACTGTAAATGTTCAGGGTTCTGCTGTCTTACTCCCCAAAGTTGGTGGTTATGTTAGCTCAGCCATCCCCAGCCCAGGGAGAGTCTGAAACATCTGTAGGGCACCATGTTAGTGAAGGGTGTAGTAACCAACTTCCATTCAGGATTTGAATGGTCACCTTAAGCATTCCCAGGCATTGTACTGGATTCTTGTCTTTCCATTGTGTGATATCCAGTGTTGTACAATAGATCTCCTCCCTCTCCCTCTCTCTCTAACAGTCCCAGCTCCAGAGGGTCCCCCAACTGCATTTACCCTGCATCCAGTACACTCCCAGCACCGGTTTAGGGACACAGGTGGCTTGCTTTTCAGAAGGTTGCTGGTTTGAATCCACACGACAGGGTGAGCTCCTGTTGCTCTGTCCCAGCTTCTGCCAACCTAGCTGTTCGAAAGCACACCAGTGGAAGTAGATTAATAGGTACCACTGTGGCGGGAAGGTAAACGGTGTTTCCGTGTGCTCTGGTTTCTGTCACGGTCTCCCATTGCACCAGAAGAAGTTTAGTCATGCTGGCCACATGACCCAGAAAGCTGTCTGTGGACAAACGCCAGCTCCCTCGGCCTGAAGCGAGATGAGCACTGCAACCCCATAGTTGCCTTTGACTGGACCTAACCATCCAGGGGTCATTTACCTTTAACCTACCTTACCTAGGAAGCAGAGTACACACGACAGTAGTCATAATTCATACCTACCCTGTCGTTTCTTATGTAGAACTGTATTTTGATGCATTCCCCCCTCCCAAAGCAGCTTCTATCCAAATTGAGAAAAGCAATCACCTAGCTGTGTTTTAAGTCAGTAATGCGTACATGGCCCTGCCGCAGATTCTGACCATTGCAAGTGATATTCTAGAGCAGCTCATGCATTGGGTGAGAACTGTCACTAAAGGGTTACTCCAAAATGCATCATTTTGTTTTAAACTTTTCTTCAGCCCCTGAAGCTTTTCCTCCTTGCAATAAAACAAAACATGTATTGAACCTAGGCAAACTCCAAATGTCATCTTGGTGACCTGTCACATGTCCTGATCACGCTTTCCACAGAATTTCTTGGCACAGCGCATTAAGCTAAGCCGGATTTGCAAGGTGCCCGACTCAAATGTGTAACAAGGCAAATATGTTTGCAGAAAGGTGATAGCACTTCTTTGAGCAGAAGCTGTACGAGCCATGGAAATCTGAATTCAGGTGGACAAAAAGCTAGCACAGTGACTAGGGCCCAATGGCCAGGGGAATTGAGTCCAACTAGCAGAGAGCCACAAGTTTTACCATTCCTGCAATAGAGGGTTGGGCTAGGACTTGGGAAAACAGAGTTTAAATCCCCAATTGGATATAAATCACTCTGGATAATCTGAACTTCGTCACTGTTTCTCAATGCATCCTACCTCACAGGACTGTTGCGACAAGATAACCCTGTGCCCTGCTTGGGGTTCATTGTAGGGAAAGGGAGCTAAAAATGCAAGAAATAAGAATTTAAAGCTGCATCAACCACAATAAAGTATGACGGATGAGGCTAGCAACTAAAATATGTGTGTGCATTTTAACCTGTGCAACTAAACACTGCAACTCTCCACAAGCTAGCTCTCTCTCTCACAGCTGTGGATCAAGCTGTCAGTAAGACTTCGGTGCTTGCACGGTTGAATTTTTTTGCGAGCAACAGGCAGTAGATGGAGCTCCAGTGCAGGTTAATTGCGGGCTGCTTCTTCCTCTCAGACTTTCAGCTGAGTTGAAACACTTTGGTGGCCCCTGAGAAAGGTAGCCGAATCCCCCTTAACCTGCAAGGAGTGGGGTGTGCGAAAACAAGCGTCTTTCACACTACAGGGTTGGTGGTACGTCTTGGGGCCCTAATAGATCCAACTCTGTCCCTTGGTAGGACAAGGCAGCCGCCTCAGGCAGCTCTTATTGGATGTCATGAAAAGAAAGCAAATGGACAGTAAAAATATAGCAATAATAAATTTAACTGTCAGAGAAAGGGGAAAGTGCTTTTGTGGAATTCTCTGCCTTGGACAAGCAGCACTGGCTTTTGCGGTCCTTGGTGTGTGTGTGTGTGTGTGTGTGTGTGTGTGTGTGTGTGTGTGTGTGTGTTTCTCATGATATGCCCTGGTAGCAGGCTGTGCTCAGGATGCTGTCTGTGTTTGCATATGTGCAGGAGAGAGATGGGAGCCAATGCCTACCCATTTAGGTAAAGGTAAAGGGACATCTGACCATTAGGTCGTCGTGACCAACTCTGGGGTTGCGGCGCTCATCTCGCATTATTGGCCGAGGGAGCCGGCGTACAGCTTCTGGGTCATGTGGCCAGCATGACTAAGCCGCTTCTGGCGAACCAGAGCAGTGCATGGAAACGCCGTTTACCTTCCCGCCGGAGCGGTACCTATTTATCTACTTGCACTTTGACATGCTTTCGAACTGCTAGGTGAGCAGGAGCAGGGACTGAACAACGGGAGCTCACCCTGTCGCGGGGATTCGAACCGCCGACCTTCTGATCGGCAAGCCCTAGGCTCTGTGGTTTAACAAAAAAGAATTGCACAAATTCATGGAGAATAAGGTTCTCAGGGGCCAGTAGCCCTAATGGGCATGCCTCCCATTGCCAGTTGCTTCATGTCCTGCCTATGGTTTCTTAGGGGCACTCAGTGACCCACAGCAGGAAACAATATGCTGAACTTGAAATGCCTTCTTTCTTATATTCTTGTGATATCTATGGATAATAACATATTACTGTTAATTCCAGTTAGAAGCAAGAGCCACAAACAACTGTGCTGCTCCCATCATGCTCCCACTAACGCTGAAATCTATAATTATAATTTTTTTAAAAAATGAAACAGCCAGCAAAGGGAAGTATTTAAAAAAAAAAAAATCTAGCTCACGTCCTGTTTACACAGTGTTACCCTCCCACTTCCTGCTATGTGCCATAAACAGTTGAGGTAGTTTACCTTTCATTCTGGGAGTGTTTTATTTGATGTGTCTATGGCCAGGCATTTTATAAGGAAAGCAGGTTTCCTCATAGCGGGCAGAATCAGCTCTCTAACACTATTTATTGTGAGAAGCAGGTATCACTTGAAAGTGTTGCTCTCTCCTTCCCCGCCTGCATAGATCTACTTTGGAAAACTGCTGCAATGGCTTGCTGCTTCAGAGGTTATTGAGCCATGTGGGACAGAGGAGAGACATGACATCAAAGCAAGGCTTGTAGTAGGCAAAGCATAAACAATTATGGGGAGGTGGTTTTCCCCATTTGTTTCAAAACCCTCCTGTAGATCGTTTTCGTAGATGCAGTATATCAATGAATGAACATCCACAGCAGCATGGGAGATAACTCCCCCCTCCACACACAAAAATCTACCCCTCACCAATGCACTGCCTTTTTTATGAGTAACGTGTACACACTCAATATCCATGAGAACCGGATGTAACACAGTTTTTTTTTTTTGTTTTTTTTTAATAATAATTTTTATTAAATTTTCAATTTTCAAAATAAAATTTTACAAACTTTAAAATAACCAATGACTTCCCTTCTTCTCCTGCATGTTACATATCATTCTCGCATATTTTCCATGCAAATCAGTTTTCCACTTTTACAGCCATCAAAAAGTATTTACTTTGCAGAAATTATCATAGTGCTGCCAGTGATTTCAGCTTTATAGTTATCTTCCATATATTCATTCATTCATTTATTTTTTAAATTAAGGATGTTCTTGATTTGCAAAGGTATATGCATTGTTTCTGTCTTGTTCTTTCCATGTAACATTTTTATACAGCATTTTCGTTAAGACATTAGGGAGAGAAGGGGAAGAGGTGTGGGTAGGGTGGGGAGATGGGTAGGATGGGGTGGCGGTATTTCTATTTTGCTTAATATATGCAGAGTTGAGTGAGATGCTTGTGTAAGCAGGGCTTATTTTTCCAGTCAGAACTTGCTGGAACTCCGGCACCTCTCAGGTGACAGGGAGGCATTCATGGTGAGTTCTGGCACCTCTTTTTCTAGAAAAGTAGCACTGTGTGGAGGAATGATGCAAAATACAGCTAGAGCACACTTTGTATGAATCTTCATCATTATCATTATCATTATCATTATCATTACTAAAAGGTAAAGGGACCCCTGGCAGTTAAGTCCAGTCGTGAAGGACTCTGGGGTTGCGGCGCTCATCTCGCTTTACAGGCCGAGGGAGCCAGTGTTTGTCCCCTTCCACAGACAGTTTTTCCAGGTCATGTGGCCAGCATGACTAAGTCGCTTCTGGCGAACCAGAGCAGCGCACGGAAATGCCGTTTACCTTCCCGCCGGAGTGGTACCTATTTATCTACTTGCACTTTGACATGCTTTCGAACTGCTAGGTTGGCAGGAGCTGGGACCGAGCAACGGGAGCTCACCCCGTCATGGGGATTCGAACCACCGACCTTCCAATCGGCAAGCCCTAGGCTCTGTGGTTTAGACCGCAGTGCCACCCGCATCCCCAAGATGATGATGAATAGCTTTATATTTATGAATATAAGATATTTATGAATAGCTTTCCATGAAATGTCACAAACTGATTCCACTGTAAAAACAATTAAAACAATTCCTTATTTATTTATTTATTTATTTATTTATTTATTTATTTTAAAAAACCAGTTCGAATACAGACTAGGAAGAAGATCTCCAGACTGGACATAGAGTACCAAATGCAGACTGGGATTAAAGCTTACCCTCAAAAGTCTCTCTCTCTAATAGAAGCCTATTCCTAAGCATTTTTATCTTTTACCGTAGGCCCTCATTGAACACTTCTTGAAGCAGATGTCAAACAAATTAGTCTCTATAAGAAGAGGCTAGCTGGGGGGGAGACACCTTATCAGGTTTGAGTATAACAAACAAATTACTGGAGCTGAATGAGCAGCACGCCGTGATAAATAAAGATTGAATAATTTCCCCAAATTTATCCATATCCAGGATGGACCACATTCCTTCTAAAAGCCTATAAGAACCAAGGAAGGCCATGGGCAGGATTCCTGCATTGCAAGCAGTTGGAGTGTCCCTTCCAACTCCATAGTTCCATGATTCTAAGTATCTGGAAAAAACTAAAACAAGGAAATAAACAACAGTATTTTGTTCATCAGGAACGCGGGTGGCACTGTGGTCTAAAAAACCACAGAGCCTCTTGGGCTTGCTGATCAGAAGGTCGGCGGTTCGAATCCCCGCGACAGGGTGAGCTCCCGTTGCTCGGTCCCTGCTCCTGCCAACCTAGCAGTTCAAAAGCACATCAAAGTGGAAGTAGATAAATAGGTACAGCTCTGTCAGGAAAGTAAACGGTGTTTCCGTGTGCCGCTCTGCTTTGCCAGAAGCGGCTTAGTCATGCTGGCCACGTGACCCGGAAGCTGTCTGCAGACAAACGCCGGCTCCCTCGGCCTATAGAGCAAGATGAGTGCGCAACTCCAGAGGCGTCTGCGACTGGACCTAACGGTCAGGGGTACCTTTACCTTTATGTTGTACATCAATTTATCCGGTTCAACCGTTTCTTCTACTTTTCATGGAGAAGCAAACCTGCCAAAGAAAAGTACACTTCTTGTTGGGTTGTGGCGGATAAAAAATAAGAAGGGGTGGTCAGCGTTGAAATCCTCTTCCATAATATGTGTAGAGGTACATGTTGTTGTAATAACAACAGCAGTTGCTGCTGCCGCTTCTGCTCCCTCTTCATTTACTTCTATAAATGACTTGTGAAAAATATGGGACACATAGAGATCCTGGGCTCCTGACATTCCAGACAAATCTGCCTTTCTGCTGTCGAAGACATCCAGCAGTCCCAACTCTACCAAGGGAGTCTTAAGATCATAGGTCTCCTCCAGCTTAAATTTCGGCAGATGCACATAAACTACAGTGTTTTCCATCTTTGCCGGGTGTGTCCACTCTAGCAGCTTTCCTAAGGTGAGGTGCTTCTCCAGCTGCAATTTTTTTAAAGGGAGAGAGAGAGAGAGAGAGAGAATGAATTGAACATATTGTTGCTGTGCTGCTGCACTGCAACTACTATACAGAGTTTTGGTAACGTACCATTTGGAAAGGTTATTTTAGAGGAATAAAGGGGGGGGGGGACCAGAAAGTCAGAATCACCTGTTCCAGGCAGTAGAGTTATCCTCAATCTCATCAGGCAGCAGGATCATCATGCTAAATTCTTTTCCCTTGTAAGGAAGTTCCAGCACATGACACCTACACTCAGGAATGTGCCCCAAAGGAAGCTTCTTTTTCAGAAACATCATATTCACCATCTTCTTTTCCTTCTGGATAGTTTTTTTAAAATATATATATATATAAAATACACAATGATAATATAAAAAGAGAATGTAAGCAAAGACTTCTGTTTATATATTTATTTATTTATTTGCAAGAGTTCAAGGAGGATCGTGTGTGTGTGTGTGTGTGTGTGTGTGTGTGTGTGTGTGTGTACGCCGTTAAGCTGTTAAGCCGTTAAGAGGAATCCTACTTGGAAGAAAGTCAAACTGAATTCATTGGAACTTACTCCCAGGGCTGTGTGCGCAGGATTGCAGCCGTTAACAGTATAATCAATTTACGGCACAGCTGATGGTTCTTTGGCAAGGCCAATAAAAATAATGACAGGGTAATGCTAAAACAAAGCCTGTTAGTCAGGCATCCCTAAACTTGGCCCTCCAGATGTTTTGGGACTACAACTCCCATCATCCCTAGCTAGCAGGACCAGTGGTCAGGGATGATGGGAGTTGTAGTCCCAAAACATCTGGAGGGCCGAGTTTGGGGATGCCTGCTGTTAGTCATTTCCAGTGCTTCGCTTTCAAGTTGACCAATGGAAAACTGGTCCAGGAAGTTCAATAAAATGCTTGCTCTTGGTTAAAATTTGATGGGGAAATGTTTGCAGTCATATAAATACACTGGGTTGGATCCAGAAGTGTGCCATTCACAATCTGCTACGTCTAGTCATGAACAAGCAACCTTTTATATGTTTGATTGTGAGGTGTATCCAACTAAAACGCTTTAAGTGTTATAAAGTGCATTATACAAATGTGACACTAGATGGCGATGGTGAACTATGGCAAATTCAATACCTTTTTTTTCAAGATTTTTTTAAAAAAGGTATTTTTCACAACGTTATTTTTTATGTGTCTAGATTCCACCTAAGAGCATTAATAGAGCTAATTTAGTAATGTCCATTAATGTTAATAGATCTATCCTTAGCCTGATTAACTTGGATACAACCCAATAGCTCAATTGAGCTCATGTGATTCAGTGTTACTAACCCTTCCACCCCTGATAATTCAACCATTACATATTTAGCCCTATTTATACCTTGTACATTGTACAAGTTGGAGGTACAAGAAAAAATCTTTATAGACTAAGCGTTAAATTACCATATTCAGTCTAAAAGGCATCTCCATAGTGAATTCGTCTTGAAACTTCTCTGCCCAGTCGGCTCTGAAGTAGATGGCATTCACCAGAACCAATTTTGTACAGTCATCAATTGAATGTTCAGGTAACAAGTCACAGATTTTACCTTGAAGGAAAAGTTGCATAACAAATTATCTAGCTATTAAGAGCCACTACACACACGATACTATTATTAGAGGAGTAGGATTGTGCTGGAGTCACCCTTATTTTGTTCAGCCCCCGAATCTACCCTTTCCTTTTCATGGACGACCTCTTTAAAATAAAATTATACAAGTTTGAAATAGCAAATCGACGCTGTGCACAGCAGGATTGTATGTCCTCAAGAAACCTCCCCCGATCTCAAGTAGTTTTGCACTTTGAAATAATTCTTCATCTTAATTAATAAAGCAATAAGTGAATGAATTAACGAAACAGGAGCGAAAGAGGAGTGGGGGCAGTTGTTCTACCTAACAGGGCTGGTTTTACTCCCTGGCTATGGGGATGGCAGAATTTAGACTCCTTGCCAGATTTCTCTCAGTACAAAGCAGTCCTAAATGTTTTCTACTTTGCCTGGATAAGGTTATATAAAGTGTGAAGAATGGTCTTACTGGATTATATTTAGTTGAGATTTCAATTTCCAACAGCAGCCAGACTGCTACTTCAGTGGCATTTTATTTCCAGAGCAGTCCCATTCATCTCAGAATTTAATCCCATGGTGTTCACAATAGATTATTCCAGGTAAATGTGCACAGAATTGCAACCTTGGTTAAGCTGCCGACAGTGAAGGCCTCTACAACACAGTCTCTTAAATCATGTAACGGGTGTGTGTGTGTGTGTGTGTGTGTGTGTGTGTGAGAAGGGGTTTAAATTTAATGTTTTTGTTTTTTAATTTTTTTTTTGCCATGGATGCTGAAATCATGGCAAATGAGGTTGACAAGTGTAACGGATTGGTCCGAAATTGGGAGATTCATTACGCTCTGGCTTAGAAAGAGTTAATTCGCTTACAACGTAACTGACAGTGCGGCCGTTAGGGGGGGTGGGTGGGACGATGCCCAGTTTTTAAAAGGAGGGAACAAGGAATTTGACAGTTGAGGGGGGAGAGTAAAAGAGAGAGAGGAGCTGAAGAGCAAAAAGAGAAAGAAAATATATAAAAAAATAAGAGGAGTCGTAGGGGATAAATTGTGTTGGTTATTTTTTTGTGAGGTTTAGAACAACTTGAAGTTGAAGTTCAACGAAGTTGATGTATAACTACAGTTAAGATTGTAACCTTATAAATCCTCAATAACTATGTTTACAATAATATAAAATACATTTTTTGTTTGCGCTAAGAAAAATTGTCTTCGTTATTTCATCAGTATAAAAAACTCCGGAGGGTCAATGAGATAGATAAGCGAAAGGGGGTTTGTCGCAACAAGCAATGGAATATAGTGCAAATTACAAGAGAGAGAAAAGTGATGTTGGCTGTTCTTCTTAGTAAAAGATTTGGAAAGCTGAGATAAGAATATTTCAAGAGCCACTCACCTTCAGTTTGGTCCTTAACCCACTGGTTGATTTGTTTTCGTGCATTGTCTGAATTATATAAGAAATCCACTGTGGCTAACTCAGCTCTGTAGAACTTCTGAGTGCCAGCCAAGAAATCCTGGAGAAACCATAGAGGATAGCTGTCAGTGGACAATAAAACCTTTTAGTCACCCAATTGGATTGGAAGATGCAATTAATCCTCCCATTCCAGAATGGAAAGAGTTATTATTTTATGCAGATTATAAGGAATAATTTATGAAATGAACTCTAGTTAATCTTACTCTGAGAAGACCCACTGAAGTTAATGGAACTGTCTAAATGTTGGTTCTCTTATAATGTACAGAACAGATAAAGAACACTGAGAAATCAGCAATAGCCTCCCTTCCACCACAAAAAATAAGTATATTCTGGGACAATATAGCCCTGTAGAAAAGGCCTACACACAAGGACATTCCTTCAGTAATAGTGAACGGATTGTGAATGCGCACCTTCCAAGACTGGTCTGCATTATGTTTAGTTATGAATGAACTGAAACCTTGGACAGAATGTTCATTAGGGGAAGTCTATTTCATGAAATCAAGATAACGTCATAATAAGGATTATAAACATAATGAATTTTTAGATGCATCCAAAAATGCCAACCACAATAAAATTGGTATCTATATCCCAGTGGTGGCAGAGCCAAATAAGTCTAGTTTTTCTCCCTTCCCTACAAGGCGCAACACTGATTCTGAGGAGAAGGAGGCTGATTGGAAGTGCCACCCCTTTGTTAGAAGGCAGGAAGGTGGGGGCTGGATGAGGGCAGACAGGTTGGTGGAGCATGGACTGCCCCATTCATCTCAATGGACCAGCTTCCACTGCCCTATCCTTGTTGGAACAGCAACATTTGTGTGTGCATTTTTTTTAAAAAAGCATTCAAACAACAGATGTTTTAGAGTGGACCTATCAGCTCACTGGACTGCAACACACAAAGTCACTTTGTTTGAAATTACTGAAGATTCAACAACCAATAATAATTGTATTGGTGAGTTCATTAAAGAACAGAGTCTAGAACCCCTTTCTCCACCCTGCTGACACCCAGATATTTTGGACTACAAATCCCATCACCCCTTTACCATTGGCCATGCTGACTGAGTTGAAGTCTGATACATTCTGGAGGGTACCAGATTGGGCAAAGCTAATCTAGGGTAATAGAAAGCAATTCTGGTGACCAAGCAAGTTTTCAAAGTTCCTTTACAGTCCCAGCAAGCAACTTACCTGCAAAAAGGTGTAGGTCTTTTCTCCATACAGCCTATTAGCGAGCTTCAATATATAGGGTGCACTGCTCCTATTAATCTCAGTACTGAATGCCTGGAATCTTGAATGGACGTCTTCAACTTCATCAAAGTGAAATGTCTGCATGGAAGAAGGAAGTCCTAAGTCATCAGCATGACAGCCATTCAAATTGATGGCTGATTAAGAAACAGACAGCACAACAGACTTTCTGGTCTCCTAATGACACACACACAGAGTTGCCGTGTGGCAGAACCATTGCTAGAGAAAGGATTACTGCACTTAGAGTTCTTTTTAAAGGGGAGAGGGCTGTATAGCACTTTTACTATTAGAGATAAAAAAAATTGGGGACTCTCCAAAAGCTTTTAAGTGTTATAAGGCATGGTCTTATTCAAAGCGGCTTTCAGGAGCTAGGAATAGAAAAAAATAAAAATCACATATTGTTTCCCTGACAGGGAGTAGATAGAGGGGAGATGTTAACTATAATTGCAAATAAATGGGGCAAATATTCTGAAATAAACGAAAACTGTTGCTGTTTAATCTATTTGAATGCGTTGTTTTGCTTTTACGTAAGTGTTTGGTTAAGCCAGAAATATTTATTTATTTTAAAAAACAATTTTTATTATAGTTTTTCTTGGTTTACAAAAATAAAGTCTTTTTTTACAGATCAGTTACATTTGTTATGAGACATTAGTGTTGAGCACAGTATAAGGTTGGGAAAGAAGTGGAGGGAGAGAAAGGGTGATGGCGAAACATATTCTTTTTTTATAGTGTACATGTGGGGTTTTGTGTCAGCGTCAACTGGGTAGGTCCTCTTTCAATTTGCTTGTTACATTTCCTTGGTAGTGAGAGGAATTGGGGGAGGCCAAGGGTGTAGTTCAGGCATCCCCAAACTCGGCCCTCCAGATGTTTCGGGACTACAACTCCCATGATCCCTAGCTAACAGGACCAGTGGTCAGGGATGATGGGAATTGTAGTCCCAAAACATCTGGAGGGCCGAGTTTGGGGATGCCTGGTGTAGTTGATTGTCTGCAGTTGGCTGCAGTGTGGTTTAATTAATTCATTAATATTAATTTTAGTTACTGTCGTTTTCCTCGCTTACCTTACGACAGAATTGTTATTTATTGGACCTATTTATAAGATTTTTGTAATGATGGCCGGCTGGAGCCTGCCCTACCATGCCCTCGCTCCGCCCCCCCCCAGCCAGCAGCTGATTGGCTACCTGGGGAGGGGGCGGAGCAATGGCCTGCAAGCCAATGGGAAGCCCACGCTGGGTCACAAACTCCACCCACCTTTTGACCTATTATTGGACCTATTCATAAGATTTTGGTAATTTCTGCATATATATTTTCTCTGTTTATTATTTATTGCTTTGCTCCCTGCATTGGGGCTGTAAACATTCAATGAATGGAGTGTTACTAAGACTCTAAATGAATAAATAAATGACATGTGTGGCCAATACATTTCTATAGTTTAAGCCACAGAAAGAAGGATGGCACCTTTACCATACAACAATACAAACAAAACGAAACACTCACATGACAGCCAGGACTATAAAACACCAAGATTTTTGGATATCTTCTGATACGCATCTGAATCCAAACAAAACCTTCTCCTACTATGTGGGATATTGTAAATGTAAAGGGTTTTAAATTATTTCAAATCGAACCTTCTCAACAAAATAGCCAGAAAGCCGTATAACAGCTGTCAGACACAAAATAGAAATGAAAGCTTTGCTGACCTTTGAGAGTTGTGCCGCTGTGTTCCCCTTGGTCCCCAAGAAAACCATAGCTAGGGCAATAGATATGCTAAAGGGTGAAAAGAATATGTTGCCTGTTGGGTTGGATTCGTTGAACTCTTGGAAGAGATCAAGGGCAAAATGTGTGTTTGCATTAGCCAGTTCATCCATGGTGAAATTCTGAAAGATTGAAATCAAATGAAAACGTATGTTATGTCGTTATTACATATGACTATTGACAAAAACACAAAGGGGGCATAAAGCTTATGCGGTGGTTACACTAAATCTTTTATATACGGTATATATAATTTTTATTAAATTGTCTGTTTTACAATTTCAAACAAACATTTTACCTACCGGTACTTTAACATATCCAATGACTTCCCTTCTCTTTCCATGGTTCCTTTTGCATATCTTACATCCCTGCATATTTTACAATAACTATTCCAATCGGTTTTCCACTATTAACATCCATCAAAAATTATTTGCTCTGTTGAATTTATCTTAATGCAGCCAGCATTTTCATACTAAATCTGGTCTTTATTGAGCACTCATTCTGTTCCATTCATCTTGGTCAGTTTACGGGGATTCTATTCATCCTTTGTTCATGCTACACTTTTCTATGCCATTTCGCCATCGCGTTCCTATGCACACAAATTCTTTTTAAAAGTGGCTCTTTTGCACTAGGGTAGTGCTTTAAACTAAATTGGTTGTGCAGACCTAAATTTCTCAGTCTGCTCTTGAATCCCTCCTGGAAAATAGTGGCAGTCTAGAGGTTCACGTATAATAATCTCTCACACAGAGTCGCTTGGCTATGGGGTGATCCTGTGCACCGGCGCATGGGCCCCACACCTTTTCGGGGCCCCACAACAAACGATCAAAGTATTGTTGATTTGATCTCAAAAGAAAATTGCAATCAAGTATTAGGAGATAATTTGGATGGCCACCCCGACTCGGCCCCGGACACGCTGACCAGATGCTTGGAGGCTGTGGCTGGATGGCTTTGTGGGAGTCAACTGAAATTAAATCCCTTGAAGACAGAAGTCCTATGGCTGGGTCGGGATGGTATAGGGCGGGTGGACCAACTCCCTTCTCTTGCAGGGGCTCAATTGGTCCCAGCGCCTTCCGTTAAGAGTTTGGGTGTAATCGTTGATGCCTCCCTTTCCAAGGAGGTGCAGGTTACAGTAACAGTTAAGGCGACATTCTTCCATCTGCGCCGTATCAAGCAGTTGGTCTCCTACCTTTCCCGCCCTGACCTGACCACAGTGATCCACGCGATGGTCACCTCCAGGCTTGACTACTGTAACTCGCTCTACGCGGGACTGCCTTTGAAACTGTCCCAGAAACTCCAGCGGGTGTAGAATGCTGCAGCGAGGCTCCTCACGGGGACCTTGCCTTGGGAGCATATTCATCCAGTGCTTTACCAGCTGCACTGGCTCCCGGTGGAGTACTGGGTCAGGTTTAAGGTGCTGGTTCTGACCTTTAAAGCCCTATGCGGCTTAGGACCCTTGTACTTATGGGACCGCCTCTCCTGGTATGCCCCACAGATGACCTTAAGGTCCATGAATAACAATAGTTTAAGGGCCCCAGGCCCCAAAGAAGACAGATTATCCTCCACACAAGGGCCAGGGCTTTTTCAGTGTTGGCTCCGAACTGGTGGAATGCTCTGTCCCATGAGACTAGGGTCCTGTAGGATCTGATCTCCTTCCGCAGGGTCTGTAAGACAAAGTTATTCCGCCTGGCCTTCAATCTAGCCTGATCCCCTATTCTTTTTCCCCTTCCCATTTTTCTGAAGAAACCCTTCTGGGTCCCCACATCAAAATTCTTCCCTGGTCTCCCTACTGGCCTAGCAAAACTAACTTGGCCAGTTAGCCCTGGTGATCCCACTGATGTTTGTTTTTATGCTGTTTTTTATGTTGTTTTTAATCATTGCTTTGTATTTGTTGTTAGCCGCCCTGAGCCTGGTTTTTGGACCGGGAAGGGCGGGGTACAAATAAAATATTATTATTATTATTATTATTATTATTATTATTATTATTAATTTGCAAGGGAGTCCCCGAGATCTTGACTGCCCTGGGGCCTCCACAAGGTTTGATCCGGCACTGGACTCGTGTGGCGCAGAAGAATCACACGGCGTCTCTGTTTCCAGCACTTACCTGGCTGGGCGACAGGAATAAAAGTCCTCGTAGCCGGTCACTGCTTAAGCAGCCCTGTGGGAGTCAGCAGCTGTGGGTGGGCAAACTGTTAAGTGGTTGGGGTTGGTCTGGGGAGCAAGCATCTCTCCCTCCAGAGACCTGGGAAGGCTGAGCTGCATCTCAGGTGCTGCCCTTCTATGGCTGGAGGGCAGGCAAAGGCAACTGAGGGAATGGGGTGGCTTCACCCTGGCAGGTGTGGCAGCAGGAATTTGGGTAAAAGTGCTGGTGCAGAGGCAATGCGATACTAGAAAGGGAAGGAGGAAACAGCTTCAGAAATTGCCTAGGTGTGTTTTATTGCTCTTTCAGGGCCGCCTTTTGTATGTGTGTGTACACTGCTGTGCAATTAAAAATATATCAACGTGGCTTGCAGCAATAAAAACACAAAATTACACCATTCAAAGCTTAACATCAGACATCAGTTGACCCTTGTGAAAGGATGTATTTTCTTAAAAAAAACAAAAAAAACACTATAAACAAAATAAACGGCCAATTATCTTGCAAATATAACCTAACAGGGAGCATGTGAGTAACACATTATCCAAAGTATTGACCTTTGGATACAAAGCTTTTGATCAAATACAAAACGTAAAAGATTATAAAAACCCAAAGCATCCATGCAGCTGTGATATGGTTGTTGTTTAGTCGTCTTAGTCGTGTTTGACTCTCCATGACCCCATGAACCAGAGCATGCCTTGGAAACTCACTTTCTTCTCAAAGCTTCTCCTTTTTTTATTTGCATGGAGTTTTCTTGGCAAAATACTGGCGTGGTTTGCCAGTTCCTTCTCCAGGTGGATCACATTTAGTCTAAACTTTCGGCTATGACCTGTCTGTCTTGGGTGGCCCTGCACGGCATAGCTCATAGCTTCTTGGAGTTATTCAAGCCCCTTCGCCACGACAAGGCAGTGATCCATGAAGGGGTGTGATATGGTAGCCTCACCAATATCTGAGTTTTCCCAGAACAGGTAAGTGGTAGTGATTTTTCCTATCATGAATAATGGTATTGGGGTTAAGATGACAACTGCTTTTCTTATTGTCTTACACATAAGGATACAATACATGAGAGAAGTGGAGATATTGTTACATCGATAACTGCAGCTAATTAACCAGATAGTACATGGGAAGGACTTGTTTCAAGACACTAGTTGTGATGACCTGGGAGTCAGACTCAGACGCTGAACCTGAGGGATCCCAGCCTGCACATGATTCACTGCCTCCAGAACCAGCAGAGCCAGGGCTGGGGCCTGAGTCTCAAGGGGACTCACCTGTGCTGGATCCTCAGGTGCAGGCATCGGCTGAGGTTGATCTGGCTTCTAATGGGATGGAGGACTTATTGCCTGCAGGTGCTCCACTCCCCACCCAGTCAGGGGAAGCTGAGGTTGCCTCTGGGTCCGGTAACCCTCCAGCTTCTCCTGAGCTGCAAAGGCTAAGGGCAGAGAGGCGAAGGGAACTAAGTTCCCGCAGGAGGAGTGCTCGCCTCCAAGCCAGGAGAGGCGAGGCACCTGAGGATCGGAGCCGCCCTTTGCCTCGGGGCAGATAAAAGCCAGCCAGTCCCAGACCCAAGTTGCAGGAGCAACATCGGTGCTGCCTAGTTCCTGTTCCTGGTTCCTGCGTTCCTGACCTCAGCTTGGTTACCTCGGCTTCCTGACCTCGGCTTCCTGACCTCGGCTTCCTGACCTCGGCTTCGTGACTTCGGCTTCGTGACTTCTGGCTTGGACTGACCTTGGACTGGACTAGACCTCGCCTATCGGATATCCCTTGGGACCAGCACAGTTTGCTCCTGCCACACCCGCACTCCCCCTTCGTTGGGGTGCGTTCGGGAGGAACCTGTTGTCATGACTGACCAGGCGGCTGCGCTGGTGGCATTGGCCCAGGAGAACCAGGTCTTGACCCACACAGTGCAGCAGCTAAGCAATGCGGTTACAGCGCTTCAGCAGCGTTTGGACGCCTTGCCGGCTCCTGGTGCCGGCGCCCCAGCTCCAGGCAAGTACCCAGTGGCCCTGCCAGAAAAGTTCGATGGGTCCCCGGGCAGCTTTCCCATGTTTCTCGCCCAGGCCAAACTGTATATTCAGGGGCGAGCCCGGGATTTCCCCGACGACCGCACCAAGGTGCACTTCCTGATCAGCTTGCTGAAGGACCAGGCGGCCAAGTGGGCGTTGCCGCTGCTCCGGCAAGACTCCCCCTTGCTGACAGACTATACGGGGTTTTGCAACCATTTTGAAACCGCGTTCGCCAACCCTCAGAAGGCGAGTCAAGCCAATCGGGCAATTCGGCGGTTGAAACAGGGCAAGTCCACAGTGGCCGCCTATGCCATGGAATTTCGGCTGTTGGCGCAGGACTTGACCTGGAATGATTCCGCACTTCGGGACCAGTATCTCGAGGGGCTTTCGGACGAGATACTGGACCAGCTGGCCACCTTGGATCGCCCCACCACGCTGGAGGCCCTCATCCAATGGAGTCTACAGATAGACGATCGGTTGGAGGACCGGCGCCAGGCCCGGGCCCGCCAGCACTCTGGGCTCCCGACTCCAGTGCTCCCCAGCAGTTCCACGGCCAGAGCCGAGTCACTGGAGGAGCCGATGCAGCTCGGGGCAGCACGGCCTCGCCTCTCCCCTTCGGAGAAGACACGACGTCGGGAGGGAAACCTGTGTCTCTACTGCGGGGGGAGTGGACACTACGCCCGAACCTGCCCTGAGAAACGCCAGCCGCAGGGAAACCGCCAACCCCAGTAGCCAATGGCCCAGGCTATCTGGGGTCCCAAGCATCACATGATGGGCCCTCACCAGTGGAATTGCAACACCTCATGATCCCGGTGCGTCTATACCCCCCAGGCGGGCCCTGGATTCTCACCCACGCTCTGGTGGATTCAGGGGCAACCCGCTCCTATATGGACTCTGCCTTCGCCGCTCAGCATCGGGTGCCGCTCCAGAACAAGCCAGAACCGGTGCAGGTGGAGGCAATCGACGGACGGCTCTTGCGGTCAGGCGCCGTTACTCGGGAGACCCAGCCCTTGGTCCTGTGCCACCAGCAGCACCAGGAGGTGCGTACCCTGGACATTGCCACCATGCCCCGGTTTCCCCTGGTGCTGGGGATGGACTGGCTGGAGTCTCACAATGTTCAGATCGATTGGGTCAATCGAACTGTACGCTTCCCAGACTCGGGTTCGATTGCTCAGTCCGAGATGCTTTCGGCCGCCTCCATGGGGGAGGCTGCGTCAACGCTCCCCGCCGTGTACCGGGACTACGTAGACGTGTTCGAGGAACAGGGGGCAGACCGGCTGCCTCCTCATCGGTCTTTTGACTGCGGCATAGACCTCCAGCCTGGGGCGCCCCTGCCTGTGAGTCGCCTATACTCTCTTTCGGAGCCAGAGCGTGAAGCCTTACAGGACTTCCTTCACAAGAACCTGGAGCGGGGGTTCATTAGGCCCTCTACCTCTCCCACCGCCGCTCCAGTACTCTTCGTTAAGAAGAAGTGTGGGGAGCTTCGCCTCTGCCATGATTACCGAGCCCTGAATAAGATCACCATCCCAGACCGGTATCCCTTGCCCCTAATTGCAGAGTTGCTGGAGCGGGTGCAAGGGGCGCAGATGTTCACCAAACTGGACCTCCGGGGGGCTTACAACTTGATTCGGATCCGTGCCGGGGATGAGTGGAAGACCGCATTCGGGACCCGTTATGGGCAGTTCGAGTACCTGGTCATGCCGTTCGGACTATGCAACGCGCCCGCCGTGTTCCAACGGTACATCAACCACGTGTTCCAGGACTTGCTTGACAAGTATGTGGTGATGTACCTCGATGACATTCTGATTTATTCCCGTGACCCAGCTCGCCACGAGAGTCATGTCCGGACCGTGTTGCAGCGCTTGCGGGAGCACCGCCTGTACGCTAAGCTCAGCAAGTGCGAGTTCCACCAGCGGTCAGTGGACTTCCTCGGACACCGACTCTCCCCTGACGGTGTACAGATGGACCCCGGGAAGGTGTCTGCGGTTCGAGAGTGGGCGGCGCCGCGGAACCGCAAGGACCTACAGCGGTTTTTGGGGTTCGCCAACTATTACCGGACATTCATTGTGGACTATGCTCATCGCACCACCCCGTTGACCCGACTGCTGCGCCCCAAGACGCCCTTCGCCTGGGATGAGGAGGCTGAGGTGGCATTCCAGGGATTGAAAGCCTGTTTCCAGAAGGCGCCAATTTTGCAGCATCCTGATCCCTCTCGTCCCTTCGTGGTGGAGACTGACGCCTCCAGTACGGCTCTCGGTGCCGTCTTGTCCCAGCAACACGGACCTGATGCGCCACTGTTACCCTGCGCCTACTACTCCCGGCAGCTCCTTCCGGCGGAGCGTAACTATACTGTGTGGGAGCGGGAACTACTGGCCATCAAGGTGGCCTTTGAAGTCTGGCGCCATCATCTTGAGGGGGCACGACACCCAGTGGAAGTGAGAACCGACCACCGGAATCTGGAGTACCTCCAGACCACCCGCAGGCTGAACCAGCGGCAGATCCGGTGGGCACTGTTCTTCTCCCGGTTCCAGTTCCGGATCCGCTACATCCCCAGCTCCCAAAACCAGAAGGCGGATGCGCTGTCCCGGAAACCGGAGGACATTGCAGAGACGGTGCAGCAGGCGGCCCCCACAACGATCATCCCACCAGCGGCCTTCCTGGCTGTTCATGAGACTGAGTCGCTGCGGGACCGAGTGCGGAGGCAGCAACGGGTCGACGCGTGGGCTCAGGAACGGATCCAGGAATTGGCCAGTGGATCGTGCCCTCGATACCCAGAACTGGTTGTGCACCAGGGTCTGCTGATGCACCGTGGTCGGTTGTACATCCCACCAGGGCCTTTGCGGGCCGAGGTACTCCGAATGTCACACGACGCCCCGGCAGCTGGCCACTTCGGGAGGTATCGGACCACCCACTTGGTCAGCCGGGAGTTCTGGTGGCCCCGCTTGAAGGCCGACGTGGCACGGTACATTGGGGGGTGCGAGGTCTGCCGGCGAGCCAAGGGATCGACCGGGAGACCTGCGGGACTGCTACAGCCACTGCCAGTTCCCCCTCGTCCGTGGCACACGGTTTCATTGGATTTCGTGGTAGACCTACCCCCATCCCGTCAGTGTACCTGCCTCCTGGTATTCACAGACCACTTCACTAAAATGGTGCACTGCGCCCCGTGCCCGTCTGTACCCTCAGCCAAGGAGACGGCGCAACTGTACCTACAAAACGTCTTCCGCTTACATGGCCTATCGGAACGTTTGATCTCCGATCGTGGTGCCCAGTTCACCTCCCGGTTCTGGCGCGCTCTACATCAGGCTCTCGGGACGGAGGTCTGCCTATCTTCGGCCTACCATCCACAGACGGATGGACAGACCGAACGGGCAAATGCGGTGTTGGAACAGTACCTCCGGTGCTACTGCAGCTTCCACCAGGACGATTGGGTCGACCACCTGGCGTTGGCCGAGTTCGCATATAACAACGCAGTGCACGCTTCCACCCAACAGACCCCGTTCCAGGCAAACTATGGGTACCACCCGCGGTTGTTTCCAAGCGTACTGCCGGCATCCGCAGTTCCCGCAGTGACAGACTGGCTACAAGAGCTCCAGTCACAGCAGCAGCTTCTGACGGAGCAACTGAGCCAGGCCAAGGACGCGTATAAGGCCCAGGCCGACCGTCACCGTCAGGAGGGGCCGGAACTCCATGTCGGAGACCTGGTATGGCTCTCCACCCGCCACCTGCACCCCTCTCGGCCTTCACGGAAGCTGGATGCCCGCTTCACCGGCCCATTTCCGATCGTGGACCGGGTCTCACCTGTGGCCTTCCGTCTCCGGTTACCCGCGACCCTGAAGGTCCACCCGGTATTCCACCGGTCCCTACTCAGTCCGGTCGCCCCGGCCGACGAGTTCCACCCAGACCATCCACGACCGCAGCCAGTTTTGGTTCAGGGGGAGCCCGAGTATGAGGTGGAGCACATTCTTGACTCCCGATACCGCAGGGGGAAGCTCCAATACCTCATCGACTGGAAGGGGTATGGGCCCGAGGATCGGTCGTGGGAACCAGCGGAGAACGTCCACGCGCCTGTCTGCCTCCGTGATTTCCATGCGACTTACCCCAGCAAGCCTGGTCCGGCCCCTCGGTTGAGGGGGGGGCCTGGGAGGGGGGATGGTGTGATGACCTGGGAGTCAGACTCAGACGCTGAACCTGAGGGATCCCAGCCTGCACATGATTCACTGCCTCCAGAACCAGCAGAGCCAGGGCTGGGGCCTGAGTCTCAAGGGGACTCACCTGTGCTGGATCCTCAGGTGCAGGCATCGGCTGAGGTTGATCTGGCTTCTAATGGGATGGAGGACTTATTGCCTGCAGGTGCTCCACTCCCCACCCAGTCAGGGGAAGCTGAGGTTGCCTCTGGGTCCGGTAACCCTCCAGCTTCTCCTGAGCTGCAAAGGCTAAGGGCAGAGAGGCGAAGGGAACTAAGTTCCCGCAGGAGGAGTGCTCGCCTCCAAGCCAGGAGAGGCGAGGCACCTGAGGATCGGAGCCGCCCTTTGCCTCGGGGCAGATAAAAGCCAGCCAGTCCCAGACCCAAGTTGCAGGAGCAACATCGGTGCTGCCTAGTTCCTGTTCCTGGTTCCTGCGTTCCTGACCTCAGCTTGGTTACCTCGGCTTCCTGACCTCGGCTTCCTGACCTCGGCTTCCTGACCTCGGCTTCCTGACCTCGGCTTCCTGACCTCGGCTTCGTGACTTCGGCTTCGTGACTTCTGGCTTGGACTGACCTTGGACTGGACTAGACCTCGCCTATCGGATATCCCTTGGGACCAGCACACTAGTGTTCATTATTAAATCAAACCAGCCAGAAGTAAATTTGTCTTTCCTACTTTGTCCTCTGGACATCATCTGTCAGTCTTTTTAATATAGCTATTTCCCAGAACCAAATTTGTATTGGTTAGTTATCATTGTGCCTGCAAGGCATCTAGAAATCATGCATCTAGCTGCTTGTAATGTGACTTCTAAGTTCTCTGCTCTGCAAATCTGAGTTGTTCGGGAAGGATGTTTTCTTAATAGACTACATACACCTGTTAGAAGAAAAGTTTTCAGCAGGTGTTTAAAAGCTGGCCCAGGATAGCTGTGTGGTCTCTGTCGGCAGATGTTTACTGGAGTCAGAGCAAACACATTTACAGTGGTACCTCAGGTTAAGAACTTAATTCGTTCTGGAGGTCCGTTCTTAACCTGAAACTGTTCTTAACCTGAGGTACCACTTTAGCTAACGGGGCCTCCCGTGGCCACTGTGGTGCAATTTCTGTTCTTATCCTGAAGCAAATTTCTTAACCCGAGGTACTATTTCTGGGTTAGCGGAGTCTGTAACCTGAAGCGTCTGTAACCCAAGGTACCACTGTATAGGTAAGTTACTGTTTAAACAATACCTTTTTTTTTACTGCTAATTCCACCCTTTGTGTTTGTCTTCAGCATGTGTGCTCAAGGACAGCCAAGACAGTTTTTGTGGACTAAACTGTCCTCACCCATTAGGCCTACTTAAAACTGAAAACTGGAATTAAGGGTCCCGTGCAGGGGCGTAGGAAAGGGAGTGCGGTGGGGGCCCACCCCGGGTGTCATCCCAGAGGGGGGGGGTTGACAAAATCCCCCCTGGGCGGATCGTGCTGCTGCACCGCGATCACTCCCCACCGGGAAGATCGCCCCGCCCCCTGGTGCATGGCATGTGCGTCGCTCTGGGTGCTCGAGCGGCTAGCTCCCCTGCTGGTCCCGTGCTCCCTATTTTGGAACAATGAGTTGGAACATACAGAATCATAACATAGTCTCAATCCACACACCCTTAGTCTAACATATTATGAATGGGGCAAGTATGAGGTTCCCTAGGGGGAGAGATGAAAGGTAAAGGTAAAGGACCCCTGGACAGTTAAGTTCAGTCAAATGCGACTATGGGGTTGCGGCACTCATCTTGCTTTCAGGCCAAGGGAGCCAGTGTTTGTCCACAGACGGCTTTCTGGGTCATGTGGCCAGCATGACTAAACTGCTTCTGGTGCAATGGAACCCCGTGACAGAAGCCAGAGCACACAGAAACACCATTTACCTTCCCGCCGCAGCGGTACCTATTTATCTACTTGCCCTGGCGTGCTTTCGAACTGCTAGGTTGGCAGGAGCTGGGACAGAGCAACGGGAGCTCCCCACCATCGCACGGATTCGAACTGTCAACCTTCTGATCAGCAAGCCGAAGAGACTCAGTTGTTTAGACCACAGCGCCACCCACTCCTAGGAGGAGGGTACTTCGGGTAACAACATATGCCGATTCCATGAGTTTCAAGGAGCCCCAGCTGATGAAGCATCTTGGCCCCAGCTGACAAAGCGCCAAGGTGTGTTAACCAGACCTTATGAGGTCTCTACCCCTCCTTTCCTTGACCTAAAGAAAACCCAAGCTCTTAGTAAAGTAACTTAAAACTACAAAAACAATTTTGCAGGTAGAATGTCAGCAGGGGTGTGAAGGATTTCTAGTGTTTTGAACTCTGTCGCATGTTTATCTATCTCCCTTGTTGGGTAGAGGTTGTAGGTGCATCTAGGGTGCAATGTGCTGCTGTGAACAAGTTTGTTCCCTTGTGTTGAAGGCGGACCTGGAAAAAAAACTAAGAGGCAGAGTCGTTGGTGGATGAGGCCTTTAGGAGCATTATAGATGTGCCCTGCTCCTAGAATCATAGAATTGTATAGCTGGAACCCCCTGCAATGCAGGAATCACAACTAAAGCATCCATGACAGATGGCCACCCAACCTCTGCTAAAAAACCAAAAACCTGATGAAGGAGTCCACAACCTCCCAAGGTTCCACTGTCGAACAGCTCTTACTGTCAGAAAGGTCTTCCTGGGGTTGAGTCGGAATCACCTTCCTTGTAACCTGAAGCCATTGGTCTTACCCTCCAGAGCAGGAGAAAACAAGCTTGCTCCATCTTCCATGTGACAATCCTTTATAGACATTTTAAGATGGCTAGTGTGTCTCCTCTTTTGCAGGCTAAATATACTCAACTCCCTCAACTGTTCCTCACAAGGCCTGGTTTCCAGACCCTCGGTCACCCTCCTCTGCCCATGTTCCAACTTGTCAATATCCTTTTTAAACTGTGGTGCCCAGAACAGGACACAGTATTCCAGGTGTGGTCTGACCAAGGCAGAGTTGAGTGGGATGATTACTCCCCATGACCTGGAATCTATACTTCTGCTGATGCAGCCTAGAATAGCATCAGCTTTATCCTAAGATAATTCACCTACTGTCAGGAAGCATGAGTCTCAGGGAAGGAGATGGACACAATCCTTTACAAGGGACCAATTCCTTGGGGAATGAACAGATATCCTGTTGTGTTGAGGATACTTCTCCAGGAGGGCAGATGGGGGAATCCATGCAGCAGGTGGTTCAATAATTAACAAAACAGATAATTGGGTGCGTTACGGGAATGCAGCTCTCTCCCACTGTTGCTTCCCAGTCACTGGTATTCAGAGGCTTGTTATGGATATGGGAATGGGCTTCTTGGGAATTTCTCCCTGCAAAAGTTTCCCCATAGCATAAATGGATCTGCGTACAAGAATACTTTATATTTTTGCTCTTGACAGTTCTTTCAGCAACTATTATCTATCAGAAAATAATCCGGCAGATAGTTGGAGGAGAGGGGGAGGGATTCAACAGTCAGGAATCTTCGCACCAATGATGTGGATTAATGTTGTACATTCCAAAGCACTGCACAGGGTAGGAAGCTGAAATCCAGGATTTGGAAAGTGGGTGGGATGCAAATTGCAAAGCAGACTGATCTGATCCACCCTTCATAGACCAATTGAGTGTATGATTTTAGAGCAGTGTTGCTGGATCCCATGATGTTGTGGATGTTGAATAGATTAGTACATCTGTAAAAGCAGTGTCTTTGTGAAATGAGACTAACCGGCAACAACTTCTCAGGTTTGAGTATAACAAACAAATTCAAAGAGCAAGATAGGCTGCAGGAGAAGACAAGGGGAACCATGATACACAAAGATTGAACAGATTACCCAAATTAATTCATATCCAGCTTTGGAGCAACATCCCTTCTTAAAAAAACACACCTCTATTAAATCAGATATATATGGCATAGTTTTACTATAATGGCTTCGTTTTAAGTAGTGTGTCACAATGTAATAAACCAAAAACTAGCTAATGACAGGCAGCAAACGAATACAAGAAAAGCCACTTCTCTTATAAATCGGTTTCTGAAAAACTTTGCGCCCAGTAATGATTCTTCTTTCTCTCCCTCTCAAAAAAGCAAAGAAACAAAGAATGTTTTTTTGAGGAGCAGCTCTAAGGGCATTCGGTTCATCTATTTCTTTTACTTTTCATGGAGAAGCAAATCTGCCAAAGAAAAGTATACTTTTTGATGGGTTGTGGCGGATAAAAAATAGGAAGGGGTGGTCAGCGTTGAAATCCTCTTCCATAGGCATACTACATAGCATTACCATAGCAGCGGTTGCTGCTGCTGCTTCTGTCCCCTCTTCATTCACTTCTACAAATGACTTGTGAACAATTTTGGACACGTGGAGGTCCCGGGCTCCTGACATTCCAGACAAATCCGCCTTTCCACTGTCGAAGACATCCAGCACTCCCAATTCTGCCAAGGGAGTTTTAAGATCATAGGTCTCCTCCAGCTTAAATTTCGGCAGGTGCACCCTAACTTCAGAGTTGCTGTACATTTTTCCTGGGTGTGTCCACTCTTGGAGCTTTCCTAAGGTGAGCTGCTTCTCCAGCTGGAATTTAAAGAGAGAGAGGATGAATTTAATATGCCATTGCAGCCCCAGTATTTCTACTTCATGTACAACAACAACAGTGCTTTTATAGAAAGTCAGAATGGAAAGCTAGGGAGCGTCTGTGGAGAACAGAGAAATAAATATTCAAGAAGGGGATCCCAACTTTAACTTCGTTTATCTCCACCTCAGAATGGTACCCGGTACCAGGGCTGGAAAGAGATATTTTGCTACCCAAGACCTTGGAGACTCGCTATCTGTTGCAAGAGATAATACGATACTCAACGCAGCATTGGTCCCATAAAAGGAAACCTTGTCTGTAGAACAGCTCCTGCTTTAATGGGGTTTCGTGTATGAAAAAAAATGACAATAGCAAGTATAAGACACACAGAGAGACAGATGCAGAGTTTTATAAAATCTAAAATTCCACGCGGAAATACTCCCAAAAGCATTTAGCCATTCCCGTGTACTCAGTGGTCTTTAGAAACTGTGGAATGGTAGGGAAATTGTGCCAAAGCAACATATTGAAGGCATTTATTTTGAAGCCAAGTCCAACTTGTCCCTATTTGATTTCAAGTCTGCAAATGAATCAATCTGCAGATAATTCAGAGCACGTGCTGAAGAAGTCAGGCGCTCTGCTTTGGTATTCTCTGGCAAAATGGAAAAAACCGTGAAATTCCCTGATGTGAGAAATCGTAATAAACTAAATGTAATTAATCTACTTCTGCATCTTCAAAAAAGGATTAGAAAACCTAAACTGCATAAATCTGAGGGGAAACCTAAGTTTAAGTTGTGCTAGCCTAACTAGGAAAGACACAGAACATAATTCAGAAAACTGGGCTATAAAAGCCTCCGTGAACTAAGTATTACTGGTGTTTGGTAAAGACACCAGTTACATTACATTTGGGGCCCTTATCCCTGTACTATTGTTGATGGCCTCCTGAGGTTTAATTGAAATTAGTTTATATTTTAGGGGTTTCACCCTTTGTTTTGAGTCTTAATTTCCTTCTGAGGAAACTGATAATCCCAGTGAAATGAGGTTCTCATAGCCAGCAGCTCGTTAAGGTTTTGTAAAGGTTTTGTTCTTATGTTTAAATTTACTTTCTGAGCGTTAGTTTTTTGGACTGCTCTCTTAGTTTGTTAAGGTTTTGTATGTTCAAACTTACTTTTTGAGCTTTAGCTTTTTGTATTGCTTCTTCAGTTTATTTACATTCGTTTGAGTTTATTTTGTGATTAACTTCCTTAAAAAATCCTAATTATAGTAAATTACGATTTCTCACTTCAGGGAATTTCACGGTTTTTTCCATTTTGGCTTTGTGTATGTTTCTATTTCTGTGACCATCTGTTTTGCTATTGGTTTTCTCTGGGGCTGCGAGGAGAGCCTCCGATACATCTCCACCCTCTCAGCAACACAGCCTTTGATCCAGAAAAGTAAAAATGTTCCTACAAAAGAGAGGCATGCTGCAAGGCTGCTTCATGTGTTATCCCAGAAGACTCCTTCGACAATCAACTGGATAGCTCAGCTGGTTAAGAGTGTGGTGCTGATAACGCCAAGGTTGCAGGTTTGATCCCCGTATGGGACAGCTGCATGTTCCTGCATTTCAGGGGGTTGGACTAGATGACCCCAGGGTCCCTTCCAACTCTACAATTCTATGAAGACTCAGCTGTAATAATCAATAATAGTAATAAAGTAAAAAAAATTCTGATATCAATTTCACATGCATATATGCATGTTGGTGCTGACCTTTAAAGCCCTAAATGGCTTCGGTCCAGTATACCTGAAGGAGCGTCTCCACCCCCATCGTTCAGCCCGGACACTGAGGTCCAGTGCCGAGGGCCTTCTGGCGGTTCCCTCACTACGAGAAGCCAAGTTACAGGGAGCCAGGCAGAGGGCCTTCTCGGTAGTGGCACCCGCCCTGTGGAACGCCCTCCCTTCAGATGTCAAAGAGAACAACAACTACCAGACCTTTAGAAGACATCTGAAGGCAGCCCTGTTTAGGGAGGCTTTTAATGTTTAATAGATTACTGTATTTTAATGTTCTGTTGAAAGCCGCCCAGAGTGGCTGGGGAAACCCAGCCAGATGGGCGGGGTATAAATAATAAATTATTATTATTATTATCATTATTATATATCATGAGCTGCTGCACTGCAACTACAGGATGTCGTTTAAAAAAATAATTATTGGTAATGTGCCATTTGAAAAAAATATTATAGAGAAAGAAAAGGAGAAACCAGAATCACCTGTTCCAGGCCAGTGGAGTTATCCTCAATGTCATCAGGCAGCAGGATTATCATGCTAAGTTTGTGCCCCTTGTAAGGAAGTTCCAGCACACGGCATTTACACTCAGGGATATATCCCAAAGGAAGCTCCTTTTTCAGAAACATCATCTTCACCGTCTTCTTTTCCTTCTGGGTAGTTTTTAGAAAATGCACAACTATGAGCATGCAAAAACGTATTGCAAGTAAAAGAGTATGTTTAGACACCTAAGAGTTCGTGCACAGAAAAAGGTTCTTTCCAAAACTATGTTAACAGTTCTAGTTACAGGTAGGTAGCTGTGTTGGTCTGCCGTGGTCGAAACAAAATAATAATAATAAAAAAATTCCTTCCAGTAGCACCTTAGAGACCAACTAAGTTTGTTCTTGGTATGAGCTTTCATGTGCATGCACACTTCTTCAGATACACTGAAACAGAAGTCACCAGACCCTTCTATATAGTGAGAGGGTGGGGAGGGGTATTACTCAGAAGGGTGGTGGGAATGGGTGATTGGCTGATAGGTGTGGTAAACCTGTTAACAGTTGTGCTGTTACAGAGGGGTCCTACTCAGAAGAAAGTTAGATTTGAGTTCATTGGGACTTACTCCTAGGGGTAAGTGTGCAAAGGAATGCAAGCATTCACATAATCAGTTCATGGGACACTCAATATTGCTTTTTGTCATCTAAAGGCAAAGATAATCAAGCAAGCGGATTACTAAAACAAAATTTGTTTATTCTTGTTTATTCAGCTGTTCTCCTTCAAGCACTGAAGCTGGCCAATGGAAACTGAAGTCCAATAAAGTTCAACAAAATATTTTAAAATGAAAATATTGGTTCAAATTTAATAGTTTACATTCATAGAACACACTGGGTTGAATCCAGAGGTGTCCCATCCACATTTGGGGTTTTTTTTTTTACTCCCAGACATGCACAAATAACCTTTAAGTGTTTTAGAGCTGCTATAAAAAAAAAAGTATGAGCAAGTTGACTATCACCCTTAAACCTAAATTTTGGGAAGCATCCGACTAAAGCATGCTCTCAGTGTAAGGATTTCCCTCCTCTTCTCGCACACCCAATACCCTCCCCAGATGTGCTCCAGAACACCTAGAACAAATTTAGGGGGCACACGGGAAAGGAGGACAAGTGGGGAAGTCCTGTTGCACAAAACAGAAATCCTTGCACTGATGGGAAGTGTTACTCAGTCCTACTTCGGGTACAACTCTTTATAAGACGGTAATAACAGGACAGCGGAATGGATGGAATATTTTGTTACCTTGCTGAGTCTAAAAGGGAGTTCCTCAGTGTCCTCCTCTTGAAATTTCTCTGCCCAGCTGCCTTTGAAGTAGATGGCATTTACCAAAACAAGCTTGGTCAGTTCATTCAGCGAGCCTTCGGATAACAAGTCACGTATTTTACCTGGAAATTGAAGTTACAGAACATATTAGCTCTGTAAGAATCAAGACATTGGGTTCAGACATGACAGGAGGCTGCGGATAACTGGCTCAGTGGCTTGTTTCGCTGCTTTTGTGAAGCAACCGTGCGGATATGCCTGAAACTCATGCATATCCTGGCTTATTAAGTCAAGGTCTGACTGGAGACAAGGTACCGTGTTTCTCCTAAAATAAGACACCGTCTTATAATCTTTTTATCCTCCAAAAAACACAGTATGGCTTATTTTCGGGGGATGTCTTATTTTTCTAAAGTGTGGTACAGCAATCTACATATATTCCATTATAATTACCGTATTTTTCGCTCCATAGGATGCTCCATAGGGCGCACCTTGTTTTTAGAGGAGGAAAACAAGAAAAAAAAATTTTTTTCTGGTTTTCCTCCTCTAAAAGGCTGGGAGGGGCAGCAGAGGGGTGCTGCTGATTCTTCCCTGCCAAGATCGCAAAAACAAGCCTGCTTTGGTGAATGGGGTTGGCGGGTGAGAGAGAGTGAAAGAAAGAAAGAAGGAGAAGGAAGGAAGGGATGAGAGAGATTGAGAGAGAAAGGAAGGAAGGAAGGAAGGAAGGAAGGAAGGAAGGAAGGAAGGAAGGGAGAGAGACAAGGAAGGAAGGAGTGAGAGAGAGAGAGAGAGAGAGAGAGAGGAAGAGAGAGTGAAGGCGGGAGGGAAGAGAGAGAGGGAGGGAAGGAAGGAAGGAAGGAAGGAAGGAAGACAGAAGGGGTGAGAGAGAGAGAGAGAGAGAGAGAGAGAGAGAGAGAGAGAGAGAGAAGGGGTGAGAGAGAAAAAGAAAGAGGGAGAAGGAAGGAAGGGGTGTGTGTGAGAGAGAGAGAGAGAGAGAGAGAGAGAGAGAGGAGTGAGAAAGAGTGAAAGAAAGAGGGAGAAGGAAGGAAGGCTTTTGCAAGGACGACGGGGAACAGCGGAGATGCTTCACGGAGCTGGGAAGGGGCGGGGGACAAGCAAAGTCAACACTCCTCTCTCTCTCTCTCTCTTTCTGTGTGTGTGTGTGTGTGTGTGTGTGTGTGTGTGTAGCAAAGGAGGGCAGAGAGAAAAAGGATGCAATGAGGATGGGGGGAGAGAAGAAAAGGAAGAACCAGTGAGGAGAAAACTGAAAACCCTAAAAGGAATTTGGGGAGAGGAGGGTGGTGGTGGAGAGAATTGCAGTGCACGGATAGGGGAAGAAAATAACAATAGGTAGTCCATGGCCGAAGAAGACACGAAAAGAAAGAGAGGAAAGCATGGGGAAAGTTGAGGAGAGGGAGAGGGAGGGAGGGAGGGGGAGAGAGAGAGAGAGAAAGAGAAAAGCCACAATCAGGTTTGGATTGCAGCAGGAGAGCAATGAAGGAGCCGAATGAAACGGAGAGGTGGGGGGGGAGGAGACTGCCCTTACACACCCGACTGAGGGAGGGGGAAGCCCCTCTCCCTGCGAGGGCGGGAAACGCCCTGAGGTGAAGTGTGCAGGATTGAGGAGGTGCCGTCCGTCTGCCGGCTAACCTGAGGTGGCAGCGGCCAGGAGGAGGAGGACGCTGGAGGGCGAGGGCTGCGTGAGGGACCCTTAGGGCGGAGAGGGCGAGGCTAGGGGTGGCGAGGAGGAGGAGGGCTTGGAGGGGCTGCTGCTGCTGTTGTTGCCGCCGCCTCTCCCGCTTGTCCTCCCCCCCCCCCCGCCGCCTCCGATCACTGCTCTTGCGAGCACCAGAGGCGGGCAGCAGCAGAAGCCTGCTTTTGGGATCTGCGTGCTGCGCGGGGTTTGGTGGAGGAGCTAGCGAGGATGCTGCTACTTCCTCTAGCGGCTTCCAGCGGCTGCGGCTGGGTCCGGGTCCCGGCCACTCAGGGCTTCACTCAGCGCACTGCTGCTGCCTCCCGGTGGATCGGGGATCCACTGGCGCGCTGCAGCTGGGTCCCGCTGGATCGGATCCAAGCGGTGCCCGCTGCTGCTGCTGGCTGTGCTGGGGGACAGAGCTGGCGGGAGCTGGATTGGGGCCCCACGTGGTGCGCGCTGCTGGGTGTTTAGGAGGGGCTGCACCTCACCAGGTACCCGATATTACTACCAGTACCCGGTACGTCTTATTTTCGGGGTATGCCTTATATTTTGCGACCCCGTTATAATCCTTCTATGCCTTATATTTTAGGCATATCTTATATTATGAGAAACACGGTAGGGACAAAACAAACAAACGAAGGAAGGAAGGAAAGAAAACCCTGGTAGTCCTTCCATATATATATATATGAATGAATGAAATCAGGGACTATAAACAACAACATTCTGATGCATAATTAAATCTCAACAAAACTGCTCATACTTTGTGGGATATTAAATGCAAAGTGCTTTGAATGATTAAAGTTGAACCGCCTTAGAAAAATAACCAGAAATCAAGATAAAACCTGAAAATATTTTTTTAAAAAAAGATTTTTGCTGACCTTTGAGAGTTGTGCGGCTGTGTTACCTTTAGCCCCCAAGGAAACCATGGCGAGTGCAGCAGATATGCTAAGTGGCGAAAAAAATATGTTGCCTGTTTTGTCGGCTTCGCAGAACTTTTGGAAGAGATCAATGGCAAAATGTGTGTTTGCGTTAGCCAGTTTCTCCATGGTGGAATCTGAAAAGCATGGAAAGGAAAGAAAAACCATGTCATGTTGTTACACATAATACTTTTGACCAACACATACATACAATCTATGCAGTCAGGAAAACAGGAATCTGACTTCGGCAGGCGTGTCACAAAAATAACAAACATAGTTATGGTCTCGTCCACATACTTTTTGTGATAGTGCAGTTTGGTATGTGCAAAAAGGGCTCTTCCCCCAAATTCTCTTCAAGTTAACAAACTTTCTAAAATCTCCCTGCAACCACCAAGTGCTAGATCCACATGACTGAGCTTTGGGAAGCTCAGTAACCTGTCTTGAGTCGCCTCTAAATGCACCTTCCAGGCACACGGACTTCGCAGGTGAGCAGCAATTTAGGAGAGGAAGCTGCCTTGCAGGGGGTTGGACTGGATGACCCTCAGGGTCCCTACAGTTCTAGGATTTTATTATTAGCCTGGCAGCCAGAGAAGCAGCAAGTTCTGTTTGTCTCATTCACGCAGAGAGGAAAAACTCCACCTGCTGGATTTCTGTTAAAGTGGTAAGCTCTGGACTCCTCCCTCTGCCAAACACAGAAACCAAAGCTTCCCAGCTCTTTCCCTGACTGAAGCTTCTGTGTTTTTAAACAGCTGTATGTTGGGAAAAAGATATCAACAGCGGGAACTCTTCTCTATAATATCTCTGTGGCATGCAGGATTTTTAAAACTGTTTTTTAATGTCTGATGTTTTACTATGTTTTTATAAAATAAGAAAATTCCTTCCAGTAGCACCTTAGAGACCAGGTTTTTCTTGGTATGAGCTTTTGTTTCGACTACGGCAGACCAACACGGCTACCTACCTGTAACTGGAACTATGTTTTTATATGTGCTATAAGCCGCCCTGGGGAAACCCAGCCAGATGGGATGGGTATAAATAATAATAATAATAATAATAATTGCTCTGCCTGCATGTTTAATCTCAGTATATTCAGGCCATATGAAAGCCTCCAGTTCAAATCCACTATCAAGTAAATAAATAAAAATACTTAACTAAAAGTAGAAATCGTGGGAAGATTTTGACAGATTCCAACCCCTCCCCACCCCCAGCACTTGGTATCAAAAGAAAGTAATCTGAGTGCCTGGGGAAACCCAGCCAGATGGGCAGGGTATAAATAATAAATTATTATTATTATTATTATTATTATTATTATTATTATTAAAAGCAATTGTTGTTGAGACATTTCATTCCGAACCTGCTAGACAGAGCCAGACAGAGGGTGATGGTTGGTGGGTGTCCTACCCCGCAAAACATAAATCCTGGCTACGTGTCTCTCCACCCGCCAAGAAATCCTGGCTACGCCCATGGGCTGCAGTACTGACTCAGAATAACGCAGTTGCCCAAGTTCCTGCATTCAACGGGGCTGCATTGAATGACCCATCCCTTTCTTGAGAAATCCAAGCCCCCAGGGATCGGGTGTCAGCAGCTCCGCCCAATGCATCCCCGCTTTTCCCCTCGGCTCGGGAGCGGCCCGAGGGCAGCTTTCCCGTCTTCCAGCGCCGAGAGGGGGCGAAATGTGGAGACCAGGCAGCCCGGGCTGTGAGCCCTAGATGCAAAGCCTTCTGCGCTCCCTTCTCCTCCTTCTGCAACAACGGGGCCAGAAATGGTGCTTTTTCTTACCTGATGGGAGAGCGAAGTTTCCGGGGAGCGTCAGTCGCCGTCGAGGAAGCCCTGCTGTACTGAAAGAGGCTGGAAGGCAGGGCGGAGGAAGGCGCCCAGGGCGGATCTAGCGCTGCGAGGGGAGACAGAAAGCGGAGCAACGCCTCAGGCGCCGCCCTTCGACGGAGGGAACCCGGAGGGCGCTCGAGGGGCGCGACGGGGCGGGAGACCAGAAACAGTGCCGGATTTGCGTATAAGCTAAACAAGCCATAGCTTAGTGGCCCACTCTCTTGGGGGCCCCAAAAGAATTAAAGGGGGAAAAACCTGGATGTGCATTTCCAAAATATAAGATAAAAAACAAATAAAACAAAACCTACATACAGCAAGTGTTTTGTGTTGTGGAGGCTCCAATGGTGTAAGTAATGGGCCCCGCCTGGTAGCCTGCTCCCTAAAATATCACATTTGTTATGTGCAAATGGCTTTAGATACCTATTAGGTATCAGAGCCTAGGACTTGACTATCAGAAGGTCGGCGGTTCAAATCCCCACGACGGGGTGAGCTCCCATTGCTTGGTCCCTGCTTCTGCCAACCTAGCAGTTCAAAAGCAAGTCAAAGTGCAAGTAGATAAATAGGTACCATTGCAGCGGGAAGGTAAACGGCGTTTCCGTGCGCTGCTCTGGTTCACCAGAAGCGGCTTAGTCATGCTGGCCACATGACCTCGGCCAATAATGCAAGATGAGTGCCGCAACCCCAGAGTCAGTCACGACTGGACCTAATGGTCAGGGGTCCCTTTACCTTTACCTAGGTCCATAAATTACCATATAGCATATATTCAACACAAAAAACAGTGATCAAACCTAAATCCGGCCCGGACCAGAAATACAGCGCATTGTTTTTAAACTGTTTGTGAGAGATCATTGCTTAGGGTTGTCTGACCACGTGGTACCGTAAATTAAGACATACCATAGTTTGCACAATCACGTTGAGAATCGATTTCGGCCTGGCTCCTTATTAACTATGATGATTGTATAAAACACTGTGACGCACAGGCCAGTTTACCCGGTAAATACAGTCAGTGTTAATTCAGGAACAGAAATCCAGATCGCTAAAGGGGAAAAGTACAACTCAAGTTTTGCTGATTAGGCCTACTGGTGGAATGCACTGGTGGAATGGAACAAACACACTGATCAACCAGGATCATCTGTCAACCTGATGATAACTGAAAACGAGGCTTTGTAAGGTAGAAGTAACATAAGTGAGGCTCATTATGTTACATCGTTCGCTCTCAATTGCTGTGGCCTTTTAGAACTCCTTTTCCACTTTGAGCCAGATCTCTTCCCCACCTCACTTGCAAAAAAATAAAATAAAAGGAAACCAATTAATGGCCCTCATTGGACCATTGTTCCTTTTTAGTTTCAAGTTGTAGTCACAATACAAAAGCTGTGATAATGCGCCTAAATGTATTTGGCATTATCTGAATTACTGAATTAAACAGTGCAATGAAATTCTTTCTTCCAGTGTGTTACACAGCTCTTTCAGCACAGCTTCCAAAGAATTAATACACTGTAATTCAAAGAATTAATACACTGTAGACCCAACATCAGATTCATACTTCTGCTCGCGCACTGCATTCTTCGCAAGGTCAAAATTTTCTGGGTGTTGTAGAAATCTTTGCACATTTTCTGCTCTGCAATAGCTAAATAAGGCTCTTCATTTACACTTTGGTTACCAAGATCTTAAATTAATATGCTGGTGTGAACGCCAGAAACTGGTACTAAACAATTGTGTTTATTTATCAAATGCACATGTGGTCATATGGTAGGATCTCCTTTGATAGAAGCTGTTTTTCGTGGTTGCCAATACCTCTTTAAGAACAAAACCACCTCTCCCCACCCACAACCCCGTAGTATTCTGTGAAAATAAAGGTCAAGAACATAATGGACCTCACAAATTTTCACACTTGCAGCAAACCTGCCTGGTAAAAAAAATGAGCCCTCTACATTTTTATTAAGAGCATGCAAAAGATGAAGAGGTGTATAGTTAATAAGATCTGCTTCATCTTCACCAATATTGCTAATGGTCTGTGATACAAGTGCTTCCTATACTAAATAAGGCCCACATAAAGCTTCAATGTGCATTAGGAGTAGGGTTTAAGGAAGGCCACAGTTCTCAGCTGGCCCATTTTAAGATGTGACCCCCCCCCCCTTATGCACATTCGTTAATCAAATATGAATGGTGTTGGGAAAAGCTGTTGCAAGTAGAGGCACAGCAGTGAAGATTAGACAATGCAACTTTGAAACAGTAGGATGAGAAATCGAAAACTTGATATACTGCCAGCAGGCTGCAGCGGGGAATGTTTGTGTTGCACATACAGGACACCCATTGTTCAGGGAGAGCAAAACCTACCATAGAAGAGAAGGCTTTGTGATTTGTTGTGCCGAATGAGGAAGAGAAAGGGATGGTCGGCTGTGACGCAGGGCACAATCATAGCGCACCGCAGCATCATAACAGCAGCAGTAGCAGCAGCAGCCTCAGTGCCCTCTTCGTTTACCTCTACAAAGGATTTGTGAACAACCTCAGACAAAACTAAGTCATTATTGGGAGACATCTTGGAGAAATCTGCCTTGCTTGGGTCAAACGCCTCAGCCATTCCCATGCTGCTCAGAACAGGCTTCAGGTCGTATTTTTCCTCCAGTTTAAATTTGGGTAGAGACAGCTGAACTTCAGTTAGGTCCATCATCTCAGGGTTAATCCAGTCCTTGAGTTTCTCATAGGTCATTTCTCTCTCCAGCTAAAATAAGACAAACACGAGGCATTCAAGGAAAAACGGAAATCCTGGCTGCATATATAAATCCTGACATTTCTTACATAAAACCATTTTCACTGCCTTCTTGGTGACTCCATATACATGACTTAAACAAACTGGTTTCACACTTGCCCTGTCCGTCAGGGTAGAATTCCTTTCTGCTTAACTTGCTTTTATGCCTTCCATCTTTCTGAACAAGACAGAATGCTGGCAGACTTAACTACGCTTATAGAAATGTAAAGAGCTCTATTACACACATATTGCTCCTTCTGGGGTAGTTTATCCACATTCGGTTCCTACCTTGCACACCGCTCTCACCTGTGGCTCCTAGAAGCCACACTCTGGGAAATGGCTTTGACTGGCTGGCTAAACCAGGTGAGGGTAGCCAATGGGTCTCAAACCCTCAGTGTGTTAGGGACTTGCCCTGCATGCAAATACAGGCTCTGGCAGATTGAGCGGAGAAGACCAATAGTGGATTCAATGGTCGAGAAGGCAGTTAGTGCTGTAGAGGGAAATGAGGGGCAGATGGGGCTCATCAACCTGGGAAAGTAGCCCATCTAGGAGAAGGAAAATTCTGATCCTAAACCTCCACTGTCTTGCGGGATGACCGGGAGAAGAAAGGCTAAGGAGTAAACTACACAAATCCAGAGTGGAGTCCCTAAGACGGTTGGATGGTGCCTTGCACACCTCCTTCCAGCAACTCCTGCAGCCAAACTGGTACCAAACATATTGCTTTGTTTTCCTTTGGACATCAGCAAGGCCGAGAGGGGCCCCGTGTTGTCTGGGCAGCCCAAGATGTCTATACTCACTGCCCAGGCTTGCACTCCAGGGAGGTCACTTCGGCGCTGCTGCCATGGTGGTTTGACTTCACCCCTGGAGGCACACTCCATTGTCTCTCAAGACAGACAAATGCCAACAACATAACATGTTACACTGGGCACTTGGAAGAATCACGTAGAAGCTGGAAGAATCACGCTCTAGTCATGTACAGCAACCAACAAGGGCAATTTTTACAGGCGAGAATTTAGATGGGTTTTATTCTCAGCAACAATGCCTCACCTTTTCCAGGCCTGTAGAATTATCTGCAATCTCATCAGGAAGCAGGATGATCATGCTGAGCTCGTTATCAACATAAGGAATCTCAAGAATTTTGGTGCGGAGTTTCGATATGTATGTCATGTTGAATTTAGCTTTCTTGAACATCATCTGCACCGGTTTGCTTTCATTCTGCAAATGGAGAAGAATTTCGTTTTAAGCATATAATCTTTTCTGTTGCTCTTATTGCATTGCTTGAGCTGCTCTGCACCTTGTTTACTGTTCCATCTACTGTCTCTGCAAAAGAATGTCCTTAGGACATGGTGGGAAGGGAAATCCCAACTGGTCAACTGATGAAAGATAAAACAGAAGGAGGGAACACTCCAAATATCAGAATGTGTGTATTTTTAATCAAAACGATAAAGACTGTGCGCTCAATGATGTGTGTCACATTATTTCCCACCTCATACCTTGCTAATTTTGAATGGCTTTTCCTCTGTGTGATCTTTGCTGAACTGATTTGCCCAGTTGCCCTTGAAATAGATAGCATTCACCAAGACCAGCCTTGTAAGGGAGTCAATTATTCCTGGGGCGAGCAGATTTTGGATTTTACCTTGAAGAGGGATTAAAGAGCCATTTTAATAAGTAGATATTTTTCAGACACCAACTCATAATTTTAAAAATTAAAACTCTGACAATATGGAAGCCCAATAATTTGCTACTCACCTGCTGTCTGTTCTTCCACCCAATTATTTATGTATTTCCTGGAATCGTCTGATGCTTTAATGAAGTCTAGTTTCTCTAGACCCGCTCGGTAGAATTTCTGGCTGGAGTCTACAAATGACTTAAACAAATATGTTTCAGAATTAAAAGCTATATATGGATCTGTATATATCATATACACACACACTTTGATTTCATTCAGGTTTTGTCCCACAGAAAAGAGAGGGAGAGAAGGATGTTTCTTCCATTTTCAGATACCTAAAGATGTGAAACACGTATGCAGATGCTAAATTTAACTTCAGTTGATAAGAAAAAGCTCATGGCATATGCAATAGATTCATATCAGCCAAAACAGATGGAATGAACCTGACCCAAACAAACTTCTTTTGCTCAAGAATACACATAGCAATCATTGTCTTCTTCTTATATATGAGAGTCCTAAATGAAAGGTCCGTATGTAGGATGCTAAATGCTTAACCAAGATTTGCCCCTGTATCAATCCTGCTCAATGCAGGCAGATAATGAATTCCAATGTGGTGTTTTCTCTTTCTATTCCTCTATGGAGGAAAAATGTTACATAAGCAATACTTATTGTCTCCAAGTTTGGTAACCCTTTGGAAAGTGTCGACTACCTGTTGTATCACAGTTGTTGTTTTTTAAATGTAATTATCTTCTTGGCTTGATCTAACAAAACCTCCACTTAGTCTAACGTTCTGTCCCTGGAAGCTCACAAGTATTAAGATAATTTATTTATTGTCATTGTACAAGTACAAGCACAACGCTATACAAGTGCAACGAAATTGCATGCCATCCCGTAAAAACCAGAAAGAAAAAGAAAACAGCACAAAACACACACACAACAAAAAAAGCCACACACACACACACACACACACACACATACACCCATCACAGCTCTCCAAGGTCATATTATCTGGTTACAGCATTTAAGATGGTTATAGCTCTTGGGTAGAAACTGTTCTTCAATCTATTTGTTCTTGATCTAATTGTTCTATATCTTCTACCCGAAGGCAGTGGTGCAAGGAGACTATATCCTGGATGAGATGGATCCTTTAAAATATTGTTTACCTTTTTAAGGCAACGGGAACTGTATAGTTCTTCCAGAGATGGAAGAGGATGACCAATAATATTTTGGGCTGTGGTTATGACCTTCTGAAGTACCTTCTTCTCCCTGGCTGTGCAGCTGGAGAACCAAGCATGTCATGAAAGTAACACACATTTCTCTATAATGGCCCATAAACAGACAGTGGGAAATGTAGCAGTGCTGGTCTGTGAACTCTTGTGCAAACGCTGGGGGAATTTGCTGGGGAGGGACATCACCAGAATGGAGAGCACTCTGATCTGCTGCAAACTGCCTCTGATGCTGCTGTCAACAAAATGGGTTTGCAAAGGCAGACCTTTGTAAAAAAAAGCTGGGCAGGCTAGACCAAATTCACGAGCCAATGTGCTAGAAAAAAGGGCGCTTTGGGATCCAACAGCTCGTAATTCAAAACTATACTTTTTTGGGTTATTGTGCCTAGTAGCCACCGAAAGCTCCCAGTTGAAGCTAAAATCTTTATACAATTAAAGCAATATCAGGTTTGATTCATGGATAAATAATTCTCAGGCTGCAGTGCTGGAAAACGAGCCTTCAACGAGCTGTTGATGCCAGTCTGGTTTTTTGCTTGGCCACCTGACTCAAAACAGACTTCTGCTTTACATCTAACGTTGTTGTTGTTCAGTCGTTTAGTCGTGTCCGACTCTTTGTGACCCCATGGACCAGAGCACGCCAGGCACGCCTATCCTTCACTGGCTCTCGCAGTTTGGCCAAACTCATGTTGGTAGCTTCGAGAACACTGTCCATCCATCTCATCCTCTGTCGTCCCCCTTCTCCTTGTGCCCTCAACCTTTCCCAACATCAGGGTCTTTTCTAGGGAGTCTTCTCTTCTCATGAGGTGGCCAAAGTACTGGAGCCTCAACTTCAGGATCTGTCCTTCTAGTGAGCACGCAGGGCTGATTTCTTTAAGAATGGATAGGTTTGATCTTCTTGCAGTCCATGGGACTCTCAAGAGTCTCCTCCAGCACCATAATTCAAAAGCATCAATTCTTTGGCGATCAGCCTTCTTTATGGTCCAGCTCTCACTTCCGTACATTACTACTGGGAAAACCATAGCCTTAGCTATATGGACCTTTGTCGGCAAGGTAATGTCTTTGCTTTTTAAGGTGCTGTCTAGGTTTGTCACTGCTTTTCTCCCAAGAAGCAGGCGTCTTTTAATTTCATGACTGCTGTCACCATCTGAAGTGATCATGGAACCCAAGAAAGTGAAACCTCTCACTGCCTCCATTTCTTCCCCTTCTATTTGCCAGGAGGTGATGGGGACACATCTAACGTAGAAAGAACAAACTTAGCTGGTCTCTACTGGAAGGAATTTTTTTATTTTTTATTTTGTAGAAAGAACGAACAGCTGAAATTGTTCAGTCACAAAATAAATACAATCAGGGAAAGGCTGATTGGTGGAGGGTTCAGAACAAAGAAAATGAAGAACATCGGTTAAAACACATACACAATTCACTCCCCAAAGATGGCGTGACCCCCTGCAGATTGAGCAATGCTAGGTCTGTGATGCCCCTAGATGTGCTATGGCCCCTTGCAGGTTTGTATCAACATCCCATCAGCAGTCTCTTTTCCAAAACAAAGAATGTTATGATCCAGCATTAGCTACCCTGCGGTTGTGCAGCTTTTCAAGAGCAGCTTACAAAAAGCATCTAGTGCGAGTGTCAGCAGGTTTAGTGTGATGCTCTACATTCGTTCAGGAAGTAAAATGCAGATAACTGTCAGAACAGCAGATTAGTTTGCCATGTTCCCAACTGCGTAGCTATTTATTATCAGTAACGGTTTGAGTTCAAAGCAAAACAGGGTGTAAGGCTATCAATTACAGTGATGTTTCCTTTGAGGAAAGTTTAAAGTTTTGTTTACAGCTTGAAACAAGTGGATAATTGTGTAAAAGCACAGAGATGGAGGAGGAAGCTTGACAAAGAGAATGTACTGGCAGGGGTGGTCAAATTGGTAATATGCAGGCTGCATCCAGCACCTAGTCTGGGTTTTCTTCCCCCAAAGACTCAAGCCTACTTGGGAGATAGAAGTTAACCTGGCAGGTTTGACCCTTCATTTCCCCAAAGGAAAGAGGTCCAAGTTGATACAGATAAAGAAGGAAGAAATACCGGTAGGTGGGGTTGGCATTAATAATAATAACTCAATTTATTACCTGCCCACAACCAGAAGGTCCCAGGGCAGATTACAACCAGGGTGGATTAAAAATAAATAAATCACATTTTAAAAATTTAAATCGGAATTTTTAAATTTAAATTGGATTTTTAAAATAAAATGCTTTTGAAGGAAAAATCATTCTATAGATAGTTTTGTATTTAAGTTACACTATAGTCCAAAGGCTATCCATCAGGAAATAAGGATTTGTTTTAAGTTTTTCATGCGTGCTAAAACTCAGTCTAAAAAAATTGTTTAACCGCATCAGTTAAGAAACATGGATACATATGCTATAATGTCATTGTTTTAGTTATACAAATTGTTTAAATTGTTATTAAGGAAATGATTCTTTTTCTCCTTCCAATAAAGTGCAGCAGAAAAGTTGATTAAATATAAACAGTTAACTTATTAAACCTCACAATAATTTCATAATTATCTGTCTATGCATTTCTAATAGTATAACCAAATCAGTAATTTTTTATATAACTGTAAAAAATACTCTGAAAATATATTATTCCAGAAATGAAACCTTCATCTGGTTGTAAATATTAAGATTATACCAGCAAGAATGAGTCTTTCTGTTAAAAAAAAAAAAGATTTAAATGAAGTCTTACTGACTAGTGATTTAAATTGTGATTTAATCCACCCTGATTACAATTTAAAATTCTGTATTACATATTTTAAAAAGTCAAAGCAATAGCCTGGGTCCTGAAAACATATAGGCCATAGGGCTGGTACAGCCTGCCACCTGGACTCAAGTTGACTAATTATTTATCTGGCTTCAAACGTCCCTTTCAGTTTGATGGTTGTGGAAAGTACAGAAGGGATAGTGAGTGCTTAGCTGCGTTTCTGATCTGCGACAGAACACAATTCACTATCAGAACAGAGACCACTTCCTGTTCTCTAGCACATTTGTAAACCATGTAACTTACTGGAATAAACTCATAGGATGTTTCTCCAAACAGCCTGTTGGCTAGCCTAAGCAAGTACTTGGTGCCTGGCTTGTTGATTTCAGAAATAAGTTTCTCGTATCCCTGGTGAAATTCGATGTCGTTGGTCACAGACAGCACCTGTAAGATGATAAATGGTTAACGGATAATGTTAAGTAATTTAAATACAGACATTTACCCACGTACTCCTAAAAAACCATTATCAGTTGAAAATCCATGGCTTTTAGCAAACAAGAAAGTGAAATATATAAAACAAACAACCATTGCGACCACCCACAATGATTATTGGGGGGGGGGGGCTTACCGTTTGAGGAGGAAAAACAAAACAAAATCACAATGAGATTTGATAGTAATAAAAATGAAGAAGCAAAAAGCAGATTGTTCCGTTCCTGCTCAAGATTTCACAAGACAAATATCTGAAGCAGTTAGAAGGGAAGCAGGCAAAAAAGTGACTGTTAGTTTTCATGTGTTTAAAAAAAAACAAAACAAAAAAACACACATACTAAATTACTGGGTTTTTATCTTCCCCCTAACAATTTAACTTAGCTTTCTAAATATAACTGGGCTGCCATGTTTCAGCATGGGCCATGTTCTTCTGTGGAAGGACGGAGTAACTAAAATCTGACGATGTACTGAAAATTCAACTCTGAGCAGTACTAACCAACTATAGCTAAGGAGCAACCTGCTTATCAGGAGCTCAGAAAACATTTGGGGCAGCCGCAGCAGAAACAGATGCAAGCAGCTGCCAGTACCCTAGGAAAAACTAAGAGGGCCAAATAACCACTGCAATTACGGAGAAGAACCTCCCTGCAGCAGGAAGGTTTCCTGGGTGTGACATAAGAAATACTTTTCACATAAATCAACTTTATTCAAGATGACAAACTGGGCACACAAAACTAAGTGTCTGTTCTGGGGAAGAAAAACATGGAATCTAAATTTAGGGTTTGCTGTGCTTTTTTTTTCTTTTTTTGTTATACTGGTAATACCTGCTAGACAAGAAAGGGAAAGCCCACATGTTCCATTGCCCTTCTTTGTTGTTTTTGTTGATTTAGCAGGACTGCCCCACTTGCGATTATCGAAGAGATTGTAAATTCGTAAGTGGTGGCCTTCATTTCCTTAGGTGGGCTGCGCAGGCCTGGTCGAATAGGCGGCCACAAACTAAATTCAATAATTCAAAGCATGGTGGTTTTTACATTGTTCTGTGTGGATGGGAATTCTTCCCTATGGAACCATGACCTAAGTCAGGGGTCAGCAAACATTTTCAGCAGGGGGCCGATGCACTGTCCCTCAGACCTTGTGGGGGGCCAGACTATATTTTGAAAAAAATAATAAAAATGAATGATTTTCGCCTGCCCGCAAAGAGGCCTGAAGATGCTTCACTTTACCAGTTGTCATCCTAATAGCCGCATGCTGTAGATTTATTCTTTATCCCCTTCCTCCCCTACCCAATCTATTGCTTACTATTGCTGTGCATAAAAGGTAAAGGTAAAGGGACTCCTGACCGTTAGGTCCAATCGCGGACGACTCTGGGGTTGTGGCGCTCATCTCGTTTTATTGGCCGAGGGAGCCAGCGTACAGCTTCCGGGTCATGTGGCCAGCATGACTAAGCCGCTTCTGGCGAACCAGAGCAGCGCACGGAAACGCCGTTTACCTTCCTGCCAGAGCGGTACCTATTTATCTACTTGCACTTAGACGTGCTTTCGAACTGCTAGGTTGGCAGGAGCTGGGACCAAGCAACGGGAGCTCACCCCGTAGAAGGGATTCGAACCACCGACCCCAGCAAGCCCTAGGAAGCACCATGCATGCCTCACTTAAGAGTCAAAGGTCAAGCTCCCCCCTCCCCTTAATAGTATTTATCTGGATATACCTTTGCCATTTGGGTTGCAGTGTTCCCTGCCGCCCCCAGAGAGACCATCGTCAAAGCAGAAGAAATGCTCAAAGGAGAAAAAAACACGTTTGCTGTATTATCATTTTGACTTAGCTTCTTGAACAGATTGAGGGCAAAGGCACTGTTTGCTGCAGTGAGGCGATCCATGTCTTATAACCTACGAAACAAGCACAGATAAGACAGTCATCCAGTTTGTCCACTCGGAGGTCACTTTTACAAAAACAAACAACCCCTAAGTATTTGTTTTTAGATCCCACACATGTGTCCTAAGGGCATATCACCCTGTAATTCCCATGCTGGAACATTTTCATGCTCTCCAAAACGCCACCCACCCACCCACTGTTTTCTGGTGTGGGAGAGGCTACAGCCCACAGAGCACCGTCAATCACATGCTACATTTCTTTAGAGGAAAGCAATGGCCAACAGACAGCAATTTGCGAAAATGCCCAGGAAGAGAATAACATTCGCCCTCACTTGATTTCTAAGAAGATCAGCTTTAAATTAAAAGTCTATTGCATATTACATGCCACATTACCCCCCTTGGGGACATAAAAAGAAATAGAGGGAGGGCTTGTTGTCCCTCCCCACTGCATAATTCTAGCCTCAAAAACAGGACTATGAAAGCCTCAGGTCGCAGAATTAAGTTAGCAAGCCAACAGCTATAATAGCCTGACTTTAGCAATTAAGTCTATGTCTGATAAACCAAGTCCTGAGCTTGCATGAAGTCCTGTTTGATGCTTTTATAACTATATTGTGACTACTGATCCTAAAACTCCTTCTACCAATATGCATTTTTGGGGGGGGGGGATCTGGGCACACTAAATCAACCCAACCCAACCCCTAGCACCATGAAATTCACATCTGAACATTTTCCTGGCATGAAGATGCAATGAGACAAGCTTCGCCTGCTGGATTTATATGTCTAGGAGGTTCAGAGACATAGGAACTCTGCCATTTTTTTCTGGCTGGCAGAGATGCCAAGCCCAGGTTTTCTTGTTTCTGAAACAAAACAAAACACAGCACTCTTGCCAAGCTAGCACACATTTCCTTGTTATTTAAAACCAGAATTTTGGCATGTGTTATTTCTCCCATCACAGGGGAAAGGAAAGTGAAGCCTTCAGAACTGCTCCAAGCTGTGAACCTATTTAAAGGCACAGGAAAAAAATCCTTAGGGAAGCGATCCCAAATGGCTCTGATCTCTCTGCAAAACATTTGCAGTCAGGGAAATACACAACTCTCATACAGACAGGGCTAAGCAGGTAAGGAAAGCTACATAACACATCTGTTATATATAATTTTTTTACCATAAGACATGGCTGATGATTCACTGTAATTAAAATACACAAGGCTATAAATTTAGCAACCTAATATCAGGATTAATCAGGAGGTTCGTTTAGTTATCACACTGCCAATTTCAAGTCACCGCAGGTCATCTCTTTATTATAGACAAAGAGGTAAAAGCTATCTCTCGTATTTATTAATTAGATTGCTAATTCACTGAATGAAACAATGCATTTTTGGGCATGGAATATCTTCCACAGAAAAGTACAGTTGTGGAAAACTTTCTGCTTCACGTCAATGAGTAAGCCTGTACTGGGACACAATCCACAATGCAGGGCTTGATGCCACTGACTTGAAAAGAGCACTGATCCTGCAAACAGTTGGTGTCAGTCAGCCTTCGTTTGTCCTGACACACCACCTTGTGAATTCTGAGTGGTTATAATACTGTAAATGAGGGACCCATGAAGATTCGCAGTGTGATTTGAGCTTTTGAGGTACAGAATACGTACTTACGCTGGATTTTTTTTTTTTTTTTTGTGAAATCCTTTGCTTCTTATCCAATGCCTTTGAAAGCAGACTTTCCTATTTTTGTGTGTGTACGTTTCCAATTATGATATGCAAATGTCTCTTTTGTTCATTATGAGACACAAATGTTGTATACATTTGTTATGCAAAAAAATAATAATGTATTGAGGACTGTTTAAAAAAGAATATCTGAAGAAGTGTGCATGCACATGAAAGCTCATACCAAGAACAAACTTAGTTGGTCTCTAAGGCGCTACTTAGAATTTTATTATTTTGTTTTAAAAAAGAATATGAAAAAAATATTTCTGATTGAAGACATGGCGTTAAGCCCTGTCTGCAGTTTGCTTTGCGCTGTAATAGAGACAGGCTTCTTGGCATTGAGCCATGCCTCCTACGAAAGATCTCCGGTTACACAGAGGCTGCCTGGGAAAGATAAAGAACCGAGGCTCTCTCTTTGTATGTATTAGTGTATACACAGCCAAGCAGTTCTCTGAACTGGTCTGCGGTGCTAGTTCTGCTTGGAAAGAAATCTGGCTTCAGGCACGGAATTGTACTATCCGAGTTTGTTTGTTCCATTATTGAAGGAGGGTGGGGTGCCTTCTTCCTTCCCCAGAACGCAGATCCTTCCAGGGAATGCATGCCAGCGCTGGGTGCAGCCAGAGGCAAACGCAGGTGCAGTAATAGGTGTGACTTTTACCTTTGTACAATAGGTTACATTCCAGCCACACAAAGTGACAGGGATTTCTACACCCACGCCCACAATGCCTTCGTCCAGGCAAGCAAGAGGCATCAATCATCACAGTCCAAGGACTATTCCAGCCAGGCAGAAGCACTCAAGAAGAGGTCCAGAGTGGGACCATTGAGGGCCTTGGCCTACTGATAGAGGGAGGGCCGAGATATAGAGCTGGCTGGAGGGCCACTTTATAGAGCTCCACACTTCCAGTGTTATTTTACAACAACAGAACCACCAAGAGCTAAAGCTCTCCAAACACATCCATGAAGTTATTCCTCCCACCCTCAACAAATTACCTTACTTGGTTGGTGGGTTGGTTTTGGCAATCAAGACCTACATCCAGTTCAGTCACACTGCTACAAAGAGGCTTTGCAAAAAAAGAAAACCGTCCACAAAGCAATCAAATGGATAAAAAAAAAGCAAGATGTGTGCAGTGTGTGTTTAAAGCAGTATCATAAGACTTTAAAGGAGAGTCTCCACCCCCATTGTTCAGCCCAGACACTGAGGTCCTCCTCCGAGGGCCTTCTGGCGGTTCCCTCACTGTCAGGGGCGTACCCAGGATCAAAACTGGGGGGGGGGGGGGCAGCCATGGTCGTTCAGGTTTGCTTTGAACTGGGGGGGGGGCAAGCCATGGTCGTTCAGGTTTGCTTTGAACGGACGCTGATCATTTTTGCTTCTAGGGCTGCCTTCTGGGGGGGGCAGCTGCCCCCCTCTTCGTACGCCCATGCTCACTGTGTAAAGTCCTCCCAGCAGATGTCAAGGAAATAAACAAATACCTGACTTTTAGAAGACATCTGAAGGCAGCCCTGTTTAGGGAAGTTTTTAATGTTTCATGTTTTATCGTGTTTTTAATATTCTGTTGGGAGCCGCCCAGAGTGGCTGGGGAAACTCAGCCAGATGGGCGGGATATAAATAAATCACCATCACCACCACCATCATCATCATCATTACAGCCATGGCTCCCCTCTCTAAAGAATCACGGAAACTGTACTTTGTTAAGGATGCTAAGCGACCCCATTCCCCGCTCCCCGCAGAGCTACAATGCCAGAATTCCTCAGGGAAGAGGGATTGTTTGTTGAAGTACTCTGGGTGTTCTTCTGGACAGAATCTGGATGCTGTTACAGATGGTGGAGAGAATGTGGCCAAGATCTGCTTCAGTTTGAAGGGTGCAGCAGCGGAGGCAGGCTTTGCATTATTACCAAACGCTACAGCAATAATCCTTGCTCCATTGTGCTCAATGGATGCCCACGAGGCATTCTTCATTTCAGCGGCAGTCATTTTGCTGTTGCAATGGTTAAAACAGAAAACCTGCTTCAAATAACCTAGAGATCTTACCAATAGATCTTAAGCTACCTTCTGCCTATTCCTAGAGACTGGGAAGGAAGTATACGAGACAAATAATTAATTAGAAAATCTTATGGTTGATGGGGTTTTTTAAAAAATGAACTCTTAATTACTATCCATCCAATGCTTGCCAGTTCAAAACTGCCTAATGATTAAAATAGTATCTGTACCATAAAGGGATTTTCGTCTCGTTGTTTACTCTGACAAATGGAGTGTATTTAAAAACAGAAGCATTCCTTCCACATTCCATAGCTATTTAGAGATTTCAGAGCAAAAAGAAACAGAAAACAACTGGTTACTACTCCCTCCTGCCTTGAAAACGCTCCAGTGTCTGAAGATCAGCTGTTTTGTCATAGTAGTATTTAATGATACCAGGATACACAGTGAGTAGTTTCCTAGCCTCTCAGGGAGGGATAGTGACAGAAGAGGAGTCATCCACACAAGGCTGGTGAAAACGTACAATGGAAAACTATGGCTCTGTGTTGGCACATAAGAGTGCACATCCTTCCTATGCTACAAAGTCGGTTCCTCTACTGTATTTGCTTCACTCCTGTGCAGCCACATACAAAGTCGGTTCCTCTATTTGCTTCACTCCTGTGCATTGGCAATGCAATTGCTACACTCCTCAGCTGGGTGTCGTAATTGACAGCATGGCATGCCCATCTCTGCCAGGCACCCCACTCTTTCCTAGCTGCTAGGAGGCCCCCCTGCTTAACCGAAACTTTAGAACCCAGCCTAAGGTGTGGCCAGGAACGCCAGGAACTTCCCCCTTTAATTTCTTTCCAAGGAACAGGTAGGAAGTCTGCTGCATCCTAATAAGCAAGCCAATAAAAGAGTTTTAGGAATTGGTTGCTGCACATGCACAATGAAAACTCATTAAAACCCACTTCTTCCATGCTCTGCAGGTGATAAGATTTTTCAGTGCAAATATAACAAAACGAACCCAACAAACGCCAATCAAGAACAGGCACCAATTTGGGTTTTATCTCTGCCCCCCCCCACAAAGCTCCTGTGCGCTAACAGCTGTGCACAGCAGACAGAAATCCAGCAGGCGAAGCCTTTCCCATTAGAGAAACACAGTATGGAAAGCCGCAACTATTAAATTTCTGCCTGTGTCATGCAGCTGTTCAAAGCACAAAAGTGCCAGTCCTACAGGTGCCAGTCTAGGACAACACCCTGGACCCTCCCAGATTACCTGTACTTTCACCGCTCCACCTCAACAAAGGAAGTCCCAGACGCTGCTGCCAAGAAACCCACCAGGCTTACCCTCTGCAATCCAGTAACCAACAACTTCAGTTAGTAGTTACCACTGACATATATATATTTACCGCAGCATCAACTTCTGAAGGCAATAATCCGCTTTTATTAGTTATGGCACAAGTTTTTTTTTTGCAGGCATATATGATGCAATGGCCTCTCTTAAGTCCCTGGAAGTTTTTTGCGCGCAATAAAGCTGACAGCCTTTAAGGCGCTCCAAGAACTTTCGTTGCGCGCAAGCCACTCATAGCACGCCTACCTTTCTGGAAGTTAGAATCAGATATTGATTTTCTTCCTCAGTTTACCAAAATAACAGCAGTCCAAGACGAGGCAGCTTTTAACCACACACACACACACACACACACACACACACACACACACACACACACACCAACAACAACAACATCAGGACCCACCCCCTTTCCTTCAAAAGTCGCGCAACAGGTACAAATGGCAACGCAAAGAGAAGAGGACTGTACCGGGAGGAATCGGCGCGGCTGTTACACACGGATCGCAGTAAGGGCTCCGGCTGCGGGCAAAGAGAGGCACCGAGTGGAGACGGGAAACCCGGGAAGGGGAAATGAAACCATCCCGTCCAGGGGAGGCGCTCCTGCCTGTGACTCAACCCCTGACTCAGCCGCTATCCGGGAACCTAATAGGAAGGGGGGAAAGGAGCCGCAGCCTCGAGCCCCGCAAGTTTGCGACCGGCTTCCATTGCCACTGAGCATGTGCAGAACGGCTCGCACATGCCCAGAAAGAGGAAACGAAGCCGCTGCCCGTTGCCTTTGCAGGGCGGCACGCCTTTTTTTCCATCGCCGCCTGCTTTTTCGAGAAACGCAGAAGGCCCTCGGAGCAGGAAGGTGGCGCTCCGAAAGCGCAATTACGCCCTGCTGCCGTTGGTTGTTAGCAGAAGTACCGTAATCCCAGCAGGTTTACTCCCTAGTAACAGCGCCTGGCTGCGCAACCAGAGGAGCCTGACATTACTACAAACAATGCAGTCATACAGTAAAGCTTATATTCTTTTACTTAGTGTCAGCGTCGCTTGGGTACGTTCTCTTTCTGTTTGCTGATTTATTGCATTTGCTTGGTAGTGAGAGAGGTTGTGTGTGCGGGGAGCCCAGGGCGTGGTTGGTTATCCCACCAACACGAAGGTCTCGCAACAAGGGAAGTAATAGTACCACTGTATTCCGCTCTGGCCAGACCCCACCTGGAATACTGTGTCCAATTCTGGGCACCACAGTTCAAGAAGGATACTGACAAGCTGGAACGTGTCCAGAAGAGGGCAACCAAAATGGTCAAAGGCCTGGAAACGATGCCTTATGAGGAACGGCTTAGGGAGCTGGGTATGTTTAGCCTGGAGAAGAGAAGGTTAAGGGGTGATATGATAGCCATGTTCAAATATATAAAAGGATGTCATATAGAGGAGGGAGAAAGGTTGTTTTCTGCTGCTCCAGAGAAGCGGACACGGAGCAATGGATTCAAACTACAAGAAAGAAGATTCCACCTAAACATTAGGAAGAACTTCCTGACAGTAAGAGCTGTTCGACAGTGGAATTTGCTGCCAAGGAGTGTGGTGGAGTCTCCTTCTTTGGAGGCCTTTAAGCAGAGGCTTGACAGCCATCTGTCAAGAATGCTTTGATGGTGTTCCTGCTTGGCAGGGGGTTGGACTGGATGGCCCTTGTGGTCTCTTCCAACTCTGATTCTATGATTCTAAATGCAATTGATCTGTAGGAAATACAACCTGAAAAAAGAGACGATGCACCAAGGAGCCACTATGACCTTCGGGTGAGATCAGCTTCTTTGAGGTGTATGATATAGATTTGCAGGCTTGAATCCTTCTGGCCATAGTGAGTGTTGAAATATCTTTTTCCTGGACATGCTGGGTGAAGGATGGGAACATCCAGTCTGATTTTTTTTTTTTTTTTTTTTTTGATGACTGCAATATTCTCCGGAAAGATTGGATAAGCTTGTACAGTTCAGAGGAATTTCTGGGTATGTGATGATTAATCTGTGGACTATTCTGGAGAAGTGTTGGATTTTGGGTGTCCTGCCCATAAGAGTGTGTTTATGAGAATTATGAGGAGTGTTGAGGGAGTCCCATCTCTTCAAATGAAAGCACTGCTGGACCCTATTTAATCTACTGAAAGTGACCAGATTTTTGCTAACCATTGTGGGTAACCTGGGTGATAAAGGTCAGACTACCTGGCTGAGATTATGATGCCCTGTTAGAACCATGTTGAGGCCTGAGAAGGAGATCACGCTAATGGTTTCTAAGACCATTGCTATTGGGAAACGAGGACTGGTACCAGTTAGGATTCTGACCCATGGTGATGCTGTGTTGCAACTGAGTAAGGTTAAGCATAACGGACAGTTGGTGCATAAATGCAGAGGACAAACTTCTAATGCCTTGAAATGCAAGCAAGCCATGAGGAATCAGAAGTACCAGAACGTGCCTATCAGTGATGCAGAAGGAGAACTCAGATCATGACGCTTGAAGAAAATACATATAGGAACATTAACTGTTTCTGCAGAGCAGAGACTTTGAGTCAATTAGAACTTGTCAAAGGACTTTCTCCCAGAAGCCTCTGGATTTCGCATGCATTTCCCATGTGGAGCATACTATCCCAACTGGTCCGGAATATATCCTCCAGTTTGGAACATGTTCCATCTAATTGCTCTAGCTTTGTACTAACCAGCTGCTGAGATGATGAATATATATTAAAAATAAATAGGAGTGTTGTCAGTTATTTTAATGCAAGTGGGCTGAACTCTGTGTCGTGTGGCACAGGGAGAGAGGATAAGAGCTTTTAAAACACTATTGTTTTGCACAGTGGAAACATAATTTTCAAAAATACATTTATTGCTTTAAAATGCACGTTTTACAGACAACGATGACCAGCATTTAGAGAAGAATTAAGAATGTGATGCTTCACACTTTTCGTGTACAGAGACAGATTTGGGAAACAGAAGGAAGGCAGAAAAGCTTATATAGGTTATGTCTAAAACAACATTAGGCCTAAATGTGAGGCCTATGGCATTTCAGCCTCTTCCTAAGCATTTATACTCAGATTGCCAACCTTTTTGGACCAATGAGCACATCTGGAATTTTGAGAAAGTGCTGTGGGCGCCAGTCACAAAATGGCTGCCATGGGGCGTGTGGCATAACACAAAATGGATGTTGGCAGAGGAGAGAAAAAGAGGCAAAGCCAGTGTCAACATTAACTTAGCAGGAAGGGCAGGAAGCTCTCTTAAGCATTTTTGAGGGCGTGTTTACCATGGGAGGTACCAGTGGGTTCATTACATTGGCAACCCCATTCTATGGAGAAGAGAATCTGCCAAGGAAGAGGGTGGTTTTTGTTGCCTTGTGCTTGATAAGGAAGATAAAAGGATGGTCTGCTTTAATTTTTATGGGCTGCTGAGATGACCTTATTATAACGGCGGCTGCTGAGGCAGCTGCTGCCTCAGTGCCCTCTTCATTGATCTCCAAAAAGGACTTGTGATACACCTCTGACAAAGACAAGTCACCTTTTTTTGACATTCCTGAGAAGTTAGCTTGGCCTGGAATGAAAGCATCCTTCATCCCCATACTGCTTAGGGTGGACTTGAGGTCGAAACTCCCTTCCAGTTTGATCCTTGGTAAGTGAAGCTCCACCTTCCTTTTCTGCATCATTTCCGGACTCGTCCATACCGACAATCTCTCATATGTTAGTTCTTTTTCCAGCTGTGGTTGTATAATAAAGCAAGTTAGACAGCAAAACAAAAACAAAGGCGACTCTTTAAAAAAAAAACCACCCAAAAACCCTGCAACCAGTAACTCTTCTCACCACAAAGTTATGAGGGCTTTCGGAAAAAAAGCCTGCTGTTTACTTTGCTAGGGAATGTGATGCAAGGAGAAAAGGCACTGGCAAGTTTGAGGAGCCCATAGTGCTTTCACCACCCCACTCCACCCCCAAATCTGGCCACTGTACCTGCAACCCGCTCTGTCGCTGCTAAATACATGTTATTTTCTTTCTTTTTCCCCTTTTAAAATTAGGTGATTCTTATGCTCACAATGCAACAAGCCCTTCTGTGCTAACTCGTATACAGTCGTGCCTTGGAAGTCGAATGGAATCCGTTCTGGAAGTCTATTCGACTTCCAAAACGTTTGCAAACCAAAGCGCGGCTTCTGATTGGCTGCAGGAAGCTCCTGCAGCCAATCAGAAGCCACGGAAGCCCCGTCGGACGTTCGGCTTCCAAATGAACGTTTGCAAACCAGAACAATCACTTCCGGGTTTGCGACGTTTGGGAGCCAAAAGGTCCGAGTTCCAGGGCGTTTGGGATCCAAGGTACGACTGTATGCACTTGAGATTAAGCCCCACTGAGCATAATGGGCGTTACTTCTGAGTAAACAAGCAAAGAATTGTACTTTCGTGGACTTAGAATAGAATAGAAGAATAGAATATATTTATTGTCATTGTCCCCTTCTGGGACAACGAAATTACTTGGCTGCTCCATCCACCCAGATAGGGCACTCCACACAAAAACAAAACGACAAAAACACTGATTAAAACTATACAATATGATACAACATAACAGGTAAGATTAGATGACTTTCAAAGTCCAGGCTTCCCATTCAAGGCCGAGATCGCTCTGGAGAAGAAGCTGTTTCTAAGACGGCTTGTTCTTGTCGTCATCGTCCTGTATCTCCGTCCCGATGGCAAAAGCTCAGAGACGGTGACCAGGATGCGATGGATCTTTTACTATGTCCAGTGCCTTTCTGTGGCACTTCATGGCATAAATCTGCTCTAAGGTGGAAAGCTATGCTAGCCTGTGGTTTATTAGGCTCCATCACATTCACACCTTACATTTAAAGCACATGGCTTCCCCCAAAGAAGCCTGGGAACTGTAGTTCATTAAGAGTGCAGGGAACTGTTGCTCTGTGAAGAATAACCTGCAGTTCCCAGGATCCTTTCGGGGAAGTCATGTGCTTGAAATGTATGGAGGTGGATGTGACAATGGGGGAAAAAATCAGACAATGTTTTGTTCATCTATCTCTGTTTATATAAATCAGGGGTGAGGAACTTGTGATCCTCTATGTGCTAGTGGACTACAACCCCCCCCCCAAAAAAAAAATCTCTGTCCAAATGTTGTCCAGGAACATTTTGGAGGCTCACAGATTTCCCCATCCCTGATTTATTTAGGGATGAAATGAAATGCCTAACAGTCTCTGGAGACATGAAAGCAAGTGTTTTACCATTTCCAGACCAGTAGACTCATCTTCGATGTCTTCTGGAAGCATGATGAACATGCTGACATCATTGTTCTCATATGGGAGCTCAAGAACACGAACCCTCAGGATATCAATGTAGAAGGTTGGAAATGTACCCTTTAGAAACATCATTTGCACAGGCTTTGACTGGGTCTGTAATAAAAAAATACATGCGATCCCTTTTCCCACTGAAATGAACTGCAATTCAGATTTGTCAGAGACCAAGAAGCTTGAAGCATTAAAACTAAATAAAGGGCCTTTTTCTCTCAAACACGGGCAACTTCCCATCCCCTGTTACTTTCCTTTTGGGGGGTTATTATGTGAATGGGAAGAAGGGAATAGTGTTGTTTCCACCAGGGGGCAGCACCGAAAAGCTAAAAACCAGCACTTGTCTCTGAACCTGGGGCAGATCTGCACTCGTGGTTTTTAACATAAAGGAATGGTTTTCCTATCGTATTGGAACACATGACATCCTACTTTTGATGTTCATAATGTGTTATTAAAAATGGGACACCAGGTGGCACTACAGAACAACCGGGAGTAGGGAGACAGTGTTTTGATGGGGGGGAAAACAAAGGTAAGAAACGCTTTGATTTACAAGTATGCCCTGTGACGTTTTAGAATGATATACCTGGTATCGTTCTGGATAACATTAAACAGGTCGGTGTAGATCCAGCCCTGGGCAATCTGAGGTGGCTTTAGATTAGTCCAAAAGGTGCAGAGGGAGTGTGGTTGAGTGGGTGACATCAGGGTTTTCTGCTGCGCTGGTGATTCCTTGGATAGCACTGAGTACAGCAGCTGGTGCATAGCTGTCAACCCTCCCTTTTTTGGCGGGAAACTCCCTTATTCCAATGCCGTTTCCCGCTGCTATCCCGGATTGTTGATATCCCTTAAATCTCCCGGATTTCAAAGGAAGCAGCTCCTCTCCCTCCCTGCTGGCCAGGGAGGCTCCTCAGCTGCGTTGCTCGGATGCCAATAAGGAGTCTGAGACCGACTGGGGGCGGAGCTTGCATGCCTTGTGCAGCCACACCCTCATGCCCAACCAGACAGTCTATGCGCTTGCTCTTTCGCTCACCCGTTCACACGCAGCCTCTGGAGCGCAGGGTGGCGAGGCTACTTGGTGCTATTGCACCGCCCTCGCGGCATCCCTTATTTTCAAATCCGAAAGTTGACAGCTATGAGCTGGTGTACAGTTCTTCTGTGTTTGAATCCTACTTGTTTCATTATATTTTGCTTTGCTCCTGGCCACTTTAATTCAGAGTGCTATATCATCACATGTTTATTACCCCCTTCCCCCAGTTCCACCATCATATTAGTAGCAATTAAGGTAGGCATAAGTCACAATGCCCAGGCTGCCAGATTCAAGCAGAATTCATTACAGCAGCAACTTTGTAAGTTTAATAAGAGTAAAGCCACAATCTGAAACACACTTTCCCTGGGAGCAAGCCCTCATTGAAATCAGTAGGACTTACTTCTGGCTAGACCTGTTTAGGATTGCAATGTAGCTTTTCAAGAGATACGCTCAATTAACGACAAAACTTTCAAACCAAGAACAAACCCGCAATTCTCTTGCTTAATATAAACATTTAGTGGTTTTTCCTGTGCACAGAGCTCTGAATAATTTTTACAGAGAATTAATACCAGCAGACTATGTCAATTTCATAGAAAAACACACCTCTTATTAACACATGCGTACCTTACTCAGTCTGAAAGGCTTCTCAGTAGTATTTGCTTTCTCAAATCTTTGCTCCCACTTTCCTTTGAAGTAAATGGCGTTTACTATGACCAGTGCTGTCTGAGCACCAACCGAATCTTTAGGCAAGAGATTCTTGATTTTGTCTTTTGGAAAACAGAAGGGTGTTGTTAATGTATTGGCGTCCCAGTGTTGCTGTACAAATAAGATGTGGCTCTAAAAGGAATGGTGTTGTTCTGAGTCAGATAATTCTTCTCTCAAGCCTAGGAGTCGCTCATCTGAACTCTTTCCCAGTTCTGCTATAAATCTCACGACTGCTTTCCCCATGGCCAATGTGGTGAAATGGAAAAGTGAATTTCTGTCATTAAAAAAACTTTGCTTTTCCCAGACCCAGGCTCTAGCTGGCTGATTCACCTGCATGAATATTACTTGGTGCTGTAAAGGGGAAGCAACTAGCATGATGAGACCCAATTATTAAGCCATTACAGGGCATTACGGGGCTAGGTGGCGCTGTGGGTTAAACCACTGAGCCTAGGGCTTGCTGATCAGAAGGTTGGCAGTTCGAATCCCTGCGACGGGGTGAGCTCCTGCTGCTTGGTCCCTGCTCCTGCCCACCTAGCAGTTCGAAAGCACATCAAAGTGCAAGTAGATAAATAGGTACCGCTGCAGCGGGAAGGTAAACGGCGTTTCCGTGCGCTGCTCTGGTTTGCCAGAAGCGGCTTTGTCATGCTGGCCACATGACCCAGAAGCTGTACGCTGGCTCCCTCAGCCAATAAAGCGAGATGAGCGCCGCAACCCCAGAGTCGGTCACGACTGGACCTAATGGTCAGGGGTCCCTTTACCTTTACCTTTTAGATAGACCAAATGGATTTCAATATTTAAGTAGCTAGGGATTGTATATTATGCCCAGAAAGTCACCCCCCCCCCAAAAAAAACAACTCAGAAAAATGTGTCTGTTCCTCAAATACCGCTTCACATTTACATTGGAATTGCACATGGTTTCTGTACAAGTGGGATGATTTTGATGTAGAACTAGCCTCAGCAAATCTCAGGTTCAAAGCTTTTACTTTAGATTACTGCAACTTGTTGTATCAACTAAACTCAGACAAACAGAGATCTTCAGTGGAAACACAAACTGCACTTTTTGAAGCTGACTTGTTTCAGCTGACTACAGTATAGTTAAGATTAACCATGGTTTAGGCCAGTGATGGCTAACCTTGACACTCCAGACGTTTTGGAACTACAACTCCCATCATCCCTAGCTAACAGGACCAGTGGTCAGGGATGATGGGAGTTGCAGTTCCAAAACATCTGGAGTGTCAAGGTTAGCCATCACTGGTTTAGGGTTTGGATAACACACTAACTCATAGTTAATCCCAATTGGAAGTGCAAGCTTCTGGTCTCACAGGTGCATCAGAGGAGATAGGGGTGGACAAACCACAGCCGTCTTACCCATAGGTGCTAGGGGTGCGGGGCACCCGAACGCAGGGATCTCAGGGGTGCCAGGCCGAGAGTCAAGTCCGGGGCAGAGCCTGCCCGCCGGTTGGAGCACTGCGGTGGGCTCTTCTGCTGCACGCGGCTCTGTGCCGCGAGTTCGGGGGCGACTGAGCCAGCAAGACGCTGAGGCAGCCGGCTGGCTCCGCCTTCTTGTGCGCCTGGGACTGGGCAACCTGGGGGGGCACTGGGTGGATCTTTGCACCCTGGCGCCGCATATGCTTAAGACAGCCCTGGGAGAAACCCAAGATTCGCTGTAGCCCTTTCTCATAACGCTCAACAAGGGTATCCCCCAGATGTTTAAGATTAAAACAAATGTCATCCCTGACCATTGGACATGCTGGCTAGAGGTGATGAAGCATTTTCAGGTTACCAGAACTAGGGCCATTGTATCCCTCTATAGAAATCAGAATGCAGTTTTCAAGTCTGGAGATACAGTGGATTTTGTAAATTTTTAATTAACTTTAAAACTGTTTTCTCTGCTTTTTCTTGTAGCTTAGGGTTTATTCCCTTGACTGCCTAAGTGGTTCTAAGGACATTAAGACTCAAGGACAGGTCTGGAACTGAGCGTTCAGTAGAGTAATACTTGGAATTACAGTCTGCAGTGGCTGAATAAATAAGCTTACTGTCAGTTTGTTTTTCAACCCAAACGTTGATCTGGTCTCTGACTTGTTCTGCAGCATTCAAAAAATCAACCGGTTGTAGTTCTGCATGATAATACTTCTCAGTGAGCTGAAGGTATTCCTGAAAATTATAGGGGCAAAAATATAAATTGTTATGAATTTCTCTCTTTTTTTGTGCCGGGGGAAGGGGGAAGTAGGTTGTATCCAGAGACCCTTCTAACCCCTGGATCCAGCAAGTGTCAAAATAGAAGACAGCTTCCTATTGAGGTGATAGCCTGGGTGATGGGCCATTAGGGGAACAAAGGAAGTGGATTTGGGTGAGGCAGCAAATGGGTGCCCACCCCCGTCCCTCAACAGGCTGGTAGAAAAAGACAAAGATGAGAGCTGAGAGTCTGCACTGTTGTGGGCCAGATATAAACCAGCAAGCTGAGAGAAGGCGGAGAGACAAGAGCAATGTTTGATTTCTGTTTGAATTTAAGTTTTATACAATCTGAAGAGAAACCAAAGTATCTAAGGTTGCGGCTATGAGAGAAACATGACCCTTTGGGGGTGTTGATGCTGTGAACCCCTCCATTTTAGGCTCAGGTTGCAATATGCGCAAATAAACCATATATCATAAAGACACCACAGTCTCTGCAGTGCCTCATTTCCAAAGGAAACACAACCCCCGGGTAAGCGCCTGGAATCTCCAGAATCTCGCACCGCTCAGAGATTGGGGTGGTGTGCAACATTTTTTAATCCACATATGGATTCACCACAGAGCAGGATATCTCCCCCCCCCATGAGATTTCCAAGACAGAGGAAAATTTATTAGCCAGGCATCTCATGGCTGGCATCCTCAGTTGGGCTGGCAGCTGGCTTCCAACCCATCCCACTTCTTGGGTTGAGGTGTGGCAGTGGCCAGCTTTCATGTCAAAATGTTGACATTGCATGTTCCTTCATCTACATGCCTTGCTACAGGAGGGGAGGGAAAGAGGAGGCAGAGTGGAATGTGCACCAATCACACTACTGCTTGTTCCTCTGCCCACTCACCACACCCCCTCAGCAGCCATTTTGCAACTGCCCCCATGGTAGCCATTTTGTGTTGGTGCCTATTAAGATTCCTCTGATTACCACAGGCCCTAAAAGATTGGAGAACTCTGGTATATAGGACAGCGACTTTAGGCTTATGCAGTGGAAACCCAGGTTAGAATCATGACTCATTTGTGGCTGCTACTCATTGTCTTTGGAAAGCCCAACCTACTTTACAGAATGGTTGTAAACACAAAAAACGAATAAATCCATATATATAATCCTGAGATCCTTGTAAGAAAGGCAGAATACAAACGTGTTGAATAAAAGCAAATGTTTAAATTAGCGTCGTGAAATTATATTACTGTGAAAAACAGATCTAGAAATAAGCACCACAAAATAAAATGTATATTAAATTTAATAATGATCAACCCTCTAGCTCAGTATTATTGCATCATATACCGCATACAACACTTTGTTTTTCTTAGCACCATATTATCTAATTATACTATGTGGAAGTAATCTTTGTGATTAGAACTATATTTTTATATATGTAACTATTTTCAAATGAAACATGGCTTAGTATAAAATACTCACGCTGTTAAAATCGAAAGTCTTTTCTCCATATACTCTATTGGCAGTTTTCAGCAGGTAGGTGTTATTAGGTTGGTTGATTTTAGAGATCAGTTCCTGGAATTGACTGTTGATGGTTTCATCTCTACTGAGTCCTGGTTTCTTTACAGGGAGACACCATTGCATATAAAAATCTCAGTTGCATTAGACTCGATGGTACTGCATAGGTAGATAACAATTCCAAATAGTCGTACCTTGGAAGTCGAACGGAATCTGTTCCGGAAGTCCGTTTGACTTCCAAAATGTTTGGAAACCAAAGCACGGCTTCTGATTGGCTGCAGGAGACAGCCAATAGGAAGCCTCGGAAGCCCCATCAGATGTTCAGCTTCCAAAAGAACATTCAAAAACTGGAACACTCACTTCCGGGTTTTGATCGTTCAGGAACTAATTTGTTCAGGAGCCAAGGTGTTTGAGATCAAAGGTATGACTGTAGCAGTTTAGTTGAGGGGATTGCCAGGGAAAAAATGAATGATTGCCATTTGTGATTAATTTAGCTTAAGAATCAGCAACTGGAGGCTCCAAGGCCAAATCCAGCCTTGAATGACATCATTTTAGGGTAAATGGTGCAGAGGTCTGCCTCACCATCCATATCTTGTTCAAAATGAAAATCATGCAAAACTAGTTGCTGCCCCGTTTAGCTTTTCTCTTCCATCCTCCTTTGGAAAATGACTAAACTTTAGCATGCTCAATGCAATAATTTACATTATGTTCTAATTAACATATGTTATGTTATATGTTATGTTCTACTTGGACTGGTCATGTTGTGCAGATGCCTGATTATCGTCTCCCAAAAGAACTATTCCATTCCAAACTTAAAAATGGAAAGCGTAATGCTGGTGGTCAACAAAAGAGGTTTGAAGACTCACTCAAGGCAAATCTTTTTAAAAATGTAATATATACACCGACAATTGGGAAACACTGGCCTGCGAGCGCCCCAATTGGAGAATAGCCTTTACCAAAGGTGTCATGGACTTTGAAGATGCTCGTACTCAGGATGAAAGGGAGAAATGCGCTAAGAGGAAGGCACATTTGACAAACCCTCACCGTGATCAACTCCTGCCTGGAAACCTATGTCCCCACTGTGGAAGGACATGTGGATCCAGAATTGGCCTCTATAGTCACTTACGGACTCACTGCTAAGATAAGGTTACCAGACGTCCCCGTTTCCCGGGATCAGTCCCCGAATTTACAGATCAGTCCCTTGACAATATCCACTGAATTTGACTGAAGTTGAAAAGTGTCCCTGGATTCATTGGAAAAAAATCTGGTAACCTTATGCTAAGACTGTGTTCACGGGAGACATTCTTACTCAGTTACAAGTGATCGCCAAAGAAGAAGAAGATGGAGAAATTTAATTTTATTTGCATTTTAATGAGAAGCTACCTAACTCCCACTTCTCCAACCAATATGCTAACCGGAACACAGCTATCCTTCAAAATTTGCACGTCTCCAAATTTCGTAATGCAGCTCTTCAAAGTGTACAAAAACACAAATATTGGAGGGGTTGTAAATTTCATAGGATTGCTGCCTTACCAGTAAATCCCATGGAAGTCAACGTAACTTACTTCCAGAGTGTTTAGGATTGCCAAACCTGTTATAGAATATTACCTGTGAAGGTCTTTCAGACTCTTCTGATGATGCATTGAAACGAAGCACCTGTAAGCAGAGTTGTAAAGATTTATTTTTAAGATAATTACATAAAACAGATACATACAATAATTTGTTAGTAATTCAGCAATTGAACCTAGATTGATAAAATATGTACACGGCATTCAAGATTAGGATCAGCTTGCTTTCAACACTGAAATGTTTTTCTCAAATCATAGTTTTTATTCTGACAATTTCAAATTATAGTTTCATTTTCTTTTGTGGTTAAGCTTCTGTGGATTTGTTTGCACATGCATGTTGACATTATTAGTATCAGTTGGTTATCTGGTTTCCCATCTTCCTCCTGTTCGTGTACACAACAATGTTCTTCAGATCAGTGTTCTTCAATCTTGGGTACCCAGATTTTGCTGGCCTACAAAACCCATCAACTCCCAAAAACCCTTAATCAGTGGTTAAGGAAGATGGTAGTTGTAGTCCAATAACATCCGGGGACACAACGTTGAAATAAAGCACTTTAACAGATGCCGTATGTAACAACAGCATTTATTGTACAGTGGTACCTTGGTTCCCAAACGGCTTAGGGACCCAGGTGGCGCTGTGGGTTAAACCACAGAGCCTAGGGCTTGCTGATCAGAAGGTCGGCAGTTCAAATCCCTGCGACGGGGTGAGCTCCCGTTGCTTGGTTCCTGCTCCTGCCCACCTAGCAGTTCGAAAGCACGTCAAAGTGCAAGTAGATAAATAGGAACCGCTCCAGCGGGAAGGTAAACAGCGTTTCCGTGCACTGCTCTGGTTCGCCAGAAGCAGCTTAGTCATGCTGGCCACATGACCTGGAAGCTGTACACCGGCTCTCGGCCAATAAAGCGAGATGAGCGCCGCAACCCCAGAGTCGGACACGACTGGACCAAATGGTCAGGGGTCCCTTTACCTTGGTTCCCGAACGGCTTAGTTGTTGATCAAATCGGCTCCCGAACGCTGGAAGTAAGTGTTCCAGTTTGTGAACGTTTTTTGGAAGTTGAATGTTCGACGCAGCTTACGCAGCTTACGCTTGAGTGCAGGAAGCTCCTGCAGCCAATCGGAAGCCGCGCCTTGGTTTTTGAATGGTTCCGGGAGTCGAACGGACTCCCAGAATGGATTAAGTTTGAGAATCAAGGTACCACTGCATTATATCTCCAAACTATGTGCAAGGTTGAAATGTGCGGTGGTGGCAGACAAATTCAAGAGCCTACCTCAGCCATCTGGCTGGCAGTGCTACCTCTTGCTCCCATGTGGACCATGGCTAGAACAGATGTGATGCTCCAAGGAGAAAAGAAAATATTGCCTTCAGATGATTGGATCAGCTTTTTGTAAAGATCTAGAAGAAAGTTGCTGTTGGCTACTAAGAGGGAGTCCATTACTGCAACCTGTGAAAAATGCAATAGACAAGACAAATCATTGCTCCGAAAAAATAAGCGTTTTTCCCCCTTTCCCACAAAAATGGCACTTTCATTAGTCTGTCCCAACGTTAGATGCTAAAGCATTCATGAGACTGGATAAAAAATAACCCCTCCCCATACATTCCTAGTCAATCCATGCGCTCTGTATATGTCACCTCATCCTAATGTTCTTTAAACCCCATTGATCTCTAGATTTGTTACCACACATAACTTGGCAATATTGCCGCCTTAGGGCCCAATTCTCTGTATGTTAACAAGGAAGAAAGGCCAGCTGTGTTCTGTGGGATTTTCTCCCAAACAATGCAGCCCCAATGAAATGTTATGTGCTGTGCCTGCAATTTGTATGTTCTTAATAAATTGCAAGTACATTCCCAACAAAGGAAGAATTGATACAAAAACGCATGGAATATGCAGAAACTTACTGGAAGAATAAGAAATCAAGACAACAAACGTTTTATAAACGAATGGAAATGGTTTATTGAGGATTTACAGATAAATTGAAAACAGATTAAGAACACTGGCAGGATTATTGCAATAACTTGCAGTTTCATAATGAGTATATATTTAAAGTAGATGAATAAATGAGCAAATTAAGTTAATTTGGATATGCAGAAGATATTAAAAATAAATTTAAGGAACTGTAGAAAGAAGGGAAAGGAAGTCAAGTTTTTAAATGTTAAAATGATTGTAAAATTAGTGATATGTATAAATCTGAAAAGCATAAATAAAATTAATAAATTGCAAGCAGTATACCTTAAAGAGAGGTGAAGCAATGTATCTGATCTGTAATACATAGAATTATAGCGCATTGAGTTCATCAAGGAGGTTCTGAAGCAGTTTAAATATTTCTTTTGTTTGGTGATGCAAACCATATGCAACCATATGCGTTACCACAACCTTTGAAAACCGACCCAAAATAAAATAAGTGTCTTGGCAGTTTCCCCCTGCTGTGTGCATGAAGAATGACATTGACCTGAGCCATATGGCAAGACTTCCATGTTATTTATTAGCAATTGCTAGCAACCTCTGGTGGTAGCACAGAGAACCTACACGGTGTGAATGATCCATATGGTAAGTTAGAGGCATTTTCTCCTTTGCAGTTGCAGCTAGGGCCAGCCTGAGACATTTTTGCACCTGATGCGAACCACAAAATGGCACCCCCCTCCCCGCCAGGGAAGAAAGAGTGAGTGAACATCTACATCAGGAACAAAGGGGAAATAAAGATCTACGTTGGGATCTGCTGCCCTGCGGATCCTGCCGCCTGAGGCAACCGCCTCACTTTGCCTCATGGGTGCGCCGGCCCTCCCTGGCTGCAGCATGGAGAAGTAGGGTCCACAGAGCCTTGCAGTTGGTTCAGTGAGCTCAAGGTCCTCTCATTTTGCAATCTACTGAACAGCGGCAGCTTCTCAAGTCGTTTGAGAAATTGTGTTGAGAGACTGGTGGTGGGAGTTTGAAAAGCAGTATGCTGTATATCATAAATAGCTGTTTGGTCCTTTTTGGCACATATGTTTATCTGGGGAGCTGCAGTGGGGACAGTCAGCCCTTACCTAGAATCAAATTCCGCAATGCGCATTACTTTACTTACTTCAAAATGTGGTAAGCCAGAACTGTGCTTAGACTTGTGCTTAGACTTCTCCCTCACTATCCTGTCCTGAGAGCCTCACTAGATCAGGAGTGGCAGGTGGGGAACGGTGGCAGTGTGCACCTGGCTCCCTGCCAATGATGCTGCTGCCAGGAGCCTAGGTGAGCACCATCACCCCAGACCAGTAGGTGATCCTGTGCTAGATAACATCTTTCATCACTTCTGCATGGCAAACAATACTTACAGAGATCCATCCAGTGCTTTTTTCAAAATAAAAATGTTTAGGGGTACTCTTGTTTTGAAATAGGTAAAGGGACCCCTGACCATTAGGTCCAGTCGTGTCCGACTCTAGGGTTGCGGCGCTCATCTTGCTTTATTGGCCGAGAGCCAGCATACAGCTTCCAGGTCATGTGGCCAGCATGACAAAGCCGCTTCTGGCGAACCAGAGCAGCGCACGGAAATGCCGTTTACCTTCCCGCCAGAGCGGTTCCTATTTATCTACTTGCACTTTGACATGCTTTCGAACTGCTAGGTGGGCAGGAGCTGGGACCGAGCAACGGGAGCTCACCCTGTCGCAGGGATTCGAACCACCAACCTTCTGATCAGCAAGCCCTAGGCTCTGTGGTTTAACACACAGCGTTTTGAAATACTGCCCCTCAATGAGGCCAAACTTAGATTCACAAAATGTTTAGGGGTATGCGTCCCCCTGCATCCCCCCCGAAAAAAGCACTCTATCTATCTATCTATCTATCTATCTATCTATCTATCTATCTATCATCTCTATCTTTGTTAATTTGAAGTTTCACCTTTCTACTTATTATGCCCAAGGCATCCTGGTCACCCTATTCGCTTGCCTAGCATTATCTACTTGACAAATGAAGGCACTGTTGCCAATAGTTTATGCACTTTTAATAAGCAAATTAAATCCTCTCTTCCATTATACAGGCAAGCACAAGGAATATTTGACACTTGCAACATTGCTCCCCCCCTATTTATAGATAGCATTTTTTTTTGCCCTTTTCACCCAAGTTTAAGGTTTCGTGACAAAACAAGTTATACAAGCTTAAAATGTCACAGTACCTGCAGCTGCTACGCTTTCAGCGATTCCTCTGACAGGTTGTGGTATGTGTGAAGACACAGTTCTGTAGCAATAAATACAGAGCAGCCTTCTCTTCTCCTCTTTTATATCCTCCATTTCAACATCTTGCCCATCCTCTCTGCCTCCATCAACCGGCAGCATTGTCTGCTGCAAAGCTGAAAGACTGTCAGCCACGTAATATTATCGGAGCTATTAAAATACTAAACTATTTTTGTTGTTGTTATAAGAGCAGTTCTGCGTTTGTCTGAAAGACAAAGAAGATAGGATCTGAAGTTCTTCAAATAACACATCTATAGCAAGATCTGCTGGGATGAGAGGGTTAGGAATCCAGTGAATCTCCAGTTGACCTGAGAGGTTCCTAGCACAGTCAGACTAAACCAGATTAAATCCCTCATCCTTGGCACGGTCAGATATGTCAGCCTATCTCCTCCATCCCAGCACAGATGGGACAAAGCAAATCTTAAACTGGCATAAGGTTTGGGAAAGGGGTGTTCTGGGGGTGGGTGGGTGGGTGTGTTTAGGCCCATTCAGGTCAGACCTAGGAATCCAGTGTAAATTAAGCTGGCAAAAAAGGTGGTATAACTCAAACACTATTTTAAGGGCTTGTTTTCTCTCTGCCAGCCTTAGGCCTGCTCAGCCAGCAGTAACCCCACTACTGAACAGAGTTTGGCTCCACTGTAAATTTACATCGGCTTAACTTATACTGACTTGCTTTACACCACTGTCTTGTGGATGGGATTGTTCATTTAGTTGGATCAAATGTACTAATAGAATAGCAAGCTTTGGAATCTCATAGAACTCTTCTTTACTGCATGGAAAATGGCTCCCTGCTATTCACACCTTGCATGCTATTTGGTTACTGGTGCATTCCCCCCAATAATTTTGGGGAGCTGCTCCCCAATGTTCCCTACTGCCGGGGCAGAGGAAGCTGAGTCGAGCGTGGCTTCAGTGACTGGCTCCACCTCCTGCATAGTGACATCGCACGTTGCATGCCATGTGGGTGACGTCACCCAGCCCCCTCAATCTTTGGCGCAAGTTGACACCTCTTGTGTACTGTAGTGGTTTGTATCACAAATCGGTCTGGCATTTCTGAATCTTTCACGAAAAGGAGAACCAGGCTCAACTTAGTTTGGATTGTAACACATATGGAGTTAGGCAAGGGTTCAAGCTGCAAAACTTGTTTCCTAAGAGTCGAAATGAAAAGAGGGGAAGAGGAGGGGTGCAGTTTTCATTGGCGTGTTGTGGTTTCATCTCCCTCTTCTACACTATCGTCCTTTCAGGCATGACTTAGCTGAAAAGTGGCAAGGCTCGTCACCAGTACCAACCTGCCATTTGGAGCCACCATTTTGTTTCAATTCCCGCATCTACCAGACATGAAACATTCTGCATTCCTGATGGTGTAGTAAAATTAATTTTATTTGCTATATTACACATTCTGTTTCTCTCTCAATATATATATACACACACACATTGCAACGTAGGAAAAAATGACAAGTGATCGCCACGCACAATATAAATTACAATCCCCACATTTATGGTATTTAATGCAACATTTATACATGAATGCAATGCAATAAATATATGCATTGTACACCTTTAGGCACGAGGTGAAAACATTCCTCTTCAACCAGGTGTTTAGTTGATTAATATCCCATAACATGGGTGGATCTACACTGGGTGGGTGGGTGCTATAAATAAGTCAGAAATTAGATAGTTATAACAAAAGGGGAAAAAACTATGGAAAATCGTGTATAAAAATTTCCTGCTCTCTGGCTCACCTGGTGTTGCATGTTTATAGCGCATCCAAATTGTTGTTTCTTTACTAATGTAGCCAAGTCCCAAGTTAAATATGTTTTTAGGAAAAGGGGGGTTATTGTTTTGTTTTGTTTTTGTTTTTATGATGTACCTTGTGTCACGGGTGCCAACTTGAATAAAATATTGGGGGGCAGGTAAGCCCTGCCTCACATAATCACACGATGTAGCACATGCACACCATTTGAATGTCAATGCTCTTTAACTTGCGGGGGGCAGCGCCCTCAAATATTTTATTGGGGGCTGAAGACCCCTCTGCCCCAATGAGTTGGCTCCTACGCTTTGTGTTCTTTTATCTTGTATTTTTATGCTATGAACCGCCCTGAGATCTTCAGATGAAAGGTGGTATGCAAATTTAATAAAATAATTTTTAAAAAATATATAATTACTAGGGTGCAGGTCCACTGACAGCCACGGACTAGTTTTTATTTTTCTCCCATCAGCAAGTCTATTGTTGAAAAGGATTGCATCAAGACCCTGTGTATACCAGACAATGCAATTTAGAAAGAGACATAGCAAAGAAACCAGGAACCCTAGAGACTATTTTATGCATGGTTTGAGAGTGAGTTGTCTTCTTGGTGAGCACATGTCAGCTGTGGCCATATGCACTTCCCCTGCAAGCATAGACAGGCAAGAACACCATATTTAGACATAATTTGGAAAACGGTGCCTCTATTGTGCCACATTCCTGCGGCCGCAAGATCCTTCCTGTTTGATAAGAGAAAGCTGAAATACTTTAAGGGCAACAGAATCTGCCCCAGAAGAGGATGCTTTTGGTTTCATTATGCCGGATGAAAAAGAGGAAAGGATGGTCTGCTGCAAACAAAGTCGCACCCGCGGTACTTCGCCCGTCTATAGTAGCGCCTGTCGAAGCAGCCGCCTCTGTGCCCTCTTCGTTAATGTCAACAAAGCACTTGTGGAAAACTTGGGACAAAATCAGGTTGCTTTTTTCAGACATTCCAGTGAAATTGGCTTGGCCTACAGTGAAGGCGTCTGTTATCCCCATGCTGGTCAAAGCTGCCTTTAGCTCATAGTGATCTTCTAACTGGGTCCTAGGAAGATACACATTTGCTTCAATTTCTTCCATTTCTTCTGGGCTGGTCCACTTGGATAAGGCCTCATAAGTCAATTTCTTTTCTAGCTGCAGACACAAAGAAAATAAAACGATCAATTAATAGTCATCCAGGTTTTCTAAATTAAATGTACAGCTGTGTTTGAATGTCAGAGTTTTGGAGAATATACACAAAACTGATGGATGAACAGCAAAACACTACAAGTATTATTATTTTTTGAAGTCCAAGCTAGTTTGCATATCCTTTCAGCTATGATGCAATGCATTCTTCTAGCACTGAGTGCAATGTCAAAGGTTTTCAACAGTCAACACAGTATATCACAAGATGAAAAATACGTGTCTGCAAAAAAAGAGAGATGAAACAACAGGATTTTCATCTACAGTAGAACCTCGACTTACGAGTAACTCGACTTACGTATTTTCTGAGTTACGAAGTGAAGAATCCGGCCAGGTGCCTACGAATTTTTCGACTTCCGAATCGGAAGTCGAGGTTCTACTGGTTTTTTTTTTTTTTTTTTTTAGGTATGTCATGTGGAAGGGAAGAGAAGGCGGGACTTCCCCTTCCTTCTCTCCCCCCTTTCCCTGCGCTCCCCCCCCCCCGCTGGCCATGGCGGCACTTTTTTTTTTTTTGCGCGCCATGGCTGGAGGCGAGCGGCCGCTTTTTCGCCTTTTTTTTTCGCTTGCCATGGTGGCGCTTTTTTTTTTACGCGCCATGGCGGCGGCTGTGGCAACAGCGAGCACCCCTCAGAGCCGCCTGCCAGAAAAGGAAGAGCTGTGGGAGCCTGGCTGTCTACATGGACAAGGTAAGTGGCCGAGACACCCTCGATCTCTCTTCCCATAGGAATGCATTAATCCGTTTTTAATGCATTCCTATGAGAAATCGCATTTCGACTTACGAGTTTTTCGACTTCCGAATGTGCATTCGGAATGCATTAACTTCGTAAGTCGAGGTTCCACTGTACAAATATCTATGGGGTTATTAAAGCAGGATATGACTAATTCCGATGAGAGGTTAACACTTGAACAAACCCAACTGAATACAGTGGTACCTCAGTTTTCGAACGTAATCCGTTCTGGAAGACCGTTCGAGTTCCGAAATGTTCAAAAACCGAAAACTCAATACAGAAGCCTCAAAACGGAAAGCTCAATAGGGAAAACTCCAAACGGAAGCTGTATGGCATGTTCAACTTCCGAAAAGTGTTCGAAGTTGAAAAGTGTCCCCGGATTCATTGAAAAAAATCTGGTAACCTTACTTTAGATGTGTAGAAATGTTCCTTGAATGTTATGAAAACACACTCATTTGCAAAACCTTCGAAAGGCAACTTTTTCTCTCAATGTTCTTGGGTTTTGTATAACTAGAAATGAATTTTCAATACATCTAGGGTCATTTTCAATCGAGACCGAGTTCCAAATTCATATCTTTCTATAGCCCAAACAATTCAGTCATTTTTCTACAAAATATGCCCAAAGAAGCACTGTCTACACACACACAGTGAATAACTGGAATAAAAAAACAACGGACAACCCCCCTTTTAAAATATTCTAAATAGTGCTTCTTTTCTTTACCATTTCCAGGCCAGTGGTGTCATCAGTGATGTCATCAGGGAGGAGTATAAACATGCTGAGGTCATTGTTGACATACTGGAGCTCAAGAATCTGAGTCTTCACTTCTTTTATGTAGTTCCAATTGAAGTTATCGTGCTGGAACATCATCCTCACCGGCTTACTTGTTCGCTGCAATATGACAAATATGTTTTCATGTCCATGAGCCTTAAACTTCATGGGGGAACCGGAAAAAAATGCATTTGATGTATGCTATTTGGAGAAGAAAACCACTCTCTCCCTTACATCACTTCACAGTGCAGAACAAGGTACATGATACCATCATAGGCACGGCAATGCACTATAGTAGGTTGAAGTGCCTTATTGCCTTTTTTTATTCAGCAGTATGAAATTATTTACCTTGTTAAGTCTGAAGGGCTGCTCTGTTGTGTCTTTTTTCTTAAATGTCTTTGCCCAGTTTCCTCTGAAGTATAGTGCATTTACCAAGATCAGCTGGGTAAGCGAATCGATAGACCCCTCACTCAACAGATTCTGTATTTTACCTTGTTTGGGAGAAGAAGTAGGAGAGAGAAAGAAGTCATCATATGTTTTGTCAGCTGTACACATCTGAAAAAGTGTAGGGTTTTTTTTGGATAACGAGAAATGTGACTTTACCTTAAAACTTTCTGTCGACTTGCCCCAGCCTATCTTTCTAATGTTTTGCTAAATATATACATTTTTGCACAACATTTCCCACTAAAATAATGCATTTTCTATTTCACTAATATGTGTGTTTTTATGTACATATATTCATATTCGTACGTACTTGAATAGTTTTATTAATTACGAGCGGATAGAGTTTTGTAATTGGCTTTATACTTGTAAACCACTTAGAAGCTTTTTTGGCAAGTGACTGGTACAGTGGTACCTCGGGTTAAGTACTTAATTCGTTCCGGAGGTCCGTTCTTAACCTGAAACTGTTCTTAACCTGAAGCACCACTTTAGCTAATGGGTGCTGCTGTTGCGCCCGCTGCTGTTGCGCTGCCAGAGCACAATTTCTGTTCTCATCCTGAGGTAAAGTTCTTAACCTGAAGCATTATTTCTGGGTTAGCGGAGTTCTTAACCTGAAGCGTATGTAACCTGAGGTAACACTGTATATGAATCAATAAATAATACCAATAACTACTCGGCTGGCGAACTGCCCTGCAAAATTCAGAGACGTGTGGCTTTTGAAGCATGGGTATTTTTGGTTCGCCTATTGTTTCGAGAAATGAAAATTTAAGTGGCTTTGTCTTTAAATTTGAACTAGAACAAATTGTTTCTCCATCCCTAGTTACCAGTGGTGGCCTTGAACGGGGATTAGACAGCTTTATGGAGGAAAAGGCTATCAGTGGCTTCTAGTCATGTTGACTATATACTAACTCCAGATTTAAAAACCCCAGCAAGAACACAAGTGGGAGAGTGCCGTTCTGCTGGACTATATGGGCTTCGTGCTTCCCAGCTGAGTAGCCCCGATCCCACTCTTACTCGCATGCAAGCAGGAGCGGGGTCAGGGATCTCTCAGCTGGGGAGGGAGAGCACTTTAACGGAGCTCCCATCCCACCACTGGCTCATGCGAACCAACAACGGGTTGGTGGCTCCGTAAAACTGCTCAGCTGAGGCGAGGGCAGCTGCACGCTCCTCAGCCAAGGAGCTTAAAGAAGCAGAGGAAGGAATAAGCTGTATTGGCACCTTGCCGATTCCGCTTGATCCTCCCTCTGCTGGGGCAGAGTGCAATGGCGGTTTCACCAGTGGTATATTGCTGGTAAAACCGGCACCGCTCTTGAGTCCCTCTGCCTCCAGCTCCCGGCTAGTTTGTTTGTCCCTCAGCGCGCTGGGCTCTGGAGGCAGAGGGACTCAAGAGCGGTGGCGGTTTCACCAGCGATATACCACTGAGTGAAGCTGCCATTGCGTTCTGCCCCCACATACCGATCCGGGGTGATATATCAACATATTGCCCAGGCCTATAGCAGAGCAACCATTTTGAGCTCACCTTCTGTCTGGTGTTCAACCCAAGAATTGATCTCTTTTCTGACTTCTTCCGCAGCTTCTTGAAAGTTTACTGTTTGTGGCTCTGCATTATAGTATTTCTTCATTGACAATATGAATTCCTTAAAGGTAAAGCGATACACTTAAGGCAATGCAGCCATGCCAACGAGGGCGAAACAAAAGTTTACAGGATACTAAGATCGTCCTACACCCACAGAAGCGAATTAAAATTTTGAATACACTCCTATTGTTGTAATAGGCAGTTATTGCATGTTTTAAATTAAATTCTCAACTCTGATTCCAGGGTCACATCTACAGGCTCCACTCACTTTTTGGAGAGGCACCGATTTGTCTCCATATAGCTGGTTGACACTTCGAAGCAGAAAATGCTTTGTAGGTTTGTTGATTTCTTGACTAAGTTCCAGGAATCTTGAATGTATGTTGCTTGAATGTATGTTGCTTGATGTTTCTGGAGGGGGCTTAAACAGAGAATTGGAACATTGATTAATCCCACATTCAGCCATTACCTCTTGTTGCAGTTTGTTTTGTTCCCCCATTACCTCTCCCTTAGACTACACATTCATATTAACCTGCATTGTCAACACATCTTGCCTCCTTTCCCCTTTCCCCTTCTTTTCCCGTGGTCAGAATTTGAAATTCACACTTCTCTGGATTTTGTGATGCACTTCTCCAACCAAAGAAGTGTTCATAGCAGCGGTAAATTTGCCTAAAATCAGATGTTAGTAAAAAATAATATACAATGCATTCTGTGAGGGGAAATTGCCTGCAAAAAAAAAGTATGTGAGAGGCAAAACTACATCTAAAAAGATGTATGTTAGGAGAATGCCAGATTCAGAAGTGTGGAGAACTTTATCAAAAATTGGAAAAATTAGAAACCAAAATTGACAGATTCTCCTGTCTCCACAACAGATGTAATAAGGAACCACTGCTGGAATAGGGTGCTAACATGCAAACAGCTCCACTTGTGTGAAGGCACTTAATATTTTCTTTTTTAGCTACAAGATGAAGAGAACAATTCTCCAAAGTTTGTAATACCTCTTTAAGCTTCCACGTGGAATTAGGGTGTGGTCTGTGCCAGTTATTTCCCTTGGAATATATCCCAGAAATGCATATCCAGATACCCATATCCAGATTTCTCCATGACAAGATACATCCGAAGAGAATTAAGCATGCCTAAGTCAAATTAATTGCAATGGATGTAAATGGGGATATATGCTTAAGTTCCACTGTTATTTTATTGCAGCCTATATTTCTGTTGACTCTTAAGACATCCAGATTTCCATCAAGTAACAAAGAAGTGTTGATAAAACAGACTACGACTGCTTCCCTATGCACACTTAGTTGGGAGTAAATTCTTACAAACTTGCTTGCCAGTAAACATCCATATAGTCAAGCTGCATGTAACTCAATTGTCAATAAATGTACATTGCAGGGGTTTTTTTTTAAAAGCAGGCATCCCCAAAGTGCGGCCCTCCAGATGTTTTGACCTACAACTCCCATGATTCCTATCTAACAGGACCAGTGGTCAGGGATGATGGGAATTGTAGTCCAAAACATCTGGAGGGCCGAAGTTTGGGGATGCCTGTTTTAAAGGGAGGGGAGACGTGTCATGGTTGCTCTGTCACATAACAGTGATAACTATTCTCTCTGTGCTTGTCCACATACAGTGGTACCTCAGGTTAAGTACTTAATTCATTCCGGAGGTCCGTTCTTAACCTGAAGCGTACTTAACCTGAAGCACCACTTTAGCTAATGGGAGCTCCTGCTGCCGCTGCGCTGCCAGAGCACGATTTCTGTTCTTAGCTGAGTTCTTAACCTGAAGCATACTTAACCTGAAGCGTACTTAACCCGAGGTACCACTGTATTTGATGGTTTAAAGTGCTGGGTTTTTTTGAAAGCTAAAACTTTGTATCAACTAGGGCATTCTTTCCAAATCGCCAAGTGAACTAGGACAAAGTAGGCTGGAAAAGAGGTTAACACCAAAGACTTAAAAACAAAACAAAACAAAAAAACCTGGCAAGTATACATTCGTCTTAGATGAACTTTGGTTTCCCCAAAAATTACCTTCTGAATAGCGATGCAGGGGTTATTCAATAGCTCCTCCATTTTGGAGTACACTCGTGGGTGTCTCATAGCATGGGCAGCCTCACTTCTCCCAGATTTGTTAAAGTGAAGCACCTGCAATTTAAAGCAAACCCAAAGAAAAACATAAGCAATAAAAAGTTGTTACGTGAGGCGTATAAAGTCATGTGCTTACAATTGCACTCATTAACCATGGTTTGTAAGTTGATTTATAAACGTTAGTTGATATTCACCATAGTGAACCCTCCCAAAAGTTAAAGATGTCTCAGCTTTATCTATCTCCAATTGTCTCCTTTTTCCAAATTAAGCTGTTCACATTTCTGTATTGGTTTGCATTTTTAAACAAAGGGTTCACCTGAAAATTCCCCAGAATTTCTGTGTGAATTTCTTCCAGTATACCTATTCTTGTATGCAATTTTGCCGAATATACATGTTTTTGCAATGCAATTTTCTTAATATAAAGTATATTTCTGTATTATTTTCACTAATATATGCATTTTAAAGCAGACCTTAACCTAGAATGTGCATTTCTGTAAACACTATGGCAAAATTCAGATGAGTGCAAATTTCAAAGGATCATTATGTTCTCATATTGGCTCTCATATTACTCTGGAAAGTTGAAATGGATACATTTGCCTGTACATGCAAACTGAATCTAATTTCTCCCCAGCCTCAAATGTTAACTACGGCTTAGCAATCTGTGCAAAGCAGGACAATGCAATTCCAGGCACAGCAAGATCCAACATTGCTGGTAGGATTTACAAGCTCCAGAAACTATACAAGTAGATTGAGTTATGTCTCTGGTCTTGAGAGTGCATAGAGAAAATGACATTACATCCCAGGGGCCAGGAGCAAGGTTGAGCAGCTATTTCTCTTGTGTGTAATTTATATATACCACTTCACCCCATATGAACAAGCCCATTTCCCAGTCTTAATCTGTGCACTCCACATGAGAAAAGTGTGGAAGGTGACCACATGAGAACAGGTCTTTTCAGTGGTGGCCCCCCATATATGAAATGGGAGATCTACCTGGCGCCACCTCTGTCAGTTTTTAGGCACTGGGCTAAGACTTTTCTGTTTACCCAGGCCTTTGGTTAATGGAGGTGCTCATCTTTTTTAGAGGGGTGGGTAGGACTTGGTTCTTATCCACTCATTGCACAATGGGTCACCTGATGTCATTGTGAGATCAGGTGCTTGGCAGCTGGAGATAATCTCACCCACTGTCAAATTTGACCCACAGGTGCCTGCAGAGATAAGACTCTAGCTCATTGGCCACGCCCAGTTCCCTAACCCCGATTTAAGTTATTAATAGCACAACACTTACCTCTGCTATCTGCTCTGCAGTGCGGCCTTTGGCGCCAAGGTACAGTGTGGCCATAACAGACGAGATACTCCATGGTGAGAATAGGATGTTTTTGTTGCTTTGAGCCTTGCACACTTGTTTGAAAAAATCAATGGCAAAACCACCATTGGCTGTACTCAGTTCCTCCATTGCTATTTAAACCTAGTTAGAGAGAGAGAGAGAGAAATAAGCTTTAAAACTGTTTACATGTACACCAGGGACTGTTGTGCATGCCTCTTTCCTACTGAAGAAATTCTGGAAGCTTTCAGGCAACTGGCCTGAAAGATAAGCAGTCCGGAAAAAGCCACCAGTCATTTGGACCACAGAAACTGTCTTCCTGCCTGTCTTGCGTTAGTTTTGTAGCAGTAGATACTAGCAATGTGGTTTGAAGTCTTTCTTCTGCCAAAAGTCTTTCATTATGGCACATTGATCCTGACTTGAGAAATTAAAAAGACCATGCTTTCGGTTTAGGAGAGTCGCAAATAGTTCATTTGTCTGTTCTGTTCTTAATTACATCATATGATACGTGGATGCAACTTGAACAATGCATGCCAAATGCTCCTGCACATGGGGACATTTTGTCAAGGGCTGTTGCCACATGACTTGGTGGCAGACTGCTTACACAAGCAAGTGCTAGGAATATAGAACCCCTCTAGCTCAGTATTATGTACTCTACGCTAGCAGTGGCTCTCCAGAATTTCAACCCTACCTGGAGATGCAGATATTTCCCGTACATATCTGGAATACTGCAGTTGGAAGCAGTATCCGGGCAGAAATCGCAAAAATGTCCTGGAAAATCCGAATGTATGGCAACCCATGTTGGCAGTGTTGTTTTTGCCACTTTCCCTTAAAAATAGGTCCAAAACGCCTTCTTTTGCAAAGTCTCCAAAATAGCTCAACAACTTTGCTCAAAAATGCAAACAAAATAAGCTCAACAACTCCCCCCCCCCACACACACACCAAAAAAAGCTCAACAACTTATCTGTCCGGATTTTCACTGTTTGAAATATGGCAACCCTAACATGACCCTACCAATATTCCATCTTGGTGAGAAAAATATACAGTGGCTAGAAAGTTCATATTCTCTCTGCAAGAAGAGTTGGACCAGTGTTTTGAAAACTTTTAAAACCCCAGGGCACAGTTCTTTTCCTGCATAATAAATGAAAGCTCATGCCATTATTATGCTCAGTCGTCTCCCTGAATAACTGGGTACACATTCTCCTTTCAGTGATGGCCCTTCCCTTTCCTTGGTCAAGTGAGGTTTCAGGGTAGGACCATGCTTTCCAGACAGTGGTGATGTTTCTAGAGTTCCTCTGGGCCTGCCAGCTTAGTCCCAAATCCTGTTCTCACAGTAGCCAGCCAGGTGCCTATGGGAAGCCCACAAGCAGCACCTATAACAATCTCTGGCAAGCAAGCAGCCTGATAAGCAGTAACAACTCTCCGTCAGTTTTATGCAAGTTTATTTACAAGAAAAACACACATTCAGAGCACGGCCTCCTGTATGCTCTCATTAACAGTAGTTACTCCATCTGACTCACCATCCCTCTCCCAACAGGAAGAACACCAAAATCCCTCCTTTCTTCTCCTTCCCTTACGTTGTTCTCTGAGCTTCTTCCGCCTCCTAGTATGGGGACCGAATGGCTGGTCCGTCTCCTCACTCCCAGAAGACACAGCCTCAGACTCTGGCTTATCTGCTAGTTGCCTGGCAATGCTCGGGCCAACTTCCAACTCTTCCTCTCCTTGGTAGCTAATAGCTTCTTCCCTGGGAATGAGGAGGGCCGGGCTGTCCTCTCTAAACTCTTACACACAGCTCTCCTCTGCAGAGTCGGCCCCTTGCTTGCTTAGCTCAATTTATGAGGCTGACTCTTCTGCTATGCTCTGCAGGGGCTATGTTCCTGACAGCACCTGAGTGCAACAGCACTCCTCTGATTCCCACAACTAGTGTACAGATGCAGACTGCCTTAGATAGTGGGGTCAGAAGAAGGCCATCACGACTAGAATGATGGCGATACTCACCATGTGTGTTTCTCTGACTGTGAGGCAGGGTATGCAATTGTGCCACAGGGTTAGGAAACCACAGCAGTGGCAGACCTTGGGGTCTCAAATTTCAGTGGCACCCTGTACAATGCCAAAATCCAGCACCTGCCTGCCTCTCGCCTTCCATTATGCATCATAGTTGTGGCGCCTGAGCAGTGCCCTTGAGACTCTGCACCCAGTGTGACCGAACTAGTCGTGCTCCCCTAAATCCGCCTCTGACCATAGCCCACAGGAAACTGTGTCCTGTTCTTTGTATGAATATGTCAAACAAAGAATTGCTTACCACATACTTCCTGTTAACGTAAGATAGCATTTCCTAGGTTTAATCATCTTGGGACATATGTCTTCTTGAACCTAGCACTTTTGTAAACACCAGGCAGCTTGCCACTGTTACTTCCTTGACAAACACTTAACTTAGGCACAACAGAGAGGTTGTCCCAAGCTCTCAGCAGAATTTGCCCTGGAGAACTTTGGGCTGGGCCCCTTTTGGAAGAAGTGTTGCCATCCATAGTGCTTGGCAGATTCCTTTGTTTCATGGCTTATCTATCCATTTGAAGCAGCTTGTTCTTGTCCTGTCAGGTCTAGTTTTGCCTCTCACGCTCCTTATAGTTTTCTAACAGGTCTCGCCATTCCAGTTCAGTTCCACCCAACTAAGCTAGCTATATACTGTATTGCACTCTGCCCAACCTTTCACAGGTTAAGTCTTGTAAGATGGTTGTGGGAGTAGCCCCTGTTATAGGCTAATGGCATGAAGGAGGCCCATGTGCTGTTGGCCCTGCTTCTGAGGTTGTATGAGGTTTAGGGTGTGGATCAGTGGTAGAGCATCTGCTTTGCATGGAGAAGGACACAGGTTCAATCCCCACAATCTCCAGGCAGGGCTGGGAAGAGCTCCTGATAGCTCCATCAGTCGAGCATGAGACTCTTAATCTCAGGGTCGTGGGTTCGAGTCCCACGTTGGGCAAAATATTCCTGCATTGAAGGGGATTCGACTAGATGATGCTTGTGGTCCCTTCCAACTCTGCAATTCTATGATTTCTGCCCTGAAACCCTTGAGAGCTGCTGCCAGTCAGCATAGGCAATACTGGCTCAGTATAAGGCCACTTTCCTATGTTCTTATATGACACTCTCGCCCTGAACCCCAGCATCCAGGGAGTTGGACTTGACCCTTGGGTGCCTTCCAACTCTATGATTCTATGATCCATGTGTGGACCTCTGAGTGGGGGAAGCCTATGCACCTAGACCTCTATGTGTGTTCATTTCTTCAGGAGTCTGGGCACAGAGGCTTCATAATCCCAAAGTTCTGAGGTATCTATGAAACCTTATCTAGAACAACATGAATACATCCACATACAAGAGATAAGTACTAGCAGGCTTGGCAGAAAACCCAAGCTTGCAGAAGTGCAAAGCTTATTTAGTGGAAATCCCTACAGGTGTAGGAATCCCAAAAGATCCCAACGGGGACTGAGATTGCTCAGTGGGCATGGAATATTCACTATCTGTGAGGAGAACCAGGTGAGAGGCAGAAGGAAGAAAAGTATGGACCATACACCCTCTGCTTAAAGGCTCATGGAGGGAAAGCTCACCATCCCTCTGTGCCATTGGTTCCCTTGTCAAATCACTCTTACCGTCAAGAACTTTCTCCTAATATTAACACCACTTAACTCTCCCCTGTTGTAATGTACAGTGGGTTACAGACGCTTCAGGTTACAGACTCTGCTAACCCAGAAATAGTACCTCGGGTTAAGAACTTTGCTTCAGGATGAGAACAGAAATCACACGGCGGCAGCGGGAGGCCCCATTAGCTAAAGTGGTACCTCAGGTTAAGAACAGTTTCAGGTTAAGAACGGACCTCCAGAACGAATTAAGTTCTTAACCCGAGGTACTACTGTAATCTCATTAGATCTAGTCCTGCCTTCTAAGTCACATTCATCTCTAATAGAGCACATTTTGATGTGGGTTTTTTTTATGAAAGTTCCCTGTTGAACTGGCCCGATCTTATGCAAATTTACTTAGGAGTAAGTCCCTTTGAACTCTGTGGGATATACTTCCAGATAAGTAAGCACCGGATTCGATTGTAAACTCTGCCTCTGACGCAGATTGATATTAAGACATGCAGAAACCTCAGCAAAAACAGAGAAAAAAAGATGAGAATTGTAGTTTTACATACCTCGTTTAATTCAGCTAGTAAAGCAGGCACTCTCTTCACCCAAGTGTAAATCTAAGTGCAAGTCAGGTTGATTATATAGGATTTCTCACCACTCCCAGGGAAACTTTCCTCAGTAGCTGTGATGCAATATACATTTGCCCTAAGGCTGTGATCCTATGGAATGATTGAAGCATCTTAGGCAAGAGTCAGTGACCTAAAAAAAAAAAAGAATGCAAGCATGACATCATGGTCATAGAAATATCCCACTGTTGTGCTGTGGGGCTGATAAACAATGTATCACCGAGTCTTTGAGCAAGAGCTTTCAAAGCAGTTTTTTCCCCTCTGTGAAATGTGGAAAATCTCTTGAACTTGTCACCTATTAAATATTGAGACGGCAGTCCTCAAATACAAATGGATATGTCGATACATGCAACAAATATGAACATTTCCCACAGATCATATGCTCACATGAAAAAAGAAAACTGAAAATAAATCAGACATACTAAAGAGAGAAATCCATGGACTGAGTGGGACATGCTTGGAAGGCTAGTCAGTAGCAGACAGTTTGATGGGATGGCGGCGCTCACCTGACCTCCCAACAGTAAGTCACTGCATCTTCTTGGGAAGGGGAGGGGCAAAGCTGGCACAGATGTGGCACTGGGCTGTCTCTGTCAGTGTGTTTGTTCTGTGCTGGCCTCCTCGCCACCTACCACCTCCCTTTCCTAGTCAGCAACAACAACTGCTTCCCCCCCCCCAGGAAACAGAAGTCACCCTCCTGCTGAGAAGCTAGCTCAGCAGCTCTACCCAGTGTGAGAGCCAGTGTGGTGTAGTGGTTAAGAGCGGTAGACTCATAATCTGGTGAACTGAGTTCGCGTCTCCGCTCCTCCACATGCAGCTGCTGGGTGACCTTGGGCTAGTCACACTTATTTGGAGTCTCTCAGCCCCACTCACCTCACAGAGTGTTTGTTGGGGGGGGGGAGGAAGGGAAATGAGATTGTTAGCCGCTTTGAGACTCCTTCGGGTAGTGATAAAGCGGGATATCAAATCCAAACTCTTCTTCTTCCTCTACTCTACCTGACTTCGGATATAAATCCTGCAGAGGTAAACCCCCCCAAATATCCATTCAACAGAGGTGCCAGGTTGCCCCCAAGATTGAGAGGGGCGCATTGTACATCACACACATGGTGCGCATGGGACGGAGGAGGCGGGGCGCTCTGGAGGACCTGTGACGTGTATTGTGCATTGCACACATGACGTCATGTGTACATGATGCACTCTGGGCCCTCTCCAGATTGAGGAGGCCCAGCCCCCTTAAATCAAATATTGAGGGAGCCAAGGTGCCTTTTACCCCCTAGAGTTGGCACACCTGCCAATCAGTGAAACCTGTCCTTTATGACTTTCAAATCTGCGTATGATACTGTAATTTGACATGAGCTTCAATTGTCTTAGAATCAGATTTTCATGCGAAGAGTATTTGTTCACTTGTTGCTAGGTAACAAGCAGGCATCAAAGACACATTCCATTCCATATATGACACACCTTGCTTGTCTCAGCCAAATCGCTCCCTTTTCATCTCTAAGAAACATGACAGAGCCCAGTTGACTTTCACTTTGAACACCTCAGTACTAAAAGTATGCACACGCTATGTTTCTAATATCCTTTCTGAGCGGCTTTCTGTGATTCATGCATACACAGACAGGTAGGATTTACGTACCAAAACCCCATTGCTAATCCTGAACAAATATTTCTGTAGGTGTGGCTTCGTGGGAGCTGCCTCCATGCTGCTTCAGAAACCTACGTATTGTGTGAATAAGATTTAAATTTGATTTCTCAGATTTGATTCACTGAGTGTGTGACTGGCCTATTCTTTTTTAAAACTGTAGGGAGCTTGCATGGAGAGAACCAGTCAATATGCAGTTTCCACTATGGACCGAGTTTGCTATTATTATTATTTTTTGCAAATGCTCCTCATTTTCCCAGGTGAGACTCACCTGGTGCCTTCATCTTTATGCACAAGGCAAAAACATTCCTCTTCTCCCAGACCTTTGGCTAATTAAACAATCTGTAACAGGCATAGGCAACCTTGGCTCTCCAGATGTTTTGGGACTACAATTCCCATCATCCCTGACCACTGGCCCTGTTAGCTAGGGATAATGGGAATTGTAGTTCCAAAACATCTGGAGAGCCAAGGTTGCCTATGCCTATGCCTGATCTATAACATTTTAAACTGTGTGCTGAGACTGGGGGTTATTGTTTTGTCTGTTATTAAGTTATGATTTTTTTGTGTTTTCATACTGTAAACCACCCAGTGATCCTCAGATGAAGGGCAGTATATATATTTAATAAATAAAATAAATAAGTGGGGGAGAAGTTCTGTTTTTATTAGATGATGCAACAGTGGAAATTGGTGAAATTGCTTTATTTACAAATACATCAGCAGAGCACATAGCAAGCAAACAGACGCTACTTCTGCAGGAAGCAATCCCCCACCAAGAACTCAGCTGATATGCCTCAATCCTTTTGTCCTTTCACGGACCATGCCACTGCTCCTTTTGAACTCTTCGCTGTTTCTCAATCTGATGATGGGCCAAATCAACAGGAAAGTGAAGAAAACCTAGCTAGGACCTTTTAAACTCCCTCAAGTTCCATGTGGTTCATGCATTGTGCTGCATGTTCCTCTTTCTCAACAGATACATTAAAACCAGTGGGTGGGGGGAATACATAAAACTACCCCACCCTATTCTAAATGGCCACAGATAGTTAAAGGTTATTGCAGGAAGTGTTTGCCTCACACTTAAATACATATAATGAAAGCGCCAGGTGAGTCTCTTTGGGAAGAGCATTCCACAAATGGGGAGCCACCACCAAAAAGGCCTATTCTCGTGTTGCCACCCTCTGGACCTCCTGTGGAGAGGGCACACAATAAAGAGCTTCAGATGGCAATTGCAGGGTCCAGGTTGGTTCATATGGGGACAGGTAGTCCTTGAGGTATTGGGTTCTTCAGCAGTATAAGGCTTTTTACTTAGAACTGGGCCCAGAAACGAATTGGTAGTCAGTGCCGTCAGAACACGAATGGTATCATATGCTTAAACCATCTTGCCTCAGTGAGCAACCTGGCTGCTGAGTTCTGCACCAGCTGCCATTTCTGAGCCATCTCCAAAGGCAGTCCCACATATAATACCAGAGTGTGGACTACAGAAGTTAGAGATTCCCCCCCCCCCCATGAGAATAATGCACTCAGATGAACTGGTTTGTGCAGAGCTTTTTGGGTAAGATACTTTGGTTATGACAGGTGACAGCTTAACTAAATCCTACCTAGTGTAAACTCTTTGGAATTAATGGTTGGATTTTTAAATTAATTTCAGTGAATCTAGCATCAGAAGCAAACGTGTGTGTGTGTGTGTGTGTAATAATAATAATAATAAATAATAAATAATAATATATTTTTTTTATTTGTACCCCGCCCATCTGGCTGGGTCTCCCTAGCCACTCCCCAGCCAGTGTAAATTTACATAGCAAGATCAGAAAGGAGCCAAAAGGGCAAAATCACTCCCCGAAGGTGTCTTTCCAAGATGAGAAAGGGTTTAAAATGAGGCAGGAAAGAGTTAAGTGGGGAGATGTGGAAATGTGGGAGGGAGCAGAGAGAGGGGGGAAAGAGTTTAATGGAAGCATGAGAAGAGACAAAGTTAAGCCACACAGGCAAATCCTGAAGGTGAAATAAAAAGAAAAGGTTTGGAGAGCGAGACCCAGGAGCTTCCTTGTTCTCTGGCTCTCTGCAAGTGATCTTGAGTGGGTCTTCCAAACTGGCAGCCTCACTATTGCTTCACGTGGGAGATTTGCTGGGTGGGGGACATAGCTGTCAACCCTCCCTTTTTTTGCAGGAAACTCCCTTATTTCAATGCTGTTTCCCGCTGCTATCCCGGATTGTTGATATCCCTTAAATTTCCCGGATTTCAAAGGAAGCAGCTCCTCTCCCTTCCTGCCGGCCAGGGAGGCTCCTCAGCTGCATTGCTCGGCTGCCAATAAGGAGTCTGAGACCGACTGGGGGCGGAGCTTGCATGCCTTGTGCATCCAGACCCTCACGCCCAACCAGACAGACAGCCTGCCTGCCGTCTACACGCTCGCTCTTTCGCTCACACCGTTCGCGTGCAGCCTCTGGAGCGCAGGGTGGCGAGGCTACTTGGTGCCATTGCACCACCCTCGCGGCATCCCTTATTTTCAAATCCAAAAGTTTGAGAAAAAATCCCTTATTTTCAAATCCAAAAGTTGACAGCTATGGTGGGGGAGGACAGCCCCTTGCATGGTGGTGCATAATGCTTAAGGAGAAGGCTCAAAGGAGGAGAGGGTGGATGTGTAGGGGGAAACCGTGAGACATCATGGGCTAATCTACACTCATAGTTTATAATGATAAGAAAGGGTTACGAAAACATTTCAAAATGTAAGGGTTATACATATTAGGTTTCGCTTAGAACGTTAATGGTGCGTTATTGAAATGTGACACCAGAGGGCGCTGCAGAGCTATCCCATTCCAGAAACTGGGGTAGTTTCACCTTGTGAAAAAGGAAAAGAAGCCAAATGCCGTGATGTTTTAGGACAATGTTCAAAAGGTGAGTGTAGATCCAGCCCGTGTCCCTCTCCTCCCACCCGAAACTCATCGCTGTGGTGCAAGCAGTTTGATTTCTCTTCCTCTCTGTCTCTCCCTTTAGCCAGGCAATGGTGTGTGTGAAAAGTCTCGGTGGTGGGCTTATTCTGGGGAAATGTTAAACATCCCCCAAGCCCATCGCTAAAGGAAAGCAATGAGCGGATTAATAAATAATAAATTAAAAAATCAAGGCAGCGTTGATTCTGTTTCACTGCAATTTGGTTTCCGCCAAATACTATGCTATTCACCTGACTATAATTATTCATATAACTTTCATTCAATGAATTATATATTATTTGCAGGCTTTAAAAAAAGCACACAACAGCGATGTGAATGGAAACCAATCGTACTCACTTGACCGATTTCCATTCCTGATCACTGGCAAAAAGGCAAACTGCAGAATTTCTTTTTCCTTTGGGATTTTCCGACACCCCTACATGTATAGGATTGCAATGAAAGTTGTTGCTTTACTTGGTGCAACTTATAGCAACTAGTGACGGCACATCATTGAGGACATAACATAGGACGGTCTTCTTCCCTAGTGCCACCTTTAGCCTTCAAAGTAGCCGTGAAGATCTGCTAACAAAATAAAATAAGGTAGGAAACCCTGGTCATAATTTTTCCACGTCTGCCTACGTATTGCCTCTACCAATCTAGCATCAGATTAGGCCATGATAGGTTCACATCAAGGAATTATTTCCTGCCTTGCCTTCGTACATTTACTACCAGAACTGAATTTGGAGCTGAGTTCAACATGGCTCTACATAAGAACATCATAAAAGTCTGCTAGATCAAGCCGATAGCTCACTTAGTCCAACTTGTTATTCTCACAGTGACCAACCAGGTAGCCATAGGAAGCACAAAAGCAGGAGCTGAGCAAACAGCACTCTCCCCTCCTGTGGTTTTCAGCAACTGGTATTCAGAGGCATACTGGGGGGTAGAACATAGCCATTTTGACTAGTAGCCATTGATAGTCTGAACTCGTTCAGTTGCGCTCTGCCCCATAGTCCATTTTTTTGTGAAGTGGGATATTACTAAAGCCTCGGCCCAGTATACCTGAAGGAGCGTCTCCAACCCTATCGTTCAGCACCGGACACTGAGGTCCAGCTCCGAGGGCCTTCTGGTGGTTCCCTCACTGCGAAAAGCGAAGTTACAGGGAACCAGGCAGAGGGCCTTCTCAGTAGTGGCGCCTGCCCTGTGGAACTCCCTCCCTTCAGATATCAAGGAAATAAACAACTACCTGACTTTTAGAAGACACCTGAAGTGTTTAGTGAAGTTTTCAATGTTTGATCTTCTATTGTGTTTTTAATATTCTGTTGAGAGCCGCCCAAAGTGGCTGGGGAAACCCAGCCAGATGGGTGGGGTATAAATAATTTATTATTATTATTATTATTATTATTATTATTATTATCATTGTCATCATTGTCGTCGTCATCGTCATCATTATCATCATAATTATTATCAGTGCTTCCCTCCCCCTAAAAACATGTTTAGGGGTACTCTCATTTTGACTCAAGGAAATCACCATTTTATAGTTCAAATCGGGAAAAATAAATACAGTAAATGGACAAAAGGCCACCATCAGGGGTAGCAACGGAACCAACGATTCACCTTGCTAGAGAAGAAACTAACTTTTTTAAAAAAATAAAAAATAATTAATTTCTTTTCCCATTAGAGTCACAAAATGTTTAGGGGTATGTGTACCACTGCGTACCCCCAGAAAAAAAGCACATATTATTGTTGTTGTTGTTGTTGTTGTTATTTGCATTGAAAGGACTGGCCATCCAGTCTCTGCCAAGCACTTTTCATGGAACTGACTGCTCCTAGTCTATAGGCACATAGAGAAATACAGAACAGAGCCTAAGGACCACCATATTCTTTCCTCTCCATTGTAGAGACAAATCTGGTTCAGTTTCTTACTGGTCCTGGGATTGCTGAGGGGAAGGACGCTGTGGCCCCAGTTACTGGCCAGAGAACTAGTGGCTATGAACAGGCCATGCCCCCTCCAAAAAAACCTGGCTCCAACTAGTCTGTCTCTCACAATATTTAGAGGATTCCTCCTCTACTTTTCCCTTCGACTGCCCTTCCCTTATGTTCCTGTTCTTGTAACCCTGAGGGAGGAACCCATGTCTTTATTTTGATATATTAATAAATAATAATAATAATATAATACAAATTGCACCCAGCCTATGGGATTGTCTTCGCAGAAGATTGGGTGTAACTGACTCACAACTGGGAGGAACAATGCAATTATTTCTGGCAGGGCCTGTCCAAGGACAGTTGCGGAATATGTTTGTGACATCTCAGATTTGGAGCAAGAGATTCCCATGTGATGTATCTGGGGGGTGGGGGGGGTGGAGTTGGCTAATTCTTTTATTTATGGCCCTGCAGGTTGGATGGAAAGAATGGGTGCCTATCAGCTAAAAACTGGAAGTCAGAGGAATTACCAACGATAGAAGAATGGCAGATGAAAATGATGGACTATATGGAACTTGCTGAGCTGACCGGGAAACTTCGTGACCAGAGGGAGGAAGCGGTGGAAGAAGATCGGAAGAAATTCAAATTATATTTAAAAAAGTACTGTAAGATTAAAGAGTAGAAGTAAGCTGGAAGATAAATGAGGCTGTAGATGTAGAAGATAGATATAAGGTTTATGACTGTTGGAATTAATGTAATGATCTTAGATAAGAAGAGATATTGTGTTAATTAAATCAAAAAGGGTTAAATGATGTCAAGAAATTACTAAAGATGATATACAAGGAATGCAGGAAGGGAGGACAGGAGGAAGTCAACCTACAATGACAGGAAGGATGATTAGGTTAAAAGGATGTATGTTTGTTTTTTATGTTTATTATTGTTGTTTTCTTTTATGTTTGCTTATTGATGTTTTTTGATGTTTGTTTTTATTTGTTAAAATTTAATTTAAAAAATTTGAAAAAAAGAGGAAAGAATGGGTGCCTTTTGTGAGCATGTCAAAAGTACATCCATTCCGGAAGTCCGTTCGACTTCCAAAAAGTTCGAAACCCAAATTGTGGCTTCTGATTGGCTGCAGGAAGCTCCTGCAGCCAATCAGAAGCCGTGGAAGCCCCGTCGGACGTTTGGGTTCCAAAAGAATGTTTCGCAAACCGGAACACTCACTTCCAGGTTTGCGACGTTCGGGAGCCAAAACGTCCGAGTTGCAGGGCGTTCGGGATCCAAGGTATGACTGTAGTGGTATATATAGTACAGGCTTTGTGTGCAAAAAGTCACAGGCTTCATCCCTGCTGTCTTTAGGTGTAACTGGGAAAGTCTCTTGTCCAAAACCTGGAAAAAGCACTGAAGTCAGTGAAGGGGGAAATCCTATGCACAAAAAGCTGGCATAAAGCAAGTTGTTTGTAAATCAAGCCAGCATAAAGTTACACCAGATCCCAACTCTGTTTGGCAGCAGGGCTGCTGTTCCATACCCTCCAATGTGAGAGAGCCAGTGTGGTGTAGTGGTTAAGAGCAGTAGACTCATAATCTGGTGAACCGGGTTCGATTCCCCGCTCCTCCACATGCAGCTGCTGGGTGACCTTGGGCTAGTCACACTTCTCTGAAGTCTCTCAGCCCCACTCACCTCACAGAGGGTTTGTTGTGGGGGAGGAAGGGAAAGGAGAATGTTAGCAGCTTTGAGACTCCTTCGGGTAGTGATAAAGCGGGATATCAAATCCAAATCCAAACTCTTCTCCTACATTTCTCCGCTGAAAATAGGGACACCCTATTTAACAACAACAACAACAATCCCCCCTTTATGGAACTTACACAGCCGTAGCTTCAGTTGAGCTGTCTAAACTCTGGCTGAACCAGAATAAGCAAGTTACAGTGGCATGTCAGGGAGTTAATGCTAGCACAGCCAGGAATCAGGCAGCTGAGCTGCAGATTCTCTGCATCCTAAAATGCTCATCCCAGCAGATCTTGACATAGGATTGCCCTCCAATAATCTGATTCTTATCCCTCCCATTGCTTTACAAGACATGCTGTGAGCTGCCAAGCCACTGTTTGAGGTGACAGCAAGATTTTTTATTTTATTTTATTTGGAGAAAGAACGCCTTTTTCGCAGCCTTATATTTAAGCTATCACCAGACATTTTGCTGCATTCACCTGCCCTACAAAGGTTACTCTAATTTTGGGGCAGGGAATTGGCCCCATGTCTACCCCAAAGCCTGCAGAATTCCCAGGGAACTTTGAGAATTGTAGCTCTGTGAGGCAAATAAGGGTCTCATAATGCTCCCAGGAGTCTTTGGGGGAAGCCATGATTGTTTAAAGTGGCACTGCTTTACAATGTATAGTGCAAATAGGGGTTTGGACTGGCCAAGCCTAACAAGTTTGGTTTGGTTCTCCTTCATCTTGTTTATCAATGAATTGGCAGGCAACACGTGGCAGACTGTCCTATTTCTGGAGAGACTGTATACACGAAACAGGCTTTATTTACTCACCAAGTTCTAGGTCAGTGGTGGCTAACCTTGGCACTCCAGATGTTTTGGGACTAAAACTCCCATCATCCCTGACCACTGGTCCTGTTAGCTAGGGATGATGGGAGTTGTAGTTCCAAAACATCTGGAGGGCCAAGGTTAGCCATTACTGTTCTAGGTTATCCCCCTTCCCTTTCCCTCTGTTGTGTTCACTCACTCGGTAGTTTTACACAAAACCTGATATCGTTTATGGCTTTTTCATTGGTCTCTTTATTGTCTAAAACCAATACAAACTATTTTAAACAAGATTCCAGATTTGGAAAGATTTCAGATGCTTCCAACAGTTTGTTTCAGATTTTATCCTTTTGAATTGTGCAGGGATGGAGGCGAATCTGAGCTGGCTTATGCTTTTGCTGTGGGTTCATGCTGCACATCAGGGTTGACCCAAGATTTCAGCGAGCACTCGGCACAGTGCCCCGCAAGCCAAGCATTTTTGGGCTGCATCAGCTTTTAGCTCAGAGAAGGTGCGATGCACCGCAAAGCACTTTGCATGTTTACGATGAATCATGGTTTGAGGCTCTAAGGGAAACCTGTTCTTGTGACAGCTGATGAGAGGCACCTCCTTTGAAAAAGCAACTCAAAAGAGCTTGCAACAATTGCCAGGAGTGACACTTAAATCTGGAAGTTGTAAATTCTTTGGAGCTTTCATCACTAAAGAAACCACCCAACTTTGTAAGAGGAACTTTCGCCCTCTTTTGAAGACTATATAGGAGGACTGAAAGAAATGGAAACGTCTTGACCTTTCCAGGTGTGGTTGAATCGCCACTCTTAAAATGATGATCCTGCCTAGATTTCCCCCTCTCTGTGTTATTAGATTCATTCCCTGTGTTCAGTCATGGGCTTATTGTTATCACATGACTGTATTTATGTTTTTCATCCCACAGAGTGGAAGGGGGAAGTGACGGCAGACAGGAAGTCTTGTCTTGCTATGTACCCTCTAAATAGGACTCTTGTCCTTTGTTCTCTCTCTCGGCTACCTGATGGTAGAGAGAGAGGGAACATCATGTAGAGCTCCGTGTATGTAGATATGTAATAAAGTAGTTTTAGCTACAATGCTGAGCTGCTGTGGTCTGTTACGCTACTGTGCACATTTCTGCTGATTCCTATGTGTGCTGGATGTCTGCCGACACCAGTCGCTGTGATGTTCGGGTTAAAGAAGCTGATTAGCTCCCGGACGATCCTGGAAGGTGAGATCATGCCAGTCGGGCATGTGTCTTTGCTGTGTCTTTCCTCGTAAGTAAAGACCGTTCCATAACACTCTGTCCCTAACCCTTCTCAACCGTATCCCCTTGCATAATTTTCAATGCTGGCACAAAATGTTTGATACCGTCAGCAGGGCAGGTCACTTTGTAAGTTGACTCTGTATCACAGGATTAAGGAGGGGAAATTTGGTATGCCTCATTTAAAACCAAATCATGAGGCATTCCAACTCAAGCAATTAATCCACCCCATCAGTTGAATTGGGACTCGATTCAGGGATACCTTCCACTAATGCCATCCCATTCCTCCCTCACAAAACAGAATCTCAAGAAAATATCAATTTCTGCACTTGAAATCTGGACACAGTGGTCTAAACAGCTCATTCTTCCCTCTTGGTTCTCTTTTGAGATCACCTGTGGTTTCTGCATCCTTTTAAACGTCAGCAGTATGAAGATAGAGAAGCAAAGGATCTCTACGGAGTCCAGGACCTTTTTAACAGAAGAAAAATCCTGACCATGCAACGATAATCAAAACCTAAGGAATCAAAACCTACATGGCTTCAGAAGATCCTTTCTCCTCACAGTGGCTTATGGTTTAGTGTGTGGTACAGTCCCGCACTATATTTGAAAAGTCGTGAGAAAATACCGGTAGATGTGTGAAAGCATTGGCTCTGGGAGACAGATCTTAATGAGAAGAACATTGAGAGGGAATTGGGGTATTTTGGGTGTATACTCCCATTGAAAACCATTTCTGCAAACGTTAAAGAATCAGCACTGAAGATAATCTGTAGGTGGCACTGGATTTCTATATACCTCACCACTCATTAAGGACCCGGAATCACATAACAAAACCATATATTTTGAATAGCTCACTTTATTTAGATTGTTGCTTTGGCTTTCGTTTTTCCTTTTTCAACACATTTTGAGATTCTTCTCTTTTGGTTTTTAGGTACCGTTATGTGGTGGTGTTGTTTTTTTGAAGTGGGGCTGCTCCCTTATCCCCCTCTCCCCATTTCCTCTGTTTAAAGTCCCATGTTGTACATTAAAGTGAGTCTGCCTACATAAGCAGAAAGAGGTCCATCTTAGGTATTGTACTTTTCTTAGGAGATGAAAACCTGGAAATATTAGCTAAACAGAAAGTAGAATATATGATTTTGTTCCAGCACTTCTAACACCCTGGGTTTGCAACAAATGCAAAGGGCATGCATGTGATCATTTAAGCACCTGTTAAGGTGAATCATACCTGCCAAAAAATAGGTTGCTCCGGGTTTTGTTGTCTATTATAAAGAAAATGAACCCGCGATCAACTCTGAATTCACTTGGCAAGCTTGTGGTAGAGGTTCCCACCCCAGTGGCAGCTGCTGCCTCTGTGCCTTCTTCATTGACCTCGACATAAGATTTATGAATGGCCTTGGACACAAACAGGTTTTTGCTTCCTGACATGCCAGACAAATCAGCCTTTCCTCGTGTAAACACATCTGTCATTCCTAAATCTACTAAAAGTTCGTCGAGCTCATAAGTTTTTTCCAGCTTGAACTTCGGCACATAAATGTTTATCTTGCTCTTTTGCATGTTTTTCGAACTGGTCCATTCTTGAAATTTTGCATAGGTGAGTTCCTTTTCAACCTGTCAAGTAAAAATAATAATCAATGCCAATTAAATATCTGCCCCCCCCAAAAAAAAAGACCTGGGAAAAAGAGAAAGACAAATGTTTATTTATTAAAGCGTAGGCAAAGAATATGTCTAAAAGCTCCAATATTGTTTACCCCCCCCCCAAAAAAAAATGTTTTGGAAAACCATTAAATTTGTCTGTGAAAATGGTGGTTTCTTTAAAAAAAAATCTGTGGAAATGTTTTAACAAATGAGGAGAGGAGAATCCTTAAGTTCAGCGGCATGTACATAGCATACTGTAATGTTGATTGTCTCTACTTTAGAGTCCTTGATTTAACTTCTGTTTTAAAAGACACAATGGGAACATTCTGGGTCATTGAAAAGTATACCAATCCTATGCACATTTCCCAGGGGATAAAGCCCCAAAGAGAACAATGGGATTCTATGAAATTGCACTATAAACATAGCTGTCCAAACCTGCTTTGTGCCAAGGGTGTGGTGTCTCTCTGCCCCACCTATCAGACAGAAGTTGCAGAGTAATCAAGAATATGGTTGTTAATAAGTGCCCTTGTTGCAGCCCCATCCAAAGATGGTAAAGGTAAAAGGGTAAAGGACTCCTGGACTGTTAAGTCTAGTTGAATTCGACTATGGGGTGCAGTGCTCATCTCCGCTTTCAGGCTGAGGGAGCCGGCATTTGTCTCCAGACACCTTTCCAGGTCATGTGGCCAGCAGGACTAAAGCGCTTCTGCGCAACAGGACACACCGTGATGGAAACCAGAGCGCACGGAAATGCTGTTTACCTTCCCGCTGCAGCACTGGTGTGCTTTCAAACTCCTAGGTTGGCAGGAGCTGAGACAAAGCAACGGGAGCTCACCCCGTCGTGTGGATTCGAACATCTGACCTTATAATCTACAAGCCCAAGAGGCTTGGTGGTTTAGACCACAGCACCACCTGTGTCCCTTGGCACATCCAAAGATTCGCTAGTATTAACAGACATTGACAATGCAGGCCTACTGGATTGCCCTGTGCTCTATGTTTGTTAAAATTACAAAATAAAACAGAATTGGCAACCGACAGGATGAAAGCTACAGTTCATATATCTCTATTTCTCCAAGATTTCTTCACTTGGCTAATCAGTTGAACAATTTATTCTCATTGATCAGGTTTTTTTAAGCAATATGTATGTATGTATGTACGCCCACTACAAAGTTTTGAAAGTTCACTTCAATTCCTTGATCAGTTTCAGAAATCAAAGCAAATTACCTGGTGTGCACCTCCTTTCTTGTCTGGCAGTAGAATGAACATACTCAACTCATTCTCATCATAGGGAAGCTCAAGTACTTTTAGTGCTGGATCTTGTATATAGGCCACATTGAATTCACCTTCCTTATACATCATTGGCACATTTTTGCTCTGATTCTGTAGTGAATAAAGCAAGTAGTTAAGCATAAATGTCATTGTGTGTGTGTGTGTGTGTGTGTGTGTGTGTGTGTGTGTGTAAAAGAGGTGGCTATAAACCATATGAAATACTGAGTATAGTATAGTACAGTCCCCTTCAGCTCTCTATATTGGACAAACAGGCCAAACCCTATGCCAAAGGATAAATGGACATAAATCTGACATCAGAAATCACAAGACAGAGAAACCAGTAGGAGAACACTTCAATCTCCCAGGACACTCTATACAAGATCTCAAAGTAGCTGTCTTATTTCAGAAATAGACTGGAAAGAGAAGTTGCTGAATTGCAACTCATTACCAAACTTAAAACCATGGAGAGACCTGGTCTGAACAAAGACATTGGATTCTTATCTCATTATACATGACAAAGCTATTTTTAACCTTCTCACCCCTTGCTTTTTCCTGTAAGACTAATTGCAGTCGTTAACAGTCGTCAACAGGTTTACCACAGCTATCAGCCTATCACCCATTCCCACCACCCTTCTGAGTAATACCCCTCCCCACCCTCTCACTATATATAAGGGTCTGGTGACTTCTGTTTCAGTGTATCTGAAGAAGTGTGCATGCACACGAAAGCTCATACCAAGAACAAACTTAGTTGGTCTCTAAGGTGCTACTGGAAGGGATTTTTTAATTTTTTTATTTTGTTTTGAGTATAGTAGGGTAATTGCAATGATTTCCAATGTTGTGCCTTTTTTGTTTAGCACCTTTGAACATCGGACCATTCTGGTATAAAACACAAATGTAGCTTTTCCCCTGGCCTCGGACGCCATCTTACAGTAATCTGTCAAGATGACCAACACCAAGGAGAAGACGAGGGGGACACGTTACATGTTCTCAAGACCCTTTCGCAAACATGGTGTGGTCCCTCTCACTACCTACATGCGCATCTATAAGAAGGGTGATATTGTTGACATAAAGGGCATGGGCACAATTCAGAAAGGCATGCCCCACAAATGTTACCATGGCAAGACAGGAAGGGTATACAACATTACCCAGCATGCTGTGGGCATTATTGTGAACAAGAAAGTTAAGGGCAAGATTCTGGCCAATGTGCAAATTGAGCATATTAAGCACTCAAAGAGCAGAGACAGCTTCTTGCAGCGTGTGAAAGAAAATGAAAGAAAGAAAAAAGAAGGAAAGGAAAAGGGAATTTGGTTTGAACTAAAACGCTGCTCCTCCAAGAGAAGCCCACTTTGTGAGAAATAATGGCAAGGAGTCAGAGCTGCTGGAACCAATTCCATATGAGTTTATGGCATAGTGTATGTGAACAAAATAAAATACCATGTTGAGGACCTAAAAAAAAACACACACACACAAAAAAACCACAAATGTATTCCATATCCTCAACATACAATGCTCTCGTCAGAGCTGGCTCACCAATGAGGCAGGATTATTATTATTATTTATTGAATTTATATACTGCCCTATGCCCAGAGGTCTCAGGGCAATTCACATAAAAAGATCATAGTATATAAAATAAAAATAAAAGCAATACCCCACCCCAAAAAGAGCCACATTTTAAAAGGGCATAGGATCAATCAGATCAACCAAAGGCCTGGTTAAAAAGGAATGTTTTTCCTGGCGCCTAAAGGTGTATAATGAAGGCACCAGGCGAACTTCCCTGGGGAGAGCAAGCCACTTCAGAAAAGACCCGTTCTCGTGTTGCCACCCTCCGGACCTCTCGAGGTGGAGGCACATGAAGGAGGGCCTCAGAAGATGATATCAGGGTCTGGGTAGGTTCATATGGAAAGAGGCAGTCCTTGAGGTATTGCGGTCCTGAGCCGTTTAATGAAGGATGAAGCGTCTTGCCTGCCCCACTACCTCTGCTGCCTTGTGGCATGTGGCATGCTCCTCCCTCTCACTGAGATCAGCAAAAAGTGGGAGCATTCCAAGTCTGGCAAGAGAGGGGAGCATTCTGGTGTGCGGCGGAGGTGAAAGGGGCATGGGGGCAGTGGCAGAGGGAGGCAAAATCCAATTTTACCTCAGGTGGGAAGTTGGGACGGACCTCTAGTTATTGTTTTTGGACAGATAGCTGGCCATAATAAATGGCATTCCCATCTCCACCAACTTTTCGGCATATTGTACCTCGTTAATCCAGAAAGGTGCTTCCTTGGTGAGTTTCTTATCAAACTGGGACTTCCAGTTTCCTTTAAAATATATAGCATTCGCTAAGACCAAGATAGTTGATGTGTCAATAGATCCACTGGCCATCAGGTCCTTGATTTTACCTTTTTAAAAGACAGAGGCAAAATAGTTAATAGTCAAAATGACAATGCAATTTTCAACCGTGTTAGTGGTAACATCTAAAAAATGAAGGTTATCCACAATGTGTAACACACCATTAAAGGGTTCATTACTTTTGTACATTTTAGAATTCTCAGATCTTCTGGGAAACAAATCTTTCAATGCCATTCAGTTTCTCAATCTTCAATTACTTTCCTGTCATTTTAGCATTTAGCTTGCGATGTTTTTTAAAAGAAAAAGACCGCATGAACATTTGTATGCATTTTTTTGCATGGAATTTTGCCTCATACACTTTTTCGCAAACAATTTTCTTCATTAGAACGCATTATTGTATGTCCTTTTCACTAACTTGGATTTATTTATTTATTTTTGCCCACCTTTCCTCAATATATATGCTTTTTCGTATGCATTTTTTTGGGATGGAAAACTGCAATCCAAAAATTGTAGATGTGTGGATTTCAAGTGCTAGATGCATTTTGGTCCACATGTTTGTATCTGAAGTGTGAATTAGGTAAGTTCACATTAAAATGTAAAGTGAGCAAATTTCTCCCATATCCCTTTCCTTAGCTGATCCATTTCCAAATAAGTGAGACATAACTTCTGTTCCTTTACCATTTGTTTGCTTTTCAACCCAAGTGTTAATCTGATTTCTAGCTTCCTCTGGTTTTTTCTCAAAGTCGACTTTTTGCAACTCAGCATGGTACATCTCCTTTGTGCAATGTAAGAATTGCTGTATAGAATAAAAACAAACATTAATGCAATTATTATTATTAAAAGGATTTCATTGAATTTATATGCCACCCCTTCCTCCAAATCAGCCCAGGACAGCAGAAGTGATGGCTGTCATATATATGTAATAAATGGGAATTTATCGTTTGGCATGGCATATGAATTTCCCCATGTTGCTCTCCTACTACTAATTGTTTAGTGCCTGCTGTTGAAGCGAAGTAGAAACTTAGTTAAAAAGAAATATACAGTAGAATACAGTCGTACCTTGGAAGTAGAATGGAATCCGTTCCGGAAGTCTGTTCGACTTCCAAAACGTTTGAAAACCAAAGCGCGGCTTCTGATTGGCTGCAGGAAGCTCCTGCAACCAATCGGAAGCCCCGCCGGATGTTTGGCTTCCAAAAATAGTTCACAAACCAGAACACACACTTCAGGAGGCAAAGCTTTCGGAAACTAAGCTGTTCAACTTCCAAGGTACGATTAATACTGTGGGATTTACGGAGCCATTCCCCTATTCAGAAGCAGTAGATGGTTCCTTTGCTTTTCCAGAATGTTCCTCAAGGAGGTGCCTTCTGGACACTGAGCATCGCTCAGCTCTTCTGGTACCTGACAGTCTGCGGTGAGACACATGGAGCTCCCTGTGGTGAAGCCACGGGTCCATTCTGCTGCTTCTGCTGCACACTGCACTGTACCAAACTCTCCGTGCCTTCCCTTCCCTCTCAGGAACCTGCAATGCTGTTCATTGTTCAGAAGGCAGGTGAGCAATGCTGTCCTACCTGAGCCACTCCATCAAACACTACTGTGCTCTTCCTGACTTATGTCAGTCTTCATTTTCTTTTATGATACTTCCCCCTCTTATGTCGAATGGAGTTGAACTCATTTGTTGATTTAATATATTTGCTCCCCACCTTTCTCCCAAGGGGTAGCTACCTCATTACATGGGCTCAGTGAGTTTCGTTTGCACAATATAGCTTCTCCTCTCCCCGCTGTGTTTTTCCCCACACTGCTCCGGAAACTTGGGGTAACCCCCAGAGCAGATATGAGGTGCCGAAGGGAGGAGGGACACTTCTGTTGCACAAGTGTGAATCATTCTACACATGCACTGACTTTGTTGGATACAAGGCACAGTCTATTATAGATCAATAATAACAAATATTTTTATTTATTATTTAAATGCTGTCCATCGGACCGGGTTGCCCCAGCCACTCTGGGTGGCTCCCAACACAATATGAAAAACAAAATAAAACATAAAACATTAAAGACCAAACTTCAAAGGCCCCACAACTGCTCCATTTAAAAAACCCTCCGCTGTCAAGAAAAGAGATACTAAATAGGCATCAGTAAAAGGAAGTGGAAGCATTGCTATCAATTTAATGTGGTCTCTGCTGCTCATCCACCAGCAATGTGTCCACATAGGGAGGAGCATGGAAAGTGTTCTTCCTTACCTGTAGAAATGTGTATTTCTCTTCTCCATAAAGCCTATTGGCAATGCTCAGTTCAATTTTTTTGTCATGATGGTTGATAGCTGCTAAGAGTGCTTTGAATTGGGTGTGTGGTCCTCCTGGTCTGTCACACTGTGTATCCTTTAAATAGCAAAGGCTGTTTAACAGTACATCAACATTCTCGTAAATACAAATCCCAACACCCTCCAAACCACTATGTGGACCAATCCCAAATGTGGAGCCAAACTGAGCAGATAATGGAGAAATTGGGGGCTCTTCTGAGTGGAAGCATGTGCCCCACCCCCAGGCATCCTGAACCAAACTTCTGAAACTCCAGGACTGCCTTGGAGCAGTCTTTGAAAGGGTGTATATTTCCGTTGGGGAATAATGCTCAAAGTGCTTTCCTTCAGTAGGGGTCAGCAGGGCAGGGCAGTGCACCCCTGAGCTCCAGTCTCCCGAATCGCTGCCTGCTAACCAGGAGGGAGAGGAGAGGGGGAGGCTATTCACTTCCTTCCCTTCTCCACTCTAATTCTTGGTATATAGTAGCAATCTGGTCAGCAGGAGGTCGGATCAGCATGTGGCTGACCACGACTGCCTTTCATATATGACTTCGGTTATCCAAACAGCAGCCTTTTCAACCGCGTTATAATCTCTGTATTGCAGATGAGGGTGGGGCCTGGAGTTGGGAAGAACCATACCTAAGAGCTAAACCATGGTTCTTGGCTCAGGTGAGATTTGGACCAGGCCTTTGCAGCTCGAATTCTTAGTCACTACATTACACCAGGTTGACTTCCAAGAAAGCTGAGCCTCACAGCTGCGCCCAGGGGTGCCAACTTGAATAAAATGTTGGGGGAGGTAGGTAAGCCCCAGCCTACATAATCACATGCTGCGGCACATGCACACCATTTGCCCATAAACTTTGGGACCTCCTCAGATATTTTATTGGGGGGCTGAAGCCCCCCTGGCCCCTAGGAGTTGGCTGCTAAGGCTGCAGCTGTTTATGATTTCAGATTATCTCACATTTCCAAAGGATCACCAGCTAGATCCATATTATTCCCCCACCCCAAAAAACCCCCAGTGAAACAGAAATTATATGCCAATACTTTTTCAGCCGAGCATGGAGAGCTTCCAGATCCAGTGATCTCATTGAAGTGAAGGACCTGCAACACAAAATGTGGAATGAGAAACTACAGATCTACTCCAAGTAACTTTGCCATCTTCTTTTCATCCTCCTCCAGTACAGTGGTACCTCGGGTTAAGTACTTAATTCGTTCCGGAGGTCCGTTCTTAACCTGAAGCGTACTTAACCTGAAGCACCACTTTAGCTAATGGGACCTCCTGCTGCCGCTGCGCTGCCAGAGCACGATTTCTGTTCTTAGCGGAGTTCTTAACCTGAAGCGTACTTAACCCGAGGTACCACTGTACAATGAAAAGACTTCATTTGAGCAGGGGGCTTATTGAAGTTTAGGGCAGGGGTTGGGAACCATGTGTCCCTGAGATGTGATAATACCACCTGCTTAGCTACATGGAGAAATGTGTGTGTTTGTGTAGAGATCTCTGGCTTTTGTGGGGCTGGAATGTTGCCTATGCTACAGAGGATAGAGTCATATCTATTACCCTGCCTACTTTTCCCTCTGGCCCTGCCCACTTTTCCCTCTGGCCACACCCAGCACTGGCATGCAACCCCTCAGAAAGCTTCCCACAACGGAATGCTGCACCTGGACTGAAAACCACTTCCCACAACTAATAGTTGGTCCTTCACCCCACCTCAGATTTTTTTTTTGGGGGGGGGAGGCTCTTTCTCAGAGTCAAAACTAACACATTTCCTTTTTATCACAAAGGAACCTAATGAAAGCCATCAAGGAGGAAGAGTGGCTAGCAGGGGAAGTTCCACATGGTTCAGGAGAATAGGGGGGTTATCATCTCCCTAACTTCTTTAAATGGGTCTCCTCTGACCAGGACTCAGTCAGCTACCAACCATTGTATTATCTGGCCTTTGAAAGAGTAGGCATTTGCATAATATGACACTTGGCATACACACAGCTGGGGGGGGGGGCGTTTCCTACCTTCTCCATCTGCTTAGCAGTGTCTCCTCTGGCTCCAAGAGAGACCATGCCCAAAGCGGCTGCAATGCTCATGGGAGAGAAGAAGATGTTCCCCGAAGTGCCGCCAATCTTCTTGTGTAAATCAAGGGCGAATTTGTTGACTGCATCCACAAGGGTAGTCATTGTGCTGATTGTGATATCTGGGACAAATATCATCAGGTTAATTCTTCTGGTGGACTCCTTTGTCTATAGTCCTTTTTTGTCTTATTTTTTTTTAAAGGATGAATATCTCCTTTAAAAACAAGCAAATAGCAGAGAACCTGCACAAGCGATGCTGACACAAAACCCCACACATATATTAATTAAAATAGAAACATCGCCACCTGACCCCGCCCCACTCACCTTTCCCCCCTCCACCTCTTTCCCCCTTTTTCTTCACAATGTAACACTCATGTCTCAACAAATGAAACTGATCTGTAAAAATGTAACTTGGAAAAAAAGAGAGAGACATTGTAAACCAAGAAAATCTTTAGTAAAACACACACACACACGCACACACACACACACACACACACACACACACACACCAGTGAGTTGTGAAACAGTTGGTATGACTAATTGCTTTGTGACCACACCTGAGGTCTTACAATGACGAGAGCTATCAGTTTTAAATTATGTCCTTATTAGGCAACCCAATCAAACACAGTGCTGGCACACTTAAGTGCAAATGATCTTCTCTTGGTTTGAGCTGGCTTTGCTTAGAACCAAGATACATACCGGTAACTCTAAACAAAGTTACTTTGAAAGAGATGAGTCTGACCCTGCCATTGCATATGCACAGACAACAACAGTATCTCTCCCTTTTGGCATTCAATATCACCTAAAGTTTGCCATGCAGATTATCTACAATCACCAACATTCACACTAACCTATAGGAAATAATATGAGTCTTATGATTGGAACTGTTGACAGTTCAAAACTTGACTGGCATTGAAAGTCCTGCTAAAACGGTAGGGGGGGGGACTTTGTTTTGGCAGCAACTTGCATTGAAATCCCAACTTCAAGGCTTTCGACTCAAATTTGGGACATCAAAGCACTTGATGCCATTTTGACATCTGGTGAGTGACAGGTGAGCAGATCCCTTCAGCTGCCAAATTTGACTCATGAGCTAAATTCTTAAAAGGAGCTGGCCTGTCAAGTCAAAAGGGTTCCCCACCCCTACTTAACAAGCGAATACAACGGGTGCTAATTTGGGACTCTAGCATACATGTAGCATAGGGCCATAGGCTAAGGCAGGCATCCCAAAACTCGGCCCTCCAGATGTTTTGGGACTACAGTTCCCATCACCCCTGACCACTGGTCCTGTTAGCTAGGGATGATGGGAGTTGTAGTCTGGAGGGCCGAGTTTGGGAACGCCTGGGCTAAGGGGCAGACCTGTTCCTACACTCCATTGTATTCAGTGCCCGTTTGCTATCCAGCCTAGGAATCGGATTCTGTTGAGCCTGCTAACTGACAATCTGAGGTTAGAAAGGACTAATCACAACCTCTAATCACAACCCCTTAAATCTCATCACAACAGGCTGGCAGGCTCAATTTTTCACCACGAAAACAGAGTTCAGATAGGTTTCCTGGAGCTTAGGAGCAAGTGAATGAGATCCCCTGACCTCACTGCCATATTACCCCAACTCATTCCCATCCCACAAAGACACTGCTGCCGTTCTACCCTCAACCCTGGTGCAATCCTATAATATCTCCACTGAATTCAACGACTCCCCCAAGTAAGTCTAAGCTCTAAGGCTGCAATCAACCCTAATTAGACTTACCTGGGAACTCAGTAAGAATTTGTTCTGAACAGAAATGCATAGGATTGCTCTGAAATGCCTGTTTGCCGAAAGAGAGGTCCTTTTTGTAAGGAGCAATGGGTAGTTAGCTTGTTGGGGGGCTAAATATGTTGCCCCCTTCCCCCATACAAATAAACAAATAGATGAGCCTATGTATAAAATATCTGTGCTAAAGTGATGCCCACCTTTTTTGGGGTGCTGTGTTGATAATTTTTAAAAATTGACTTATAAAGTATTTCTGGAGAGGTAACCAGAATAAGTGCTCTTAAAATACATTTCTTGAATCTGGTTCCTCTCCATGGAAACTTAGCATTGTACCACCACCACCACCCAAGCCTGTGTTCCTTAGATGTAAATATGGATGTCCTAAGATTGAAAACCCTTCCTCAGTTAACAGAAGAGAGAAAAGTCTGCACGAAGCTTACCTTTTCCTCTGTGGAAGTGATTCCAATGCTGTACGGCTGATGCAGCTGATGCACCTTCTTACGAGGCACCAGTATTTAAAGCTGGAAATCTGCATAAATCAAAGAATTGTTGTTGTTTTTTTACGCACAGGTGCAATTCGGGAAGTTCCTGGAGAATGAGTACGTGGTGCCGGAAATTGCAAATGAATCTGCAATAGCAAGCCAAGTTGTCTAGAGCAGGAGACTTAGAAATCCTGGATCTACTGGTGTTGCAATTTGGGAACAGAGGTGGGGCAGGAGCTCCTGCACCTTCAATAGAACCTCAGCAGGTGTAGCTTGTCATGAAAAGGTCATTTGAGAAGCATTTCTGAAACAAAACAGAAAACCCTTCCTCGGTTAATAATCTACTCGTGTTGCAATTTGGGTTTAGATTTCAGCTTACTTGGCACATCAATTGCAGAAGAAGTTGAAACAGACCAGAAGATTGCAGAAGAAGTTGAAACAGACCAGAAGATCAGTTGCAGAAGAAGTTGAAACAGGTTCATGAAAACAGGAAGGTTTGGAAAATAAGACTGAGAAGGCATTCTGCCAGGTCAGTTCCCTCATCCATTATCAAATCATGGATGGTGTTGGTCTTATTAGTCATTGACCTGGCTTTGCACAGCACTACCTTAAGGTCATGTGGGACACCCTGTATCCGCCCGGCCAAGACCAGACACAGAGGCAGGGGGTAGTCTTCAGATAGTGACTAAACCTGACTCCTCAGTAAAAACATAACCTGATCCTAGTGTAACTCTTCTTCCTGCCCATGATCACTGAGATTGAGTGTTCCATTGTATCTGCCCCAGTGGTACCTATCCCAGCCATTATATTGAGTAGGGTCCACTGCCAAGGAAGCCCTGACCCTCTCCCCTTAAAAACAAACTTAGCTTATACAAAAGTACCATAATGAAAAAATGTACATATAACAATTTTAAAATGATTTTTAAAAAATCAACCCCATTAAATCATTCAAACTGGGAGGTGGTGGGGAAGGGGTTTGCTGATCTCAGACCAGATGTCTGTATCATTTTATTTGCGTATAATGTTGAATGAGTGGTCTCATAAGTGGACAAGAGGGTTTTTGCCTTGTATACGGTGCTGCAGGGCCATGAGACTGGGAACTAGGCCGCCATCTTGGCTCTGTGCAGGCCTGGCCCTCTTAGCACTCCCATCCCAAATCTAATCCCTTTCAAGTAAGTGTAGGCCTACCACAGAGACGCACACTAAGGCATGGCAAATATGTGGTGAATACCAGAAGTCTCTAGATGTATGGCTGTGCTGAGTGGGACTGTGTAGGTGTAGTCCAAAAAGTACCTGGAAGGCACCAGCTCCAAGACGGCTGGCTACTGTCTGGTAAAATATGGTGCCAGCACTTTATTTACTCTCTGACACATTATCAGAAGTGTTAATGAACAGTAAGCTCAATTAGTTGGGTCAGGATGTTTGCAGCCTGAGGTCAGAGAATCCAGAATTACTTCATGAGGAAACATATGAGCCATCTAAGCAAGCAACTGCCTCTCCCCAAGCTGAAGAATATCACTGCTCATTGGTGATGCTCACTGGTGACATTCCCAGATGTCCTTGGGGGACACCAAGTCTGCTTAAAGTTGTATGGTACTGTTTTAACCTTATAGTGCAGATGGATCCATGGACTGGCCAAGCCTAACAAGTTTGGTTTGGTTCTCCTCCATCTTGTTTATCAATGAATTGGCAGGCAACACGTGGCAGACTGTCCTATTTCTGCAGAGACTATATACACTAACTCACCAAGTTCTAGGTCAGTGGTGGCTAACCTTGGCACTCCAGATGTTTTGGGACTACAACTCCCATCATCCCTGACCACTGGTCCTGTTAGCTAGGGATGATGGGAGTTGTAGTTCCAAAACATCTGGAGGGCCAAGGTTAGCCATCACTGTTCTAGGTGATTCCCCTTCCCTTTCCCTCTGGCGTGTTCACTCACTCAGTAATTTTACACAAAACCTGATATCGTTTATGGCTTTTTCATTAGTCTCTTTATTGTTTGATATTCCTCTTGTCTAAAACCAATAAAAACAAAATTCCAGATTTGGAAAGATTTCAGATGCTTCCAACAGTTTGTTTCAGATTTTATCCTTTTGAATTGTGCAGGGATGGAGGAGAATCTGAGCTGGCTTATGCTTTACTGTGGGTTCATGCTGCACATCAGGGTTGACCCCAGATTTCAGGGATCACTCGGCACAGTGCCCCGCAAGCCAAACATTTTTGGGCTGCATCAGCTTTTAGGTCAGAGAAGGGTGTGATGCACCGCAAAGCACTTTGTATGTTTACGATGAATCATGGTTTGGGGCTCTAAGGGAAACCTGTTCTTGTGACAGCTGATGAGAGGCACCTCCTTTGAAAAAGCAACTTAAAAGAGCTTGCAACAATTGCCAGGAGTGACACTTAAATCTGGAAGGTTATTCAGACCCTTCTCAAGAATATCGCCTTGCGTAATTTTCAATGCTGGCAAAAAATGATTGATACCGTCAGCGGGGCAGGTCACTCTGTAAGTTGACTCTGTATCATGGGACTAAGGAGGGGGAATTTGCCTCATTTAAAATCAAATCATGCAGGGGAAGAAACCGAGGATAAAATATAAATTGTTAACGGATACAGTACTAAGGAAAGAGGTGCCTTCTCTGTGTCAGATTTGAGTTTATATTATGAGGCATCCTGTCTTTGCTGGCTCCGGGAGTGAATTGTCTTAAAGCATGTGGATATCTTAGACTTGGAAGGTCATGTTAATAGATTTGTTTGGCATGCATATCTATGGTATGAAAAAACAAAAGTGCGTAAAGGTTTCCTAAACCACTTGGTGAGACAATCAATTTACTCAGTGTGGGAGAAATATAAAAACTTATTGGAACAGAAAACACCTTTGTGGCTCTCTCCATTGGAAGCAATATCTTTGAAAAAAGTTAATGCTAAAAGTGAGTGGCTAAGTATAGGTTGGCTAAAGTGGTCAAAAGTGGGCTAACTGGGGACGTAAGTTGGCTAAGGGGACTAAAGTGGGTTAAGTGGACTGAAGTAGGCCACTTCAGTCACTTTAGCTCAGTTAGCCCCCTAAGTCTCCTTAGCCCACTTCAGTCCCCTTAGCCTATTTAACTCCCCTTTGCCCCTTAGAGCACTTAGCCCACTTCAGTCCTCTTAGCCAACTTAGCTCACTTTAACCCTCTTGGCCTACCCTTAGAGCACTTAGCCCATTTAAGTTCCCTGAGCTAAGGGTACTTAAGAAATCATACTCTACAATAAACTCCCCTGTAAATGAAAACTGCAGAACAACGATTTTATTAAATGCTTTGTTTATTAAAACATGGTCAGAGAATGTCTCAAAAGCTATGCGAAAAGGTTTTCATGTGAAGCAGTTCAGTGTCGATTTGTGTGATCCTATATTGTGTACATTGTATACATCCTATACGGGTAGCGCTGTGGTCTAAGCCACAGAGTCTAGGGCTTGCCGATCAGAAGGTCGGCGGTTCGAATCCCAGCAATGGGGTGAGCTCCCATTGTTTGCTCCCTGCTCCTGCCCACCTAGCAGTTTGAAAGCACATCAAGTGCAAGTAGATAAATAGGTACCGCTCCGGCGGGGAGGTAAACGTTTCTGTGTGCTGCTCTGGTTCGCCAGAGGCGGCTTAGTCATGCTGGTCATATGACCCGGAAGCTGTCTGCGGACAAACGCCGGCTCCCTCGGCCTATAGAGCAAGATGAGCGCTGCAAACCCAGAGTCATCCATGACTGGACCTAATGGTCAGGGGTACCTTTACCATTAGATCCAGTCGCGGATGACTCTGGGGTTGCGGCACTCATCTCGCTTTATTGACCGAGGGAGCTGGTGTACAGCTTCTGGGTCATGTGGCCAGCATGACTAAGCCGCTTCTGGAGAACCAGAGCAGCGCACGGAAACACTGTTTACCTTCCCACCTATTTATCTACTTGCACTTTGACGTGCTTTCGAACTGCTAGGTGGGCAGGAGCAGGGACAGAACAACGGGAGCTCACCTCGTTGCGGGGATTCGAACCGCTGACCTTCTGATCAGCAAGCCCTAGGCTCTGTGGTTTAACTTACAACACCACCCGCATCCCTACCTTTACCTTTATACATTGTCTACTCAGAAGTAAGTCCCATTGAGTTCAGAAGAGCTTACTTCCAGGCAAGTGAGCATAGGACAGAAGCCTAATGCCAACTTTGGCCTTTCCAATTCAGTGGTAGCCACACAAATCTATTCCAGTTGCTCAAGCTGAAATGTATTGTGAAGCAACAGGAACACTTGTACCAGGAAGCAGTTTCCACACTAGTGACATTTTCCTGTCTCCAGGTGCCATTTCTGCATGCTATTTAAAAAAAGAAGAACTGAGGTACAAATAAGTGCAGTTTCTTTCATCACAGTGCTATATTGTGGGGACAGAGGGAACAGCACTGAACTAAAACTGCAGATTAAACAGGAGACCAACTATCAACCAAATGGACTTATTCTGGTTCTCCTTTCATATATATATATATATGAAAGGAGGAAAGAATATATATTCTCCTTTTTTACATTTTTTATGTTTTATATTTTAAATTCTTAGTGTATTTTGTGCAAAAATTCAAACACATTGTTAAAAAAAAACCCTTTCAGAACATAGGCATTTCTGTTTAGGTGGTTGCTCTGAAGTCTTGGATATCTGTTCAAAAGCTAGGGCAATATTCAGAGCTCAGGGCTGGATCTAGAAACACCAAAGAAGGCTTTCAGTTTAAAGCATTGTAAAGGGAAAACAGGTAGAGAAAAAATCTGGTGGCACAATGCTATGTCGCACATACAACACATCTAAATCGCTTTTTGTTTACCAGTCTAGCTGAGTCCCAGGTGGAAAGATATTCTTCAAAAAGATGTAAAATGACTGAAGAAGGTATTGCAAACAGGCAGAGTAGCAATCCTTTTAAAAATCATTATCATACCATGGAAGGTAGGCCCACCACCACAAAAAAACACCAATTTTCTCTGACCAAAGAATGTGAGTCAAAGAGTCCTATAAAGCATTTCCTATATCTGTTTTCCACTGACTTTGTTCCATGAATCAGAAATCTTCCTTTATTATGGTTTAGCAAATCTGCCCAAAACAACTATGCTTTGGGTGTCTTTGTGATGGACATAGAAGACGAAAGGATGGTCAGCCCGAAACTCCACAGGTTCCTGACGTGGACGCCTATCCTTGGGGCAATGGACTGCCTCTGCTTCTTCACCACCCTCCTCATCAACCTCAAATAGAGCATTGTGGATAAACTGAGTCAGAACCACGTTCTCTGTTGTGGTTGCTCCAGAGAAATCCCCCTTTTTTCGATCAATCAGGTCGATTTCAGTTCTCTTCTCTAAGCTGAACTTGGGAAGAGCCACTTCCACCTCTACGGGCTTCAGATCACAGGATAAGTCAAGCAGATGCTCATGGCTTAGTCCACCTTCCAGCTAGAGGAACAAACAGAAATGGCAGTGATATCATTTCAGTCCCAGGTTGAATCAAAACAACGGTGACCACAACAGATAAGTAGGTAATAGTACGTCCTTTCACAACAATATTATTAAATTTAAGAGCCATATGTGGGTAAGGTGATGGCCAGGTACATATAAGTGTTATGGAGAAGAGCATCATCGATATTAGTGGCCGCCGAGACCATATACTGTAACACCGGTCCTGAAAGACCTGCATTGGCTCCCAGTACATTTCCGAGCACAATTCAAAGTGTTGGTGCTGACCTTTAAAGCCCTAAGCGGCCTCAGCTCAGTATACCTGAAGGAGCATCTCCACCCCCATCGTTCTGCCCAGACACTGAGGTCCAGCGCCGAGGGCCTTCTGGCTATTGCCTCCCTGCAAGAAGTGAGGTTACAGAGAACAGGCAGAGGGCCTTCTCTGTAGTGGCACTTGTCCTATAGAACACCCTCCCATCAGATGTCAAGGAAATAAACAACTATCTGACTTTTAGAAGACATCTGAAGGCAGCCCTGTTTAGAGAAGTTTTTAATGTTTGATGTTTTATCGTGTTTTTAATATTCTGTTGGGAGCCGCCCAGAGTGGCTGGGGAAACCCAGCCAGATGGGTGGAGTATAAATAGTAAGTTGTGGTTGTGGTTGTTTGTTTTTGTTGTCATAGGAGCAGGAATATGATTTACCTGTTGAAGGGCCTCCGCACTGCAGTCTACTGGGAGCAATACAAACAAGCTCAGTTCATGGTTCTTGTAGGGGATCTCAAGAACCTGGACTTGAACGTTGCATAGTTCAATTGTCCCTGCATTGTAGATACCCTTCCTGTGCATCAGCTGCACAGTATGACAATCCTTCTGTAAAGAAAAGAAAAGGAGTAAATATTTAAAAAGAGCAAAGGAACTTATTTTGCTTTAGGAGGTTCCTTCCTTCCCCTGATTCTGAATATCCAAATTATAAAGGTGAGATTTACAACGCAAGAGACTGCCCCTGGTTTGGTGAAAAAGGGAGAGATGGATAAAACGGACACTATCTGTCAAGCACATCTTTTTTTTTAGAAGAAGATATGCAAGATTGAGGGGAGAGGCCCAATATCTTCTGTTTATCCTGGATGAATAAATCTGGAAGAAATATAATGGTAAGGATCTCCCCTGTAAAATGCAAGAAGTAGTGAGACTTCTAGTTCTTTGCAAGGCTACATGATTCCATCGAACTCCCAGGGAAAGAGAATGAAGAGAGCAGATTTTTCTCTTCCAAGATTTCAGCATCAATCCTGCTAAAATAAGTTATCCTCTTCCTTAATTGAAATAATGAGTGGTGGTTAGTGGCCAAGTGAAACTCTGTTGTTACTCATGGGGCTTTAAGACATCTAAGCCTAGTTGTGTGGTAAAGGTAAAGGTAAAGGGACCCCTGACCATTTGGTCCAGTCGTGTCCGACTCTGGGGTTGCGGCGCTCATCTCGCTTTATTGGCCAAGAGCCGGCATACAGCTTCCAGGTCATGTGGCCAGCATGACAAAGCCGCTTCTGGCGAACCAGAGCAGCGCACAGAAAAGCCGTTTACCTTCCCGCCAGAGCGGTACCTATTCATCTACTTGCACTTTGACATGCTTTCGAACTGCTAGGTGGGCAGGAGCTGGGACCGAGCAATGGGAGCTCACCCCATTGCAGGGATTCGAACCGCCAACCTTCTGATCAGCAAGCCCTAGGCTCTGTGGTTTAATCCACAGCGCCACCTGTGTGGTAGCCATCATCTAAAAAGGGTCAGCACTGCAGAGCCTTCCTTGCACCAAGTGTTTCGAGTGACTTCCATCGAGACCCTATTGGGGCAACTGAACTCCCATGGAAATCAGGCAATCTGGAAGTCGCAAGGCTACCCACCTACTTGCTCTCATTGTCTCTGCACAACAGAAGCAAGGAACCTAGACATATATTTATAACTCACCTCATCTGCATGATGTGGGTAAAACGGGGCTTCTTCTGTGAGCTCTTTGTCAAATTTCACTTCCCATTGTCCTTTGAAGTAGAGAGCATTCACCAACAGGAGCTGAGCAAAGCAATCAAAGCTGTCCTTGGGGAGAAGATCCTTGATTTTACCTAGCAAAGAAATGGATATAATAGGGTTAAGAAAAATATTCAGGTTTTAAAATATTATATTCCATAGTATCACTTCAAATAAAAAGGAGCGTACAACATGTATGCTAGCTATTCATGGGGGGCAAATGAGTAGGAGGACAGCAGAGGACCACTCAGGGTATAATTAAGTACTTTATCTACTCAAGCTTAATTATACCCTGAGTGGTCCTTTGTAGCAGAACAAGGGCTTTGGGGTGCTTTAAGAAGCAAATAAAATATAATGGGCACCAGTTTTCCTTTTCCCACGTTTGGAGGACAGCAGAAGCGACAATGGTGTCTTAGGTTATTCTTGGAGAATAAGAAAGATTTATCTGCTGATTTTTTAGATCACTCAAACGAGGAAAAACAATGAGGAGCTTTCCTTTCACAAAAGTTAAGTCAGGAAGAATTTGTTAGTACATTGTGCGGTCTTACCATGTGTACGGATTTCAACCCAAAGGTTGATGAGTCTCCTCACTTCCTCGGTGGCATTATGGAAATCAACTCCATCCACTTCAGTCAGGTACAGTTTCAGAGCACAGAATATGAATTTCTGGACAGAATTAGAAAAACTGAATCCATGTATCAAACAATAACAATTTGGTTATAACAATTCGTCTCTGATTTGAGATTATTCAAAGTAAGTACAGCTTCATGACCTCAAAGATTTTGCATAATAGAAATGTTATTGTTGATAGCCTTCTGGAAGCCAGCAGAGATTTTTATTGATAGGCTTCCTTCCTAACCACTGGTACTTCTTAACTACCTTGGATTTCGGTGTCCTTCCCTAGTTTCAGAACACCGGATTGTTTCATAGAACAGGTAATAATTACTGTAATAGTTCCCTCTGGTGGCCTGGGAAGGAGGTACAGCATCACTGGATGGCAGTAGATGAAGAACCCATTTATGGTAGAATACAGTCAATTGCAGGTTGCAATGTGCACTTGGTTCTCACAGTGCAGTGGAGCACCCACAGGAGCCAAAATTAGAGTTACCTGGATGAAGGCAATGACCTTGTTTCCATAGAGCTTGTTGGCAAAGCTCAGGGTATAGTTGGTGCTGGGCTCATTAAGAGTTGTGAGGATTTTGCTGAATGCCGTATGGATTCCTTCAGGCTTCTCACACTCGTAGCAGGGAACATCCTAAGGATTAAAAAAAAGAAGGTTATCTACTTTACCGTGTATAAGACTAGGTTTTCTCCCTTAAAAACCATGCTAAAAAGTGGGGGTCATCTTATACATGGGTGGACGTCAGATTGGTTGCTGCTGCAGCTGTCAGCGGCTATTGTGTGTGTTATTGGTTGCTGCGTCAATGGATGGTGTTTATTGGCCAACGCTGCGGCAACTGGGGGGGCGATTGGCAGCTTTTGCCGGCAAGGGGACGGGAGGTGGATTTTGCGACGTATGCTCACAACCCTCAGCAATCCCCCCCAAAAAGCTCAACAACTCTGAGCAATCCTCCCCCCCCAAAAAAAGCTCAACAACCTTTTGTCACACCCCCCCATTTTATGAAATTTCATTCTTATACACGGGGGCGTCTTATACACTGAAAAGTACGGTCATTCTCATGACATGACATTTGGCTGCTTATCTCATTATTAACTTCATATGGTCCCGAATACATGCAAACCAACAAGGCCAAGCTACTGGATTTTTAATTCTTTATTGGATGACCTTGATCTCTATCAATAGGTTCTTCAATTCCAGTTCAGTTAGAGGAAAGGAATAAGAACTCTTCACTGGCATAAAAACACATGAACCTTTCAATACGTCCTGTAAACCAAGGGCTGCATTCAACTTACCCGTATTTTTCGCTCCATGAGACACACCTGACCATAAGACACACCTAGTTTTTAGAGGAGGAAAGGGGGAAAGCCCCGGGTTTGGGGGGGGATCAGCTCACAGTTGTGCAGCTTCTTTTCAAAGGGGAAAAGCCCCATTTTTTGAGGATCAGCTCAAAGTTGTTGAGCTTACTTTGCAAAGGGAAAAAATCCTGTTTTTATGGGGTTCAATTCACAGTTCTGCAGCTTCTTTAGGAAAGGAAATGGAGCAGTTTCTACAGTTTCCAGACAGATAATCTAATCAGCCAGTCACATGTCGCTGGGGAAACAAACAGCCTCCATCTGCAGAACATTCAACAATGGAGGCCTGGGCAAGGGCCGGAAAGGGAGCCAGCAATCGACCACACATTCACTCCATAAGACGCACAGACATTTCCCCTTACTTTTTAGGAGGGAAAAAGTGTGTCTTATGGAGCAAAAAATACGGTAGTGTTAATTATCTCCTTGTATGAGCGGAATAACTTCCACTTGCACAGTGGAACTTTCCTCCCTCTTTTCACCTGTGCCCACCAAATCTGTTCTGGTCCCCACTTTAACCCTCTAGAGCAGATTTGGGGGTGGCATATTTGGGGTATGTTTAGGGAGGAGGGTGGTAATCCCAGTGTACAAGCCAAGGTTGTTTCACTTCTGCAATTATTTAGTTAAATACTGCCCAAGATTGCACTAATATTGCAGAGAAGATGCAAATATTTGTATGTTCTTGAGCCTGTTTCACTTGAGTTTTACATTTGAGTATTTTGCTGCAAATGTATTTGTGAAAATGATGTCTGCACTTTCATGCGAAGAATTGATTGAACACTCTTCCATCAAATATATTCCCCCCCCAACACCCATGGAGTTTGATGTTGAGTTTTAACAGGAGATAATGCTAATATGCCGCTTGGATTTATGGGATAGGGAGAATACTCCTAAACTTTATCCAGGCAATCTTGTACGTACATTTGAAGTTCTTAATCTGGTTGATGAACGTCCGAGACTTTTGGCTGCTTCCAAATATCTACTGTTTCTGGTTTTGTCACTCTCCTTCACTTCATCCCAGTGCAGGACCTTGAATGAAATGGTAACATAATAATAATAAATAATAAATTTTTATTTATACCCCGCCCTTCCCAGCCAAGACCGGGCTCAGAGCAGCTAACACCCATAAAATCACGATAAAACATACAAAACAATCAATTAAAATGCAAGTTAAAATACGATTTAAATTTGCATAGTTGCATAGGCAATATAACAGCAGCACTTAAGAACTTGAAATATATGGTTTCCTAGGTCTCATACACCACAAGGTGTCATTGTCAATCAAACACAGAGTAGATTTCTGCTTGCATCTCAAACCTGTGAATGATTTGACATGTTTGGAACATCATATCTGAACCATGCCAAATTAATGATCCAAACATCCATTGAGCTTCAGGCAACTTGAAGTTTCAGTTAATATTGTGTTCAGTTGATAGTAACAAGTCACATTGGGATTGAGAAACAGAGAAAAGGGATATTTTCTACATACTGTATACATATATTTAGGGTTGCGATATTTCAAAATCCGGATACAAAATCTTTTCTTTTCTTTTTCTTTTTTGCAAAATCTCCAAAGAAAAAAAAGTTTGTTAGCTATTTTTTTGTGGGAGGGGGGAATTCGCCCCCCCCAAAATGTCTGGATTTCCCAGACATTTTGACCTATTTGAGAAAAAGATTGCATGGGCACCATTTTCAACGGACAAATCCTGGCTATGTCCAGGAAATTCCAGGTGTATGGCAGCCCTACATATATTGTCTATGAAGCAATTCAGTAGTATTACATCGCTACACATGTATCAGCTTCTGTATACAGCCTTTCTTCCAGGCATGCACATTCTAAGACATCCATGTTTAAGATGCTATTTTAGGATTGTAATGAGAAATTAAATGTTCAGATTGAAAAAATAATAATCAAATAGGCTCAGTACATATGAGGAATCCCTTTGGATTCGGAAATAACATTTCTATAATAATTTTCAGAAACTAATCAACAACTTTCGCAGAATGATCTCGTTGCTTACCTACTATTGCAAGACTGGAAGACTCTAAATGCAGACCTGTCTGAGATCTGGATCTCACAACTATGGGACCTAATATTGATGGACAAACTGACAGCCCATGTCTGAGAGAGTTGAACAGACAAGAAAATCACTGCGTTTCAATCAACCTGGCATAGTTTTATGCAGTATCAATAGTGGTTATGGGCCTCTAAGTACACATGGAAACTTGTTATAATCACTATGTTGTTGTTGTTCAGTCGTTCAGTCGTGTCCGACTCTTCGTGACCCCATGGACCAGAGCACGCCAGGCACGCCTATCCTTCACTGCCTCTCGCAGTTTGGCCAAACTCATGTTAGTAGCTTCGAGAACACTGTCCAACCATCTCGTCCTCTGCCGTCCCCTTCTCCTTGTGCCCTCAACCTTTCCCAACATCAGGGTCTTTTCTTTTCTATAATCACTATAATTCACTATAATTTGTTATAATCACTATAATTCAGTTTAAGAACTGAAATGACTTAAAAGTTAAATGTAATTAAATAGATATCCAGTGCCTCCGTATGTGTGGATGGGGGATTGTTCAATACTAATTTTTGTTTCATTAAGTAAAAAAAATGGGGAGGGGGAATTCAGATGAATTGTAACCAGCGATTATAACAATAACTGTAATAATTGGTGTGGACCAGTGTTGGGAAGCTATTTGCCACTGAACCTAGTTTGAAGGCTGCATCTCTTCTGCTTGTTCATTCTCACCTTCTCGACCTCAGCTGCCTGTTCATTTCCAGATGCATAAGCACTCAGGCCTAGAGCCGAGACGAGGTTCACAGGGGACAGCAGGACATTGTTATCTGTGAGCTCTTGGGCCACACGGTGGAAAAAGTCAACAGCAAATTTAGCATTGGCTTCAGGCAGGGTGGTCATGATGGAATTCAGAAGCTCTAAGGGAAGACCAGAATGAGTCATTTTTTTACAAGCTGTTTTGTTTTGTTTTGTTTTGTTTCTGCTACTACACCCGCTCATCAAAAACAATTTTGAAGAACTACCTAGGATAAAAGAATTATTGCAAAGGGGTCTGGCTGCACTCCTCGCGCCAGACCCCGCTGCGGCACTTCTGCGCCACAGCGCCCTCCTGAGCATGCACATGCCTCCCCCCTTCCAAGCTCAACAAACTCAAAAACCCAGACAATTCATGTAAAATAAATAAATCTGTCCAGTGTCACATAGGGTGCCAAAAAGAGGACATGTCCAGGAAAACCCGGACTTATGGCAACCCCAAATTGGGTAATGAAAAATAAAATAAAAGGAAGTGAGTTTAACAGAGGCGGATTTAGGGCAGTGCAAGCAGTTCCCCCAAGCTGAGGGGGACGCCAAAACTGTAATGTGCAGCACGCACAGAATGGAAGGCAAGAGGCAGAATGTGCCAAATTTTGACCTTCTACAAAGCACTGCTGAAATTTGAAAGACCATAGTCCACCTGTCAGGGGCTGGACTGAGGAGGAATGGTGGAGGCCCCCCTTCGCCTGAACCTTCCTGAGAACAGGAGGACAGTATTGATTTAGAACAGTGGTTTGCAGAAGGACATAGTTCAGAGTCTGCAGAGGGGAGAAGCTAGGAAATATTGGAAGAGGAATAGCAGGGAAAAGGAGAAGAAGAAGAAGAGATTGGATTTGATATCCCGCTTTATCACTACCTGAAGGTGTCTCAAAGCGGCTAACATTCTCCTTTCCCTTCCTCCCCCACAACAAACACTCTGTGAGGTGAGTGGGGCTGAGAGGCTTCAGAGAAGTGTGACTAGCCCAAGGTCACCCAGCAGCTGCATGTGGAGGAGCGGAGACGCGAACCCGGTTCCCCAGATTACGAGTCTACCGCTCTTAGCCACTACACCAGAATGACAGCTGACAGACTCAGTGTCTTTGGAAAGCATTCCCCCTGCCCCCAGTACCAGGTGAACATTGGGAGTAGTAGAACAGAAAGCTCAGAGGCAGAAAGCTCAGAAAGCACACAGGGGTGACGTAGAACAGGAGAGACGTAGCGGGTGGGATTTTACTTGGAGCAACGCCATTATCTAGGGGAGACTGCATTCCTTTGTCTTTCACTGTGAATATTGAATAAATTAATTGGTAAGAACTTTTATTGTCTATCTGATTCTTGGCTGCCACCGTGGGAGGGACCGAATTCCCCGAAGCCTGACACCGCCCCTGTATTTTCTTTCTGTTTTGGGGGCTGCCAAAATGTTTTTTTTTTCTCAGTACTTGGTTGGCGGTGTGAAACTGCGCATGCTCAGAGTATTTATTATTATTTTTTGTAGTCCGTGGAAGCTTATTAATAATAAATTTGTTAGACTTTAAGGGCATAATTTTGGTTCCTTATTTTATGTATTCCTTTTTTGAGGGGGAGGGGGGCCCTATTTTGAGAACTGCCACAGAGCCTCCCTGCCACTTTAATTTGGCCTTGGGTAAAAGGAGATCTACTCACCTTGGATTCAGTTGCGACGATAAGAGGCTGGCAGGTGAGTGCGATGCTCTCCTCCAGTGAGATGCTTGTATTTATACTGATCTCCTTACACCCCCGCAACCATTAAACAGATTTGCATTTACAAATCAGCAAAAAAATTGATTAAAACAAATTTACATAATGAAAACAGTGTGAGGCAAAACCTGGTCATTTGTAATAATCATGCCTAATTATCACAGGTGACTACATATGCTGCAGATATGACTTTGTATAATTACATATATTTCAGCTGCTGCAAACAGGTGGATTACGACACACCCTTTCAGCAACAAAGATGTTTGTGCATTGTCAGTGTGCTCACGGAACTCCAAATAATGACTCTTGAAAACATCCCCATTATAGAACTATCCCTTAAAGCCAATATTATTTTACAATGGGAATCCATTTAAAGAATGGGTGTTCCTTTAGGCTAGAAATGCAGAGGGTTGCTTCCTTGTTCCCCAAATTCCCCTTGAATGCCCTCTGGTGCTGTGAAAAATGACAGGGCTTTGAGCACACTGGACAGTATTGAGTTAATGTGTCTGGTCAGCAAAAGGATTTCCACTTGCGCAATGGGACTTCCCCCTCTCCCGAGACCTTTGGAGGACTCGGACTCGGGTATATTTGGCCAGGATTCCTTGTTTGCTCTATTTGTACATTATTTTTAGTTGCTATTCAGCTGTTTTGATTAGTTTGCAATTTATTGATTTCGTTTTGCACTACCTAAAGGAGGGCGGGGCAGAAATACTGTCTGCATAGGTAGGTCTAAAAGGTAAAGGGACCCCTGACCATTAGGTCCAATCATGACCAACTCTGGGGTTGCAGCGCTCATCTCGCTTTATTGGTCGAGTGAGCCGGCGTACAGCTTCTGGGTCATGTGGCCAGCATGACTAAGCCGCTTCTGGCGAACCAGAGCAGCACACGGAAACGCCGTTTACCTTCCTGCTGCAGCGGTACCTATTTATGTACTTGCACTTTGACGTGCTTTCGAACTGCTAGGTTGGCAGGAGCTGGGACCGAGTAACGGGAGCTCACCCCGTCGCGGGGATTCGAACCGCCAACCTTCTGATCGGCAAGCCCAAGAGGCTCAGTGGTTTAACCCACAGCGCCACCCACGTCCCGGATGGGCATGTAGGACCCCCTAAAAGGGGACGTGTCTGGGAATTCCCGGATGTATCGCAACCCTAGATAATACCCCAGAATGACACTAGGCATCTCCTCTGAAGATAAGATGTAGACCCATTTCATGGAACAAGGAAGAGGACATTTATATCAAGGAAGAAAATACTTGACTTACATGGGAATTGACTGGTAAACCATTCATTATACATCCCACACACTGCTAGAGTGTGTTTGGACACAACCAGTGTTAGTTTTTTTCTGTGCCAGTGAGCTTAGGGTTGCCATATTTCAAAAAGTTTTGCAAAATCACCAACATTGGCTGCCATACGTCCAGATTTTCCCAGACATTGCAACAATTTCCACCTGGACACTGCTTGCGGCTGCAGTATTCCGGATATGTCCAGGAATTTCTAGACATATGGCAACCCTAAGTCAGCTGCCATTTTACTTCCTACAATGTTTGGACAGTGTCATTGTATGGTTTGGTCACTAGGTGGCAATGGAGTTATTTATGTCTAGATGGGAGCCAGAAATGTCTTGTTCTCCAGTTGTTGTTTAAGAGAGACAAGTTGCTAGGCAAGAACTTCATTATGTAATGTAAGCTTTACATGGCAGGCTGGGCATTGTGGGAAATGTAAACAGCAGCTTCCAGCCACCCACTCAGCTTCCTGTGCTCCCACATCTCCACTCCTACCACTGCCACCAAGTGAAAACATGAGCAGGGGACCACTGGTGGGAGGCATGTTGTCTCCCCTACTGTTTCTAAAGTGAGCTTAAAAGAACTGGATGTTACCGTCTGCTTTTAATTCATGCGACTATTGTATTTAATAATGATACAATAACAAGTGTAGAGACAGTGATTTTTAGTACTAGTACTCACTGGTAAGGAGTACCATCACTTTTTCTTTGTTTCCCATGATAGCCATTTTTTCTGGTACACATGACAGTTTTATCAATAGATTAGTATGGGCACCTAATTTTTTTTTTTAAACCAAAAATATGTGCTCTCTCTTTTTCTTTCTCTTTGCATATATAAGTGTGTGTGTGTGTGTGTGTGTGTGTGTGTTGTAAATAAAGGCATATATCATAAAGTCTCCACTGTGCCTCATTTCTGAAGGAAACACAAACCCTGGATAAGCACCTGGACCCCTGAGATCTTGCAGCACTGTAGAGAAAGGGGTGGTGTGCAACACTGGTGTTAGAAGTGGGATCTGTGTTTCCTGGAGGAAAGGTCTGAGAGAGAAGAAAGAGAAGAAGAAGAAGAAGAAGAAGAAGAAGAAGAAGAAGAAGAAGAAGAATTAAAAGAAGAAGTATTTATTATTTATATGCTGCCCATCTAACTGGATTGCCCCAGCCACTCTGGGTGGCTCCCAACAAAATATAGTAAAAACGCAATACAACATCAGCTAGGTGTGCCTGAATAAAATAAAAATTAAAAAAAATGGAAGCAAGAATAGCCACACAGATAAATTGATGAGGGAGCAGCAGAGCAGCTTGAGAGAATGGAGCAAAGGCAGAGTCAGAGGTTTGAGCAAATGCTCCAGCAGCAAAGCCAGCAACAGTTACAGCAATTCGATAGGCTGCTGACAGAATGGGGAAGAAACGTCAGTGGAGAGGGGGAAAGTGACTGCAAGCGAGGCGAGAGCGCTGCCTTATGAAGTGCTGCAAGGGGTTGGAAGTGATCCAGGAGTCCTGCTGGAAGTCCAGAGCATGGCCGAGCAGCGGAGGGGCTTAGACTGCAAAAAGATGCAAGCTGTAGTGGAAGACGATGGGGGAGACGATGACTCAAAGACGGGCTCCCTGGGATTGGGGAGCAGGAGGAATTTGGGGTCCGTGAGAGCATGCACAAGGAACATTCAGCTCCTTCTGTATGGGAAATTGTTCTACGGGAATTAGGGGAGAAGCTAGTGCCTGCGAAAAAGGTAGCAGTTTCCTGTGTGGCCAGGAGAAGACAGAAGAGTAGCAGGCTCCTGATGAATTTGCGATGGAAAAAGAAATAGTGCTGACAGTGTTTACCTGTGTGCTTGAGGAAATGGTGGTGTTTTTCTGAGTGCAGGAAACACCCAGGGGCAGAGCAAGGCTTGTGTGCCTGCAGAATCGGGTGAGGTTGAAATCACCAGGGAGTTTGCCTCTTGAACAGCTGCTTGAACAGAGAACTATGTGTAAACCCCAAGACATAGCACCATGCAGGAAGCTGTACGGTGTGGGGGGTGGGCAGGGGTTTGTGTTCTGCTTTCTGAGACTGTTTCATAGCTGTCAACCCTCCCTTTTTTTGCGGGAAACTCCCTTATTCCAATGCCGTTTCCCGCTGCTATCCCGGATTGTTGATATCCCTTAAATTTCCCGGATTTCAAAGGAAGCAGCTCCTCTCCCTCCCTGCCGGCCAGGGAGGCTCCTCAGCTGCGTTGCTCGGCTGCCAATAAGGAGTCTGAGACCGACTGGGGGTGGAGCTTGCATGCCTTGTGCAGCCAGACACTCACGCCCAACCAGCCAGCCAGCCTGCCTGCCGTCTATGCGCTCGCTCTTTCGCTCACCAGTTCGCGCGCAGCCTCTGGAGCGCAGGGTGGCGAGGCTACTTGGTGCCATTGCACCGCCCTCGCAGCATCCCTTATTTTCAAATCCGAAATGACAGCTATGGACTGTTTACTACAATAATCCTTCCAGCAAATCTTAGCAACAGGTTTCTTTTAAAGGCTGTGGACTGTGTGTATGTGTGTGGGGGGGGGGGGTGTTACATGTTTCTGGTGGTGGGAACCCATTGATAATTTTTAGAAATTGAACTGATAAATGATTTTTAGGAAATGTTCTGTTGGCGGTGTGTGTTTTTAGAAGTTCTCCTGTGCTGCAGGAAAGCAAAAGAAATAAGAAGGCCTGGTGGGGCATCTTGATACTGAGAACTGTAGGAAAGGAATGGGCTGCTACAATATTATGGTGTTATGATTTGCTTTATTACTACTACTACTACTACTACTACTACTACTACAACTACTCTAAATGCCTTTACTAACTTTTCTGTAATTCTTTTACACATCTGGGACAGATGTGCTTTTCTTAGAGGAGGGTAATGCTGCAGGTTTTGGGTGCTAGGGTTTGTGGGTGCAAGGCACCACTAATTTATAGGGTTAGTAAATGTTAGAAATAAAAAAAAAATGCTTGGATTATTAACCTGGGTGACAAATGTTAGCTTTAGCAGTGTTAAAATGCAGGCAGTATGAGTTTCCTGATCAGGAATCACCTGGAGAGAAGAGCCATCATGCAGTATAAAAGAAAGCAATAAGTAATTAACGAAGCGGTTACTCTGGGCTGGACAGCAGAGGAGTGTGAGCCCCTTCTCCCATCAGGGGATGGTGAACAGAGGCAAAAGCCAGGTCCAGAGCTTCAGGTTTGGATGACATAGACTGGGGGTGTTGAATATAGTAATTTAATTCACTGAAATTGTAAACGCTTGTATGCATTATTATGTGTTTAAATTTGAATGATTGGTATGTGAATTCTAGAGAGTTTTCTGGTAGTTTGTGTTGTAGCGTGGGGTTAATGATTTCAGCAAGTGATTTCAGCTCTCTGACATAGCAGGCAGGAAACAGCTTCTTCATGTAGCAATTCTTTATTCAGGCAAAACAAGACTGAGGGAACTGAGGGTAGGGAAGCTACATTTATAGGGACAGAGGACTGGCTAGGAAAAAAATACATTTTGGAGGGAACAATCTCAAGCAATCACACAGCTGCTTTTTGGTGGGAACCAATAAGCCTGAGGATCCAAATGCAGCAACTTGAATGCACCAATAGTAACTGTTCCTTCTAGGACAGGAAGGCAATTACTTTACCCTAATGTGATTACAGACAATAGTAATACAGATATGATAACACTTTGAATCAATACACAACAGTTTGCATGTAATTGGCTAACATTGGTCACATGGGGGTATCTAGTTAAGGAGAAACTCCATTTTATATGAAGCAAGATAACTGTGTTTTAGAATCCACTGTGAACACTGCTAAGTTGAGTGCTTCTTCTCTTCTTGAAAGAAAGAGAGCAAAGCTGCAGGAGAAGGTAAAAGTGGACATCTCTCATAGGCGCTGCAACACATGGCCTAACTGAGATACAGAAGGCTAAAAGGGCTGAGCTCTGAAAAGAGAGGGAAAATACAGTTGTTTGGAAGTTAGAAGAAGAGACTGGAAGCCCATGCTTGGATAAGCATGTGACTCTAAATATTAAATGTTCATCTATAAGTTTCTGCAAGTAAATTTTTTGAATGTTAAAGTCTGGATATTGGTTTAATTTTCAAAGAAGAGTGTCAGTCACATATATGATTTGAGCTTCTTAGCTGTGTTTTCACTACAGGGGAGAGATCCATGGAGCCTGTTAGCTGCGAGAGGGAGAAGTGGGGGGCAGAACACTCTGTGAGCTGAGGGTGACAGGCTGGAACAAAGGGACCGAGATGGCATGGTGGATTTCTCTGCCTTTAGACCAAAGCCTGCTGCACCTATGAAAGGAGCAAAGGACCTTCTCCATTGTTAGATCCAGGAGCTCTCCAGCACCCTCCTGGCCCAGAGCCACCAGCAGAGAGCACAAGAATACATGGATGAGCTGCTGGAATACATAGAGCACAGCACACATATCGCTCTCTTGGCTGCTGGGGCTTTTCAAAGTCGCTGCCAAGCTGCCTGTTGAAGCTTCAGAACCAGCAGAGTGTAATGCTGGAACTCCCTCCACAGTAAACCAAGGTTGTATATATGTGTAAATAAAACCATATAGACACTGCAGTCTCCGCTGTGCCTCATTTCTGAAGCAAACGCAAACCCTGGGCAAGCGCCTGAACCCCTGGGATCTCGCACTGCTGTGGGGATAGGGATAACATGTAACATTAAGGGCTGAGCTGGGGAGAGTCTGGTGGTTTAGATTCAGAGGCACTGGGGTCTGCATTTGGCTCAGAAAAGTTCCCTGCCCCTGATCCAGTGTATCAGGAAGTCAGACCATGCCCCTACTTGTTTAAACTCTTCCAGAGGCGATGGCTAGCTTCTAGACATCTTTCTTTCTTTCAGAGTCATTCTTAGGAAAGCAAAGGAAAAGTCTGGGGCAATTGGAGCTGCCTGTATGTATTTCTGTGGGAAGTTTTCCTCATAGGAAATGAATATTTTATTGCATTATGTGGGGTCAAATACGTGGTTTGGCATTTGGGTTTCAGACTCAATCTCTACCTTATTCTACGTTTGGGGGAAAGTTACTGATTTCTGTGCCCCCACCCTCAAATACCACTCATCTTGCGATGTTGTGCACAACAATTCTTCAATTTTTGAAATGCAAAGGAGGGGATCCTAATCTTATGGGTTGACTTTAGTCATAAAAATTGTTGTCTGAGTGCCTGGGGAAGATTTGTCATCACAATCCATGAGAACTCGTACTCCGCAATATATCTCACAGGAGTGAAAACTGCAAAACAAGTTTTATTAAATGCTTTGTTTATTCAGATATTGTGCAGCTTCAGTACAAAAGATGCAAGAAGGTTTCATAAGTTTCAAAGAAAAGCTATAATCACACAAGCAATGTGGAAAGATTTTCATTTCAAAGAGCCAGACTGTAGTTTCCTGTTTCATAGTGTGGTCCAATACATGTCTACTCAGAAGTCCCACTGAATTCAGCAGGGCTTATTTCCAAGAAAGTAGATCTAGCGTGGCAGCCTCATGCTGATTTCAGGCAAGATAGTTCAGTAGAAGACATACAATTTTGCTTCAATTAGTTAGGCAGATTTGCATCAGGAAAGAACAAGACGACTTTCATCAAGAAGCAAATTCCAGAATAGCGACATTTTCCTGACTTCAGCCTCTACCCCAATGTTCCATTTAGAAAAATTTAGTTGTGGCCCAAAGAAGTGCAGCTTCTTCCATCACAGTGCTATAGTGCAGGGTGAAATGCACTTTCCGAATATTGTCATTTATCAAACATCTTATTGAAAAGATGTAAAATGACAGGAGAAGGCAGGTAGAGCAACAATCCTATAAAACATTATTGTCATACCATGAAAATTAGGCCCGCCACCCAATGAAAGTTCTCTTTGCCCAAAGATATGCCAAGGTTGGCCTTGCTGAGTAAAGAGGAGAGGGGGAAACAATATTCTTCTATAAAATATTTTCCGTATCCATTTTCCATTGATTTTGTTGCATGAACTCTTCCTTTATTCTGGCTTAGCAAATCTACCAAGAGCAATGATGCTCTGGGTGCAATTGTGCCGGATGAAGTAGAGGAAAGGATGATCAGCCAGAAACTCCACAGGTTCCCGACGTGGGCGCCTATCCTTGGGGCAAGGGACTGCCTCTGGTTCTTCACCACCCTCCTCATCAATCTCGATAGCAGCATCATGGACCAGCTGAGTCAGAGCCACGCCTTCTGTTGTGGTTGCTCCAGAGAAATCGGCCTTTTCATGGTCAGAAAGATCGGGCAGATTCAGGTATTGGTTGGCTTCAATGCTCTTCTCTGAGCTGAACTTGGGAATGGCCACATCCACCTCGATGGCCTTCAGATGACAGGACAGGTCAAGCAGATGCTCGTGGCTAAGTCCATCTTCCAGCTAGAGGAACACACAGAAGTTGCAGTGATATCATTCCAATCCCAGATTGAATCAAAACAAGGGTGATTACAATAAGAAAAATAAATAAACAGATTTTTTTTTCCACACCAGTATTATTGAAATTGAGGGACAGTGATGGGTAAAACACCATGGACAGTATCATAGGAATGGAAAGACCATTTACCTGTTCAAGAGCTTCTGCATTGCAGTCTACTGGCAGCAGTACAACAAAGCTCAGTTCATTGTTCTTGTAGGGGATCTCAAGAACTTGGACTTGAACATTGCATAGGTCAATTGTCCCTGCATTGTAGACACCCTTCCTGTGCATCAGCTGCACGCTGTGGCATTCCTTCTGTGAAGAAAAGGGAAAAAGTAAATATTTAAAAAGAGAGAAGGAATTTAGTTTGCTTTGGGAAGTTCTCTCTCTCTCTCTCTCTCTCTCTCTCTCTCTCTCTCTTTCTCTTTCTCTCTCTGAGATCATGAGATTGGGCATTGAAGAAGAAGAAAAAACCACCCAGAGAAAAAGAAAAGGGAGAGAGCAGATTCTTTTTTTTCGTAATTCCAGCAACAATCCTGCTAAATTTAGTCATCTTCATGCTTAACTGAAATCAATTGGACTGGTATCAAATGGCCAAGTTAGACCCCATTTTTAGCAGCGGGACTTTAGGACAGCGAACTCTAGTTTAGGGCCATCATCTTCAAATAAAAGGGGTTACGACCATCCAGCATTGCACCAAGTGTTTCAAGTGACCTCCATCAAGACCTTATCGGGGCAACTCAACTCCAACAATAAACATGTATTCTGGAAGTTACAAGGTACATTGTCTCTGCACAAAAGAAGCAAGGAAGCTAGGAATATGTTTCTAACTCACCTCATCTGCATGATGAGGGTAAAAGGGGGCTTCTTCTGTGAGCTCTTTGTCAAATTTCACTTCCCATTGTCCTTTGAAGTAGAGAGCATTCACCAACAGGAGCTGAACAAGGCAATCAAAGCTGTCCTTGGGGAGAAGCTCCTTGATTTTACCTGGAAAAGAAATTGTTACAATAGGTTTTTGGGGGATGGGGGCAGGTTTTAACTAGTCTTCTGCATTCCTCCAAATTAAAGGTGAGCATACAATTGGTAGCTCACGATTGATGGAGAATAAATGGAACAGCATGAATAAAGTACTTAATTATAGCCTAAGTAGTCCTTTGCAACAGAATGGGAGAATTTAACTGTTTTTATAAGCAAATAAAATAGTATGGGCAACAAATAGTATTATTGCAACAAATCTATCCTACCTTTCCTCAGGTTTGAAGGAAAGCAGAGGTCACAATGGGCTCTTAGCTTATTCTTAGCTTATTCTTAAGAAAGATTTAACTGGTTTTTTGAAGAAGCATCAGAAGAACAAAGATCGGAGACCTTCCTATCATAAAAGTTATGTCAGGAAGAGGTCATTAGTACATTCTGTGATCTTACCATGTGTACGGATTTCAACCCAAAGGTTGATGAGTCTCCTCACTTCCTCGGGGGCATTATGGAAATCAACACCATCCACTTCAGTCAGGTACAGTTTCAGAGCACAGAAAACGAATTTCTGAACAGAACAAGAAAACATTGGATCCATGTATCAGTAAATATATAACAAAACAGAAAATGTCCCGAGCCATCTCTTGCATTTGAGTACTGCCTAATGCCCTTAAAGATTCAGTGCCTCTTTGTAGTTTCAGAACACTAAATTTTGCAGGGGAAACTTTCATAGAGCAGATAATCATTATAGTAGTAGATCTATCTGGTTGCCTGGGAATGAGGCATAGCTTTGACAGACACCAGTAGATGATGAACCCATTTATGGTAGAATACAGTCAATTGCAGGTTGCAATGTGCACTTGGTTCTCACGGTACAGTGGAGCACCCACAGGGGCCAAAATTAGCGTTACCTGGATGAAAGCAATGTCCTTGTTTCCATAGAGCTTGTTGGCAAAGCTCAGGGTATAGTTGGTGCTGGGCTCATTAAGAGTGGCGAGGATTTTGCTGAATGCCGTATGGATTCCTTCAGGCTTCTCACACTCATAGCAGGGAACATCCTAAGGATTAAAAAAAGAAGGAGGTTAATTCTTGGCTGCTAATCTTCTTAAGGGTATATCTTGTGAGAAAGAAAACTTACAGACTTATCTTAAGCAACAAAGCTTGCTTGAAAGTTGTATTAAACTCAGGAATGCCTAACGGTAAAGGTAAAGGGACCCCTGACCATTAGGTCCAGTCGTGACCAACTCTGGGGTTGCGGCGCTCATCTCGCTTTATTTGGCTGAGGGAGCCGGCGTACAGCTTCCGGGTCATGTGGCCAGCATGACTAAGCTGCTTCTGGCGAACCAGAGCAGCACACGGAAACGCCTACTTTGAAGTAAACATTTATCACATCTGAATCCCTCCAGGACATCTTTCTTGTGATTTACTCAATTTTATGCTCACAGCAACCCTCTGAGATACGTTAGATGGGGGATGATGGTGACTGACTCAACATCACCCAGTGAACTTCACATCTAAGCAAGAATTTAGCGGTTTCATTCCTACTTTCTTGTGGATTTTATCACAAGTTGTGTGGTATCATTTATAATACTTAGAGATAACCCCCTAAATGTGTGTGTGTGTGTGTGTAATTATTTAGAAGAAACTCTCCAGATGCTTCACAACTTACGCGTCTAGGACAACGTGGCTCGGGCTCAGGCTCAGGGCAAGGAGCTGGACGGTGAATGACTCGTCTTTTGTCGCAAGGTTTGGGTTCAGGACGGGGTCTCGGTTTGGCCCCACCAGCAGGCTGGGTCTGCAATGAAGTTATAAAATGTCTGCATCCATAGGTAGTTCAATCCCAGCCCATTTACAATCAAGGAATAAGAAATGTTGGCATGAAACCAAATTAGTCTTTCAATCCTTGTTCTGATGTTGCACTGATATCAGACACATATATTGATGCTCTAAACCTCCTTCATCTCAAGGAGCGATGTAAACTTCACATCCAAATATTTTGTTTCAAATGTATTTATGAAAATGACATTTGCACTTTTAAGAGTTGATTCAGTGCTCAAGGCCCCTTTTCTTCCTTTAGAGATGTTTCTTCCCAACAGGAATGGAGTTTGATGCTGAGATAACAGGAGATAATACTAATATGCAAGCTGGGTTCTTTGGGCAGATGAGGAATACACCTCATCTTTATCCAAGCGTTCTTCTACATACCCTTCTTAGCCTGGTTGTTGATTGTCCAAGGCTCCTGCTTCTGGGTTTGTCACACTCTTTCACTTCATCCCAATGCAGGACCTTGAATTAAATTGGAACATTGCTTCAGTTGCACAGGCAATATTATAACAGCAGCACTTATTATCCTGATATGTATGTTAGGGCTGATTCACATGACTCTTAGATCATATGTGACATTGGCAGGATGGATATCTTCCTGCATACTAATCTTAGAAATGATTCAACATATTTGGCATATGATATCTGAATCATGCTAAATTAATGATCCAAACAAACATACTGTACATACAAACTTCAGGCAATCTATGGTTCTGCCTTGAGCTGATAGCAAGAAATCACATATACCGGTAGGATGAGAATTAAAGGAATCAAATCTTAAATTTAGTTCTCCACGTTTTGCAATAGTTGCTATTTCTTTTTCTTTCTTTTTTTAAAATTAAGATCCACATGAAAATTCACAAGCATTTTAGTGTGAAATTCTCCTAATAAACCCATTTTAAGATGCATTTTCATTTACTAATGTACACATTTTTGCAAGCATTTTCCCCAATATAATGCATGTGTTGCGCTACTTTCGCTAATATCTTAATTTTTATGCACATTTCCCCCTAATATATGAATTTTTGTAAATATTATTTTTACAAAATAAGTACAGGTAAGTTCAAATCTATTTAAAAAGAGCTGTTTTTGGCTCATACATTGTTTTGAAAACTACAAATTTGGAAGATTCCACTTGGAAGATTTCCATTCCATTCAACCAAATTTCTACTCCATGCCTAGAGATTCAATATTATTTGATCTCTGCACATTTATAGGATTTTGTGCAGAGACGTTGACTGGGCTTATTACTGGATCAAGCCGCAGTGAGGTCATTCTTTTTCTCAACTTGTATCAAATATGACCGGTGATGGAAAGGTATCTGCTGATGAACCCAGTTTGAAGGCTGCATCTCTACTGTTGATTAGACCCACCTTCTCGATCTCGGCTGCTTGTTCACAACCAGATCCATAAGCGAGTAGGCCCAGGCCTGAGGTGAGGTTCACCGGGGAGAACACGAGGTTGTCGCATGGGTGCTCAGTGGCCAACACTTTGAAAACTTCGGCAGCAAATTTAGCATTGGCTTCAGGCAGGGTGGTCATGATGGAATTCAAAAGCTCTGAGGGAAGACCGAAACAGCTCATCATTTCAGGATCCTTCAGAATACAGATATACTTGTTCCTACTTCTGCACTGCAATACATTCTATCACCAAACCCACAGTTTTGAAGAACTACCCATGATAAAAGAACCGCGGTAAAGATGCACATCACCCAACACAAGGCTACATGGATGCCTGAGAGCTGCTTACCTTGGCTTCAGTTGTGATGATAGGAGTCTGGCAGGTGAGTGCGATGCTCTCCTCCTGTGAGATGCTGGTATTTATACTGATCTTCTTACACCCCCACAACCATTAAACTAGTTTGTATTTTCTGAATCTGCAAAAAATTAGATTAATTCAAATTTACATAATGAAACCAGTACGATGCAAAAACTGGACATTTCTAATGATCAAAGGTAATTATCTTGGATTGCCACATCTACTCCCTGTATGACTTTGCTTAATTATGTATATGTCATCTACTGCAAAGTGCAGGCGCAATGTGACACACCCTGTCATCATTGGTGTATTGTCAGCGTGTCCCAAAGCACTCCAAATGTCCCCTTGAAACTATCCCTTAAAACCAAGTTTTCCCCCAAGAGACTCCATTGGAAGAATGTGCGTCCCCTAGAGGCAGGAAAGGCAGAGGGTTCCTTTCTTCTTCCCCACACCACCCTACATGTGCTATGAAAAATATCTGTAAGAAATTGAAAATGACACAGCAGGACAGTGGGTACGAATTCACCACTGGAGGAAATGGTGAGGATCACTCGATTAGATGTTTTTAAAAACAGATTGGGCAAATTCCTGGAAAATGTTTCTATCAGTCAAAATGACTCAATGAAATGTCCGAGTCCAAAAACACTATAGATCCACATACAATTCAAGATGCTGAGCTTGAGTGGCAGAGGAGAGCTGTTGTTTTTGACGTATACCGTATGCCACCTTTCAAGAAACACCAGACTGAACATTGTTCAAAACAGAAGGCTGTATCAGATGTAACTTTAGTTCTACCTATTTAGGTTCTTTGTATGTTGTAACATCTGGAGAGCCATCACTTGCTATGTGCTTTTAACTTTTAGGGTTCACAAACTACAGTCCATCCTGGGGTAGCTTGTTATTCACATGGCTTAGAACAACAACAACAAATCTAAAATATGACCAATGTCCCAAAGAGCAGTCAAGAGAAGCAGGGCTAGGATAAACAGGCTATTCTGTGATCTGCTAGAATTCATCCAGATAATTCATTGTGCCATGAACTATTTAATACATACATATGGAGCTCTGAGGAACATTCATGTTTCTGCTATGAATATCCTCATTTAATATTTTCAATCCCAATTCTGGGCAAAAAGTAATAAAAATAAAGAGAAGAATAACAAGATACAAATACTTCAAAATCATATAAACAGGTCCAATGAACAAACAAACAAAAATGATGTCATAAGGTAAACAAGCAAAACTACAATGTCAAAAATTGAAGTTTCCAATATAACCAATCACTTATCACTAGTCAATGACAGTGCAGTTGGAAGCATGTCGATGATCCACCATTTCTTATGCCTGCCCTTTCTCCCCCAGTGCCCCAGAACGTTGCTAGGCATCTCCTCTGAGGATAAAACACAGACCCATTTCATGGAAGAAAAAGGACATCTATATCAAGGAAGAAATCACTTGACTTAGATGGGAATTGACTGAAAATAGATTACAGTGGTACCTCTGGTTACGAACTTAATTTGTTCCGGAGGTCTGTTCTTAATCTGAGGTACCACTTTAACTAATGGGGCCTCCCGCTGCCACTGCGCCGCCGCGAGATTTCTGTTCTCATCCTGGGGCAAAGTTCTTAACCCGAGGTACTACTTCCGGGTTAGCGGAGTCTGTAACCTGAAGTGTTTGTAACCCGAGGTGTTTATAACCCGAGGTACCCCTGTAATTCTACACCTTGCACAGTATTGGAGGGAGTTTGGGCACACCGAGTGTTAGCTTATACCTATGACAGCAAGCGCCCTCTTAACTTCCAGAATGGTTCGGACAGTGTCATTATGTGATTTAGTCACTAGGTGGCAATGGAGTTATTGATATCTAGCTGGGAGTCAGAAATTTCTCTTACTCTTCAGTTCTTGTTTAAGAGAGACAAGCTGCTAGGCAAGCACTTCGTTAAGTAAGATGCCCTCTAAGCCTTCCATGGCAGGCTGGGCATTGTGGGAAATGGCACTTGGTGCCACTGCCACCAAGCAAAAGCACGAGCAGGGGACTACCAATGGGAGGTGTGCTCCCTCCCCTATTATTTCTGAAGGGGGCTTCAAAGAACTGGATGCTCCAGTGGTTAATTGAATTTGAGTGTCAAATGTAGTTTGAACCTTTCCCAATAGAAGCCACTGAGCAATGACACTGAATCTCAACTACATCCACCAGTGCTATTTTGCCAGAAAAAGAGGTGCTGGAACGACAATGGTTCTCTTATAATGACAATGGCTACCACCTGAGAGGGCGAGTTCTGGCTGAAAAAAGCCCTGACACCCACTCCCCTCAATATCTTGGCACCATCTCTTCCCATCTCTCAGCCCCTTCCTCTTTCAAACGATTGGAAGCATGGCTATGACTGGAAATTCGTTTTACTTAGAAAAATTTTATATTGGCACATCCAAGTCTCAGTGGATGGTAACAGTGATAACTGCACTACTAGGAAATGGGTGGTTTACATTTTTGTTTGTGTGTGATCGAAATTGCTTTGTTCTTTCTCAGATATGGACTGCATTCACACTGACCAGTTTGTGGTACAAAAACATAGTTTTTCTCTCGATCCAGAATCATTTATACTCATCCTCAACAGCTGCTTTCAGTCTAGAATGATTCTAGATCCCACCCTCCGCAAGAGTGAGTGGTTACTTATTGCAGGTTTGAAAACCCTCCCCTTGATAAGGTTATTCATGCCTTTTCCTTCCTACTTATGCCCCAGGTGAATGAAGAAGGAAGTGGTGGTTGCGATACTGGCATATAGGCACCCACAATGACATGCTGCAGGTGTGAACACACCTCCGCCCTCATTGACGAACCCTGTACCTCTGTATTCAAATGGGCAAACTGCAGGTAGTGCAGAATCTAATCCTGTTTTGTTGGGCGAATTTCAATAGATGAGGCTGGAGGATGTGGACAAGGTGCTTGGATTGGACCCTTGCCCCTCTTGAAAGAGGAGACAGCTGCCTAGGCCATGGAGGTGGTCAATGCCAAGAGGGGGTGGTTCCTGCTTGTTTGAAGAGGACAAGACCACTTCTTAAGAAACTATCCCTAGATTCTAAGAACCTAATTACCAGTCAGTTGCCAACCTCCCTCCTCTGGGCAAGGTTCTTAAGCAGGTGGTCACTGACCAGATCCAGTTGCTCTTGGATTTTCTAGATCCATTTCAATCAGGGTTTTGGCCTGGCTTTGGCACAGAAACTGCCCTGGTCACCTTATATGCTGAGCTCTGTTGGGAGACAGACAGGGGCAATATGTCCCTGTTAATCCTCCTTGACCTCTCAGCAGCTTTCAATACTATCAACCAATGTATCCCCCTGGAGAGGCTATCTGAGTTGTGAGTGCTTTGCGGTGGTTCCGGTCCTACTTGGATGGTTGTCTTCAGCAGGTGATGCTTGGGGAGTGTTTATCGGCACCATGGGACCTTCCATGTGGGTCTCTCAGGGCTCAATTTTATACCCTGTGTTGTTTAATATCTATATGAAGCTGCTGAGTGGAGTCATTCAGTTTCAGAGTGTGTTGTCAGCAGTATGCTGATGACATACAACTCTATTTCTCTTTTACATCTACAGGTGTGGCAGTGGGTGAGTGGGTGTCATGCCTTGGTAATGGACTGGATGAGAGCCAATAAACTGAAGCTCAATCCAGATAAGACAGAGGTACTGTTAGTGGTTGGTTCCCTAGACCAGATGGGTGGAAGACTGCCTGCTCTTGAGGGGTTACACTCCCTCTGAAGGACCGAGTACACAGCTTGGGGGTGCTCCTCTAGCCATTGCTGTCACTTGGCCTTCTGTCAGCTTCAACTGGTGGTCCGGCTACGCCGCTGTCAGTACAGGGATAGCCTAACTTCTGTGGCCTACAGTCTGGTAACATCTAAGCTGGATTACTGCAATGTGTTGCACAGTACGTGGGACCACCTCTGAAGATGGTTTGGAAACTTCAGCTGGTGCAAAATGCAATGGCCTGATTGCTCACCAGTTTGTTGTTGGCATCCAACAATTGAGTGTGCCTCTGGGAGTGAAGTTAAACTGCTGAGTTAGCAGCACTGAAGTGACCTCCCTGGGGCACAAGCCTGGGCAATGTGTATGGAGGTCCTGGGCTGCCCAGATGACAAGGCTCCTCTCTTGGGCTCGCTGATGTGGGCCAAAGGAAAGCAGAGCAATGCATTTGGCACCAGCTTGGCTGCAGAAGTTCCCAGAAGGAGGCATACAAGGTGTCATCCAACCACCTTAGGGACTCCACTCCAGATTTCTGTAGGGTTTACTCCTTAGCCTTTCCTTCTTCCAAAGGTGTCCTCCAAAACAACCAGAGTTTTCCTTCTCCTAGTTTGACTACCTTCCCAGGTTGAAGAGCCTCATCTGCCCCTCACTTCCCTCTACAGCACATGCAGAAACTGCCCTCTTGACCAGGGGTTCCCAAACTAAGGCCCGGGGGCTGAATGCGGCCCGAGGGGCTCATTTATCTGGCCCCCGGCAACCCCCGCCGCCCGCTGCCGCCACCCGCTCTTACCAGCGCAGTGTGGCTGCCCATCTCCAGGTCGACGCAGCACCGGAAAGAGCATTTGCCCATGCGCAAAACGTCATTTCCGGGTCAGCAGAGGACCGTGCGCACGTGCACAAGCTATTTCCGGTGCCACGTCACGCCGAAAATGACGTTTGCGCATGCGCAAATGCTATTTCCAGTGCCGTGACGTGCTTGAAAAAGCAAGTGCGTGCTCGTATGGGCGTGCGCTTCCCCGCCCTCCGGCCCGCCACGCGATCGTCTCCGAAGGAACCGGCCCACCACACGGTGAGTCTGGGGACCCCTGCTCTTGACTGTTGGACCCACTATTGGTCTCATCCCCTCAATCTGCCTGAGTCTCTCATTGCATGCATGGGCGTGTTATTTGGGGAGTCTGAATGTGTGTGTTGCATGCATCTGTTTGTGTTCTGGGGTGGGTGTTGCTGGCTATATTTGTGGGTGGATCAGGGCAATTGTTAGCAAGTTTTGTTGTGCGGGGTATTTTTGTGCAAAGGGGAGGTGTTACATGACAGCTTTTGTGTGAGGGGTATAGGAGTGTTGCCTGGTTGTGTTTGTGTATGGTTTGGGGGCAGGTGTCTGGCAATGTTTGGTGTGGAGGATGGCGGTGTTGATGGGTTTCTGTGCAAACATTTCCTTCTGGGAAATGGATACTTTGTGTGCTATGTTGAGTCAAATATGTAGCTTGGCATTTGGGTCTCAGATCCAACCCCTGCCACATCAAAGTACTGTACGCCCAGCCAAGACTGAAAATTTCTTAGGCTTATACAAATACTAGATTGGTACACATTGCCCAGATTCTGAATTGATATGGAATGTTCTTATTGTATTTTGCTAAGCTGTTGGAATGGAGGAGAAATTGGATAAGCTTCTCATTTAAACATAAACCTACCAACTTTGCACTTTCTGAAACAATATTTAAACACAGGCACCCTTTGAAATTTGCATTTCTCTGAATTTTGCAATGCAATTATCCAGGCAACTAGTGTGTACAAAAATGTGTATATTAGTGGAAAAAACATACAAAAAGGAATTTTATTAGGGAAATGGTGTTTGCAAAAAAAAAGTGTATAGTAGCAAAATAACAAACAAAATTGTGTTTGTTAGGACAAATTCACACTAAAATTATGGCAAATTTTCACTTAAAAAAAGAAATAGAAAGTTGCTGCAGAAACAAAGTGGAGTGAGTTTAAGATTGGAAATATGAGAAACTTAATATAATTTTATAATTATAATATAATTAATAAAATTATAAAAATTTAAAAATTATATTATATTATTGTAGCCTTATCAGGGATTTGCGTTGCTCCCAGGTAGGGAAAGAAGGAGCCAAAAAGACATCGAGGTTTGGTTCAAAAGAGAAAGGCTTTATTCTGCCCCCCCGGAGAGGCAGAAGGTTCCGTTTGATCGTCCAAAACAGGAACAAGAATAATCAGTTTAAACAAGACTTATATACCTTCAGAGAGCACTCTCTCCCCCTCCTTCCTGCTTCCATGCATCACGAGATCCTGTAACCCATATAAGGAAGATACTTCCTGTGAACCTTGACTGGGTTCTGACACATCGTACGCAACTCATGTTCTTGGACTGTACTAATGAAGAGATCATCCCGTGCTCTTGTGCCGTCAGAATGTTTACAATCTTACTTGCAACTTATCTTGGCCTCTGGGACTTGCAACTTATCTGTGCCTTTGTTCTGAACAGAAGGCCATGTGACGTCCCATGTCTAGCCTGTGTTTCACTTGCTTCTTTGATTCTGGGGTAAAGGTTACCAGGCCTTTTGAGCTAGAAAAAAAGCTCCTTTTGAAACTAACGGTTAGGTTGTTGGCCTTTTTTAGGTAGCTCCAGGTAACCCACATTTGGGGTTACCTACCCCCTTCAATCCCTCCTCTTGTCATGGACAGCTTAAAATCTGTTTTTTAAGCACGTCCCGCGCAAAGGCCAACACATACTAGCTGATGCAATAACATGGGGTAACAGCTTGGGATGATACCGACCCCCTGTATCACGGTTACAAATACAGCAGCAAGCAGGGAATACAGAAGCATAAGCAACAACAAACAACAACAAAAAACAACCTGCACGTTGTGCCAAAGTAGAAGGCAAAGGAGGGGCCCCAAGGTGCAAACAGGACACATTGGGCCTGAGGTGGGCAAGGGCCAGTATTGCTGCCATCTGGAGCCATCTCTGATATATGGATGGTACGCAGCCACATGACTTCTCCCTGCCTCAAAATCTAGGGCTTTTGGTTTCCCGAACACCAGGGGCAAGCATATGATGATGAACACCACCCCTTTTCCCCTTGGGTGCCCCCACATCCGAAGTCTCCACAAACGACAGAAGCATAACAAAAACACAATGTCCAGTAGCAGGATGAAAAGTCCCACACCCAACTGCAACAGTTGGTGGCTCCCTTCCAGAAGAGAGAAAACCAAGAGTTCCCATCGCCGTCAACACCCATGCTGACTTGTTGTTGTCCAGCCATGTATAGAAGCGCTGGCCACCTGGGTGAGTCAAAGGGGCCTGGTGTAGATCAGGCATCCCAGTCCAATCCAAATGTCGCCACAAGCATGACAAAGGGCAATGAATAAAACGCTTTCCAGTGCCACTCGTCCAGGAGGGTCCTCCCTGAGCGGCGGAGACAGTTCCACGCTGTTCCAAGTTCGTACTCTCAGCAAAAGTCGCTCCTTGAAATCTGGCTTTCACGGCACAAATGTCTTACAGAACGGCTGCTGGCACTGATGACTGGGATGTCACAAGTCAGTCAGTCCCCCTTCAGTCTGGAGACCTCGGACCTCCTCCAGCTATTGCTTTTGCTGCTTTTGGGAACAAAACCACAGTCAGTCCATGACTGCTACTTTCACGCAGTATCACGCTAGTAGCACAGGAACCAACAACTACAGTCCTGGTCGATGATGTTGTCGGGAGTTGATGTCAGGCTGAGGACGGACGGGTGGAGCCCTGGCTTCAGTCATTTCGATGGCTTGGGTCTGCTGGAGGACTCCATCTCGGAGGTCAAGAAGCTGAAGCCATATATATCTCTCCCAGGTATCGGCAGCCACGTAAGAAAGGGCTTGGCGAAGGCTTCTCGCGAGTTGACAGGTGCTGAGGGATACCCAGAAGGGGCTCAACCTAACCCTCCCGCAGAAGTCCTCGCTGAAGGGCATCGCTGAGTAGGGCGTGGTTGAGGGTGACAAGAAGAAGAAACTCCGAGGTAAGAAGGAAAACAAACTGGAGGTCCTGGTCCTTCGCTCCCTTCAGGGTGGGTGGCAATAGAACTGCCCATCCTCCCGTTGGTCAGGTCAGGTGGACTGCAGCATACTTCAGAAAGGGCCAGTGGATGGAAAAGACCCTTCCATTGAGCCCAAAGGATGATGAATGTGTGGACAGCAAGAAAACAACTTAAAAAGTGCTGATGCAACGCAGATGGTGCTGCCATTGGGGTTGCAGCCCCAGCAGGGATGATGAGTCGACGAAGCTGGTGTAGATCAGTTGACACAGTTCAATTAGATGCCTCTCCCTTCACAGATGTGTGTTGAACCCAAAGAATGATGCTGATGCCTCAAAAACTGCAACCGTGGATAGTCAAATGATGTAGGGTCCCCTTCCAACAAGGCTTCGACTGGGCCTGGGATGCATAGGCACAGGGAGTTCGTGCATGGTCCACCTATTCCTCTCTGTGCGGTGGTTTAGAGGAGTGAACAAGAGGAGGGGTTCACTTGGCACAGTCCAGCAAACTGCAGCTGTTCCCCATTCCCCTATGTATGTAACTCAGGGATATGGGATTTTCACTCTTTTCCGCTTTAACTCCATTCCAGAGATTACTCTCAGCCAGGAGAATACAAGGAAGCATCTACCACCTCTGCTCTGTGCACGCCTCTTGTACAAACGCAGTCCAGAAGAAAAAATCAAGAGTCCATTTCGTAAAATGAAGAAGTTGGGGATCGATGAATCTTTCGTGCTCCTTGCTCTCCCACTCTGCCAAGCGGTTGTCCCTGGCCGAATCAGATGCCATCTGGTGGTGGTGAGGCTCCCATACAGCTTCCCATACAAGTCGGAATGTCGAATGGAGGATGTCTTCTTCCCAACACATAAACACATCTAGCACATCCTATGGCTCTCGACACATGGCTCTCGACACATAATCCACACACAAGACCTTAACATAACATAACATAAACACAGTGGGCGCTCTGCAAACCTCTCACCCCTCCCAGGGCAACCAAACCCTTCAATTACTTCTACTACCCTCCTTCTGTCTCTGGGCGTTAACATCAAATGCTTCCCTTACTCTTTCCACCCATTTCCCCCTCTCTGTCCATTCCTCATCTTCACCTAACTATGCCCAAACTCTCCCATCACTAATTCCTCATCTCTTCCTTCCTTCTACTCTGCTCATTTCCTTTCACCCTCTCTACAACTGAGACTACCTCTCGCCTTACCTTCATCCACTTCCATTCCTTTTCTTCCCTCCACTTACAATCCTCTCTGTGCAATGGTTGCCACACTCCTTCCAGCAGCTAGATGTCAAACCTAGTTGCTGCTAATCAATTCTGCAAACACATTCCTTGTGGGTCCACCTTTCCTCCACCTGCACATTGCCAACAACACATACTTTTCCTGTCAATCTCTATAACTCTTCACACTTCACACCAACTCCAATAACTCTTCACACTTCACACCAACTCCAAAACACCTTCTCCCTTCCTTCCGCCTTTTCCCAGCGCTGGGGTGGTGGCGGGTCTCTCACAACATCTCAAAGCCCCAAGCCTGCCTGCAGTTGCTCTTCTTCACCACTATTCCGCTAACACTACTCCTATCTGTAAGACCTGGTCTCCCGTTCTTCCAATCTCCGCTACTGCTGAGCTTCTTGGTCCCTGGTCTTTCTCACTTTGCTTGCCTGCCTCTTGAACTCCCCTTCCTCTTCAAAACGCTCTCTGAGTTATGGCTCCATTTCTCACTTGCCCTCCTAGCTGCCTTGTGCATTTCCTCCTTTATACTGTCTTTTTGCCTCCTGTACTGTCTGTCTGAATCCCCACACTGTCCCTGCTTCGTTCTCCCTCCTGGGCTGCTCACCTACCTTCACCTAGGCCCCCTTCGGCCCCCCTTTTCAACAAACCAATAAATCTAGCTTGAAAGACACACTTTTCCCTTTTCCAAGATAAACTGCCGCCAAGAAGGAGAAGAGAAAGGAAAAAACTTCTTTGCCCTTTTATCTACTCCCCGCTCTGCTCTTACTTTTTAATCCAAAGGCCAGAGCAGCAAAGTCTTGGCTTCAGAAAGGGTTTAAAAAAAAAAACGGCGCGGCTCTGGCTGCGCGGAAGGGGGGGGGTTTAGAAAAACACACACATAGACCCAATTAAAAGAGGACTTGGGAAGGAGGGGAAGAACTGCAGAAGCTTGCAATAAATACCCACTCTCAGAGGAAAATGAAAAATAAGAGGAGGAGCTGAACCACCTTTTGGACCCCACAAATCAAAAATACCAACAAGCTGGAACATAATGCAGAGGAGGGCAACATTAAATCTGTTATTCTAGCCAAACTGTAACAACACATTAAATTACATATACATTAAGAACACATTAAAATAGCTATTTCTTCCTCGAATGGTGAATTGCAAATATTTTCAGCCACAATTTCTCACCTCTTCACAATATCATTATCAAATACAATCAATAGTTTGGGCGCCAAATGTCAAATACATTCAATAGTTTCCGAATCAAAACTTTATAAAAGTCATACTTTGAATTAAACATTCCTCAAGAAAAACTTAAAAAACCCAACACTTTTCAGGACACAAGAGACTTGTCCTAGGTGTCTTTAGCATGGAAAGCCAAAGCACTTCAAAATTACCACTCAGTTCTGAACTGCTTTCAGACAGACACTGTGTTCCCATCACGGCGTGCCTCCTGCTACCTCAGGCAGAACTCACACTCTCAGTTTTCTACACCTTTTCTACACCTGTGGAGCTACCTGTCCTCTTTCAGATCAGGCTTCATCAACCTTCAGGAGTTTCCTCCTCCTAACATTCCTCCTTGCTATGGGGCACAGGGCAGAGGCAACCAAACTATACCCTCCAGGGGCTGGCAAAAACTAGTTTGATTGTGGGTAGTTTTGTTTTGCCTCTGTTCTGTGCACAATTTCATCTTCTCAACCATAAGGGGTTTTTTCCCCAGGTTGGAAGTCGTTCTGCCTTTTAGTTTAAAGTCCCACTCATCCCCTTTGTTGGCATCCAATTGTCCAGAAACCACTGCAAGGAGGGGTTGATTTGCTCCCCCCATATATATTTGGAACACTCTCACTCCTAGTAATTTTCTCCACACACACTCTTCACATGCCTCCCACACGTGCACCATTCATTTAGAGTGTTCCCATACACCCGGTTTCCCTCCCCCCTTTCTCCGAAGTTGGTGGCCCTTTACGCTCATGTCAGAGGACTGGAAGGGCCCCCCCATCCCCGGCTTTGAGCCAGTACCGAGATCCCCCGCCAGCTCTGAGTAGTGAAAGCAGTCAGGAGTCTGGAGGCAGCTGCGATGAACAGGAAGAGGAGGCAGGGCTGTTTCCAAGATCCCAGAGACCTGCCTGCGAAACCAAGGGAAGGAGGGGGAATAAGGGAGGCTGCTTCCGGGTCAGAAAGTGGTGGAAGAGAAAGCGGGAAAGTTTTAGTTCCTCCAGTCACGGAAACTGAGTTATGGAGTCCTGACGCTTTTATGAGCGGCAGAGAGCTTGTAAGCAATTAACAAAGCCATAAATCTGTTAAATGGCAAGCCGGGAGCGTGTCTCTGGAATTCTTGGTGCAGAGAAGCCCCGAAAGGGGTCTGCGACAGCTTTCCGTGACTCTTAAAAGCTTGAAAAGCAGCAGAGAGAGAGGCTGCTGAGCGTTCATCACAGAGCACCCCCCACCCTAGCCTTGCCGAGATGAGTGAAGAGGCCAGATTTCAAGCCGCAGTTGCAGCGAAAGTTCAAGAGGTGAGTCAGCAATTACAGGCAAAGGCTCAGGAGGAGCTAGATAAATGCCGTGCAGAGATGCAAGCAGAAATGAGCAAATTAACCCTTGAGATGCAACAAATGGCGGCCAGGAATGACGCGCTTGTCAGTCACAACAGAGAGATAGAGGGGAGATTGGAGGAGCGGAGGATGGTTACAGGGGGGAAAGTCCCCTTGGGGAGGAAATTAGAAACTCTCATCCACAAATTCTCTGGGCACCCAAAAGATTATCCTGGATTTAAAACGGACATCGAATATTGCTTAAAGATGCAACAGGGAGAATTTAGCTCTGAAGAGGAGGAGATCGCTTTTGTCATAGCTCACCTGGAGGGCGGCGCCAAAGAGTGGGCTAGGCCTTTGATGGCCGCTGGGGGCAGGGAGATGAGAAGTTTCAAGGACTTTATGAAGGAGATGGACAGGATGTTTGCTAATGAAGGGGAGATTGATGCCACGCGCAGGGAACTGCTGAGGATCAAACAGGGAGGAGGGACGGTGCGTGCGTACTACGCACGTTTTGCGATGCTAGCGCACCGTCTGCAATGGCCCCTGGAGTCGGAAATGTTACAAACGCTTTTTAGGGAAGGTTTGAATTCCGAAATCAAGGATGAGCTCAGCAGGGCGCCCAGGCCAAGCAGCATGCACGAACTAGTGCAAACCGCGGTGGCGGTAGGAATGCGAGAGGAAGACAGGATCTGGGAGAAAAGACAGCCCAAACCAGAGGGAAGCCCGGGCAACCGCTACACAGGGCGGGGAAATGGCGGGACCCCTGCTAGAGTACCCCCTTCGATCGTGCCAGCAGAGGAACCCATGGAATTAGGGGCAGTGCAGGCCAAATCGACGTCGGGCGGAACCACGCCAAAAGGGGCGGAAGCCAGGAGGTGCTATGTCTGCCATGAAATAGGGCATTTCGCCAAGTTCTGCCCGCAGCGACGCGTGTGGCAAGCCAAGGGGGCGACAACGGCAGAACAGGAAGAGCCGAGGGGGCAGGAAATGGGAAAAAACGAGAACGCCTGGGTGCCAGAGATGTCGAGAGGGCCGAGCACCCGGGCGAGCAAGCAGTAAAGGTCCCGCAAAAGCAATCCATCCCACCCCCTCACCCGCCCAAAGTAGGAATAGTGGTAAGAGTAGTACTGGAGCTCCCCAATGGACACCCCCTGGAGGTAGAAGCGCTAATTGACTCAGGGGCCTCAGCAAATTTCATGAGCAGGGAATTTGCTTTGGAGCATCAGTTAAACTTGCTGCCACTCGACTTTCCGTTGCTGGTCACTACCATTGACGGGAGGAAGTTGTTGGGAGGGGAGGTGGCGCAGCAAACACCCCCCATGAGGATGCGTATCTCCAAGCACTCGGAAGTCATCGCGTTCAACGTAACCCAGCTGGCAGGATGCCCCATCGTCCTAGGGATGAGCTGGCTTGACCTTCATGACCCCGTGGTCGCTTGGCATCAACGGTGTGCTGGTCCCGAGGGATATCCGATAGGCGAGGTCTAGTCCAGTCCAAGGTCAGTCCAAGCCAGAAGTCACGAAGCCGAAGTCACGAAGCCGAGGTCAGGAAGCCGAGGTCAGGAAGCCGAGGTCAGGAAGCCGAGGTCAGGAAGCCGAAGTAACAAAGCTGAGGTCAGGAAGCCGAGGTCAGGAAGCTGAGGTCAGGAAGCCGAGGTCAGGAACGCAGGAACCAGGAACAGGAACTAGGCAGCACCGATGTTGCTCCTGCAACTTGGGTCTGGGACTGGCTGGCTTTTATCTGCCCCGAGGCAAAGGGCGGCTCCGATCCTCAGGTGCCTCGCCTCTCCTGGCTTGGAGGCGAGCACTCCTCCTGCGGGAACTTAGTTCCCTTCGCCTCTCTGCCCTTAGCCTTTGCAGCTCAGGAGAAGCTGGAGGGTTACCGGACCCAGAGGCAACCTCAGCTTCCCCTGACTGGGTGGGGAGTGGAGCACCTGCAGGCAATAAGTCCTCCATCCCATTAGAAGCCAGATCAACCTCAGCCGATGCCTGCACCTGAGGATCCAGCACAGGTGAGTCCCCTTGAGACTCAGGCCCTAGCCCTGGCTCTGCTGGTTCTGGAGGTGGGGAATCCTGTGCAGGCTGGGATCCCTCAGGTTCGGCATCTGAGTCTGACTCCCAGGTCATCACACCATCCCCCCTCCCAGGCCCCCCCCTCAACCGAGGGGCCGGACCAGGCTTGCTGGGGTAAGTCGCATGGAAATCACGGAGGCAGACAGGCGCGTGGACGTTCTCCGCTGGTTCCCACGACCGATCCTCGGGCCCATACCCCTTCCAGTCGATGAGGTATTGGAGCTTCCCCCTGCGGTATCGGGAGTCAAGAATGTGCTCCACCTCATACTCGGGCTCCCCCTGAACCAAAACTGGCTGCGGTCGTGGATGGTCTGGGTGGAACTCGTCGGCCGGGGCGACCGGACTGAGTAGGGACCGGTGGAATACCGGGTGGACCTTCAGGGTCGCGGGTAACCGGAGACGGAATGCCACAGGTGAGACCCGGTCCACGATCGGAAATGGGCCGGTGAAGCGGGCATCCAGCTTCCGTGAAGGCCGAGAGGGGTGCAGGTGGCGGGTGGAGAGCCATACCAGGTCTCCGACATGGAGTTCCGGCCCCTCCTGACGGTGACGGTCGGCCTGGGCCTTATACGTGTCCTTGGCCTGGCTCAGTTGCTCCGTCAGAAGCTGCTGCTGTGACTGGAGCTCTTGTAGCCAGTCTGTCACTGCGGGAACTGCGGATGCCGGCAGTACGCTTGGAAACAACCGCGGGTGGTACCCATAGTTTGCCTGGAACGGGGTCTGTTGGGTGGAAGCGTGCACTGCGTTGTTATATGCGAACTCGGCCAACGCCAGGTGGTCGACCCAATCGTCTGGGTGGAAGCTGCAGTAGCACCGGAGGTACTGTTCCAACACCGCGTTTGCCCGTTCGGTCTGTCCATCCGTCTGTGGATGGTAGGCCGAAGATAGGCAGACCTCCGTCCCGAGAGCCTGATGTAGAGCGCGCCAGAACCGGGAGGTGAACTGGGCACCACGATCGGAGATCAAACGTTCCGATAGGCCATGTAAGCGGAAGACGTTTTGTAGGTACAGTTGCGCCGTCTCCTTGGCTGAGGGTACAGACGGGCACGGGGCGCAGTGCACCATTTTAGTGAAGTGGTCTGTGAATACCAGGAGGCAGGTACACTGACGGGATGGGGGTAGGTCTACCACGAAATCCAATGAAACCGTGTGCCACGGACGAGGGGGAACTGGCAGTGGCTGTAGCAGTCCCGCAGGTCTCCCGGTCGATCCCTTGGCTCGCCGGCAGACCTCGCACCCCCCAATGTACCGTGCCACGTCGGCCTTCAAGCGGGGCCACCAGAACTCCCGGCTGACCAGGTGGGTGGTCCGATACCTCCCGAAGTGGCCAGCTGCCGGGGCGTCGTGTGACATTCGGAGTACCTCGGCCCGCAAAGGCCCTGGTGGGATGTACAACCGACCACGGTGCATCAGCAGACCCTGGTGCACAACCAGTTCTGGGTATCGAGGGCACGATCCACTGGCCAATTCCTGGATCCGTTCCTGAGCCCACGCGTCGACCCGTTGCTGCCTCCGCACTCGGTCCTGCAGCGACTCAGTCTCATGAACAGCCAGGAAGGCCGCTGGTGGGATGATCGTTGTGGGGGCCGCCTGCTGCACCGTCTCTGCAATGTCCTCCGGTTTCCGGGACAGTGCATCCGCCTTCTGGTTTTGGGAGCTGGGGATGTAGCGGATCCGGAACTGGAACCGGGAGAAGAACAGTGCCCACCGGATCTGCCGCTGGTTCAGCCTGCGGGTGGTCTGGAGGTACTCCAGATTCCGGTGGTCGGTTCTCACTTCCACTGGGTGTCGTGCCCCCTCAAGATGATGGCGCCAGACTTCAAAGGCCACCTTGATGGCCAGTAGTTCCCGCTCCCACACAGTATAGTTACGCTCTGCCGGAAGGAGCTGCCGGGAGTAGTAGGCGCAGGGTAACAGTGGCGCATCAGGTCCGTGTTGCTGGGACAAGACGGCACCGAGAGCCGTACTGGAGGCGTCAGTCTCCACCACGAAGGGACGAGAGGGATCAGGATGCTGCAAAATTGGCGCCTTCTGGAAACAGGCTTTCAATCCCTGGAATGCCACCTCAGCCTCCTCATCCCAGGCGAAGGGCGTCTTGGGGCGCAGCAGTCGGGTCAACGGGGTGGTGCGATGAGCATAGTCCACAATGAATGTCCGGTAATAGTTGGCGAACCCCAAAAACCGCTGTAGGTCCTTGCGGTTCCGCGGCGCCGCCCACTCTCGAACCGCAGACACCTTCCCGGGGTCCATCTGTACACCGTCAGGGGAGAGTCGGTGTCCGAGGAAGTCCACTGACCGCTGGTGGAACTCGCACTTGCTGAGCTTAGCGTACAGGCGGTGCTCCCGCAAGCGCTGCAACACGGTCCGGACATGACTCTCGTGGCGAGCTGGGTCACGGGAATAAATCAGAATGTCATCGAGGTACACCACCACATACTTGTCAAGCAAGTCCTGGAACACGTGGTTGATGTACCGTTGGAACACGGCGGGCGCGTTGCATAGTCCGAACGGCATGACCAGGTACTCGAACTGCCCATAACGGGTCCCGAATGCGGTCTTCCACTCATCCCCGGCACGGATCCGAATCAAGTTGTAAGCCCCCCGGAGGTCCAGTTTGGTGAACATCTGCGCCCCTTGCACCCGCTCCAGCAACTCTGCAATTAGGGGCAAGGGATACCGGTCTGGGATGGTGATCTTATTCAGGGCTCGGTAATCATGGCAGAGGCGAAGCTCCCCACACTTCTTCTTAACGAAGAGTACTGGAGCGGCGGTGGGAGAGGTAGAGGGCCTAATGAACCCCCGCTCCAGGTTCTTGTGAAGGAAGTCCTGTAAGGCTTCACGCTCTGGCTCCGAAAGAGAGTATAGGCGACTCACAGGCAGGGGCGCCCCAGGCTGGAGGTCTATGCCGCAGTCAAAAGACCGATGAGGCAGCCGGTCTGCCCCCTGTTCCTCGAACACGTCTACGTAGTCCCGGTACACGGCGGGGAGCGTTGACGCAGACTCCCCCATGGAGGCGGCCGAAAGCATCTCGGACTGAGCAATCGAACCCGAGTCTGGGAAGCGTACAGTTCGATTGACCCAATCGATCTGAACATTGTGAGACTCCAGCCAGTCCATCCCCAGCACCAGGGGAAACCGGGGCATGGTGGCAATGTCCAGGGTACGCACCTCCCGGTGCTGCTGGTGGCACAGGACCAAGGGCTGGGTCTCCCGAGTAACGGCGCCTGACCGCAAGAGCCGTCCGTCGATTGCCTCCACCTGCACCGGTTCTGGCTTGTTCTGGAGCGGCACCCGATGCTGAGCGGCGAAGGCAGAGTCCATATAGGAGCGGGTTGCCCCTGAATCCACCAGAGCGTGGGTGAGAATCCAGGGCCCGCCTGGGGGGTATAGACGCACCGGGATCATGAGGTGTTGCAATTCCACTGGTGAGGGCCCATCATGCGATGCTTGGGACCCCAGATAGCCTGGGCCATTGGCTACTGGGGTTGGCGGTTTCCCTGCGGCTGGCGTTTCTCAGGGCAGGTTCGGGCGTAGTGTCCACTCCCCCCGCAGTAGAGACACAGGTTTCCCTCCCGACGTCGTGTCTTCTCCGAAGGGGAGAGGCGAGGCCGTGCTGCTCCGAGCTGCATCGGCTCCTCCAGTGACTCGGCTCTGGCCGTGGAACTGCTGGGGAGCACTGGAGTCGGGAGCCCAGAGTGCTGGCGGGCCCGGGCCTGGCGCCGGTCCTCCAACCGATCATCTATCTGTAGACTCCGTTGGATGAGGGCCTCCAGCGTGGTGGGGCGATCCAAGGTGGCCAGCTGGTCCAGTATCTCGTCCGAAAGCCCCTCGAGATACTGGTCCCGAAGTGCGGAATCGTTCCAGGTCAAGTCCTGCGCCAACAGCCGAAATTCCGTGGCATAGGCGGCCACTGTGGACTTGCCCTGTTTCAACCGCCGAATTGCCCGATTGGCTTGACTCGCCTTCTGAGGGTTGGCGAACGCGGTTTCAAAATGGTTGCAAAACCCCGTATAGTCTGTCAGCAAGGGGGAGTCTTGCCGGAGCAGCGGCAACGCCCACTTGGCCGCCTGGTCCTTCAGCAAGCTGATCAGGAAGTGCACCTTGGTGCGGTCGTCGGGGAAATCCCGGGCTCGCCCCTGAATATACAGTTTGGCCTGGGCGAGAAACATGGGAAAGCTGCCCGGGGACCCATCGAACTTTTCTGGCAGGGCCACTGGGTACTTGCCTGGAGCTGGGGCGCCGGCACCAGGAGCCGGTAAGGCGTCCAAACGCTGCTGAAGCGCCGTAACCGCATTGCTTAGCTGCTGCACTGTGTGGGTCAAGACCTGGTTCTCCTGGGCCAATGCCACCAGCGCAGCCGCCTGGTCCGTCATGACGACAGGTTCCTCCCGAACGCACCCCAACGAAGGGGGAGTGCGGGTGTGGCAGGAGCAAACTGTGCTGGTCCCGAGGGATATCCGATAGGCGAGGTCTAGTCCAGTCCAAGGTCAGTCCAAGCCAGAAGTCACGAAGCCGAAGTCACGAAGCCGAGGTCAGGAAGCCGAGGTCAGGAAGCCGAGGTCAGGAAGCCGAAGTAACAAAGCTGAGGTCAGGAAGCCGAGGTCAGGAAGCTGAGGTCAGGAAGCCGAGGTCAGGAACGCAGGAACCAGGAACAGGAACTAGGCAGCACCGATGTTGCTCCTGCAACTTGGGTCTGGGACTGGCTGGCTTTTATCTGCCCCGAGGCAAAGGGCGGCTCCGATCCTCAGGTGCCTCGCCTCTCCTGGCTTGGAGGCGAGCACTCCTCCTGCGGGAACTTAGTTCCCTTCGCCTCTCTGCCCTTAGCCTTTGCAGCTCAGGAGAAGCTGGAGGGTTACCGGACCCAGAGGCAACCTCAGCTTCCCCTGACTGGGTGGGGAGTGGAGCACCTGCAGGCAATAAGTCCTCCATCCCATTAGAAGCCAGATCAACCTCAGCCGATGCCTGCACCTGAGGATCCAGCACAGGTGAGTCCCCTTGAGACTCAGGCCCTAGCCCTGGCTCTGCTGGTTCTGGAGGTGGGGAATCCTGTGCAGGCTGGGATCCCTCAGGTTCGGCATCTGAGTCTGACTCCCAGGTCATCACAAACGGTCACTCACGTTCGGATCGGGGCACTGCGTGGAGAACTGTCTGCAAGACATGAGGAGCCCAGACAGCAGCGCGCAGGCGGCGACAGTGCGACTGGAGGCCACAAGGGGGATCCCACCCCAATATGAGCAATACAGTGACGTTTTCAGTGAGAAGGAAGCCGACAAGCTCCCACCGCACCGACCCTTCGATTGTCAAATCAATTTGATGCCAGGGGCCCAGTTGCCAGTGGGAAAACTTTACTCCATGTCTGAGCAAGAGTTGCAGGAACTCAAGCAGTTTATCGATAAAAATCTTCAGAGGGGATTTCTACGGGAGTCCAAGAGTTCTAGAGGGAGCCCGGTGTTCTTCGTGGACAAGAAGGGGACCTCCCAGAGGAGACTTATATGTGATTTCAGGGCCCTGAACAGCGTGAGTCAACCCGTCGCCTTCCCCATGCCGAGGATCGACGATCTGCTGGCGGTAGTGCGCAGAGGGAAAATCTTCACCAAGCTGGACCTCAGAGGGGCGTACAACCTCATACGGATGCGGGAGGGGGATGAGTGGAAGACAACCATGTTTACACCCCTGGGAGCGTTTGAGTACCTCGTGATGCCGTTTGGTTTACAAGGGGGCTCTGCGGCCTTCCAGTCCTTCATGTATCATGTACTGGGACCCCTGCTGTACAAGAGCTGTGTTTGTTTTCTTGACGACATCTTAGTATTCTCAGAGAACGAGGCTCAGCACGAGCAGCATGTCAAGCAGGTGCTGAACAAGCTGAGAGAGCACCAGCTGTATGCCAAACTGGAAAAATGCCAATTCCACATGAAACAGGTGGAGTTCCTGGGTTACCGAGTGTTGGACAGTGGGTTGGCCATGGACGGAGAGAAGGTGAATGCGGTACTGGACTGGAAGAGCCCCCGAACCAAGAAGGATGCACAAAGATTCCTGGGCTTCAGTAATTTCTATCGTAAGTTTATCAAGGGATTCGCACAGCTGACGGCCCCTATCACGGACTGTTTGAGTGCCAAGAAGAAGTTCGTCTGGACACCGGAAGCACAGCGGGCGTTCGAGGCCCTAAAGAGAGCTTTCGCGTCAGAGAAGCAACTCCTGCATGTCGACCCGCAGCGGCCGATTAAGCTAGAAACCGATGCCTCTGATCGGGCCGTTGGAGCTGTGCTGTTGCAACAAGACAATGACGGAGATTGGAGGCCGTGCGCCTTCTTTTCGCGCAAGCTCAGCAAGTCTGAGAAAAACTACACCATTTGGGACAAGGAGCTGTTGGCCATCTTGGCAGCCTTCAAGAAATGGCGCCACTTTTTGATTGGAGCGCAGCACCAAATCCAGGTGCACACGGACCATAAGAACTTGGAATACTGGAGAACCGCCAGAGTGCTTAATCAGAGACAGATCCGGTGGGCAGAATTCTTTGCAGACTTCAATTTCCGGATCCACTATGTGCCAGGGGAGCAGAACGTGCGAGCGGATGCTTTGTCTAGGAAGCCGCAGTACCTGGAAGGGGAGGAACCGCCGGCAGCGAGACACATGTTTTCCACACAGCAGTGGGCATGTGCCGGCACTATGGAGCAAGCCTCGTTGCTACTGAGGCTCACCCGCGCAGATCCTTTCGCACAACAGAAGTTCCGAGACCTCAAGGAAGGGAAGGGGGTGGAGGAAGGGTTTCTAGAAAAGGGAGGGCTCTTGTTTTATAAGGGGGCCCTGTACATTCCAGAAGACCAGATGAGAGCCAAGGTTCTCAAACAGCTCCACGACAACCCTTCTGCAGGGCATTTCGGACAACAGAAGACGCTTCTCCTAGTCACCAGGGATTTTTGGTGGCCGGGAGTCCGAGATGACGTCAAGGACTACGTGAGGGCGTGCGACACCTGTCAAAGGGCCAAGGGAGATAATAGGGCACCGGCAGGTTTGCTACAGCCCCTGCCCACCCCCAGCAAGCCCTGGGAAATGGTTAGCATTGACTTCATCACCGACCTGCCCATGTCCAGGGGGAAGACGGCAGTACTCGTGGTGGTGGACATGCTCACCAAGATGTGTCATTTTGTAGCCTGCCCCAAGGTGCTATCTGCAGAGGAAACGGCCAAACTCTTTGTAGATCATGTGTTTCGCCTACACGGCGTACCTTCGAGGGTTTTAAGTGACAGGGGCCGGCAATTTACTTCGCGGTTCTGGCGTAAGCTTATGAGCTTGTTGCAGGTGGAGCTAAGTTTCTCCACAGCCAGACACCCGCAGACCAATGGCCAAGCAGAGAGAGCCAACGCCATTCTGCAGCAGTATTTGCGTTGCTACGTCAACCAGAGGCAGAATGATTGGACGCAATTTTTGAGTTTGGCAGAGTTTGCCTTTAATAACTCTGTCCACGTGTCCACAGGGATGAGCCCGTTTTTGGCTAATTATGGTCGACACCCCAGAGCCTTCCCGGGGGGGGAGGGAGGAGGAGCCCAGTGTACCAGCAGCAGAAAGTTTTGCAGAGGAGATGCAAACGGTGCACAAGCAGCTCCAGAGCAATCTGGAAAGGGCGAAGGAAGCTTACAAGAGGGCGGCGGATGCCCATCGCAGAGAAGGCGAGGTCATCCGGGTGGGGGACAAGGTGTGGTTGTCGTCCAGGGGTTTGCCCATCAGAGGGAGCTGTAGGAAGTTAGAGCATCGCAAACTGGGACCCTTTGAGGTCATCCAGCAGGTCAATCCGGTAGCCTTTAAGCTGGCTCTACCGGACACCATGAGGATTCACCCTGTCTTTCACAGGTCATTGCTCTCACCATACAGGGAGGGGCACCGTTTCCACGGGGAGGGTGGGACGCCCCCCACACCGCCCATTGTAGAGGAGAGAGAAGTCTGCAATGAGGCCACAGAGATTCTGGATTCCAGGTGGAATGGGGACAGGGTGGAGTATTTGGTAGCATGGGAGGGGGCTGCCCCAGAGGAAAACACGTGGATGCCATCCAACCAAGTCACTGAGGATTATCTCAGGGCGGAATTTCATTCCTTGTTCCCGCATAAGCCAGCACCCCCAGATTTCTTCCTGCAGGAGGTATGCAACACCACAGAAGAAGATGAAGAAGAGTTCTGGGGTTTCAGGTCCGGTACAGAGAGGGAAGGGAGTGGAGCACCGGTTTCCCCCCAAGCAGGGTCAAAGGAGAGGGAGCACGCGACATCATTGGGAGAATCTGAAGGATGGGAAGCGGTGTTTGCATCACAGGAGGATGAGGATACAGATTTTATAGGGTTTGTCACTTCACCCGAAGAAGCCGCGGGGGAGGAGGAGAACGAGTGGGGGAGAGACAGAGATCAGGAGCGAGATAGGGCGGAGAGGGTGTCACCCACCTCGTGGGAGGAGGAGGGGGGCTTGGAGGGGGGAGTGGATGTCAGAGGACTGGAAGGGCCCCCCCCATCCCCGGCTTTGAGCCAGTACCGAGATCCCCCGCCAGCTCTGAGTAGTGAAAGCAGTCAGGAGTCTGGAGGCAGCTGCGATGAACAGGAAGAGGAGGCAGGGCTGTTTCCAAGATCCCAGAGACCTGCCTGCGAAACCAAGGGAAGGAGGGGGAATAAGGGAGGCTGCTTCCGGGTCAGAAAGTGGTGGAAGAGAAAGCGGGAAAGTTTTAGTTCCTCCAGTCACGGAAACTGAGTTATGGAGTCCTGACGCTTTTATGAGCGGCAGAGAGCTTGTAAGCAATTAACAAAGCCATAAATCTGTTAAATGGCAAGCCGGGAGCGTGTCTCTGGAATTCTTGGTGCAGAGAAGCCCCGAAAGGGGTCTGCGACAGCTCACTACCAACCTGCTAACGGCAATTCTGCTCACAGCTGGCAACAATTTTGCTGGCCGCAACTCCGCATACTGCCAGCAAAATTCCGCCAGCGGCAATTCTGCTCTCTGCTAGCAACATCAACAGCCGGTGGCTCTACGTTCGCTCACTACCGGACCCGGCGGCCCTTTACACTCACTGCCGGTGGAGTTGATCAGGCTCCCTGCTCTTACTACTATACTTCCCCTGGTTCCCCTGCAGCTGCTGTCCCTTTCTCTCGCCCTGCAGCGTCTCCACTCAAGCGCAGGGTAGTCAGTTCCTCATACAAACTGGTAGAGGTGCGCACTTGAACTGACAACCCTGAACAGAGCTGTTCGCTTTGCAGTGATGCCTCGAACCTTCATCCTCAGCCTTGGGGAACGCATATCCCGGAGAGCCCCCAGGAACTGTAGCCTTATCAGGGATTTGCGTTGCTCCCAGGTAGGGAAAGAAGGAGCCAAAAAGACATCGAGGTTTGGTTCAAAAGAGAAAGGCTTTATTCTGCCCCCCCCGGAGAGGCAGAAGGTTCCGTTTGATCGTCCAAAACAGGAACAAGAATAATCAGTTTAAACAAGACTTATATACCTTCAGAGAGCACTCTCTCCCCCTCCTTCCTGCTTCCATGCATCACGAGATCCTGTAACCCATATAAGGAAGATACTTCCTGTGAACCTTGACTGGGTTCTGACACATCGTACGCAACTCATGTTCTTGGACTGTACTAATGAAGAGATCATCCCGTGCTCTTGTGCCGTCAGAATGTTTACAATCTTACTTGCAACTTATCTTGGCCTCTGGGACTTGCAACTTATCTGTGCCTTTGTTCTGAACAGAAGGCCATGTGACGTCCCATGTCTAGCCTGTGTTTCACTTGCTTCTTTGATTCTGGGGTAAAGGTTACCAGGCCTTTTGAGCTAGAAAAAAAGCTCTTTTTGAAACTAACGGTTAGGTTGTTGGCCTTTTTTAGGTAGCTCCAGGTAACCCACATTTGGGGTTACCTACCCCCTTCATTATGAAGCAGTCTGCTTTTCTTGGGTAAGAGACTGGTGTCATCTTAAAAACAACGAGGTATTAGATTTAGAAGGGCATAACAACCATTTCAGTTGGCATGCATATTTAAATTACGATAAATCCAAATTACATAAAGGTTTTACTGACCATATAGTAAGAAATGCCCTATTTAGGGTTTGGGAAAAATATATAAGATTGATGGAACCTAAAACCCCTCATTGGATATCTCCATTAGAGGCAAAGCCCATAAAGAAGAAAAATATGAGAGGAAGCTGGCTAATGTATAACTCATTATTGATAGAAGAAGATAGTCAAATTAAATTTAGAGAATATAAGGAAATTAAAGATCGGCTCTCGGGCTGGCTGGAATATCATCAACTCTATGAGACATTTAAACAGCATAAGAAGAATGGATTTGCTATCGAACCCTCTAAATTTGAGAAGGAAATAGTGAATAATAATACGACGATAATATCAAAGATGTACCGACTCCTCCTTGACTGGGAAGTCAAGGAGGAGGAGGTTAAGGCAGTTATGATTAGATGGGCTCAAAATATTGGACTCCCTATAATGCTGAATGAGTGGGAAAACCTCTGGAAAACTATGATGTTTACGTCATGTTAACATGAAATAAAACATGTTAAAGATGCAATATAGGTGGTATCTAATCCCATCAAAGCTCTCAAAGATGTACAAAAACATAGCAAACGTTGGAAGAGTGAGGAAAATAATGGAGACATGTATCATATGTGGTGGACATGTAGAAAGATTAGAGAATTTTGGTGCCTTGTTTATGATGAGCTGAAAAAAAATATTTGGGTTAACCTTTCTAAAAATGCCTGAGGCTTTTCTGCTAAGCATTCTCAGCAATGATATTCCGAAAAATCTGAGAGAAATTTTTCTATATGCCATGGCTGCAGCTCGAACATTGATAGCAATGAACTGGAAAGGGGGAAATGTTCCAATCATAATGAACTGGCAAAATAAATTACAGGAATATGTAGAAATGGCGCAACTGACTAATAGCTTGAGAGTCAACACAAGACAAGTATTCGAACAAAAATGGGATAAATATAAGAAATATTTACGAAAATTATAACAGTGGTATAACGTCTATGGCAGCATTTGATTGACCCTTATATAGTGAAACATATGAGAAATAAGTCAAAAGGTACTAACTGTTGTAAGAATGTATTAGAAGGAATATAAAGAATAATTCAATAATGTTAGGTATATTCATTACTAGAATAAGGCTATACACCGGGAAATGATAGGAAGTCCAACTGCACCTTTTTTCTTTTTCTTTTTGCTCTTTTCTTTCTTTAATTCATGTTAATAAATAGATAAGACAACAAAAGATAGTAAAAAATACGAATTAGTTTAATTTATGTAAGCAAACAGAATACTACTTGTATATGGTTTTTGCTTACACGGATTATATATATGCTTACTCAAGAAGATGTACAATACATATGTATATGTATATGTTATATGAGATATGTTATATGAAATGTGTCATATGATATAAGATATTGTTAATAAAGCAAATATTTTTTTTTAAAAAAAGGAAATATGAGAAACTGGCAGAACCAAACCAGGCAGGACAACTCGCCACTACTAAGAACAAAAAGCTTTCTTCTTTCTTAGAGATAACCTCAGCATTGCAAAGGAAAGTGTGTTCATCTCTCAACTTTTTATTTAATTCACTAGGTGCATTTTCCCCCTGTGTCTTGTATGGGATTTCAGCTGATGGTCTGACTGAGTGTTTTGAGTGGGGACAGGGCTTCATGGTGCCCAGCTGCCTTGTGTAGGGTATCTTGGAGATACCCCAAGATACCCTACACAAGGCAGCTGGGCACCATGAAGCCCTGTCCCCACTCAAAACACTCAGTCAGACTTTCAGCTGAAATCCCAGCAAAATGCTGCATGGCTGCATTTGTGTAGGATTTTTTGAGTGGTTGGGAAGAGGGAGTGCTTGGCTGTGTATAGAGGGAGCTTTGGAATGAAGGTGATAGTTCTTGGTTGGTGTTTGGGGGTTTGGGGAAGGGGAGGTGTTGGCTGTAAGGGGTCGGGAGTGTTCCTCAGCTATGTTTTTGTGGGGTTTTCTCAGCTGGAGGGGAGGCTGTTCCTGGCTGTGTTGGTCTGCAGTTTGCGGGGTATGTGTGTCCTTGTGTGTGTGCTTTTTCAGAAGAGTATCCTGGCTGGGTTCGTATAGTCCTTTTGGGAGTTGCCTGTTTATGTTTGGGTGGATGTGGGTATTGCTTGACTGTTTTTGTATAGGTTTATTTTGGAAATGTTGCTTTCCTATGTTTGGGTAGAGATTATTTTCAGGAGGGGGTTGACTGACTGTATTTACATGGGGCTGTGGGGTCTTGTCTAGCCATGTTTAAGTTGGCGGGGAGAGAACTGAGGGTTGTTTGCGTAGCTATGTTTGTGTGTATTTCTAGCTGTATTCCTGTGTCTCAATTTTTGGATGTGAAGGGGGGATTCCTATCTTATAGCTTGGCTTTAGAACACTACTGGTAGGTGAGGCTTAAAAAAACTGTTGTCTGAGTACCTTGGGAAGACTTTTCATCACAACTCTTGAGAACCCATACTCTACAATACACCTCACATAAGTGAAAATGACAAAATAACAATGTTATTAAATGCTTTGTTTATTGAGATATCGTGCAGTTCAGGAAAAAAAGATGCAACAGGGTTTCATAAGTTTCAAAGAAAGAGTATAGTCTCACAGACATCATAGCAAAAAAAAAAAATATCAGTTTGAGGAGCCGGACTACAGTTTACTGTTTTTGTACTGGAATGCTATATGTGTCTACTCAAAAGTAAGTCCCACTGAATTCAGCAGACCTTACTTAAAGGTTAAGTAGGTGTAGGCTGGCAGACTCATGCTGACTTCAAGGAAAGTAATTCAGCAGAAGGCATACAAATGTGTTTCAGTTATTCAGACAGGATTGCAACAGGAATCAACAGGAAGACATTCATCAGGAAGCAGATTCCAGAGTAGTGACATATTCCTGCCTCCAGGCTTCTTTCTGCTGTCAACTGTGTCCCAAATTAGGGCAGCTTCTTCGATCATAGTGCTATAGTAGCACAGAAAACTGCACGCCCTGAATATTGCGCTTCATGCAAGACCTTAAGGGAAAGAAGCTCTCTTCCATTCAGAATATAGAAATTTGTGTTTTATCAGCTGTTCTGATGACCTAGATTTCTCTTTAAGAACTAGGACAATATTCAGAGCTTAGGAGGTAAGATTTTCCTCGAAAAGTTGTAAAAAAGGCGGAGAAAGAATTGCAGACAGGTAGGATAGCAATCCTTTAAAACATCATTATCATACCATGAAAATTAGGCCCATCACCAAATGAAAGTTCTCTTTGACCAAATATCTGCAATGATTGGCATTACAAAATATGAAGCAAAGAGGGGGAAATACTATAAAACATCTTCCATATCCGTTTTCCATTGATCTTGTTCCATGCATCAGAACTCTTCTTTTATTCTGGCTTTGCAAATCTACCGAGAGCAATGATGCTCTGGGTGCAATTGTGCCGGATGAAGTAGAGGAAAGGATGGTCAGCCAGAAACTCCACAGGTTCCCGACGTGGGCGCCTATCCTTGGAGCAAGGGACTGCCTCTGGTTCTTCACCACCCTCTTCATCAATCTCGATTGCAGCATCATGGACCAGCTGAGTCAGAGCCACGCCTTCTGTTGTGGTTGCTCCAGAGAAATCGGCCTTTTCGTGGTCAGTCAGATCGGGCAGATTCAGGTATTGGTTGGCTTCAATGCTCTTCTCTGAGCTGAACTTGGGAATGGCCACATCCACCTCGATGGCCTTCAGATGACAGGACAGGTCAAGCAGATGCTCGTGGCTAAGTCCATCTTCCAGCTAGAGGAACACAAAGAAGTTACAGTGATATCATTCCAATCCCAGATTGAATCAAAACAAGGATGAATACAATAAGAAAAATAAATAAACAGACTTTTTCCACACCAGTATTATTGAAATGGAGGGCCAGTGATGGCTAAAACACCATGGACAGTATCATAGGAATGGAAAGACCATTTACCTGTTCAAGAGCTTCAGCATTGCAGTCTACTGGCAGCAGTACAACAAAGCTCAGTTCATTGTCCTTGTAGGGGATCTCAAGAACTTGGACTTGAACATTGCATAGGTCAATTGTCCCTGCATTGTAGACACCCTTCCTGTGCATCAGCTGCACACTGTGGCATTCCTTCTGTGAAGAAAAGGGAAAAAGTAAATATTTAAAAAGAGAGAAGGAACTTAGTTTGCTTTGGGAAGTTCTTTTCTTCCTTCCTTTCTATCTCAGAGATCATGAGATTCGGCATTTTAAAGAAAACTCACAGAGATAAAGAAAAGGGAGAGAGCAGATTTTTCTCTTTCGTAATTCCAGCAACAATCCTGCTAAATTTAGTCATATTGATGCCTAACTGAAATCAATTAGACTAGCATCAAGTGGCCAAGTTAAACCCCATTGTTAGCAGTGGGGCTTTAGGACAGCTAACTCTAGTTTTGGGCCATCATCTTCAACCAAAAGGGGTGACAACCGTCCAGCATTGCAGAGCCTTCCTTGCACCAAGTGTTTCAAGTGACCTCCATCAAGGCCTTATTGGGGCAACTCAACTCCAACACTAAACATGTATTCTGGAAGTTACAAGGTATATTGTCTCTGCACAAAAGAAGCAAGGAAGCTAGGAATATGTTTCTAACTCACCTCATCTGCATGATGAGGGTAAAAGGGGGCTTCTTCTGTGAGCTCTTTGTCAAATTTCACTTCCCATTGTCCTTTGAAGTAGAGAGCATTCACCAACAGGAGCTGAGCAAAGCAATCAAAGCTGTCCTTGGGGAGAAGGTCCTTGATCTTACCTGGGAAAGAAATGAATATAGTAGGTTTTCTTTAAATAATAATAATAAATTCCAGATCTTAGCTATAATATTACACTGTATGAGTTAGCATAAAGCTTGTAACTCACTATTTATGGAAGATAAATTAAGCAACTTGGTAGATGAAGTACTTAATTGTACCCTGAGTGGTCCTTTGCAGCCGAATGGGGGTATTTAAATGTTTTAATAAACAAAATATTATGGGCACCAGTTTCATTTATTTTGATAATCTGACCTTTCCTCTGGTTTGGAGGAGAGCAGAGACCATCCCACAATGGGCTCTTAACTGACTGTTGCTTCTGAAATATTTAATTGGTTCCTGATTTGCAGAATAAAAATCATGACCTCCCTGTCATGAAAGTTTTATCAAGTCATTGGAGTGTGCTGTGGTCTTACCATGTGTCTGGACTTCGACCCAAAGGTTGATGAGTCTCCTCACTTCCTCTGGGGCATTATGCAGATCAGCGTTCTCCACTTCAGTCAAGTACAGTTTCAGAGCACAGTAAATGAATTTCTGAACAGAACAAGAAAACATTGGATCCATGTATTATATATATAAACAGAAAATATCCAGAATCACCTTTCTCATTTGGGAATTTTCCAATTGCTGCCTAATGCCCTCAAAAATTCAGTTCCTCCCAATTCCTCCCAATAAGTGGGGTATAAATATAATAAATAATAATAACAGCAACCACCACCACCACCACCACCACCACCACCACCATTGGATTTTGCAGGTAAAGCACTTTGTACAGCAAGTAATTGTTATCATTTCCTCTGATGGCCTGGGAAAGAGGCACAGCTTTGACAGGCACCAGTAGATGATGAACCCATTTATGGTAGAATACAGTCAATTGCAGGTTGCAATGTGCACTTGGTTCTCACAGTGCAGTGGAGCACCCGCAGGGGCCAAAATTAGCGTTACCTGGATGAAAGCAATGTCCTTGTTTCCATAGAGCTTGTTGGCAAACCTCAGGGTATAGTTGGTGCTGGGCTCATTAAGAGTGGCGAGGATTTTGCTGAATGCTGTATGGATTCCTTCAGGCTTCTCACACTCATAGCAGGGAACATCCTAAGGATTAAAAAAGAAGGAGGTTAATTCTCACGACACTTGGCTGCTAACCTTCTTGTGAGAAAGAAAACTTACAGACTTAGCTTAAGCAACAAAGCTTGCTTGAAAGTCGTATTGAACTCAGGAATGTCTACTTTGAAGTAAACATTTATCACATTTGAATCCCTCCAGGGAGCTCAGGACATCTTTCATGTGACTTACTCAATTTTATGCTCACAGCTACCTTCTGTGATACGTTAGATGGAGGATGATGACTGACTCAACATCACCCATTGAACTTCACATCTGAGCAAGGATTTTTAAATGTGGATCTAGCTTTTTTGTTCCTACTTTCCTGTGGATTTTATCACAAGTTGTGTGGGCTCATTTAGAATACTTAGAGATAGCCCCCTAAATAATAAAGAAAAATCATCTAGATGAACCTCTCCAGATGTTTCACAACTTACGCGTCTAGGACAACGTGGCTCGGGCTCAGGCTCAGGGCAAGGAGCTGGACGGTGAATGACTCGTCTTTTGTCAATTGGTTTAGGATGTTCTGGTTCAGAGCGGGGTCTTGGTTTGGGGCAAGTTGGTTCTGGCTTGGTTGGCTCAGGACGGGGTCTTGGTTTTGGGCAGGTTGGTTCAGGCTTGGTTGGCTCAGGATGGGGTCGTGGTTTGGGGCAAGTTGGTTCAGGCTTGGTTGGCTCAGGACGGGGTCTTGGTTTGGGGCAGGTTTCAACTTTTTCTTGTGCCTGCAATGAAGTTACAAAATGCATGTATCCATAAGTAGACTCATAGAATTTTATAGTTTTCTCAATGTTGCACTGATACCACAAATGAGAAGCCACAAATATACCACAAATAATTGCAGGCTGTATTCCCCATTCAACTTAAGGAGGGGCAGTTAACTTCACATCTGAATATTTTGTTTCAAATGTATTTGTGAAAATGACATTTGCGCTTTCATGCAAAAGTTTGATTGACTGCTCGCTGCCCCTGCTCTTCCTTCAGATATGTTTCTTCCCAACAGGCATGGAGTTTGATGCTGAGATAACAGGAGATAATACTAATATGCAAGCTGGGTTCTTTGGGCAGATGAGGAATACACCTCATCTTTATCCAAGCGTTCTTCTACATACCCTTCTCAGTCTGGTTGTTGAATGTCCAAGACTCCTGCTTCTGGGTTTGTCACACTCTTTCACTTCATCCCAATGCAGGACCTTGAATGAAATTGGAACATTGCTTCAGTTGCACAGGCAATATTATAACAGCAGCACTTATTATCCTAATATGTATGTCAAATGACTCTTGGATCATATGTGACATTTGCAGGATGGATATTTTCCTGCATACTAATCTTAGAAATGATTCAACATGTGTAGCACATGATATCTGATTCATGCTAAATTAATGATACAAACATACATACAGACTTCAGGCAATCTATGGTTCTGCCTCATATAGGATGAGAATTGAAGGAATTGAATCTTAAATTTAGTTCTCCACATTTTGCAAGAGTTTGCTATTATTATTTTTAAAAAGATCCACATGAAAATTCACAAGCATTTTAGTGTGAAATTCTCCTAATAAACCCATTTTAGAGGCATTATCTTTTACTAATGTACACATTTTTGCAAGCAATTTCCCCAATATAATACATTCGCTAATATCTTCATTTTTATGCACATTTCCCCCTAATATATGGATTTTTGTAAATATTGTTTTTACAAAATAAGTACAGGTAAGTACAAATCTAAAAAAGAAGAAGAAGCTGTCTTTGGCTCACACATTGTTTTGAAAACTACAAATTTGGAAGATTCCATTGTAAATGTCTCCTCAACCAAATTTCTACTCCATGCCTAGTGATTCAATATTATTTGAGCTCTGCACATTTATGGGATTTTGTGCAGAGATGTTGACTGGGCTTATTACTGGATCAAGCCACAGTAAGGTAATTCTTTTTCTCAACTTGTACCAAATATGACCAGTGATGAAAAGGTATCTGCTGATGAACCGAGTTTGAAGGCTGCATCTCTACTGCTTGATTAGACTCACCTTCTCGATCTCGGCTGCTTGTTCACAACCAGATCCATAAGCAAGTAGGCCCAGGCCTGAGGTGAGGTTCACAGGGGAGAACAAGAGGTTGTCGCATGGGTGCTCAGTGGCCAACACTTTGAAAACTTCAGCAGCAAATTTAGCATTGGCTTCAGGCAGGGTGGTCATGATGGAATTCAAAAGCTCTGAGGGAAGACCAAAACAGCTCATCATTTCAGGATCCTTCAGAATACAGATATACTTGTTCCTACTTCTGCACTGCAATGCATTCTATCACCAAACCCACAGTTTTGAAGAACTACCCATGATAAAAAGAACTGTTGTAAAGATGCACATCACCCAACACAAGGCTACATGGATGCTTGAAAGGAGAGCTGCTTACCTTCGCTTCAGTTGTGATGATAGGAGTTTGGTAGGTGAGTGTGATGCTCTCCTCCTGTGAGATGCTGGTATTTATACTGATCATCTCACACCCCCACAACCATTAAACAAGCCTGAAGTTCTAAACCTGCAACCATTTCATTAAATCAAATTTACATAATGAAAACAGTGCGGTGCAAAAACTGGACATTTATAATAATCAGACCTAATTATCATGCATTGCCACATATGCTTCAGATATGAGTTTGTATAATTATGTGCACTTCATCTACTGCAAGAAGCAGGTAGATTATGACATGCCCTTTCAGAACTGAAGATCTCCATGTATTGGCAGGGTGTCCAAAGCACTCCTGATAATGACTCTTGAAACTATCGCTTTGAAACTATCCCTTAAAACCAGTATTTTCTCCCAAGAAACTCCAGTAAAAGAATGGGTGATCCTGTAAGCAGGGAATGCTGAGGATCGCTTTCTTATTCCCTTCATCATGCCACCACTTCACTTTCTGAGAGACATCTCATCCCCTCCAAGCGCCTTGATTTTGCCGAGACGGTGACAAAATTCCTAAAACCATCACAGCTTCTGACTTGATCACAGGGCGCCCCCATTCCCCCCCAGCCAGTGCATGGGGGCTGCGGAAGCAGCTCCTGGAGCAACAGTGGCACTGGGAAGGAGGCATGAGGGCTCCTTCCCAAAGCCTAGTTAGTGTTTACTAGGCTTTGGGAAGAAGGTGGGTGGACTCTAGGACTCTATCAGAGCCCTCCTGCCTCCTGCCTGAAGCTGTTATTCTAGGTAAAGGTAAAGGTAAAGGACCCCTGGACGGTTAAGTCCAGTCAAAGGCGAATATGGGGGTGATGCGCTCATCTTGCTTCAGGCCAAGGGAGATGGTGTTTGTCCACAGACAGTTTTCCAGGTCATGTGGCCAGCATGACTAAACTGCTTCTGGTGCAACAGAACACCAAAGTGGAAACCAGAGAGCAGGGAAACTCTGTTTACCTTCCTCACCATCTATTTATCTACTTGCACTGGCATGCTTTCGTACTGCTAGGTTGGCAGAAGCTGGGACAGAGCAATAGCAAAATGTTCTTCAATGGGTCTTGAGTTGGAAACACAAAGCTGTATACATGGATCAATCGCTGGAAGGCAATTCAAAGACCTGTTCTCCAGATATACACTCTTCATCAGTCCAAAAAGCCAATCATACAAAACAGTTTGCTCAAGATAAAGAAGATATTCACAGGCAAAACAGGTCTTCTTTTGCCTACATGCATTATTCTCATCAGGGTGGTGGCTTCGGTTAGCCTTCCTGTGATTGATCCATGTATATGGCTTTGTGTTTCCAACTCAAGACCCATTGAAGAACATTTCATCTAGTTCAGCTTTGATAAGCGGCTTTGAACGTTTGTTATATTCTCCTATGTGCTACCCTCACCGTTGTGGCAGTACTGGGTTGCCGTTCCATGTTTGGACTCATGCTACTTGTTGAACGGTTCATTAATCCAGTCTGTATAACGTTTACTGTGCATATAATTCGTTTAGATATAGTTGTACTTTTATCCATTCCATGTTTACAGTATTTCCAGGTCTTGACTTGCACATGGCACCTTAGTATGTGTGTTGTTTGAATGGTTACTAGCCTATCTCTATTCTAGCTATTATTCCAGTAAATTTGGTTTTATACTTACTAGCCAGTTTGTGGTGTTGTTGTTTTGTTTTGTTTTGTTGTACTATTATTATTGTCACCACATTTGATACTTTGTGTATATAATTTGCAGGTGTGTTGTGGTGTCACTTTAGTGTTTTATGTTTTGTTTTGTGCATATTCAGTTAACATTAATCGTAAGATAACTTAACAACAACAACACCAGGTTTCACAGCACTGCTGGTTTTTGCTTTTTTAAAATAATAATTTTAAAAATCAAGTTTCCAATTTTAAATGACATGTACACCAACAACACACCAACCACATAACCTCCAACATTCCTCCGGTGAAAATGTCTCTATTTTCATCTGAGGAATGTTGGAATGATACCAGGGTGTCATGGCCTGGGATCCAGGTGAATGCCGTAACCTAGGGCAGATGTCAAGACCATTAGTTCAGGTATCAGGAGGTTATTATGACATGTGTTGCAAATTGAAAATGACATGGCAGCCCAGCGCATATGAATTCACTGTTAGAGGACATGGTGATGACCGTCCATTTAGTTGGCTTCAAAAATGGAATGGTTAAATCCACAGATGGTGTTTCTTTTTTTATTATTATTATAAATTTTATTACAATAAACATTCACATACATACAGAAAAAAGAGAAAATAACAAGTAAACAAAACATACGACAAAAGTAATACATCAATCATTACCGCTTTCTCACTTCCCTTCCAAACCTCTCATTCATACACCCCTCTTCCCTCCCCCCCCCATATTCTCATCCCCACAGATGATGTTTCTATGAGCCAAAATGACTCAATGAAATTTCCAAGGCAAAAGTCAGCATACTTCTGATAACAACCAGGGTGTTAGAGCAGGGTGGAGACAGCTGAGTACACTTGCCCTGGCCCTCAGAGGGCTAAGCTGTCTCTCAAAATATCACCACCAAACTCGGCACAAAAGCTCCTGAGATGCAGCTGGCAATCTTCATCAACATTAGGATGATGGGCACCAATTCACCTGATTTTTGGCATGATGGGTCCAAAGATCAGAGGTGATATGGACACCTCTGAAGATATCATTTCCCAGTTTTACTTGGTTTCACCCACTATGGCATGGTGAGTTGCAACTGTGCCAGTTTGGATGCCTCTTGAGATATTGTCTCCCAACTCAGCATGAGGTTTCCTGGTGTGGAGACAGTGGTCTTCATTTGGACACCAGATGCTCTTTTGAATCGAGATGGTGAACCGAAATGTGACGTTCGCACGACTTCACACAATGTGGTGTGATGGTCACAAACAAGGTTTCCTGAGGTGGAGGAGAGGGTTTTCATCTACGTTTGAATGCTGTTGGATGCACTGAACCCTGCATCAGTATGTATGCATGTCCAAAAAACCTACAAATTACGCTATCCATTTAAAAATCACAATATTTTTTGGATTCTTAGAATTCCTGGGCAATGCCAGGCACTTTCTGCTAGTACAAACAAACAAGAAAGAGATTTGGGGGATTCACATGAAACAAGGTCTAAGCTTACAAGTCAGGGAAAGACTGGGCAAAAAGATACATTTTTATGATGTATCTGAAGCAAGTGATGGTTGATGCTTCACATATGGCAGAGAAAAGGGCATTCCACAGCACAGAGGCAACTGCAAAAGATGCCCATTTTGGGGGTTACCACCTTATGGTATGCTGTAGGTGGCACAAGTATAAATTCCCCAGGTGATCCAAGTACCGTCTTTCCCCCTTTTTAAGACACCGTCTTATAATTTTTTCCCCTCAAAAAAACACAGGGTGGCTTATTTTGGGGGGATGTCTTATTTTTATTACGTCAGTATGGTACAGTACAGCCTTCCCCTGTGGCGGCACCATGGCTTACTTTTGGGGTACGTCTTACTTCTCACAAAGATAAAAAACCCTGCCATGGCTTACTTTATGACTACGTATTAAAAAAGGGGAAACAGGGTAATTTAATTGCAAAATGTCTATTTAAAGAGGTATATTATTTCATCTCAATGTACACATTTCTAAAGGTGTGTTACCTTGAAATAGGCATTTTTAAAGCATCTTGGTGCTTAAGCTAAGAACTGTATTGCAACATTTGGAGCCATGCAAAATGTGAAAGATAATTGCATTCTGATCCACACACTTAGAACAGACGGCAGGTCAGTTCACATCAAAATCCACAGAAGTCAAATTCCTCTTGCCCACTTAGATGTGTGTATGGATGTTTCATCATGCATGGATACAACAATCATATAATTCTGCTTTTCAGAGTCTCAAAAGATTGCCTTTTTTCATATAGTTTTTCAAATGTTGGAACAGAAAAACAGAGCACAAAAGAAGCACCCAGCTTAGCATATACAACATGTCTGCTGTGTAGTTTAACAGTCAGCTGCAAGCTACCTTCAATTACAATTCAAGCCTTCCTTATTGTGTACATTATCAGGAACTGCTGAATTACGGCCCCCACTTTTAACAAGGACGTGTGCCCTTTTGTATATGCAGTAATTGCAACAGAAGCTCTACAAGTCTGTCCCCATTTCATAACTGAAGACTTCACATAATGCATGGAGATGAGTGTTCTTGTAGGAAAACATTCTGCCCAGACAATCTGGAGACATCTAGCTAAGCACGTTCACGTCACCAGGAGAAAAAGGCATCAGCGGAAAATGGCACAAATGGGAAATAGAACATGATGTCACCTAACAACTCTGTCTGGCAGGTGAGGGGATTAACGAGCCTCAGATAAATGGGAATGATATGTTGGCAATAACCCACACACAGCTTGCCTTAACCCTAAGGGTACAAATGGGATTTAGCACACAGAATGTGCATTGGTTGTGTCTAGTAAAACACTGAGCACAAACGTTTTCAAACTCCGTACATTATAAGAAAGACATAAAGTCTGCCAAAGTATCCCCAAAGTACTTCTGCCAGGGTGGGACATCCAATGCCCCACTCGGAAGACAGAGGAGAAGAAGGATCTGCAAAAGCAATGGGGTTGGCTTACCACATTTTGAAGCAAGTAAAGAAATAAATATTGCCGTCTATAGAGCATCCCCATAGGAAAGAAGATGGTGTACCAATGAAAGAAGAATGGATAATTAAGATGATAGGGTATGCCGAAATGGCAAAACTTACCGTGAAGATCAGACATCAAGACGAGAAGAAATTCGAGTGAGATTGGATTAAATTTATAGATTATGTTAAAGAACACTGCAAATATGTTAAAACAATAGCAGGATTGGTGTAGCATTTATGAAGTAAGTTGGTATTTCAGTAAAAAATGAAGAAGTGAAAATTAATCGGAAAACTAAAGATATGCAAGGGGATAAACTTTTTTTTTTTTTTAAAGGAAACCAGGGAGGGAGGGGGGAAGTCAAACAAGATGAATTTGAGTTACAGGTAGGTAGCTGTGTTGGTCTGCCATAGTCGAAGCAAAATAAAAAAATTCCTTCCAGTAGCACCTTAGAGACCTACTGGAAGGAATTTTTTAAAGATGAATTTGGTGTTGGGATGAATGGGAAATTGTTGTTATTTCAAAAATTCTGGAAAATAAAATATTCAAAGAAAAAGAGCACCCCCATAAGACCAGTAAGTGCAGTAATACACATTTCCATCTAAAGACACCCCCCCCCCCACTGTAACTGTGAAGTTCAGAGTCTTAAATTACCCAACTGTATCACTGCCAGGGATGTGTAGCATACATAAACATCAGGAAGAACTTTCTGACAGTAAGAGTTGTTTGGTGGTGGGACAGACTCCCACAAAAGGTGGTGAACTCTTATTTCTTGGAAGTTTTTAAACAGTAATATGCTGAAACGCTGTACTGAAGGGACGGCCCCTTGGGAATTTGGGAGTCTCTGTGACACCATGAGAAGCTGTGATGGCTACAGAGTTTTCAGGATGGTCCCAGCATTTTCGGGGCAGTTGGATGGTATAGCATTTAACATATTAAATATCCCATGAAAAGCCACCTTGAAAGGGTTTTTAAGGGTTGTTAGTGGCAAGATTCAAGAGCAATACTTTGTCCCCTCTGCCAAATATAGGATGCCAGATCACAGTGTCTTATATGTAGACCCTGACATTGGTAGGATGGCACTGACGAGTAACGATGCTCAAAAAACCAGAGATGCTCCCGTCTTTGTGTTTAATTAGCAGAAGTCTGGCAGATGCGTGGATTCCAGAAACTCACACAGAGTCAGTAAAAGTCTTTAGTAAAAGATTTACTAAGGTATAAAGCCTACAGTTCTTTGCTAACTGCCTAGCAAGGCAAATGTAGCTCGTTTAGAGCAAAATCCAGTTTCCAGCAGTAAAAATGCACCACACAATAAAATGTAAAAATGAAAGTGAAGTAAACCTATAGTGCAGTATGAAAGAAGAGAAGAAGAGTAAATGGACTCCCCAGTAGACAGCTGTCTTCAGAGCAGTTTAGAGATAGCGCACAGCCTGGTAAACAGCAGGTGTGCTTTCTGCTCCTTCCAGAAGACTTTACAAATGAAACACCGGAATGTTCCAGAATGGTCTGGTAGCTTCTGCGCTTTATAAAACTTATTCCCTGACAGGCACACTGGCTGCCATTTTGTATTCTGACCCCAGCCCCACCACTGCTATACGTAGCCCTGAGTTTCCCCCATCTCTGTCCTGGAATAGCTGCAGTGTAAGGTTAGTTGGTGAGGGGGTGGCAGGATAGAGCGCGCAGTGTCGTTGCATGCCACCATCTAGTTGCATTTTAATCTGCCCATGAACCGTCAGGCTCGCATGCCTCCACAATCTAAATGAGCCAAATGGAATTAATGAGCAGAGTTCCTTAATAAAATATAATTAGAGCGAGCCCATATGTTCGATATGAGCTGTTTGATGAAGCTGAACTTGCTGACTAGGACCAGGGCTGCACCACATTAATTTGTACTGCACTAATTACTGTTGCAATAAATAAATAAAATCAGCCCTTCTGGGCGTAACACTGAAGTCATTAGGTGAGTTAGCAATGCTCTTCGTGATAATGCAGTGTAGAAATTAAAAGACTGGCTTTGCAATGTTGAGGGGATGATTTTCAAGTGACTTCAGCACAAGTAACATTCCTCCCCCCCAACAGTGACAGAAAGTTTCTAAACTCAGGACCAAATGTGACTTTCTTCAATTTACACTGACTCAGAGTTGCCTGTTTAGTAAACGTATTAGTGATTACCACTGTCTTGTAAATGTTATATTTACATCAATATTTGCAGTAATGCTAATAGTGTTATAGATTGGGGAGACACACACACCCCCCCGCCAAACCCTAGAAAGTAATGAATGCTAGAATTTTGATTATTTGGGATGTAAAGGGAGATATACAAACTGCAGAAGCATTCCTGGGCTAGCCTATGCAAAACGACCTGGCCAAGCAAGGGCCATTAAAGAGGGTCATACAGGGCCATTGAGAGCTATTGGCAATGCAAGAGAATTGTCCCCCCTTTTGCCCTGAGGTGTCAACAGATACTGGTGGTTTGGAAGGTTGCCAGGGCAACTGGGTGTGAGGTGACAGGAAAAAGAAAGCTTTTAGCAAGGTGTTCTGGGAAGGAGAAGGAAAAAGAAGGACCGGGATCCATCTTGGGCAGGTTGACTGAGAAAGATGCCTTGGACTCCACTGCTGTGGGGGACAAGCCCCTCTTGAAATGACCGTGCTGTAAGATCTGTACTGCCCCATGCAGACTGATGGTGTAGAAGAAGAAGAAGAAGAAGAAGAAGAAGAAGAAGAAGAGGAGGAGGAGGAGGAGGAGGAGGAGGAGGAGGAGGAGGAGGAGGAGGAGGAGGAGGAGGAGGAGGATTTGATATCCCGCTTTATCACTACCTGAAGGAGTCTCAAAGCGGCTAACATTCTCCTTTCCCTTCCTCCCCCACAACAAACACTCTGTGAGGTGAGTGGGGCTGAGAGACTACAAAGAAGTGTGACTAGCCCAAGGTCACCCAGCAGCTGCATGTGGAGGAGCGGAGACGCGAACCCGGTTCCCCAGATTACGAGTCTACTGCTCTTAACCACTACACCACACTGGCTCTCCAGTGTGTGAATAAAATAGGTGAATAAACCATATTTCTTAAAGCTTTGCAAGTCTCTGCCGTATCTCAGTTGTCTAAAAGAACACAGACCCTGGGTGAGCGCCTGGAACCCCCAGGAATCTTGCAGAGATTGGGAGTGGCACACAAATTTTGTAACAATGCTCTCATCCAATACTCACAGTCCACACACCCTGTGAACTGTGTGAACATCCAAACAAACAAAGGTACAGATTCCGCCCATTTTTAGACATACACAAGTGAAGACTGAAAAAGATGTTTGCATCACTGCTGAGATCCAGCAGTGAGCCTCAGGAAAGGACAAAATAGTGTATGAAACAAAGGATGGCTATAAAGTGGCGGTGAGGAACCTGTGCCCCTTCAAATGCTTTTGGACTCCAGCTCCTCTCAGCCCCCGCCAGCATGAGCAATGATCAGGGATGCTGGGAGTTGTAGTCCAGCAACATCCGGACGGCCACAGGTTCCTCACTTCTGCTATAAAGACTGCCCTGTATGCTCCCCACCCCTACCAGCAGTAGCCGGTGATGTATAGCAATGGTGGGAAAACCATATACATTGCAATTACGCTAAGAGAATGGTGGTGGTAATGTTGGTAAGTTGAATGAGATGCTGTTGGGCTGGTTGGATGCAGTGGAATGGTGAGAAGGACCAGCTGGGGAACCCCCAAAGAAAGAAGGCTCAGAGCTCGATGAGTGGTGGTGATGGGACAACCATGAGTGGTCAGAGGAGATCAGGAAGAGGAGGTGTCAGAAGCTGAAGAGGTAACAGGGCTTAATGAGCTGAGAAAGTCTGTGACAGAGAGAAGTTCAGAATGAGAGGCAGAGGCTGAAGCAGGAGAGGAGGGAGGCCAAGAGTCGCAGGTGTCCTCCCTCTTTCTGTGTCAAGCTCCCCCCCCCCTTGCCTCCTAGAACCAGAAGAGGCATGTAAAGGACGAAGGAGAGATTGGCAACATGCAGGCGCAGTCTCTGATTGCTTGGGGGAAATACCCTGGAGAGGAGGGGACTTAGCTGTGAGAAGGCAGGGACTTTCAGTCTCAGCAACTGCCTCATGAGGGTAAGACCTACTAAATATGAGTTGCTGTGCTCATGAGGCCTGACACTCCTGTGCAGATCTTGTTTTTGCTAATTAACTCTTTATTAATTAACTTTTGATCCTAACAGATGCTATGAGAGGGAGGTGGGATACAATATGAACCTGTCGTTTTCAATATGGACACATACTATCTGATTGTTAGGGACTGGCAGCATTCACAAATGAATGTTTACTGCCATTGAATTTTGGACATTGTGTTTGTCCACATCAGAGTTTACTGTGTGTTTGCAGCTGCATTTGCAGAGGACACAGGAAGGAATCACATTTATGAATGCATTGGGGGGGGGGGGATCCTGGCAAATATGTATTAGGTTGCCTTTCATGTTGGATACCCTACTAAAATGGTTTACAATGCATAAAACACCCAACAATCATAAACATATATAGCAAAGGAAGAAGCAGCATAGTAGGGATGAACTAGAACCTTTCTTCTTGATGTGCATTTTTAATTATTATTTATTAGAAGGAAGCTTTTATGCTGAGGAGCATTAAAAAAAGTATACACACACTTTCCTGCAGTATGAAGTGGTATAGTCTATTCATGACCCTGAGTACCCCCCCCAGGGCGGGGAAAGCACTGGATCTACCCATTAAGGCAGTGATGGCTAACCTTGACACTCCAGATGTTTTGGGACTACAACTCCCATCATCCCTGACTACTGGTCCTGCTAGCTAGGGATGATGGGAGTTGTAGTTCCAAAACATCTGGAGTGTCAAGGTTAGCCATCACTGCATTAAGGTGAAGGGGTTCCATTGAATTCAATACATTTAAGCATCAGTCCCCTCCAGAGTGGTGTTTTATTGCAGGTATATTCTGCAACACATTCTTGACACAATTGTAGAACATTACAGGTGAATTTATTCTTTTTTAGTTTGTTCTGTGATGTTTCCCATGTGCTACTGCATTATTGCTGTCTGGCGGGGTTACAGCACAACAGAAGCAGGACAGAAAGAAACCAAAGCATTTGTGGTATGAAAATGTATGGGATTTCAGCAGGAAAGTTGCAGGATTGGAAATAAAGCTGAGTGTCAGCCCCAAATCTTTTGCATGTGTAAACTTGTATTGAAAGCAGGATTGCATGTGACTGTTCCTATAGCATCATGAGCACAAATAATCACGAATGCACATTGCTCTACAACCAGCAAATCTACTTAAGCTTCCCGCTTCATAACTGGAAAGAACATTATCATAAAGGGATTAACTTTTGCTTAGAAACACTGAAAAGGGGACTCATTCTTCTCAGTTGTGAAAAAAATCTCCCCAAAATGAAAACTTGGAATCACTGTACAGTCGTACCTCAGAAGTTGAACAGAATCCGTTCCTGAAGTCCGGTCGACTTCTGAAACATTTGACTTCCAAAGCGCGGCTTCTGATTGGCTGCAGGAAGCTCCTGCAGCCAATTAGAAGCCACGGAAGCCCCTTCAGACGTTCAGCTTCCAGAAGAACGTTCGAAAACTGGAACACTCACTTTTGGTTTTCGATTGTTCAGGAGTCCGAACATTCAACTCCAAAGGCATTTGGGAGCCGAGGTACGACTGTATATGTTCCTACTCAATGTAAACGATTTCAAGAACTTTTCAGAAACATTGAAACCTTGCAAGAAAGCATTGCGGGTATTGGAGAATCACTGGAAGCAGGAGCCATCCATACTCCAGATACCAAGAAGTAGTCAATGCGCAGAACACTCAATCAGAGTAATGCGGGGACTTTATGGTGCTTGCAACAGAAACAAAGATGAACGGCAACCTCAATTTATTCGAAACAATAATAAGTGATGTACAATGTACCAAACATTGTACAAGTATTAGAAAATTTGCAGGCTGTGTTTTTCCTGTATTATAATACATAATTATAATTATAGGTAGGTAGCTGTGTTGGTCTACCTTAATCAAAACAAAATAAAAAAAATTCCTTCCAGTAGCACCTTAGAGACCGACTAAGTTTGTTCTTGGTATGAGCTTTCGTGTTTCAGTGTATCTGAAGAAGTGTGCATGCACACGAAAGCTCATACCAAGAACAAACTTAGTCGGTCTCTAAGGTGCTACTGGAAGGAATAATTGTAATTATTATGTATAATTGCATAATACATTATACATTTACATATACAAAAATCTATGTATTGGTTTTGGGGTGACCTTTTTTCAGAAGATTTGGAAATCACAGTTCATTCCTTTGTTTTTAGGCAAAAGTTCACCTAACTAAGCTATAGGAATATGAGGTTGTAAAAAAGTTACGACAAGGCTTAAAAGTTACGACAAGGCTGTATATTGTCTCCCTGCTTATTTAACTTATATGCAGAATTCATCATGCGAAAGGCAGGACTGGATGAATCCCAAACCGGAATTAAGATTGCTGGAAGAAATATCAACAACCTCAGATATGCTGATGATACAACCTTGATGGCAGAAAGTGAGGAGGAATTAAAGAACCTTTTAATGAGGGTGAAAGAGGAGAGCGCAAAATATGGTCTGAAGCTCAACATCAAAAAAACTAAGATCATGGCCACTGGTCCCATCACCTCCTGGCAAATAGAAGGGGAAGAAATGGAGGCAGTGAGAGATTTCACTTTCTTGGGTTCCATGATCACTGCAGATGGTGACAGCAGTCACGAAATTAGAAGACGCCTGCTTCTTGGGAGAAAAGCAATGACAAACCTAGACAGCATCTTAAAAAGCAAAGACATCACCTTGCCAACAAAGGTCCGTATAGTTAAAGCTATGGTTTTCCCAGTAGTAATGTACGGAAGTGAGAGCTGGACCATAAAGAAGGCTGATCGCCGAAGAATTGATGCTTTTGAATTATGGTGCTGGAGGAGACTCTTGAGAGTCCCATGGACTGCAAGAAGATCAAACCTATCCATTCTTAAAGAAATCAGCCCTGAGTGCTCACTAGAAGGACAGATCCTGAGGTTAAGGCTCCAGTACTTTGGCCACCTCATGAGAAGAGAAGACTCCCTAGAAAAGACCCTGATGTTGGGAAAGGTTGAGGGCACAAGGAGAAGGGGACGACAGAGGACGAGATGGTTGGACAGTGTTCTCGAAGCTACCAACATGAGTTTGGCCAAACTGCGAGAGGCAGTGAAGGATAGGCGTGCCTGGCGTGCTCTGGTCCATGGGGTCACGAAGAGTCGGACACGACTGAACGACTGAACAACAACAACAAAAAAGTTATAACCCTAGTACATATATTCAGCTGTCGGGTGGCAATGACAATCAAGATTGGAATGCTGAATTGGTTGTTTCCCAGAGCAAGGCATTCACCCTGCCCACCCCCCAACTAAGTGCAAATTGCAGACTGAGGTATTTCTTTATTTTATTTATGATAAACATTCACAAACTGATTTTTTAGACGTACAACCTCCCAAAGCAGTTTACAACAACAACAAAAAAGACAGCACAGATGCAGAATGGATAAACATTAATAGAATAAAACAGAAGAAAGCATCAAGAAAATAGCTTCTTCTTTTCTAAGGGGAATCCCCTAAACATCCTAAAAATTGGACTGACATATCCGGGATTTGCTCATCGAGGCAAAATTGAAAATTGCAAAAACGACCGAGAAAACAACTTTGGTCAAAAAGAAAGAAAGAAAGAAAGAAAGGACGGAAGGAAGGAAGGAAGGAAGGAAGGAAGGAAGGAAAGAAAGAAAGAAAAGAAAGAAAGAAAGAAAGAAAGAAAGAAAGAAAGAGGTCAACAAGTGTGCCAAAAAAATCTCAACAACTTTTGTGTCCAAATTTTCACTTTTTGAAACATGGCAACCCTACTAAAAATAACTTTAGAAATTTCAGTATTGAAAGTTTATCTTTGATAATCAGGCAAATTGAAGTACTAAAAAGGCCTAACAGGCTGGGTCAGGGCATGTTTTGATTGTTTAGGATGGTACTAGACTGAGAAAATGAACTTTTTTTTCCCCATCCCTTTCCTCAGAGCACTATTTTTTTACAATTTCATGTCTTAACAATAAATCCCACCATGAACATCCAGTACAAATGGCCATTGAGTGAATACAGATGAGAATTTTGCCAGACAGCTGTACCTAAGAAGTTGTTGAAATTCTCCTTTCTTCTTGGCAGGATAGTAAAGAGACTGGACACAGACAGCAGTTTTGCCCTGCATTTTCACCACACATTTTCACCTAATCTGTGTATGGGGACGGCAGTTACCTTACCACTTGCAGAATGATACCGATAACCAGGTTTAGTAACTCCATCCTGAGGTAATTTGATCACCTATCTGGGTCTCAGGCAGCCATCTTGTGATGTGATTACATGCACCCTGAAGGAAGCTACCCTATGTTATTCCATATGAACCCTCTCTACCATCCTGCTAAGTGGTAAAGATTATTTTACCACATGCCAGGTTAAGATGTGGAAAAAGAGCTTATCTGGATCCAGCCTCTGTTGTCCCATTGTTCAGGGGAAAACACATAAACTGTTGGTTAATTTAGAACAGACTTCCAGTTCAATAAAGGTATTTAATGTATTTCCTTCCCATAAAGGCTGCTTCTCCTCTACTCTCTTAGGATGGTAACTAGAGCTTCTAGGACTATTTGCAGATTTGACATGCTTGTACACACTTTGTCACAACATTCTTTAAAAATACCAAAAGTTTCCTTGAACGCCTGCACATTGTCGTCTGCATGTTCCACTGTGTATCTGAACTCAGACAACAGGGCACTAATATTATCACTGGCTGCAGGGGAAGATGTGTGGAGACCTGCTTCTGAAGCTGCCATGTTTTCATTGACAGGTTGTTCTTCCAGGTTTTCACATGAAGTAGATGGATTCCGGGATACTTTTCCTTTTGGAGACGACTGTTCTTGAACTAGATATCCAGCCTCTTCCATTCCCTGGAGATGTTTCCTCCAAGGAATAAAGTAAGAGGGAGAAACTTCCTCAGAATCAAGCTCGTCAGTGGTTTCCGTCACTGACAACTCCAGGTTGCCATCTGCTCGTCTCTCATCTTCTCCGGGTGTTACAGGTGAGGAGGCTCCTCCCTCAACTTCACAACCAGCCTCCCTCGCAGCGGTCCGAGCTGCAAACAATGAAAGTTTAATGTGCAGTTAAATTGAAGAATATACAGCACTGGCTTGCCCTGTTTGGGTGTACACCCATCACAGATTTATGGTCATTGTACTTGCCCCCCCCCCATGCTTTCCAGTTGTTCGGAGGAAGGTCTAGAAGGGGGAACTTCTTTATATGCCTCGACTCACCATGTGATTTCAAACCCTGCATGATAAAGCTTCTAAATCAGATATAGAGTCTATACTTATTGGGCAAGCTACTCTTTTCCAACTTTCCTCCAACACATGGTTGGTGTAGAGCAGGACTGTCAAGGATGTCAGGATCAGCAGGTATAGCCTTTTCCTTCCCTTATACAACTGCAATTATCTGATACACAAATCCAAGATGATGATGATGGAGATGGCAGGGGTGGATTTGGGTAATATGGAGTCCTGAGGACAAAATTTGGTACATCCCCTCTTATTTATTTATTTATTTATTTATTTATTTATTTATTTATCATCATCATCATCTCATCCCCCCAGGCTGAGAGTCGGTGACTGGCCCAAGGTCACCCAGTGAGCTACATGGCTGAGTGGAGTTTCAAACCCTGTTCTCCCATGTTCTTACCTCAACACTTTAACCACCACCGGCACAAGACATTACACTGGCACCACACCAGATAGGGCCAATGTCTCCTACATATCATTACTTTTAACTTAACTTTATCTTCCTCAATGTAAACGCTACTACAAAAAAAGAATAAATACCCTCTGAAGAACATCTTGTTCTACCCTATCTTCCCTTCTAGTAAAGGTAAAGGGGCCCCTGACCATTAGGTCCAGTCGTGACCGACTCTGGGGTTGCAGCGCTCATCTTGCATTATTGGCTGAGGGAGCTGACATACAGCTTCCAGGTCATGTGGCCAGCATGACAAAGCCGCTTCTGGCGAACCAGAGCAGCGCACGGAAACGTCGTTTGCCTTCCCGCTGCAGCAGTACCTATTTATCTACTTGCACTTTGACGTGCTTTTGAACTGCTAGGTGGGCAGGAGCTGGGACCGAGCAATGGGAGCTCACCCCGTCGCAGGGATTTGAACCGCCGACCTTCTGATCAGCAAGTCCTAGGCTCTGTGGTATAACCCACAGCGGCACCCGCGTCCCTGTCTTCCCTTCTGGGTCTTCATTATTTCATTACTACCTCCTGGGTTTTTATTTATTTACTTCGGGGTATGCACAATCCTCACCTACAGAAACAGGGCTAGGGCCGGCACAAGACATTGTTGTGTTTGAGGCGGGCAAAAGGCCTACAGCCAATGCCGCCATCTCCCTTTCTTCTCCCTGCCTGCCTCTTGGAATCATTCTGTTCTCACAGTCGTGGCGATCATAGGCTTTCTGGGGCCATTTTGTCCCTCAGTGTACTTCTAGGTCTCAGTGTACTTGTAGGAGTCAGCTACCCTCAATGTACCTCTAGGTTAAAGCAACTGTGAATGGTATTTTTTTTTTTTTTTTTTTTTTTTTTTGCAATGGCAAATGTTACAGCAGCAAAAGGAGTGTCGCAGCAATAGCCAGACCAGCCAATTCTATGCCACTTGCCCAAACCCTTTCCATAGATAGCAAACTTCTCATTGGGTTGTTTTCTCTATTTGTCCTACACGCTCCCCCACAATATAGCAAGGGCTGAATTGTCTTGATTTTTGTGTTCTACCTTTCCACTGCCTGCATTTTAAGCTTTAAAAGCAAAGCCCATCAAAGGCAACAGCCTAGCAGCATTTGGGATAAGATTTCTGACTTAAGAAATGCAGTACTGTATTAGCATACAAGTAAACTGCTAGCATTTGCTTATTTCTACTGACTTTAGAAATGCAATACTTGTATATATTAAACTGCTTTGAGTTTTTTTTCTACCATCAAGCGGTATATAAATTTTATGAAATAATTGATATGAAATAAGATATGTTTCTCTAAAGGAATTATGAAGAAGAGCCACCCAGTTCATTAAAAAAAAAAACACCTACACACCATTTGGCAAGTTTGAAAGATCTATGCTTAGTTTGCTTAACAAACGGTCAATTTTTGTTGCTGTTTCAGAGTCACTTCCGGTTCCTGAATGTTGTTTAGTTTTGCTGAGATGATGAAGCACCTAAAAGATTAAAAGATGATAATGCATTAATTAATCCTATATTAAAAATTTCCTATGGTTTTTTGTCTTTTTATATTAAACTAGGAACATGTTCACACATACATGTATATCCCTTAACTACTGTGCATTTGATAATGAGCAACTGCATTTGTGAACGCGCTATGGAGCGGGGGGAGGCGAGGGGCAGGCCAGGGACCTCCCTGGCCCGTCCCTCGCCTCCGCCCCAGCCAGAAAAAGGAAAGCGTGCTCCGAGCAGGTTTGCGAGCAAGCTGTTGGCGCTCGCTTTTTACCGGGCGGCAGGGCTTGGCTTGGGCGTCGCGGGGGGTCGCGCCAAGTGTCGCCCCCCTCCAGGGTGGCACCCGGGGCGCACTGCCACCAACGCTTCAACCTTGCTCCGCCCCTGCGCCCGCCCTGTGGAATGCCCTCCCTTCAGATGTCAAGGAAATAAACAACTATCTGACTTTTAGAAGACATCTGAAGGCAACCCTGTTTAGGGAAGTTTTTAACGTTTGAAATTTTATTCTGTTTTTAGTGTTCTGTTATTAGTCGCCCAGAGTGGCTGGGGAAACCCAGCAAGATGGGTGGGGTATAAATAAATAAATTATTATTATTATTATTATTACTACTACTACTACTACTACTACTACTACTACAGTGGTACCTCAGGTTAAGAACTTAATTCGTTCTGGAGGTCCTTTCTTAACCTGAAACTGTTCTTAATCTGAGGTACCACTTTAGCTAATGGGGCCTCCCGCTGCCACCGCGCGATTTCTGTTCTCATCCTGAAGCAAAGCTCTTAACCTGAGGTACTATTTCTGGGTTAGTGGAGTCTGTAACCTGAAGCATCTGTAACCTGAAGCGTCTGTAACCCGAGGTACCACTGTTTCTCTAGAGTAGATGGACCAAAATAACAGGCAGCTTCATCCACTCATGTGAGGAAACTAGGGTCCAAATCTCTTATGAAATTCATAAGGTGACTTTGGCAGCTCTCAGTTTCTCTTACTGGTTTCTCATGATATTAAAGTGCTAGAGAAAGACTGGGAAATAAATATGCATCCTACCTTTTCAATTTCAGCTTTTGTGTCATGCCGTGATCCGTAAAGCAACAGGTGCAGGGCAGTGGAGAGATTAACTGGAGAAAACAGGATATTTCCACATGGGTGTTCTTTCCTCAGCAGATGGAAGAAGTCAGTGGCAAACTTAGCATTTGCTTCACTGAGGGAAGTCATTGTGAAATCCTTCAGCCCTGGAAAAACAGCAGTAGAACAATTTTTTAAAATTGAATTCTCCCAGTCTAGTTTTTCAGCCTCCTCCTTTCAGAGTATGACAAGCAAATGGTATGGTTTGTTTCCCCACAAACTTCGTCTGTATATGATGAACTAAGCATTTGTATTCTCATATCACAGAACGAACAATAAACACAAAATAGCTGTCAAACTTCCTGTTGAAGGGAGGGAAATCTCCGTGTAATTTCCACTAGGGCTGAGCTGAAACAGGAGGTGCTTTTCATGAACAATTTTAATAGTGTCCATGTAACATCTTGACATTAGCCCTTAAATACCGGTACATAGTTTCTAACTGTCTGAGTTAAAGCCATATTGTTCGATTACATCACTCCTGACCATTAGCCATGCTGGATGGGGCTGATGAGAATTGTACAATAACATCTCAGGGTCCACAGGTTCCCCATCCCAGAAGTGGATTTAGGGGAGTGCAACCGGTTTGCCCGCAGCTGAGAGGGCGCCACAGGGGATGCTGCAACAATGACGAGCAACAGAAGGCGAGAGGCAGGGGGCATGAACTTTTATGTCGGACAGAGCGCTGCTGAAATTTTTAACCCAAAAGTCCACGACTGCCCATCCCTGCTCTAAAGGAAGATAACAAAACCATTTTGCCAGCTTGATTGATATACCTTACTCTGAAGTATACAAGAAATACACTGCATTTGTGGTATTCGTTCTTGAATGTATCCCAAAGCAGGCCTTTTATTGTATCCAAAAGTGGAACCACATAACCAATAGATTTTATGATCTATTTCCCCACCCAATATGTGTTTTACATTTATTATGTTTTATATCCCACCATCACGGAACGCAATGTGGCATACATGTGGATCCTCAGAGGTCTCCCATCCAAACCCTGACCAGACCTAGACTTGCTTAACTTTAGCAAGAGTCTTAGCTTCATTTGCCTTCAGACTGTACCTAAATGCCCAGCGTATAGCTTGCAATCTGCTTTGTACCTTGAGCTGTTAATTCAATGATGCCTGCAAAACTGTGTTCCTGCTCAAGATTTTGATATACTGCAAATTTCTGGCTGCAACTACGCTACTTTGCTCTCCCCCATCCCACCCCTCATCTTGTTCAACATCCAGCCTCATGGGAAGTTCTGGAGAACTTGATTCGTTACTCTGTTGGATTCCCCACCCCCATTAATGGAACAACATGGCTGGTTTTACTTTCCATGAGTAAACAGTTTTTAATAGTAACTTTGAAAATCTTATTTAAACTCATTTCGGTACATTTTTGCATACTGGAAGAAAAAGCCACTGTTGACTAATTTTGGGGGACAATGATAATGGTAAGCAAGAGTGGTCAGAAGAGCCCTGCATAAAATAAGTAGCAACTTTGCTGGTACCAAACAAAATTCCAACATTCCTTAATATCAGTTGCTGTGTCCCATCATTGATCTGCAACGGAGCAAGCTCAGGGAGGCTAAAACATGGAACACTACTGTCCACAGATTGTGGCTTAGCAACCAATACACAAACAATTTGCTTGCTCCAGAGCTCTCCAGCTAAGATCAATAGGGCAACTCTGGAATAAGCAGCTCCACAATTGCAAATGAAGTCTCCGAGCCCAAATTTAATGTTGACTCCCGATCTCACTCATTATTCCCTGTTTCTCCAAAGCCCATTTCTTCCTTTCCAATGGCACCAGCAAAATCTTAGTTCACAAGAACAAAAGCATTTACCTTCTCTTCCAAGAGATAGCTTGTTGCATCTGGTGCTTTTGTTTTAGAATGTAGCAGGCTATATAGAAAGCTCTGTACACCCCCACTGTCATTATTCCTGTTTGCATTTATACCGAGTAGCTAGTGATTTGATTTGTAATTTGCATAATGAAAACTACCAAGAGTATTATGCATTGAGGATGTGCTCAGTAATCACACGTAAGCATCTGTTGTCTTGCATAAAATATAGATGGGATGATATCCAATTAATGAAGGCATCCACTCACAGAACAGGAGGGGAGGGGGGTTTGGGAAGAGCTCCAATTGGATATTGCCCAGGGTAATATTGGATATCGCCCATGGTTTTAACACGGAACCACTGGATTTTTCCACAGGTGGCCCAAATTACTACTATGAAAATCAAGCAGTTGTTACTGGATGAGACTGGTCATCAAAATCTACTACAATTTGGGTTCAGACCCTGTTTCAGAACCAAATCAGTCTTGGTCACCCCGATAGATTACCTTTTTTGGATCCATGAAAGAAGAAGAAGAAGAAGAAGAAGAAGAAGAAGAAGAAGAAGAAGAAGAAGAAGAAGAAGAGTTTGGATTTGATATCCCGCTTTATCACTACCCGATGGAGTCTCAAAGAGGCTAACATTCTCCTTTCCCTTCCTCCCCCACAACAAACACTCTGTGAGGTGAATGGGGCTGAGAGACTTCAGAGAAGTGTGACTAGCTCAAGGTCACCCAGCAGCTGCGTGTGGAGGAGCAGAGATGCGAACCCGGTTCCCCAGATTACGAGTCAACCGCTCTTAACCACTACACCACACTGGCAAGAGACAAGAGAATGCCACATTATTACTTCTCCTGGATCTCTCAGCAGATCTGAAAAGGACCATGTTCAGAAAGTAACACTGGGTGATTATTCCCAGTAATGGCCACCAAGCTAGATGACTTTAAAAGAGGATTAGACAAATTGATGGAGGAGAGGACTATCCACGGCTACTAGCCATGATGGCTGTGCTCTGCTCCACAGATGGAGGCATTAATACTTATGAATACCAGTTGCTGGAAACCTTGTGCTGGAATCCTGCCTGAGGGTTTCCCACAGCCGTCTGATCCAGCACACTTTTCTTATGTTGTTATCATAGCTCAATGATAGCTTCCATCCCAGATCCTTATGATCCAGTACGCTGAAAGGTTGATTTGGGAAAGGCTCACTTCATCATTATTTGCTTACACTCAGACAAGAAAAATGTTTTTTTTTAAATGCATTGTGTGTTGTTTTCCTTATTTCTTTGGTTTTTAAATGGTTCTTCCTCTTTGTGCTTTTAAGTCCTTTTGAGACATTTTTTGTTGTGTAAAGTGACTAAGAAATGCAACCACGATTATCTTACTGTGGAGCCTTCAGAAAGTCTTTATAACGCTCTTCAGGTGTTCATGAAGAACATGTGAGGACTCAAATGGAAAGGGAGCTCTTCAGAAGAACATGTGAGGACTCAAATGGAAAGGGAGTGTGAGAATGTGCATGTCATGTTCCAATGCATGCTGGCCCTGCCCCATCCTCTCTTGCCTGCAAAACTCTATGAAGCAAGTCCAACAACGTTCAGCTCAAAGCAGTTAGACTATTCTAAGCCAAGTTACAGGGAACCAGGCAGAGGGCCTTCTCGGTAGTGGCACCCGCCCTGTGGAACGCCCTCCCACCAGATGTCAAGGAAATAACTACCAGACTTTTAGGAGACATCTGAAGGCAGCCCTGTTTAGGGAAGCTTTTAATGTTTAATAGATTATTGTATTTTAATATTCTGTTGGAAGCTGCCCAGAGTGGCTGGGGAATTATTATTATTATTATTATTATTATTATTATTATTATTATTATTATTATTATTTTCAGCCAGGAACCCAAATTCTGCAAGGTTTCCAATGGCAGAGAGGAGTCTAACCAGGGGCGGTCTGGCCCACTTCACCACCTGAGCAAATGGGAACTGTCACCTCCTGTCCCTGCATTGCCTCTCTTCAAAGCATTGCCACTGACCTTCTCCCCTTGGGTGGGAGTGGCGGGCAGTGGAAGCCAAGCAGCAAGGTGGCATGCAGGAATCAAAGGAATCAATGTGGCATGCATGCCTCAAAGCGTTGCCACTCAACCTCTCTGCCTGGGGGTAAGGAAGACAAGTGGCAATGTTGGGTGGCAGAAGCAGTGGAGTGGGTGGAGCACAACCTCTTGCACTTCCATCGCCTAAGGCGGGTGCTTCATCCTGCCTCATAGGTGGACCAGCTCTGAATCTAACTGCATGTTATTGAATGTAGCTGCAGTTTCCCATCTGATCTTCACGTTCAATGCATGAAGGATTAGTGGGTGTCCCTGGCACACGCTGGAGGCAGGGCAGTTGCACCTTCTCCCCCTAGCAAGTTCGAAGCCCACACACCCCATGTTCTTCTGAGAGCCTGAAGAGTGCTTAAACTGTCTCACCAAGTTATTGAGAGGAGAGCAGGGAGGGAAATGTATACTGCCCTAGCCTGTTTTGAGAAATAAAGTAGCAATTGGTGTGTTGATCAATATATCCTTGTTTAGGATCTGTAACGAAGTTTGGCTTTTTAAAGCATGGTAGCCAAGTACTGCATCACCTTTGGCTGAACAACCCCTTTTCATAAATGCAATTTTCCAATGTAGATGTAAACTTACCAAACTATATGCATGCAAAAGCTATGAAAAAGTTGTTCAGCATCCACAAACGGGGCTGTGCAATAGATTTGGTGACGAATAACTAACAGGAAATAAGCCAAAGAAGCATATTTAAAAGTGTTCCCTTTGTAGCTACTAAATATGTAAATTAAATGTGTGCATGATTTTGTCTACTGTCTAGATAGGAAACACTTCCTCCTGTGTTCCATCCATTATTATTTTTCACACATAGATTATCATCAAGTAATGTTTCTCAGTGAAGCATCCCTTCAAGGCTGTATGGAGATTTCCTGAAAAACATATGGCCTCTTCAGTAGTACACCTAACCCTCTACACAAACACACTTTCATATATATATATATATATATATATATATATATATGTATATATATATTCATTTTCAGCAATGTTTAAAGTATTTAGGAGGCATATGACACATCAGGTGGCATTTCCAGATGAATCCTCCCCACCCCAGTTGTAACAGGGAATCCAAGCATCTTTTAGACAGCTAGCATGTATCTTGCAGGAAAGTCACATTTTCCCAGCTGGAAAGTTTCATGAGGCTGAAAATGTTCACACACATAAACTGTATTGTATATGGAATGGTGTGTTTCCTATGGTTCTGCAAATAATACCACGGGGCAAGAATGGGCAGATGGCAGATCAGGATTTACCCATTGATCTCTGGATTGTATTTAATAGATCTGCAAGTGATCCTGAGTGGTGGCCAATGCTAGTCCTGCTCAGAGTAGATCTATTGAATTTAGTGGACATGATTAAGGTAGGTTCATTAGTTTCAGTGGGTCTGCTCTGAGTGAATCCAACCACTGGTTCCCAACTTTTTAAATATGGTACCCTTTCCTCTCCACCACCTCAGATTAGATTGCCAAGCATGGGGTAACGAGAGATTAACTATTATGAGATAGGACTGTGGGTTGAGTTTAAATTCCTCAGAATTCGCTCAGAGGCATCCAGTTCTGTAGTTCTACCTGTGTGCTTTTTGTGGCTTGTAAATTTTGGTTTGTAAATTTTGGAGTTCTTAAACAAAGTAGACCTGAGAAGCTTGAGGTCTGCCCACTGTTGCCATGGGCCATTTATTGGCCAGTTCCCATGAAAGCACCATCAGATCTTCTTCCTGTTATTGTCCTTGCACTTAATGAATGTTTACTTGAAAATATGCTTGGTCTTGCCTTCAACTGGTCTTCAACTGCAGTTCTTTACCTGTTCCCATAATGTAGAAAGTCAACCATATGTGAGAAAGTAGAGACCTCCTGATGTGCGTGTTAAGAAGAACATGTTTCTGCCTTGCATGCTTAGATTTGAGGTGCATCCACTCCCATTTTTAAGGGCCATGTATGAATCGGACCTCATACTTATTCTTCTTTAGGTTTTTTTAATTCTAAAAGGAAACTCATTCTCTGAATGTGGATTCATATGTAGCCAAAAATGGCACTGTACCCACACAATATGGAGGAATCATACATACATAATACATCATTTTTATTTGTATGCCGTCTTTCCGTACTTCAAATCATGCTCAAGGCAGCTTACAACATGAGAAAATACATATAATTACAGCATAACAAAAGTAGTCATAATCAGTAGAACATCGAAGAATACACAACCAAATCGAACACGTTGCACATAAATTATAAGATCTAAAATAAAGATGCAACAAATTTAGATCAGAAACAACCTCCCCCCCCCAAACAAAAAACCCTAGACAACACCCCAGCCCAAGAGTGAGTTCAGCAGACTCAGTTTTTGTAGCTGGAGTCAACTAGGACCCCACCCTCCCAAGCCAGGTGGAAAAGACCTGCAAAGCAGAGGGCAGATCTCCCAGGACTCAGCAGGTTTGGGGGAAACAAAAAAATTGCCTAAGTACCAAAATAAAAAAGAAAAGCATGGCTGGTCTTACTTGATATGCATCAGCATGTTTGACTGAGTGAAACATACATCTTTGAAGACAAAATGACAACAATGTTTTATTTGAATGCTTGCTTTTATTAAGAATCAGTGGTACAGAAAAATGTTACTCGCACTGAACACAGTGACAATGCTTCTTTTGGGTGGGGGGATTTATGAGGAAAGTCTTGCACAAGCAACAATTCTAATCTAGCTGACAAAGGTCACCCTAAAAGATTAGCAAAACTTCCAGCAGTTTTCAAGAGCTTTTTTGCCAGCAGCCATGTAAATATTAGCATATAAAAAGGGTTAGGGGGGGAAGAAGGAGATTTAGGATTTAGATGTTTTATTCTGGATTAAGCTCTGCTAGGTTTCAAGCACTGTTATAAAAGAAATTCCTGGCACCAAAAGTCTCATGTTGTCTACCTCTCACTGTGCTGTAGCTGTGCTATGCTTATATCAGTTTTATTCCTAGCCGCTAGAGTGATACTTATTCTGGCCTAGCAAATTTGCCAAAGGCAATAAGGCTTTGGGTGCATTTGTGCAGGACAAAATACAGGAAAGGATGGTTAGCCAAAAATGCCTTTGGTTCCTGACGTGGACGCCTATCCCTTGGGCAAGCGGGGGCCTCTGCTTCTTCACCGCCCTCCTCATCAATCTCGATAAAAGTATCGTGGACAAGCTGAGTCAGAGCCACACCTTCTGTTGTGGTTGCGCCAGATAAATCTGCTTTCTCGGGATCGGTCAGAGGTGACAGGTCTAAGTATGCATTAACTTCGACGCTCTTTTCTAAGCTGAACTTAGGGATAGCCACCTCAACTTCTTCGGGCTTCAGAATGCAGGACCAGTTGAGCAGTTGGTCGTAGCTAAGTCCGTCTTCCAGCTGGAGGTACAAACAAATGACAGTGATGTGATTGATACACTGGTCAATAAAAGAAACCAGATTCAGGTATCATTGCAAAATGAGCTTTTTGATAGGAAATAACCGCATGACATAAATTTGGCAACAAACATTGACACAAGAATATTTTCCTAGCACATCGTACCTCTAATATTTTTTTTCAATTATTTGAGATTCAATGCATGCATAATTTGCAACATGACATGACATCAGCCAGGCGGGGCTGCTCATAGAAAGGTAAAATTTATAAACATTCAAAGGGTGCCTTGTGACATTTCTAGAGTCTCAAAGTTGGTGGGACCAGTTTGCGATTCCCTGGTTGTGCTGGGTCCATTTACCTCAGACCACAGCTAAATTGGTCCAGAAGAGAGACTGTGTATTGGAGTTGGGAGCAGGGGTGGCACAGCAGGGGTACCTCAGTCAGAGGGTGGCAAAAGTAACAGAATTTGATAACCGAGCAGCAGCCAACTTGGGAGGGTTCACACTGACTGCGGTTGGTAGTGTAGGAAATGTGTAACAGGAACTCAGTGACCACAGCTCAGTGACAGATCTTGCCCTTTGAGTGTAGAAGCTCTCAAGTTCAATCGTTGGCATCTCCAGTATAGTATATGATGCATTTGAAACACTGCCATGCCAGAGTAGGCAATGCTGGATAAATCACCTGGCCTGGTTGGAGGCAGTTTTGCATGGGTGAGGTCCAATGAAGTGCTTCCGCTCAGGGCCGGAGCGTCCATTTAGGCGAACTAGGCAACTGCCTAGAGCGCCAAAATGGAGGGGGCGCTGGCAAGCCTGCCCCCCGCCCGCCGCCGCCCCAACCAGAGGCGAAAATCGCGGCGGCGCGGAGCGCCCAGGGCGCACAGCGCCCGGCAGTTTCCGGCGCGCGCAGCGCAGGGGGCGGGGTACATGACGTCATTGCGCATGATGTACGGTGCCCCGCCTCCTGCGTACCGGGCGCCCCGCGCTTTTCGCCTAGGGCGCGAAAAGCCCTAGCACCGGTCCTGCTTCCGCTAGTGCAATGACTTCTGTTTCTGCAACTGAACTTCTCCTCTCACTCCTCCTTTGTGCAATCCAAAGTCCTTGCACTAGTGGAAAGCACTTCACTGATGCCAATCTATGTTCCTAACTCTCAAACTCGAAAGATAAACAGTGACCTGGCTTAGTGAGCTATTATGAATGTGTGTGTGACTTCATTTTCAGCAACTTCATTTTCAGAACCTGTTTGCAAAGGAGATGTTAGCCCTATGGGAAGGGGGAGGAATCATCAGAATGCTACCTGTTGAAGAGATTCAGGGTCACAGTCTCTGGGTAGCAATATGAACAAACTCAGCTCATTGTTTCTGTAGGGAATCTCAAGCACCTGCACATCACATCCCTCAGTTGTGCCGATATTATACTGGCCCTTCCGGTACATCAGCTGCACATTTGTGCAAACGTCCTGCGAGAAATATGAAGGAAAACAGAAAGTCAACTCATCTCTGTGCTCTGTGGATTAGTTTTGTTTTTGTCAGTAACGGATCTGCAGAAAACTCTGAAATGACATATTCAAGCTAACCAATTCAGACACATCTAAAATCCTTTTAAACTAAGTTTCAAAACACCTGTTTGGCTCAATAGGCTGACAAATTCAAATCATGGGCACCTATGAAAATTTCAAAACAGCAGTCACATAATAACTTATAATCATAAGCAATAATTGCCTGGTCTCCCTATGCATGTTCTTGTTCTTAGTTTAGTGGGGTGGGTGAAATGTTTTTAAATGATGACTTGTATGGTCATAAATGAATACAATCCCTCTCTATTATAAAATTCTAGAACAGGGGTTCCCAAATGGTGGTTCATAGACCACCAGTGGTCCACAAGCTTCATTCAGGTGGTCTGCAGAATATCTGTAAAAATACAATTAAAAATTGCACAGCACTGAGCACAGACCAATGCAATAGATACAACAGGCAGAAAAATCAATAAGTGGCCCACCAAGACCCTCTGCATTTTTCAAGTGGTCTGTGGGAGAAAAAGTTCATGAACCACTCTTCTAGAACATAGACCCATCCAATTAAGTTGATTGGCAGTAGGGTCAGGAGAAATTTCTTAAATATTTATTCATATACCACATTACTAAATTCACAGACATCATTGCCACACAGTCATAAGACAGTCACTATTTTATATGGTGTTTTAAAAGAAGTGGACCAATATCATGGAAGATACCTGTGGCTTTTAGCCATCATAACTAAACATGTAAACTTCATGTTCAGAAGCAATGGAGATTTGAGTAACGTGGAATAGAACCAGTGTCCCCCTCCAGGACTACAACTCCTATCATCCCTGACTATCTGAGGTCACTGGGAGTTGAGAATCAAACAGAATCTGTAAGGCGCCATGTTGGCTACCCCTGTACTAGAGATAAACAACAGAGGCTGACTGTTATTAAGAAAAGGCCACACAGATGTTGTGCAACCAACAAGAATTTTACAAGAGCCTTACAGAGAAAAGGGACATACAGAATGGAGTTGTTGGCAATAGAAACTGAAACTGTGAGTGCAGCTTAGGAAATGACACAGGCACTTTCTAAAATGGCGGGCTAGGATGGTTAATACACTGTAGCCTTCATCACTAAGGTCTGCTTGTGAGTTGGTCTAGAAACAAGACAATTTTAAAGTTATTGCACCCTCCTTTGTTCACTTGTTCTCTTGTTTAAAAACAAAGAGAAAACAATATAGAACCAGTTTTATATTCTCCTTCCCAACTCATATGATCAACAAAGAAAATGGTGGTTGAATCTTCTTTGAAACCAGGCTGAGCAGTTTATGTTGCATTATTCCTGTGTAGCTCATAAAGATCCCGTTGTTCCATCAGAGCTTGAGTAACCTTTGAAACGTACCTGAAACCAGCAACGGTGCCCCATAGACACAATTTCTTAGAGTCCTCTTCTTGCTCTGAAAACGTTTAGAGCATAAGGAAATACAAAGCTCTAGACATATTTCTGGAACGGGTATATTTCTGGAACTTACCTCAGTCAAGTAGAATCGATCTACTTTGGTGAGTTCTTTGTCAAATTTCACATCCCATTGCCCTTTAAAGTAGAGAGCGTTCACGTGCAGAAGTTGAGCGAGACAATCAAAGCTGTCCTTTGGGAGAAGATCCTGGATTTTACCTTGAAAATAACATTGGGAGTAAGGCCTTCTGTAGTTTATTTGTAGTACAGGAAGGAAGACTCACATTCATCCATTGTTACCAAGGATGAGTCACCCATGTCTGTTGTCTCCTTCACATTGGGATCACATCCATACCATACATTTAAGCATATTGCAGATTTAAAGGAGATTTGGAAAGGGCACAAGGGCACATGGTGGGGAGGAGAGGGGGGAAGTCCTATTGCATCACAGGAAGCATTGTGCTGGATTCTGCCGGCACAACCATTTACAGTGGTACCTCTGGTTACGTACTTAATTCGTTCCAGAAGTCCGTTCTTAACCTGAAAACGTTCTTAACCTGAAGCACCACTTTAGCTAATGGGGCCTCCCTCTGCTGCATATACCAATGGGATTGCGGAAAACATTAATGTCTTCAGGAATAGACAATCATTTATTTGCTTAAGGGAAATAAAACCTGCAAACTTGAATTTCTTTTTATTGCTACGGTAATATACAAAGTATACTAACTAAGCAAATGGTTGCTGCTACATTAACGGTAAAGGTAAAGGTACCCCCTGACCATTAGGTCCAGTCGTGTCCAACTCTGGGGTTGCGGTGCTCATCTCGCTTTACTGGACAAGGGAGCCGGCGTACTGCTTCTGGGTCATGTGGCCAGCATGACTAAGCTGCTTCTGGCGAACCAGAGCAGCGCAAGGAAACACCGTGTACTTTCCCACCGGAGCGGTACCTATTTATCTATTTGCACTTTGATGTGCTTTCGAACTGCTAGGTTGGCAGGAGCAGGGACCGAGCAATGGGAGCTCACCCCGTCACGGGGATTCAAACCGCCGACCTTCTGATCGGCAAGCCCTGGGCTCATTAACTTAGCTTCAAAGGGATGGCATCAGATCACAAGTTAGTCATACTATTGCACTCCACCCCAGTCTCCGAGTGGTGCAAGATTCCAGGGGTTCCAGGCACTTATCCAGGGTTCAAGTTTTCTCAGAATGAGGGACAGCGGAGACTGTGGTGCCTTTATTATCTATGGTTTATTTACATATATATACAACCTGAGCCTGCGATGGAGGGGTTCATGGCATTGACACCCCAAGGGGGCCTTACTTCCCCCATAGTAGCAGTCTTGGATTAAAACAGAAATCAGGCATGTCTCTGTCTCTGTGGCTTCCCAGACACCTGCTTCTAACTTCTAGCTGACATAACTCCCCTCTCAACTCTGGCCTTTGTCTATCTAACACCCGTGGCTGTAAATGTGTAAATGTGTATGTGTGACTGTAAATGTGGGATGGCATTCAATTTTGTTGTACTATGTACAATGACAATAAAGTATCTATCTATCATCTATCTATCTATCATCTATCTATCTATCATCTATCTATCTATCTATCTATCTATCTATCTATCTATCTATATCTATCATCTATCATCTATCATCTATCTATCTATATCATCTATCTATTTGTTATCTGGCACAGAGTCACTTCCTTTGTTATTTTAGCAGTCCACACTTTGGCTATTACTTCACCAGGAAGCTAGCCTAGCTATTCCAAGAGTGTGAATCCTTGCTTAGATGTTAACACTTGCTGGATCCAGGAATGAGAAGGGTCTTGGGGGTATACAATTTACTCCTCCCCCCACCCCAAAAAAGCTTCATAATAATACCATGTGTCTGGACTTCAACCCAAAGGTTTATCAGCCTCCGGACTTCTTCTGGGGCGTTGTGAATGTCAGCTCCATCCACCTCGGTCAAGTACAGTTTCAGAGCACAGTACAGGAATTTCTGTATGAAAACAGGAATAATTATTTAACACATTACTGAAAGTTCTGTCCCTCTGTGTCTAGAATTAAGCAGCTAACAACAAGCATTATCAATTTATCCAGGTTTAACAAACCAGCTAAAGCATTTGGACCAAACTGTTTTGGAGATATGACGCTACTCTTTGAAAGTTGGACCTAGCAAAACTGACGGGAAGAGTTAGAGGAGTATTAAACCAGAAAATATTTGGAGAATGGAGAATGTTTAAGGGTTATATAAGATCATATTGTACTAACCAAACCATATTAGCAGAACTTGAGTGATACTTGTAAATAACGACATACAACAAATACTCTTTTTGAGTAGACAGGAATGATACTAAATAATATAAAACTGTGCGAAAAAAATAATGGCAGTACAAATAGTATAATGAGATTGATTGGAAGACTCGTTTTGTCTGAAGTTTTTTTTTTACTTAAGTGTTAATTAGGAAAATTACGCTTTTTTATGTATATAAATCTGCTTTTTCTTTCTTTTGTATTCTTTTCTTTTCTTCTTTCTTAAATGTTTCTCTTTAATTTTCTTTTTGTAGTACGAGATTGTAAATTCTTTGTATATATGCGTAATTCAAATTAATAAAGATTATTAAAAAAAAAATTGGACCGCATAATGAGCCATTCAGAAACAGTGGGGTAGGAAGGGTGGGACAATGGGGGCGCTTCACCCCTGGTTCCAGCCTGGGGGGTGACACTCTGCGCCACCCCCTGCGAGTGCGACTCCCAACCCACTGCCTGGCACCCCTTCCGTGCGGCGGCTGCTCGCGCCCGGCAACTCGTAAGGCTGCAGGGCTGCACTACAGCCTTACAAGTTCCGCACAAGCAGCTGCCACACGGAAGGGCTGCCGGGCGGCGGCTTGGGAGTCCGGGCAGACTGTGCATGTACGCAGCAGCCTGGGTGGACTGTGCTTCATAGCACATGCGTCGTGACGTCACGACGCATATGCTACGGAGCAAAGCCCCGCCCCCGGGGGTGCCACTTGGCTTGCCGCTCCCAGCTATTTTCACCCCTCCCTTATCTGAAAATCTCCTGACTCAGTGGAGAGAGAAAGGGGGGGAGTTTACTTTGATACTGTGTTCCTAACTCTCAGCTCTGAGGAGAATTCTGAGGAGAATGTGTGCTGTTTTTCTCTCTGCTAGGTGACTGAAGTGAGAAGCTTTAAACTCACACAGTCTGTGTATTCTGTAAATATGTTTAGCTTGTAGAAATAAAAGAAGGATTACTTCTAAAACCTCTGGAACTACATCTGGTTATTGGTTGCTGAGTTGGTGCTCACAGCTAGCAGTTGTGAGTCCAGGTGTTCGGGATCAGGCTGTGAAGGTGTTCCAGTTTGTCCTGCCTGTGAAGAGTGGCTTGTGGACAGAAGACGTGGAAGATACACCTGGCCTATTCCCACACTGGAAGCCAAGCGGCTTGGTACGCCACTGTTCAGAAATTACCTGAAGGAAAGCAATGGACTGGTCTCCATAGAGCCGGTTGGCGAAGCTCAGCTCATAGTTGGCACTGGGCTTATTGAGTTCTGCAAGGATTCTGTGGAAAGCAGTATGGACTGCTGCCGGTTTCTCACACTCATAATCAGGCACCTTCAAGGAACAAAACCAATGTCATTATATCATACATCTAAACATCTGAGCTCTGTGTGTTCATCAATTGATTAATTGCACATGTGACTGAGCCCTAAATGTAGTTATGTGATCTTATTTTATGATTCTGATCATTTGTGCTTTTTATATTTGTGATATTTTTGTAACCTGCTCTGGGACCATTTTGTGAAAGCAGAGCAGGTTACAAAAATATCACAATTATAAGAAGTACAAATGATCAAAATCATAAAATAAAACCACAAAACTATAAAACCAGAAAGCTATAAGTAGTTATAAAAAAAAATAAAACAAAAATAACCTTGTAAGGGTTTACTCTGTATTGCTGATGGGAGAGAGTGGTTTGCTTAAGGCTATCTGGTGGGTTCATAGCCATCCTTTGAAATTCGCACTTATTTGAATTTTGTGATGCATTTCTCCAATTAAAGATTGTTTACAAAAATGCCTATATTATGGGAAATTGTGCATAAAAATGAACATATAGGTGAATATAGCATATAAATGCATTGTAACAGGAGAAATTGCTTGCAAATATGCATATGCAGTATCAGTCAAAGCTGCATGCAAAGATAACAAACTTTTTATAAAAGATTGGAAATGGTTTATTGAATATTTACAGATAAATTGTAAACAGATAAAAACATTAGCAGGATTAATGTAACAACCTGCAAATTTACAAGAGTATATATTTACAGTAAATAAATAAATGCGCAAGTTAAATGAACCTGGATATGCAGAAGATATTAAAAAATTAATTTAAGCAACTGCAGAAAGAGGGGGAAGGAAGTCAAAATTTGGAAATGTTAAATTGATTGTAAAACTAATGAAATGTATAAATTTGAAAAATATAAATAAAAACTAAAAAAAACTACATGCAAAGATGTGTTTATTAGGAGAAATTTGCACTAAAATGTTGAAGAATTTTTATGAGGATTTTTTAATCTATAAAATGCATTCTTTTTCCAGAAATGTGGAGAACTGAATTTAAGATTGGAAAAATGAGAAGCTGAGAGAACTGAAATTTACACACCCTTCCACCCGTACTTCTGAGTAAACATGCTAGGATTACGCTGTTAGAAGCTACACACAATATCAGGTCTTACTATCTCTTACAGCTTAACTAATTCTCTTACATTTCCCAATTCAGGTCCATTACCTCATGATGAGGACAACATGGAGATTCGGGTCTCTGCCTGCTGTCTGTAGGACTGCCACGTGGAGCTGCTCCTAGACGCAACCCCTCTTTAATATCGTGAGAGCGAAGGCCCTAAAATGAAACCGATGCACTGCTGTGTTCAGTGGAATGTCAAATGCCGTCCATTTAATGTAGTATGGCAAAACAAACTATGAAGCAGTGTGCAGAAGCCCTTCCCCAGAAAACACAGAGCGAGTTGATGCATTGCAGTTGATGCATTCTCCCCTTCATAGGAATCATCTCTTCTCAATAGAACCCTTGGCGCATTCTAATTAATGTATGCTCCACCCCAACACACACAATTGGAATCGTTTGAGAGAGAGTGGAGGAGAGCATGTTAGCCCAACCTCTATCACTGCCCTCCATAAACCAGGTGAATAACTTCTGAAATGGGTGAACCCGCAACTTACAGATTTCAACAGCACCATAGCTTTTCCTGCCACTGTCTGCTTATCTTTCCATTTTCCTTTCCCACATAACAGAACATCCCCATCCTTATTATGGGGAGATATGGAAGAGGGGAAGGAGTTGATTTGGCAACGGAGTTAAAACTAGCAACCTCAGAAAATGAAGCCCCTGAGGTCCAACAGGAGCAGGACCAGGAGTCACAAGTGGGGAGTCCAAAAAGTAGGATAACGGAGCCCACTCAGACACCTGTGCCCGGAGAGAAGGTGGGGCTCCCAAATTGGACTGCGTCGGAAGAGTGGTCGAACAACCTAAGGGCACAATTTCTGGATGTGGACAGTTATTATTATACATTAACAGGGTTGTATAAAGATTTGTTAATGGAACATCAAACGCAGATAAGCAAAGAACTGGGCCCCATTAAAGACTTCCTCTCGGAATGTTTGGGCTTGCTTACTTCCTTGACGAAGCTAATTAGGAGAAATGAAGACTCCCAACCCTTTAAAGTAGTCAACAACTTGCCAAGTAGAAACATAAATCAGCCTGATGATGAAAATAAGGAAACAACTTATTTTCCCACATAACAGAACATCCCCATCCTTATCTTGTTGCAACGTTGTAGAGAACTCCCTTCTCTGTCAACCTCTTCTTGCCACAGTTCCCTTTCTCCTGTGTCCTTTGCTTTTTCTGTATCCACTTTTCTTTTAAATATCTCTTTCTCCATTTGGTTTTCCTAACTGTAGGCTGTCTGCACATCCCCAGCTCCTCAGATGTATCCCCAGTCCTAACCATCTGCTGTGTGTGATTTTACCCCGAACTAAACTGGCAACATTCCCTTCTCTCCTATATTTGATATAATATTTGTATACTGCTTTTCCAGCAACCGGTTTATAATTCATATAATTAGTTATATAAAAAGTTATATAATTGTTAGTCAATTGACTATGCGTTGCTTGTTTCCCAAACTACTGTACTGAATACCTTGAGCTACTGGTCTAATTCAGCCAGTGTGAGGCTTCACGGCCACAAGCAAAATACAAGAAAGTTAAATAAATAAATACCACTGTTGGAGAGGTACGAAAATATAAAGGCGTTCTTAGTCTGTCTTCCAAGCGACCATAGCTTCTTCTTGTCCCAAAGTATCTTCTCCGTACTGGAGCTCCACACTCTTCAAGTTCATCCCAGTGAAGTATCTGGAATGGAATTGTAAGAAAACTTCAGTCATGGAAATAAACACCGAGACAACACTGGTTAGTTTATTAATTGTGGGGAAGATAAAATGTGAACCCAAATCCTTACAGAGGAGATGTTGTTCTTTCCCCTAAATAAGGATTCTTCCAAACAAACATACACATGGGTGCTTTTCTTTGAGACTATGGAAGAATTGGCTCATGCTACAAGGAGATACAGGTCAACCTCCCTGCTTTTGCTCCTTAGGAACTTTATTGAGCCCCCCCCTGCTGCACCCCATCCCCAGTGACACCCTATATATGGCTGATGTTTTGTATGTGGCTCAGGCTTATCTACAAATAAAATTTGCCTCACTCTTTCCAGGCACAAATTCTGTGTCCTAGCTCCCCTCTCTCTCTTTTGCTCCAGAGCAGGCATAGGCAAACTCTGGCCCTCCAGATGTTTGGGACTACAATTCCCATCATCCCTGGCTATTGGGACCAGTGGTCAGGGATGATGGTATTGTAGTCCCAAACATCTGGAGGGCCGGAGTTTGCCTATGCCTGCTCCAGAGTTTTCCCTGTGAAAACCCACTCTTTAAAGCTGAATTAGAGCAAACAACTATTTGGGTTTTCTGTGTATTGCCACTTGCTCCAAATCAGCGGTAAAGAGCGGGATGTCACGGAAAAAGCTCTGGAGGAAAAAAAAAAGTGGGGGCGCTCAGATGGAGCTTTAAGGTACAGACCATGTATGGAAAGTGTGGAGGAAAAGTAAGTGTGGATAAGCCCTCAGTGTGGGGACAGTCAATATAATGTCCTACAGCTGTTGTTATATTATAGCTCACATCATCCCTGACCATTGGCCATGTTGACTAGGTCTGATGCAAGTTAGAGTCCAACGATATTGGCTATCCTTGATTTAGTGGCTTGCACATTTTTCAAGCCTGGCTTAGACCATTCATAATAAAATTCTTTGTTTTTTTTAGACAATGAAGCCATTGAACAAAACAACAATATAATGTGTTTTTATGACTACCTCCCCACCACCACCACCAAGAGTTGCCTAGATCTTTCTTCTAATATCTTCATTTTCTAACTGATATCCCTATCCCCACCACCTTGCAGCCTGAAGCAGTACAGTCCAGGAGGTCTGTCCCATTATACTGAATATTTTGATCTCCTCTTCCTTGGATTTCAATTAATCTTCTAACAGTAGAAACTGTAAAGCATACTGTTTCATAAGTACTCAGAGTGACTAACATATATGGTTCTCCTAAGCACAGTACAGGTCCAAACTAGCTTAGCTTACTAGTGGGGCTGTGTCATGTGTATTCAGACCAGTTGCTGACTTGCTGTACTTGGAATTGTGCAATTGCTCATTCACGTCAACAATAAACTTGGATGTAGCAAACTAGGAATGTAGGAAGATGCCTTGTTCTGAGTCAAGATTGTCCATCTATCCCAGTGTTGTCTACCCTGGCTGACAGTTGTTCTCCAGGGTCTCAAGCAGACCTCTTACTTTAACCTTCCACCTTATCCTTTTAAAATGGAGATGCTAGGTATATAACAAGAGACTTTCTATGTGCAAAACATGTACAAAACCACTTAGCTATAGCTATGACTACTCTCCAAAGACTGAATATAATGGGCAAATATTACAAGCAGGATGAGGATGTTATTGTTGTTGTGAAATCTTCCCTGGCCTGGTGTCCTCCAGATGTTTTGGATGACAAAAACATGGCTGGGGTCTGATGGGAGTTGAAGTCCAAAATATTTGGAGGTTATTTGCAAGGTTGCTGACAGCTGGCTTAGAGTGTTGGAAAATGTATCTCTAGTGCATAATCTAAGGTGAAATTGCTTGTGCATATATAGAATCATAAAATTATAGAGTTGGAAGTGACCACCAGGGCCATGCAGTCCAGCCCCTTGCAATGCAGAAATCTTCCACCCAACGTGGGGCTTGAACCCATGACCCTGTGATCAAGAGTCTCATGCTCTACCAACTGAGCTATCCTCTCTTTTAAAATGTATTTTTTAAAAATTGTGTACATCACCTGGAGCAATATTTGGAAGGCAATTAAGAAATAAATAGCTACTACTGCTAAATAGATACTACTATAAATCTGGGGCACCTACTCATTCACTTTTTCAGATATTGTTAGGTTGTGGTTTTTAATGTAATAATATATATTGGGAAGGAAAAGATGTACAACTTACAAGGCAATTAATACACTAAAGTGGCACATGTAAGACTTCCTATAGACTTCCTAAGGTTGTAGCGGTGCAATTTGTTGTTGTTGTTTTTATTGAGTCTAGTTACAACACATGCACACACACTTGTCAAACTAAGCATGAAAATAATAATACAGAGGTGCAATTTGATACCTACCTTTTCCAAATGAGCTGCTGTCTCACAACCAGATGCATAGAGGAGCAGGCCAACTGCCGCTGTGAGATTCACAGGAGAAAACAGGACATTTTCGCACGGGTGCTCATGGACCAGCTGGCGGTAAAAGTCTATGGCAAACTTAGCATTTGCTTCACTGAGGGTGGTCATTGTGAAATCTGAATGTTCGGGGGGGGGATAAGAAGAATAGGAACCACAAAAAGAGCATATGTGGCTTCTGAATTGCATCTTTGTAAGGTTCCACTGCATGAAGATTTGAAAAAAAAGAAACCCCACTAAATTTCTTACAAGTTACATATACCCACTGACAAATTACAGATTACCATTTGCAGCCAAGCACCAGGTTATGCAACCAACCAGAATCAAGAGGTGCAGCATTTCCTGAACTCAGAATGCAGATGTGGGAATTGAATGGTTGGATTCAGACATCCAAGAAACGCTCTCCCAGCATCTAGGAAATCAGCAGGATGAGGAGAAAATCCTAACATATTTCCAGTTACAGGTAGGTAGCAGTGTTGGTCACGGCTACCTACCTGTAACCTAACATATTTGTTTGCTTTCTGTCCAGGGGGGACTTTAACAGGAAGCAGCAGTACCGTTAAGGAATAGCTCTACCATTTGAGAGTTGGTGTCGCATGGAACATGGATAAAGAAGAAGAAAATTCAGCCCAATAGTCACTTTCTCCCATGGGCAACCTTCCAGGGGCCACATACCAGCAGCAGCCAGGGCCAGGCATTTCAGCCAGGCAAGAGCAGATCTATGAAGCCATGTGGCCTAGGAAGGGTTGTGGCCTGGGAAAGACAGACAGACAGACCTGGAGGTCATGGGGGATGCAGTAAAAGCAGTACTAGAGTTAGCATAATCTCCTTCTCCAAAATGCCTGACACGAGGCATGTTAGCAATGATCATCTCCCCCACCCATTTCTTTAGCAACTTCTATTTTTGCAAAGCCCCTTAACTTAATCCAGCATTTCAATCGCCCTCGAAAAGGATAGACTTTTACCTTGCCTTCAAGGAGTCTAATGGAGAGTGCTGTGTGTTCCTGTGGACCGGGGTCATTTATAATGATCCTCTTCCACAGATCTAGCTTGCATCTACAAATCTTTAAGGAAGTAAAGAAATTTAATCTGACTAATTATGCTGGTGTAAGAGGCATAAAATAAGTTTTGTTCATTGATGGTAATACTTGGTAATAATCACCATCACTGAATCTTATTTAGAGTACGGAGCAGACAGGTATAAAGTTAACAATCATGCACAGTGCATCTATAACTCGCCCACAGAAGCCTTACACTCCAACAATTTGGAAGCATTAAAACACACACACATACACAAATCAATATTATGAAACTATTATTTAATGTCTGCAAGTGATTCAGTGTTGGCATTCACAATTAATGTGGCTGATGTAGTGATTATCACATTTTTGATCTTCCAGTCATTCTTTCCTCATTGCCTTTATTCCATGGAGGTAAAGGTAAAGGGACTCCTGACCATTAGGTCCAGTCATGGACGACTCTGGGGTTGTGGTGCTCATCTTGCTCTATAGGCCAAGGGAGCCAGCGTTTGTCTGCAGACAGCTTCCAGGTCATGTGGCCAGCATGACTAAGCCGTTTCTGGCGAACCAGAGCAGCGTACGGAAACGCTGTTTACCTTCCCGCTGCAGCGGTACCTATTTATCTACTTGCACTTTGACGTGCTTTCGAACTGCTAGGTGGGCAGGAGCTGGGACCAAGCAATGGGAGCTCACCCCATCGCGGGGATTTGAACCACTGACCTTCTGATCGGCAAGCCCTAGGCTCTGTGGTTTAACCCACAGAGTCCCGCTTTATTCCATGGAACTCCTATGCATATTATAGAGAAAGGATGGGGAAACTGTAGTCCTCCTGATGTTGTTGGATTACATCTCCCATCATTCTTGATCATCGTCCATGCTGACCGGGGCTGGTGGGAGCTGAGAGTTCAACAACCTCTTCCTCACGCCTCTTCTACGGGGCTAGGGAAGTCGATCAAGCTGGTTAGCTAGATCCTCATTTCCTGCCTCCACTTGGGCCTAGTTTGAGATGTAGGTGGGGCTTCTCACTTGTCAATCCCCTGATGTCACAATGATATCAGGTAACCTGTTTTTCATAGTGCTGTGCACTGGGGTTTGCAAAGCTCAATGACCAGTTGATCAATGGGGCTTGCAAAGCCCCATACACCGTGCTGTGCAAAAAAAGTTCACACGACTTCATTCAAATTTGGCATGGGGGGGGGGGGGAACAGGGGACATAAGGAACGAGCCTACCTTTGTCTTGCAAGCCCTGAAAATCAGCTGGTTGTCAGTGCTTTCAAAGAACTGTATACTACACTATGGAAGGCCAAACTACTAATCATTGTGCTTGCAAAATGCTGTGCACAGGCCTTTGCAGGAGCTGATGATCAGAGATGCCTGCAAACCCCATTTCTGTGTGCCCCACACCTGACTTCATATAGCATCATATGTGATGTTAGGTGCAAGACAGGTGCACATGGCTTGGCCAAAATAGCTTGGGGAGATATGGTGGGCCTAATTAGGCCCACAAGCCAAAGATTGATGTTCACATGGAGCACTGATGTGAACATTGATGTTCACATGGAGCACTGGACCTCATAATTGCCTTGTGTGAACTGGCAATGCACCTGATTCTGGAATACTCTCAACGCTCTCCAGGGGTTGCATAATGCAGTGGAAGATTAGTAATAGCAGAGATTGGTTAACTCATCTTCCAGATAGCCTGCCTGCCAAGATCCCTGAAAATCCAAAGAACATTTTTCAAAACCCTCTGTATCATCATCAGTGTTTCACTGTAAGTGCATAGCATTGTGTAAAAAGCCGTTTCTGGAGCTTTCTAGGAATTACTGCAGGCTGTCTTGTGACTGCTGTTGTTTTATGTTGTTACGCAACGCTACGGCTTGGTGCTGCACGCAGCATCACCCTTGCGTGAAAAAGATGTAAGTGAAGATTGAGACTCAAGCACATTCATCACCTTCCCTAGATATTCTTGTCTCACACCTGAGGATTTGGAATAAGGGCGAGGCGTTGGCAACCCTCAAAACAAACAAACAAAGTAAAAAAAAATACTCACCTTCTCTGAAAATTCATTAGAATTTTAGCAGCTTAGTCTTGATCTCTCCTAATGTGTCGTACGCTGATACATTAACAGTAGAAGTCAGGTGCTTCCTCAAAGGTTTTTCCATAACCAAAATTGCCTGCTGAGTGGGAATGTATATGCAAGCCATGAACAGGGTGGTCCCTGGTTCAAATCCCACTGGAGTCAAGAACCCTTTGCATTTGGCAAACCACTATTGTCTCATCTGCACCCCTCCCCCCACTCACACACCTCTGCTGTTGTTATAGCAATAACTGCCTGTTGCCTGCAAGGCTATTGTAATGACTAAGTCAATGTATGCAAAGTGCTTTCACAGCCTGAAATTTGCTATATAAATGCTGGATATTATCATCCTCAGAGTAGTTCTGTCTCCCCATTATGGGTGCAGTGCTACAGTGGCAACATGTACTAATAAGAGTATAAAGGTTGACGGGTGGTGTAAGTGCCATGTGGTAAAATGTTTGCCTTGCACAGATAATTAAAAGAGCTAATGGAAGTTTAGCCTGCTGGTTGGCTGATATAACACAAACTATGAAGACAAAAGTGGTGTGCACGGCATTGTACTGTAGGGCCATGTAACTACCGTCTTTCCCCCTTTTTAAGACACCGTCTTATAATTTTTTTTCCTCAAAAAAACACAGGGTGGCTTATTTTCGGGGGGATGTCTTATTTTTATTAAGTCAGTATGGTACGGTACAGCCTCCCCCTGTGGCGGCACCACGGCTTACTTTTGGGGTACGTCTTACTTCTCACAAAGGTAAAAAAAACCTGCCATGGCTTACTTTATGACTACGTATTAAAAAGGGGGAAACAGGGTAAGCAGTCAAAGATAACTAGGCATGGAGAGAGAGAAATACGTCTGCTGGCAGATGAGAAATAGAGAGCTCTGTCCTTCTGCCAGCTTTTCTATTATTATGAAATGGGGGGGGCAGACTCCCCATAATCTCTGCATTCAGTGAAGTGTCCAAATTGGAGGAAACTTATATATTCCTGAATTTAGCAAAGGCTGGGATTCAGCACCAGCTAACTTTCTCATGAAGGGACATGGGTGGCGCTGTGGTCTAAACCATTGAGCCTAGGGCTTGCCAATCAGAAGGTCGGCAGTTTGAATCCCCGTGACGGGGTGAGCTCCCGTTGCTCGCTCCCAGCTCCTGCCAACCTAGCAGTTAGAAAGCACGCCAAAAAGTGCAAGTAGATAAATAGGTACCGCTCCGGCGGAAAGGTAAACGGCGTTTCCGTGCTCTGCTCTGGTTCGCCAAAAGCGGCTTAGTCATGCTGGCCACCTGACCCAGAAAAACTGTCTGCAGACAAACGCCGGCTCCGTCGGCCTGTAAAGCGAAATGAGCGCTGCAACCCCAGAGTCATCTGCGACTGGTAACTGTCAGGGGTCCCTTTACCTTTTTAACTTCCTCCTGAGGCCAACTTGGTGTTGGTGGGTCGTTGGAGAAACAATTGTGCTGATGAGCAGCCATTAGCCCCTCAATGGATGTCATCAACCAGGCAGAAGGCCCTGCCAGGAACAGAGGGAGGCTGCCAGGGTTAAAAGGAGGGAGTGACGTCACTGCAAGAAATGAGGGTGTCCCTTTGCAACAGAAGTTTTAGGAGCAGGGGGTTTCTGGGAAGAAGGAGCAGGAAGTGGGTGGAATTCCATGCGGGGACTGAAGGGCAGTAGACATGCTGTCTGGCTGAAGCAGGCTGTCACAGAGAGACACAGAGATGGCACTTAGGATCCCTCCGAATCCAATGCTTTGCTGCTGGAAAGGCCAAGCCCCTCTTGGGATGTAGAGCCTGTGAACTCTACCTCCTACACAATTCTCAGGTAGAAATTTGTGTGGATAAACCATGTTTCTTAAAGACACTAGTCTCTGCTCTGTGCCTCATTTCCCCCAAGGAATCTCAAACCCTGATTAAGTGCCAAGACCCCTGGAATCTCTTACAACTGCTCAGCTGGCCTGTAACCATTTGTTTGTTTGTGTTTGTTTGTTTGTTTGTTTGTTTGTTTGTTTGTTTGTTGCATTTGTAGCACTCCTATTTCCCCAATGAGCTCAAGGTGGCATAAATGGTTCTCACCCTTTTCCGTTAACACACACACACAACAACAACAACAACCTCGTGAGGTTAGGCTGAGAGGCAGCGACTGGCCCAAGGTCACCCAGTGGCCCAAGGTCACCCAAGGTCATAGCCAAATGGGAATTTCAAAATGGTAAGGAATTGCATGCATGTGATCACATGGAATTCTGTACAAGCAAATGTGTGGGGCTAGCAGAGGAAGAACACAGTAGGGGTCACAGTTTAAAATCTGAAACCATAGGGGTGGGCAAATCTGTCGATTTTGGCTTTTCTCATTTTCCCAATATTAAATTCTGTTCTCCACATTTCCGCATCAGTGTGAGATCCCCCCCCCCCCCGCATACAAATAAATAATCCTCGTGAAAATTTCCTAATGCAGTGTGGCTTTGTATGCTGGTTTCACTAATATATAACCTTCACTAATATATAACCTGCTGGAGATCCCGAGCCACAAGGCTGCCAGACTGGTGTCAACCAGGGCCAGGGCTTTTTCAGTTCTGGCCCCAACCTGGTGGAACACTCTGGCACAAGAGACTAGGGCCCTGCGGGATTTGACATCTTTCCACAGGGCCTGCAAGACAGAGTTGTTCCACCTGGCCTTCGGGTCGGACACTTAAAGTCTGATGGTTTCCTCCCCTTGGTTTGGTAATGGGCGCAAATGAATCGGCATTTTAAACTGGTTTTTAACTTGTATTTTAACTAATTGGTTTTTATATTTTATTGTGATTTTGCTGGTGTTAGCTGCCCTGAGCCCGGTCCTGACTGGGGAGGGCGGGGTACAAATAAAAATTTTAAAAATTTTTTTAAAAAAATATGCATTTATGTGCACGCTTTACCCTAGTATATGCAATTTTGTACACATCGCTCAGCCAGAGAACTGCACTGCAAAATTCAGGAAATTGCGAATTTTGAAGGACAGCTGGGTTCCACTTTGCAGAAGGTTTGTCTTTAAATGTGAACTGAGCTGAATTTCTCCCCAGTCCCTAAGGCAGGGTGATGATGCACAAAATAGGAAGGGCAGGCAGCTGTAAGAAAAATGTAGAAGACCAAAGCTCAAACAAGCACACTTTTAAGGAGATGCAATTCATTGTGCCTCTGTTACAAATTGACCTACAGTACACTTAAAGTATTAGTCAATGTCTGAGCCATTTATAATAATTAAAGTCAAGCTTCTCTGAACAGACACATGTGCTCCTTTGTGAGTCCAGTGATCGTGATAAGAGATACGATTCTGCCCCTATTTCACAATGTATGCATTATAGCTAATGAGATAAAGATGCATCTTCTCTCCCGACAATCTGGAGACGTATAGGTAAGCACATTTCAAAACACAGGAGCAGAAGCCATCAGCAGAAAATAGCACAGCTAAATAACAAAGCAGGCACTATGCCGCCTTGGTGGCATCATTGGAGGGTTTTTTGAAGTAGTTATCTCAGCAGGAACCTCACTATCTTAGAGGAATTTTTACAATGTTGGGGTACATCTGAGGCGGAAGTGACTTCAAAAAGAAGATATAAATAGTGTCTTCCTCACGCACGACCCCCTCATGCATGCATGCAGTTAGCAATGTTCATTTGACCCACCTTCTTTAGAATCCAAGTGCCATAGGAGCCAACTCCTAGGGACCGATGTCCCTTTGCTCCCCCCACCATAAAATATTTGAGGGGGCCTGCCCCCCTCCAAAGTTGATGGGCATTGCTATTCAAAGGGTGTGAGTGCGGCGAGTCTTGCAATCAATTATGTCAGGGGTAGGCAACCTAAGGCCCGTGGGCCAGATGCGGCCCAATCGCCTTCTAAATCCGGCCCACGGACGGTCCGGGAATCAGCATGTTTTTACATGAGTAGAATGTTTGCTTTTATTTAAAACGATTCTCTGGGTTATTTGTGGGGCATAGGAATTTGTTAATTTCCCCCCCCCAAAAAAAAAAATAGTTCGGCCCACCACATGGTCTGAGGGACGGTGGACCGGCCCATGGCTGAAAAAGGTTGCTGACCCCTGAATTATGTGAAGCAGGGATTACCTGCCCTTCCTCCCCCCAAAAAAAGATTGACACCTCTGCCTAGAACCAAAGGCAAGTCTCATCAGGCAGAAATCAAAATCAGAAAGCGAAGGTGCAACAAACTGAAGCAGCTTACACACAGGCCAAGTTCATTAGCAAAGCTAATGTTTCGGAGACTTCAAAGCTTCAGAATCTTTGATATGCTGAGGATGTGTTGTTATGCCACTGCTTGCCGAAAGTGGTCATATCAACAGAACATTTAGCAGCAACAGCAGCATATTAAAGCCCTGAAAAACTCAAACTCTGGAGGAACAAAGCAAGGATTCCCGAAACCTAAAAGTTAAAGCACTTTAATGCATGATATTTGCACACGCTAGTCTGGTTAGCCTATACCCAGCATTAGCTATAGTTGCTACTGAGCACTAGTTAAAAAGCAGGGCTGTATAATGGACCAGCCGCTGAGCACAAGAGTGTCTCCATCATTAGGTCAACCAGGTCACAGGAGCCAGCGTGGTGTAGTGGTTAAGAGCGGTAGACTCATAATCTGGTGAACCGGATTCACATCTCCGCTCCTCCACATGCAGCTGCTGGGTGACCTTGGGCTAGTTACACTTCTTTGAAGTCTCTCAGCCCCACTCACCTCACAGAGTGTTTGTTGTGGGGGAGGAAGGGAAAGGAGAATGTTAGCCGCTTTGAGATTCCTTCGGGTAGTGGTAAAGCGGGATATCAAATCCAAACTCCTCCTCCTCCTCCTTCTATTCTTCTTCTGCTTCTTCTTCTTCTACTTCTTCTTCTTCTTCTTCTTCACCAACTGCATTGTTGGAGGAAGAGGTGAAGGGGGGGAGTAGGCACATCTCTCCTAGAACATGCACTACAATGCCGTGCCTAGACATTGCCCAACAGCAACCACCATGGAGATCATCAGCTCACACCCATTCTGGTTTATATCGTTCAGACACTGTGTGTGGTATCTGCAATGCATGGCTTGCACTTGCGGCATTCCATCTGCTACCACCACCAACAACAACAATGGCAATTATGAGTATAGGTAGTGGCAACCCACTGGCATGTGGCGTAATATTCTTCAAAGCTTTGGAAAGGCTGGAGTCCGTGCTGTCATAAAAACTTACACCCTGTTTTTTAAAAAAAGTAAAGTAATATACGGCCTATCAGAATCATCTCTAACTGAGAGGGATAGCTCAGTTGGAAGAGCATGAGACTCTTAATTTCAGGGTTGTGGGTTCAAGTTCCACATGGAGTGAAATATTCCTACATTGCAGGGGGTTGGACTAGATGACCCCTGTGGTCCCTTCCAACTCTACAAATCTGTGATTCTATCTGCTCAGGTCTCGCCTGTGGAGAGAGAAAGGAGGAGGGGAGCCCAAATTGCCTGTGATACCCCACACACAATTAATTTCCCCATGGCATCTGCTATGTTTGAAGAACCCAACATAGGTTTTTTTTGCCACAAAGAATCAACCATGCAAAAATATCCATGCATAGTCCTATAGATTTCAGTAGGGAAATGAAGTGAAATATTCTGTACCAGAAAAGGCAAGACTACTTGAACCAGAGGCGAGGAAAGCTAAGGCAGCAATCCTATACACACTTACCTGAGAGGAAGTCCCTTTGAACTCAGTAAGGCTTACTTCTGAGAAGGCATGACTGCTTTATATGATTTACATAAATGCATTTCCAGAATGCACCAGTTAAGACATTTTCAACCTGGGCAGGGAATTATTAATCCCATTCTCTAAGGATGTATCAAAGCCTCCTTTGGCTTTTAGCGCCTGATTCTGTTGTCTTTTTAAAGGATTATATCTGTAGGCACCAAATCCAAGGAGCGGCCGCAACAAAAAAACAAAACAAAAACAGGCCCTGAAGGACAGGTAATAATTGCAGGAGACTTGCACACCTATAGCTATTAAAAGAATACGAGGATTTGGAGCTTATGGTGTTTTGAAACTCATCCTACATCAAAGGAATTTTGCAACAGATATCGAATATGTAACATGACACATTTAGATATATGCAAAGGGAATTGCTGAGTATACAATATACCTTAAGAGGATTTGAAGCACATTCCCCCCCTCAAAGAATTCTGGGAATTGTGGTTTGTTAAGGGTTGCAACCCTTAACCCTTAAGCAACCCTCTCAGTCTCTGACTGAGAAAGAGGTTATCTGAAGCTAAATATAAGTCTATATTTTTGAAAGCTCCTATTTTCATCAGAGAAATGTTGGAGAGTATAGAGTTATGCAACCCTTGAGCCAATGAGATAAGCAACTATACAACCTTTAGAAGAAGAGTTTGGATTTGATATCCCGCTGTATCACTACCCAAAGGAGTCTCAAAGCGGCTAACATTCTCCTTTCCCTTCCTCCCCCACAACAAACACTCTGTGAGGTGAGTGGGGCTGGGAGACTTCAAAGAAGTGTGACTAGCCCAAGGTCACCCAGCAGCTGCATGTGGAGGAGCGGAGACCCGGTTCACCAGATTACAAGTCTACCACTCTTAACCACTACACCACACTGGCTCTCCACCTTTAGAAGATATCTGAAGGCAGCCCTATGTAGGAAAGTTTTTTTTAATGTTTTACTAGGTTTTTAAATATGTTGGAAGCCTCCCAGAGTGGCTGGGCCAACACAGCTAGATGGACAGGGTAAATAATAATAATAATAATAATAATAATAATAATAATAATAATAATAATGGAATAGGACATCCCTATTTTCTTGGAGCAATGTTGGAGGGTATGGGACTGTACACAACCTGTGCAGGTGCTCCAAAATTGGGGAGATCAGGACATGGCCAAATTCTCACAGAAAAATAACCTAGTCTGGATACCAGCTGTGCTGTAACCAGCTGTCTGCTCCTTGGTAGCATAAAAAACAGGGGTGGTAAAATGTTTTGAGCCCAAGGACCACATAACCGCCTGGTGCTACGTGCAAGCAGATGGCGCTGTGATCTAAACCACTGAGCCTCTTGGGCTTGCCAATTAGAAGGTCGGCTGTTCGAATCCCCGTGACGGGGTGAGCTCCCATTGCTCTGTCCCAGCTCCTGCCAACCTAGCAGTTCAAAAGTGTGCCAGTGCAAGTAGATGAATAGGTAGTGCTGCGCCGGGAACATAAACGGCATTTCCATGCACTCCGGTTTCCTTCATGGCTGGCCACATGACCCAGAAAGCTGTCTGTGGACAAACGCCGGCTCCCTTGGCCTAAAAAGCGAGATGAGCACCGCACCCCATAGTCGCCTTTGACTGGACTTAACCGTCCAGGGGTCCTTTACCTTTTACCTTTATGTGCAAGTGGTGGGCAGCACCAGAAACCAAATGGTGGCAGAGCAATGAATGCAAATTTTACCTTAGTACGATAGTTTGGTTTCAACACAGAGACACACCCCTCCCTGAAGGCAAGGGAGAGGCGGTATCAGAGCTCAAGAGTCCAACCAGGAAGAATCATTCCAGAAGGACATAGAGCAGATCTGTTGAGGGGTTTAGCTTGGTGTGGGTGGGTGGCTTGGTAAGGCTTCTGAAGGCCAGATGGAGAGCCTCGGAGGGCCATTTCCCTGACATAAAGAGACAGGTGCCCATCATGCAATAAGAGCTCGTATATAAAAGTGGCATGACTTGGAATGCCACCAGTATTGTAACTCAAGCATCCTTGACTGTATTTGTAGCATCTATTAATAAACCTATGACATATGAGTTGGAATTAATCTACTGATTCACTTGTGTCTGTGTCCTGCTTACTTGTTGCTCAGCCACTCCCATCAGTAAGAAAAACCTACTCTTCAGGACTTTGCATTAGCATCGTTATCACAATCTTTTCCATAAACATGCTGAGATATTGCCTGTGCCGCTTCTGCCAAAAAGGGTTTTGCAACTGGCTTCAAAGCAGATCAGCATTATGCTCTGATGAATTAAATGGAAAAAACATGGCGGAGCTCAGGTTGTCCTAAATGCAAGAAACATTGCAAGGTACGGCAAATTGGAAGTGTTAATCAATAAAAACAGGGAGTTATTCTTGCTATATGTGATATTTTAGGATCGGCAGGATAGATAGATTAATAGAAATATAGAGTTATAAAAGCATCAAACAGCACTTCACATAAGTTTGCTCTGGATCCTTTTTAGAGTTCAGCTAAAAATCACTAAAATAATATATGTGCTAGTGCTATTAACAAAACAGGTATTTTATTAATGTGAAAAAATGTTTTTAATTTCTTCCTTCACCAACTCCTCTGTTGCCAAGGTGGCAGTTATAGCGCCTTGAGGATGGAATGTTCAGAAGCACTTCATTTGCTGAACATAAGTAATGGTAGCAACATAGATGTATATATAGATATCAAGATAGATCATATATCTATAGATATATAAATATCAAGATAGATAGATGCCTGATTTCCTGGGGCCCTCTGACTTCCCAGGGACTGTGGCCCTTCTCTTGCTCTCTGGACGGCCACCCTGGGCATAGCTTCCTCATCTGCTTTGTGGGTGTGCATAAGAGTGGGTGATCGATAGGACAGAACTGAAAGAGGAAGAGCGGTGCAGTTCTGCCATGCTGCAGCCCCTGCCCATCTTTGGCTCCAAGTCCTCCCATCCCAGGTTTTGGCTCTAGCCAGCATTGACTGTTGGCTTCCCCAGTTGACTTTTCCAACGGGTCAACAGACTTTCCTAGGAGAAAGTTCCCATACAGCAAGGTGCAACAGGCTTGTGTACAGGAGACAGGATTTTGTATTGGATTGAGGGATTCAGTGATGTTGCTGTGAAGTGGCTAGCGGGGGAACGCCGTATAGCAATACTAGTAAATGAAGCTTGCATTCTGCAATGGTTGGCCTCTCTTGTCTGCTTCTACTAGAAGTGTCCCGTTCACCTATTCCAAGCCTGAAGAAGAGGCAATGGAACTGCTGCCAGCCCTACATTCTGTCCCGTGTGTGGGGTGTGCTGGAATGCTTGCTTGTGTTCTAATGTCTGTACCCTATGTTTTGACTGGCAGGTGGAAAATGCCCCATTCTGAGTCTTTGAAAGTAATACAGTGGTACCTTGGTTTGCAACTTTTTGGATTACAACCATTTTGGATTACAACCATGTCAAACCCTGAAGTGTGTGTCCTTTTTTTGGATCACAACCCTTTTTTTTTTTTTTGAGGCCCCATTGGCGAAAGCGCGCCTTGGGTTACAACCTGTTTTGGTTTACAACCGGACCTCCAGAACGGATTATGATTGTAAACCAAGGTATCACTGTATGTGTCTTGCCAGCTTTCAGTTTTTCAGTCAACATATAAGTCAAATGTAAACTTTCCATTTTTCAAGTGCTGTGGAAATCCACCCCCACCCCCCAAAAAATCCTCATTTCTAGGCAGATTTTCGAATATCTCCCTTCTCAGCCTTTCCTAGTAATTAAAATGTGTCATAGACTATGTAGCAAAATGCCACCTTTTCGGATGACTGGAGATATCTTGAGGCACTTGTGGGTAACATTCCTCCTCCCTGTTCTGAAGGGATAGCTTGGATTATGTGTGGACAGGGGCGTACCCAGGATCAAAACTAGGGGGGGGGGGCAAGCCATGGTCGTTCAGGTTTGCTTTGAACGGACGCTGATCATTTTTGCTTCTAGGGGGGGCAGCTGCCCCCTCTGCCCCCCTGGGTACGCCCATGTGTGTGGACCAATTTTAAGATTTCTAGCTAATGTGGAAGTAGGTTTGGCATTCGGGGGTTTACTTTGAGTGCCTATGGCAGGGGCGGAATATAAAATGTTAATTTTTTTTAGATTTTGCTGGTAATTTGAATGCTTTGCATATGTACTAAAATCCAGGGCTCTTGCCCGGGACTGTGTTGTGTCCACTACGTGCCTTGATGAGCATGTAAAAAATCGTCCATTTTTCAAAGGAAGAGGATTGACAATGAAAGAGGAAGAGGAGCGATGGGTGTCTAGAGGCTACATTGCAACATAGCAATATTTGTGAGAACGTATAATGTGCTTACTCTTTATGTGGCACAGAAAGCAGATGCCTTAATATATGTCACTTTTTGTTCTTAGGTAAAGGGACCCCTGACCATTAGGTCCAGTCGTGTCCGACTCTGGGGTTGCGGCCCTAATCTCGCTTTATAGGCCGAGGGAGCCGGCGTACAGCTTCCGGGTCACGTGGCCAGCATGACAAAGCCACTTCTGGCGAACCAGAGCAGTGCACAGAAACGCCGTTTACCTTCCCACCGGAGTGGTACCTATTTATCTACTTGCACTTTGACGTGCTTTCGAACTGCTAGGTTGGCAGGAGCAGGGACCGAGCAACAAGAGCTCACCCCGTTGCGGGGATTCGAACCACCGACCTTCCGATCGGCAAGCCCCAGGCTCAGTGGTTTAACCCACAGCACCACCCGCGTCCTTAGGTGTCCTTTTTGTTCTTAGGTGCATGTAAATTCATAAGCATCTTAACTCTTCTCTCAGACCAACGAGATACTAGCAGTTTTTGATCCTGGCATGCATGGCTGTGACCTCCATTTGTCTTTGCAAAGGGATCGTTCTCAAACACCCAGGCACCCTTGGATGGATGAACTGGCTCCCTAAGCCCATACCTCCCCAGCCAGGATTGTATACCCTGCTCACCCAAATCCGAGGCTGATGATCCTGTGTATTTGTTGAGTAACTTTATTAAAAGACCAGTGGGCATTAGCAAAACAAAACAGAAACCTTGCACAGAAGCACTCAGATTGTGTATTTTCCTTCTTTATTTAAACTCGTGATACTGGAATCTAATTAGAAGACTGTGTCAGGGCCAGGATTATACAGAAGAGGCTTACATTCAATGAAAATCTAGGCATCAAAGCTAACAATTCAACTCAATGAGTGGAACCTCAAAGAGGTATACAAGTAGATCTTTTATACAGGGGTCTGAAAAACCTTGGTCACATTCCCCCATGGGAAATCTCTCAAACGTCCCTTTGCTGGTGGGTGCATCTCTTCATCTTTCAACCAGGCATGCAAGAAACATGACCACAGTCCAAGAGCACATTCCAGTCAGTCAATTCCTTATTCTTCCAGTCTTAACTTAAGCTTACCACAGTTATGCATCAGATTTGACTTTTTAAAAGTCCTCGTAAAAATTCACCAGGATTTTAGAACACCTTTCTCTTAATATAAACATATATATATATATATATATATATATATATATATATATATATATATATATATATATAATGTTGCCTAGTAGATGCATATTTGCATGCAACTTCATCTACCATTACTCATTTGTTGCAAGCCACCACCCCTAATATAACACATTTCCATTAATTATATGCATTTTACATACACTTTCCAACAATATATGCCTTCCTGTATGCATTTCTTGGTTGGAAAGCTGCACTGCAAATTTCTAAGGGTAGCTGTGTTTCAGTTCATGTTCTGTTTCATGAAGTGCCTGTTGGGTAAGTTGACATTAAAATGCAAACTACTGAATTCTTGCTTGGACATAAGACTCTTGTAGGTCACAGCCGGACATGACTGTAACTGGAAACAAGCCAGATTCTACAGATTCCTATTAAAGCAGAGTCTCTCTGTGTGTTGGGGGCTGTTTAAAGTGCAGCGTGAATGAGTCGTGAATCTCACTTTTTCTTCCACTTGGAAGCTCTTTTTTAAAAGCAGGGGTTCCTTCTGGTCTTAGAGCCCACCAGAAGAAAAATGGCTTTTGGAAAGTGGTTTTAGGGGGTAGGATTGAGCTCCCTCCCTCTTGCACCCTGAAATGAACTATTGCTCTATGTGATTTGGTGGCAGGCTTGATTCTGCATATAGGTCTCACTCTCACCAATCATATCTAGCTCAACCATTAGTCATTTTGCCAATCTGGCAGTTTAAGACACCTTTTATTTTTTTACCACAGCATTCTTTGAAAATCGAGATAAATGAATCTTGCAAACTATAATGTGTAGAGTTCAGGAACACAGTTCAAGTTCACACGTTTTATTGTATACAGCAGGCTGTTCCCAGAAGCTACAGCCACAAATTTAGGCTACGATTCTATACACGTTTCTGTGAGAGCAAGCCGTACTGAAATCAGAGAGAATTGCTTCTGAGAAGACTTGCATACGATTGCGCTGAAACAAGGGGAAGATTTGTCATCCAGGTATGCCTGTTATTTCTCCTGCTTTCAGATGACACAGTCAGATTTTCGAACACATTTTGTCTCGAAGAATAACATGAATGTATTAGAGCCTGCCTCTGTTCCCTTCCTGTAAGGTACTTATTCCAAGGAAGGTGGTATGAAGAGGAAGCTGATTCAGAGACACAGTGATTAGTAGTTAAACTATATACCAAACTGCTATGCTGCTGTCTCTCAATCTGCCCAGCATTTGATAGAGAAATCAAACTGGAGGTCCCCTCTTCCTCCCAAAACTCTTCACAAGTCTTCTGATTCGTGGTGCATTTGAATTCCTTCACAGGTGCATCACTAGTTCCTGTGGTTTCTTCTACACTGGAGGAAGAAACTGTGCTCGTTATATTTGTATTATTTAAGTACGATTCCTCCTGGGGGCTTGGTGATCTAATCTGGTCATGAAATGCTTTGTATGCTGGAGATAGCCATTCTTGGCTTGCAACCTCACTTTCCTCACTTCTTGGAAAGTCTTCACTCCAAGGAAGAAAGTCTGAAGAAATGTCTTCTTCTGAATCAAGCTGGGAACTGGTATCTGCCAGACTCTGGATCATATTCTTGTATGTTGGTCTCATAGAAGGAAGAAAGGGGAATGAACTTGTATCCTCTGCCTCAGAATCTTGAGCTTCCACACTACATCTGAATTCTTTCGGACTCTGTGGCGTATTTTCTTCAACTTCTTCTATAAGGGGGATGAGTGAAGGTGAATTTGTACGTGAAATATCAGTGCTTTCACTTTGTGGTAATTCCTCCAGGCTTTGAGATGAGTTCCTCTGATTTTGGTTGAGTTTTCCTTCCAGGGAAGACTGTTCTTGACTTGGAACCTCATCTGTTTCTTGGTTTCCTTCTTTTCTGTGCACTGTCCCTTCCAGAGAAGACTGTTCTTTACTTAGAATACCCTCATCCTCTTGCTTCCATGAATTTTTGTTCACTTTTCCTTCCAGAAAAGAGTTTTCTTGATCTAGACCCTCATCATTTTTTTGGTTCCCCTGATTTTGGTGCACTGTTTCTTCCAAAGAAGATAATTCTTGGCTTAGAACCTCATCTTCTTCATTGTTCCTCTGATTTTGGTTCATTTTCTCTTCCAGGCAAGACTGTTCTTGACTATGAACCTCATCCTTTTCTTGGTTACTTTGATTTTGGTGCACTGTCTCTTCCAGGGAAGACTGTTCTTGACTTAAAATCTCATCATCTTCTTCCTTCCACAGATTTTGGTTCATTTTCCCTTCCAGAGAAGATTCTTCTTGACTAAGAACCTCATCCTTTTCTTGGCTCCCCTGATTTTGGTGCACTGTTCCTTCCAGCGAAGAGTGTTCATGACTTAGAACCTCAGCCTTTTCTTGGTTCCCCTGCTTTGGGTGCACTGTCTCTTCCAGGGAAGACTGTTCTTGACTTAAAATCTCATCATCTTCTTCCTTCCACAGATTTTGGTTCATTTTCCCTTCCAGAGAAGATTCTTCTTGACTAAGAACCTCATCCTTTTCTTGGCTCCCCTGATTTTGGTGCACTGTTCCTTCCAGCGAAGAGTGTTCATGACTTAGAACCTCAGCCTTTTCTTGGTTCCCCTGCTTTGGGTGCACTGTCTCTTCCAGGGAAGACTGTTCTTGACTTAAAATCTCATCATCTTCTTCCTTCCACAGATTTTGGTTCATTTTCCCTTCCAGAGAAGATTCTTCTTGACTAAGAACCTCATCCTTTTCTTGGCTCCCCTGATTTTGGTGCACTGTTCCTTCCAGCGAAGAGTGTTCATGACTTAGAACCTCATCCTTTTCTTGGTTCCCCTGCTTTGGGTGCACTGTCTCTTCCAGGGAAGACTGTTCTTGGCTTTGAACCTCATCATTTTCTTGCTTCCCTTGATTTTGATTTACTGTCCCTTCCAGAGAAGACTGTTCTTGACCTAGAGCCTCATCCTTTTCTTGGCTCCCCTGCTTTTGGTGCACTGTCTCTTCCAGGGAAGACTGTTCTTGGCCTAGAACCTCATCATCTTCTTGGTTCCTCTGATTTTGGTTCATTTTCCCTCCCAGAGAAGGCTCTTTTTCACTTAAAACCTCATCATCCTCTTTCTTCCCCAGATTTTGGTTTACTGTCCCTTCCAGAGAAGACTGTTCTTGGTGTAGAACCTCATCCTTTTCTTGGCTCCCCTGCTTTTGGTGCACTGTCTCTTCCAAGGAAGACTGTTCTTGGCCTAGAACCTTGTCATCTTCTTGGTTCCTCTGATTTTGGTTTATTTTCCCTCCCAGAGAAGGCTCTTTTTGACTTAAAACCTCACCATCCTCTTTCTTCCACAGATTTTGGTTCATTTCCCCTTCCAATGAAGATTCTTTTTTACTAAGAACCTCATCATTTTCTTGGTTCTCCTGATTTTGGTGCACTGTCTCTTCCAGGGAAGAACATTCTTGGTTTAGAACCTCGTCGTCTTCTTGTTTCCTCTTATTTTGGTTCATTTTTCCTCCCAGAGAATGCTCTTCTTGACTTAGAACCTCATCATTTTCTTGCTTCCCTTGATTTTGGTTTACTGTCCCTTCCAGGGAAGACTGTTCTTGGTGTAGAACCTCATCCTTTTCTTGGTTCCCCTGCTTTGGGTGCACTGTCTCTTCCAGGGAAGACCGTTCTTGGCCTAGAACCTCATCATCTTCTTGGTTTATTTTCTCTCCCAGAGAAGGCTCTTTTTGACTTAAAACCTCATCATCCTCTTTCTTCCACAGATTTTGGTTCATTTTCCCTTCCAGGGAAAGAACCTCATCGAATTCTCCTCTCATACCTCCTCCATCTCCTTTGTCTTCCACTTCATGAATGTCTTTTTCAGGCATCTTGGAGCTCCTGAAATGCTCACCTACAGAAACATAGTAACAGAGGAAGAAAAGTTGAATGATGTTACAAGATGGAATGCAATATGGGTTTTTTTTTATGATGGTGCTTTGCTTTTATGTTTGTTTTGTTTTGTCATTTAGTCGTGTCCGACTCTTCGTGACCCTATGGACCAGAGCACGCCAGGCACTCCTGTCTTCCACTGCCTCCTTGCTTTTATAGTATAGTATAAAATACAAAAAAGAAGAAGAAGGCTTACTATCAGGATTTGTGTCCAACTTAACTTGTAACTCACTCCAACTGGAAATATAAATAAATAAATGCAATTTATTTCTGTTCTGAATATTGCTTTTATATGGTGTCCAATGTTGGCTTTGCAGTAGCAAAATGGGTTCCTGCTTGTTCAAGGTGGGTCAACACAATTTCTACCAATTTCCCCCTACCTATTGCAGCCCCCCCTATGCACCATATCCTGTACCAGATGTGGAGAACCTTTGGCCCTCCAGATGTTCTTGGGCTATAGTTATCATCACCATCATCATCCCTGACCAATGCCCATGTTTCTGATTCTGATGAAAGCCAACCATACCGGGTGTGCAGTTCACAATATAGCCAGATATGTGCATGAAGATGTCAGCTTCTGTGTATGCACACTCATCGTTGTTGCTCTTAAGCGCAACTGGGTTAATCTAAAATATAGCAAAGCCACTATGAGGTGAAATCAAAGTCTCTTACACACCGCATAAGTCGGGCATGACGCTCGTTCTCTGACTGGCTTCCGAGGCAGTGGGGTTTGTTGGCTCTTCTGGATCCTGTTTGGATTCTGAGTTCATGTGCTCTTTTTTATCTTGATTGAAACTGGACACCTGAAACAGAACAGCATTGCTGCATTGTAACTAATACAGACATGCTTTAATTCAAGCAGTGGGGTGCGGCGTAAAAAAAAGGTAGAAAAGCCTTCTCCATCCTGGTGCCCCCCAGATATTTTGCACTGCAACTCCCATCAGTGCCTGCAATGTAGCCATGTTGGCTGAGGCTGATGGGAGTTGTAGTCCAAAACATCTGGGGGGCATAGTTTCCCCGCCTTTGCTGCAGTAGTAGAATTCTTACCAGGAGAAAAGTTTGCATGCGTATAATGGAACTATGTACGCAATCAGGGCTCTCTTTAATGTTCTCTATGCTGCAGTTCCCACAGAAATGAGGCAAGCGGCCATTCAGCTTTTAAAATAATGAGTTTTATAAGAAATGGCTTCTTTGGATCAAGGTCAAAACCAGCAAATTAATCAGAAAATTGGGGGAGTTGTGGTTGAGTCCTTTCTACGTCCTGAGGAGTTTTAGATGCTCATTGCTGCCTATGTGAAATTCACATTTTTGGTTAAGGTTTGGTGCGATGCTCAGTTGTTGCAAAGGATTTAAATGGTCCCCCTATGATGCATCCATTTTATAAGACAACTACAACTTTTCCAGCACTCAAACCATTATTTTGAATTGCTAAGAAGCTCTTATTTCCCTTCCCACTCCACGCATTGATAGCTGCTCCATAATGTCTACCAAGTTGCAATTCTAGCATATTTCCTTGGGAGTAAACTGCATTGAAAACAGTGGGACTTGTATCTAAATAAATATCATTGCAACAGCCCTGATTATGAGCCTCACACTTGCATAATCTCCTATACCTGAACTATTATGTAAGCATTTTTTTTTCAAATGGTAAACCCTTTTCACTTCAGAGTAGGTGTGTACACAGGGTGTGTACCTAGGGTGACCACATGCAAAAGAAGACAGGGTTGCTGCACCTTTAATCAAGGAAGGAAGGAATATTTGTTGGCATAAATACCCACCATTTCAATGCGACCTGCAGAGTTCCCTCTGGCACCATAGAGCAGGTGCAAAGCAGCTGAGAAATTCAAAGGCGAAAGCAGGATGTTTTCATTGCGGTGATAATTTCTCAGTAGGCGGAAGAGGTCAAGATACAATTTGGCATTAGCTTCACTGGAAAATGCCATCATGCAATCTCCGCAACCTAGAAACAAGCAGAAACCTAATCAGAATTACTTGGGTTGTTCCCAAGTTATAAATATATAAATTATATTCATGTCCCTGTGCCAATGACTCTGGGATACCCAAGCAGCTTACCTAATCCATACAATCTAAATAATATTGAAATCTATGCAGTGGCGTAGCATAGGGGCATAAGGGGGGCCATTGTCACAGGTACAAAATTCTGAGGGGGACACGGCCAGGTGCCCCTAGCCAGGCATCAGCTTCCACAGGGATCCCCGCTTTGACAAAGGTGGCAGAGCAGCTCAGGCCCATGATGAGTGGGCACGGACAGAGGTAGGTAGGCAAGGGGTGACCCCAACATGGCCTGGCCCAGAGTTCATGTCTGCAGGTGTCGGAGGGATTTGCCCATCAAGGGCCCCCTCAGTTGGCCGGGCTCCCTCCTGCATGGGTAGGCAGGTGGTGCAGCATGGACGAACTTGGCTCCAGTGGGGTGGGGTGGCGCTCTGGTGGCATCAGCAGCTTACCCGTCCCGGACACTGGCAACCCACGCTATGCCATTGAATCCATGTTCTGGGATAGGGTGCTCTTATGAGCAGGGCAAAAGCAATCTAGTGAGCTGTCATGTTTTCAAACAAATGTCAAGTACAGAATCATCTTTGAGGATGCGTTGTTCAGACAAGCAGACTTATTGCTATGACAAGAGATTTCTTGCATGTGTGAATGAGCATTGCAGATCAAACACTATACAGAGAGCTTTTATATCTTCTGCTCTAATGCAACACTTTTCAATGGAAGTACCATTCATTCACTAAGGCCTTTACCTCGAAATCCCATGAACCTGGGAGAAAATCCTACAGGCCCTGAGAAATATCAGTTCCACCCACAGCAGAGAAAGAGCTCCAACCTTACAGATTCCTGCTCCTTTCTGCCACAGCTCATATGCTACCAGTGCCAGACCTCCAACATCAGCAGGGTCAAAAGTGCAGGGAGGGGATGTGTCTCTTTGAGTAGAATGGAAGGGCTTGGATATTATTGGCATCAATGGGAAGAAAACTATATATATTTTTAAAAACAATAACAGAAAAGGACTAGGAGCACAATATCATAAGTCTGGTAGGGCATTGGATCACCACCTTAGAATTACAGCTCTAGTGATTATGAGAGTTTTGGGTTGGATTTTGGATGCTCCATAATTCTTTCTTTCTTTCTTTCTTTCTTTCTTTCTTTCTTTCTTTCTTTCTTTTGCTGTTCCACTATAAATTTCATAAGGAAATTTGAATGGAAGAGATATGATTTGTCAATGCATGGGCATATACATACATATGGGCATCTGCTATTCCCGTTTCAGACACGTGGAAACAAAAAATGCAGTCACTCAACACAATGATGTATCAGTTAATAAGTGCTTCTAGTAGCATTGAAATATTACTAAAATATGTACATTTACCTGTGGATCAGCTCAAAATGTGCATAGCTGGAAAGGAGGGCTGGAAATATTACTAAAATATGTACATTTACCTGTGGATCAGCTCAGAATGTGCATAGCTGCAAACGAGGGCTGGTAAATGTTCTGCCCCAATTAATGCAATTATTAAGCAGATGTAAAGATAAACAATTCAATCCAGAGCTACCAAAGAATATGAAGGAAATTATGTTGAGAAGTTGCACTTAAAGTTGTTGATTCTGCTATATACGTTACAACCTGGCTTAGCATGTTTGGCATTAACAGAAGCAGAAGCAGAATCTAGCGTTTTGCAGGAGATTTTATATGTCAAATTCAACTGATTGTGAAGGATACTGCATAAATATATATGCACGCATACCGACACTCACACATGAACAGGGCATTAAAAAAAACCCTGCAAATTTCATAGGCAGATTTCTTAAAGAAATTAAATTATATAGGAAATACATTCATGGATAATAACATCAGAAATAATTCTTGACTCTTCAAATTGACCTGCAAATCCACTGAACAATGTCAAACACCATTGTATCCATTTGTGGTATAGCAAACTCAGGCTTGCAAACTAGTGGAAAAGAAACAGAAATAATGTTTCACTACGCGAACCTTATTATTCCACTCGAAACCACATTTTCGTAATCTGGAGCCCATTCCAAATTGTTGCTTTTATCATATGCAACTGCTGGAACGTTTGGCTCACAACCCAGAAAATTTCAACACATTAAAAATGTGTACTCAGGGCAGATTAGAGCCATTGCAACTTTCCTAAGGGTCACACTGAATGTGCACATCTCAACACTCACTCATCCTACTGACACCCACTCAATATCTACGAATGGATCATCAGCAAAGAGCAGCATAGTCATTCAGATTACATGCAGCAATCACACGATAGGGATCTGTTCCTCTCTAAGCCTGGCACCCGATTTACAGAACTGCCAATAAACGTTCTCCAAATTCCCTTTCCAGATGAATGACTGGGAATAGTTACCTTTCCTTCTACAATGAAGTTCAGAACTAATCCTCCAGCTCTGCTTGCTTCTGACACCCTAGCCTATATAGAGAGCCTTTTCTAGCTTCAACATCCTTTGAAATGTTGTGCTCATTGATGACTTTATTAAACATCATTTCCATAACGAAAATGAAGGGCAGAACAAATAATAATAATAATTCTGTCACTGGAATGTTGCTGCTTTGTTGGTCTGAGGTGATAGTTTCACCTTCTGTGGTGAAGGCAACAACCCTGAAGGTGTTTTGTTACATATTTAACATTTATTAAGGGTGTTCTTACTAAGGGTGGAGCTAAAGTATGTAGGAAGTTCAGGTACACATTATTTCCTCTTGCGCTCAGCTCATGAGGGAGGGGGACAGAGGCAGCGCTGCCCCTGCAATATTGGCACCACAGCACTCATTGAGATGGGTCTTGGAGCAGGTGGCAGTGGTGAGGTCAGAGGAAAACACAGGGTGGAACTCACCATTGCCACACCCTGTGCCAATGACCACAGTTCAGCCACCAGGAGAACGTCGTTGCCTCAGCCTCCTTCATGAGTTATCACTGCTTGAGAAGCAGTTGCATGGCATGCTTGTCATGGACTTCTGTAACTTTTCAAATTGCTTCTGTAACTTTTCAAATTCTGTAACTTTTCAAATTGAGAGCCAGTGTGGTGTAGTGGTTAAGAGCGCTGGGCTTGTAATCTGGTGAACTGGGTTCGCATCCCCGCTCCTCCACATGCAGCTGCTGGGTGACCTTGGGCTAGTCACACTTCTCTGAAGTCTCTCAGCCCCACTCACCTCACAGTGTTTGTTGTGGGAGAGGAAGGGAAAGGAGAATGTGAGCCGCTTTGAGACTCCTTTGGGTAGTGATAAAGCAGGATATCAAATCCAAACTCTTCTTCTTCTTCTTCTCCTTCTTCTTCTTCTACTACTACTACTACTTCTTGACTCCCATACCTGCCAAGCACCCTGTTTTAAGCGGGATGGCCCAGTTTCTTTGAAGGTGCCCTGGGCTCTGCCTTCGTCCAGGGAGCCCCAGTTTTGCGTGGCAGTTGGGTGAAAGAAAGCAGAGATTGGGCAGGCGAAGGAGAGTGGAGATTGAGCAGCTGGGTAGGAGAAGGTCTGCAGAGATTGGATGGGTGGGTGGGTGAAGGAGAGTGGAAAGCAGGTGGGCAGAACGGTACAGGCTATGTGTGTCCTGCTTTGCTCTCCCGAAATGTTGGAGGGTATGGATCCCGTGCTCCTACTTCAACATTTGAAAATTAGCAACTAGATGGGTAGCTGCACTCGTTCTTGCTCAGTCCAGCTGTCCTAACTAGACATGGTAGAAATGTAGGTCTAGGAATCATCACCAAAAGAACCAAGATTACGCACAACAAAGGTAACCGGCTGATAAATTGGTCTCAATATAACATAATATAATATTTACATGTGACACACATTAGGAAAATAGATTTGCCATGGGAAGTTGGCGGATATTTCCAGACAGGTTGGCAGACATGCTGGCCTACCTATGAGTCTTGTGCAGGAATGTGGATCCTGTGGCCTTCAAGACATTGTCAGACTTGAATTCTCATCAGCCCCAACCAACATGGTAGTTGGTGAGGGATGATGGGATGGGAGTTATTGGCCAACAACACTTGGAGAGCCACAGGCTCCCTGTCCCTGGTTTGAAGAGACAAATGGTAGTGATGTGTAACTTACCAAAACATATTGTCTGTCTCTGTGGGTTTATGTGGGCCTCACCCTCCAAAATTATTGTTATTTTTTCCTTGCCCTTTGAGGCTTACCAATTCCATGTTGCTCCAGAGCCTGCATGTATAGTGGATCTTTGATGTGACCTGGTTCCATGTCCTTATTGTCAAAGGGTTAGAGACAAAGGGTTTACAAGAAGCAAGCATTTTATTATTTTATTATTGTGAATATTTATGACAAGTATATCCTGCCCTTCCTCCCAAAGGAGTGGGTGAGGTTGCAAAAAGGTAAACCCTAGCAAATACATTTAGAAAGGGAGGCACACACTGAAAATAAAGGAACAAAGATGTAGGGGTGGCCAACTTGAATAAAATATTGGGGGACAGATAAGTGCCACCCCATATTAATAATAATAATAATAATAATAATAATAATAATAATAATAATAATAATAATAAAAATAAATAAATACATTTTTATTTGTATCCCGTCCTCCCCAGCCAAGACTGGGCTCAGAGCAGCTAACATCATAAAAACAACACAATATGCATAAAAACAGACATCAATTAATTAAAATACATCTTAAAATTAATTCAGACAAGTTAAAATATGGGACCTTATGGTAAACAGTGGATACGGAATCAAATAGCAACTTCTTGTGGATACCAAGATGGGAAAGGCTGTTGTGAGAGGGGCAGATTTTTGCCCCCTTCCCAAAGGACACTCGAATTTGTGGTCGCCACGGAAATCTGCGGGTGGCAGATTGGCAATGGAGAAGGGGAAATTCTTTGCTCTCAGTGGATAGTTAACTTACGGGCAATGGATGCGGCAGTGACCACAGGCTGAAGGTGGCTTTGGAAAAATGGGTTAGATCCAAACCCCAAGTAGGACAGGCCAATCAACCGCTATTCGCTATGAAAGCAGAATAGAACTCCCTTAGATCCATAATCAATCACTGAACACTGTGCACACACATCATTTGAAGGCCAGGGCAAAAGCCTGGCCAGGGTGGTCATCCTCTTATATATCTGCTGGGATTGACAAGGCATCTGACCCTCACCTGAATCTCATAACTCTCCTGACAGGTGATTTGGTCTGCAGCCACAGTGTGGAAATAAAGGATGAGATTGCCCAACTTCTGAGGAATCGGACACAAACAGTGAGGATTGGGCCTGTTACATCTACCTCCCTGAAGCTCCCTACCTGTACTTGTCGTATACATATGTCTGTATTTCATCTGATCCATCCACTGTAATTATTATGTTTGCAGATGATACTACCATAATGGGTCAAATTACAGGTGGAGATGAATCAGCATAACGGGGGGAGGCTCAAAAAGTATCTACATGGTGCTTAGAGAATAACTTGCACCTAAATATTAGCAAGACAAAGGAGATGGTGTTGGACTTTCAAAGGAAGAGAGGGGAACTAGCCCTGTTGTATATCGGGGGGGGGGGTAGTGTGAAGAGAGTCTCTTCCTTTAAATTCCTGGGAGATTACCTTAGTGAAGACCTCACTTGGAAAAACAATATAACTCAGGTGGTTAGGAAGGCCCAACAGAGACTCCATTTTCTCAGGGTCTTGCGAAAGAACAATGTTAAACAACAGTTGATGACCTCCTTCTACTGGTCCACAATAGAAAGTGTCCTCTCATATTGTATCACAGTGTGGTACGTTGACTTGACAGCCACGGACAGAAAGTCTTTACAGAGGGTGGTGAACACAGCACATGATATCATGGGCTGTCCCCTGAGCCCACTAGATGACATCGCAAGGGATAGTTGCCTTAGGAGAGCGAGGAAAATTCTCAGGGACGATTCACACCCTGGCCAGCACCTCTTTAATCTTCTACCCTTGGGCAGGAGATATAGAAGTATAATCAGTCGTACCAACACGCTAAAAAACAGTTTCTATCCGTGGGCTGTTAGGCTGCTGAACAGAAAATAATATAGTGCAACTGACTTTCGGGGTTGGTGTGTTGTGCGACAAGCACACAGAGTGCAATGAGATTGAGTGTTTGGGGGGGAGGCTTGCTTAATTTCATTGTACACAGGTTGTACATTGGCAATAAAGGTATTATTATTATTATTATTATCATCATCATCATCATCATCATCATCAGATACCAGGCACTCTACTATTCAAATTAGGCCCCAGTGTTTTTGTTACAATCTCCTTCTCAATTAAGTAATCAATTTTAATCTAGAATTTAAATTCTCAAAACTTTCTTATTTGTTAATTCGAGCAAGGATGAAATTAAATGTAAATTCTAAAGACCCCTTTCAGGGTCAGCTAGTTCCATCAGAGAGAGAAATTATACATAATTTCCCCCTCTTGCCCACTTGCTAAAAGAATACAAAGACTAGGTGACTGACTCATTTGTAAGAGTCATGGTTCAAAGTGAAGCATCACAGCAATCAACCTTAGAAGCCTTCAGGCATGGGCGTTCTACCTGTGTAATTAATAGGCTATTATTAAGGTTAACCATTATATCACAAGGAAACGTTACAAGGAAAACATGGGATTCGCAAACCCATCTTTCCCTTGTGGCATTAATTTGGGAGTTATCCAGGGCACTTGCAGTCTGGTGGCAGGTCAGTTTTCTCCTGCAAATTTACACCAGATTATATTTAAGAAGATTCCCTCCCCTATCAATGCCCCAAAAAGAGAAAGGAGCCTAGCAGAAGAGAACTGGTAGGTACAAGCAGAGATGGGCATATCTGTCCATTTTTTTGTTTCTCTTTTTTTGTAATAATTTTTAATTTAATTTTCAAAAGTTTAACATATATACTTCAATACATAATAAATTTATATTTTCTCAACTTCCTGCCCCATTTTCCATGGCATTTTAATTTTCCCCCATCTGCTGCGCAATACCTTTTATTTCATATACCAACACAGCAATTGTATTCTCTAATTCCTGATGTTGCTCATATTTCAAATCCTGCTCACGAGTTCATCAAACGATAATATTTCCTTAGTCTGAAAAGGGTTCCCATTCTTCCACAAAGCAGCCATCATTAGATTCTCTTATTTTAGCTGTTAACTGCCATTTCTGCATAGTCCATCACCTTACTTATCCATTCTTCTTTGGTGGGAACTTCTTCTTCCTTCCATTTTTGTGCGTAGAGAATCCTGGCATTTTTGTTTTCTCTCTGCATCTCCTTTTCCCAGTTTCCAGTTCTCCACATTTCCACATCACTTTGCAAAAACATTTGGTCCTCAGACAAATTCATTGGCATTTTAGTGCAAATTTCTCCTACTACTGTATACACATATGCATTTTGTCCAATATATACATTTTTGCAAAAACCATTCTCTCTAACATAATGCATTTTTATGCACACTTGGCGCTATAGAATTAGGAGAAGTGCAGTTTCAGAAGGATTGCTCTGTTTTGGTGCACATAATTTCAGAAAGTTCAGTTTAGGTTGCTCTACCTTTAAATGTGAACTGAATGTCACATTTGAACTGGATTTATCCCCCATCTCTAGCTCCAAGGGAGATTAAGCACCTCCTCCCCCTAGATGTCTTCCCCCACATGAATTGCTTGTCATCACAGCAAATGTGAGGCTGGAGCTACTTGTTTGCCAAGATAATATCTCCCTATACATAGCTTGAACTTTAAACCCCTAGTGTTTTTGTTTTTGTGTGTATTCACTGTATACCTGAAGGAGTGTCTGCACTCCCATCGTTCAGCTCAGACACTGAGATCCAGCTCCAAGGGCCTTCTGGCAGTTCCCTCACTACAAGAAGTGAGGTTACAGGGAACCAGGCAGAGGGCCTTTTCGGTAGTGGCGCCCGCCCTGTGGAAAGCCCTCCCATCAGATGTCAAAGAGGTAGTAGGATTCCTTAAAGCTGGGAAGTCTTTGCTGTTGTGTGAAATTTCCAATGCAAAACCAGCAGAGGCTTCTTACCCATTCACAACTTTAAAGTCACATGTAGGCAATGTTCACTTTGAAAGCTATAAGCTTGTAAGTTGCAGGTATGGTTTTCTAAGACTTCAGTTCCAGTGCTGAATATTTCTTATTGAGCTTCATGGTATTTCCTCCCGAAAGAGCAACAGCAAAATTGTATAACATGGAAACTTGGTCTGTATTTTTGTGTTTTTATATTGTAAGCCACCCTGCGGTCTTCAGATGAAAGGTGGTCTAGAAATTTAATAAACAACAATAATAGTTTAAAATAAGTAGGTATGTGGCCATTTAGGATGGGCGTTAGTAACTTGAGCCATCGCAGATGTGAAATAGGAATCATCACAGGTGAGATAATGGTGTCAAAAAAAGCTACGGCATGACACAACATTGGATGGAGAAAGGCAGGATGTTACAAAGGAAAGGTCTGGGTTATCATATTTAAGGCATCTCAAAGACAACTACGGTATATATGTACACAACTTAAGAAGAGCAGGCTAGATCAGGCCAAAGGCCCATCTAAGTCCAGCAACCTGTCATTGCAGTAGCCAACCAGATGCCTATGGGACGTCCACAACCGGGGCATGAGTGCAACAGCTCCAGTTTCCAGTAGCTGGTATCCAGAGGCATACTGCCACCAACAGAGGAGCTGGAACATAGCAATTGTGGCAAGTAGCAGCATTTTATAACAGAATTACAACTCACCAGTAGCTTAACCAGATGAACCTGTCCCACCTTGTTCAGTCAGAAATGGCACAAGTTGCCTGAGGCAGAAAATCCAAATGGCAACACCGGCTCATAAAAACATAATAATAAAATAAACCGTTGCCAATTTGCTGTTCCATGATGGTACCCCGAAACCATAAAACACCTGAGGCATGCTGCCTCATTCTAACAAACAGCTGGCCTGGTGTCAAGTTTGGGAAACAAGCCTCTGTAGTTGCATTGGATCAAACCACTGCAGCTCTGCATAGTCATGGGATCAAAGTTTAAGAAGCGCTCGTCAGTTGCTCTTCATATCTTCCATTTGCATTTCACCTCAACCCAAAGAGCCTAATCCTTTTTGTGGCACAATCACCAGACGTCGGCTACTTAGCAATTTCAGCATGGAGATGGAGATTCTGAAGTCCCCACTTCAGAATCGGTGTTCTGGAATGCAAAGCAGGAAAGGGATAACCAAAGCGTACTGCTGTGTTCTCTCAGTTGCTTACCTCCTTCAAACTCAAAATGATCATAAGAAGATGAAGAAGGAAGAATCAGGGGAAGATCCACATCTGAGAGCTGTCCCTGGCACACTGCCTTCTAGTGTATTGCTTCCCAGGGGGTTACCAGCAGGAGAAGATAGCAGCAGTGCTCTGATTTGTCATGGGTAGCTATGACCACAACACCACCATTTTAATTGCCCACAATGTCCCAACATAACTTTGCTCCAAGGCAGTGGAGGGATGGGGAGAGGGTTTGTATCGCCACGAAAAGAGGTCGAAAAAGTACACCAATCTGCATAATGTTTGCATGTAGTAATTTATATGTATAGGTATGAAATTAGGAGGCCATTGCTATAATTTATATTGTAATACACTGCATTGCACCATGGTGGGGAAGACATCAGGTGACTTCTGTGCTTGACCAGGTGCTGCTAAATGTTGGTGGGCAATTTCAAGGTTCCTGGTCTCCCTTTTTATTAGGGCAGCACACAGACCACCACATGATTTGATCCAGGCTGAACTGGCTAACACCCAACCCAGATTCAGCCCGCAATGAGTTTGTGTTGGTGCTGACCTTTAAAGCCCTAAACGGCCTCGGTCCTGTATACCTGAAGGAGCGTCTCCACCCCCACCATTCAGCCCGGACACTGAGATCCAGCGCCGAGGGCCTTCTGGCGGTTCCCTCACTCCGAGAAGCGAAGCTACAGGGAACCAGGCAGAGGGCCTTTTCGGTGGTGGCGCCCGCCCTGTGGAACGCCCTCCCATTAGAGGTCAAAGCAATAAACAACCACATGACCTTTAGAAAACACCTGAAGGCAGCCCTGTTCAGGGAAGCTTTTAATCTATGATATTTTAATGTATTGTTTTTTAATAATTGCTGGAAGCCGCCCAGGGTAGCTGGGGAGACCCGGCCAGATGGGCGGGGTACAAATAATAAATTATTATTATTATTATTATTATTATTATTATTGTGGAGTTCAATTTTGTTTTTAAAATCCATAGATATAGTCAACAGGGGGCAGAGGAAGGAGACACTGGGTCTTCTTCACACGCATCCCAACTGAGAGCAGGAGGATTCAGTCTTGCTGGGGTCTGCTTCACCTTGCCTTTAGGGATCTTGTTGGCAAAACGGATCCTTGCACCCTTTGCACCTAACACTCTGACCCCTGAATTCCCTGGATCTGGGCAGATCTGTGTGGTCTGACTCAGGGAAATACAGGGGTACCTCCCCTGAATTCATCCCAAGCTTGAATCTCCCACGAACTGACCCAAACCATTTCAGGAGTTGGCCAGATCTGTTGCACAGACCCACTTTTTATCCTTCCTTCTCTTTCAACCAGATTTGGACTGGGCAGATCTCAAACAGAGGGCTGTCCTCTGGCAACCAACCCTTTGACAACCTACATGGCTGCCCTAATTTAAAATGATCACCTCTGGCACTAGGTAATCCCAAACTCAAGAATGGCAGTGACAGGGCAGGCTGGATCCATGCATGGTGCAGATGTCAATGCTAGTAGGTCATGCTTTGTGCCAGGATCCCTGCAGCTGCCCGTGGGTTCCAGACACTTGACACTATGTCCAGAGAAAATGAACGACTCATATATTTCAAAGCCCATCAGTTAGAAATGGGAGCAGAAAGTCTGAGAGAGGGTGGAGCTGAAACCATTTTTCCTGCTTCATTTTTATGCATGTGCATACATACATGGAAACAATGCATGCTATGTATTCATAGACCTCGCCGTATGCGTTTTGCATATTCATGTAACGACTGTAGGTGCAATAGGCATAAAATTCTTAAACCATATTTCTTATGTGTGCCATTGACTCCTCTCACTTCCTGTGTCTCACTCACTGGGCAGTCTAGAATATGCAAGGCGAGAAGCTGATTTCCTCATTTGATGTGGCGCTGCAGAGCAGCAGTGGGTCAAAGGTTGCTTTGAACAAAGCTTTTAGACCCAAGCTGAACAGTTTATTGTACTAGCAATGATTCTCCCCCCCCCCCACATCCCATTTGTAAATGCCTGGAGCTGGATTATTGCCATGGGGACTGATTCTCACTGCTACTCCATTGGGCAGGTTGGACCAGGATGGGGGCAGTGTAGCAAAGTCACCCGGAAGAGTGCTGGCTTCTGGATAAATAGAGCTGATAAATGGCACCCAAAGAAACAGAACATGCCATGAGTGGGTACAGTGGGAGCCAGTGTAGTGTAGTGGTTAAGAGCGGTAGTCCCGTAATCTGGTGAACCAGGTTCACGTCTCCGCACTGGGAGCCAGTGTGGTGTAGTGGTTAAGAGTGGTAGACTCGTAATCTGGTGAACCGGGTTCGAGTCTCCGCTCCTCCACATGCAGCTGCTGGGTGACCTTGGGCTAGTCACACTTCTTTGAAGTCTCTCAGCCCCACTCACCTCACAGAGTGTTTGTTTTGGGGGAGGAAGGGAAAGGAGAATGTTAGCCGCTTTGAGACTCCTTCGGGTAGTGATAAAGCGGGATATCAAATCCAAACTCTTCTACTCTTCTTCTTCTTCCGCTCCTCCACATGCAGCTGCTGGGTGACCTTGGGCTAGTCACACTTCTCTGAAGTCTCTCAGCCCCACTCACCTCACAGAGTGTTTGTTGTGGGGGAGGAAGGGAAAGGAGAATGTTAGCCGCTTTGAGACTCTTTGGGGTAGTGATAAAGCGGGATATCAAATCCAAAACTCTTCTCTTCTTCTTCTAATATACTTGTTTTAAAATTTGCTAGTTTTACATAAAGTTTTTATTATAGGTAAGTAGCCGTGTTGGTCTGCCGTAGTCGAAACAAAGTAAAAAAAAATTCCTTCCAGTAGCACCTTAGAGACCAACTAAGTTTGTTCTTGGTATGAGCTTTCGTGTGCATGCACACTTCTTCAGATTAAGTTTTTATGTACACATTTGTGTAACTTGCTTTTAACGCTTACTTTTATTAGTATTTTAATGAAAGTTTTAGAGTGCCTTTTGTAAAGCACTTGGAGGTCTTAGGTTTGAATAAGTGGCATGTAATTGTGTGAAAACAACAACAACAACAACAACAACAACAACAACAAACAAACAAACAAACAAACAAGAAGAAGTAAAAATAAGCCAGATGTGCACTTGCAGTGGGCCGTGTAAAAAACCAACTGAAATTCTGCTTGTAGCTTAGAAGGGACAGAGCAATGATTCTGTAACGCTGGGTGTTCTACGTCTGGAAAAGTTATCCATTGCCAGTATATTCCTCATATGAGATTGACACTTCGGGTGACTCCGAGTAACCCTGAAAGTTAATGAAAGCTAATTGCTTCATGATCCCTAAGCTATCATTAATGGAGATTAGCAGAGCATCCGTCTCTTCAGTGCCTGCCTTGTTGGCACGTATCACTAGAAATGGCAGCAAGAAGTGTGTTTATAGAAATGTCTTCCCTGTGGGGATTAAACCAGTCTGTGCTTTCGGGAGGTTTAAATCCAGTCACCACCCTCATCTGATTCTTCGCAACTCATCTTGGAGTCATCTTACCTTGAAACGTCGATCTTGCTTTATTTCCCTCCCCAGCCCAAAAAAAGCAACAAGAAAATTTCCAGATGACTGATTAAAAATAATAATAAAAACTTCGTAAGGGGTCCTTTGGTTGAAGCTCCTCAAAGATTGAGAATGTAAAATATCACAAGGCTTATGTCAAATTCCTTGAGTTGACTCCACATAACTCCACAGAATCATCTGAGTTATATCATGGCGGAATTGATTTGTGACACTATGAAACTCTTTAGGGGGGAGGAATCGTGGGAGGGAGGGGGATATATCTCTCCAAACAACCCCTGAAGGCCCCACCCCCCATAAGCCAATGGATCTGCTCATTGGCTCCTCAAAAACAGTCCTGCCCATTGGCTCCCCAGAGGCAGCACTGCAAACCATCTAACCACACCATAAGCAGACAAGGGAGCCCGTTCCCCCCCCCGCACTCATGATGGGGGGACCAATCTGGGTCCCCTGCTGAGATGGGGACCCTGTACTTGTGCACCCATGTGCAGCTTGGGAGTTAGTGCAGAAGTACTAGACGATGCAGAGGCTTAACAAGGCCACCACCCTCTTGGTTATAGTGCACCAAGCTTGGTGTGAGGATCCAGCCGTCAAGAATCTTGACTGCTGGGTGGTATCCTGGTCCCAGCCCACTTGCAACAAGTTGGCCTGGTAGCATAAGCCACTTTAGTGCATGGGTAGGCAAACTAAGGCCCAGGGGCCAGATGCAGCCCAATTGCCTTCTCAATCCGGCCCGCGGACGGTCCGGGAATCAGCGTGTTTTTACATGAGTAGAATGTGCCCTTTTATTTAAAATGCATCTCTGGGTTATTTGTGGGGCATGGGAATTTGTTCATTCCCCAAAACAAAATATAGTCCAGCCCCCCACAAGGTCTGAGGGACAGTGGACCGGCCCCCTGCTGAAAAAGTTTGCTGACCACTGCTCTATTGGGTTCCTGTAACTGAATGAGAGTTCAGGTTAGCTAATTTCTCTGCTGTTCCACTGATATTTGCAGCCTATTCCCATGCACCTGGGCTTAGAACCACTGAGTTAAATGCAGCTGGGTGGATTTTGGCAGGATCACAGTATCTGTCACCTTGGAATGAATACAAAGCAGATGTAATAGTGGGAAACAAGTCTGGGCTAAAGGGTTAAAACACACATTGATTTAAAAGAGAATTTTTACAAAACGATGTATCGTTGGTGCCTAACTCCTGAGAAGTTATTTAGAATGTGTGAAAATGTTCCAAATGTTTGCTGGAAGCGTCAAGAACACGAAGGGACATTTTATCATGCTAGGTGGGCATGCAGAAAAGCTAAAACATATTGGATACAAATATGCAGAAGATTTTGAAGGTCTTTGCTCAGCTGAAATTAGAGCTCTTCCTGCAGTGGAACATATGGATATATAACTGGAAAAAGAATAGTTACAGGTAGGTAGCCGTGTTGGTCTGCCATAGTCGAAACAAAATTTGAAAAATCCTTCCAGTAGCACCTTAGAGACCAGTAGTACCTTAGAGACCAACTAAGTTTGTTATTGTTATGAGAAGTATGCATGCACATGATAGCTCATACCAATAACAAACTTAGTTGGTCTCTAAGGTGCTACTGGAAGGAATTTTTTTATTTGGAAAAAGAATTTGGAAGATTAGTGCAATATACGATCATAGCGGCGAGACTTTTATATGCACAAAGATGGAGGGACTTATTATTACCTACTATGGAAGAATGGTCATTTAAATTAATGGATTTGGCTGAGATGGCAAAATTGACATGCTTAATTAGAGAAAGATCATTGTTTGGAAACCCCTTATGGAATTTTTTGCACAAAAAGGAAAATGAGCTTCTGATATCTGGCTTTGAAGACTGAACCAAAGGTTGGTTTAAGGAAATTAGAAGAGTTGGATGTTATTATAAAGTAAGAGTTTTGTATAAGTTTTTTAAGCTGATAGAGGATTGGAAGTCTTTTGTTTACTTTTCATGTAAAAATATGCTTGATATTTAATGTTGATTTCTGTATATATACTTTTCAAGCTTTAATAAAAAAATAGCTTAATAAAGTGGGGGGAAATGAATGCTAGGAAAATGTCATTGCCCTACAATTCTTTTTTTGAAAAAAAATGCATACTTCAGACATTTTCAGCTGGTAAAATAACCAGATAAGTCACCTCTCCTTGAAAACAAGATCATTATAATAGGTAATAAAGATTGCATCTAAGAGTCAGTTTAGACATACTTAATGTTCAAGCAGCTGCAGACAGTATCAGGATCAAATCAGTCCATGATAATGATGCTTATGAATGTATTTTAAGTAACCCATGGCCACACGCAACTGATGGTGATGCTGCAATTCTTCCTTTGATTACACAGATTTCAAAGGAGCTCAGGTAGCACAGCACATTTTCCAGCTGTACCTAATGCAGGAAGATGCGATAACTTCTCTTTTTAAAAATAAGTGAAGGGCAAATCTCCCTCTCACACATATCCCTGGATTGATTCAGAATTTAAAAACAAATCAGAAAATAGCTTGGTAATTCTGTATCCAGTTCTGATTCCCTTACAAATCCAATGGCATCATAAATGTACTAAAGGTCCAAATAACTCCACACCACTCAACCATGAGGCTTCAAACTTTCTTACCTCAGACAGATGCTTCCTCCCCTCTGTCCTTTTATTTATTTTTTTCTGCACCTTCCCCTTCCAAGGCCTATGGAGCCCCTGTAGCAGTATTCCAAGCACCTGGAAGAGAGGGAGGGATACCACTTCCCCTTTCTCTCTTCCTTCTGCCATCATTGTTGCCTACACAAAAAAGCAGATACGTTCCATGTTATTCTTTGGCTTGGATTGCAGAGTTCTTCTCCAGCTTGGATTGCAATCCAAACTAGAGGAGAACTATTGAGGGAATGGTCAACTTTGGATTACAGGCACACTTCACAAACATACCAAATTCATGTTCTGAATTGGATAATTATGATGAGTTCAGCAATACCACTAGTTTAAACGCTAGAATCCAAGCTTTTTATAATACAATTGTATCTTGCACATACTCAGAAGTACCACTGAGTTCATTAGGATTCATTGCCCCCAAATTAGCATTCTTTTGAGGAGCGTTTGCCAATTTAAGCCGCCATTGATGGTTTGACGAGTTTATTTTTTCTTTCCAGGCTTTCCAGGAAATGTAGTGACTGGGAGGCTGCACTAGTGAGCCTAGCCAATGATGATGATTATTTTCTTCCAACTCTGCAGTTCTATGATTCTCCAGTGTGGATAGCTAGGAGGCTGTGTCAGACAACCACTGGATACTGTGAGGCTTTTCCTCCTTTAAAAAGGGCAATTTAAAAAACCAAAAATGCTCTACAACCTTTTAAATAAGCAACAGAGTACAGGAAGAGAAGGGTGAGGCCAGTTAGAGCTCAAGGTTGAAAGGAAGGGAATCTAGGCCCTAGAGATATTTCACAAAACATTTCCAATCTTCTATAATATTTTTTCTTCTTGATCTCTTATTCTATTTGTCAATCTTGCCATTTCTACATATTCTATCCATTTCACCTGCCATTCTTCCTTTGTTGATAAGGTACCCTCCTTCCTCCACTGGGCATATACCATCCAATCTGCTGTAGATGCATACATTAAAAAAAGGTTTCTGATCTTTCAGTACACTTTCATCTATTATACCTAAAAGAAAAGCTTATGTACTTTTAACAAAAGATTTTTAGAACATTTTTTTCAATTTATTATATATCATCTCCCAGTAAGTCTTAACCTTTTTGCATGTCCACCACATGTGATAGAATGTACCTTCTTTTTCTTTGCATTTCCAGCAGATATCTAATTCAGATTTATACATTTTAGCTAATTTACTCGGTGTCAATTATTTTCATGCAATCAATCTGCTCTCTCTCCTATAGAAAAGCAAGGACCCTTGAACCATACCTCCTTATGGGCCTGTCTCTCACTGTGCTTGATTATCAGGTCTAATGTTCTCAAGCGATGCAAAAGAGCTATTCTACTTTTCCTCCCTTGTAGGATGTGGAGTAGCAGACTTTTTAGCACCAGTGATAAAGGGAATAATGGCAAATGAGGTGTGTCAGCTTGTACTTGAATCAATGCAAAACGTTGTCACAAGCTGCCATTGCTGCTTCACAAACACCGCCACACACAGGACCGGTGCTAGGGATTTTGGCGCCCTAGGCGAGGGGGTGGGCCACGTGACGTCATTGCGCATTGCGCCGGGTGCCCTGCGCCGCCGCGGTTTTCGGCGCTGGTTGGGGCGGCACCGGGCGGCAGCGGGGGGCGAGGGGCAGGCTGGCCAGCACCCCCTCTCCATTTTGGCACCCCCGCCGCCACGGTTTTCGGCCCAAGCTGCTGGTGGGGCGGCACCGGGCGGCAGTGGGCGGCGGCGGGGGGCAGGCTGGCCAGCGCCCCCTCCATTTTGGCGCCCTAGGCGTAGTTCGCCTTAATGGACACGCCGGCCCTGGCCACACATCTCAGGTAAGGGAGGTAGTGGCGCTGCAGCATGGTCACACATTCCCATTTCACCTCAGGCAGCAAAACAATAATAATAATAATAATAATAAATTTTTATTTGTACCCCGCCCTCCCCAGCCGAAACCGGGCTCAGGGCGGCTAACAACAGTAAAAATCACAATAGAATAAAAACCAATTAGTTAAAATACAAGTTAAAAACCAGTTTAAAATGCCGATTCATTTGCACCCATTACCAAACCAGGGGGAGGAAACCATCAGACTTTAAGTGTCCGACCCGAAGGCCAGGTGGAACAACTCTGTCTTGCAGGCCCTGCGGAATGATGTCAAATCCCGCAGGGCCCTAGTCTCTTGCGACAGAGTGTTCCACCAGGTTGGGGCCAGAACTGAAAAAGCCCTGGCCCTGGTTGACACCAGTCTGGCAGCCTTATGGCTCGGGATCTCCAGCAGGTTATTATTAGTAGACCTTAAGGTCCTTTGCGGGGCATAATGGGAGAGGCGGTCCTGTAGGTACGAGGGTCCTAGGCCGCATAAGGCTTTAAAGGTCAAAACCAGCACCTTGAACCTGATCCTGTACTCCACCGGGAGCCAGTGAAGCTGGTAAAGCACTGGATGAATGTGGTCCCGCGGCAAGGACCCCGTAAGGAGCCTCGCCGCAGCATTCTGCACCCGCTGGAGTTTCTGGATCAACTTCAAGGGCAGCCCCGCGTAGAGCGAGTTACAATAATCAAGCCTGGAGGTGACCGTCGCATGGATCACTGTGGCCAGATCCGGGCGAGAAAGGTAGGGGACCAACTGCTTGATACGTCGGAGATGGAAAAATGCCACCCTTGCTGTGGCTGCAACCTGCGCCTCCATGGAAAGGGAGGCGTCGAAGGTTACACCCAAACTCTTGACAGAAGGCACTGGCACTAATTGGGCCCCCGCAAGAGATGGGAGTTGGCCCCCCAGCCCCATGTCGCCCCGACCCAGCCAGAGGACCTCTGTCTTCGAAGGATTTAGCTTCAACCGGCTCCCACGCATCCATCCAGCCACAGCTTCCAAGCACCTGGTCAGTGTGTCTGGGACCGAGTCAGGGCGGCCGTCCATCAACAGATAAAGCTGGGTGTCATCAGCATATTGATGACAACCCAGCCCAAAACTCCGGACAATCTGGGCAAGAGGGCGCATAAAGATGTTAAAAAGCATCGGGGAAAGGATTGCGCCCTGCGGGACTCCACACACCAAGGAGTGCCGCGGCGACAACTCCCTCCCTAGCGCCACTCTCTGTCCCCGACCTGAGATAAAGGAGCGCAGCCATTGTCGGACTGTGCCCTGAATCCCCACGTCGGCAAGGCGGTGGTCTAAAAGTTCATGATCGACCATGTCAAAGGCTGCTGACAAATCTAGAAGGATCAGCAGTCCTGACCCGCCTTGATCCAGCTGTCTACGGAGATCGTCTGTTAGCGCGACTAAAGCCGTCTCGGTCCCATAACCAGGGCGAAAGCCGGACTGGAATGGATCCAAAGCCGATGTTTCCTCCAGAAATCCACCAAGCTGTTCAGCAACCGCTCTCTCAATTACCTTACGCAGGAACGGAAGGTTCGAAACTGGGCGGTAATTGGATAGATCTAAAGGATCTAAAGATGTTTTCTTTAAGAGCGGACGCACCACTGCTTCCTTCAACTCTCCTGGGAATGTCCCGGTGCCAAGGGACAAGTTGATAATCTCACCCAGGGGGGCCCGCACCTCGTCTGGACAAGCTCTAATCAGCCAAGACGGGCACGGGTCAAGGGAGCAAGTGGTGGGCCTTCCAGCTCGGAGGAATCTGTCAACATCGGCAGGGGATATCCGATCGAAGTGGTCCAGTACAGGACCCGAGGACAGTCGAGGGGCCTCCAGTTCTGTTAATGTATCCAAATTGGCGGGGAGGTCACGGCGGAGCAGCAAGACTTTCTCCGCAAAAAAGCTCGCAAATGCCTCACAGCTATAAGTCAAATTCGTATTTAAATTTGGTTGTTCCTCTAGGGTTGTTAAGGACCTAATTATTCTAAACAGTTGTGCTGGGCGAGAGCTAGCGGATGCAATGGTAGCTGAGAAGTAGGACTTCTTTGCAGCTTTCACTGCCATCTCATAGGCTTTCATAAGTGTCCTATAGGATGCTCTTGAAGCTCCGTCGCGAGCATGCCGCCATACTCGCTCTAGTCGTCTGAGATCCTGCTTCATTTTCCTAAGCTCCTCAGTAAACCAGGGGGCCCGGTTTCGGCGGGGTCGCAGAGGGCGCTTAGGTGCGATCTCATCAATGGCCATCAAGAGCCGGTTATTCCAGTCCTTGACAAGCTCATCTAATGAGCCGCCAGGGGGGGCAGGGTCCCGCAGGGCCTGACGAAATCCATCAGGATCCATCAGTCTCTGCGGGCGAGCCAAAATAGGCTCGCCACCCAAGCGGGGTTGGGGCGGAAAGTCAATCCTGGCTTTCAGAGCGTAGTGATCAGACCATGGCACTTCTACAATTGAGGACATGATCACATCTATACCCGCACCAAAAATCAAATCCAGCGTGTGGCCTGCTTGGTGTGTGGGACCCAAAACAAACTGGGAGAGCCCTAATGTCGCCATGGAAGACACCAGGTCCAGAGTCTGTGAGGGGGAGGTGGCATCAGCATGGACGTTGAAGTCCCCCAAGACCAGTAGGTTAGGGAACTCCAAGGTCCAGCTTGCCACCACCTCCAGCAGGTCTGACAGGGTGGCTGCTGGTGCGCTAGGTGGTCGGTACACCAGCCAGACAGCCAAGGTCTCCTTGGTGCCCCACACTAAGCCAACACATTCAAAACAAGACCTCTGTGTCTCCTGATACTAAAAATTGTCCTTAATTGTAAAGGGAACAATTATTCTCCAATACATGCGGGGGGGGGGGGAGAGATGCTAATCCAGCCAGTTTCAAAATTCCTCAAAAATATGCACCTTGTTCCAATTACCATTTGTGCTAACTTCGGTTTCCAGCCCTTATCTCACTGCAGTGATTATCTGTTTTGCATGGGGGGGGGAGGCCTGAGCAAGCAAAAAGCTGCTCGTGTGGAAAATAAATTGGGGCCCTTGGTTGACTCAGTCAAACATCAGAACCTCTCAAAGTAGCAAGGGGGGCAGATTCCAGATTCAACCAGTCTACTCGTAGGGACTCACTTGTCCTCCTTTCTCCGATGTGGGGGGAGCTTATTCAGGGATGTTCATTTGCACCCCTACTTGGTGATACACCAAATGCTAGTTTAAATGTCAGTAGAAATAGCAGTGCTATTTTTCTAGAAAAAGAGGCGCAGGAACTCACCACAAATGCCTCTTAGAATGGCAATGGCACCCACCTGAGAGGTGCAGGGACTGAGTTCTGGTAAATTCCGACTGGGGGGGGGATTCCTGCCACTAGCCCTAAATGACAGCTCAACAGGAAGCCCGACATGCCTCAGACTAGCGAGCCACAACACATGCCTGCCAAGCCTCATTTGAGGGGCTGAAAGACAAATTGTGCATTACAATTTCTAGCCACCTGTTTGCCGAGGCCAAAGGGAGGGCTTGGTTCTTTCTGTTCTGTGTGTAAAGTGCTCCCCCTGGTGATCATTGCTAACTTGCACTCTTTCATGTTTGGGAGCGCTCCTACCTTCACTTTATTTTTCCAGTACATTGGTACCTCTGGTTAAGTACTTAATTCGTTCCGGAAGTCCGTTCTTAACCTGAAACACCACTTTAGCTAATGGGGCCTCCCCCTGCCGCTGCACCACCGCTGCCCGATTTCTGTTCTCATCCTGAAGCAAAGTTCTTAACCTGAAGCATTATTTCTGCGTTAGCGGAGTTCTTAACCTGAAGCGTATGTAACCCGAGGTACCACTGTATTAAGAGCATAAGAAGCTGCCTTCTTGTGGATACATCTACCTCAGTATTGTCTACTCTGACTGGAAGCGCCTCCCCAGGGTTTCAGACCTTCCCAGCCCTACCTGGACTGAACCAACCTAGGACCTGCTGGATGCGAGACAAATGAGCTACGACCCTCACCTAGCTGCTTTTGCTACTGAATGTACCGGGTGGTCTTTCAGTTTTAATGTACTGTAGCATCTTCCGCCTCTCCCCACCCTGCAGCAAGTCTGCTTCCTAACTTGCTCTGCTGCTGCTTTCCATTATGGCAGAGAAATCTCTTGACATGGTTAGCGCTGGTAAAATAGTAACTCGGTGTTTCCCAAATGTGTGTGATACCGCCCCTTCGGGGGCGTTGGAATGGTCCAGGGGGGCTATAGCCTCGGGTGCAATGGGAGGGGGGCATTGAATAAAAATAAGGGGTGGTGGAAGCATAAAGAAAGAAGAGAAGAGAAGAAAAAATGGCAAAACCATTTGTACATGTTTCATCTGTTGGGAGCCTCTGCACTAGCTGAAAACATGGCGGCCAACATCAACCTTGGTAGACGGCAGATGTGGGGAGCATTTTTCAGGGTGGTGCCACTCGCTAGGAGACTTGACGGTGGTGGTTGGAGCCAGGCACAAAGGCGGATGGAGCGACAAATGTTTATTTAGAGAGGCATCCATCTGCCCAAGGCATGATGGACAAGAGCAACAACCGAGGGAAAGAAAGACATATCTTACAAGGACAGGAAGAAACACCACGGACAGAATAATTGCCACACACAGGAAGAAAAAGGATATAGTTTGAGTTCCTCACTTGTAGTTTTGTAAATCATTTAATGTGCCAACACGAATAGAAGTTGTACCTTTTTATCTGACGTAGCCATTGTTTAGGCTACATGTAATAAATTTTTAACATTATTATGTATATATGTGTGTAAAGGCTTAGTCCTCACAATAAACTTTATTCGTATTCGAATAGAAGTTATTAATATTGCAGTTGTTGTATAAGGGATTATTATTAAGACTGGAATGTAATGGAAATTAGTAAGATTTTTTTAAAAAAAAATTATTTTATTTGGTTTTTCAGATTTAAAATTTACGGTCACATATCCAACATACAACATAAAAACAAGATTCCAATGAATCTCTTGGACTTCCCTTCTCCCCATTGTGGGTCCTACTGTTAATCATTTCCTCCTGCATCTTTTATCATAATCCAAATCTTTTATCTCTCCATTGTTATCTAAAATTCACCGTTAAACTACAAGTGATATTCTGAAATTAATAACGCAGAAATAAAGCAAAGAATCAAACCATCAAATCTAGCACACGGGGGCCACTTTATCTAAATGATGCAATTTGGTATTTGAACGATTGGTATTAATAATTGTATTATAAATTGGCATTGTTATAATGAGGCCATTGCTGCATTGTAATTCAAAACTAATAATTTTTTATCTAAAATAAAATAAAATAGAGAGGCATCAAGAGTCACACGCAACTCCCAGGCCGAAAGTTCCCCTATTGCAAAAGAAATAAAAAACAGACCTTAATATTACATTGGACAAGGCACTTTGTTTTCGGCCCTTTTCAATAAGCTGACAGAAGGAATCTGACTTGTGTTTTAAGGGGAGCAGAGTTTGCCAAGGAAAAGGATGGCATTGCTAGGATTGTGCCGGATGCAGAAGAGGAACGGGTGATCAGCCTCAAATAGTTTATAGGACGGCATGGATCTGTTGGAGACCACAGCGCCTGTGGCAGCGGCTGCTTTTGTCCCCACTTCGTCAACGTCCACAAAGGCTTTGTGAAGCACTTTGGATAAGTATAGTAGATCCGAGGCAGCCATCCCAGAAAGGTCGGCTCTGGATCTGTCAAACACATCTGTCATCCCCAGGGCTTGCAGAGACGAGTTGAGGTCAAAGGACTCCTCAAGCTTGAACCGGGGGAGATACACCTCGACATACTCCTCTGTCAAGTTTTCTGAGGCAGTCCAGCATGTTAAATTCTCACTGGTCATGGCATTTTCAACCTGTATGGCAAAAAAAGAAGAATGAAGAAACAACATGGCTAAAATAAACATCACCAGGGCCGGATTTAGCTTTAATGAGGCCCTAAGCTACCCATGCCTAGCCATGATATAGCATATATTCAACACAAAAAACAGCAGCAATTTGTTGTTTACAAAGGACAGCTGGACATACAAAGGGCCCCATTACCTTCAGTAGCTTAAAGGTAAAGGGACCCCTGACCATTAGGTCCAGTCGTGACTGACTCTGGGGTTGCGGCGCTCATCTCGCTTTATTGGCCGAGGGAGACGATGTACAGCTTCCGGGTCATGTGGCCAGCATGACTAAGCCGCTTCTGGCGAACCAGAGCAGCGCACGGAAACACAGTTTACCTTCCCACTGCAGTGGTACCTATTTATCTACTTGTACTTTGACGTGCTTTTGAACTACAGTGGTACCTCAGGTTAAGTACGCTTCAGGTTAAGTACGCTTCAGGTTAAGAACTCCGCTAAGAACAGAAATTGTGCTCTGGCGGCGCAGCGGCAGCAGGCGGTCCCATTAGCTTAAGTGGTGCTTCAGGTTAAGTACGCTTCAGGTTACGAACGGACCTCCGGAACAAATTAAGTACTTAACTCGAGGTACCACTGTACTAGGTTGGCAGGAGCTGGGACTGAGCAATGGGAGCTCACCCCGTCGAGGGGATTCGAACCGCCGACCTTCTGATCGGCAAGCCCTAGGCTCTGTGGTTTAACCCAGCGATATTGGATTTTAGTAATTGAAAATTAATAAAAATTATTTACAAAATAACAAACAAACACCATGGTTCCCTGTAAGTTATGGGGGGAAATCATACCAAGGAAGCTGAAAACAGTTGAGTTTGTTTGTTTAAAAAAAAAAATATGTAGGTATGGAGTGGATTTTTTGAAAGTGCCCTACACTTGCTGAACATATTGAGACTCATTTTAAGGTGATCCAGATTCTTGCTTGGGTTGATCCTCCCAGTGATCCTTCCTTGCCGCAGTCCTAGTAAGCATAATCTCCTGGGTTTGGCCTTAATGGAAAACAATGGTTAATTAAACCAGGAAGTCTCCAATCGTGGTGTGCAAGGACAGAAAGGGGAATGGGGTGGCATGAACAAGGTTCAGATAAACTGAGATGCGTATGTCAAAACCAGACATTTTTCTGCAACTCTGTGATTTATGTTTCAAACATGGTGACTTGTTTTGCGGCTTACCTGTTTCAAATTGCTGATGTCGTCTGGCAATATAATGACCATGGACAACACTTTGCCATGGTATGGGAGGCAAAGGATCTGTGCATCCCTCTCCATCGTGTAGCCCAGCTTAAATCGACCTTTCTGGTGCATCATCTGTACACGTTTGCTTTCATTCTGTTTCAAAAGGCAATAGAGAAAGACATAGGTTTAGCAGAAACACACACTCTCTGGTTGTCAATAGATATGGCAAGAAGACAGCATGCTGTTCACTTCTTTGGTCAGCCGAATGCACAAATGCTGAACAACTGTTTGATAGCATTGCACAAGCCAATTCTTCAGATGGTTGTAGTTGGCAGGGGACAGGACTGGCTAAGAATGGGAGCTGTAAGGAAATATATAATTTAAATCTCATTTCAACCACAAATTTGCTAGGTGAGGCTACTATGCTTGTCTACTTCACAGACTACTTCACAGAGGGTGGATCAACACATAGGGGTGGAAATGCTATGAATTAAATTGTTATAACGAAAGAAAGAAAACCCCTATGTAAAAATAGCATAGAAAATTTCTTTGCTCTCTGGCGCCATCTGGTGTTGCATGTTTATACTGCATTCAAAGCGTTGTTATTTTACTAATATAGCTGAGTCCAGAGTTGCTGTTGGGTTACTGAGCTAATATATGTGATGTGCTTTGAATATTTGAAGTGAACTGAATGTATGCTCCATTTTCCCCATCCACCAGAGATGGCCTTATTTTCTGCTACCTTTCTCTGGTGAAAACATTGCCTCTTTTTTTCTTCTGGTGACATTTTCAGGAATGCCTTTTGACCATTTTTGTAGCATTTGTAGTAAATATTGCTGAATGTTCTACAATAAGTTGCAGGTGTTTCATGTATTTCTTTAAAAACGTAGCACTAAATATAATTAAAAAATATCTAAATGGTTTAGTTGAAAACATTTAAATACAACAACTGTCTATAAAATTTCCTAAAAGCAAGCTAAAAATGTGACTGTGTATCATAAATAAAACTGAGCAGTGTACAAAACAAAAAAATTTTTTTTAAAAGAGTCAAAGTCCCAGTAAGTCAGGGGAAGCATATAAATCTTCAACTAGTGGGTCAAGACCCCAAGGAAATATATGGTAAAAAATATATGGTTAAAAAAAAAAAAGGATCCCCTAATGCATGTTTGCATTAAAAGCAGGTTCTGAGTCTGAAAGGGTTGGATATATAAATTTTCTACGATAATTAGTAATAGAGGAGCGCCCTCTTGTGAGCCCTTGGAGTAAAATCATTTGCATTATACAGACTTTAGCTTGGGCTACGCAGGTGGCGCTGTGGTCTAAACCACAGAGCCTAGGGCTTGCCGATCAGAAGGGCAGCGGTTCAAATCCCCGAAACAGGGTGAGCTCCCGTTGCTCGGTCCCTGCTCCTGCCCACCTAGCAGTTTGAAAGCACATAAACGTGCAAGTAGATAAATAGGTACCGCTCCGGCGGAAAAGTAAACGGCTTTTCCGTGCGCTGCTCTGGTTCACCAGAAGCGGCTTAGTCATGCTGACCACATGACCCGGAAGCTGTACGCTGGCTCCCTCGGCCTATAGAGCGAGATGAGCGCCGCAACCCCAGAGTCATCCGCGACTGGACCTTACGGTCAGGGTTCCATTTACCTTTTACACATATAGCAGAATAAAGCTGTGAGCTGATAAAAAGAGCATGTGCCACTTCACACTGCCCATGTGGGCTGCTATTTATTTAGTCCTCCCCCTAAGTAAAAGTACTCCAAGTAGAAAAAACAGAATTACCACATGTACAAGAGCCTTTCCTTTGGCATGTGGGACCCTACTCTTTCAGAATACCTGCGAGTGGATCTACTTGCAAATGTTCCAGCCTGCCATATAACTCAGCAACCTTGAGCATCTCCTGGTGAGAATCCATTTGTATGTGTGGGTTGCAAGCATGCAAAGAGCAGTGAAGGCATATCCCTGAACAACAAGGCACAAATAGAAGGAACCGTGAAAAAAGGATTGTCAGGCATAAGCAAGACTTCGACTGGGAACCCTCCTAATATGTGCAACTATCTAATTTGGAGCCACACAGTGGATTAGGAAGTTGATACTGGGCAGAGTTGGAGCTCAGTGACAGAGCACATGATATTGTCATGTAATTCTACTCAATGTTGATCCAGAGCAGATTCCAACGTATAGTTAGCAGACTCAAAACTTAAACACGTTGCAGGATTCCCAAAAAAAATAGACCAGAGGCAATTAATATTTCATCCAGCAGAGGTTTACTGCTACTGAAGGCAAATGAGCATAATAGTCACAAATCCAATACATTCAGGATTGGCACTGTCCATAAGAAATCCAGTTGCAGCAGACTTAACTTAAACTTACAATAACTTAGAATAAGTCTAAACCTTAACACTAAGCATGCTATGTACAGAACACCGCACCAGAAGGAAAAGAGATAGAAAGAGAAACCCAGGCTCCTTCTGGCCTCCTATTATAGTCAGCATGACCTTGAAGACGAGATAACAGAACCAGTTTAAACCAGCTGTACTCAGCTTCTCTGAAGAAATAACGTAAACATTAGGAACTTTCTGCTTGTTTCTTTCACACAGAGAAGCTTCCAGATCCCTCTTGAATTAATTAGAATAGGAAAGATCTCAACACATCAGATCAATACTTTCTGCACTAAGAAATGCAAACTGTCAGATATAGCTAGCTCAGCAGCATTTACACAGACTGGCAGGCGTTCTTCAGAGCTTCAGGTAGAAGTCTTTCCTAGACACACGTGGAGATGTTTAGGACTGAAGCTTGGACCTTTTGTATGAGTTATGGCCTCTTGCCAAAGGAAGTGCAAGATCCATGGCTTTAGCCAGCCAGCCAACCAAGTCCTTGGCCTGTTCTACTACTCAGCTGAGAGGACTGGTAGAGTAAGATTACCAAATTTTTCTCAATGAATCTAGGGACACTTTTCAACTTCAATGGATTTTGTATGGGGACTGATGTGTAAATCCAGGGGCTGTCCCCAGGAAACGGGGACGTCTGGTAACCTTATGACAGAGTGCCATTGGGCCGCCATTTTGTAACATACTTGAATCAGCATTGAACATTCACACAATTCTAAAACAATAGATTCAGTTGTGCCACGATACCTCATTCAACCTAAATTCTCTTTCTGTCGTAAGCTTTGTGTCAAACTGGTGTTCCCAAGTTGCTTTAAAGTAGACGGCGTTTGCCAGCACCAACACAGTTTCTGGTTGAATAACTCCCAGAGGAAAAAGGTCCTTGATGTTTCCTTAGAGAAAAGAAATTTTAATTAATGTGGATTTTTTTTTAAAGTATAACCTCACCGTCTTTCATACATAGTAAAAGCGACTGAATTGTTTTTGATTCACAGAAACGAGGAATTGTGCTTATCACATTTCCCCCAACCCCTCAATTACTGGTTGATTTATTTATTTATTTATAGACTACTCTCCATCACATTGAGGTTGTCCCGGGGCAGTTTCCAGCATATAAAAATAAATACTTGCAAAACAACATCAAACCTTGTGGGTTACAAAGGAGGGAATTGTGAAGATGATGAAGAAATAAAGGCCTGGGGTACTGTAAGAAAAATAAGGTGGTGATCTTGATTTGATTGCTGCAACACTGAGTGCTTCCAGGCTGTTGCTATTCCTGAGTGGGATGATGGGTAAATTCACTGGGAAGTGTGGAATAATACTTGATGATGCAACAAGGTCTAACGTCCCCACAAACAAATCAGAATGGATGCTCAGGAGGAATGCTCAATAAACACGTCATCGGGAAGTGACCTTCAGCTTCCTTACCCTTTGTCTGCCTGGCAACTTCAAGGTTAATCTCCTGCCTTGCTTTTTCGGTAGCATTTTGAAAGTCAACCGTTTGCAGCGTAGCTCCAAATATTTCCTTCGTGCGTGTGAGATATTGCTGTGGAGTTTTTAAAAATGAATGAGAAATATTGTGAATTCCCTAGGTGAGCCATTTATAGATGACGGTATACAGGTACTGATCACCTCTTACCTAGTGCCTTGCTGGGTAATCCATGAGACCTTCCCACAGAAAGGGAACCATCCACCCCGCCAGAGCAACACTTGATATGCAGTGTGGACTGCAGCCTCCTCTTCTGGGCCATTTGGCCACAAATGTGAGAGGCAGCTAAACAGTAAGCACTTGTGCAAAGTCGGCCTTTTAAAGTGCACAATTTAGCCAACCATTAAAATATAGTCAAGGTATTTCGAGTTATACACCTGTCAATATGCTGTCATTGGCTCCCAGCCAGTTGCCCAGGAAAGTATAAAGACAAGGAAAAGTTTCTTGCAGTCCTTTTTTATTTCAAACTTTACAGAGAGAGGCTATAGAGCCTAGCCTCTTGGATAATGGCATTGTCCCAAGTGAATCTCTACCCCTCATCTCTCCCACTTCCTCATTAGTCATCATCACCTTCACCTCCTTTATGGGTGCCACTAACTACCCTCTGCCTTCAAGCTCTTTGCTCTCCTACTTTTAAGGATCACCAGGTTCTGGGAGATGGTGGGTCTGGAATGCTTTCTAATGACAATGTGTCAGTCAACCGTTCTGGCTCTCCCATGATTTCCCAACTTTCCCCCTCATCTGCCTCTGAGCTCTGACCTCCCTCAAACTCCTGTTGTTAATCTGTACTGTCTTCCTCTTCCTCCTCCCTGGAAGGGTCAGGATGGGGAGGAGGTCTCCACCATTCCTCCTCTGCCCAGTCCCTGACAACACCCCTCCTTTGTGGTCACAACAGCTTTTTTTGGATCTAAGGGGGCACCTTTGGCCTTCCATATGATGCTTGCCTCTCAACTCCCATCACCGCCAACTGGTATGGACACTTGTTAGGGATGAAGGAAGCTGGAGTCCAACAACATTTGGAAGGCTACAGGTTTCCCACCCTTGATTTAAGGCAGGGGTCAGCAACCTTTTCAGCCGTGGGCTGGTCCATCGTCCCTCAGACCATGTGGTGGGCCGGACTATATTGGGGGGGGGATGAACGAAATCCTATGCCCCACAAATAATCCAAAGATGAATTTCAAATAAAAGCACACATTCTACTCATGTAAAAACACCAGGCAGGCCCCACAAATAACCCAGAGATGCATTTTAAATAAAAGGACACATTCTACTCATGTGGGCCAGATTGAGAAGGCGATTGGGCCGCATCCAGCCCATGGGCCTTAGGTTGCCTACCCCTGGTTTAAGGCAATGATGAATGTAGCCTGGGTTCAGAAGACTATCATTGAAACCATTAAAAATTATTGGCAACAAGTCTTGGTGGGCTTCCACTTCCCCTCTCCTCCTCCTCCTCCTCCTCTTCCTCCTCCTCCTCCTTCATGCACAAGAGGACTGTGAAAATGTCCACTTTCATTTTCTTTTTTACTAAGCCACAATTTCCCATTTATGTACACTCTGGGATCCAATCAGAAGCCAGGATGGCCTCGGCCCAGTGGGTCCAGCTCCGAGGGCCTTCTGGTGGTTCCCTCACTGCAAGAAGAGAAGCTACAGGGAACCAGGCAGAGGGCCTTCTCGATAGCGGCACCCACCATGTGGAACACCCTCCCATCAGATGTCAAGGAAATAACTACCTGACTTTTAGAAGACATCTGAAGGCAGCCCTGTTTAGGAAGTTTTTAATGTTCGATGTTTTATCGTGTTTTTAATATTCTGTTGGGAGCCGCCCTGAGTGGTTGGGGAAACCCAGCCAGATGGGCAGAGTATTATTATTATTATTATTATTATCATTATCATTATCATTATCATCATCATTATAATTCTGGGATGTCCTGCTCAAATCAGGATTATTGATGGGTATAAGAGACCTCTTACATGCATATAGGCAGCTCTGCAACTGAGCTACAGCTTTCCTTCCACAGTGAGAGATCACTTACCTTGAAAAATTCATATCCCTTCTGCATGAACAGATTGTTGGCCACGTTCAGCTCATAGTCGTTACCGAGATTATTCAGCTGAAACAGAAGTTTCTTGATCTCTGGATAGATTCCTTCTTCCTAGCCACAGTATTGAGAAGAAGATTTCAAATGGGGGGAGAAACAAGTAGATTAATGGATGCAGAAATGTTTGGCAGCAAGAGCTCATTGCTATCTATTATTTTTAAGGGCTTGCAATGAAAAATGACAAAGGTCAATCATCAGCAACAATTTATCAATCAGGTATCCCGAAGCTTCTAAAATTGGGATTGCCCACCTTCAGTGAGCCTCTGGAGGTTGCTGCAGTCCCCTTGTTGCATGTATCAGCCCCTCCATTTGGATGCTTGGCCAAAGGACCTCTCCCTCCCCCAGTGGGTCTTCAACACTTGTCACAGGATTGCTGTATGTGCTTACACTCTAAAGACTTCCTGCCTAGGGAGCTATGTGGGTGCTTTGCTGTATATGCTTTCCCCCCATTCTGTTGTGTGTTGTGCTCCCAAACAGTGCTTGAAAGGAACATAGGGGAATCTGTTCAGAAGGATGCTCAAGGGCTTCCAGTTCAGGGGACACTACTGACAGTGCCACTGGGGCTGATGGACTGGGGAAGCCATAGCAACATCGCATGTGCGGTTCAAGGGATTTGTGTTGGGGAGCTTCCTGCAGCCAATCAGAAGCCGCGCTTTGGTTTCCAAACATTTTGGAAGTCCAAGGTACGACTGTAATTGACAAGTGGGCGACATGCGGCTTATGGGTGCAATTGCTGGCACTGTTCCTGATTGGTCCATTTCCCAGGGATGCTGTAGGTCTGCCTGCCATTTTTACGTTATGTTTATGTTTTCCTGTGTTGCTTGCTTTCCAGGCTGAGTGGATGTGGCCATTCTACCAGTGTGTTGGTGGTAACCGCCAACCCAGTGCAATTGGTGTACAGGGTCGCTTGGCCTGGCTTCCTCGCCACATTTCTGGCTACAGGTCTTGATGGTACCCAAAAAAATAACCCGCCACTCAGTCCTATGGCTTTAAGAATAGTTCTGGACATACCGCTGAAAACTGAGCTGCAGTATCTCTCTCGGGTTCTGACGCAAGAAGACACATTTTCCCCTCAGAAGCAGCTGGTCTTGCGCTTCCCAGAGTCCTATTGAAGTGTAGCACCTATAGCAGAAACAAGTTGTAAGCAATGCAAAGCATCCAGGATAGGAAGGGGGCAAAAAAAAGTCCCATTTACCTTGATTAAATAAACAAGAGACTACAACTGCTAAAAATATTATTACTGCTGAAACAGAGACATTGGTTTGTGGCGGTAGTTGTTTTGAAAGGAAAGCAAGAAATAAATATGAAAAATGAAGTAGGTAGCTTACAGGTTTGTACCAATGGCTTCTTTTAATCACTCTTACAGCTACTTTGAATATATAGTGTTTCGACACTCATTTTCTTACAAATTTTCTACTTTGCTAACACTAGTGGAACAAGTTCCTTTGTTAAGGCAATGGCCACAGCCTATCAGCTAAGTACCCATCACCAGCATTTTAAAGAGTGAGCTCTGCTGCCGTAGAGACACATGGGAGGGCCTTTCACCGTCTCACACCATGGGAATGCCATGCCATCCTAGGATGGAGAACAATAGGCCAAGGAGCATAGCTGTCAACTTTCGGATTTGAAAATAAGGGATTTTTTCAAACTTTTAGATTTGAAAATAAGGGATGCCGCGAGGGCGGTGCAATGGCACCAAGTAGCCTCGCCACCCTGCGCTCCAGAGGCTGCACGCGAACGGGTGAGCGAAAGAGCGAGCGTGTAGACGGCAGGCAGGCTGTCTGCCTGGTTGGGTGTGAGGGTCTGGCTGCACAAGGCATGCAAGCTCCGCCCCCAGTCGGTCTCAGACTCCTTATTGGCAGCCGAGCAACACAGCTGAGGAGCCTCCCTGGCCGGCAGGGAGGGAGAGGAGCTGCTTCCTTTGAAATCCGGGAAATTTAAGGGATATCAACAATCCGGGATAGCAGTGGGAAACGGTATTGGAATAAGAGAGTTTCCCGCCAAAAAGGGGAGGGTTGACAGCTATGCCAAGGAGGGCTGTGTTTGTATGAGTCTTGGCTGATGCTGGAAGCTGAAGACACAGAGAGTTGTCTTACACTGTGCTGGGGCAAAAGCTGTGGCTCAGGGTTTCCCTGGAAACCTAGTGAGGAAGCAAGATCTGTGGGAGTGTTAATGCTGTCAGCTCCTCCATCCTATGCTCAGGTTGTATAGCTGTGTAAAAAAAAGCCAGCCATATATTCTAATGACATCACAGTCCCATTGACCTCCATTCCAGAGAAACCAAGTCCTGGGTAAGTGGGGGGATGTTATTGAGTTGTTGTAATAATAATAATAATAATAATAATAATAATAATAATAATAATAATTTATTTCTACAATGCCCTACAGGCTGGGTTTCCCCGGCCACTCTGGGCGGCTTCCAACAGAACATTAAAAACAGAATAAAACTTCAAACATTAAAAACTTCCCTAAACAGGGCTGCCTTCAGATGTCTTCTAAAAGTCGAATAGTTGTTTATTTCGTTGACATCTGATGGGAGGGTGTTGCTTTTATTCTGATTATATATGTAGTGATCTTTTCTGTGAACCGCCCTGAGACCTCCGGGTATAGGGAAGTATATAAATTCAATGAATAATAATAGAAGAAGAAGAAGAAGAAGAAGAAGAAGAAGAAGAAGAAGAAGAAGAAGAGGAAGAAGTGCATGAGCCGCTTAGAGATGCAACTGTATGTATTTCTTGATGCTCACCTCTTCCATCTGAGTTTTGCTGTTTCCCCTGGCACCAAGTAGTACCATGGCCAGGGCAGATGTGATACTTATTGGAGAGAAGAAGATGTTTTTGCAAATGTCACTTCTATTCAGCTTCTTGTAAAGATCAAGACCAAAAGCAATAATTGTTGTAGGAAGGGGATCCATGGTGAAATGAAGAGCCATGATGACCAGCTGGTGAGGAGAGAGAGAGAGAGAATCCATAAATACCTGTAGGTAGGTAAATGATTGATTGCTCAAGTTAGGAAAACTTGACTTCGTGGAACTGGTTTCGTTCTGCTGCAGATATATGACTGGAAAGGCACACACCCAACTGGAAACTATTTTTTCCCCACAGACCATTTTTCCTCACAGACCATTTCGATATTGAAAACATCTCTTGAGCAACACCTTTCCAAGCCTATTCCTCAATTGTTCACTTTATATTCAAAGGATACGTGCAACTGGAAGTTATTAGTCAGCGACACAAAAAGCAGAATGCAAAAAGCTGTAAGATTCATAAGAAACTTTTGATGACGTTGTAGAGGAAAGTAGGATTGGTACCAGGCAGGACATAATGCAGTTGGAACCACACTTACATAGCAATTAAAACAAATAAGACAGGCTGAAAGGCCATGCTACAGCTTTTCAAAAGTAGTCCTCAAGCATAACAACAACAACCATAATAATAATAATTTTTATACTGCCCTATACCCATAGATCTCAAGGCAGTTCACAACTTGAAAAGTACGTGTTGGTTTTAATCTTTTTATCCTATCTATGCACTATAATGTCAAACGTACAAGACTGAAATATCATGTGAAGTCTTGTAACCCATGCTTGTTTTCAATGTTTCAAAAGTTAGTACCTGAGAGTAGGGATTGTTGCCAGCTTCATTAACGTGTGAACCCAAAATTCTAGATTCCCCCAAACTGATGCCAAAGTTTGGTGCTAGTTTTGTGCTGTAAACTAGATGGGGTATCAGTTGCAGCCCCAAGATTCATTCCCAATTTATATATCATGTTCAGGAGGGGGGGGGGGCTTTTCATCTGGACCACATCAGGGAAGAAATAGTTAAACTTTCCCTCCCCAACCCCTGGAATTCTACTGCTGCTCTGCCCACCCCTATAGCTGCTGGGGTTTGGGGGGGTTGTTTTTAAAAAATGATAATTAATTGTATTCACCCAATTAACATCATGCCTAGTTTGGCCCCGTGCCATGTGAACACCTTGATTTTAACAAATTAGCCTGAATTTGTATTGTATAATGAACTGAATGTGCAAGCTGACATTTCATTGGCAAACCCACAAATTTGGGTTTCATTTACAACCCTTAATCAGTTGTAAACGAGATGCCTTGCGAAATCAACCTTCAGGCATATTATTATTTAAACAATAATTTTAAACATATATTTACCTCCTTGTCTTCGGAAGTTAAGAGATCAGTGTATACTCAGTATTCTCTCTCTTCCTCTGTCTCCGGCTTTCTGGAGGAACTGGAATATTTAAGGCGTGGCCACGCCCACTAATAAATATTCCACATGACTTCATGATCATTCCCGACTTCTGGTCTTCCTGCACTGATTATATTTTCTCAGATTTAGATTTGATTACGCAGAAAGCTGTATATTTTAGGAGAATTCTCTTTCTTCTCAAACTATCCAAATCTGCTGCAACAAATGACATTTGTCTCAGCTTCCTTTTATCACACGGAATTACCAAACCCATCCGAATGTACTCAAAGCAGAGAAGCAGGAGTCTGCCTATACAAATTATATCAAGTTATATGAACGAAAGGAATGAGCAGGATTCATTTTATGTTCCGTTGCCTAGAGTAATTCTCCCATTAGCTCATATGTGTATGTACCCTGTTTCTCCTAAAATAAGACGTAGCCATAAAATAAGCCGTAGCAGGATTTCTACGCATTTGTGAAATATAAGCCATACCCCGAAAATAAGACATAGTGATGTGGCTATGCAGTGTACCGACGCAGAGTGGTTAAAATAAGACATCCCCCGAAAATAAGCCATACTGTGTTTTTTTGAGGGAAAACAAATATAAGACGGTGTCTTATTTTAGGAGAAACATGAGTATGTATGTGTGTGCGTATGCATGTATACACACACACACACACACACACACACACACACACCATCAGATTGTCAAGATGATAAAGAACTACACAACTTTTAGAAGGCAGCCCTGTATTGGGATGTTTCGATGCTTGACTTTTATTGTTTTTATATGTTTTGGAAGCCGCCCAGAGAGGGATATAAATTTTATGTTTGTGTGTGATTTAATAATAGTACCAAGCAAAATGAATACTAAATACAAGACAAAAAAATAAATAGAAAGGTGATAAAGAAAAGAGGGGATACAGCAAATTTGAAAAACACACTTTGATAGAGAATATGGATGTTGGGGCTGTTTTCACTTGAAATGGAACTGTTTAATTCAGACACGTAAATAAGCTTAGGAAAGTGAGTAGCCTGCAGAAAAATTACCAGCCTGCTGGTAATTGTGTCCCTCCTTTGGCAGCCTGTTTGGTGACTATTCTGAGCCTCAAGAAGGGGTGTGGTACCCCCTGTCCTCCTCCGCTAGTTTCCTCACTTGCTTCCCTGGAATTCTGTGCACTCATCTGCATGCAGTTCCTTGTTGCCTGTGACTACCATCTTAGTTTTTTCATGCAAGGTTGCTTTAATTGGTAATACCTCTTTGATCAGAAGGTTGGCGGTTCGAATCCCCACGACGGGGTAAGCTCCCGTTGTTCGGTCCCAGCTCCTGCCAACCTAGCAGTTCAAAAGGACGTCAAAGTGCAAGTAGATAAATAGGTACCGCTCCGGTGAGAAGGTAAATGGCATTTCTGTGCGCTGCTCTGGTTCGCCAGAAGCGGCTTTGTCATGCTGGCCACATGACCCGGAAGCTGTACACTGGCTCTCGGCCAATAAAGCGAGATGAGTGCCACAACCCCAGAGTCGGACACGACTGGACCTAATGGTCAGGGGTCCCTTTACCTTTTACCTCTTTGTATAATACCCAAAATCAAAGACAGAATAAACAGTTTGGATATAATATTTTTTTAAAGAAAAGGAAACAGCTTAATGACAATAGACAAGTTAGCTAAAAGGGCATTTATTCTCACAGCTACCGTGACCCCATAGTAAAATGGCACAACTTCACTGTAGTTATAGTTGTTGACTTCCATTTTCATTTGCAGTTCAGATTTAGTGCTTGCTTCACTGTACGGGTGCACAATAATTCTCTGAGCAAAATTATTTCTTTCTTCTTCTCGTCATGTGGGCGTTGCTGTGCGATTTCCCCATAGAGATACTATCCAGGCTCAAACCTGCTGCAGCTTGTGATCTTCTCCCGAGATGAGGTGAGTTGCTGAGAACCTCAAAAGCCTAGCTATTGAAACTGGAAGGGTGTGGAAAAGTATATGCTTGGAGTGCAACTTAGTAGTTCACATGTACACGTAACGTTCCTTATAATTTAATGATTCACTGCTGACTCACCTGAAAGTGTTGAGTCTGCAGTAGTTTGGAGCCATAGGGAGGCTTATTCATGTATGTACCAGCCCCATGAACTGAGAGACCAGAAAACTTGTGTAGACTTCAGTTTCTAAAAGCAACCTTCTTCTCTCTCTAGGGTGTGGTTCACACATGTATGTACATCACTTGATTTCTCATCACTTGAAGACTTGAATACATAAACCGACTCCATTGCAAAGTTAACTGAGTTTGAGTTGAAATTATATTCATTTATTTATTGCCTGCTTTTCACACCAAGGTCCCAGGGTGGGTTACAACACTAAAACATATTAAAAACAGATAGATGATGATGATAGATAGATAGATATAGATGATAGATAGATAGATGATAGATAGATAGATAGATAGATAGATAGATAGATAGATAGATAGATAGATAGATAGATAGATGATAGATAGATAGATAGATATAGATGATAGATAGATAGATAGATAGATAGATAGATAGATAGATAGATAGATAGATAGATAGATAGATAGATAGATAGATGATAGATAGATAGATAGATATAGATAGATAGATAGATAGATAGATAGATAGATAGATAGATAGATAGATAGATAGATATAGATAAATAAATAGATAGATAGATGATAGATAGATGATAGAAAGATAGATAGATAGATAGATAGATATAGATAGATAGATAGATAGATAGATATAGATAGATGATAGATAGATAGATGATAGATAGATAGATAGATAGATGATAGATAGATAGATAGATAGATATAGATAGATAGTTGATAGATATAGATAGATGATAGAGATAGATAGATAGATGATAGATAGATGATAGATAGATAGATGATAGATAGATAGAGATAGATAGATAGATAGATAGATATAGATAGATAGATGATAGATAGATAGATAGATAGATAGATGATAGATAGATAGAGATAGATAGATAGAGATAGATAGATAGATAGATAGATAGATAGATTCTAAAAATATACACCTCAAACGTCAAAAGCCAGGGTAAAGAGGTGTATCTTCCACATTCTCTGGAAGCTGTATAATGAAGGTGCCAGACACACCTCTGTGGAGAGGCAGTTCCATAGCTTAGGGGCTGCCAAAGAAAATGCCCTCTCCTGGGCTGCTGCTACCCCCAAGCCTCTAAGGGCAGAGGAACTACTAAGAGTGCCCCTCTCTGTCAATCTCAGCACCTAAGAGGGTCTGTAGGGAAGGAGGTGGTCTTTCAGATATTTGGGAACTGAGTCATTTAGGGCCCTAAACACTAACTTGGGTATCTGGATTAAGCTCAGAAATCAACCGGCAACCAGTGCAGCTGTCTTAAAACAGCGGTCATATGAGATCCAATTGGATCCCTAGCCAGTACCTTGGTATAAACCTCATGGAACACAGTGGGAATAACATACATTTGATTGCTCCATTAATAACAAGATTTTGGACCTTACTTTTCATTTCCTATATAACAAATGGTGTTGCTGATTAAATTCCCTTCTCTCCTGGTATCTGAGGCCAGATTTTATGAGGTAAAGGCAGGGCCAGCCAAAGAAATTTTGCTGCCTGAGGCAAAATACAAGATGGCCACTCCTCCCCATACCATGTACAAAAGCTGACCAACCTGGCAGCTGAATTGTATTTCAACACCCTCCAGTGTTCCTCAGGACAAAAGATGAAAATAGGGTGCAGCATAGACTGAATGGCACACACAACTCTGTCTACCTATCACTGCTGAGACACCTCCTTCCCTCTGCCTAATGGTAGGGCTGGGCCCTAGGTGAAGGTCCACACTTATTCCTACATAAACCATTTATCTTTGGCAATAAGAGAAGACACTCAGTTTCTGCAATGCTTTATTTGGAATGATTTAAGGTAATCTTGATGACCAAACACAGGCAGCAGGAAGGGAGTTAACAAAAGATGAAAACGTACATTTTTACTGTATTCAACTTGGATTTGTTTCAATCCCACAATAATAACTGGATTTCAATTTTAGAACAACTCTCTTTCCCCACAGGCAGAAAACAGCATCAAATCAAAGGCCATATAAATTTAAGATGTCAATGATTCCGGTAACATACTGGTATTTTACTTCCATAGGGGTTTTTTTTTTTACATCTGAGGAGATGCTACAAATATTTCCCAAGGCCCAAAATTCCAGAAAAATAATAATTACTGTAGATGAGTAAGAAATGAACCACATTATTTTGGAGACAAATATACAAAGTTACATGCTATGTTAATTGCTGCCTCTGGAAAGTGCATATTATCAATTCTGCTTTGAGTAATAACTTCATATAGAAAGTAAGTTGTACAGCCTACTCAAAATATGAAACAACTTAGATTACCTTTTCAATACTTCATACTCAGCTTTCAAAAGTTTGCAGAAAAATTGTTGTGATAGAAATATATAAATCAGGCTTCTGGTTAATTGCTTTTTTCCATTTAAGGAGAACAGAATCTGCCAGCAAAAACAATATTGCGAGTTTTGGTGTGCCGGAAGAAGAAGAAAAATGGATGATCAGCTTTAAATTCATCTTTGTGTTGCAGGATCCGGTACCCTGGTACGTCTAGGGACTCTGCCCCTTCTTCAATGACTTCCAGAGAGACTTTGTGGATGACCTGAGACAAAACTACCCCTTTGGTCTCTGACATTTCAGAGAAATCTGACGCACTCTCATCAAACATGTTGGTCATGCCAAGACTTTCTAAAATTGGCTTGAAATCATATTCCCCATCCACTTTGAATTTGGGAAGAAACACATTGACTTTCGTGTTTGCCATCACACTTGGATTTGTCCATTGTATTAGCTTCTCGGGGGTGAGTTCCTTCTCAAGCTAAAGACATAAGGCAAGACAGCAAGTGAATTAGAGTATCAGTGGTCACAGTGCTCTGTTAGCCAGCCAGCCCATTAGTTGCCACAATAAACTGCAACAGAGCTGTCTAATATCTTACAGATACATAGCTGAAACCATGTGCAACAATGCTACAGCAGTTTGTTATGCAAGAGTACAAACATAAATCCATCTTGCAATGCTGTCCACCCGGCACAACCCCCTTATGACACCATACAAGCAAGCAATTAGGATATGGTTAGAATAATAGATTCTAACCATATCCTAATAATAGAGTCGGAAGGGACCCAAGGTCCAACCCCCTGCAATGCAAGAATCTCAGCTAAAGCATCCATGACAGATGGCCATCCAAGTCTATGGCAGACTCGTACAACTTGTGGCTTCCAAAGTTGGATGCAGCCCATCAGCCATTTATGGGAGGTTCAGGAAACCTGGTACAGCTGGCGGTTGGGGCTGCAAAAAGAGTGGGGTTGTCAAACACCTGGGAAGCCACAATATACAGAAGAAGGGGTTCATTTGGCTTGGTAAGCCACAACTTATGCAGGTCTGAGCAATGCGGGCCACACACCCTTCTGTCCCTGAGAACAACCACTATGTTACACTTTGAGATGGCGGTTGTCACCTGGTGCACCTGGTGCAACGTTTTAGCATCACTAAAGGAACAACACTAGAGCTGTGCACAGCTCCACTTCCTTTGTGCTGGGCCAACCCAGGGACCACCCACCATAGGAGCCAATTCCTAGGGGTTGAGGGGGCTTCACCTCCCCAATAAAATATTTGCGGGGGCTGCCCCCCAAAGTTGATGGGCATTGCCATTCAAGTGGTTTATGTGCACCACATCATGTGATTGATTATGTGAGAGGGGGTTTATCTGCCCCCCCCAATACTTTATTCAAGTTGGCACCCCTGCTACCCACTCTGCCCCAGATCTGGTCCTGGATCAATTCAGGGGCAGGGCTAATGTTTAATTGGGGCTTCTAAAACCCCGATGAAGCATATGGTCAGGAATGAGTGGCTTCCCTGCAGGGAACACACTGGTGAAGCAGAGCTATCCTGCCCAATACCCCGACCCCTGGCAGTCCTGGATGACTCCGGGCAGCCTGACCCAGGGCAAAAATCTCAATGAACCATTATGATGCACTCAAGGATGAGTGTGACCAATGTGTAGATCTTACTTGATCTATCAAAGGAGGCTTTCCAATGGGTTTTCTACCTGTTCGAGTCCAGTGGTATCATCCTCAATGTCTTTGGGCAGCAAGATGAGCATGCTCATGTGCTTGTTATGACAGGGCAGCTCCAGAATCTTGACTTTTAAATCGTTTACGTAACCGAGGCAAAACGTAGCTTCCAGGTTCATCATCTGCACCGGCTTGGTTTCCGTCTATTAAGAATGAACAAAAAATTAAAACGAATTTGCTCAAACGCTCATTGTGGATGTAGCTGAGGATCCCCGTTGAGCATGTTCACATTCGCCTCCCTGAATTCTAAATGTGCCTGGAGATTGAGTTCTCAGATAGTTTCCAGACAAGTTCTACCACTAGGTAAAATGTATTGCTGCTCAACTATGTAAATGCATATGAGATAACCCTTTAATGGTGTAATCCTATGGTTGCCTAGGGCGCTGTCCTAAGGTGGTGGGAATTACCGGTATGAAGGCTGTCAAACTTTCTCGTCCAATGCCCTGCCAGTTTATCACCAGCATGGCACAACTGACGGTGGAGGGACAGTCTGCATTCTTTCATCCATTTCCAGCCCGTTAATTTTTTTAACCCCTTCCCTCTCACTTTGGAAAACAAGGGGAGAGAGGGAGACATGCTCAATTCAATATATAAGTTGTATTCTGGGTTGGGGGCAGGTCAGGAGAGCATCTTGGGAACCATAGGATATATCAGGTGATCCTTTCTGATGCTGAAGAAGGAGGTCCGATGTCAGTAAGGTCAAAAGGGAAGTGTGCTAGGATGCAGCTGATGGATCCAAAGGATGTCTCCCAGTATCCTGATCCGCCCCCAAGTGGGATAAAATTTAGATATGCTTTTCATATGTCTAAAACCCTTGTTCTCATTTCCCTCCCACTTTTTCCAACTGGGAGGGGGAAAGGGGGGGAAAGTCATCGTCCCTTAAGATTAAAAAAGGAGGTAGTTAGAACCACCTCGATAATTTATACCACCAACATTTCAGGATTACAGCTTAAGTCAAGCTTTGGGGAAATGCTTTTAAAGAACACAGACCTCTCACTGGCTTTGCTAGGATTTCTGACAGAATGACCGCTCCCCACATCAAATGGGGGGGCGACTTTTGCGTGGTCGCGCACAGCCCCCGGGATCCCAGTGCGGCTCCTGGTAGTCCGGGCTGGCTTCATCCTTCCCAGGTGGGATACCTGGGGTCTCCGCCTACCTCAGTCAACCGTCCAATCCCGCCTGGAGGGGCATTGCCAGGGGATTGGCCAGGTAAGGGCAGGGACCACCCAATAGCAGGGGAAGGATAAACGCCCAATGCCTGAGCCATCTGAATCTTAATAAAGTTGTGGCCAATTTTAATCCCATAGCACATTGTCTTGTGTCATTATTCCGCTCAGGGGTCGCCTGGCGTTGGGGGGACTCCGCCTGTCCACGCAACTTTAAGCAATGTGATGCTTTGTGAACAAAAAACTTTTCTTTCAAATCATAGAGTTGGAAGGGACAATGTAGCCACTCAACTAGTACAGCATCTCTAATTGGAGGGGGGGGGGCATCTGCCCTATGTTTTAAAACCTCTAATGAAGGAGAGTCCACCTCCTTCTGAGACAGCCTGTTCCACTGCTGAATGGCTCATTTGGCCAGCCTGTTCTTCCCAATGTCTGATCAGTTATTGTCATGCAAACAAGTATGGGTATGTTAATTCCTATGTTTCCAGGAATTCAAGATCAGAAGGGAAGGGAGGAGAGCTGGTGGACAATCATTAACCAACAGGGTGATGAAAAAGTGGTTACTTAGTCATGGCATCTATGTAAATAAATTACGGCTCAATTGGCATGACCCCAAAACATCTCTTTTACACCATCAACTGCAACATGCTAAGTAATCATCTTATGCTAAGTAATCATCAGCTTTAACTGCATTATAAATATCTCTATGTCTTCTAATCATGTTGTCCGTATGCTTAATACTAGTCTGTCTGTGAAACAGAGACTAAGGTAACATTTTGCCATAGAGCACTGCTTGAATTAGGTGGTGTGAATAGAATCAAAGACTGCTTTAAAAGCTCAGAAGGAAGTCAGGGGTCTTTCGTGTAATAATTAATTTCTGTTTTGAATACGGGTTCTATCTGATAAATCATATACCATTGTTTTAAGGGGGGGAATGCTTTCTTCCATACCTTGTTTATCCTAAAAGGACATTCCTTAGTTTGCACCTCAGGAAATCTCTTCATCCAGTTGGTTACAAAATAGGCAGCATTTATCAAGAGGATCTTTGTCTGGTCATTGACAGTCCCCTCAATCAAAATGTTCTCCATTTTACCTGCAGATGCATTGGTAATAATACTTCATTAGAACAGTATCCCACCCCCCCAAATGTCACAGGTACAGGGCATGATCCAGCCAAAGTTAACACTTTAGGATAATTGCAAATCAACCGTTTCCAGAATAATCGATGAGGAACAACCAACATGGTGACTTCCAGATGTTGCTGGACTTCAACTCCCATCATCCTTGACCATTGGCCATTCTAGCTGGGGCTGATGAGAGTTGTAGTCCAACAACACCTGGAGGACACTATCTTGACTTTCCCTGGCCTAGATTCTTGAAGTGTCAACTTCATGTCATAAAATAGGCAAATTGACTGCTTGAAGAAGAAGAAGAGTTTGGATTTGATATCCCGCTTTATCACTACCCCAAGGAGTCTCAAAGCGGCTCACATTCTCCTTTCCCTTCCTCCCCCACAACAAACACTCTGTGAGGTGAGTGGGGCTGAGAGACTTCAAAGAAGTGTGACTAGCCCAAGATCACCCAGCAGCTGCACGTGGAGGAGGAGAGACGTAAACCCGGTTCACCAGATTACAAGTCTACCGCACTTAACCACTACACCACACTGGCTCTTGCAGAAAATGTTACCTATGGAAGGTAGATCCACAATCAGATCTTCCATCTCCTTTTTTTAATAAAAGAAGTGGGGGAGAGGGAGAGGGAGGGAGGGAGGGGGAGGGAGGGAGGGAGAGAGAGAGAGAGAGAGAGAGAGAGAGAGAGAGAGAGAGAGAGAGCAAACTTGATCAGGACTGCAGTGCTAAGGGAAGAAGAATTAGCCTGTTTCCAGACTGTTAATTGCCTTTTTAGGAAAAGATATGCATGCACTCATACTTTTGCCCTAACAGGACACCTGCTATTGACACTTATAATTAAGAGCCCATTCATGCAATCGCTAATTGGATGAATGAAATCACATTTAGTTTAGTCTGCAATGTTTGCTTGCAAGCAAGCACACACATGGCCTCAGGGGTGAGGTACCTCATTTACCTCCACAAAAAGGATGTTTGAGTGTTATTTCTATGTTCTTGCCACAGGGGGCACTCAATACAAAAATATCATGCAGCAGTTAAGGCTTCAAGTGAACAGCCTTAGGGTTGCCTGTTGACAGCATAATTACTCTCTGCCAGTACAAGGTATGGCAAAAGCACACCTAATATCAAACATCTGCCTTCTTTTGGAGTAAAAAGGAAGGTGTGGTTCCTTTTGTCTGTCCAGAACCTTCCAGGGATTGGCTTCATTGGGCGGCCTGAGTTTTAGTATTGTGTAAAAGGGAAAACAACTTCTTTCTATCCACATTCTCTACAAAATGCATATTTTTATACTGTTGTGTCATGCCTCCCAATACTCACATTTTCTCCAAATTAACAAGCCCCAAGTGTTCAATCGATTTATTTTTTAAAAATCCTGAGGTGCAGCTAAGTTAGGGTATCACTATATTGCAGGAGAGATTCAAGTGCATATTGTAAATTTAGGTTTGCTCAATTAGTAGATGAGAGCATTTTGTTACCATAGTGCAACAAATTCGCTTTTTGAAATAATCAGAATTTTTTTATGGTTTGGAAGGTGATGGGGAAAATGCATTGAAAAGTGCAGGATGAAGAAGTGATAGAGGGGAAGACAAGCTGAGTGCAGAATTTAGGCTCATTGTCATATAACTGCCCTGCAAACAAATCAAATAAAGAACAGATATCTAACCTCCATGTAAGCTTTGTGCAAGAAAATCAGGACAAGTGCTTAATAAATAGTCATCTGGAGGAGCCCTGGGTCTGTTGCAGCAAGAACAACAGAGCCTTAAGGCATAAGGCACCTTAAGGATTTAACAAATATATTACGGCTTAAGAAACAATCATGAAGTAGAGATCATTTCATTAGCTGCATGAGGCGTTATAGTTCAGTTGGGAGTTAAATGAACTGATGACCACATGTACTAACAGCTCACACAACATCACTGTAACTACTGGGGGATTTTACTTCAACTCTAATGGAGTCAGGATTGGATTTGCTGGCTTTTTTTAAAAAAAAAAAGTTGAAAACATTTCAATGCAATATAGCAGGCATGTCCAACAGGTAGATCGTGATCTACCAGTAGATCACTGGACGTCTGTGGTAGATCACCAGTAGATCAGTTGCTCCCTCCAAAGAAGTGAAAAAACTTTGGCTCCCCTAAAAAAAACTCAACACCTTTGCCCTGCACCCCTAAAATGACCTGAACCACCAAAAACAGGGCTTTTCTTCCTAAAAAAAAGATCAATGTTGCTTTCCTCCTTCCTAAAGAAGCTCAACAACTTTTACGTGAACCCCAAAAGGGGGTAGATCACTGCCAGTTTTTAACTCTGTGAGTAGATCGCAGTCTCTTGGAAGTTGGCCACCCCTGCAATATAGTATCCTTGGCCTCTGCATTCACAGAATACCTTTACATGCATCTGGGATGTACCCAATGGCCCTCCATCAACCAGACCTATTATTAGGGGACTTTAAACTGCAATTTTATCACAGCGACCCAGGAGGAGAGCTTTTCCTCTTTGCAGCCCTGCCAGGTTTTAGGTGCTTTTGCTGCTTAAAATGATCAAAGAGGGCAAAAGGACAAACCAGGCCCTCAAATATTATGCAGAGGAAAGGATCAAGCTAGCAACAGGCAGAGGGGTCAGAACAGGAAGAAGATCCTCATGAGAGGGCCAGGTGTGAGGTGCAATTGCGTGAGGAGCTCCAATCTGCCAAGGGTTTCTGAATGCTGTGGAGAAAAGGAGTTCAGGGGTGGAAGTGCGTTGATGGGGAAATGAAAGAGCCATTGCTGGGGCTTAATAAAATATGGAGCAAAGCAGGCTGGGAAAGAAGTCAGACCTTCCAAGTGTCCCTGTTTCCAAAGTACAGTCCTGGATTTACAGAAGCCGTCCCAAATTCTTATTAGACCCTGGAAGAAGAGTTTGGATTTGATATCCCACTACAGTGGTACCTCTGGTTAAGTACTTAATTCATTCCGGAGGTCCATTCTTAACCTGAAACTGTTCTTAACATGAAGCACCACTTTAGCTAATGGGGCCTCCCGCTGCCGCTGCACCGCCAAAGCACAATTTCTGTTCTTATCCTGAAGCAAAGTTCTTAACCTGAAGCATTATTTCTGGGTTAGCGGAGTTCTTAACCTGAAGCGTATGTAACCTGAAGCGTATGTAACCTGAGGTACCACTGTATATCACTACCCGAAGGCGTCTCAAAGAGGCTAACATTCTCCTTTCCCTTCCTCCCCCACAACAAACACTCTGTGAAATGATTGGGGCTGAGAGACTTCAAAGAAGTGTGACTAGCCCAAGGTCACCCAGCAGCTGCATGTGGAGGAGCGGAGACGCGAACCCAGTTCCCCAGATTATGAGTCTGCCACTCTTAACCACTACACCACACTGGCTCTGGAATGTCCCACTTTTCCTTAGAACATCCCTATTTTCATCGGAGAAATGTTGGAGGGTATGGTATGCGACCCCCCCAAGCCGAGCAGATAAGTAACTTTACAACCTTTAGGAGATACCTGAAGGCAGCCCGGTATAGGGAAGTGTTTTAATGTTTAATGTTTTGTTATGTTTTTATATATGTTGGAAGCCACCCAGAGTGGCTGGGGCAACCTTGTCAGATGGGTGGGGTTTAAATTTAAAAAATATATATATTATTATCATTATGGAACAGGACATCCCTATTTTAGTTGGAGAAATGTTGGAGGGTATGAGAAGTTCCTCTGAAGATCCATGGCAAAGTGGAAAGTGCCATTTTAATATTTGACCTATGGTGAGCTCTACTCTGAGGGGCAATCCTGATTCAAGGAGTTTGTTCATTGGAGTTCACTTCTGTGTTTAAGGATTTTGAACAGAGCACTCTATTAAGATATGCTTACCGTCAGTAAGATCAGAAACAGATTTGTTGATTTGCAGTCTGGTGTCTTCTGTTTTCTCTTTGAAGTCCACTAGTTCCAATTCCGATGGGAAGGGTCTTTTCACAGAACTTACAAACTCCTGAAAGGCATGATGAGCCAAGTTAAGTTCTAATGCATAATGCCAAACCAAACTTCCTAACAAGCTCCTAAATCACAGGGCGAAGCGACGCAGAGGCTTTTGGAAAACTGTGAGACAACCGCTTCCCCCGAGTCATGATGGGAAATATCAACAGTTGAAAGAATGAAGGACACAACAATATATATGGCTGGGACAACATCATGGGATGGGGAGAATTACCACACACAAGAAAGAACAATGATTACAGACCAAGTACCTCGCTTGAAACTTCATAAATTACTTAATATATTAACATGAATTGAAATCATAAGACTACAGCTGTTGTATAAGGGATTGTTATCTTGATGGGAATGTAATTGAAATTATTAAGATTTTGGAATGCAGAAAATAAAATAAACCAAAGAGTAAGCCATCAAATCTAGCACATGAGGAGGCCACTTTAACTAAATTGTATAATTTGGTATATAAATAATTGTTTTTAATAACTGTATTAATTGGATAAAATTGGCATTGTTATAATGAGGCTGTTATTGGAATGATATTGGAAAATCAGTAAAAAAAATTTTTTTTTTAACAAATAAAATCTGTAAGCAAAATACAATGCAACTCGTGCAATAAAACTATAAAAAGAGAAGTTTGTTGTAATTTCAAAGGAGGATTTACAAAGAAAGAAAAGGACAGAACATGTTTGAATAAAGTGCAGGTATTATTATTATTATTATTATTATTATTATTATTATTATTATTATTATTATTATTGCATTAATGCCGCCATGTAGAAACACCATTTGCAGTGAGATTTAAACCACCATAGTCAACCAGTTGACTCAGACAGAAACAGCTAGAATTTCTTAGCAGCTTACCATAGTGGGGTTAAGGGATTTTTCTACAAAGAGTCGCTTGACCATTTTCAGAGGATAAAAAGAACTAAGCTTGGCAGCATCCGTTGTTATTGTTTGGAATCCGAAAGGAACATCTTTGACATCTTCTAAATGTAGGCCCTGTTAAGAAATTAGTTTAGATTTCAACATTGCTTCCATTTTGCATCTCTGAAAGTACTGATCTGTCAACACAATTGTGCCAAATATCCTGTAACTCATAACACAGTGTGCGTAGAAACTTCTTACATGCAGGCAGGGGCAAGAAGTGGGTTGGTGGAGGGAAGGGGAGACCGGCTCTCAGTTGTCCGTGGCAGAGGAAGGTGTGCTCTACAGGGGTGGCCAACTCCCAAGAGACTGTGATCTACTTACAGAATTAAAAACTGGCAGTGATCTACCAGGGGGAGGAAAGCCCCGTTTTTTAGGCATTCAGGTCAAAGTTGTTGTTGAGCTTTTTTTAGGGAGAAGGAAATCCCTGTTTTTGGGGGGTGCAGGGCAAACAAATGAGCTTTTTTTTAGGGGAGCCAAAGTTGTTGAGCTTCTTTGGAGGAGCCAGTGATCTACCAGTGATCTACCACAGACGTCCAGTGATCTACCGGTAGATCACGATCTACCTGTTGGACATGCCTGCTCTACAGAAATGTGGAGGGGGGAGAGGGGCCAGCAGGCATGGGAGGCCCCCCAAATATTTTGTTCAAGTTGGCACCTATGTTCCCAGGTCTGGCCCTATCATTAGGCAGAGTGAGGCAGCAGCCTGCCCTGCACTAAGGTAGCCCACATTCAGGTATGTGGGACAATGCTGTCCCATTGGCAGCACTGTCCGTCTCATTGACTTCTGCAGGTGGAATGGGGGAAGCATCATATTGCCCTTTGCCTCGGGCGGCAAAATGTCTTAGGCTGGTGCTGCATTTTCCTGATGAAAATCACACCGCCCCCAGCTGCTATTTGCCACTTAGGAGGAAACTGACAAGTACCAGCTGTGTTTTGCAAACAACTGCAGGGGAATTGAGAATAGTGATGAACTCTTTTGCAGCAAGGCTCCCTCCCCAACACTCATTTAGAGCAAAGTTAATGCTTTGTTCCAGGCTACAGGGCATTATGATCTCATAGCATATGATTCTTGATTGGTTGGGTTCGCTCTGCCTGGGACAGCAGGAAGCAATGGCACCGCCACAACAGCAGCAGAGGAGGAGGAAAACAAATACTATAAACAGCAGCAGCAAAATAGGTAATATTTAAGATAACATTTTAGGTTCTCCAAACTTCTCCTTAACCCCAAATATGTTTACAAGCAAATATCTGGTGCAATCTTAGACCGTGTGTGTGTGTGTGTGTGTGTGTGTGTGTGTGTAAGGTAAAGGGACCCCTGACCGTTAGGTCCAGTCGCGGATGACTCTGGGGTTGCGGCGCTCATCTCACTTTATTGGCCGAGGGAGCCAGCGTACAGCTTCCGGGTCATGTGGCCAGCATGACTAAGCCGCTTCTGGCGAACAAGAGCAGCACAGGGAAACGCCGTTTACCTTCCCGCCGGAGCGGTACCTATTTATCTACTTGCACTTTTACGTGCTTTCGAACTGCTAGGTTGGCAGGAGCTGGGACCGAACAATGGGAGCTCACCCCGTGGCGGAAATTCGAACCACCGACCTTCTGATCGGCAAGCCCTAGGCTCTGTGGTTTAGACCACAGCGCCACCCGTGTCCCTGTGTGTGTGTAGTCTCATGTTATTAAGGGGGAGATGTATGTTTTTAAATACAACACACAAGCACATTTTGTACACACAGAGAGAATTCTGGGAACTGTAGTTTAGTCCCCACAGAGCTACCCTTTGTAAACTACAGTCCCCATGATTCTTGGGGGAGCGAATGTCCTTTGAATGTTCTTTAAATGTATGTGCTGTGTTATCCTACATCCAAGTTGGAAGCGAAAACCTACCTGTTTCATTTGAGTTGCTGTGTCGCCCTTGGCAGCTTTATATGCAAGAGCCAGTGAGGTTGAAGTGCAAAGGGGAGCAAAAATAATATTAGCAGTTTTTTCCTTTTCGGCCAGTTTCTTGAAAACGTCAACCGCAAATGCAGTGTTTGCAACTTGTAGGGAATCCATTGCTGTGGTTCTGAAACAGAAAATACACATTTACCATACCAACCAATCCTACCTACAGTATTAAGAACTACTACTTTGCCTTCATAGTTAAGGGTGCATAACTTCATTGATTTCAACAGGCCAAAACACACTTAATTCAGCATTGGGTTGTGGCCTTAGCATCTATTTCCATAGGTGGTACATTACTCATGTGGTGACTCTACCATATCACCATCTAGGACAAGGTGATTTGAAAGCATTCCCTTGTGGAAATTATGGCTCACATGGAAACCTACCATGGCAGAAAGAGGGCTGGGCGAGGAATGGAGAAGGGATTTCGTACAGTTCCAGGAGCGCCAACTCCTTGGGGCCCAACCCTTTTGCCCCCCCCCAGCTCCTCCCAATGTCATGATATCATGTCACACATGACATCACACACACAACGTTTCCCCCAATCTCGCTCACAAGTTGGGGCCTCTGTTCGGTGCTCATTTGAAGCTGGACCAAAACTGGACTTTCCAAAACAAGAACTGAAATGCAGCTATCCTTCAGAATCTGTGCTTCTCAAAAAATTGCAGTGTCGCTCTGCAGCCAAATAATGTGTACAGAAATAAATATAATGAGGTAAAGTGTCCGTCAAAATGCAAATATTAGTGGAAAATCACATACAAAAAGGGATTGTATTGTGGAAAATTGCTTGTGCTGTTAGGCTAATTGCATATAAACATTTATATTAGGGAAAAAATACACTCAAATTCAGATGAATGTTCATAATAACATGGGTTGTTGTTGTTTTTACAAACTGATGTAGAAATGTGGAGGACTCAACAGAAGATTGGAAAAATGAGAAGCTGAGAGAAACCAAAGTTGACAGATTCACCCATCTCTACGTTGGTCTGGAAGCATTTGCTCCAATGTGGTAAATTTTGACATAGTGCCTGTTTTTTGCAGGGGAATATTCTTACATGCCTCACTGGTGGAACAACTTGTACTTCTGAATCAGCCATACAGTTTTCCAACCAGACAAAGAAGTGCGTCAGAAGCCAACAGAGAGTGATCAACAGCAGGAGACAAAGAGCTGAAGAAAACTACATTCAGAAAAGCCCAGTTTGTTCCAATGGTACACCAAATTTGCCCAGCCTTAACCTTCCCATGGGAAGCAAACAGCCGTGTGAGGAGGGCTAGGACTTGTGCTGTGGGAACAGTGATGCTCTGCAGTAGACCTAGAAGCGCAATTTTAATATTGATTCACAATGAAGCAACATCTGACAATCACTACCCGCTCTTAGGCACTGGGAAATCTCAGGCGGGGTGGAGTCAAGGAAAAACTGAAACATGAGTTAAGGAAAGTGCTGCCACATTCTTTCTTCCCTACGGAGGAGAAATGTTAAGTCAGCATCTAACCAATTGCCCAAGGCATAGCGGTATCCTTGAAGTACAGTTAGCTTGCGACCCGCCCACATATGATTGAAATGTCTAGGTGAGACATTACCCTTATTAAACTTTCTGTTTGGAGCTTTCTTAAGAAATCCAGATTGTCCATGTTTAAGCACTGCTGATGACTCCAAAGACGTTGTGGGTTGTTAACGTGCATTGTTAAAAAGATTGATGAAATAAGGAAATGTGCATATTTATACAAATACCTGGGTGAACAAAACATGGGTAGTAGGATAGGGAGCTCTCATTCCTCAACTTTTTAAAGTCAGCTTAAGAGTTTTTCACATGCTAGGAAGTCCAGCAGCAACAAGTCATCCTCCATTTGTGTGTAATATGTGGTCAGTTTGACTGTAATATGTGGCAGATAAATGTGGCATATATCTGTTGCATCACATCTCAAGATGCCACTAGGTCATATTGTGGCAAGGGCAGGGAACCTGTGGCATTCCTGATGTTATTGCCATCGTCCCCAATCAGCATGGCCAATGGTCAGGGATATTGGGAGTTGTAGTCCATGATAATATCAACCTTAACTGTCAAAGGGTTGCTTGCACCCTGAGCAAACCTCTCAGCTGTTGTGGTTTGATTTCAAACTACATAGGCAAAGGAAAATCCTTCACATGACAACATGGTGTCATCAGGTTATTGATAGATGGACAATTGTGCCCACTGGTCAAAAAGGCCCAAGGCAGTTGGGTGAGGTAAATAACTCACCCAATAGCCAGATCCAGTTGCTTTGGGCTGAGTGGGGACACTTTGACCGCTACACCACACTGAGGGTGACAGAAGGATTCCAATCCATTTTCTGGGAAATGTTTGGATTTAAAATTATTTGACAATCAAAACAAATGGGAGGCAGGGATTTATAGCTGGAAAATGCTGTAACCTTAAATGTCACAAAGGGACAGAGACAGAATTTCCTTAACACTCCAAAGTAAACACTGTCTACTTAATACCATTTCCTGCAACAGTTGCAGAGACAGATATAGAGAACCAATGACTTGCAGCTTTCATATCAAACACAGATGTGAGGCAGGCCTCCGCCATTTGCAAGTCAGAAAGCTGAGCCCAGCCTACAAGGTACACACTGTGGATTGCCTGGTGTTATGGCAACCTGTCTCTTTTTGCAATCCCAGGAAGGCAGTGACCAAAGCAAGAGGTTTATTAAGTCCTTTGTACGGCTGGTGGGCTGGACTTGCCTTGATGGGTCACAAATTGTACAACACACTCCACCCAACGCTCCCAGGACTCTTGACTGTAGATCTGCCTTAGCACCCTTCCTTTGTTCTTACCAAGGCAATGTTAAAAGCCCTGGACCATATGCAGGAACCCTGTGGCTTTCCCCACACCCCTTCCCATGCCAGCATCAACCAATTTTTTAAAAAGGCTTACACTGGCTTGGGAAGGAGCCACACCACAGCCTTCTCCTGTGCGGTCCAGGGCTTCTCATGTGATCTTACCAGCACAGGCCATGAGGAAATATGAACACCTTGCATTTAAATGCATTCATTATACTCATATAGTGACACTATTAGGCCCTTACTACTGGGAACAAGTCTTAGACCTCAAAAGACTCTGGAGAAGGCAGCAGTCTTTGAAAGCAAAGAGTAAGGTTACCATAACTTCCATCATAGAGGTTCAGTATGCTGATGACAACGTAGTGTGTGCACACTCAGAGGATGACCTCCAAACCATCCTAAATATCTTTGCAGAAGCTTATGGAAAGCTTGGCCTATCACTCAACATCCAAAAAACCAAAGTGCTGTACCAGAAAGCACAAAACAACCCCTCTGCAGTGCCACCAATCCAACTCAATGGTGTAACGTTGGAAAGTGTCGATCACTTCTCCTACCTGGGCAGTTATCTTTCCACAACGGCCGACATTGATGCCGAAATCCAGCATCGCCTGAGCTCTGCGAGTGCAGCTTTCTCCCAATTGAAGTGCAGAGTGTTTGAGGACTGGCACATTCACAGGGAAACCAAAATGCTTGTTTACAAAGCTATTGTACTATCAACCTTACTGTATGCTTGTGAAAAATGGAACACTTATAAATGCCATCTCCAACTCCTTGAAAGATTCCATCAATGGCGTCTCCGGGGGGAAAATTACATATCACTTGAGAAGACAGGCAAACTAATGCCAGTGTACTGGAAGAAGCAATGATCACCATTGTCGAAGCAATGATTCTTAAACATAAACTTTGTTGGACTGGTCATGTTGTTCGGATGCCTGATTATCGTCTTCCAAAGCAACTACTCTATTCTGAACTTAAAAATGGAAAGCATAATGCTGGTGGTCAACAAAAGAGGTTCAAAGACTCTCTCAAGGCAAATCTTTAAAAAGTATCATGGACTTTGAAGACGCTCAAACTCAGGATGAAAGGGAGAAACATGCTAAGAGGAAGGCACATTTGGCAAACCCTCACCATGATCGACTCTCATCTGGAAACCTATGTCCTCACTGTGGAAGGACGTGTTTATCCAGAATTGTCCTCCACAGTCACTTACGGACACACTGTTAAGACCGTGTTCATGGAAGACAATCTTACTCAGCTATGAGTGATGCCAAAGAAGAGAAGAAAAAGTTCTCCCCTTGCTTTTGGAGGCCTTTAAATACTAGTTACTGGGAATTGCAGGTGTGGGGAGTTCTGTTTTACTCATGTCAGGATACTGTCAGCAGCTCCCAGCTGGCTGCCCAGGAAAGTATAAAGAGGAGGAAAAGTTTCTTACAGTACTTTTTTATTTCAAACTTTACAGAGAGAGGCTATAGAACCCAGCCTCTTGGATAATGGCATTGTCCCGAGTGACTCTCCACCCCCATCTCTCCCACTTCCACATTCGTCATCATCATCACCTTCTCTATGGGTGCCGCTAAGTGCCCTCTGTCTTTGAGCTCTTTGCTTTTAAGGCTCTCTGGGTTCTGGGAGATGGTGGGTCTGGAATGCTTTCTAATGTCAATGTGTCAGCCAGCTGCTGCTCTGGCTCTCCCATGATTTCCCAACGTTCCCCCTCATCTGCCTCTGAGCTGTGACCTCTTGCAAACTCCTGTTGTAAATCTATACTGTCTTCCTCTTCCTCCTCCCTGGAAGGGTCAGGATGGGGAGGCAGTCTCCACCATTCCTCCTCTGCCCAGTCCCTGACATCTCGGTCCTATTTGTGGGCTTCTCATAGGCATCTGGTGGCCACTGTGATGACAATGGTGCTAGACTAGGTGGTTCTTTGGCCTGATCCAACATGGCTGTTCTTATGTTCTGGCAGTGCTCCTGAACTTATACCCTGCTTTTCATCCATGAGCAAAGCTCAGAGCAGCATACATGAGGTTCTCTGGTGGTCTCCCATCCAGAAAAAGGCTAGATCCAGATTAGTTTTAGCAAAGCTGCTACATCATGTTCTTCAAGCCCATGCCTTGGCATCAGAGTCCTAAATGTTCATAGTTCTATCAACTGTAACTGAACTGAACAATTTCTGGAGCTCCTTGAAAACAAGGTGAATAGGATAATTTTGCCTTCAGAAAACCCACAAATTACTGGTGAACCACATAGGGACACAGGCACAGTTTTGGCTGCCACTTGTTGGGTGCTGTGACAGGGTGGGGTAGAACATGTGCAAGCACTCTTGGTGACTCACTCCATCTCTTAACCCAACTATATCAAGGTGGAAGATCTAGCAGACCTTTTGTGAAGGTTTTCAGACAGACTCTTTGGTTGAGAAATAAATTTGTGATGTAAAGAGGACCCAAATCCGGGGGTGGGTGGGTGTCTACGTCTGCATCACAACCTTTGCCAACCCGGTGGCTTTTAGATGCTGTTAGATGATGACTCCCATCAAGCTTATGGGAGATGCATTCCAATGCACCATGCTGGCAAAGGCTGCTCTGCTGCCAGCTTTTAGCTGTACAAAGCAACAGCCCAGCTATGCAGTTCCTGTGGAAGGTTAGTTTTGAGTTCTGTATGGGGTGGAGATACATTTTTAAAAGTAAAGGAGAATAAAAGTTGAAGAGGAAAGCAATTATTCTTCCCCCTCTCTTGTGACTGAAGTTCAAATTCAGAGGCACAGAATCATAGAATCGTAGAGTTGGAAAGAACCCCGAGGGTCATCGAATCCAGTTCCCCTGCAATGCAGGAACCTCAGCTAAGACATCCATGACAGATGGACATCCAACCTCTGCTTAAAAACCTCCAAGGAAGGAGAGTCCACAACCTCCCGAGGGAGACCGTTCCACTGTCAAACAGCTCTTACTGTCAGAAAGTTCTTCCTGTTGTTTATTCGGAATCTCCTTTCTTGTAACTTGAAGCCATTGCTTCGAATCCTACCCTCCAGAGCAGGAGAAAACAAGCTTGTTCCCTCTTCTGTGTGGCAGCCCTTGAGATATCTGAAGATGGCTATCACATCTCCTCTTTTCCAGGCTAAAGATACCCAGTTCCTTCAACCATCCCTCCCCCATACACTCACACAACCAGAAATCCATGGGTCCCACCCAGCCTCAGACCCCCGCCAGCTACCTCTCCCCATGATAGTAGCTCTTTGGGAAAGAGGAAAGATAAGAGGGAAGGGAACTGTAGGCGCACGCCCATGAATCCTCCTCTCCTCTGCCCTCTGCCTTAGGGGGGGAGGACCACAGCTCAGCAACAGAGTGGCTGCTTCGCATTCAAAACATCTCCAGGTAGGGCTGGAAGAGAGCCCTCTCCGAAATCCTGGGGTGTCTCTACCAGTCAGTGTAGGCCATACTGACCTAGATGGGCCAATTGTCAACTTCCTATGCTCACTCTCCCAATATATTACATCTATTTGGTTGAACAATGTGAGACCATCACATGGGCTATTTATTTGCAGTGTCCTATTTATAGAGTAACATCGGAAGGCAGTAAACCCAGCCAGGCTGAAAGCGGAGGTTGGTTCTAGCATTCTCTTAGCTGGAGCAAGCATTAGTCATTTGATTAACTGCATGAAGAAAGCTGAGTGGGTGATATACACACCCATGTGGAAAATTCTGCCTGGAACAGAGTCTCTTCTAGCAATCTCCTATCGTGAAAACACACGCAATGCACAAAAGGTGCATTCAACCTACAATACAGTTGTCTGGGTAAGGAAGCTTATCTTCCTTCTGTGACAACAGAAGGCCTGGCTTTTTTAAAAAAATAAATTGTTTAGAAATCTCTCTGCCATCAGGAAACAAATGAACGATACAGTTCTGGGTCTTTATCTTGTTACAGCAGGAACAGTCACAAATGTTCTTGCAACCAGGCAAGGAAGCTGCAGTAACCTAATAAAACCTTTTTTTTTTCTGCCCGGGACTGAACAATCTGAGATCAGACTAAAAATGAGACTCACATCTTACACGTGCTCAGGTTTCTCCTACGCTTGTTCAACTTCTACAATTTCCCACACACACACACACACACCTTCTTCCTTCTCTTCTTGCTTCAGTTCCAAAGAATTTGAGGCACTTCCTAGATAGAGGCAATTTTAAAAAAACCATGTACATATTGAACACTCACCTCTCTGTGCAGCAAGTCCACTCGCGGAAATGGCAGAAAGAAAAGAAAAAAGGTTGAAAGAGGCAGAGTGAAAAGAACTGGTGTTGCTGGTGACACTGCAGAGCAGCAAGAATGTTTCGGCTCACCTGAACTCTGACGCCACTCCCTCTTTTGTGATTGTGCGCTCTCTCTCTCGCTCTCTCTCTCTCTCTTAATCATCCCTCTCTTGGCAATTTATACATGATAGAAAAAATGGATTCAGGATGAACTTGCCAACTACAAAGCTTCACAGGGCTATAACATGCTCTGGCAGGAAGCAGCCACCTTATGAAGTTTCCTCTCTGAGGTGAATTTCACACAGGAGATCTGAGGGAGACACTCATGTGTGCCATCCCAAACCACACAAATTAAGAGCTATTTCTGCTGCGCCTAGAAGAATTCTTCCACATTTTTATCCGGGTCCGTTTTGGGAATAATTCTACAATCATATAAACTGTCAGTGAAATGCATTTTGAGAGTTTGTGGTCTCCGGTTAAAAGATCCCTGAAATGTAATTTGGGTCAACGGTAGTCAACCAGCAGGACTTTTCTTAAACCTAAATGATTCTGGGTAGTGTTTCGGGGTGGAGGGGGGTTCAATTTTGCTTGCAAAGAAGCACCCTCGTTAGCATTTCTTCCAACGAACGTGTGAACCAAAACCCAATTATCTTTTGAAGTTTTCAGTTCTCTTGATTTTGCAATGCCGTTCTCCTTCCAATATGTATACAAACACATGTACTGGTGAAAATAGCAAGACATTCATTATACTGTACTGGGGGTAAAATTGCTTACAAAATTGTTTACATTAGTCAAAGCTGCATAAGAAAACGTGCATATTGAGAAACTTTCACATTAAGATTTTTTTTCAAAAGAGAAAAGAAGATGGCAGATGGGTGCAGAAATTTGGGGAACTGAATTTAAGACCGGAGAAATTAGAAACTCAGAGAAACGAGAATCGACAGAGTCATAGTGTTTCTGTGTAGGGTTTTAAGGAACATCGACTTGGGGGTAGGAGATTCTTTGAGGCTTGGTTCTCCCTGGTCTGATTCGTTTTGACAACTATAGTACAGGTACTTGTGTTGTCTCCTACATATCCAATAGCAGCTTCAAGAAAGCAGATCATCATCCAGCAAACAGCGTGAGCTAAGGAATAAAATGTCCTCCCTCCATTTTGTGGCTGCTCTCAGCAAAACTTTTAAAAAGACACCAGAAAATATTATCATGAATCTCCTGTGTAGTGTCTAGTACAGTGGAGAAATTCCATCCAGTTCACATTTCAAAGCAAACCTATCTAATTCTCACTCACTGCCCAAACCAGAAACACAATTATCCTTTGGAATTCGTACATGGTGCAGATCTCCAACCCCCAAATGTGTTTTAAAATGTGTATATTAAGGGGGACGGTGCAAATTAAAACACACATATATTCTTGTGAAAATTATGTACACAAATGCATTATATCACAGGAAAAGAAATGTGTATATTGGGTAAAACTGCACGCAGAATTTTATGTGTTAGGAGAAACGCAACACTGAAATATTGCGGAAGTTTAGTGAGAACTTAAAAAAAGGAATAAACTGATGCAGAAACAGACTTCTGATTGGAAAACTGAGAAACCGAAACTGACAGGTTTGCCTATATTTTGAAAAAATTAAGGTGGGGGGGGGGAGAGAGAATGGGAAAAAAGGGTTACAAACAAAACACAGCCACAGAACATGATGTGCCAAATCTTTAAAAAGCAAAGCAAATGATGGTGTTTCTAGGACTGAATATCCAAAGGTGCTAGACACAAAAATGTGTCACATTCCAATGTAACAAATTGTTCAGCTGGAGAGCTGGCACTGCATAAAATCTGCAGCCCTATAATCAGCATGTTCAGCTATAATCTTCAACTAAAGCTCTGCCACTCCCTATAAAGAGCCGAGGTGGTTTGTTCAAACATGTTGTGAAATCATTCTCTTCTTCCAAAACTTGCTTTAGCAAAATCCCCAGAGTGTTCTGGATATTATACGGCATTCATTCAACGGGGCTGTCCTAAAATAGCACAGCTATTTTACACCATACCTATATAGCTGTGTGTTCACTCCAATGTACACACTATTTCCAAACATACAAGACTCTCTGAATTCAACCTAATCCACCTGCAACTAATCCTTGGACAGCTGCTGGACCAGGCACAAGATTGGCGCTGATTTATTATCAAGGACAACAGCTCAAGCCTGGATCCCTCATGACTGCTCTTTGCTTGTTAGACTTGGCATCGTATGCAAAAAATAAAACCCCACCATACACTTGCAAGTAAGTCATTACAGATTAATCACCACAGATATAATGTCCTCCTCATCCAGTGTTAGCACAAATACAGTACACTGAACGACACGTTGATGCGTACGGCAGAGAGACATCAGAAGCAATCAGGTAAAGGCATGCATGTGTGAAACAGATTCAAGAGCAGACATGGTCTAAAACATTTTGGTGGCTGAGGCAGGAAAACCAAATGGCACCTGCTGCATCTGTGGTATATTAATACTGTTTCAGTTTTTAAAAAACTTTTGTATGTTTTTAAATATTGTGATTTTTCTCGATTTCTTTTTTTTAATATATTTTTATTCATTTTTTAGTAAAAAGTAAAACAAAAATCTTTACATCCATCGTATGCTTCTTCACAAATAAACTTAGGTTCTATTACACAGCTTATAAAAGGGAAAAAATCAAATAACACATATATCCAATTCATTTTATCAATTCCATTAATCACAAAAAGAAGAACTTAATTATATAGACATTGACTTCCCTAATCCAATTCTCCATTGATTCAATAAAGAAAAAGAAGAAAACGTAAAACTGACAGTCGTTATTATAAAACTAATCATATAACATCTTTAATCTCACAATTTATTTTATCACTGTTATTTCAAGATTATTCTACAGGAGTTATTCCATGTTAAGGTCACACCTCTTTTTTAAATAACATATAAAACTGTTCCACTCTTCAACAAATTCACTTCTCGGATTTTCTTTTAATTTTTCTGATAGAAAATTTCATTGTTTTATCTTTTTGTAAAACCATCTTCAGGCGGTGTTGTTGTTTTCAATCAAGTGTCCAATTGGTTAGAGCTTGGTGCTGGTAATACCAGGGTTGTGCAGCCCCATACGAGAAAGCTGCCTATTTCTTCATTGCAGAAAGTTGGACAAGATGATCCTCAGGTTGCCTTCCAACAATACAGTTCTAAGTGGCGCATAAATTCTATGGAGTAATTAAATAAATGAAATAATTGATCATTTGCTTCTCCCATCTGAAATTATATCTCAGATTAGATCCAACCTGCCTAATTGTAGGTTTGCTGTCGTTTTCTCTATGAACAGCAGGGAGGGGTCTTTGGCTGCAATCCTAACCCCATTTTTGTGGAGTAGATTTCGTTGAATTGAATAGGACCTACTTCTGCATAAATAGGTTTAGGGATGTGCTGTTAGGGAAGGCAGCTGGGTATTAATGGACACGCGATTATGCCTCCAGAGATTTCTGGATCTTCTTGTTGCCATTAAGAATTAGATCTATTCACAGAACAAGACTCTACAAGAGACCGGAATAAGAAGCTACAAGGTATTGCAATAAAGCACGCGTACATATTTTCCCTTGACTCGCAAATCAAGTACTAATATCAAAATCTTTGTCAATGTAAATAGTCTCTTACAAAATGATAAAATGTGTAACTTCTGTGACAGCAGCAATGATAAATTCTAGCCATACATTTTTTGGTTGTTATGAGGGGAGTAGAAGTAACTACAATAAATGCTTCTAATTTGAATCTTGAATATATCTGAGAAGTCATTGAATTTTTCCATGGTCCTTGCTCCTTTGCTACTGAATCCTCAATTTCTCCCTGCAGTTGGTTCACATTTGCCTGACTTGCGACAGATAGCAAAGACTGGCTGCAATCTTACGCAGAGTTGATTTTAAAGTGCTTAGGTGTAATTTTGCATAAGATTAGGTAATATGTCACCTTGTTAGAAAAGTCCTGCTTGGGTGACTGTAGAATGAGATCCTGACTACACAGCAGGGACAGGGAACCTGTGGCCCTCCAGATATTGTTAGACTGCAACTTCCATCATTCTCGACAATAAACCATGTTGGGAAGGACTGAGGGAAGTTGGAGTTATTATTATTGAGGGCCTTCTCGGTAGTGGCACCCACCCTGTGGAATGCCCTCCAATCAGATGTCAAGGAGATAAGTAAGCTTTAGAAGACATCTGAAGGCAGCCCTGTATAGGGAAGTTTTTAATGTTTAATGTTTTATTATGTTTTTATATCTGCTGGAAGCCACCCGGAATGGCTGGGGCAACCCAGTCAGTTGGGTGGGGTACAAATAATAAAGTTGTTGCTGCTGCTGCTGCTGCTGCTGCTGCTGCTGCTGCTGCTGCTGCTGCTGCTGTTGTTGTTGTTGTTGTTGGAGTCTAAGACCACTTTCCCCATTCCTGGTATGTGGAATTGAATGCACTATGCCCATTGACATCATTGGACATGGGCAAGCCGTAGATCTTGGCTTGTAAGGTAACCTAGAAATTAGTAGTGCCTTCTTTCCTTCACAAAACTCATTGACTCTGATTGACTCCCATCCTGGCTTCCAGATGGATTTTGACTGGGAGCTGTGTATAAACTGATCAAACACCTAGTCCTATGCATTCTGCAACTGGCTGAAGGATCCTGCCTCTGAATACCAGATGAGGAGAGTATTGTTGCACTCACCTGCTTCCGGGCTTCCCATTGGCTTCTGGTTGGCCACTCTGAAAACAGGATGCTTGTCCTCTGGTGTTTTCTCATGACCCGTATAATCATAGCCTTCATTATGGGAAATGGAAAACTGGCTCTTTTAGTCAGTCCAAATGACCATTTCCATATTTTTTTTTCTTGCTTAGGTCAGACAGTCTCACAGATTAACACTTTGGAAATGGTCAGCTAAAATTACACCTTCCAGTAGCCTTTGATTTTGTTGATTATATGGTGCTGGTGATACAAATGCACAGTTTGAAAAGTATTAAAAGCGTTGCTTTAGAATGATTTGTGCGGTTTTAAATATGGTTAGCAACTGCCTGTGAAATATGAGCCTTTTACAATGGTAATAATCTTCCCGGCTTGTATGGCTACCTTGGCAGTACGATGGTTGCAGGGCGAAGGAGAAAATTACTAGGATTAAAAAGATACTTATGCATCAGAATGTCAACCGGAGTGATCCACCAAGCACCTCTCCATTCTGTGATGATGACACCCATTTGTCTAGTGGCACAAACATGCAGCTTGCTTATTATTACACTGATCTTATTTACATGATTACATGTCCATTTTTTGCACTGTAAACAGCACACCAGCTTATTACACAGCAAAAAATAAATAAAACACTGCAGGCTTCACAGCCTACAGTAAATATATGTATTTAAGCCACTAGTAATGGTTATTTTTAATGCAGGAAAATCGCTCGATGTTGTTGGATGATTTAGGGATATAAATAATAACGATCAGGTAAACTTGGTTCTTCAGGAGCAACGAGGTATGAATTGCAACTTCAGCACAACATCTCCAACCCTTGTGTTTCAGTGGTGTCTGAAGGATGCCCTGCCAATTACTCAGGCATATCTTCTGGGCAGGATGGGTGCATTAGCAGAGTTGTCGTCTGGTGGCATAGGAGCTTGTAGCTCGTTTGCATACCCTCCCAAAAGCCTCTGCTGAAGACACCAGAGATCACTGTTTAAGATGATTGGGGCCTGGGTTTCTTGCCACTATCTGCACCAGAGGGACAAAACTGCTGAGGTCTGATGACCTAGCAGTTGGTCTGCATACCCTCCAAACAGCCTCTACTGAAGAAGCCAAACAGAGGCTGGCCACTTACATGAAACTAACCAGGAGGAAATGCATACCAAAAAAAGTAAGGACGCCAATTTGTGTAAAATCTGCATATAAAATTTGTGCAAATAGATGTGAATTTATGATTTTAATTTACGATTTAAATAGAAACGCAATGCAATGTGACTTATATGCCCGCACAGTCTGCTATCCAGGTGCTGATTGTTATTTTTCAGTACAGTCGTACCTTGTGTTACGAACGCTGCGTGTTGCGTTCGTCACGGGTTACAAACGCGCCAAACCCAGAAGTACCAGAACGGGTTACTTCCGGGTTCAGCGGTTCGCGCATGCGCAGACACATGACGTCACGCGCACAAGCGCCAAATCGCATCACGCACATGCGCAGACACGGCGCTTCATGTTGCGGACCTTTCAGGTTACGAACGGGGCTCCGGAACGGGGCTCCGGAATGGAGTTGGCTCCAGTGGATGGGGGCGTGTATAGCAAAGGCAGGAACACATTTCCAACCCAAGGGCCATATTCCACTATAGACAACCTTCCGAGGGCCACGTGCAAATGGTGACTGGGACCAAAAGCAAACATGGACAGAGAAACATTACCTTTGTACAGCAGGCTAGTTTCTGCACACACACTCTCTCTCTCTTTCACACACACACACACACACACACACACACACAATCTATCCTCCATCCAGACAAGGACCTTTAATAACGCAAAGGCCAAAACCGACATTTTGACGCATTCAAAACAGAATGGCAGTACATTTCCAGGTTTTAAATGAATTGCTAAAAATGAATAACAGATAACTCATTTAAACTTGCCATTGGAATGTAGGTGAGGCTACGTTCGTGCCACAACTTGCTTCTTCCCTTAGAAGTTGGCAACGAGGTTGCAAGCAATGAATACAACATTCTGCCTTTCAAAGTTTTCACTTAAGGGACACACCCTGCATTCCCACATGCATGTCTGTTTAATCATGCCCCATGCAGCTTTCCAGATTTGAATGAACTAATAAGCCCAGTCCACAAATGGACATGAGCCGTGGAAATGGCCACACCTTCAGTGTCAAGAGAGCCGAATACATCACAGTTTCCCAAGAGTGCCTTCACAAAAGCATCCTCATCATCTGTGATTTGTTCACTTTGGGCAATGAGCCACCTGTAGCCGGGCTGAGCTGGAGGGGGGAAAGCCACAACTCTCTGTTGGCTGTTGCTCCCCCCAAGGGGGGGGGACGAATAAAATCCCTCCAGCTTTCAGGGACAAGGCAGACTAACCGGCTCCCCAGGAGCCTCACAGCAGCACCGTCGCTTAGTAAGTTTCCAGCGCCGTCGTTCTGTGCGTGCTTATGTAATAAAAATAAGACATCCCCTCAAAATAAGCCATAGTGTGTTTTCTTGAGGGGAAAAAAATATAAGATATAGGGGGGAAATATAAGGGAAACATGGTAATGACTCCCAGGCTCTATGCACAAAGGGAGAATCAGAGAAAATTGCCTCCCCTATTCTTATGCTAAGAAACACTTCTGCTGGATCAAAAGCCATCCCACAAGCACCACCACTGCACTGGATTTCACCAAGAACAAATCACCAGTGCTCTGTCATCACACGGAAAACCTACCCTGTAAAAGATGGCCCTTTTAAAATATGGTGCTCCTCAGGCAAACAGGGAGCCTGAAACAGTATGTTTTCTTTTAAAGGGAGGGAAAGAGACATAATAAAGGAGGCCGGTGTTACTGAAATAATGACAAAGATCCTAAATCTGCAGATGAGCAGAAGAATTATGACACTGAATGAAGTCTTTTAACAAATGCCGGTGAGCCAACAAAGTGCACTCACGCTGCCTTCATCAACCGTAGTTGTAATACTTTGCAAAGGTGCATGGTTCATTGAGTGATATTAAAATAGTTGTCAACCCTGTTTCTCTAGGGAACCGAGATTTGTAGTTTTACAAGTGCGTTGAAAGCCCCAACGCTTTCACATAATTGCAGCCCCGTAACTCCAGGGGGTGAGGGAGACAAGTTACTTAAATCAGCTTAGGTTTGGAGTGCAGATGCAGCCAAAGGTGGTTTTCATAAGTGATGCTAAGAACTCTTATTAGCCTGGAACATATAATCTCCGATGAATATTATTGTGCAATATAGACAACAAAATGAAAGCCCTATTAGAACAGAAAATGCAGTCTTGCCCATGCAGATTTAATTTTTTTGTTTTTAGCTCGTATTGCAAACTGTATAAAGCGCAAGAGGCATTTTATATGTCACTTTTGAAATCAGCACAATAATGCAATCCTCAAAGCCTCTGTGTGCATAATTGTGGGACTTTAAACGTGCAACGTGATATGAAAGGATTTTTGGGACTGTTGGGGTTTGGTATATTGTACAATGGTTACCTCTGGTTACGAACTTAATTCGTTCCGGTGGTCCGTTCTTAACCTGAAACTGTTCTTAACCTGAGGCGCACTTTCGGTAATAGGGCCTCCCACTGCCGCTGCGCCACTGCCGCGTGATTTCCGTTCTCATCCTGGGCAAAGTTCTCTTTTTTTTTAATAATCTATTTATTGAATTTTCCAATACAAATCACAACACATCACATTGAAATTATTCCCAATTACATTCCCAATTACAATCCAAATTAATTATACAATTCCCAATTAAAAGAAACGTTCCAATTATGCCTAATTATTATAATATTTTTTTTATATATGGACTTCCCATGCCTCAGACGCCGGAGCTTCCCTGATCACCTCAATCGATTGCTTTTCAAAATTCTTTCCAATATTTCCACAGCCGCTGATATATGTCAGCAAGCAGGCTAAATGATAATAAACAATGTCTCTGTGTGGATGAGGTCGATCTTCTTAATTCCAAATGCCACATTCCGACCATCGCCTTCTTCTCGTCCTGTTGTTCACCAAACTTCTTCACACTGCTACTCTCCCCCGCTTGCTTTGCACATACCATCCTGGGCAAAGTTCTCAAGCCAAGGTACTACTTCCGGGTTAGCGGAGTTTGTAACCCAAAGTATTTGTAACCCGAAGCGTTTGTAACCCGAGGTACCACTGTATATAGCATCAATGGTCGGGTAAGACTGCAGGTTGAAAAAAATTAAGAAATTTATGGAATCAGTAAGGGGCAAATTGGTTGCTTTCTATCTGTCGCCCTCTACTGATCCAAGTAATTTACTGCAAGTGTTATTGCTTCACTCCTAACAGGGACTAACAGAGCAATCAGAAGCAAGTCTTATTAAGTTAAATGGGACTTAGTGCTAGATGAGCAAATAGGACTGCACAGTTACCTGGCAGAAAAGCTGCACTGAACTCAACAGAACTTACTTCTGAATAAACACTGTATATTTATTAGCATTCGTTTAAAATGAAAAAACATAAGAAGCCAAAAAAAAAACAAACCAAAAAAACAACCCCTCCCATGCCATTTTGCCCAGACTTCTGCTTCCAACAGACACTGCCTAGAATTCTGGGCACTGTCGTTTGTTAACAATTGCGGGGAATTGTAACTCTTTGAGGGATAAACTACAGCGCTCAGAATTCTTTGAGGGAAAGAAAGAGCTTCAAATGTGCTCTAATAGCGTGTCTTCTTCTTCTTTGGCAATCACTCGTAGCCGAGTAAGATTGTCTTCCATAAACACGGTTTTAACAGTGGGTCCGTAAGTGGCTGTGGAGGCCAGTTCTGGAGCCACACGTCCTTCCACAGTGGGGACATAGGTTTCTGTTGATCACAGTGAGGGTTTGCCAAATGTGCCTTCCTCTTAGCATGTTTCTCCCTTTTATCCTGTGTTCGAGCGTCTTCAAAGCCCATGACACCTTTGGTAAAGGCTGTTTTCCAATTGGAGCGCTCGCAGGCCAGTGTTTCCCAGTTGTCGGTGCTTATACTACATTTTTAAGATTTGCCTTGAGAGAGTCTTTGAACCTCTTTAGTTGACCGCCAGCATTACGCTTTCCATTTTTAAGTTCGGAATAGAGTAGTTGCTTTGGAAGACGATAATCAGGCATCCGCACAACATGACCAGTCCAATGAAGTTGATGTTGAAGAATCATCGCATCGACACTGGTTTTTGGTACTAGGACACTAGTGTGTACATAGCCAGAGTCATCTAAGCCAGAGGGCACTCCACATCTTGTGGCAATGAATTCTACAAACTACCTGTGCAATGTTCACATTTTCAAGGTAATAAAAAACATGGTGGCAAAACAGAAATACAGTACTGATAATATGGTTTTATAACATTTTCAGTTGCAGAGACATTTGTCTTTATGTAGCCATAATCTATTCTAGATGGCTTAGAGCATGCATAGGCAAACTCAGCCCTCCAGTGGTCAGGGATGATGGGAATTGTAGTCCCAAAACATCTGGAGGGCCGAGTTTGCCTATGCCTGGCTTTGACCTCTGCTGGAAGGGCGTTCCACAGGGCGGGCGCCACTACCGAGAAGGCCCTCTGCCTGGTTCCCTGTAGCTTTGCTTCTCGCAGTGAGGGAACCGCCAGAAGGCCCTTGGCGCTGGATCTCAGTGTCCAGGCTGAACGATGGGGGTGGAGACGCTCCTTCAGGTATACAGGACCGAGGCCGTTTAGGGCTTTAAAGGTCAGCACCAACACTTTGAATTGTGCTCGGAAACGTACTGGGAGCCAATGTAGTTCTCTCAGGACCGGTGTTATGTGGTCCCAGCGGCCACTCCCAGTCACCAGTCTAGCTGCCGCATTCTGGATTAATTGCAGTTTCCGGGTCACCTTCAAAGGTAGCCCCACATAGAGTGCACTGCAGTAGTCCAAGCGGGAGATACCGGTAACTAGAGCATGCACCACTCTGGCGAGACAGTCTGCGGGCAGGTAGGGTCTCAGCCTGCGTACCAGTGGAGCTGGCAGGGCGGCTGCCCTGGACACAGAATTAACCTGCACCTCCATGGACAGCTGTGAGTCCAAAATGACTCCCAGGCTGCGCACCTGGTCCTTCAGGGGCACAGTTACCCCATTCAGGACCAGGGAGTCCCCCACACCTGCTCGCACCCTGTCCTCCAAAAACAGTACTTCTGTCTTGTCAGGATTCAACCTCAATCTGTTAGCCGCCATCCATCCTCCAACCGCCTCCAGGACACATTGTTCTCAAAGGACACATTGTTTCAGGGTGGATTTTAAAGGAAAATCCATTTTTCCCCATGATGACAGCCAGTGGAATCGCATGGGTTTCCAGCAAGTGTTGCACCCCCTAACACAACGCTGTGCCCCCCACCTCCTTGGAGAAGGTTCCTTCCTTCAAATTGAAGATGTAGCTCACTTCCTCTCTCCAAAGAGGTTTTCTGGAGTACGTGGTCTTCCAAGGCCTGCCCCCAAGCAAATGAGCAACTGTAACAGTAGTGCAGGTAGCCATATTCAAGGAAGAGGGACCAACTCAAAGATTTTTGCCCCACATACTCCCCCTCAAACCTAGAACCAGAAATGCTTCACATCCAATAAATGTGTGAGAGAGGGGGGGTGTAGAGAGCAATTCACTTTGCTTGAATGTTGCTCATACATTTAACAAGCAGTTCAATTATTCGATTTTACTTTTGAGCTGCTCCCATGCCAACTCACCAAATGAGGGAGTTTAGAAAGCAATTGCAGGAACAGGGCAATGCGGGGAATCTGTCCAGGCAGCTGCTGAAAAGGAAAATACCAGAAAAAATGTGGCACATGCAGAGTCAGTGCAGACACAGCATTGAGGGTTCACAGCCAATGGTGTTTTTTTTCTCCTCTTCTTTTGTATTTGAAGATGATTTAAAACACAAGCCCAAAACACAGGAATTGTTATTCTCCTTCTGGGCACAAGATGGCATCATTACTTCACTGGAAACCCAAAGAAGGTAATATGAACTCCCTATGCAAAGTGATTAGCACCTGTCCCAGGCAGGTATTTGCCAGTGCCCCAAAGCCAGCAGAGGGCCTCTCTTCCCCATATTTCACATGCAACCCTCAAGGCCACAGGCAGGTTGAGGGATTGCTTAGCTTGCACACCCCACCTCTTCCACCTCCCCTTGCATGAGGACCCTCATAATCTTGGTAACCCTTCACTAAAAACAAATCCTCTCAATAGGATTACATATTTATATTCTAAGTTTTCCTCCTGCTAGTTTTTAGTTTAACTTACTAAAAAGATATACCGCACATGCGCAATTGCTTCAACTGTCAAATATATTATTCTGTTAGGAAGCGGAGCTAAAAGCAGGAGTATTCAATATGGGCCCCTCCAGACTACAATTCCCACCATTCCTGGCCAGAGTTGTAGTCAAACAACATCTAGAAAGCACCACAGCATCTATGCCTCTCCAAAGGTATTGCTGCCACCATCTTTATGACCAGGTGCTGGAAGCCTGGGATACGCAACAGAGGTTTATCAGCTCTTTTAGAGACCCTGGCCATACTGTGTGAGAGATAGCTCAGTCAGTAGAGCATAAGACATTTTAATCTCAGGGTTGTGGGTTCGAGCCCCATGTTGGACAAAATATTGCAGAGCCTTGGGCTACATGACTCTCATGGTCCTTTCCAGTGCCTTTTTTCCCCCTAAAGAAATGTTTAGGGGTACAGTGGTACCTCTGGTTACAAACTTAATTCATTCTGGAGGTCCGTTCTTAACCTGAAACCGTTCTTAACCTGAGGTACCACTTTAGCTAATGGGGCCTCCCGCCGCCACCACCACGCAATTTCTGTTCTCATCCTGGGGCAAAGCTCTTAACCCGAGGTACCATTTCTGGGTTAGCAGAGTCTGTAACCCAAAGTGTTTGTAACCTGAGGTGTTTGTAACTTGAGATAACACTGTACTCTCATTTTCCTACTCATATTGAAATACTGCCCCTCAATGAGGCCAAACTTAGATTCACAAAATGTTTACGGGTATGCGTACCCCTGCGTACCCCCCAGGAAAAAAAGCACTGGTCCTTTCCAATTATACCAATCTAGGATTCTATTAACATACAAATGCAATTTTAAACCAACAAATAATGGACCAGAACCTTATTTCCCCAATCTTTGATAGGTGGGTAGGGCCCATCTCTGTCTCCCTCCCTCCTGGCTTCCAAAACCGCTGCAGTAATCCAGCGGTTGGTCATTATTATTATTATTATTATTATTATTATTAATTGAATTTATATACCGCCCTATACACGGAGGTCTCAGTGCGGTTCATATAAAAAGAAAAAATTCTACATCATGATGTAGTTCAAAGTACCACATGTTGGAGGCCTTTTGAACTGCAGTGTGGTGGCATCCAGACTGCGGCCTTTCTTTCTAACTCCCTGGATTTACAGCACCAAATCCTAGGATAATTTTTCAGTTTCCACTTCAGTAGAATTTTTCATAACTCAAATATTTAGTCTGTTGTCTCTGGAAAAAAACTATTCATGGACAATGAGATGTTCCAAGGCATGAAACTAACATTAGTTGAGTCATTACAGTACCTTACATAGCACACCTATGAAAAGCTCCCTTGAGTCTTTTAATCACTGGGCATGAGACTGCTACTCGTGCATTTTACAACTGACTTCAAAGCACTGGAGTAGAGAAATATTTAGGAATTTAGTAACAGGCGCGTTCTGCAGAAGGCAGCGATGACCAACTCAGATAAACACTGTTGTCAAACGCTCGGAATGGAAGACAAGACGGTGCGACAGGTTGGTGTCGTTTACATCCGAAAGGAGGCAGCATTCATAGGAAATGAAGTGTCTCGAGGAAATAGTTATTTAACTCACGTTGCTCGTCATAGATAAGAATCACAGGTGATATTAACAAAGGAAGAAGTGATTCTACAGGCAACCCCTGTTTTAGGCGCGACTGATATGTGCACAATCTTGCACATATGCTCAGGCCGAACCTGGAAGTGACCTGGAAACATCATAAAAGATGTCGCTAAAAGAGCAGAATGGAGGTGGGGCAGAGCGGCGGGGGGGGGGCAGAAAGAGGTGTTTTAATTGCACGCTATTTCGCGCAAGTGTGCAATGACCCAGAATTCAACCCCCGCGCAAATCGAGGGTTGTGTGTACATTTTTTTAAAAAATGCCTCTGTACATATTTCATTAAGCACCAAATGAGCAATACACCAATACTGTAACACATGTGCTATGGGGCTTTTAGAGCAGCACCATAGCATCAGCCATTGCCTTCCTCCTGCCACGGATATGGAATTAGTGTATGGAGCATAGGCATATATTGCTTGCTACGATCCCCTTCGGCCCCACTGCAGAGCATTTTTGGAACCATCCTAAACCTGTAGCCTAACCCAAAAAAACACACCAAAAAACAAAACAAAACCGTTAGGTGCTCTTCCACTGTGCCCAGCTACATGCCAGTGCTGTTGCTAAACGACAGGCCAATATGTGATGAAACGATGAGGATACATGATTTAATCCTGGATGAGAGTTCCAATCCGGCATGCTGCCCTTATCAGGTATAACTCTTGGAAATAATGTATATGATCCTGCGGCTGCTGGTAGGAACAGCTTGCCAAAGGTTATACAGATTTATAGGCCTGATCAAGAAGTGAAGCAACTGAGGTGACCATGAGACATTCCTTATGATGATTAAGGAAAGCAATTATACAGTTCTGCAATAAAAAATGGTTGAACTGTTTATCACATCTGACATATACTTACTGGGGTTTTTTAACAAGTCTATAATTGGGCTGCCTGGCCTGAGTCATTTCCTCTACATAAGGAAAGGCAGCAACCAGTTCTCTTGCATTTCACGGGAGCCAGCTCTAGCAACGTAAAATTCTGTTATTGTTTTCCTCTGAAATAGAGCTGATTGAATTCAAGTTCCTGCATTTGCCATTCCAAGCAGCAAATATACTATGAACGAGCAAGGCCTCTGGATAAGGGACTTTGCCACTTAATGAGCTTTTAGAAAACTTGTAAATTATATTCATCATTGGCAGCTGCATCCCCAGCTCTGCTCCCGGCGGCCCACAAAACGGCAGACGTTAATTGACTACTGAGGTCATTGCAACATTTTGAGCACGACAAATATTAAATCGCTGGGCATTAAATAGGAGGCTACTTCAGAAATACATGTGGAACTCGTAACATAATCTTCTCCTCAGAATGGTGGTGAACCCATTCTATTCTCACTCCCCAACACACACACACACAGAGAGAGAGAGAGAGAGAGAGAGAGAGACAGACAGACAGACAGACAGACAGACAGCCTAGAGCACACCCAAGACTTGAACCTAACCATTTTGGGCAGGTGCAGGGGAAGAGACAAGGTGCAGCATTTTTGACTGGGTCTGTGGGCAGAGCTTAGTGGTATTTAGCAGGGCTAGGAGCAATCATAGCGCTTCCTGATAGGTCTGTGGGTGTAGTCCAAAACAAACAGTGACTGCATTCCCACTTTCGTTTATTGAGGGCTCAGGCGTTTCCAGTGTTGAGTTTTTAATCCGTGTTCACAAGATGTTATCCAAAATGCATGTACTGTACATTCTGTACATTGTTGTGAAATGCTACTGTTTGGGGCGCTGTGCTCTAAACTACAGAAGAAGAAGAAGAAGAAGAAGAAGAAGAAGAAGAAGAGTTTGGATTTGATATCCCGCTTTATCACTACCCGAAGGAGTCTCAAAGCGGCTAACATTCTCCTTCCCCTTCCTCCCCCACAACAAACACTCTGTGAGGTGAGTGGGACTGAGAGACTTCAAAGAAGTGTGACTAGCCCCAGGTCACCCAGCAGCTGCATGTGGAGGAGCGGAGACGCGAACCTGGTTCCCCAGATTACGAGTCTACCGCTCTTAACCACTACACCACACTGGGAGAGAGAGAGGGACAGACAGACAGACAGACAGACAGACACTGTCAAGAGGTGCCATCAACAGCTCACAGGTTATCTTCCTAGTGAAATGAGAGACACAGAGCATTTTCAGTCCTTTTATTTGAATCCACAGAAACACGGGAAAACTTGGAATGTACAACCTCATGTTTGAGCCGACATTGCTCAGAGTGCCGCTCCATGCCCCTGGCAGTTACTTTGTGGTGCTCAGACCCCTCCAGTTGCCAACGGTGGCTGTTATTAAATGAATCTCTCTGTTTGGCTTTCTGCTCTGAGACACGAAGGGCACGTCTGATGCGGGGGGAGGGAGGGGGCTCTAACGTATTCTCCAGGGACAGTGTGTCACTTGGCTGCTGTACTGTTTCTAACGCATATGACTCCTGTCTCTGTTCACTGCTATCTTGCTCCTGTTCTTCATCACCCCTTATTTCCTAGCTCCTTTGTTCTTCTGGGGTGTGACCCTTCTCTTCTCTGGAAGGCTCTTGGGGTGGCGGTCTCCATCACCCCACATTGTCAACACCCTGGTGTATACAAAAGCATAAATGAACCTGACACAAATTAAGCCTTGTTGATGTGAGCAGCTGGTGTAGGGAGAAGCACCTTGAAACTGGAAAATACTATAGCTTCGCTGCACTCTTACGGTGGTAATCTGAGGACACCCGCAGTTTCAAAGAAAGAGCTGATAGCCCCCAACCTTTGAATCTCCCTCCCAGGGAGATACCGATACGTACGGTCTTGTTACCGCTGGCTTAAAGAAAAGACCACCATAAAAAAACCTCTGAATACATTTTTTTTCTAGTTTGCATTTGGTTGAATTTGTGCAGTACAGATTTTCAACCCACAAATATGAAAGACCGGAAATATTTCTTTGTGTTGATGAAACAAAACAAAAAAATTCCTTCCAGTAGTACCTTAGAGACCAACTTAGTTTGTTCTTGGTATGAGCTTTCGTGTGCATGCACACTTCTTCAGATACACTGAAACAGAAGTCACCAGACCCTTATATATAGTGAGAGGGTGGGGATGAGTTTGTGTTGATGAGTTTGTGTTGATGAGTTTGTCTTAAATTAGACCTAATGTATATGAGATTACCCAGCAAAGGCTCACTCCTCTCATTGAGTTTGTATACATACTTAATGTACACATATTAAGAGGCTCGTTCTTATTTTGCTGCATTGCTTAAGGCTTCCTGGATGCCCCGTGATCATATTATAAAGTGGTTGCGTTCTACGTCATAAACCAAGCACTGCTTGGTTTCTTTTTGTTTTCCAATGTATTTCCTTATCGATTAAAAAAAAATAAATCCAAATTTTAATTCTGAAAGCGTGGCCCAGAGAAAAGAAATTTTGAGAACCACTGGCTTAGCATCTTCAGACCTAGACGCGTGTTAAAATTAAAATTAACGTGCTCATGCGGTTGGATCCCAAAGTACAGGATCTGCCAGGGTGGGGAGACGAAAAAAACTCTCCTCTGTTGCGGACGAGCAACAGTTAAAACTACCAGCAACACAAGCCTAACCACGCCTACTCCTAGCAGGGAAGCCCCGCTGAAGTCAATGGGTAACAGGCGTGGGGGGTTGGTGACGCTTGCCGCCCAACCAGCACTACGACACCACGCCGCGCATGCGTAGCAACGACTCCACCCGCCTCGCCTCGCCTCAACTTCCTTCTTCCGGCTTGGCATCTTTCCTCGTCCCATTGGCCGTCGCGGGCGCACAGCCGTGACGTTGACAGGGCGTCGCGGAAGCGGAAGAGCCCTTCGCTTCCTTTCTCCCGCCGGCTGTGGGATTCGCTTGCGGAAGTAGCGTGAGGGGTATTTTTAATCGTCGTTTGGCGGCAGGGTGTGTTTTCCCCATCACACTTCCTTGCGTAGCCGGTATACAGGCGAGGGGGCAGAAAAGCGCGAATTGTCAACTTAACTTTGTCCTCTCTCTCTCCGTCTCCCCGGGAAAAACCGTCCCCGTCAGCCCCCGCCCATCATGGCGGCCACATCCAACCTGCAGGTGAGCACCTGGCGCGCGGGTTGTTGGGAGCCAGAATTCCGAAGTGTGTAGGGAATGGGAGGCAGGGAGGGCGAGGGAAGGAGGCCTTTCGTGAGGCGGCTCACCTTGACTCGGGCTACATGGACGGTTACCTCTCAACTGACAGGAGTCCCTGCCGCTCGAAAGGTTCTCGTAATGTCGAGGTTCCCACGAGAAAGAGAGACTCCGTGTTTGCCTTCCTCTTAAGCAGCACGACGTGGGAACGAACAGCAGGGGGAGGCGCCTCACCTGACCTGCCAGCGCCCCGGAAGCGTCTCTCTCTCTCTCTCTCTCTCTCTCTCTCTCTCTCTCTTGGAGCTGTCAGGATGGCGGCTGGCTGCTGAGCTACTACTGCTTCAGCGCCTTGGCCTCACACAGCGAGTCGTGGAATTGAAAGGGACCCTGAGGACCATCTAGTCCAGAGCTTTCCAAAACTAATTGCGAAGGCGACGCATTTATTATTATTACTTTTTAAAAAGGCACGCATCATTTCGCGACACAGCAGTTCGGTTTGGCTAGCAAACCTGAGGTGAAACTAACCCCCTTTCCAGGAAGCGTTCGCGCGACGCGCCTGCATGCTGCAGCCAGCACACTTAACATATTGCAACACACAGTTTGGACAGCTGTGATGTAGTCTGACCCCCTGCGGTGCAAGAATGGGCAGCTGTCCCCATACGAACCAGCAGTATCGGCACCCAGTTGAGCTATCCAGATACCACCTTGGGAGAAGCACTGGGGTGCCTCTGGCCATGTGCAGAATGCGTTTCCGTTGCTGCGGAGGCAGCACTGTGTTCTTAATCTATTTTGTTAGTTTCTTTACTTAGAGAATCCTGGAATTGTAGTGTTGGAAGGGGCCACGAGGGTCATCTTGCCCAGCTCCTAGCAATGAAGGAATTTGTCACCCAACGTGGGGCTCAAACCCACAACCCTGAGATAAAGAGTCTCATGCTCTACCGAGCTCAAGGTGACATGTGCTCTTCTCCCTCTCTCTTTTTTATTCTCACAAGAACCCTATGAGGTAGGTTAGGAGAATCACTGTTTAAGGCCTTGGTTATACAATCAAAACTAGCTGGACAAATCATTTTTATCTGACTGGCAGAGCAATGCAATCCCATTTGTGTCCATCTCCATGTGTGTTGCATTGAACAGACATGACTATTTGCTGGCCCTGCCACCCTTGCTATGAAATGGTGTTGGTGTGACTCCCCTGGCACAGAGCTCCGCCTGCTACTTACTGACCATGTGGGTAGAAGTGATGTCGGTAAAGAGCTTTGTGCAACACTTCTCAAACACCTGACAACTAGTTGAATGGCTGGCATTTGAGAAATGCTGTGCACAGAGCTTAGGAAGTTTTTTGAACTATGTCTTCCACCTCAGTGGGCCAACTTTGGTAAGTGCCAATGCACTTACCAAGTGCTTGACAGATGGTTGGTCCCATGCAATACCAGAATTGACACACTATATGGGTTGGGTGGAGATAAATATCTGGACCACTTGGCTAAAAAGGTTCCCAACCCCCTGATGTAACTTCTGCCACCTGCCCCCTTGCATAATTTGCACATAATTTGTAGGTTTCAATTCTATTGTGCAATATCTCATACACTGCAGGAACTAGAGAGTAAATAAAATGCCATTTTGTCTTATTTGCACAGATGTTTTGTTGACATTTTCTTGCATACAACTTGAAAGAGCAGATACTTGATGGGTTGACTTTCAGGCTCTTACATTTTTGTTTACTAATGTAGTTTCTCAGTTTCATTTGTTGGAAACTAGCTTAGGGGTTCACTAGTCATTTATCCTAATTCAAGATTTCAGTGCATGTATTTTTGTTTCTTGCTAACTTTGGGGAAAATCTTCTTCGCAGAAAGACCATAACTCAAAATACATGATCTTGGTAAGGCTTTATGTGGATTACTTTATCCAGGTGTATCATATTTTTTCTGTACCCACCTATAGTCCTGTGTAATATACTAAGTAATGTTTTATTCAGTGGAAGTTTTTCTGTAATTGAGTGAGGTGTCTGAACATTTCTGAAAGCAATTTTGGGCACAATTGTATCTACACAGATATACACCCCAATTTTTTTTGCAGAGTTTTTAAAAAAGATCTGCATTAATAAATGCTAAGAATTTCTAGCACACTTAATTTACATATGCACAGATATTGAAATACCTTGTGTGGTACATAAGCCATTTCCATCTTAGTAGGAAGCATTACCTCCATGGTAATATGTGTTGCCCATAGCTTGGCAGCTCCTTGTAACTGTCCTCGCAAAGGGAACAACCCAACATGAAAAACTCTCTAGAATGATCTCTAAAATGCCTACTTTCTAAGTGGTGTCTTTAAAATCTGAAATTATAATGAAGATAATAGCCTGGAGCCTAAGAGAAATAAATGGAAGAAAGTTCATGAAAGAGAAGTACCACATCTGTTGCTCCCTACCCGCTGCAGTAATCAGAGCAGACCCATGGAGATTTAAGTTACATGGATTTCAATGGGTCGACTCTGCTAGTTGGATTATTTTATGTTATTATTTTTATTTATTAAATTTGTATACTGCCTTTATACCTGTAGGTCAGGCATAGGGAAACTCGGCACTCCAGATGTTTTGGGTGTACAACTCCCATCATCCCTAGCTAACAGGACCAGTGGTCAGCGATGATGGGAGTTGTAGTCCCAAAACATCTGGAGGGCCGAGTTTGCCTATGCCTGCCGTATGTCTTAGGGTGGTTCACAACACAAGTTACAATATAAAAGCACAAAATTCATAATACAAAATTAAAATAATTAACAATACTAATGTATACAAACTAATAAAAATACACTCCCCAACAAAAGTTTCATGCTGCATCATGCTATATCTAAAGTTTCATTGGTCTCATGTTTGTTTCTTTCAGTATTGTGCAAATCATCTCCATGAGATGCTTTTGGACACAGGAATGACTCCCAAGAGTGATTCTGTGGCTTTTAATTTTAATGTGATAACTGCTTCCTTAAATTGTACTGAATATAGGTGATTATCTACAGAACTGCAAAACTTGTTTGGAGCATCTAAGGGGCTTTATTTCTCCTGTCGAATGTAGCATTAAAAAAAAAAATTACTGTGGAGTTTCAAAAACAGTGTGCAATATTGTAGGGTGAGGGTCTACTGCATATAGGGGAGGGAGTCGAAACTCCCACTGTGAGCACACAGATCCTTGGGTTTGCCTACATTAGTTCTTTGACTGTGGGGACATTCTTCAGTATTTGAAATAAGAACTACTTGTGCGACAATTTGGCATAGCACTAGAAATAAGATAAATGTCCTTGGATGTAAGTAAATGGTTAAATACTTAAGCACACAAGGGGATGGGGGGTGAGCCTTATTGAAGGTTTCTTACAATCCCCATAATGGATGAATGCAATACTGTATTAATAGTTGGCAGAGAAATAAATAAATGGGTAACAAAGTTTCTGTTTTCATCTATTGTTTTAATTGGGAGCAATTACAACAAATCACAGTCCTTGGCTTAGAGTCGATATGAAGTTGGAATCATAATTTTTCTTGAAACAAACCATAATCTGAAGACTTACTTAAAGCCCCAAACAGCCTCGGTCCAGTATATCTGAAGGAGCGTCTCCACCCCCATCGATCTACCCGGTCCAGCGCCAAGGGCCTTCTGGCAGTTCCCTCACTGCAAGAAGCCAAGTTACAGGGAACCAGGCAGAGGGCCTTCTTGGTAGTAGCGCCCGCCCTGTGGAACGCCCTCCCACCAGATGTCAAAGAGAACAACAACTACCAGACTTTTAGAAGACATCTGAAGGCAGCCCTGTTTAGGGAAGCTTTTAATGTTTGATTGATTATTGTATTTTAGTGTTCTGTTGGAAGCCGCCCAGAGTGGCTGGGGAAACCCAGCCAGATGGGCGGGGTATAAATAATAAATTATTATTATTATTAGCCTACCTAGCTGGGAGAAGTGAAACGGGAGTGAGGTTCACAATACAGCATTAACCATGGCTTACTGTAGCATTCTAATCCAGCCAGTATAAAACCTCTTGATTATTTGAAAATGAAGGTGTCATTTCAGCATATAATGCAGTCCTATTGTTTTCTTGCATTCCCATATTACAAACACTTAGGGTTCACTTATTTAATTGTTTCAACCTTAATTAACCTTAATGTTAATGTATTTTAATATTTGCTGGAAGCCGCCCAGAGTGGCTGGGGAGACCCAGCCAGATGGGCGGGGTACAAATAATAAAATTATTATTATTATTATTAATCATGCTTCTTTCCATTTAAACAGAAAGCAATAGACCTGGCTAGCAAGGCAGCGCAAGAAGATAAAGCAGGAAACTTTGAGGAAGCCCTCCGCTTGTATCAACATGCTGTACAGTATTTTCTTCACGTTGTCAAATGTAAGAATTACCATGCTAAGTATAAGTAGCTGAGATTTTTATGCTTTTAAACATTCCTTCACATTCTTTGAAATTACGGCAGTAGGTTCCAAATTACATGCCATGATCTTGCTAATGACATTTTGATAATAAATTAAATCAGATAATAGGGACTCAGAAAGGGAAATTGAGATCTTTTGGAAGACTGACCTATCAGTCTTATATAAATGGAAGGCTAATGGCCGGTGATGATGTATTTGGAAACTGAACCTCTGCACTGAGAAAACTGAGTACTAAACTAGTCATACTAATTGCCTCAGAAGATAATGCATTCTGTGCACTAAAATAAAAAGGAGCACCTGGAGAGGGTAATTGTGACTATAATATATTTTGTTATTTATAGGGAGGGAGGGGATGTCTAATTATGGTTTGTTGTTTTGTTTCAAGACAAGTACCGTTACACTGTAACTTCGACTATAACGCAAAACAAAATACTTTTCATTCTCAGATGAAGCACAGGGTGACAAAGCAAAACAAAGCATCAGAGCAAAGTGTACTGAGTATCTAGACAGAGCAGAAAAGCTGAAAGAGCATTTGAAAAAGAAAGAAAAAGCTCCCCTCAAACCAGTGAAAGAATCTGGTTCTACTGATGAAAAAGGGTATGTTAGTTTCATGTATTACAACATTCTCCAAGTTTGCTTGTTTAGTATTTAATGCTTTTAGTGGTGGTGGAACAGTGCATGGAAAACACCATATTTCAAGACATGTGACCCTACTGATGATTTTATGACTTCGTTATCACACATTCTGTATTAGATACTAAAAGTACTAGAGTTTTAAGCATCCATTTTTCCTTGGGATGAAACAGGAATATCAGGAAGAAAATTGTATTCAAATAGGTATCATTCAGCCCACTTCACTCACTACTTCCTATTTTGAGGGCGGTGAAGCTCAAGCCTCATACTGGGTAGGGAGCAGCCTCAGGGACATAACTTTCAATGACTGTGTGGTTCTTTCCTGCAGCAGCAGTTTCTGTGCTGTAACCACAGACTTCCTTACTGAAAAGGAAGTGCATGGAAAAATGAAAGGACTTGCCTTCCACAGTATGTTGGCGATCAGGAGTTCCAAGGACTATTGTGTGCTGACATGTCCTGTATTTCTTTTGCTCTAAGTTGTCTTTCATAAAACTGTTTTACAGCATGATTCCATCTTGCGCGGGGGTTTTGTTTGTGGGATGGCACTTATACGGAAAAATGTTTATACTCAAGTCATCATCTTGGAACTGTCCCTGCGTGAACATCCTTACCCTATCCAGAGCCATGTGCTGAGTGGGTCTTACCAGACTCTGGGATGCTGTCATGAGATCTTGTGGGGCCATCCGAGTTCCCATGAGGTCTCATAAGACCCTCCTGGAGCCCAGTTAGCAAGCCTTAGAGCTTGAAAGCTCTTTCTGCACTGGGAAAGCACTGTGCAAAACAAGCTTTTTAAGCTCTCTGCCTTCCATGCATTTAACTTGTGTGAAATTCAACCTGCTGGCCTTCAACCGCATAAAGTTGAAACAGCACATGTTAAATGTGCATAAGTTATACAGTGGTACCTCGGGTTACAAACATCTCGGGTTACAAACACTTCGGGTTGCAGACACTGCTAACCCGGAAGTAGTACCTCGGGTTAAGAACTTTGCCCCAGGATGAGAACAGAAATCATGTGCTGGCGGCGTGGCGGCAGCGGGAGGTCCCATAAGCTAAAGTAGTACCTCAGGTTAAGAACAGTTTCAGGTTAAGAACAGACCTCCAGAACGAATTAAGTTCGTAACCAGAGGTACCACTGTAATTGTATTACTTTTGAGTAATGGGAAATTACCATGAGCCAGGGTCGGACTAACAAGCTGCATAAGAAAAATCTTTTTTTGTAACACCCACCTACAAAAACACAACTATTCCCTTAATCTTTTGACAATTATATGCTTCCAAGTTTTTTGAAGTCCCAGTTTGCATGTTATGAGGATGGGTTCTTTCATTACAAATAATGTCATTCAAAGCAACAACAACTTGGCTGGAAGAGCCTGTCTTTTAGCTGTGCATTATTTTTTTCCTTTTACCCAAATTAGGAATGATAGTGATGGGGAAGGAGAATCGGATGATCCTGAGAAAAAGAAGTTGCAGAATCAACTCCAAGGTAGCTTTACATCAAGCGCTTAGTATCTTTAATAAAGTCTTTTAATCAAATGAACAGGGCAGAAGTTGCAAGATAGATAACTTGAAACATCTAATTAGTATCAGCCCAATAATGGGACAGACATTACAAATAAAAAGGGAGAGTGCAAATGTACCCCCTTTTTTTCCTCCTAGCTGATTGCAGCCACTTTGTTCTCTTTCCCTCTGCTTCACTGCCGTAATTGTCTTTTCTGTCTCCCTGCTTGATCCCAGACATTCAGGATTCTCTTGCGGAAGATGATGATAGCATAGTGCTACATAGCTAATCAGATTGACTACTTAGCATTGCCACTGAGGGTAAATGAAACAGGCATGATGCTCCAGGGTGGAGGGCGGTATCCCTGCTTTGCAGAGGCAATCCGTTCACATTCCCTTCCTTCTGCTGTTATGCTGCAAGGACAGTTTTGTTGCTTCTGCAGAGCACTAACACTGAGTGTCAGTATCAGTCTTTTTGGCCTGTAAGGGATGATAGTGCTACCCATGTAGTACAGTTTGGGTGAAGATACGGAGCTCAGCTCTGTATGGTTACATTCCCTTGCGCTGCACAATGTGCAGATACTTTCTTCTGTGTTCATTCCTCCCTCTTCCCAAAAGATCACCTGAAGGTCATGAGAGAGAGAGACTTTATGACCCGGCCACCCCAATCAAAATCATTCTACAGATCAAAGAAAATGTAAAAATCCAGATACCTTCAATTGTAGTCTGTTAAGTGAAATACTATAGTGGTGTTTTGTACTAGGTTGAGAATAGGATAGTTTTGTCAGTGCCAGGATGGAAACTTCAGTTTTCCAAGTACTTTGAAGAAGCTCTTTTGTAAATGTTAGACTAGAAATTATCAGTGCTCTACTTCAGTGGTGATAATGTTCTTTTTTGAAACTGGAAAAGAATGAGCCGTTTAAAATTTTATAATTTGAGGATCTCGCAGTGGAAATAATTTTAAAATATTTTAATTGAACTATGATGTTTCTTCTAGCTGCTGCCAACGTGTCACATTAAATCGTTGTTCGATTTGATCCTGTTTCTTTTTTATTAATTGTCCATATATTGTAAGCTGCCTTGTGAGGACTTCAGTCTTAATAAATCAATTTCATAGGTGCTATTGTCATGGAGCGACCAAATGTCAAATGGAATGATGTTGCTGGGCTAGAAGGAGCAAAAGAAGCTCTGAAAGAAGCAGTAATATTGCCTATTAAATTTCCTCATCTTTTCACAGGTATTTCTTTATATCTTGTCTTTCAGTTACAAAACCTTAAAATGTTTAGTCTGTAGGTGTCCTAATCTTTCAGCTGATCAGGAATAGTTGCTGCTGTCATACCAGTCTGAGCTGCTAGGGGGCACTTTATGCCACATTTGGGCATTCCAAGTCTGTTTGCCTGTTTTCATGTTTGTGCTTCCCTAAGCAGGGAATCTGGTGCTGAGTTGATAGATGGGAGTCTTAGATTGTAACAGAATGTAACATTTTCAACATACATGTCAAAAAGGTGCACCAGAATTAGTACCTTGTATTATTTTTTTTTCTGGTACAATCCTGTGTGTAGCTGTTGGCAGGAATCTAATTTCCTGCTGACAATATCATATTTTATTCTGATAATTCCAAAAACACACATATGGAAGTAATTTATAAATTATAATAAAAGCAAGAAGTACCTCTTAATTATGTCACAAGTGGTTATTTGCAGGGGCTGGGTGTTATTTTGTACAATAATCAATTCCAAATAGAGTAGGCTATTCCATAAGCAATGCTTTTTCTGATTACGGTTTCCCCCTTATTATATATACATTTTTTATTTCTTAGGGAAGAGAACACCCTGGAGAGGCATCCTTCTGTTTGGACCCCCAGGAACAGGAAAATCCTACTTGGCAAAAGCTGTTGCAACAGAAGCTAACAATTCTACATTCTTCTCCGTATCTTCTTCTGACCTTGTCTCAAAATGGTTGGGGGAGAGTGAAAAGTAAGTATTAAAGCTATAAAGGGTGGAAGCTTCCAGTTCTTCAGGGATCGTAAACCCGCATGCCAAGCCTTGATAAGTATGTGTCATGTGTCAGTCCAGTGCAGGAAGTTCATTTCTGTTCAAGTGACCCCTTTGCTCTTGTATGAGAACCAAGGTATAAGGTAACTGTAATCTGAGTATTATAATAGGTGTTTTTCCTGTGTTATATAAAATATATTGTCTGCAAAAGCTCCTGTAAAAAAAAAAGCCTTTAACGTTTCTCTAGGATGCTGCAATAGATGAATGTGGCTACCTATCAACAATCTCACAGGTTTCAAATTCTGTGTTTAATCCCCCCATGAAACGAAAAATTATGCAACTTGGAAAAAGTGTGTGTCCTATCTGGGAAACTTTCTGCTCTGCTTGGAGAAACAGACTACAGTGGTACCTCGACTTACGAAGATAATGCGTTCCGACGCGATTTTCGTAAGTCGAAAACATTCGTAAGTCGAATCCCCATAGGAATGCATTGAGCGAAAATAATTCGTAAGTCGAAAAAATCCTATTCAAAAATTCGTAAGTCGAAAAAATCCTATTAAAGCGGCCGCGACTTCCTTTCGGAAGTCGAAAAATTCAGTTGCGGCGGCCATTTTTTTTCTTCCGGAAGTCATTCGTAACTCGAAAAATACGTAAGTCGAGTTGCTCGTAAGTCGAGGTACCACTGTAAAGGGAAATGCATAAGAATGGGGAAATACATGGAAGGAGCTGATTGATTGGTCCTTTGAACGAGAGCTGTGTGGTTCTGTAGGGAGTAACACCCTCTGCTTCCTAGTTTTTTAATTGCTCACTGGCACTCCTTGATACACTTACTTCTCTATGGTGTGTCTGGACCCAGTATGTCTGACTGGTTTGGAAAATGCAATATCGCTCCTGGGCTATTCATATGTAGTTCGTGTATGAGACTTGGATATTATAAACCTTCATGAAATAAAGAGGGGGGGGAGTCCTATTTTGTAGGGTTGGGATAATAAGAAAGAAAAGAGGAAGAATTGGGGATTGAGGTATGTACCAAGACAAAATTACTTCAGGAATAGTTGCCCATTCTAAGTGAATGAAGCCTGTTAAATTTCAGGCAGATAGGTGCAGTGGTTTCTTTTAGATGCCTTTAGGTTTTTTAAAGGGGATAACTATAACATTTTAACTTCTTAGTGTTACAATTGCAGGGCATTGCCTCTTTTGAATGGAGGAAGCCTGTCAAATTTCAGATAGAAAAGTTCAGAGGTTTTATTCAAAATGAGCCTTTAATATTTGAGGGTGAAGGAGTTTGCTTCTGCACCCCAACTTGGTGGTGCAATTTGTATGAAAATGGAATACATTGTAGAAGCACCTGCATGCTAAATAACCTGTAAAATTTTAGAATAAGTGCAGGAGTTAGGGAACTGTCAGGAAAATCAGTTGAGGGTTTGCTTTTTCCTACTCAATTGACATGAACTGAGATTATTCCCAAAGCACCGTTGTTGAAAATAAAGGTGGGACCTGGTCATTTGCTTGTTGGAAGCTAGCAATGTCAGTCAGAAAACTAAACTCCCTCCCCCTGCCTGGCATTTTCTTTTTATGGAGAGCTTGGGAGGAGGAAACACAACCATTTTTAACAGACAGTCTGAGATTGCATGCACCAAATCTATGGGTTAGATCTGAGTTTGCTTTTCAGGAAGATCTTCACCTTGGACAAAGCCTGAATAGCTTTGAGGCAGCCAAGTTTGGTTCTAGATTTGATCTTTGTCCAAAGCAGATGCACAGTGACAGTGAGGAACTGCAATAGCATTCAGGCATGTAGGCATTCAGACTAACTCTCAGCTACATCATATTGAAAGTGTAATAATCTGCTCTGCAATATACTACCATGTGTTTCATGTTTCTCTATAACATGACGTCTAGAAATGTTGTTCTTCAGCTGTATTGCAAAGAGTCCTGAAATTATAATTACTGAGCAGTTGGATAATGGTTCTGATCAATGGAGAGATGACCAAGAACTAATAACTTTGCTGTTTAATTTCTCAAACTTTGTATGAAGAAACTGGATAAAAGGCAATTATTATATGAAGTATATACACTTAGTTATAAAGGTTCTAGTAGCTCATCATGGAAGATTAACAGCTAAGAACTTTACTGAATTTTGGGAAGTAGGTGAAATACTGCCATGTTGCTGTCCTGCTGTAATGTAACTTAAATTGTTCCTCAGGCTAGTGAAGAATCTTTTCCAGCTTGCCAGAGAAAACAAACCTTCAATTATCTTCATTGATGAAATAGATTCTCTCTGTGGCTCCAGAAGTGAAAATGAGAGTGAAGCTGCCAGACGAATTAAAACAGAGTTCTTAGTTCAGATGCAAGGTAAGATCATTGTCTTTCTTGGCATGACTACTTAAAGTAATATGATGACTTATATAACATGATTGTCTGTGGCCTAGCATTCATTAGCTGGCCTAGAAAAATCTGTGGAGATAAAAATTTATGGTGTTTAAAATATACTAAGTTCAGTGTTGCTCATTCTCCATGCCATACATTGCTTAGAGGTTGTTATTATTATAGTCACTGATTAAATTCACCTGTTCTGATTAGGAGTTGGAACAGACAATGAAGGAATTTTGGTTCTGGGAGCTACTAACATACCTTGGGTTCTAGATTCTGCCATCAGAAGAAGGTAAGGTATAATAACATAAATAAATTCATTATTGCCCTATGTCCTGGTCCAAGTGACACTGCTTGCAGCTTAGTCAGGATTGCAGGATTACTTGTCCACCTCTGGTATAGTAACAACATGTAGCAGTAGCAGCAATGAACACCACTTGCATCAGTATCAGAATATAGTGGGTGACAGAAAGCACTGGACAGTTTTGCTCCACTTTGCAGGTGTAAAATACTTCAGTTAACCTCCGATGGCACTAGTTGTTTATGTCGGTGCAGCGACACAGTTTTATAGGATTGTGCGGCCACATATTAAATGCATTGGCCCGGTTCACACGCCATGTTAAGCCAATGTGTGACTTGGCCCAAGTGTGTGGGCTCCAGGAGATGAAATAGCAGCCTTTTGCTCCCCCCGCCCTGCCCCCGCCAGTCATTCTACTGCTGTGCTGAGCTTAGTCATGGCTTTGCCTACTGTGCTATCTGAACCCAGGCTCATGGTTTAGTTCTCTCCAGGCTAACTGTAATTAAGGATTGCCCTACATTATGGTTTGTCCAGGAGAGCTACACCACGAACCTGGATTCAGATGAAATCAGGCCATGACTTCATGCCAAAGCGGTACAAACAGAGAGAAGCAAAATGGCCAAAATCTTTTTTCTGGAAGCCTGCACAGTCTTAATAAGCCATGGTTCGGCTTAGTGTGATGTGGAAATCAGGACGCTGTAAACAAAAAGTTTCCTCATCCTGCTCACAGAAATAATTATAAGATCTTTGAGTAATCTTGTCAGCAGAATAAACAAGCCACAAGGATTACTTTGTACGGTGAAGCCATTAGTTTGGCTTTCTTTACTAAAACTGGGAGCAAGCACTGCACCCATGCATCCTCTGTTGTCAATTGCTAAGCAGATTCCTGTTTCTGATAATAATGCACAGCTTGTTAAAAGAGACCAGGAGTGAAACACCAAAGCAGAGTGCAGCCTCAACCCTTGTGGCCAGATCATGCTTTATGAAGTCAGAACTACTGCATCCAACATATGCAATACTTCTTTAATCATCCATGCAATTTCTTTGCTTTAAGAACATGAAATATGTTGGCTATGATTTAGTGCATAAGCAGTTCTATAAATATAGCATACAGTGCAATTTTATGGAATTTTAAAACACAAGTTCCTGAATTTTATTCAAACAACCAGTAACTTTTAGTTATTTTCTTATTTCTCTAGACCGTAGAAAATAATTTTGTCATGAGCATGAAAAAGAAATGGACAGCTCAAAAGGACCTAGATTCTAATATTTGCTTTTAAAACTCTCAGTCTGGGTGCTGTTAATGTTTCACATCTTTTGTTTCATGGCTGGATTTTTCAAAAACTGCAGTATAAAGATAGGGTTATAGTCTTTTACGGAGTAGACCCATTTAAATTAATAATTTCCTTTCTTCAGGAAACCCATTGTTTCCTACCTAGCTGTGTTAGAAAAACAAACTTGAATTTGCATGAAATCTGTTATGGGCAGTGGTATTTTTCTAGGAAAAGAAGTGCCGAAACTTACCATAAATGCCTCCCTTGTTCTTTTACAATGGCTGTGGCACCCATAACTGTGTTCCTGCGAGTCCTGGCTGGAAAAAAGCCCTAGTTATGGGTATGAATGAGCATCACTGTTTGTGATTTTTCTAATAAGGTTTGAGAAACGCATTTACATTCCCTTACCTGAGGATCATGCAAGAGCTGCAATGTTCAAGCTTCACCTTGGGACCACTCAGAACACCTTGACTGAAGCAGATTATCGAGACCTGGGGAAGCGAACCGATGGCTACTCAGGTGCCGACATAAGCGTAATAGTACGGGACGCCCTAATGCAGCCTGTTAGGAAAGTTCAGTCGGCCACACACTTTAAAAAAGTGAGTAACTGGAACTTCTAAATTCTTCTTCTGCATGCTCATCAGAGGTCAACAGATTGTTGTTTTCAGGACTCCACTGCAGGGTTTTGTCCCAGGTCACGTGTGGTGTCTCTGTAATGCAGCACAAAGTTAATGGGAAGCCTCCTGCACCTCTCAACTTGCAGCTGGAGAAGAAAGGGCAGAAAACAAAACACAACTCCAAACAGTTCATAACAAGGTGCCTACTTTGGTGCCTGCAGGTGCTCTGGCAAGCCAATGCATCTCTCCGTTCCAGTTACAAGCCAACAAGGAGAAAGTGCGGCACAGGTATATCAGTTTGCTCTGCCTCTTCACCTGACAGATCCTCTGATCCCCCATTGTGTAGAGGGAAGCCCATATACCTGTGGCTCCCTTCTCCAGTGGTGAGCTGAAAACAGGAGGTATAAGCATGTTACTGCTCTGTGTTTGTACACACAGTTGGCAAGTGCAGAGCCAAGACAAATCCCAGGCTTCAGCAGAACTCTTGTGCCTCATTGGTCCAACAGGAAAATGACCACACCTGCAAGCAAGCTGTTGAGGACAGAGCCAACACCATATCTTGGTTCTTACTATTGCCTACCAGTGTCTTTACAGTCATCTTTAAATACTATGGTTTTAAGATTTTACTTGATGGTTGCAGTGTAGGTATATAAGGAAAGTGTCATCCGTGTATATTTGTCTGTATCCTCTCCTATTTCATAAGCTACCTGTATATTTATATTTTAAAAGTGATCCTTGCTTTGCATAAAACTTCTATCCCAAATTTTCCAGAAGTCCTAGGATACCTTTTAAACCAACAATGTTTACACGCAAATGTCCTTTCCTATTATAGTTCATCACAGTATGCCCTTTGATTTAAAAGGGCTGCAAGTCTTGACATGATACCAGATTCTGCCTGAAATTTACATGCTTGAGAATGTAAACAACCAACTGTCTGTTCCAGAAAGGAACGTCATGAATATTGGTGCTAAGCACTGTGTAGAGATAAAGAAAGGGGTTCCTTTTTTTTTTAAGTGATGTTATCTTGGGCAAATGTTTTCTAAAATCTGGCTCATAACAAGTAGCACAGGATGTGCTAGTTGTGATACTAAATCAAATTTATCTGTCTCATGTGCTACATAGCATTTATGCTTTTCATCCTGCCTGGTATGACTTGGTCTGCCAGCCACAGAACATCGCTAGCCAAGCTTTCGGGCAAGTTTGGCAATTGCCAAGTCTAAAGCAGTACATGGTGCCACCCTTAAAGCTCACTATAAGTACAGGTACAACCCTGCCTTTCCCTAGATCTGGGGTTGCGGCTAAAACTTGGCAAAGTAAACAGGGAAAATAAGCTTAATTATGCCACATAATTACATCTGTGGGTTCTCTTGCTCTTTTAAGCTTGCTATAAAGTCACATTGCCTTTGGCACTGGATGCCACTTATGTTCTAGAATCACAAATCAGCAACAAAAACACCCTTGTTCACTTGTTTCCTGTTAAAGATAAACAGGTCTTTTACCATAGATCTTGTTTGCCAGAATGCATTTACTCCTGCAACTGAGAAATTTTGCTTCTTCCAAAGGTGAAAGGACCATCACTGTCTGATCCAAACGTTCTAGTAGATCTGTTCACTCCATGTTCTCCAGGAGAACCAAGTGCCATTGAAATGACGTGGATGGATGTGCCAGGGGATAAACTACTGGAGCCTGTTGTTGCAATGGTTAGTCTATGTTTTGCTATGGATGTTTTCTGTGTGGCTTCCAACAAAATATTAAAATACAATAGTCCGTCAAACATTAAAAGCTTCCCTAAACAGGGCTGCCTTCAGATGTCTTCTAAAAGTCTGGTGGTAGTTTTTCTCTTTGACATCTGGTGGGAGGGCATTCCACAGAGCGGGTGCAACTACCGAGAACGCCCTCTGCCTGGTTCCTTGTATCTTGGCTTCTTGCAGCGAGGGAACCGCCAGAAGGCCCTTGGCACTGGACCTTAGTGTTTGGGCTGAACAGTAGGGGTGGAGACGCTCCTTCAGGTTTACTGGACCGAGGCCATTTAAGGCTTTAAAGGTCAGCACCAACACCTTGAATTGTGTTTCAGTTCATCACTGAAATGTACTGGGAGCCAATGTAGGTCTTCCAAGACCGGTGTTATGTGGTCTCCGCGGCCGCTCCCAGTCACCAGTCTACCGGTAGCTGCCGTATTCTGGATTAGTTGTAGTTTCCGGGTCACCTTCAAAGGTAGAGCACATTACACATTCTAATGAAGCTATAAAATATTTCCCAATGAGGTCTCCATTCTCCATTACTATTAAAGGAATGACATTCTTGCCTCTGAAACCAGTGCTTGGGCCTTGAAAATAAAGTCTCCCGTATCACAGATTAGGTATATTATCACTGTAGAAGGAAAGCTAGAGAAGACTGCCTTTCAACAACAGTCTTTCCCTTTCTTATTTGCAAGGCTGGGCTGGAGCCCTGGCACCTTTGACTTAAAGCACTGGGATTTACTTCCCCAATATAAAATACTGTTTTTGTGAACAGAGGGGTTATTTGGGTATTCTTAAAGTATCTCTGTCTCTCTCTCCTTCCTTCCTTCCTTCCTTCCTTCCTTCCTTCCTTCCTTCCTTCCTTCCTTCCTTCCTGTCCTCCCTTCCCTTCTCCCTGATCTGGGATATCTCAAAGTTACTTGCATCTTCTCTGTCCGCAGAATCTCATTGCTACATAAATCATAGAGTGTCAACTGGCTACATTTAGGCTGCTGTCTGTGCATAGCTACTTGATAGTAAGCGCTGCTTAAGAGAGTGGAGCTTATTGATTTGATTTGATTTGATTTGATTGATTGATTGATTGTCAATTTATATACCTTCCTTCATCCAAGGATCACAGGGTGATTTACATTAAACATGCTTCTGAGTAAACATGCGTAGGATCATGCTGTCAAGCAGTAATTGACATGCATGGGTCTAACTACCTGTAATTTAAAGTAGGTGTGGTGACATAGATTTCCCAGTCTCAAGTGTCATGGTTGCTTAATAATAATGGTCAGCTTCCATCTTTGTCACATGAATGATTGGTAAAATATATGTAGAAATGTGTTGGCTCTTCTGTATCTTCATGGCTTCTTCTTATATTTCCTCCCTCTGTTGTGTAATTGAGCTGTGAAGTTGGCAAATGTATGTTGGTGACTTTTCTTTTTAATTGCTCTTAGTTCGTTTACATGGAGAAATATTTGGCTCTTGACTGTTTGCTTTTCTCTATGTGGCAGGCGGATATGCTGAGATCATTAGCCAACACAAAGCCCACTGTGAATGAACATGACCTGGAAAAACTAAAGAAGTTCACAGAAGATTTTGGACAGGAAGGCTAATCCAAAGACCATTGAGACCCTAAATTTCTTTATTTGGAATTCTTGCCTCTTTATTGCCAATAAATGAATCGCGCCTTCCTTCCTTTCCATATGAACTGAAGAGCCATTTGCAAGGACCCTTGAGCTTTTATATTATCACTTTCCAGAAATATCTATTAAATGTCTTCTTCTGAGAGCATGATACTGGGATCTTGTGGCGAAGAAGAAGGAAAACGTGGTGAAAACACTTTAACATGTAACAGCCTCTTTAGCTATTGCAGTTTTTAAAGTTTGGATTTCAGGTAATTTATACTAGTCCTAGTTCATCAATATTATAAAACTCCTATAGACCTAAAAGAGGGATGTTGGTATTTGTGACATTCCAAATGTTGTAGAACTCTCAGCTTTCATCAGGCCTGGCCAATATTGGCAATGGTCAGGAATGATTGAAGTTGTGGTTCAACTATATCTGAGGGTTACAGGTTCCCCACCCCAGCCTAAAAAACAAAACAAATTGGGTAGAAGACACTGATTGCCTGGTGTTTTCAGCATCAGTCAATTTTGTCTGCAAAGAAATTCTCCATTTGGAATTATGCAGCATTTGGTAGTATATGTAGTTACATGGGAGTTGATTATAAAGAATAGCGAAAGAAATTGGGGTTGGGAAGTGAGAAAGAAGAACTTGCATTTTTAAAAAGGCCAGTACTTAACCGAGCATAATGTTGAACTGGTACTTTGTATTTTGTTTTCTGCTGTGTGGTATTCAGACATTGCCTTAAAAGCAGCAAGCATTGTTTTTAACACCAATAGACACCTGTCACTGTGCAACCTACTAGAAAATTGCTAAAAAAAATAAATATTTTGGAGGAATATTCCCTCCCCCCCCCTCCTGTTGTCATGGAACATTTCTGTTGGGTAAGAATCCATGGACAACCCTGCAGACCAAATTTTAGCAAGCCATTCATTGAGGGAAGGATAATTCTGGATTCATTTGCAAAGAAACTTGGACCAAGTAGGGAACGGCGTAGCGAACCTCTCTGTGGTGCCAAGGGAAGTTGGTCTTGTTCAGAGTCTACCTACAAGTGTCTAGCTTATTAGTTCAATAACTAAATATATTGGCAATGGGTTGACATTTCTTTAAACACAGTAGAGGGGTAGTGCATATGGGTTCCCCGCCTCCCAAGGCCTTTGCTAAGAATTGCTCATCTTAGAGAAGTGCCTGAATGTAACTTACAACACTGCAATCACAGCACTGAGTTTGTGCCTTGTAAGTTTGCCCCTGTTGTAGACAAGTGATAATCAATAATGTAACACATTGCATTATTGTTAATAGAATTGTACCTTGTAGATGCTTTGTGCTTTACAAGATTTCTGAGTTTATTAAGTACTGTATGGTTACTCTCATGAGATTTGGTTTTGTTTTTCTGTACATATTCTGTGTACTTTCTAAAATCATAGGACTGGTGGAAATTTGCTTACAAATGAAGTAAAAAGTTGCAATACAACACTAGCTTATGTTTCTATAGTTTTTTCCCCCTTTTGGGCAGCTTTATATGTTAAAATATTGGTTACATTAATTTTTGCATATGCTCAGAAATACAATTCAAATGATATTCTGAAATCTACTCTAAAGACGTTTTTGAGAACACATCTTTGAAACTGCACTTTACTTTTTATAGTTCTATATTACAGTGCTTCATTTTTCATTTATTGACAAACATTTTTCAGAGCACTGAACTCTTTACTGTCATATGCATTGTGTGTAGACCCAGCATTTTCCATACCTACTTTCTTACCGCTTGCTTCTACTGCCTGCTGCATTATATCTGCTTTCAAAATCAAGTGGATTTGAGACTTGATTTCGACATGTTGAGCTTCACCTTGTGTTCATGTTATGATGTGTGCACTCTTAGAACATTTGGCACTTATATCATGGAGACCGTAGGTCATCAGTCAAAGCTCTTCTGTAATAGTTTAAAATCCAAAATAAAATAATGTTCATGTTCTGATTCCATTTGCTTGAATACCGGTAACTATTTGTTAGGGGTTTTGCAGCAATTACCGATTTCTGCAACATTTTAGTTAGGTAATTCCCAAAAGATGGTTTACGGAGAATGAAATCCAAAATCTTCTTACACCTGCAGTATTATAATAGTATTAATTCCTTCAATTTAAGGTGGTGAACTGATTTGCTGCCATTATCACCATGTTTTAAAAGTAATTTGACTATTCCTTCTTTCAAGGAGGAACATCACAGTTCCAGATAAAGTATTACCTGAAAAGTATATTGGAGGGGAGCTTTGGGGGAGGGAATTATACTTATCAATAATGACAATTATTTCTTTGATATGTACTACTTTCACCAATACAGTTGTACCTCGGGTTACGAACTTAATTCGTTCCAGAGGTCTGTTCTTAACCTGAAACCGTTCTTAGCCTGAGGTGCGCTTTCGCTAATGGGACCTCCTGCTGCTGCCGCCACGTGATTTCCGTTCTCATCCTGAGGCAAAGTTCTCAACCCGAGGTACTGGGTTAGCGGAGTTTGTAACCCGAAGCGTTTGTAACCCGAGATTCCACTGTATTTTCATTAATTTGGTATTTACCACATACGGGAGTCTCATATCTCCCCTTTTTTAAAACTAGCCTATAATATTATTTAACTGGGTGGGAAAACAGCTGGGAAAGGGTTAAGCAGCAACACCCTCTTACTATTCATTTACTCAAACTTGCAGCTTCCTATGGCTGCCTTTGTGCCAGGTGATGTCTAACTGGGCCGTTTTCCTTGGAAAGTGAGCATAGTAATTGCATCCTTAGCCTTACAGGAAGGAGGGACAATCAACACATTTTTTGTTTGGCTTGTCAAACTGGCTTACCAGAACAATGGGTAAGATTTGCTTGCTCGGGCTATTCTGGAATCAGGGCTGAATTAGACATGACCAGCAGTGACCTGAATCTTGGAATGTGGTCCATGCCAAGCAATGGTAGAGTAGATGTGAATGCTCAGCATACCCCCATCTAGCCTCAACTTCACTTTTGGAGCTCAGAGGAGATGGAAAGGGTTTGAGAATGCCACACACCCCGCCTCCACCACACTGCTCCATTTAAAATTCCTCCCTTTCACTACTTTGCAGCTATTTGACACAAGTCACATTCTCCTAGGCCTATTTTAACCAAACTTGGCACCAAGTGCTAATCAAAGCCAGAGTGGCACAGGTGACTACTACTGCCTTGCTGTCAATATTCTTATTAGTGTGGCCTATAAATATTTAAACAAATAAATACTAATTGTGGTTAAAAATAGCCAGGTGATTTTTTTAAAGGTCAGGTTCAGGTCCAGTCGCTGAAAGAAAAACACCCCCACTCAGCGGCTTGAAGGAGTGGGGGTGTCAAATTTTGTTTGACAGGTAGGAACATTTTTCATTTATCAGGCGAAATTGGATCCTACAGCAAATTGCAATTCAGATCCTTCAAAATATAATGATATAAGCACAAGGGAGTGCGGGTGTGTTTGTGGGTGTTGGAGCTCACTGCCCTATTTTTATGGTTTTCCTTTCACGTGTTTTACTATCTTGCAAGTGCCTCTTGTGGCTATCATCTCCATATTTAATTAAAGCTAATTGCATAATCTTCCAAACACATCAAATCCAAACTCTTATCTCTTCTTCTTCTCTTCTTCCTGATGACTACAACAGATAAAAGGATAGTTTTTCTTGCATAACAAAAGAAGCTATGTATGATCTAGTTGAGATTCCTGTTTTGCAGGGGGTTAAACCAGATTACCCCTTGGGGCTCCCTTGGGGCATAATGAAAAGATGGAGCTGTCCGTTGTTGGAAATGAAGATTTCAGGTGGGGAGAGATCTGATCTTTTGCGATCACTCGTAGCCAACTAAGATTGTCTTCCATAAACACGGTTTTAACAATGAGTCTGTAAGTGACTGTGGAGGCCAATTCTGGACCCACACGTCCTTCCACAGTGGGGACATTGGTTTCTGGATGGGAGTTGATCACGGTGTGGATTTGCCAAGTGTGCCTTCCTCTTAAAATGTTTCTCCCTTGCGTCCTGAGTTCAAGTGTCTTCAAAACCCATGACACCTTTGGTAAAGGTTGTTCTCCAATTGGAGCGCTCACAGGCAAGTGTTTCCCAATTGTTTATACTACATTTTTAAAAATTTGCCTTGAAACAGTCTTTAAACCTCTTTTGTTGACCACCAGCATTACGCTTTCCATTTTTAAGTTCAGAATAGAGTAGTTGCTTTGGAAGACGATAATCAGGCATCCGCACAACATGACCAGTCCAACGAAGTTATAATAATAATAATAATTTATTATTTGTACCCCGCCCATCTGGCTGGGTCTCCCCAGCCACTCTGGGCAGCTTCCAGCAACATTAAAATACATTAACATATCACAGATTAAAAACTTCCCTGAACAGGGAAGCTGATGTTGAAGAATCATTGCTTCAACACTGGTGATCTTTGCTTCTTCCAGTACACTGGTATTAGTTTGCCTGTCTTCCCAAGTGATGTGTAAAGTTTTTTCGGAAACACTGTTGATGGAATCTTTCGAGGAGTTGGAGATGGCGTTTATAAGTGGTCCACATTTCACAAGCATACAGTAAGGTCAGTAGTACAATAGCTTTGTAAACAAGCATTTTGGTTTCCCTGTGAATGTCCCAGTCCTCAAACACTCTGCACTTCAATCGGGAGAAAGCCACACTTACAGAGCTCAGGCGATGCTGGATTTCGGCATCAATGTCGGCCCTTGTGGAAAGAACTGCCCAGGTAGGAGAAGTGATCGACATTTTCCAACGTTTCCAACCATTGCGTTGGATTTGTGGCGCTGCAGAGGGGTTATTTTGCACTTGTTGGTGCAGCACTTTGGTTTTTTGGATGTTGAGCAATAGGCCAAGCTTTTCGTAAGCTTCTGCGAAGATATTTGGGGTGGTTTGGAGGTCATCCTCTGAGCGTGCAGACACTACATTGTCATCAGCATACTGAAGCTCTATGATGGAAATTATGGTAACCTTACTCTTTGCTTTCAGCCTGCTCAGATTAAAGAGCTTTCCATGTGTTTGATATATGATTTCTACAACGTGGAGAGTTTCCCTTCGACAAAGTATAGGATAATGGTAATGAAAATAATGAATAGAGTTCGGGCAATCACACAACCCTGTTTAACACCTGATCCCACTGTGTATGGTTCACTTTGAGACCCATTGTTATCTGCAATTGTTGCTGTCATGGAGGAGCCGATTGATGTTCACAAATTTATCTGGGCAGCCAGTTTTCAGAAGGACAGTCCACAGGGCATTAAAATTTACAGTGTTGAAAGCCTTAGTCAGATCAATAAAAGCCATATACAGGGGGTTGGTTTTGCTCTCTGCATTTATCTTGAAGCTTTTGAGCGGTGAAAATCATGTCCACTGTCCCCCTAGAAGGCTGAAAACCATTTTGGGATTCATGAAGGGTCACCTCGGATATTGTTAAGAGACGGTTTGCTAAGATCCTTGCAATAATTTTGCTGGCCGCAGCTAATGGAGAGATGCCTCGATAGTTTCTGCAATCAGTTCTGTCACCTTTTTTAAAGAGATTGATAATTTTGGCATCCCTAAAGTCTGCTGGGATCTCTTCTCTCTCCCAGATTTTTTCGATGAGCTTGTGAAGTTGCTATGTACGTTCAATTCCACCCACTTTGAAGACATCGGCGGGTATTCCATCAGGTCCACTGGCTTTGTTGTTCTTCATTTGGTACACAACTCTCCCAGATTTGGAGATAATGCAATATCATCTCTAACTTGGTTTTGCGGAATTTGTGAGAGATCCTCAGCAGCTACGGGGGAGTTGCGGTTAATGAGATGTTGGTGTTGGGTTTTTTCCAGTGCAGTGCAATAGGTTCTTTATCTTTTAGAAGTGTGGTACCGTCTGCTGAGTGTAGGGGGCATATGCCATGATGTATTGGCCCATAGATGGTCTTTGTGGCTTTAAAGAAACTCTGTGCATCATGAGTGTCGGCTAAGTGCTGGATCTCTTGAGCTTTTTTTATCCACCATGTGTTTTTTAGTTCTCTGCCTTTTTTTTTTTTTTTTTGGTCTTTTAAAAGAGGCCTCGTGGAACATGTGTACTTTGTATCCACAGGCCTCTTTTAAAGGACTCACACTGTATATGAAAGAGGGTTGTGCAACTCACAGGGCCTGCCCTATAGGCAGTCAGTTATGGGAATCATGGAATAAATAAATAAAAAATATAAAAATAAACAAAAATCTTTCTCTATAACCAGCTCTTGGGCCGATTAAACAATCTCTGTCTTTCAATAGTGTTTGTGTGTTGGCGGCAGTGGCGGGAGGAGGCGGGTTATTGGTTTGTTTCTGTTTTATCATGTATTTCGTCTTGTTTTGTATTTGTATGTTCCAAAGCGCCCTTTGATCTTTGGACGAAGGGCAGCATACAAATTTAATAAACTTATTGCCAGGGAGGCGTGACAGAGATATGAAGTTTTCTGCACAGGCTTAGTCATGGTGTGCTGAGGTTGTCACCCGCTCGTTGTTGTTTACACGCCCCCCCCCCCGTATATTTCGGATATGAAGTAAAGCCCTAGTTAGAGGAAGTGGCCACTGCTACATGCCTGCTATTTATGTTTACCCAGAACCACTTCGCAGGGTATTGGCGGGGTGGTGGTGCGGGAAAAATAATTCATGTGGTGGCAAAGACCTACATCACCTGCCGCCCGAGGCAGCTGCCTCACCTGACCTCATGTGTGGGGCGGCCCTGTTAACGACCCATCATTACTGGAGACATGGCCTGCCAAGAAGGCACATGGAGACCTGAATACCTTGGGTGCTGACTCACAAGGCAAAGCAGCTCAGGGCATGCTGCCACCTCATGCACCCCTGACATAGGTGGCAACCTATGACGTTGTTGTTGTTTTTACTACGTGAGTAAACAAGAGAATCGGTTTCAGGCTGAGGTGAGTACCAGGGCCCAGTTCTGCACCTGAGTAACAGGGCTTCTATGCCCTTTTAAACGTGTTTGTGTGGGAAGGTGTGTGTCTTATTGGCTTTTTATTGCTTTTGTGAGGTAATCTGCGTTCCCATTTTGCCATTTTTTATGCCCTGTTATCTTCGAGTGGAGGACGGCATTATACAAATGCCATTATTATTATTATTATTATTATTATTATTAATAATAATAATAATTATGATGATGAGCGGGCCGTGGACGCTTTGTACATCTCCACGCACCTGCGCCGGCGGGAAACCGAGCCAACGGCGAGGAAAACAATAGCGAGCGGGAGAAGAAGATCGTACAACCAGCGACCGTTTCTTTCCCTCACGACCTCTCCCTCAGGCGCGCGCCCCCGCCACTCAACGGTTCGCCGGCCCATCCTTAAACCAAGGTCGCGAAGGCCAATCCCCGACCGAAGACGTCACCCACGCGCTGGCTCGCGCTCTCTCTCCCTCCCCCCCCGGCGCCAGGCAGCCAATCGTCGCCGAGCCTTCGCTCCCGCTCTCCAATCGCGGAGCGGAGCACGCCTCCCCGGTCCTGGATTCTCCCCTCCCCTCCCCTGAAAAACCTTCCTTCGCGCTCTGACTGGGTTAGCGAGCCAGTCAGCTGCAGGCTGTCGGCGGCGGAGGTTGGTGTGTTCCTTTCTTCCGCCCCTCGTTTCTTTCCCGCTGTGCTCCTTCTCCCCCTCTCTCTGTCGCAGCGATGTCCGGGGCGGTTCTGCTGGCGGCGACCGCCGGGGTCGCCGTCGTCCTGGCCTTCCTGCTGCTGCTCTACATAGTGCTGCCGCTAAGCAGCCCGAAGACCATGCCGCTGTCCGGAGCCCACGTCGTGGTGAGAGCCCAGCCGGGGTTTCCTGGGGCGGTTTGCGGGGAGGAGGGCAGGGAGTATAGAAATGCGACATCCTCCTGCCCTTCGAAACCTTTATTTCCATACGCTGATCTATGTATCTCTGTAGAGGGAAATACCAGCTTCCCCCCCCCCAAAAAAAAAACCCTCTTCCCCTTTCAAACTGCGCAAGCAAAATTAACACCGTTGCTGAGGAGAGATGTTGTCTCCCCCCCCCGCCGCCGCCGCCAAAAAGGGGGGGGAGGGGTTCCAGGGATGTTATCGCTTGACTAGTAATTAGAAAAGGGTGTGGATGGTCTGGGTTATGTTTAGCCTGAAGCAAAAGAAGTGGTTTTTTGTTTTGTTTTTTGAGGGGGGGGTGCCATTGTTTACAATTAGGGAATATTAGGAACGAGCTGGGTTTTCTTTTAGATCCCCCCCTTCCTGTTTATAGATGCTCTTGTTTAGAAGCAGACTAGTTGCACCCAAAAAAATTATATCGTTAAATTAGATCTTCCTCTCTTTCATTCATCTGTTTTATCTCCTGGGAAAATAAATGTGGGTTGGAAATCCTGAATTAAACAAGGCGTAGGTATTAAACCTATGGGTTTAATAGTGTGTACTGCAAACTGAATGGCATTAAAAAGAAAGAAAGAATGCTACTGCTTGGAATCAGTACCATATACATTTAATAGAATCATAGAGTTGGAAGGGACCTCTGAGGCTCATCTAGTTCAACCCCCTGCATTGCAGAAATATGCACCCATACAGGAGTCAAACCCATGACCTTGGTCTGAGCTATACTAGTTGGTCTTAAGGTAGGGGTGGGGAACCTATGGCCCACACTCCAGCATCATGTGGAGGGGCGCTGGTTCCTCTTTCCTGTCTTAAAGGGACACAGTCACATACAAAATTGTGCTGATTGTCTTAATGTGTTACTCTCAATACTGCCTACTAACAAAAGCAGGTAGAATTCAGGAGTTTACAATATATATATTATCTCTGTTGAGAGAATAGATGATTAAGAACCTGTAGCTCCTGGATTACTGTTTCTATTGGCCATGCTGGAAGAGGCTGATGAAAGCTGGAGTCCAGCAGCATTTGGAGGACCACAGATACAGGTGTCCACCCTAATGTAGTTGAAAGTGTGGGTTCAAGCCAGTTCATCCCCCCCAGCAGTTGCTCTTAGTTGTGCCCTGTGCCTCTTTGGGTCTGTGCCTCATTTTATTGCATTAGACCATAGCACTGTAAAGCAGGATAGCAAAATTTAAACTAGATTACAGAATTTACAGAAGTTACCTAAATTATATTTTTATATTCTCCTTTAAAGTGGAGAGGATCCAAGGGGAGCTTGCCACCATAATTCATATCTCGTACAGATACGTAGGCTGGTACCTTCTCTGGACAGTAGAGGAGTGGGTACATGTCACTTCCCAGCAATCATATACCTAAAATGAAGCTCTATATGTGAAGCATGATTTGTCCTATTTATTTTAAGAGGAGCAATTCCATGAGTAGACAAATGACATCATGTTATGAAGATGGAGGCATGTGCAGAGATTCTTGATGTTGACGCAATTGCTTAATTTGAGTCAAATTCATTCTTGGTTCCAATTCTTTGTTTATAATGTGCACAAATGATGGTGTGAAGCATGTTGTTCATGAAACTTATGCACATGACATAAATAGTGGACTTACAGCCAAGCAATTTAAACATTTTATAACAGGTTTTTGCCATTCGGTAGTGGCGCCCGCCCTGTGGAACGCCCTCCCTTCAGATGTCAAAGAGAACAACAAATACCAGACCTTTAGAAGACATCTGAAAGCAGCTGTGTTTAGGGAGGCTTTTAATGTTTAATAGATTATTGTATTTTAATGTTCTGTTGAAAGCCGCCCAGAGTGGCTGGGGAAACCCAGCCAGATGGGTGGGGTATAAATAATAAATTATTATTATTATTTTAGGTTTGGCTGTGTCTGGACGCTTAACTGAATTTCTCCTTTCTTGTGCCTACCGGTATCTTATTTTCTCTTTTTCTGAGGAATTTTGTTCTATGTGTGCAATGGAAGAATCTGGTGTCACAGGAGAATATTGTTTTTGCTGAATTGAAGAATAGGGATTCTGAGTTGACTTTTGCTAATTACTGGTATGCATATAAAGTCTTGACATGGAGTTATTGCATAAGTAAGCTGATAAAAGAATATGCAGGATTTTTAGTTGATTTGAAGAATTATTTAGCATGCAGAGCAGCTTACGTACTAATATCATATGTCTAATCATATGATATTATGATTAGACATATGGTACTCAGGACGAAAGGGAGAAACATGCTAAGAGGAAGGCACGCTTGGCAAACCCTCACCGTGATCAACTCGCGCCTGGAAACCTATGTCCCCACTGTGGAAGGACGTGTGGATCCAGAATTGGCCTCCATAGTCACCTACGGACTCACTATTAAGACTGTGTTCATGGAAGACAATCCTACTTGGCTATGAGTGATCGCCAAAGAAGAATCATTTGTGATAAAGTTGCCTAATAGCAAATAAGCTGTACATCAATCAGAACTTGGAGGGGTATGGCAATCATGTTTAAAGGTAGATCCTTTTATCCATAATCCTTCTGTCTAAAGGGTTCACAATGCAGGTCAGTTTCTCATGCAGCTTCTCAGGCACTGTCCTTCATTCTATATCCTGTAATTCTTCCACTGCCTTTTGTAAGGGCTGGAACTGGCCCTGCAACCACTTATCTTTTTTTGTGGATATAAAGCTGCACTCCCTTCTTACCAGCAGCTTCAACACCGCTATTGCCACTAGGAGGTGTGGTGGAAACAAACTGGAACTTCTTGTCTGCGTAGGAAAAGAATTGCTCTGTAACAAACCTCATATTTGCATTTTAATGGCATATTTTTGACATCCTTCTTCTGTATCCCTGCACCAAATCACACTCACAAACCCTCATTTGGGCCTGTGGATCTGGACACATCTATGAACTTATCTTCCAGGGTTTCTAAATGGACATTCTATACCAAGTATGGAAATGCAAAGCCTCATTCTCATCATGGCAGTCACAGCAGAAGAAACCATTTTTGTTTGTACTTCTAGCCAAGCATTCCTAATTCTGACTAATTCACCTGGTATCAACATACAAGCTCTTCTAAAGCAGTTGTACGAGTGAGATCTTTCTAGTCACACAATTCTTCCCATAAAGAGGACTTCAGCAACGGCTGTCATTTGTTCTTATGGCTCTAGCCTGTGAAACCACTGGTGGATTTCCTTGAAAGATTAAGCAGTACAGTATATACTTTTTAAATAAAATTTAAAATAACAGATGTACTGCCTTTGAAATGTAGAAAAGATTTATTTTTTTTAAGACTTGAATAGTAAAGGGGAAGAGGACTTCTTGAGAGATGATACTGAACTGCTGCTTGTTGACAGGAATGAAAGATTTTGCCACTTGTGCGTTTTTTATTGGATTTTCCATTGGGTGAAGAAAAATTTTTATCCTAGAAGTTGCCTATGCCATGTTCTATGATGTTTTGGACATCATACAGGAATTGATAATCTAGCATGTGCAAAGCTGGATCAAGAAGTACACACTGAATTAGGAGTCTCAAATCTGGCATTGCTTGGGCATTCTAAGAAACTACTACAACAACAAAATCAGCGCAGTTTTGAAAGGTTCATTCTGCCATCTTATTTGAAATTGAATGTATTTGTAGGAGCTGTCCAGATGCATAGCAAACAAGTATCCAAAAGTAGTAGAAGTTATGCTGCCTGTGCTTTAACTTAGGTGAGTTCATTAAATTGCCAATTTACCAAAATTATTATCTTGGTATAGTAATATACTGGAGCTGAAGGGGTAAGAGTTTGTTCATAGATGCAGCTACCCCCTATTTCTCTTCCTCCCCCCCCAAAAAAAGTAATCCTTACTGTGTTACCATGCTGAAAGTGAGCTGGGATGTCCATAGACAGCTTGCAGCTTTGTGATTGTGGTGGCATTTCATAGCAATAGTTGTGGACAGTCGTAACATTAGAAGCTGTCCACATGACACCAGAAGGCATCTCATTACTTACGGAGGGGAAACACTATTGCACACATGTGAACAGGCTCAGAGTTTGACCACTCTCTTCTCTAAAAGACTTATAATTATAATAACTATGCTGTCAAGTTTACCAATTTAATCTATATGCTTTCCCCCCTTCTCTTGAAAGGTAACTGGTGGTTCCAGTGGCATTGGGAAAAGCATTGCCATCGAATGCTTTAAGCAAGGGGCTTTTATAACACTTATTGCAAGAAATGAGGTAAATTTCTAGCATGCTTATTTAACAGTTATGATGCCCTGAAGCTGTTAATGAAAGGGTTTGAAGCAACAGTAATTATAACTAAAGCCCTAGTATTTAATTAAATAGTTAAAATCCTTGGCTCCAGTCCTAGTAAAGTTCACCAAATTTGAAAGCAGCAGGGCTTAAAGTAGTGATTACTATACTAATTTTACCTGGATTGGGGCCTATTTGTTTCTCCAGAATAAATAAATGACTGTTAGTGTTTGAATACATTGTTTGAGTTAGCGAGAATATTAAGCCAAAGCCAAGCTGCTTATTCTATTGGCTATTCCATTTATAACCATTTACCTATGGTGGGTGTGGGGAACCTTTTCCCCTCCAGATGTAGTTGAATGACAACTCCTATTCCAGCAAGCATGGCTAATGGCCCGGGGATAAAGGGAGGTGTTGTTCAGCAACATCTGGAGCACCAAAGTTTCCCCACACCTGGCCTGTAGATTCAGAGGCACTCTAACCATTTCTTCAGGAAAGTGGGATATGAGCAGCATTCATGTTTTAAAAATTGTTTTCTGCTTTGCTAGTATCTTGGATATTGCACCAAAGCAGAGAGTAATACTACCACTTTTTGCACTCTTTTCTACTGTGAACATCTGAAAGGGGAATTTACCTGCATATCCACTCTCTTCTGCTTAATACACTCAAAGCTGTCCTTGGTTTGTTAAAAGAATTCAGTTACCTTCCTGAATTCTTGTAACTAGTACATGTGTGCACTGGGAAGTTTTACTAATCTTTACTTACCTTGTAATGCAATACACTTAGTATCTTGGGATGTGCTAGACTAAGAACTAAGTGTTGTATCCAGTGAAGTCATTCCATTAATGCAGGGATTCCCACCTGTGCAACAGGACTTCTGCATATCTCTTCTGCCTCCCAGATGTGCTCTGGAGGGTTGTGGCCGCCCCCCTTGCAGGGTACAGGGGCAGGGAGCGGAAGTCACATTATACAGGCAGAAGTCTTTGTGCAGGATAACTTTATTGTATACAGCCTGTTGGCTACAGTCATATACAGTGTTACCTCGGGTTAAGTACGCTTCAGGTTAAGTACGCTTCAGGTTAAGAACTCCGCTAAGAACAGAAATCGTGCTCTGGCGGTGCAACGGCAACAGGAGGTCCCATTAGCTAAAGTGGTGCTTCAGGTTAAGTACGCTTCAGGTTAAGAACGGACCTCCGGAATGAATTAAGTACTTAACCCGAGGTTCCACTGTACACACTTCTGCAGGAGTGAGACTTATTGAATATAGCTTTACCCCTTAATTAGATATACACAGGATGGCACTGCATATGTCATATAGGCAAAGCCAAAGCAAACTTCTGAAAATAAAGTATAACAGGAGATTTAATTTATGTTGCCTGAAGCAGAATGTTGTAAATATTTATAGAATTGACAGTAAATTGACCAAGTAAGATGGCAATTCCTAAATGCATAAAGCACCTAAATGTTTGCTGCTATACTGCAATTTTTTCTTAGAAGACTTTCGTTCTGTCTGTCTTAATTGTTTTAGCAGAATGTTCCAAATGTGCTTGTTTAATTCCAGTGCCGGCTATTGGAAGCAAAGAAAGAAATTGAGAAGTTCTCAGTTAATGATAAGCAGGTAAGATGAGTATCTTCTACCAGGTTCTCAAATGTGTTAAGAAAATGCATATTCTTTCTCTGACTTATCATAGCATTCATAGAGCAGCAGTACTTGAATTACAAGTTATGGCGTAAATGTGTAGATAAGAGAAAATTGAGTACCATATTGTGCCCTGTATAGTCATGTCATAGGTAAACTGAAAATTTTGTTTTAAAGAATTATAAGTAATCCTAGACACATCCTGTAGTCAAATGCCTCCTTTGGGTACTATTGTGTTGTGAGCTATAATGCTAATACTTTGATTGCAATTTAAGAAAAAGGTAGGGTCAGTTCTTTTATATAAAAACTTATACAAAGCATGAAAGTGACATGGCTTGCAATATAGAAGGCTGAAAATGTGTTTGATAAGCAATATTTAATAGGCTCTCTTTTTTCCTGAAAGAATAATTCCTGCTTCTGAAAAAGTTTGTCTTGCCTCTAGGGTGTTATCAGTAGTCACGTAAAATCATTTCATGTTACCTAAGTAGGTGTAAGAGTGCATTTTAAAGTTCTGTGCTAGCTACAGTTAAATATGACTAAAATACCATGCCAGTTGTATGAATTTTCCCTGACTCAATCTTAACTTATTCTTGAGATATTAGTATCTTTTTCTTGGTGACTTTGCTACCTGCCTTTTAAAATAAAGCTAATTTTTGCACAGGGATGATTTCATGTAAGGCCTAAAGATCAATATGTGAATGGGTCTTTGGCAATTTATTTTATTAATTTATATTCTGCTTTTCAACTGAAGTCTTCAGAGCTGTTCATGGTAATGAAATGTAATGAATGTGTCAAAAAGCATACACTTAAAACAAATCAAAATTAGCCTCACAGGAGCAAGTCCCAGACGTTGTCTTCTCCTGTGCATCTCTCTCTTGCTTTTGTAATGTCTTGGGGTTAAATATTTCACTTCACCAGTCTTTAATTTTGTCTCAGGTTCTGTTTAATAGAAGCATAGGAAGCTTCAATATATGAAACCATACCATTGGTCCATCTAGCTCAGTATTGCATATGCTAACTAATAGGGATCTGTTCCAGAATCTGATATAGGATTTCTCTCAGCCCTACTGGGAAATGTGAGGGATTGATGTTCTACATGCAAAGCAGATTCTATACTGCTTCTTTCCCTGGCATGTCATGCATGCTTTTTGGAAAACGAAGACTTAAGTGGCGGTAGAGAAAAGAAAAAGAATTTAATATGAGACTACAATCTGTTCTATAGCAGCCATCGACAAGGATGAATTGTGCAGTGTGGTTAGCTAATGTGCTTCTAAACAGCTTATCATTGCGAAGTATTTTTCACTGTGTGGTGCAGTTGTTGCTGTTTTTACAACACTACAGTGTCCATTAATGATTGCACCACTTCAATTCAAAGGAAGAGGAAGAAGAACACTCTTTTATAGAAAGAATTCAGTGTTGTTGAATATTCCATAAGCACTAGCTTTCCAGCTTTCCAGTTGGAGCAATCCCCACCTCCTCTCCTATGCACTTTTCTGAGGATTCTCCTGCCATACAAAAGCCAATTTCAGGGGGTGCATAGCAGGGCGGGAGTGGGAGGAAAACCCCATTGCACAAGTGATCGTTCTTGCACAGAGCTTCTATCTGATGGGACTTGTTAGACAAGTTCCACCCATTGAGCTCAATTGAATAGGCATCCACATGGAATTATTGTTGTTATTACCTTCCCTTCACCCTAAGCTCCAACAGCAGGTTACAACATTAAGCACAATATTAAAACCACAAAAATAAGGTGGGTCCTAAAAACATACACCTCATGTGTCAAAGGCAGGGTAAAGAGGTGCGTCTTCAGCATTTATTGGAAGCTGAATTATTAAGGACTAGATAGGTTGTTCAGGCTACAGGTGTCTGCAGACCTTAGATCAAGCTTCCTCAACCTCGGCCCTCCAGATGTTTTGAGACTGCAATTCCCATCATCCCTGACCACTGGTCCTGCTAGCTAGGGATCATGGGAGTTGTAGGCCAAAAACAACTGGAGGGCCGAGGTTGAAGAAGCCTGCCTTAGACAAATTATAGCAAAGTTTCATTGCTATAGTCCTGGGGTGAAACCAGTTTAAAGTTGGCTTTTGAATTCTGACTTGTTTAAAAGCCATTAACCATAATTCTCTAGTTGCACATTAATGGGAATTTATATTTACTGGTAACTGCAGCTGCTAGGTTTGCTTCCCCATTTACATGAAGTGAGGGAGCAGAGGGGCACTTCACTGAGTGCCTGAAAATGTCATGCACATCCTGACTTATTAGGATTAAATTTGAAAATTCAAAGCTCATCTGAAAAGTCTGAGCTAAATATTATTGCTTTGGAATATTATTTGGTTCTTTTCAAACACCAAAGCAATATAATATCCCAGTACTTTATGTAGAAAACAGGAACTCTACACTCCTCTCAGCTGTAAGAGTGAAAGGCAGAGAAACATACAATGCACACGTTGAAATATGTCTCCTACCTGTGTTGCAAAAATAGTTGTTGAATTAAAAATTTGTCCATTTTACACTGTACTGTACATATCAAATGATATGGTCCTTCTTTTCCATTCACATAGGTTGTGCACTCTATCGCTCTTGATGTTTCCAAAGATGCTGCAAATGTGGAAAGGGCCCTAAAACAGGTAAGGATGTACTGGCTTTTACATGGCTGGCTCTCTCCCCCCATTTTAAGATAATAGATAATAGATAATTTATTTATTGTCATTGCACAAGTACAAGCACAACGCTATACAAGTGCAACGAAATTGCATGCCATCCCGTAAAAGAAAAAAAGAAAAAAGCACACAACACACACACACACACACACACACCAAAAAGGCCACACACCCACACACACCCATCACAGCTCTCCAAGGTCATATTATCTGATTACAGCATTTAAGATGGTTATAGCTCTTGGGTAGAAACTGTTCTTCAGTCTATTTGTTCTTGATCTAATTGTTCTAATTGTTTTCAATTGCAAGTGTTTATTGCAGAAATGTTTTGATGACAGTAGTGATACTTGTGGACACAAATTTGTTACCTCACCTGCTATTTTTTCTTTCCAGGCTCAAGAGAAGTTGGGTCCAGTTGACATGCTTGTAAATTGTGCTGGAACATCAATTAATGGAAAGTTTGAAGATATTGACATCAGTAAGTTTGAAGTAAGTGAGCCTGACTTCTCCTGTTTGAATATGTACTGATATACTAATTCAACGGCACCTAGAAAATCACACCAGATTGAGAAATGTTTTTTGAATGATAAAATTATATATAAAATTTACCTAACTTGTAGCAGCACATTTTATTGTCCATTTCTAATAAATGACCTAACATTGTATTTTTTTATAATCCCTCCATAGTTTTCCACTGTGTTGAATGTTTTCTATCTGTGTCATAGATAATTCCAATAATTCTTATCAGATATTTATCGTGTCTTAAAATGTGTGCCGCCTTTAAACATCTATTATGAAAGGCTTTTAATGTATGTTGTGAAAGAGTTCTTCATACGCTATTGTTACATAACTTTCATTCCTTGGGTAATACTTGCGTGAACCACCACATAAACATGGAAGAAGAGTACTGGTATTTCACAGCATGCAGAATAAACAAGTTTGTGGGAATAATACTTTCTCTTGCATACTCATATAACTGCAAAAGTGTATACAAATTTAATAAGTAATAATAACAGCAAAAGTGGGGCTTCCTAATTCAGTCCATCTCAAATGAAATGTTTGCTTCATGTTGACGTTGGTCCATAAAGTCTCTTCAGTGGCTGCTATGATTATAAATGTTGACTTGTAAACAGTTCATATAAAGATTAACTAGGCTATGACTCATTTTCTCCTTGGCGTATCAGGGACAGGGGAGATGCAAAGTGCTCATAATTTCAGCAGCATGCGCTAGCTCACTGCTTATTCACATTATTAAATCATTTGTTTAATAATAATAATATTAATAATGCTAATAATAATAGTTTCTGACAAACCTAGACAGCATCTTAAAAAGCAGAGACATCACCTTGCCAACAAAGGTCCGTATACCCTGTTTCCCCTATTTTAAGACATAGTCATAAAATAAGCCATAGCAGGATTTTTTCGCATTTGCGAAATATAAGCCGTACCCCGAAAATAAGCCATAGTGATAGGCGCAGTTCTGGAGGGCGCCAAGGAAAACGCTGGGCTGGGCTTACGTAATAAAAATAAGACATCCCCTCAAAATAAGCCATAGTGCGTTTTCTTGAGGGGAAAAATATATAAGACGGTGTCTTAAAATAGGGGAAACACAGTAGTTAAATCTATGGTTATCCCAGTAGTGATGTATGGAAGTGAGAGCTGGACCATAAAGAAGGCTGATCGCTGAAGAATTGGTGCTTTTGAATTATGGTGCTGGAGGAGACTCTTGAGAGTCCCATGGACTGCAAGAAGATCAAACCTATCCATTCCTAAGGAAATCAGCCCTGAGTGCTCACTGGAAGGACAGATCCTGAAGCTGAGGCTCCAATACCGTGGCCACCTCATGAGAAGAGAAGACTCCCTGGAAAAGACCCTGATGTTGGGAAAGATTGAGGGCACAAGGAGAAGGGGACAACAGAGGATGAAATGGTTGGACAGTGTTCTCGAAGCTACCAACATGAGTCTGACCAAACTGCGGGAGGCAGTGGAAGATGAGTGCCTGATGTGCTCTGGTCCATGGGGTCACAAAGAGTTGGACATGACTAAACGACTAAACAACAATAATAGTTTCTATACCGCCCTTCATCCAAAAATCCCAGGGCAGTTTTCATTAGAAACCATGGTTTAATGTAACATGTGAACCAGGCCATTAATTGGTTTCAGAGGGAAAAAATTGAGAAGTGATTCTATAAAAGTAGAGCAGTTGCAAATGTCATTTTCTACTAGTTCTCTACTTGGTGCAGATTATGTAATTTGTAAACTGTTGGTCTTATAATTTTTATTTACTGTGTGTAATTCCATTGCTTTATATATATTAACTGTTTGCACCCATGCTTGCTCAGTGTTCTCTATACCAGAGAACATCTATACCAGAAATGGCTAACCTTTGGACTGCTGTAGGGGAGAGGGGGGTACATTTCAACATGGGGCACCTTTCAACAACTGGAATATCTGACTTCTAATACTGCACAATGATTGTCCAATATGCCAGCCAATAAGCTTTTAGTATGAGTAACTGCTGACATTTAGTTTTCAGTCATTTCTTTTTACAACTGTTGTGTTACTCAGTGGAACAAGTTCTAACACCCCAAAAGTGAAAAGGGAATTTTGATTTTGAAACAGTTATTCAACCAGTAATCTTTTAATCAGGTAAGTTATATTTATTCACCTAATAGTTTATTTAATTATGCTTCTAAATACACTATCAATAAGTCACAAGTATTTTTCTAAAATGGTTGACAATACTTTAACCAAAATGGCTGCACCAGGGGCAGATTTCAACAGAGCTTAGGGGGTACATTTCAACAGTGTTGAAAGGTGCCCCTTACCATTTTTCAGTTAAGTAATTATGAAAATTGACTTGTAATTTTTTAGATCAACACCTAGCTTGGATTAAAAAGTTTCAGGATAATTTTAGGCTACAGTTTATGGCTACATGAAGCATGATAAGCCTAGGCCTATAACAGTCTATAGTAGGAGTATTAATCAGGGTTGTTACATTTAAAACACTCAACTTTGTTTTGTTAGGCCTACTGTTGTTTTAAATAGAATTTATAAACAAAGAACTCATTAGAAGCATCAATAAAATCATTTTTCCTCTTAAAATTTAATAATCACTTAAAATATTCAAGACAATTTATTATTTGTTTTTTAATTAAAAAAATAAAGTATAAATTTAGGAATTTGAAAAGTTTAAGATGTTACTTTTCATACAGTTTAAGACATGTATTTTAATATTAAGATCCTAATAATTAAAATGCTTAGCCCCATTATTTTGGCTCTTTCAGATTATAAAAAATGGTGCAAACATATAAGAAAAAGTGTACTAAACCAGAGGTTTTGGGGGGCCGCTGCGCTGTCGCGGTCTCCCCTTTCCCCCTGTCGGGCCGGGTAATCTCAGAGCTAGATTTCCCCCCGACCGATCGCTCCGGCACCTCGACCAGAAGTCCAGATTTTTTTTTCTTTTCTATTGTTGAAATGTACCCCACCTCCCGTTGATAACTGCCCCCCGGGAGGGGCAGATTTCAACAAAGTACATGCTTCATTAAAAATGTAAAATTTGGTATTTTGCCTTTGTCTAGAAACTATGGCAAAAATTGAGAGGATACCTTAAGTATGAATTTAGTTAATGGTACTTAGAACTTTAGTTTTTTAAAGCAGTATTACTTCACAAATAATTCTTAAGTAAAAATTGTTGAAAGGTGCCCCCCTCTCCCCTATGTTGTTGTTGCCCTCCAATTCCCATCATTCCTTCCAGGCCATGCATGCTAACTGGGCCAGTGGAAGTGGAGTCCAGCAGCATATGGAGGGCCACAGGTTAGCCATCCCTTTTTAGTTGGGTTCAATCCTGAAGATGCTGGGGAGCAAATTTGGGGTATTCTGCAGATAAAACATGTACCCGTATTCATCGGACCATAAGACGCATCGGACCATAAGATGCACCTCGTTTTTAAAGGAAAAAACAGGAAAAAATCTAACTCAAAACTGGCAGCTGCAGAGGAGGAGAAAGCAGCTTTTGGGCTGCACGTTCCTCCTCCGCCAGCAGCAAAGGGGTGGGGGGAATGTTCCTCCTTCCTCCCCCCCCCACCCCTTTGCTGCTGACTTTAAAGCCAGCTGGGGAGAAGGGGAGGACGCTACGATCCGTCCCTTCTCCCCAGCTGACTTTATAGCAAGCGGGGGGAGAACCGCTAGCGTCTGAGGCGGGTCCAGCAGCCGGAAGGGCTCCTTTTGGGCCGCTGGTCTCAACCCCCGCCGCCCCCACCTCTTGCCGCGAGAGGCGGGGGGCAGCAGCAGCGGCAGAGGAGATGGGACCAGCGGCCCAAAAGGAGCCCTTTCGGGCCACTGGACCCACCGCCACGCCCCCACCTTTGTTCCATAAGACGCGCAGACATTTTCCCTTACTTTTTAGGAGGAATAAAGTGTGTCTTATGGAGCAAAAAATAGGGTATTCTTCCACTTAGCTACAGTCTTTCCCAGTTTAAAAGTTTGGCCACCCTTGTCCTCCCAGCAGGAGTTACACAGGAAATCAAAACAGCAACTACATCACAAAGGTCACTGCTCATCATTAAAGGAACATCTAAGTGGTTGCCTTCCAGCATGTTAATGGAATATAACACAGTATTTTACAGCTTGTAAACTCCATTTGTAACATGAAGCAACATCGTCCATAGTAGGAATTTTGCACTTTATTGTACCTGTTGGTGATGAGTATTAATATTGCCGATGCCTTGAGTTTAAAGTAGCAGACCAGCAATCACACTTCGTTATTTCATTTCATTTACATTAATATTACACTTGGTTAATATAAAATCTGTTAACTAGGCCTCCGACTTGTATATTTGTCTACAGCAATTGATGGCTATCAACTATCTGGGTAGTGTCTACCCAACTCGGGCAGTAGTTACCACCATGAAGGAACGGAGGAGGGGAAGGATTGTGTTTGTGTCATCCCAGGCTGGACAAGTTGGATTGTTTGGTTATTCTGCTTATTCTTCAACAAAGTTTGCTCTTCGAGGACTAGCTGAAGCTTTGCAAATGGAGGTATGATTCTCTGTTCCTTACCTGCATGTATCTTAGTTTCTCTGTATAACAACAACAACAAAATATAAACAAAAAGAGCTAAAACCATAGGAGGAAATTAATTAAAGAATCAATTAAACATTAATAGTATTATATAAGAATATTGTACAATATAGTGTTGCCCAAAAAGTACACAAGTGTGTACACAGCAACATTCAATACTGGTTACAAGGCATAGACTTAGCTATTTTGTTGCAATAAGTGGTACAATATTCCAGAGTGCATGACAGCTTATGACTTAGAAGGTCTGTATTGTATATGATTTGCAAAACTGTTCATTTAGTAGGGTTGTCCACCGGATCAAAATGAGAAATAATAGTGCAGGCAGTGTATTGAGCTGCTGTACTCTCAGATATTGTAGATTTGAACATCTGTCCTAGCAGCTAGGCAGTACAGCCGGATCATATCTTATGTTAGGTTTCGGGCAGAGCGTGCATACACAAAATCGCATAGAGCCAAGAATCCCCAGGATTGCCACCTTCCCACCCAGCTGGAGCTCTAGAAAGGCAGCTCCCTCTTTCCCTCTCCGGTAGCTCTTTGTCCTTCCTGTGGGCGGGCCAACAGTACAGCCTGGAGAGCAACTGCAGTGCCGCCACTGCTCCCACGTCCCACCAGGACTGGCTGGGCCCGCCCTTGCCGGAGAGGCCCCCCACAGTGGTTTGGATTTGCTGCAGCCCTCGCCAGCTGACAGCGTGGAGCAAGCCAGCTAAGCTGAGGGACTGGCACCTTATGCTGACCAGCTGGCAGCTGCAGAACCACCATGCACACCTCAGGCCCCAGGAGGAGGCAAAAGCCTGAGATAGCAGCAATGCATGCAAGGCATGTGTTGTCTTACCCAGGTTTGCTTGTTCCTCACCAGGGTGTTTTTCGCAGAGAAGTGTCAGGAATGCTATTTTAAAAGGGCGAGTTTTCTCCTTGGCTTTCTGCTCAAGATAAACATAGAGGCTGCAGCCAATAGTATAAAGTTGAGTTGCACAAGCAGAGGCGTAGCAAGGTCAGATGGTACCTGGTGCAGATTTTTTTTTGTCACCCCCCCCCCCACACACACACATTGAAATTATTAAAAGAAGGAAAAATAAGATACTTAAAGTTGCAAGTGTTATTTTCTGGTTTATTTACTTAACATTGTGAGCATAAGCACTTAAAACCCCTGCAGACACCATTGCTTCAATATCAGACAGAAACAAATTTCTTCTAACCCACCACCCCACTGCTCTGTTCACTATCTAACCCAGGCATAGGCAAACTCTGGCCCTCCAGTTGTTTGGGACTACAATTCCCATCATCCCTAGCTAACAGGACCACTGGTCAGGGATGATGGGAATTGTAGTCCCAAACATCTGGAGGGCCGGAGTTTGCCTATGCCCTATCTAGCCTGATGGTAGAACTTGAACTTTGCACACTATTTTGCAGTAGATAGGCCTAATAATGCAGGGGTGGCCAACTCCCAAGAGACTACGATCTACTCACAGAGTTTAAAAACTGGCAGAGATCTACCCTCTTTTGGGGGGTTCAGGTTTTTTGGGGGTGCAGGGCGAAAATGTTTAGCTTTTTTTAGGGAGGAGGAAAGCCCCTTTTTTGGGGGGGTGCAGGACAAAAATGTTTAGCTTTTTTAGGGGAGCCAAAGCTGTTGAGCTTCTTTTTGGGAAGCCAGTGATCTACCACAGGCGTCCTGTGATCTACCGGTAGATCACGATCCACCTGTTGGACATGCCTGTAATAATGGAATTGCCCTAATAAGGATGTGTGTTTTCCTTATGGTTTGGTGCAGCTCCCTTTACTTTTACAATGCCGTTTAAAACAGGTGGCTAATCTGTGTCCCTCCAGGTGTTGCTGGACTACAACTCCCATCATTCCTATTGACCATACTAGCTGGGACCAGTGGGGGACGTAATCCAGCAACATCTGGAGGGACACAGGCTAGCCCCTCAGCCCCCGTTTTAAAGCTGACCGTGTAATGCACCATATCAGAAGCACAAATCCCTTTCAAGGGGCCATTTCCCTCCCCCCCCCCTTGTGTTTTTTCTTAGTATCTGCCCTGAGCAACTCTGCAACTCAAATGCTTGCTCATTCTTTTGAGACATTTGAGTTAGTCCTAATAAAGTATTGTTCAACTTCAACTATTGGCCTGTTGTTGTTTTAATTAAATGGACCATTTAAAAAAGAAACTGATATTCTTAGGCTGCAGTTCTACACCTGCTTTCCTGGGATGAGTTCCCATGGAACTTAGTGCAGCTTACTTCTAAGTAGACATGCAAAGGAGGGCACAGTTGTTTAAGCACCGTCTCAGCAGCTCACTGAACAATGAGAAACAATTTTTCATGCTAATGTTAATACATTATTATATTAATTCTCTCCTGAAATATTGATGTATGGATCTTAACTTGTGTTTCTTTGGGGTGTTAGGAGGCACTGATGTATCTCTTGGCATAATCAAACTGAGAACGCATCATCCAGTTTCTGTGTTTGGAAGACATGTTTGTTTGTTTGTTTGTTTGTTTGTTTGTTTGTTTGTTTGTTTGTTTGTTGTTATTATTAGTTCCTGAATACCTAGCACACATGGACCGCAATAATCATATGGACATAGAAAAGCAGGGGAGAAACGTCTTGGTAGCTTTATTGTAAATATCCCTGCTACGTAAGAATAGTCTTGGCTGATCAAACCAAAGGGTCCTGTTCTCCCCCCTATTGTCCGTCTCCAGCTAAGGCAGGGACAGTGGCGGAGTTAGCTGCATGGGCGTCCAGAGCCCATGCCGTGCACTCGGGGGGGGGGCAATCCGCCACGCATGGGGGTGGCGGGGCAAGCCCCCACGGTGTGCCTTTTTGTCACCCCTCCTCAGGGATGACACCCGGGGCGGCCTGCTCCCCTTCCTACGCCCCTGTGCACAAGTAAAATGTCTGTAAGATACAATCCCACTATATGCCTCTTTGTGCATATTACATTGTATATCTTTGTGAAAACAAAACAAAATAAAATTAAAAAAAAAAATTCCTTCCAGTAGCACCTTAGAGACCAACTAAGTTTGTTCTTGGTATGAGCTTTCGTGTGCATGCACACTTCTTCAGATACACTGAAACAGAAGTCACCAGACCCTTATATATAGTGAGAGGGTGGGGAGGAGTATTACTCAGAGGGGTGGTGGAAATGGGTGAAAGGTTGATAGCTGTGGTAAACCTGTTGACCACTGTTAACGGCTGCAATTAGTCTTACAGGAAAAAGCAAGGGGTGAGAAGGTTAAAAAAGCTTTGTCATGTATAATGAGATAAGAATCCAATGTCTTTGTTCAGACCAGGTCTCTCCATGGTTTTAAGCTTGGTAATGAGTTGCAATTCAGCAACTTCTCAAACTTCTCAAAACGTCTCAAACTTTCACAAAGCTTACTTTGTGAAAACAAGTAAGCATGGGAAAGCTCAATATATTATAACGTGAACTAAATATTTTTCTCAACATAACAGGTAAAGCCCTATAATATCTACATAACAGTTGCCTATCCTCCAGATACAGACACACCTGGCTATGCAGTGGAAAGTCAGACAAAGGTAATTTTATGTTCCTTTTTATTGTCTTGCAAAATACTTACATAAAGTAAGTATAGGTACAAAACAACAAAAAAATGATCCCATGATGTGCTTAATTCTAAATCTAAACCTTGAGTATAAATGTGTACTCAACTTTTAGTCACAGGAAAGGAGTTATATCGTGTCAACAAAACCTATCTTGAAAATATTCACATAACACTATTTTGATATAACTTTTCTTTTTCTTTAACTGATTCTATACTGTCTGCTGGTTTTCATCTCTATATTATTCTGTAAGTTGCTTTGAGTTACTTTTCGGGTTTTTTAAAAAATCAATTAAGTGCAGTTATTATCCACTTCTGCATGATGCCACATTGAATTGGTTTAATATTCCATTCTTACTAAAATGCTGCATAAGCAAGATTGAAACCAACAGTGAACGTGTAGGACACAAATATTTACACTCAGCTCACACTTTGCATGATACAGGACTAACGTTACTAATTCCTTTGCCTAATTTCTTATCCTATCCATCCACAGGGTAGCATTAGGTAGAATTTGAGGGAAACCCTCCAGCAGGTTCTCTGTTTCTTCTTAATCAAATATTCTGTGCAGGAAGTGTCTCCTCAACCCCCCCCCCCCCGTCTTTTCGGATGGACTATGGTTAGGGCATAAGATCACCATAGAAATCTTACCAAGTAATTTCAGATGATGCTTACTTGTTTGTCCTAAAATTCAGGTCTGATTAATAATCTGAACCTGGATCTCTTGTCTTTTTATAAAATGTTGTCTCTATTGCACCACCTTCATTTATTTTGACGTTACATATTTAAATTAAAACTTAATGTAGGTTGATGTGGGTGGATGAAACAAGAAGAATATTGTGTTAAGAGTCAACTGGTTTTGCATTAATCGTCAGTGTTGCATCAATCTTTTACTGTATTGCCCTGAGCATTCTTGTTGCACATTGAACAATCACACAGCAATAAAAATTACCTCCTACAGGAGATCTTCAGATTGCTCTTAGTCAGCCAATGTAATGAAAGTTTTTGAGTTTGCCTTTAATCTTGCTTTAGAATTGGTGGTAGGATAGCCATATACATACCGGTACTACTGAGCTCCACATTCTTTCACATTCCTTGTTTCACTTCCTAATAGTTATAGAAAGTTGGTTTGAAAACATGAAAGAAGACTATCCTTTTGTAAAAAAAACAAACTTTAATGGTCTGTGACCCTAAAGAATGTTGTCGTCCCCCAATCATTTTTTAAAAAATCTGTCAAATGTTTCAGAGTGAAAGTATTAACAATTGAATATGAAGCAGTTTAGGGTGGCAAAACATATTTGCTTTTATTACTCCTGAGTAATGAATTGTCCAGACGCCAGTTTTTGTCAACTACATCTCAGGATTTAGTCAAACAATGAGTTTCCACTTGACTTTAGGGCAGGTATGAGAGCCCTACTTGTAAACCTCAAACTCAAAAATATTTCCATTTAATATTGATCCTGTGTTAGCAAGTGATATTTAACAATACTAACTTAACAAAATTCCTGCCTCATAAGCCCCTTTAAGGCCTTTCTTTACTCTTCCAGAGAGGACTGAATCAGGTGAACTGCAAATGAACAGATACCTTAATCACATTGTCAGATACTAATTAGCTCAGTGTTTTCTAAGAGGAAACAGTTTGACAAGATGAAAAAGGATGAAAAAGACAAACACCAGAACTCTGCTGTATCAGGCTTAATGCAAGAATGAATATAGCTCACATTTTTATCTTTTCTCAACATTTCTACAAGATCATAGACAACAATCCATTCCTTGAAGAGAAGATTTATAAGCCGGCTGTTTAGGCAGCAAGAATTTACAAAGTTGATTTAAGCTAATGGAAATCATGTATAAAAGAGTTAGCGCCAATTCTCCTGGGAGCATAGTATCAATTTATTATTCTGTAATATTTGTGTCGAGATATCTGGTGAATATGAGAAAACTGTGCCTCCACATACAGATGTGTGTTTATGATAGCCACCAGCAGAATGTTGCATCTAAAATGTTGCACTAATTCTAGTTTCACTCTTCCTATTATTAAAGAAAACTGCATTTTAACTTCGAATTTGCATTCACTTGTAATCTAATGATAAATATAATATCAACAAATGCAACTATAAACACACCTCTTGACTTGAATATTTTGTTTTGTAAAAAAAAATGTTCAGATGGTCTTATGTTTCTTAACAGATTACTTGGTAGCATTTCATCTGCTGTTATATGTATGTAATCTCTGCATTTACTTTTGCTCAAGATTTTAGAGACTAAGCTTATTTCAGAAGCATCCTCGGTCTGCAAACCTGATCATGTGGCCAGAATAATTGTTAAAGATGCCATTGTAAGTAAAATGCAGTATTTGTATAAAATGCTTTTGTGGGTGGAAAAAATGGGTAACTTGCTAGTTTATTATAAGGGAAAAGGTTGTCTGTGTTTGTCTACTATCTTTTCTGAATACTAGAATCTTTATATACAAGAGAGCCTTCAGATACGCTCCTAACTCCACTTACCTGGGAGTAAGTCCCATTCAATTCAATAGGACTTATTTCTAAGTAGATATGTCTAGGATTGCACCATTGTAAACAGTGCCATCACTATACGTGGGACCTTTGCATAGGCAAAATTAGAAAAGGCCCTTCTCCCAAGGTTAGAAATCTAAAGCAGACACCAAACAAAACGGGAAGGGCTGAAAGTGGCAGTTGCCCTTACATGTAATTGGTTCTAGTTACAAATTGTCCCTCTACCTCAGGCATCCCCAAACTTCGGCCCTCCAGATGTTTTGGACTACAATTCCCATCATCCCTGACCACTGGTCCTGTTAGCTAGGGATCATGGGAGTTGTAGGCCAAAACATCTGGAGGGCCACAGTTTGGGGATGCTTGCTCTACCTGAACTGCATGCTTGCTTTGAAAGATGGTTTGTGTTAATGGTTTTTGTTTTGTTCTGACTTTTTAAAATGGATTTTCAAGAGTTGATATTCAAAAACTCAGGATGCCCTGTTTCAACACAGGTTGACACAAATGGCCTGATTCAAGTTTGGCACATGGTGCCTTTTAATCGTAAACTGCTTTGGGAGCCAATCTTGGCCAACAAGCACAGTATAAATAATAGTGGTATGGGTGATTCCTAGGTTTCAAAAGGGTGGAATATAAAAATAACTGTTTAAAGCATGTGTCTGCCTGAACCACATGTATACCACTTTGGGATATAAGATGATGCAAAAAATTATTATTATTATTATTATTATTATTATTATTTATTATAAAATCAGACTACAGTTACAGTCTTGTCCAGGCTTCTTCAACCTCGGCCCTCCAGTTGTTTTTGGCCTACAACTCCCATGATCCCCTAGCTAGCAGGACCAGTGGTCAGAGATGATGGGAATTGTAGTCTCAAAACATCTGGAGGGCCGAGGTTGAGGAAGCCTGGTCTTGTCCATGCTTAAACAGAAACACATACCTTTAAGATCAGAAATCAAATAAAATTCCTGTCAGATTTTTTTTAAAGCATTAAACTCCTCTTGCCCCTTGGTAAGAAACTCATCCTATTTTAATAAAGTTGTTTGGAAACCACCTGACTAGTTTCTCTATTCCCCCCCAGCAAGGAAAATTTGCCAGTTCTGTTGGCACAGATGGTCACATGTTAACAGTATTGACTGGTGGAATGTCGCCTATCTCTTCTCTTGCTGAAGCCCTACAGGCGGTATGTAACAAAGTACTATCAAATGATGAAGTTTCAAAATCTGTTGGGTTCTTTTAGTGCTGTGGTACACTCACATTTATTGGTTCAATGTAATTCAAAATCTAGTCTTTGTAGCAGATCTCTTCAGTGCAGTAAGCTTACTAAAGTAAAGAGTGATCAGGAAGTATTCTGCTTCTTGGCAGCAAAAGCTCCTCTATCCAGATAAACCCACTGAGGTCCACATGTATTTATTTTGGTAGAGTTGAAAGGCGGGCCATCTTTTATTTTTGTTTCAATTAATAACCTATAACTTGATCATACCCAGAATGTTTCATCAAGCAATGTCAATGATTCTTGCCCTATGTTTTTTTAAAAAAAATTGTGTCACATTTCTCTATTAAAATTAAGTAAAGCTTATTTACTATGATTAAAAGCTAGACCTGTCTGTTCTCTGACCTCACCACCTTCTTGGGAGTCAGTGTGGTGTAGTGGTTAAGAGCGATAGACTCGTAATCTGGTGAACTCTTCTTCTTCTGCTCATTCTCTGGGTGTTTCCCCAGTCATCTTGGTTTCTTTTCCCAGAAAAGATAACTGGGAAGGGGGAAGAATAGCTGTGCATTTAGTTTTATGAAAAAACAGGGAGCAGAGCTACTCAGAAAGTTAGGTACACCCTGATATGCCTTGGCACACCTTGTTAATGGTGCAGTCCAAATCAGTAATAAGGGACCACCCCTAATCACCTTGTTGTTCAGTTAGACCAGAGCCAGTGCACACCCCTACTATCTGGGAGATGGATAACTGGGGTTAGGTCTATCTTATCCAGGAAGCATTGCAGCTGCCAAACAGGCTTAAGCTGGTGTGAGATAACTTCCCAACCATAAATCCAGGTCAGTAAGTACCACAAACATACAGAAGAAGTAGAAGAAGAGGAGGAGTAGTTTGGATTTGATATCCCGCTTTATCACTACCCGAAGGAGTCTCAAAGCAGCTAACATTCTCCTTTCCCTTCCTCCCCCACAACAAACACTCTGTGAGGTGAGTGGGGCTGAGAGACTTCAAAGAAGTGTGACTAGCCCAAGATCACCCAGCAGCTGCATGTGGAGGAGCAGAGACGCAAACCCGGTTCCCCAGATTATGAGTCTACCGCTCTTAACCACTACACCACACCTGCTGCTTCAAGATTATAGTTTCATCCAGAATGATAATCCTTTGTCAGATCATCAGAATCTCTCACCAGCAATACCTGGTTTAAGCTTCAGTATTTGGCTGCCTTTTGTTCATAGCAACATCTGTTTTGTTAACAAGAACAAAACCAGTGCCAAACAATGGTTCTACTTCTTCCCCTCCCATGCTTTGTTTAATTAGTTCCTGGTTTGTGGCAAAAAATGTGCTGTTGTGTCCAAACTGAAAGACTACTTTGTGGTAGGCTTGTATCCTAGAATGGAGGTCATGTGCAAACTGGAGTGTGCCTGTTGCAGCAAACCAGGAACCATCTAAACAGAAAGTCAGATGTGAAAGGGAGAGCATGTGAGCACAGAGCTTGCTCTTATATCACCAAGCCATAGTTTGGCAAATGTGAATGTCTGGCATCTCCTTAATGTTTACCTGCAGAAATTGCCATGTATTTCAGAAAGGATAACCGGATGCATAGCTAAACTACTAAACTCATACAAGTAAAGCTGGAAGTCATATAATTTGGACTTGATCTTGAGATCAAGCAGCTTGCAAATGTATGCCTATGTTAAATTGGACTGTTGCTACCCATCTGGCAAATGTCTCCTCGGCCTTGCTGGGCCTGCTAAACATTCATTGAATCTGTTCATCATATGGTTGTTTCACATTGTTCGCCTATGACTTTTCTACTGGTTACCCATTATTATTCTCCAGGGAGCAATGCAACCCTAAATCATGTTCTCTTCCACAAATTTAAAACAACACTAGTCATTCTGTAGTCTTTGGCATTGTTTCTGCTTCAGGTAGATTGTTGTGCAGATACATGGGGCAGGTGATTCATTCACTAGCTTCCAAAGAAAAAAATATTAAATTATTAAAATAAGGTCCCTTCCAACCCTATGACTATATTTCATAGTACTTTCAAATAACTTATTAATTTATTTTAATTAGAGAACAAAATATACATCTCATAAGCTTTGTTTAAATAAGACTAATCTTTAATAGAACAGTCCTTTTTCACATAATAATTGAGTGCTTGGTGAACCACACTTCTGATCAATCAAATCTGATGAGAGAAAATATTAAATGACCACTAAGCAGAAGTATGCTGAATAACATCTCTCCTCCTTTCCCTTTACAGCTTATTTTCCTGGGCCTTTTCCGCTTGCTTGGCCTGTATTATATAGCAGGTTTTGACAGCATAGTTCGTCGTTGCATGGCAAAAAAAGAGAAATCTGAAAAGACGGACTGAAACAGAATGGGTGCTATTTAAAAAGTTGGACAGTTTGCTGCTAAATGGGACTGTATCTGTGGCCTGAGTATGTCTCACAGAAATGTGGAAGAGGTGATATCTTCGGTGGTGAAAGAAGGAAACTGAACTACTCTAGAAAAAGAGACTATGCAAAGGTGCTAATGAAGAAAACTGGGTTTTATTGGTTGTTGTTGCTTTTCTGTGATTTGAAGGAATAACCAGATTGTTGCCTTAGAAGTAAGCTTTTTGAGAAGAGTAGAACTTAAGAGTGACCTATTTTGATGGTAATTCTGGACAAATACTAATTGTTAGCAGTGATGAAAGAGTTAATTCTGTGATCTACTTCTTAATCTGAGGACTGGTTTGAACACACATTCTCTGATTTGGTAAATTCCTCCCACACAACAGTAACACCTCAGCTCTCCTACAGAAGGCCCAGCTTGTGTATTATCTTGATTACATGGTTTCTGCCAGAGAGCTGGACCTTGTAGGCCCTGTTCTGCATGAGTTGGTTCAAATGGCTGTGCAAAGTCTAGTCAAAACAGCAAAAACTATCCAAAGATGAAATATTTCAGCTCTGGGATAATACATGAATTGGGCCAAAGTCTTTTGTGAAGAGGCAGTTTTTAAATATAGCATATTAATTTGTTGAGGGGAGAGTTCTCTTTAAATGAGCTGCCCCCTCCTTGAGATAGGAGGTGATATTTGCATGTGGATATTACCAAACTGGAGAATCAATATTTGAATTGGCTCTTGGGAAACTTCATTTGAGATTGAGTTTTCTCCCACCAGATTGTTGGGTCCAGTTTAAAACTCAGCATTTTGACATTCCACTCTTGACACATGAGTATGTGGTGAGTTTTGTTAATATTGTGTTAAATGCTATATTAAGGAATTTCTTGATGGCAGAGCTTTATGCATATGATCTCTGCAGGAGCAGTGACGTATGCTTTAAATAGTTGTAGATCTTCAGTGGAGATCAAGGACCCCCGATCCTTACTGAGATACTAGGAGAGGACTATAAGCAAAACAGAAGTTGTCCATTTTTTCATTATCTGTAACACGTTCATGTTTATCTTTGCCAGCTCTGTAAAAGACAGATGGGCTTCAACACCGTAGAAATTGAAGGAGAGAATAGGGTGCTAGAGAGAACTAAATGTAGCACAAGGAAGTGCCTAGGTCCTTCCTCTGATGGTGCAGTGGAACTTGCAAAACTATATTGTCTCTAAGGTTTCATTCACAGCATGCCAATCTTATTACCTACATGGAATCTGGACTTACACAAAGTCCCTGTGGTTTTTGGGAATCATATTTGCTGTGTATAAATTGACTGGTTCCCATTGGTTGCAGATACGCTGAACCCTAGTGTTGAACTGGTTCATAAAAATTCCTGCTACCCTTTGTCATTTTCCAAGTGCCTAAAAGACTGTTAAGAGACTCTACTTGCCAGTTTGTTGGTTAGCCGAGATTTTCTTTAAAAAATAAAAAGGGAAACACTTTTTAAACTGCCCTTTGGAGAACATTATTCAAATCAAGTCCAACAGCTTCTGGTTCAATTATAGTCTTCCAATTTTAATAGATTTTTAGATTATCAAAATAGATGAAATCACAATGCCAACTGCTTGAAATGAATACTATAGTAGTTATGTTTACTTGTTCTTGGTACAGTTACCCAACTGTTTTGTAAGTGAACCTGGAAAGTGCCAATCCAAACAAAAGCACTTGGGGCATTGGTTGTTTTGAGGGACTGAGAGGATTGCCAGTTAGAAGGGAAGGAAGGAAATAATGTAGAAATAATAATGGATAAACTGGGCTTGGTGTTGTTGCAAAAGCATAACAACTTGCTTCGTATCATTCCTGTTAGTAACTGAGTCACAAAAAGCATATTTGCATGTATGTCTTGCTACTGTTTTAATGGGAACTGTTGGAAGTAGAATTTGCTGTCCCCGTTTGCCATAATGCTTTGGTTTTCTAGACCTGCTAGGAAAGCCCTTCAAGCTGGCCAACACACTTGGTTCAAATAATAAATTCTAGATCCTTTAAAGCAATTTGGACATGCCAAATAATCAACAGTTTAAAGAAGAATGAATCTCTTCTACATGTGCTTAATGGCATGTTAACTTTCCTGTTCATTCTGCGCCTTTAGTGTGCTTATCTGTGGATGGATTATGCCCTCGGTTTCTTCAGTGTCTTGAACTAAAACTACAAATTCTAATGTTATGGACCATTATCGCTCATTTGACTCAAATAGATACAATAGTATGCTAAATAACAAATGGAAGTGGGTAACTAGCTTACAAATGTATACTGTGAAAAACTTTAGGCACTTTTAAATGTTAATATTGAATGAAGCTAAAACTCATAGCTCATTTATGCTTGCTGTTTCATGAAGTGTTGTGCCAGAATACTAAATTTTAATATTTTGTATTCACCAAATAAATGAAAATTACATTTAACTTTTGTCTGTATATTTCTTCAGAATGACTGTGTTCCTGGTCTTGCTGAGTAAATTTATTTCTGCTAATTCTTGTCACAGTACTAAGGATTTATAAAATATTTGTAAAATAGCTTGTACAAATTAGAGGCCTGTGAAGCTTCAAGGGGTGAGTGTGGAGGATAGAGGGTTCCTGTCTTCCAAGAAATGATGTTAACCTTTGATCATTTTCCTGCTGAAAACTGCCCAACCTGAAGTTGCCTGCAAGTTATCAGAGAGGCCCACAGAATACCAGAGGGACCCCATTGAGAGCACCCTGCTTGGGCCCCCCAAAGTCTATACCTCCAGTAGGGGATTCATCTGGACCTTTCAAATAAAGCCATGTTAAACTTCATGGCCAGTAAGACTGAATATAGCCACTGTTTGTAGGTACTTTTTATGCATTTTGGAAAAAAAAGACAACATAACTTAACAAAGATAAGCAATCCCTATCTTTGTAATAGGCTTCAATTTTAAAAAAGGCAATTTAATAAGTGAGAATAAAACAAGAGGTAGAAGCAGCAAAATCATATTGGGAAAGGCTGAGTAAATGGAGTAGTTTTCAGTTGCTTCTTGATGGTAACATTGAGTGGGGCATTCAAGGAAAATGTAAGGTTAAAATCTTGGCCCTAAGATTGTAGTCGGTGAGTGAAGAGGGCAAGGAAGAAGAAGGTAAGAAGGGGTAAATCAATGAAGATACTTGTTATAAATTTATTAGTTTTCAACTTAATGGAACCACAGAACCAAGTATTGAACAACAATTCAATAATATACTGAAGGCAGCACATAGAAAACCTAAATATTTTAAATAATAACGCCCAAACTAAAACAACCGTATTTCTTTAGATAGAGCAGGGAGAAAGACCTGTTAATCTGAAACTAAGCTATAGGAAATAACCCCCCCCCCCACACACACACACTGAGTAGAAATGATTGGGAGCTTCCTGTCCCTTAGAGTTGTGTGTTATATTTTATGCTATAATTTGTAATGCACAGTTATGGACTTACACTTGTGTGCATGAAAGGGTTCGCCTGAGCTCAGGTTGCAAGTATGGCTTAGGACAGGGGTAGGCAACCTAAGGCCTGGGGGCCGGATGCGGCCCAATCGTCTTCTCAGTCCAGTCCGCAGACGGTCCGGGAATCAGTGTGTTTTTACATGAGTAGAATGTGTCCTTTTATTTAAAATGCATCTCTGGGTTATTTGTGGGGCCTGCCTGGTGTTTTTACATGAGTAGAATGTGTGCTTTTATTTAAAATGCATCTCTGGATTATTTTTGGGGCATAGGAATTCGTTCATCATTATTTTCAAAATATAGTCCGGCCCACCACATGGTCTGAGGGACAGTGGACCAGCCCACGGCTGGAAAAGGTTGCTGACCCCTGGCTTAGGAGGCTCTCAGCAGCCTCTGCTCTCCGCTTAAGTCTTTTTTGTGCTTCAAGAAGCCATGTGTCCATGGTTGTTTACACATGAACTGAATCTCTAACAGGAGATTTTCAAGGCTGCATCTTTGCTAATCCAAAAATTGCATGATCCTTTTTATAAGGAAACCAAGTGCTTTGCTTTTTAAGTAGTTTGGGACCTTTTTCATCTTTATTTTACTGCCAATGGATAGAGACCTGTTTGCTGTAACTTCTGGAAACTGAGTAAAATATTCACCTATTTGTAAAGTTAAGTGTCTGTGATTTATTCTAGCCTAAATATTTTTGTGGAGATTTTTTTTCCTAGATGAAGGCAGATGTAAATCTAATCAAGTTTCAGTGTTCTTGGAGCAATCACTATTGTGCTAACTCTTCTACCAGAGATTAAGAAGGTCTCTCAAACCTCTTTCCAACAAAAAAAGTACATTCCATAGGTTTCTATACCATAAGAATATAGTCAGATTTTTTTTTAACAATTTCCACTGTTGTACTATAGAGATCTTGGCAATTGCTAGCATCTATGTCAAAAGTTCCTTTCGGTGAAATGTCTTCATAGTATTTGTTCACATATTTAGTAGGGATAATTGGAAAGAAATTTGAATATATGTGTTAATCATCTGTGATATTGGCTGACAAATTTCATTACAAAAACAAACAAACACTGGCCATTTCCAGCAAAAATTGGAACAGTTTGGTTATGTGTTGGAAGTAATATGAGAAAGTAACAAAGATACTAAAAGGTTCAACTGGAACAGAATATAAAATGTGAGAGGAAACAAGTGGTATCCTGTGAATCTTACATAACGAAAGCAAAATGTTCTGGCCCCAACCAAAATGGTTTTGAGTTCTAATATGATCTACATTTAAATATTTATTTAGACAATTTACTGCTTTTTAAAAAAGAATCTCAAAATGGTTTTAACAAAATAGGTATAAACAGAAGTTTATAATGGTTTTCCCCCTTTTGGATTGTGTATAAAATATGTAAAATAGATGGTTCCCCCCCCCAACCAGTAGCATAATTGAGCTGTTTTTTTTTTTTTTTTTTAATCATTATATAAACTGCCCTGGAAGTTTTTTTTTGTTTTTTTAATGAAGCATAGTATTTACAGATACAGTCGTACCTTGGATCCTGAACGCCTTGGTACTCTGACGTTTTGGCTCCTGAACACCGCAAACCGGTTTGCAAACGTTCTTTGGAACCCAAATGTCCGACAGAGCTTCCGTGGTTTCTGATTGACTGCAGGAGCTTCCTGCAGCCAATCAGAAGCAACACTTTGGTTTCCAAACGTTTTGGAAGTTGAACGGACTTCCGGAACGGATTCCGTTCGACTTCCAAGGTACAGCTGTATTTTAAATAAGTATTTGGCTCTAATGCTATAGCTGAATCAGAATTCACATGGCAAACAAAAAACAATGAATGGATTAGCTATATCTGCCTCCACAAATTCTGTAGCGGAAGAGAAAGATAGATGTTTCTAAATGGTTAATCTATATGTACATTCCACAGAGAATTAAGAAGCATTTGAGATCCATTCCAGGCACCCAGGGCTTTCAATTCGTGGGGCCGGTTTTGTTAATCCTTCCCAGAAATTGCAAGCAATGCAATGCAGAGTTTGCAAACCTTCTGCTTCCTTCATAGGAACTGCCCTGGTGGTTAAGCTTATAAGCTATCACAATGCCACTCCCTTGCATTACAATAGTAAAAGTATTCCAACATGGTGCCCTCCAGGTGTTTTGAACTTCACCCATGAGCTCTAGTCAACTCGGCCAGGGATGATGAAAGTTGTAATCACAACACCTGAAAGGCACCACATTGATGTCTCACTGTGCTAGATCAGTTTTGGTCTTGCTTAAGCAAGTAAAAAGGGACCAGGTGGCACTGTGGGTTAAACCACAGGCTTGCTGATCAGAAGGTCAGCGGTTCGAATCCCTGCGACGGGGTGAGCTCCCGTTGCTCGGTCCCTGCTCCTGCCAACCTAGCAGTTCGAAAGCACGTTAAAGTGCAAGTAGATAAATAGGGACCGCTCCAGCGGGAAGGTAAACGGCGTTTCTGTGCACTGCTCTGGTTTGCCAGAAGCAGCTTTGTCATGCTGGCCACATGACCCGGAGGCTGTCTTCGGACAAACGCTGGCTCCCTCGGCCTATAGAGCGAGATGAGCACGCAACCCCAGAGTCGGACACGACTGGACCTGATGGTCAGGGGTCCCTTTACCTTTTTAAGCAAGTAAAACTGCTGTGATCACCCTGCTTGATTATCTTTATTGCAGGAGTGTAGCCTTGTTGGTTCTCCCTGACCTCTCAGTGGCTTTTGGTACAATTGAATGGGCTGAGAGGTTGGGAATTGAGGGAACTGTGCTGTTAAGGCCACTTTTGAAAAGTTGCAATATTGCATGGTACCTTGAGAGTTAACCTGTGGGGCTCCTCACGTGTTCCTCTTGTTTGCTATGCTCTTTAAAAATGAGGCAGTTCAGGTGCTTCACTGTAGCCTGGAAGTAGTAATGAGCTGAATGTGGAGCAATTGAAACTGAATTGAGACAAGATGTAGACACACTGTTGGAGGTCCTTGTTGTGTTTGGGAAGTAAAGACAGCTTGTGCTGGATAGGGTTGCACTGCCCTGGAAGGCAAGGTTTACCTAGTTGCATGTTATTCCTTAGTCCATCTATGTCTCTTTAGTCCCAGGCGGTCTGTGTATCTGTTTCCAACTTTGGCTGGTTCACCAGCTGCTACTGTTCCTGGACAGGGGTATATTGGCTACAATGTTCCACAGTTTGGTAACTTCCAGATTGGACGATGTGCTCTACGTGGAGCTGCTCTTAGAGATGGTTCAGAAGCTGCAACAAGCACAGAACATCTACACTCTCCTAAATTGCAGAGAGTCACTGCCAGGCAGTGTAAACAATACTCAGCTAAACAGAGTGGTTTATTTGTAAGGCAACTGCTTGTGTTCATAAAGAGCAGTGTCGTACCTGAAGCAGAACATTATGTGGGAGAAGAGCTGGAAGGAAATTGGAAGCATGTGCAAATCAGGTAATGCAACTGCCTCATTTGTTGACATGAAAACAGATTTCCACTTAACACGAATATTAACACAAATAATATTTCAGTCAGCACGTGGAATGTCTGGGTGATGTCCAGTGGTGCTGACTATTTGTCACTTAGCACAACAAAGTCTTTAAGTGACTTGCAACTGATTAAGAGCCTCCCCCCCAAAAAAGCATAGCAAGTAATCAAAACAATATGTTACACTCAAACCATTTCAATAACTCATAAAGAACCCTATGAAAAAGAGCAAACAAGAACTTTAGCAGCAAGAACATTTCCAACAAATACGCCATCAGCCAACTTACAAGTTGGGAGAACATGCCTGGGAGAAAGGTTTTAACTTAGCACTGAAACAATGTTATAATGATTGTGCCAAACAGAGGTGAGAGCATTCCACAATTGGGGAGATGCAACCTAAAAACTTGCTTTCCTTTGTACTCCAAATCTCCCTCAGGGCATCCAGAGAAAGTGCTCGTGCAACAGCAGTTCTTTCCTTTGCGTGCTCCCAAAATTGGGGATGGGGTGGGACAGGAAGGGGGAGGTGCCTTAGCACAGCACTTAATAAATCACCACCTGCCTTCTAGAAGCTACTTGAAGTGTTAGACGTACAGAAACCAATTTCAGATTCTGCCACTCATTTAATTGATAATAAATTCTAGGCTTAAGCCAGCTTTGGTTTGAGCAAAAGCATTTACAAATTAGTTCATACATCAAAAATAATGGAAAATTATAAATTTAAAGCACCTGACTAATGGGTCTTTCCTCCTCTCTTGGCTGGGAAAGGGCTTGCCAATTGGAAGGTTGGCAATTCAAATCCGAATGGTGGGGTGAGCTCCCGTTGCTCTGTCCCAGCTCCTGCCAACCTAGCAGTTCGAAAGCACGCCAGCACGAGTAGATAAATAGGTTACTGCTGCAGTGGGGAAGGTAAACGGCGTTTCCGTGCGCTCTGGCACTCGTCACGGTCCTCCATGCGGCAGTAGCGGTTTAGGCATGCTGGCCATATGACCTGGAAAACTGTCTGTGGACAAACGCCGGCTCCCTCGGCCTGAAAAGCGAGATGAGCGCCGCAGCCCATAGTCACCTTTGACTGGACTTAACCATCCAGGGGTTCCTTTACTTGCCTGGGAAAGCTCTACAACTCAGGTCAGCAGGAGGCTAATCTTTAATAAAATACATGGGACAGGATCCAGCTGATCCATTATGCTAGTGCAGGCATCCCCAAACTTCAGCCCTCCAGATGTTTTGGACTACAATTCCCATCATCCCTGACCACTGGTCCTGTTAGCTAGGGATCATGGGAGTTGTAGGCCAAAACATCTAGAGGGCCGCAGTTTGGGGATGCCTGTGCTAGTGCATGGATAGGCAAACTAAGGCCCGGGGCCCGGATCCGGCCCAATCGCCTTCTAAATCCGGCCCGCGGATGGTCCAGGAATCAGCGTGTTTTTACATGAGTAGAATGTGTCCTTTTATTTAAAATGCATCTCTGGGTTATTTGTGGGGCATAGAAATGTGTTCATCCCCCCCAAATATAGTCCGGCCCCCCACAAGGTCTGAGGGACAGTGGCCCCCTGCTGAAAAAGTTTGCTGACCCCTGTGCCAGTGCAAGGACTTTTGGCTGTGCAATGGAATCTCCCCACCTTCTCTCCTGGCAGCCCTTTCATTCACTCTGGAGGGTTGGGGAAACTTTTCCCATTTCTTGCTTGTCCCATGTAAGGGCTTGAATTTGCAGCTGAGCTGAAGTAGTACTTTAATAAAGGGTGATTACTCAGACAATGTGTTTCAATGGCACTTAACTGATGATTAGTAGGGGGGGGGGAATATTTAAAGGATAGGGTTTTTTAAAAAAGTAAGTTATATCCTCTCCCCCCAAAAAAGACTTAATGTCCTATATATAGCAGTGTGAAAAGACTGGAGGAGAGTGATTTCTTCCCTTCCTTCCCCACCCACCCGTGGGGGCCATGACCAGCGCTTCTGGGCTCTGCCCTTTCCACTTGGGGGCTAAGGATGCATGTTGAGGGGTGAGTCCTTGCTTATGAGTAGAAAATCGAAATCCTTGCAAACTGCAAAATTAGGAAGTGCCACTAGGTGGTAACATGTAGCAAGAGAAGGGTTTTGTAGCAATCTAAATAGATGGGGTGGGGGGGGGATGCACAGCTTCAGATTTAACAAGAAAATTGCCACCATCCCTTTCTGCTTAGTAAATTTTTACAGTGAAGAACTAAAAGTGGCTCAGTTAGCCTAATTTAATGACACAATATCTGCTTCATTCAAATATTTCTGAGGAGGGGAGGAAGCAAGATGATTGCACTTTCTTTTAAGTCTCACCCCCCCCCCCCACACTTAATTTTAATACTGTTTTTAGAGGACAATCCTATACCCACTTGCTTGCAATTAAGCTGCAATGAACTCAGTCAGTGGAACATAGGATTGCATTGTTAATTATCTATTCACCTTCTCTCTCTCTCTCTCTCTCTCTCTCTTTCACCCACACACCCACAGCCCTGTAAAATTAAAACATGTCACACTGCCCACACCCAACTTTATGAAGCATATTCCTAACTTATTGGAACACACTTCTAAAAATGGTTTGGAGATTGCATAGATGATCAATTCCCAAATCTTAAAAAGAGTTTGGCAATGACTCTTCGTCCTGATTCTAATTTCAGTGTCTGGTCAGGGCTCAGGAAAATGAGGGACAATTTCTGCTTTAATAATTTGTTTGGTGTAATTGGTCTGGCAATTGAATCTTTCTTCAACACTGGTGATATGGCAGCTTCCTCCACTGAGGCAAGCTGGCTAACTTAAGGGTGTGGGGGTCAGGTACATGGCTTGGCTGTAGGATGGGTTAGAAATTTGATGCAGTTTGCATTTACAGTTCCTCATACTTTTCAAAATGGTAAATGAATCAAAATGTAACCAGCCTTTGGAATTTTCACTTTTTCAAATTTTGCAGTGCACTTCACCAGTCAAGTAATGTGTACAAAAATGTATATAGAAAGGTAACGTGTGCATAAGAATGCACACAGGTGAAAATGTATTATATGAAGAGATAATTGCTTTGTAAAAAATGTGAATATTAGGCAAATGTGCATGCAAACACATGTATATTAGGATAAATTTGCTGGTGAATTTTCATTAGGACTTAAACAGAATTGCAACTGATGGGCAAATGGAGAATTGAACTGAATATTGGAGAAAAAATAGAAACTGAAATTGACAGATTTGCCCATACTTATTTGGCCCCCACAACTTCGAACGTTTAACATTCCCTGATGAGAGCACCATAAACAGATAAGTGCAGAAATGGCATAACTGGTAGATTTCCTCCCTCAGTTTTGTGGGGGTTTCATATTACTTTTTCTGGCATAGTGATCAGTATGTTCATTGGTCACTAGCAAGTAAAAACTGTGAGAATGGCCACTCAGTTTAATTTATTTCAGCTTCCTGACCAACATTGAAATGAACCTTGTCTAGAGTAATCAAGAAATCTTAGTTTAAATCAGCTAAGATGCATAAATTCATATGAATGTTTTCAGATGCAAATGTGTCATAGTAGGCAACCTCTTAGAAATATATATATTTTATTCTCTGTGAGAAAAAAAGAGGGAATACCATGTTAACTACCAATTGTAGTTTTGTAAGTGTGTGTGTGTTGCTACCCAGTTATTTGGGCGAAAGATTCCTCCCTTGCAGGGAGTTGGACTAGATGACCCTCGTGAGCCCTTCCAACTCTACAATTCTATGTTTCTAAGTTCCCAACCCTGGCGCAGCCCCAATACACCATTGTGACTTGCTCAGCCTAGTGCAGCTGGCTGGGCTGAATCTGGTTGAGCTAAAGGTAGTTTAAGCCCCCAAAAGGGGCATTCTGGGTGTGGTGTGACCAGACGGGGCCTTAGGCTGAATCCTAAACCTATTCAGCTCTGTTATATGTCCCAACACAGAACAGCATTTTAAAGGCTTGTTTTCTGTGATCCAGGCTTTGGCAGAGTAGCAGTAGTCCCTTCGGATCTGGTGTAACTTTACAACAGCTTAGCTTACACTGGCTTGCTTTATGCCTGCTTATTATTGTGCCTGGGATTGCCCCTTTAATATCTGCACTAGTGGAAAAACTGATTTGAAGAGAAGTTTCTGAATGAAGTATCTACATTTTCTTTCTGGATGCAAGTATTATTCCTGTTGCTCCCGTCTCCATCCTAGCTTTTGCCTTGATCAACATATTTTAATAATATGAGCCGTATCCCTGCCCATTTATTTTTTTATGGTGTTGTGTCTTTTAACATGTAAGCCTGAGGGGTAAAACTTCTGACCCTTATAAGCTACCTCGGGAACATTTGTTTTAGAGTAGGTAGAGATAATGCACTCATATTCATGGGTGCAAGCTATCTTATGTTCCAACAGTGCTTTGGAATCCAATCTATTTTTTAAAAAATTGTTTCAATGTCATCTCGCTAGGATAACTGTATTAATGACAGGGATTTTGGTATGCCCTCTTTCTGACAGTTCTTGAATGAATTGATTTTAACAATTCTGTCAGACAGGGTTTGTTACTTTCCCAATGCTTCTAAGCATATTGTTGTTGTTGTTGTTTAGTCGTGTCCGACTCTTTGTGACCCCATGGACCAGAGCACGCCAGGCACTCCTGTCTTCCACTGCCTCCCGCAGTTTGGTCAGACTCATGTTGGTAGCTTCAAGAACACTGTCCAACCATCTTGTCCTCTGTCGTCCCCTTCTCCTTGTGCCCTCCATCTTTCCCAACAACAGGGTCTTTTCCAGGGAGTCTTCTCTTCTCATGAGGTGGCCAAGTATTGGAGCCTCAGCTTCAGGATCTGTCCTTCCAGTGAGCACTCAGGGCTGATTTCCTTAAGAATTGATAGGTTTGATCTTCTTGTAGTCCATGGGACTCTCAATAGTCTCCTCCAGCACTATAATTCAAAAGCATCAATTCTTCGGCGATCAGCCTTCTTTATGGTCCAGCTCTCACTTCTGTACATTACTACTGGGAAAACCATAGCTTTAACTATATGGACCTTTGTCAGCAAGGTGATGTCTCTGCTTTTTAAGATGCTGTCTAGGTTTGTCATTGCTTTTCTCCCAAGAAGCAGGCGTCTTCTAATTTCGTGACTGCTGTCACCATCTGCAGTGATCATGGAACCCAAGAAAGTAAAATCTCTCACTGACTCCATTTCTTCCCCTTCTATTTGCCAGGAGGTGATGGGACCAGTGGCCATGATCTTAGTTTTTTTTATGTTGAGCTTCAGACCATATTTTGCGTATTACTGGACCAAAACTCAAACATTTGATTACAAATGGCTTAAAAGTTTGCTTAATGCATTTAAAGCACACACATTTAAAACACATGACTTCCCTTAAAGAGTCATGAGAACTGCAGAGTTATGATTCCCAGCATCCTTAACAAAGCTGCATATTTTATTTCACTCATATCTTATTTTTATTAGACTCATACCTACCAGTAAAAGCAAACTTTTGAATTACACGAAACCTCATAACAGGCAAAAAATAATAATATTTTTGAGTTTTGTGTGATAGAGAAACTAGAATTTACCATATGCTGTTTCAAGATAAGGCATTCTATTTGTTCGGTCTAGAGACACTATATATCATTACTAGCAGCATTATTTTAATATAATTTATTACGCGACTCTCACCCTAAGGTCACAAGGCAGGTTACAGCTATTTAGAACACAACATTAAAAACAGTTCTTAAAGCTTACAATAAAAAAATGCTATCACAACAATATTACCTTTAAAAAATAAACATTGGAAGTGGAGGAAAACAAAGGTCAAAATCTGTTGATCCTGTATAGATAGATATACAGTATGCTTGTCAAGTTCTACAAACGTTAGGAATTTTGTTTTGTTTTTTTCAAAATGAAAGTTTGGAATCAGGATTACCTTTCATCTAGGGTGAATTTACATGCCAGGTAGGTAACAGCTCCACAGTTCACATAGGAACAGCCCCATGCCCCTAGCATCCTCCATACTTATTTCACCCTTCACCAACCTGGTGCCTGGACTACAGCTGTGCTGCCTTGGGCTGATGGGAATTGGAGTCCAGCAACATCTGGAGAGCACCAGGTTGGAGATAACTGCCTTGTTGCTTAGCTTGGGGCTTAGCAATGCAGCTGAGCCCATGAGTTACTTATTGTAAGGTCTTTCAGCTTGCCTTTTAGGTCAAAAGCGCTCAAAAAGGCAACTTCCATAGAATATAAATGATGCTTTTATCAAAAATAGAGCAAGACAAATGAGGCATCCTACAGCAGAATAGTCCTGAGGAATTGGGGAGCCAGCAATATGTAATGGTGGTGAAGTCCTCAGACCTTCCAAGTGTCCCTGTTTTCCAGGGACAGTCCTGGATTTACAGAAGCTCGTCCCGGTTTCTGATTTGATCCCGGAATGTCTCGCTTTTCCTTAGGGTGTCCATATTTTCATCAAAGATTTGTTGGAGGTTATGGTAGGATGTCCCTATTTTAAAGTAAATAATTTTGATTAAAGATTTTCACGAATTACAAAAGAACGTGCAATGTCTCTTTGTTGTTGTTGTTCAGATTATAAAGTCTTTTGGTTACGTTCAATGTAAGACAATATGGTATCCAGAGGTGTTTTAGGCCGGGGATGGAGTTATGCGACCCCAGACCAATCTGAAGGCAGCCCTGTATAGGGAAGTTTTTAAATGTTTAATTATGTTTTTATATATGTTGGAAGCTGCCCAGAGTGACTGGGGCAACCCAGTCCGATGGAAATTATTATTATTATAATAATAGGTGCTTTTTCTGGGGGGAAATAGGGGAACTCACCATGAAGTTTGTTTTATTTCTTGTGAGCCCAGTTGCAGTGCTGCATGTAACCTCCACCCCCAAGCAGTGGCTAAATGTAAGATGTAATTAATAAACTCAAGTAGACAATGACCTGGATTAGAAATGGCCACAACTTTATTGATTAAAGATATAGGTGGATTTCTGGCTCAGAAATCTGTTCCAGACCCACCAGAAAATATTATTATTATTATTATTTAGTTTCAACGTTCCTACTAAAAAAAAACCTAATAATAATAATAGAAGAAGAAGAAGAAGAAGAAGAAGAAGAAGAATACAGTGTCCCCATTTTCATTGGAGAAATGTTGGAGGGTGTTAAGTCCTGAGGTGTTTTGAGAACGGGAGTTTTGCATGTTGTAAAAAAAATGAATGCATGATGTGCACAGACCAGGAAAAAAGAAGCCAAAATATACTCTTAAAAGGCAGAAAGCGGGTAAAGGAGGCCACACAGCCGACTCTCAACCTGCCCCTGACGCCGGATGAGGAAGGGGACGGGACTTTTGAGCCGCTTCCCTTCACCAGCGCGCCAAGAGCCCTCGAGTGGCGCCTTCGAGAGGCGGGAATAAATCGTCGTCAGGATGCAGAGCGCGGAAATTGCTCCACAGGCTCGCGTGGAGCCGCCCAAGTTGCAAGTGGGGGGGGGGGCAGCCTAGGGATATCGATGGGAGTTTGCCGCCAGAAGTTTAAGCTTCCCCGCCCCCCGCTTTTTTTCTTTTAAATACCCACACACGCCACGACTTCTGGAGAACTGCACATAAGCCTCCCTCAGACACGCTCTCTCACACACGATTCACCCGGGCAATGAATGGCCTGGTGGTCCCTTCAATTTTGACCACCTAAGAGGGAAGTTTTTATTTAAAAACAACAACCCTGTTCTCAATTCTACATGGGGAGCCGGGGGGGGGGGTGCCCGAAGGCTCTTGGCGGGAAACGGGCTAAAAAAAAACCCGGGCAAGTTGCCTGCCCCCCCCGCCCCCGCGGCATGAGATCTTGCAGAATGAAACTGTAGGTGACGCGGTTGCTTTTAAAATCGGCCCTGCTTCTGCCGAGACGGCTTGCAAGCCTCGAACTTGCAAGAAGAAGCAGCATTTCCTCGGGCCGTGGGTGGACTTAAAAAAAGCCCACCCCTTTTTTTTTAATGCACAAAGCAATTCCCCTAAATCAAGGCAGAAGGGAGAAATCCAGTTCCACGTCCTTCCCTCTCTTCTCCCCACCTAAAAAATAATAAGGGTACACCATCCTGTTTCTCTTCTATCCGTGGGTCAGCGGTTTCCACAACGCTTAATTTTACATTATTATTTTTGTTCAGTTCCACCTCATGCATGGGTTTTCTGGGTGGCTCCCTATCCTTTTGCTGCCTCAGTTTCCTCATCTGTAAACGAGTTTTATTGCAAGGCGCTCCCCCCCCCCCTTCAGCCGGGAAAAAAGTGCTTAGAAGTCCTATTTCTCTCTCAAAAATGGCTCTTAACGGCGCCTTAGAGCACGGGACTAGCTGTTTAATAACCTAAAATTAAAAAAAAGCCCATGAAAACAAAAGAAGAAAAATGAATGGCGGGAGGAAAGAAAGGAAAAACATCCAGAGAGTGCGCGCGGGAAAAAGCAGGTTTGCCGCTTTCCCCCCACCGTGGACCACCCACCCTCAGATCCCCCGAAATGCGGGTGCAAAAGCAAGACGCAAGTCGGAGGAGGAGAGCAAGGCGAGCGAGTGCAAACAAGGAGAAAATGGGTTTGTTTGTTTTTTTGCCTTCTCTCTCTCTCTCTCTTCCCCCCCTTTTCTTGAATGAACGGCGAGGTGGGGCCAGAGGAAAGCCGCCCCATTTGCTGAGCCCCGGAGCGTGAGAGCGGCTCGCCTCGACTCTCCGCCCCCTTGTGCGCCTGCATTGAGCGCGCTTCCCCTGCCCCCGGGACCTCCCCAACAGCCGCCGCTGCCGCCGCCGGAGCGCAGAGCCGAACGCAGCTCAGCCAGCGCATCCAATCTGCAGCCCTCGCTGGAGAAGGAGGAGGCGCCTCGTGACTGGGAAGCATTGCACGGCTGGCCGGGGTAGCAAGGGCAGTGGGGGGGGTGGGGTGGGGTGGGGGTGGCCAGGATCAATTAATACCTCTGAGACACGCCCCTTTCCCTCCTGGGATCTCTTCCTCCTCTCGTATATATTACGCACACACGCGCGCAACACAAAAAACCAGTGATTTTTTTTTCGAGGGTGGGGGGTACTGTATTTTATCCCGGCGCCCTCTCCCCATCCGGAGTTTAGCAGTAGAAAAGGTGGCTCATTCCAGATTTGCGCGCGCGTGTGTGGCATCTAAGTGGAGGGAGATCCGCGTCTGAATGAAATATTTATTATTATTATTTTTTAAAGAAATCTAAACATGAGGTTTTTTTTATGATGCTTTTCAGAAATTTCCTCGTTTTCGTCCTGGGGCTTTTCCTGAAGTTCAGCGGCAGGGATTGCTGAGACTTGGGCATAGCTTTGGAAATGTCATTCAAACGGGAGCCTTGTGAGTCTTTCTGGAAATCATAGTAACTCAACGGTATCTGAAGATCTTCCACACTCTTCCCTTTCTCTCTCTCCCCCCCCCTTTTTTTGGAATCATCAAAGAAACTACAGTATTGAGTTTCATCTTTTAGAGGACCTGCGACTGTTTGGATTTATTTATTTATTTTCCCTGCAAGGAAACTTGACAGAAAAGTAGATTTAATTCAAGTAAGTGTTTTGGGTTTTTTGTTTTTTGTTTGCAAAGGCAATATGCTTTGGGTAACTTTATTTCATTTCATGGTGGTGGTGGTGGTTGGTTCACCCCCCTCCCTTTAAGCACCGGTTGAGGGTCTTTAGTTGAATGTGCTTTGCATGAATTTGCATTAGAGGTTGCTCTGCTTAGTAAATCACATATTGGATGGCAGGATTTTGTTTTGTTTTGTTTGGAATGTGTGCCCAGCAGGCTCCTTCATTCATGTGTAGTCTATAGCAGCATGTAGGGTGGTGGTGGTGGAAATGCACCTGACTTTGAATAAGCATCTGATTTTCTTATTTCAGATGCATTTCAACACAGAGGACGGAACGTCTCTGCAAATACGCTTTATAATAAATATTACATGTGGAATACAGTATTGGCTGCATTTTAAATCCGGTTTCCACCGTGCATCGCAAACTGAGGAGGGAAACACTGGGAAGGCGGAAATACCTCTGAGACCCTGAGGACTCCCCCACACACCTCAACCAATGGAACTGCATAGAATAAAACAACTGGATTATATATAAACACTGGCACTTACTATTACTGGCTGCTTTATTTTTGGGGGGGCGGGAGGGGGGACACACTCCATCAGCTTCTGCATTTCTTTCCCCCCCTCCTTTCCCCTACTCCTTGTTATAAATGATGGCTCATACTGGGATAAGAGGTTACGACACAAGAGAGATAGTGCAGAGGTACATCCATTACAAGCTGTCGCAGAAAGGATATGACTGGGTTTCCAGTGAAGACAGAGAAGACCTTTCTTCTTCTCCTCCTTCTCCTCCTGCTTCTGCAGAGACCTTCCCTAACCTTGCTAGGCTGGCATCTCATCCTTCCGAGCTGCCTGTAAGTAACGTCGCCCCGGCTGACGGACCGCACCCTGTGCCACAGGTTGTCCACGCGACTTTACGTCAAGCCGGGGATGAGTTTTCGCGGCGTTACAGGAGGGACTTTGCTCAGATGTCGGGACAGCTGCACTTGACCCCCGTCACTGCCAGAGCTCGCTTTGCGGCAGTTGTCGAAGAGCTGTTCCGAGACGGGGTGAACTGGGGGAGGATTGTGGCATTCTTTGAGTTCGGTGGCATGATGTGCGTGGAAAGCGTCAGCCGGGAGATGTCGCCCCTTGTGGACAATATCACAGTGTGGATGACTGAGTACCTGAACAGGCACCTGGACAACTGGATCCAGGACAATGGAGGCTGGGTATGTTTTTCTCTGTGTTTCCATTTTCAAATGCATTAGTTACCACTATTTCAATATTACACCTTACCTATGTGTTTGCAATGGGGGTCACAGCTAGCTTGCCTGGCTAGCTGTTTTCCAAGCGTGGTTGTCGCCAGTAGAATTCAAGGACTCCGGTACTTAATTGTTCCTGGCAATTTGCTTATCCTGGTCCAAAATGTGATAACCGCTTACCATAGACCTGCCAGGTGTTCGATAGAAGAGGACCTACACTGCATCATTCCTATCTCCAGTGCGCCAGACTTTGAAGTCAGTTGCCGTGTTAAAAGTAGATGTTTAAAAAGTGAGGTGTTTCAGCAGTGATAAAGTTCCCATAAATCTCTCTAGCCTGTCGGTGACTGTGTTGCGCTTTTCTCTCTCTCAGGTTACAGGGAGAACTCCCCATCTTGTTTCAATCAAGGTTTAATCACTGATGTCATTCATAGGTTGTGTGAAATTTGCTGGTAAAATGAGGTCACAGTTTAAGCATGAGAGAGGAAAACTAATGATGAGGGGGCAGCTAATTCACGTCATGTGTGGCCTATTTCTTGGTTGTGCTTGAAGAGGAAAAATGCTACTGAAACTGTATTATGATTACATAGTACAGTGGAACCCTCACCCTTGCAGGTACCCCTCACAACACTTCCATTGTTTCTGTTTATCTTTCTATTTGGGAGAGAAATGAAATTCTACATGGGTGTCTTTGCATATGGTGCACAATCAGGTTAAGCAGATGACACTTGTATTGATGGGTGAAGTTTTTACAAGAAGGAAAGCAGATATATTTACATATATATTTATAGCAGCTGATATAACAAAGTAAGTTTTTTCTTTATTTTCTTCTAAAAAAATATTCTCTAGAGTTCTTTGAAGGGGAAAGAAGAAATGAACACCTTTTAGGAAATCTGCAAATAGGTTTTTTTCACGACCAGTTCTTGGAAAGTGTAGGACTTTTGTTGTGATGGAGTGTGGTTCTTAAAGAAATTGAAATCTGCGTATAGAAATTAGTGATGGCAGAGAAAGTGGAAGTGTTCTGGAAGGGTGAACTCTGCCATATGAAGATCATATGCTGTCTTTTCACCTGTCTTTAACAATTTACCCTAATCTTTTTCCGCCTCGAACAAGCATCTCTGTGCACATAATTGTTTTATGAATCAGTTAACCAGTATGTCTCATCTTTTTGCATCATTAGATTAAACCAGTGATTCCCAACTAGTGGGTTGGGCTGCAGACACTAGTGAGGTGTCCTCATGGTAGAAACAATGGGGTTGTAGACAAAGTAAAACTAGAAACACAGAGGGAAAGGAAGGGCAACTTTTGTGTATGACACTGAGACCAAAGGGTGGGCTTACTTTGTTTATGAACTTACGCTTCATAAAATCGCCAGATCGAAATCGCCAGATCGAACAAGTAACAACTTTCAAATACCTAGGAATAACCTTCCAGGATAAGGGCTTATGGTCCCACCACCTTAAAAACACCACCATAAATGCCCATAGATCTACTAAAGCCATCATGAGATTCTTCTATGGGAGCGGAGGCCAATACATACCAGCAGCCCTGCAAGTATTCGCTGCAAAAATACTAACACAAATAACATTTGGCTCACAGATCTACAGCCCACTAAATTATGATTCCCTAGAATCACTCCAAACCAAATTCTATCGTGGCCTGCTGGGCATCCCCACGTGCGTGCCCAACACAGTGATCCGTCTGGAGGTTGGGCAAATCCCTGTCAGCGCCAGGATATGGATATTGAAAATCCACTACTGGTTAAAACTTATCTTCTTCCCCATCGGGCTGGCACCCCAAACTCTTATCGACTCTTTCCATTCCAAATGGAAAGCCTCATTATATGAGAAGCTAAGAGAGTTGGGCTTTTCGCCTCAATCTCTGTTAATGACAGGCTACGAGAGAGCAAGAGAAAGCATTCGCCAACGAATTTGGGATGTCGAATTCCAACGTCATACGAGTGAGGCAAACAAATATCCAATTATAAAGGACAACGGAAGAGGTTTCTCCCCAGCTAAATATTTGGCAAAACTACAAATACCCAAATACAAACGGGCATTCACCCTTGCCAGACTCAACGTATTACCGTCCGCCCTTTTACAGGGAAGATTTGCAGGCAGACCGTATATTGAACGAACTTGCCCTTGTGGCTTACCTGAGGTGGAATCTATTGCCCATGTTTTACTAAGCTGCCGCTTTTATAATGATATACGGCGAGTTTTTATTTCCCCCCTTATACAAAATGTCCCAAATGAATCTCTGCGCCTTAAATGTCTTGTTGAAGACACAAATCCCGAGATCACAATGAAAGTGGCCAAATATTGCGCAGCAGCTATAAAAATTAGGGAACAAGCGCTGTCACTGACACGATCGAGACAAAATGGCGGCCTCTAACCATAACCATAAGCCCGATTCCCAATATATGCGTGGCAAACGCTGCAGCACACCTAAACTCATATGTTTTACTTTGATCGGTAATTTTTAATGTGTTCTGTGTAACTTTTTATCTATCTATTACGCTTCATAAAAAGTCAAGCCATGTTAATAGTATATACCCCCATTTTCTGTTGTTGAGAGAGACAAAGATATATGCTCTGCAAATGTCTCCTATTATTAAAAAAAAAGAAATATAAATCATTTTAAAACAGAGTAGAACCTAACATTGACCTATTTTATTCATCCAACTGTGTCTAGAGAGTAGTAAGCTTCCATATTGCTCACAAGGCTGCCTTCACACCAAAGTATTTGGAAAGGAAGGAAAATCTATTTTTCAATCTCTGCCCCCTTTTTCTTGTGGGCCTGCACAACATCTCCTCTCCACCTCTTGTTGCTAATGGATGCGTCACCTTAGTTTTTACCGCAATAGATTGTTTCAGTGCCAGCAACCCAATCCCATGTTTTGTACCTCTTAGCAGAACTTAGGGCAAAGCAGATGGACATTGCCTTCAGTGCAACTTCACAGCTCTTAATGGGATGCACATTCTTTAGAGATGTTCCATGTATTTGCAGGAAGATAAGCTGGTGCACATATTTAGGATCAGGATGTGTGTATATGCTCTGCCACATCAAGTGGTGACTCTTATGTGTGAAGAGGCCACCAGAGAGGAAACTTCCCTGTCTCCTCACATCACCTCAAACACAATTCTCTTGGGTTCACACATTTAGCTGCCAGCCATCAGATGCACAGTAATCAAGTGATACACATATATGCATGTTGGACTGTGCCCTAATTTTGAAATAAATGCCTTATTTCAAAATAAACTCCCTTTATTCAAGGAAGGTTGATGTGTTCTGGAATAAAGAGCATCCTTTAAATTAAATGTATCCAGAACTGCTATACTTAGTATGCCTCAACTCTAAATTTTGGAAATGTTTTTCTCCTAGAGAGCAGTTCTTCTTTTTATTCTTCCTTCCACCCCAAACTGGTTATTATTCACCAGAGGAAAGAGAAACATGTGACTCGCTTTCTGGGTGGCACATGAGAACACAAATGATTTGCATGCCAGTTATAATACCACAGTATTGCTCTTGCAAACAAGACATAAATCACAGTAGAAACTTAATATGGACTGCAGGGCACTAATATGTAGCTTTCCCTGTATTCAGTAAATGTACATTTCCCAACCGGACAGTTTCATTTTAATTTCCAGTGTCTACCGCCTCCCCCTACCCCCCAAATATGCTTATAATAGAGAGTGGCTTTCTTTTGAAGTGATGAAAGCAGACAAGCTGTTCGTGAATTAGGAATCTGACTTGATCTGAAAGGTGATTACCTTTGGGCAAACTTGTATTTTTCTTGGAAGGCGCTTTCCTCTGCAACTCAAGTGTGGAGATGCTTGAGTATACTGCATGTCGGCAACTCTCAGAGTGCTGCTCTTCAGAGCCCAGCATGTGGCTCTTCTTAAGGGTTTGAGGTGTTCCAAGGGGGGGGGGAAGTAACCTTAAAACCAACACCGAAATACATTTAAGCATATTTATGCAGTTAAGTAACAAGTCTACATTTGTATTAGTAGCCTGTTACATTGCTGGGGGGGGATTGCTTATGCCTGCATGGCATAGTCTTCGGAACATATATTAGCTAGAAGATACCTGCATGCTCAGTACCTAATACTTTACTAAAAACACACCTACTAGTGAGTAAACGGCCCTGCCAGATCAGACAAAAGGCCTATCGAGTCCAACACTTTTCACACAGTGACAAGCCAGATTCCTATGGGAAACCCACAAGCAGAAACAAGTCAGTGTTGGTTATTTGTATTGGTTTCAGATCTCATAGGGGTATCTTTTTAATCTACTGATAGTCATCTCAGTTCTTTAACACTGCTCCTTAAATAGCATCATCCATGCACAAGAGGACAATGCCAACTGGCTTGCAGGAACCCCTAAGGCTTGCAAACTTAAAAACTCCCCAACAACTCAGGTGGGAAGAAGCCCAAAGACAACCCATTGAGGGCTGGGCATGCTGAGGTATGTTGACCAACTGTTGGGGTGTGTGTGTGTGTGTGTGTGTGTGTGTGTGTGTGTGTGTGTGTGTAAAACCTGGAACAGGTGATGGAATGGATTGGCTGGAACACTACAGATTTTGGTGGAGTCACCACTTGTTTGCTTTCAGTAGCACTTTGGTGAATGCAAAGTCCTTTTACCAAGCAACAACTTGGTAGAATAAGTTAGGCAACAAAGCCAATATCTATACTTAGATAATGCCAATTGGAGACAGGTGCATCTCCAGTGGGAGGGAGTTCCACATCCGGTTGGGAGGTCCAGCCATAGTAGAAAGGGACCTGCTCTGCCAGACAGAAAACTACAGCTGTCAATGGAACTACAAGCAGATCCTCTCCCACAGGTCAGTATGGGTCAGCAGGTAATGGAGAGGCACTCCATGCAAACAGTCCCCCCCCCCCGGCTGTGTAGGGCTTTTATATAGAACTGTGCGCAGTAGCAAACTGTCTATTCTGGCTGCCACGTTTTGTGGCCCAAAAAACATCTGGAGGGCACCATGTTGGGGGAAGCCGGCTCATTCTGATCAAAGGGAATTAGGCTTTCAACAAAGACTTGCATTTTTATAAGCAACGGTCGTGCTCGGATGTGCTCAGAGAGAAGCTCTCTGATGGAAAAGTGCCTTTTAGAGTCATATGCTGATCCTGCTGACTTTTATGTTTGGCCTGTTTTTACATGCTTTCATTCCGCTGTTACTAAACTGTAGTTCTCTTTTTGTTCCAGTTGACTGCCTGCCTAATGTGCTCTCCAACTTTCTGTTGTGCTTTCTAGTCACTGACGCACGCAGTTCCAGTCTCCTAAATGTCAGTGGTCACAGAGTACCAGAAGCCCTTCAGAAACGGCAGCCGTAACATCAGTTTCCCCCTCTCTTCTTTTTCCCCATCTTAGATTGTAGCTAGATAATTGCACGCACACACACACACACACACACACACACACACAGAGAGAGAGAGAGAGAGAGAGAGAGAATATGTGGGACTGCTGAGTTTAAAGACTTGAATATATATTTTAATACACTCTTCATTTGAACCCTGTATCTGAAGTTGAGCAGTCCTGCACTGCATCTGAAAGTGTTTTAACAATTCAAGAAAATACAGGTGCCTTTGCAGTGTTATCTTCCTCTTATCATTATTTATTCATCGCCTTCCGCGTACATATCTCAAGGTGAGCTACTAAATGTGATAGGAACAACTAAAGCAGTACAAAAATAACAGAAGAAGTGTGCATGCACACGAAAGCTCATACCAATAACAAACTTAGTTGGTCTCTAAGGTGCTACTGGAAGGAATTTTATTATTTTTTATTTTGTTTCAAAAATAACAGAGTGATACTATTATTGTTCGTTATTATCAGCTTTTCTTTCAGAGGTGAATTGTATAAGGTTTTAAATATAACTGTCAGGTATGATTAGGACTGTAATAGGTTTAACACTGGCATACAGCAGAGGAGACTTAGGCCTGAGGTCTTGTTTCAAAAGGCATGAATGTCCCCCCCCCCTCCCTTGAATTCATCTCAGTGGTTGGAAAACACATTGCTTATAGTGGGTTCATCCCTGTCTATTTGACCAGACAATGAACCTTTCTCATTGAAGAAGAAAGTGTTTTGTTTGCAATGGGAACAAGGGTATGCATGCTGTTTCAAAACAATTAATTCCAGCTTAATGCAAGCTACTCATGAAAGCAAATACTTGTTTTCAGGTAGATTATTTAACAAGAGGGAAAGCGGACAGAGGAGCTTGGTTAAAGAGCATCTAGCCACCCAGGCATAAAGTGTCTGCTAATTATTTGTAGGCATTTACCAATCAAACACTGAACCTGAGCGACAAATTCCTCCTTTTGTTTTCTGCAAGCTGGGACCTGAACTGTTCTACATATCCTCCTTTTCTCAGGCAAATGGGGAAAGAAAGTTTATGCTTCACTTCATATCTCCATGCAGCAAATGCTGGTTCTGGAGGTCTGTGGCCAAACAGTAATAAATACCGTATCCATTAGAAGGGAGTTGAGCTTACTGGCAACACAGCACATATTTCTGAGGGCAGTTCTGGGACAGTGTTTTTCATTCCGTGTTTAACAATATGACAGATGGAGGTGCGCGATGTTGTAAATCTTCTCCACAACAGGAATAGCATATAGGAATACTTGGCAAATGCAAAATGGTGTTGGTGATGGATTACGGATTTGTCCTTTGATTTCATTAACAATTTGATTTTTAGAACCTGGTTCCTGAAAGTGTACACAGTTTGACAACTTTTCCAAGTTGAATTAATTATTTGACTGTGATCCTGACCTCACTTGGGAGTCATTGCCATCAAACTAGACTTACTTCTGAATGGACATGTACAGGATTTCCCTGTTAATCAGAATCCAACCTATGGTTCAAGACAACTTCATTTTCACTGAATCTGAAGAGTTCAGGGGTTTTGGTTTTTCTAAATTCCAAAAGTTTCAGAGACTAGACCTATATGGCAGCATGCAGATAGCAGTGTACAGACAGTACACATATCTCTGGATCAAGGCTAGGTGATTTGAATTATTTGAAATAAGTTTCAGCTCATATATACTCTAGTCCATTGGCAAATGCTTCAGTATTAGTTAAGAACATTTAAGCATACTAGCTGAATAGAGTACCAATAGAGTGATTCTTAAGATTGATTCAGGTTTCTGCAGTTGTATACATTAAGCTAGCTGTAAAAGACTGGCTGTGTATACAATATATATTTTAAAACAGTTTCAGATCTGTTTTAACTATTATAACTCCCCCAATGGGCTAAGGATAAAAAACATTTTCAGCAGTCTCCAGAAACTACCTTTTCTCTTAGGAATCCCATATGGACAATAGTTTACATTTGTAATGTAGGTGTACCTGTGAGACAAATAATAATATTTAACTGGTGTCCATGAATGGAGCAATAGAAATGCTTTAGACTAGAGCAATGATAGAATTTTTTTCTACTCTCCACTAAGGGGACAATCCTATGGTGAGATCCTCTGGGATGAGGGATGAGTGGCTCAGGATGCAAAGAATTATACTCATTTTCACCCCCGGAGGCACACTCCATTGTCTCTCGAGACAGATGGATGCCAGCATCATGCATGTTTCATATTATACATGCATTCCCTTTAGGGTTTCCTAAAATAACTAGCATATAAACAGGTGCATACAACAGTGTATAAAACCTGTATAAAAATACTAACACATGTATACTAATGAAATTATGCTGCAGAAAGTATGGGACTTGGATCTTAGGTATGTATAAAGTTTGTATTTTTTGCATACAATTTTGTGTGGAATTAGCTGGATTTACACCCACCCACCCACACACCCCAAAAGGAAAATGCATGAGCACCTCAGACATAAGCAGGTGCTCAGTGGAAGAGGCAGTCTGATTCAGTCAAAGCCTGATCAGGTTGGAAGTGCCGACCTTTATATATGAATCCATTGGAAACAGATTTCTCCTCCATCCCTATCTGCCTCTCAGTGCAGTCCAGTGAGGACTTGGGGCCTTCCTCTTCCATAGCTTCTTGCTTAGCAGTGGCAGCCAAGACTCCTGCCTCTCACCCAACGCCTCAGTGGCCATGTCGGCAGCTTTGAAGGGGAAAAGAGTTTTCAGGCTGCCGCTCTGACAACCCTAAAAAACAAATGTTTAGAAATCTGCCTGCTCGGAATTGTTAATAATCAAACAGTGAAGGCCGAAACAATTTCAGCCAAGCTATTCACACGAGAAATTTATTTACTGTCAGTTTCTGATCAAAGCTTCCTCCCTCCCTGCCACATTCCCCCTTTGTGGGTGTAATTTGGGAGGTGAAATTACTCTCAGAAAGAGATGCACATGCCATAAAGACCCTTCCTAAACTAGTTTGTTCCCTTGAAAACAATTGTACTGCCATTAGATCTTAAGGGGTGGGGAGAGTTTTTCATCTCTGATTCAGAACATCTTCTAAGGCTAGTCACATTACAGGGCAATAACATACAGTGTAAGTCATAGATAAATGGTCATAGAGAAATCACACATTTACCAACACATAGCTGACATGGGGAACAGTTTTTCAGCTGCCTTCCTTGTGCAGTAAAAAAAGGTAAAGGGACCCCTGACCATCAGGTCCAGTCGTGTCCGACTCTGGGGTTGCACGCTCATCTCGCCCTATAGGCCGAGGGAGCCGGCGTTTGTCCGCAGACACCTTCTGGGTCATGTGGCCAGCATGACAAAGCTGATTCTGGCGAACCAGAGCAGCGCATGGAAACGCCGTTTACCTTCCCGCCGGAGTGGTACCTATTTATCTACTTGCACTTTGAAGTGCTTTCGAACTGCTAGGTGGGCAGGAGAAGGGACCAAGCAACGGGAGCTCACCCCGTCACAGGGATTCGAACCGCCAACCTTCTGATCAGCAAGCACTTGACTCTGTGGTTTAACCCACAGCGCCACTTGGGTCCCTTCCTTGTGCAGTAATATATACCAAATGATTTTCTGTTGACAATCTTTATCATAATTGTCTTTATGTTGATGGCAGAAACATTGCAATTGGAAACCGAAATTTTGGGGATTTTACTGAGAGTGACATAGCCAAGTTGCCGGTTTGTGTGTGGTGCCTTTAATATGTTGAAAACCTTTACGTCAAAGTCAGGAAAGAGAAGCACTTTCTGAGTTTTCCCCACCCCTCAAAACGCAGTTGCTATTATTCAAACATATTTTCTTTCTTTCTTTTAACAAATTACAAACTACAGGAACTCTGGATTTTACATCAAATGTATCTCAATGAGTGTGATACAATATTTAAATCCTTGTTCTTGTTATCCACTCTGAGCCCTATGGATGGGTTATGACTCAGAAGAAGTTTATATAGAGTAACTAACAGTTAAGCAGTCTAACAGGATACCCAGTGTGACAATTACTAAATTTTTAAATAAAAGGGTTTGCAGTGTGTAGTTATAGTCTATGATGCAAGGAAAACTAGTTGTACCTGAGGGCAGAATTACATATTACAAAGCAAACACATTCTTACCCTTTGTAATGTTAAATCTCCCTAGGAATTGGCTTCCACACAAGGCTGGGTTTTTAAAATTATTTCCCCCTAACCAGGTTTTGTGACCAGAAAGAGCTTGGTGTGAGGAAATTGAAAATATAGGAGGAGGATGATGATGATGATGATGATAATAATAGTTGTTGTTTTAATTTATATCCCCCATCTGGCTGGGTTTCCCCAACCACTCTAGGCAGCATACAACATATATAAAAACACAACAAAACATCAAACATTAAAAAACAAAGTAGCCTATACAAGCAACAAACCAATAAAGGTAAAGGTAAAGGGACCCCTGACCATTAGGTACAGTCGTGACCGACTCTGGGGTTGCGGCGCTCATCTCGCTTTATTGGCCGAGGGAGCCGGCGTACAGCTACTGGATCATGTGGCCAGCATGACTAAGCTGCTTCTGGCGAACCAGAGCTTTGCACGGAAACGCTGTTTACCTTCCCGCTGCAGCGGTACCTATTTATCTACTTGCACTTTTGACGTGCTTTTGAACTGCTAGGTTGGCAGGAGCAAGGACCGAGCAACGGGAACTCACCCCGTTGCGGGGATTCGAACCGCTGACCTTCTGATCGGCAAGCCCTAGGCTCTGTGGTTTAACTCACAGCGCCACCCACGTCCCTTAACAATAGATCAATAGATCAATAGAAAACAACAACAACCAGTCTAACTAAACATTTAACCAACACCAACCGGTCAAAAACAAAATAGAGGAAACAAAAATTAGAACAATTTAAAACATTTTAGTCAATTGCCCCAACCTAAGAGTTATCCCAGCAATGTCCCAGTGGCCTCTCAGGAGCCTCTTTTAGCTGTTCAAAGTGAGTCTGAGCCCCGCCCCTAGGCCAGGTGGAAATGGGCTTTGCAGCAGGGAGCAGGTCTTTCTTCCAGCACTCACAGCAGCAGCAATGTAATCGGAAGCTTGCTGATCTCCCCTGCAAATCCTTCTAACTGATTTCCCCCTTGAGATTCCCTCCTCTCCTTCATTTTTTTGTTAAGCAAAATACATGCGTTTGGGAAACGTGTTTGATAGTTTAACATGCAGTTCTTACCTTAGGGCAGTGGTTTTCAACCTTTTTGAGTCCATGCTGGTGCCCTTGACCATGTCGGAGCCATGTATACAGGATGCGTTTAAGCAGGGATTCCCTTGTTCTGCATAGGCCCCACCTCGCTTTGCCCCCCATTCTGGCCCACAACCACCCCCTTTCTGGTGCAGTTTTTGGCGTGCGTGTAAGTGGGAGCAGCAGGACTCAGGCCGGACCGGAGAAGAGAGACAGGCAGATCAAGAGAGAAAGATTTGCAGATATGCAGGCAGGACAGTTGACGTGAAGAGAGAGAGAGAGAGAGAGAAGGAGAGCCATCCTTCTGACCAGTCACGTCTGACTCAATCACCCAAGGGTGCCAAGGCACACAGATTGAAAACCTCTGCCTTAGGGAATATAAGAAACCAGTGGATCATTAAGTGCTTAAGGTTGCAACCCTATACCTACTGGGTATAGGAGCTAGAGGAGGAAGATAGATGGTGAAGAAAGAGCTGTGAGTGGAGGGGGAGCCTTTCCCCATCCTCTGGACCCCCTGGGAAACTCCACAGACCTGCTGTACCTGGAACTGGGTGTGGAGAGAGCAGCTGAATGGGACGCACCTGTTGGCAGCCTGAGGAAGCCCCATCCACCTTGGGTCTGCCCGTAAAAAGCATGTCCAGAGTTAGAACCCAGAGGCTGAGATGGAGGGTATGACAGGAAGGGAAATGAATCGATACTAATTGATATATTTTAGTAGCTTTGTATTAGTGTAACATTTGTAAATGTAACTGTGTATTTTTGTAATATTTTGTTTTATGTTAAGTCTGTTGTTGCTTCAGTCACTTGTCCGCCACTTAGAAATGTTTTTAAATATGGAAATTAAATAATCAAAGTAGTCCAGATGCTTTGGGCTACAACTCGGATCGATCCCGGCTAGCCCATGCCGAAGGGAGTTGTCATCCAAAGCAACTGGACTGACCAAGGATGAGCTATGGGACAGTGGTGGTGGAGCGGAGTGTCCTTTAGCAACAAGGCTGACCAAACGCAGAATGTAGCATATAAACGCCACAACTAAACTTTTAACTTCTTTAAATTAATCCATAACATAGTGAGGTAGTGAAAAAGTGGAAGGGAACATCGCCAGCTGTTGTGTTCTGCATTTTTTTTTTTAATTGTCAACTTTGGATGCAGCTGTGTTGTGAGTGGGTAAAAAATTCTGCTCATGGAATGAAACAAAGATGGAAAGCAGCTACTCTGATTACTTCCTACTTTTTATGTTTTGCCGGTTTGCAATCTGGCTGCTTAAACAGTCTGATGGGTAAAAAAAAGGCAGCCTGAGAATTAGACTGAATGAAACCAAGGCAACAACGTTTCTGAGCTTCTGGAATGAAAAGCAAAACCCGGTACTGCCAACTTTTCGACGCCTGACCACTTTTACAAGTGAGGAAAGCTGCTCATGGTATTTGAATGGATCGTTGTTTTGCTTAAATGGGAATCTGTCGCTGGCCTTGACATTGGAAATGGAATAATATGCAAAGGAAGAAGGACCTCAAGCTACTTAACACTATAATACTACTACTACTACTACTTAACAGTAACACTATATTAGAATATTTAGTCATTTCTTTGAAAAATTTATCGCCTGCCCTTCATCTATATAATGCATAAAATAAAACAAAAATTGTATAATGCACAGTAATAAAAACCCTAAACCCTTCATCAAACAATTGTAACAGCTGCCACAGAACACTAAGGGAGCAAAAGAATCTTGAGTAAAGCAAGATGGTATAAATTAAGCCAGCATAAAGTGCACCAGATCCAAACCCCATTCATCAGTGGGGCTGCTGCTGCTGCTGCTGTTGTACCTAAGCCTGACATTAAAAATACTCTAGTATCCTACCAGGTTTCCAGGTGGTGTGACTGAGCTGAATAAGCTTAGGATGCAGCCCAAATTCTCCCTCTGTAGTCCTGCACAACCACACCCCAGAATGCCCCCCTTTTAGGACTTACACTGGCCTTGACTCAGCCAGCATAAGGCTGAGCTTAGCTGAGCAAATTGCCCCGGCATATATTCGGCTGAGCTGGGGTTAGGGACTTAACCCTGGCTTAGCTGGAGGTCAGCTGGCAGAACTGGAGATCCCCTGTATCCTGTTCATCCCATCTTGCCATAGGGTTGCCTCCTTACTAACTAAAATATTTGAATTGCCTGGGCAAGCAAATGATAATGTTGGCACCAGCTGGGCTTTCAAGGGGAGGGCATTTCACAAACACGGTGCCACTGCAGAGAAGACTTTAAAACATGACTACATAATGCACCTCACCCGATGAGAATTAAGGCTAGTGATAACGAAAAGCAATCAAGAAATAATGTACAGTAATAGTGTTTTGAACAGATTGGCCTGTGGTACGTAGTTGCATTGTTTGTTGTCTCTTGAATGGATAGTTTGGATTCCCTAAAGCTGGGGGGAGACACATACCTCCTCCAGCAAATTATTGGTAATTATTTGCTTGTGGGATTTTAATAGAATAACTCAGATTGCTGCTTTCTTTGGGCTGGATATAGACTTCACTGCCGGCGTATGAAAAGACTCCTCCTATCTACAGAAGGTTTTCAATCCAGCAGAGTTCTGCTGATTCCTTTCCACCTTGCAGCCTCTAGCATCATCCCCATACAGTTCTGGATAGCCTTCTAATCCTCTGGAACAGTGTGGCTGGTGAAGCCAGGGCTGCAGGCGTGATTGGAAAAAGTATCCCTTCCACTGGCAGAAGCATCCCCAGAGGAGATATTATTGCTGGCAGGGGCAAAGTCTGTATCCAACCCATTTTATGTTCCAGACTTAACTCTGCTTGTTGTCTTCCCCCTTGTCCTTAAAAATCAGCTGATGACCCTTTACCCATACTTCATGATCATGAGATAGATCCATATGACTTTCCTCCACTGCTGTGTGGTGCAAACAAGGCAGGAACATGTCAAAACAGATGCTATTTAACTTTATGTATCTACGGGTTTTCCAAGTGTCATCCCACCCACTCACAGTAATAGTTTTTTGGGTCACAGTTCCCACTCCCAGCAGAAAAACATTATTCTTAAAAAAAAAATGAATTGTGAGAAACTTACTTTTCTGTGTCCAAGAAGAAAAGTGCAGAGATTTTATTCTAGAAATTGTTTTTGTGATCTGATAGAAAAAAGAACGATAAAACAAGCAAGCAAAAACAAACTGACCCTTAAATCATAAGCCTGCCACAAATGATGCTCATGGGCAGCCACATAACTCATGAGGTGTCAGATGAAGGATTCTTGAGCACATAAATATACTGTCTAAAAAAACAGTACAGTGGTACCTCCAGTTGCGAACGGGATCCGTTCCAGAGGTCCGGCTGGATCCCAAGGTTTCAGCAACCAGAGGATCACTGTTCTGCGCATGCGTGCGGGGCGGCAGACCCCTTCTACGCATGTGTGCGGGGTGGTAGACTGCTGCGCATGCGCGCCAGGTGAAACCCGGCCCGATACTTCCGGGTTTGCCGCTTTCCTAACCTGAAGTCTACGTAACCAGAGGATTACGTAAGCCGAGGTGCTACTGTACTTCTGATTTTATGGTGTCCAGCCTACAGAAAGATATATCAGCCAGATGTTGGTGAATGCTAATAGTTAGGGTGCTCTCCAACTTTAATCCCAGTTGCCATGGTCAATGTAAAGGTGCATTGGTTTGATTACCCTTTTCTGCTATTGCACTGTATTGCTGCTGGTGTTTGGGGCTATAGTTAAGGTGCTAGAATTGAATTCAATTTGCTCACTTTTCATGGATGGCTTTGCCTTTGGGTTTTTTAAAAACTCTGTAAGGTTATTGATTTGTTTGAATGTGGTACAGTCTTCTCTTGCACTAACCTAATCAAAAGTGTACTCCACGTGAAACCTTTTTGTGATGGTAAAGTTTCTCCTGAGGTTCATGTGTTTGATGTAGAGTTTATTTCAAAACAGAGCAGGTATAGACGATTCAAAGTAGTACCATCGCATGGGAAGACTGTACCATGTCAGGGACTGAATATATAAAGCAGTCCCATGTTACAGGGAATTCCATGTTAGCTAGACCCTGCTAATTCTCACCCCTTCTTCCTCCTATTCAGTCGATGTCTCTACAGTTTTACAGTGATGGGGGATTTTATAAGACCATTAGATAGAACTGTGCTTTTATGTAAAGGATGAATAAAAGTATAATTGAGGAAAGAATTGCATGGATTTATAAGCTTATAAACAGTTAAACTGCATTTTCATGCTGGTGGTATATATTTTAAATACTGCATAACTGTGCCTCAATTCTCCAGAGGTTTTGAGATTCATAAGAATAGTTCTTTCAAAAGCCCGTTCAATATTTAAGGCTGTGTTTAATGAATGCATGTAAGGCCCCAAAAGCAAGTATAAGGAAAGCTAAAAATTGTGGTTGCATAAATTTTCCTTAATCTGGTTTTTTGAACTCTTTTCTTTCTGCTTGAAAGATTTTTTCCATGAAGCTTTGGACAGTTTTAGAATCCGGGAATGATTTCGCAACCGCGAAAGGAAGGGCCTCCTTAGGGATGGCACCCATGCTTTGATGTGCTTTTTCACAGACTCACAGAATCATAGAGGGACCACAAGGGTCATCTAGTCCAACCCTCTGCAAAGCAGGAATCTTTTTACCCATGACCATTTACCATTCTTATTCTGCTGTTTTTGTGGGTTTCCTAGCTTTTAGGTTATAGAACTTGGGTGGTTCTGTGTTATGTTGCTTCTTGACTTGATTATTGATAACAGAAATGTATTGCAAAGTTCAGAGTTTATCATATGATAAATTACAAGCAAGCACTTGGTGATTTGCATTTCAGATTTAGAGTATGGAGCAAAGAAATTATTCTTTAATATTCATGAAGGATGAACTGGGAGAACTGGGAATAGATAAGCAACAGAGCAATTTGTTTTATCCTTCTACTGAGCAGAGCAATAAACTGTAAACATGAATAGATTGAATTGTTGAACTATCTTGAAGTTTTTCGGGGTGTGTGCAAATACCAGCTCAAGCAGGCTGTCATTTGTTTAAAGTTGGGGGATATTTTTTTGTTTTACCTCTAAAAGAGGCTGTTTTCTTATTTTAGACACCACCCTTCATGTTCTTTCCACTGTGCATAGAGGCCCAGTGACATGTTGTTCACAATATTCTGATGTCTATTTTTATCCTGCTACTCTGTTCGTAAACAAAGGCACCACGTGTAATCCCCACCAATCCAGCAGAATTATTTCCATTTTGCCTGGTTTAATTTTGGTCAGAATTGGCATATAAAAGTGTACTATTTCCATAAAATCATTTGCAGCAGGATGCCTGCAATGTTTGACATGCAGGTCGAAAGTGAGTTTAAACATTTGCCAGGAAATTAAATTGTGAAGGGAAACTTAGACACATTTTAAACAATCAAGACTTAAGGTTTGAAACATCTGCAAGTAAGCTGTTACATGCCTCATGGGTTTTCATTATATTGTTGGGTGGTTTTTTTTTTCTTTGCAAACAGTACTGTCCCCACCCACTGCTTTCAGATGAGAAAAGCAGGATGCGCCGATCTTCTCAAGCCATAGACTTCAAGGTGGCAGAAAGCAAAGGTGCAGGCCACTTTTGCTTGTACCTGAATCTTGGAGTATCAGCTGTCAATAATAATAATAGAATCATAGAATCATAGAGTTGGAAGAGACCACAAGGGCCATCCAGTCCAACCCCCTGCCAAGCAGGAAACACCATCAAAGCATTCCTGACAGGTGGGTGTCAAGCCTCTGCTTAAAGACCTCCAAAGAAGGAGACTCCACCACACTCCTTGGCAGCAAATTGCACTGTCGAACAGCTCTTACTGGCAGGAAGTTCTTTCTAATGTTTAGGTGGAATCTTCTTTCTTGTAGTTTGAATCCATTGCTCCGTGTCCGCTTCTTTGGAGCAGCAGAAAACAACTTTTTTCCTTCCTCTATATGACATCCTTTTATATATTTGAACATGGCTATCATATATAATAATAATAATAATAATAATTTATTATTTATACCCCGCCCATCTGGCCGAGTTTCCTCAGCCACTCTGGGCGGCTTCCAATCAAATATTAAAACGATACAGCATTAAATATTAAAAACTTCCCTAAACAGGGCTGCCTTCAGATGTCTTTTAAAAATAGGATAGCTGCTTATTTCTTTGACATCTGCTGGAAGGGCGTTCCACAGGGCAGGCGCCACTACCGAGAAGGCCCTCTGTCTGGTTCCCTGTAACCTCGCTTCTCGCAATGAGGGAACCGCCAGAAGGCCCTCGGCGCTGGATCTCAGTGTCCGGGCTGAACGATGGGGGTCTCTTCTCCAGGCTAAACATACCCAGCTCCCTAAGCCGTTCCTCATAAGGCATCGTTTCCAGGCCTTTGACCATTTTGGTTGCCCTCCTCTGGACACGTTCCAACTTCTCAGTATCCTTCTTGAACTGTGGTGCCCAGAACTGGACACAGTATTACAGGTTATTTATAATAATAATAATTTATTATTTATACCCCGCCCACCTGGCTGGGTTTCCCCAGCCACTCTGTTGAGTTTAGCCCTGGAAAAGGGAAGAATCCTAATCTCGAGTGTAATGGGGTTGTTGAAATAATAAGACTTTGTAGTGCAAAAAATAATTTGGATCCACTCTAATGCATACAAGATTAGTCATAATAACTCAGGACCAATTCAAACCCTTGATTGCAAGTGCAAAGAACACTCATGCTTCTTAATCCTCTTTGAAAATGCTACATCTAAAGCACTAGGACAAAAAAAAAAAAAAAAAAAAAAAAACATTCCACACTGTGAATTTATATTGAGTGTATATTTGTTTCACTGTCATCATTTCCGCCCCAAAAGAATCCTGGGAGTTGTAGTTTAGTGAGGATGTTGCTAAATCTTTACTAGTCTCCCTCATGGAATCACAGTTATAGAGGTTCCTTGGGAAGAGGGAATACAGTGGTGCCTCGGGTTAAGAATTTAATTCATTCTGGAGGCCCGTTCTTAACCTGAAACTGTTCTTAACCTGAGGTACCACTTTAGCTAATGGGGCCTCCCGCTGCCGCCACTGTGCGATTTCTTATCTCATCCTGAAGTAAAGTTCTTAACCTGAGGTACTATTTCTGGGTTAGTGGAGTCTGTAACCTGAAGTGTCTGTAACCCGAGGTACCACTGTAACTACAGTTGATATTGTCCAGTGACCTTGTCTGTAGTTATCATCCATGCTTTGACACGAACACAAGAATTTAACCATGAACAAGACCCATCTGTTAGCACTTTGGGTGTTACATTTATGGTGCAGATTAAAAGGAGCGCCAGTGATTCTGACAGCTGATAATGTAACATGGAAATTTTCTCTTACGTTATACTCCTACCTTTAGATGTTCTGGTTAAAGATCTGCGGAGCCACTGTTTAGGAGGGTTTTATTATTAAAGCAGACATTTATGGTATGATATTTATAGTCTAATCTGTTGCTAGTCAGGTGTGGCTTAATTTTGATTTTGCCTGCTTTTTATTATAGTTTCCATTATAATTTCAAATATTTTTTACTATAATTTTACTATAATTTTATTGAGACCTTTCAACATACAGTAAAAAAACAAGAAGAAGCAGAGTGAAAAGAAAAGCAAGCAAACAAAGAGATAACAGAATAAAGAAAAAAGGAAGAGATATAAGTAAAAGTGTCTTCCAACTATCCTTCTGTCAGTTGTAGCTGCAAGAGTCCTCACAATAACCCAATGTTCAATCCAGTGGTGTCCAGTTATTCCTCCTTCTGCTAGCTGATTGTCGCGAACCTCCCTCAACGCACTCTGTGTCACCTTACTAATATAATGTTTGTCAGCAATGCAGGTGTACTGGTTTAACTTTAAACCCCTCGCACCCTGCCCTCCGAGGTTCGACTAAACCGATCTCCTCAGTGATGCTGGAGATCCCTGCGACAAGAGTGTTCCCGTCCAGTTATACCCCCCCTTGCTCCAGGCTATCCTGATGCAAGCCTTTTAACCTACAGCCCTGAGTCCAAGAACCCCTCTCTGCTGTCTCAGCTAGCTAGCCTCTGCTAGCTACACTGTGGCACTTAAGGCTTACATCCCCTTAGCCCCTCCTTAGTGGATCTCTAGGACACAGACTGTTGCCCTCTCTCTAAGATCATTAAACTGAGCCCGGGTATAACACACTGGACCTCATGGACGACGATACTACGATGGTTTGAACAAGAACTAGTTTTTATTATTTAACAAGCATAATGGTTTCAGGTTTTGTCACATGCAGTTCATAGTTTCATTACAGGTTCAGATGACTCCTATGCCTACCCATACACCTCCCTCAGTCTATCTAGCTATCTCCTGCCTTCTCTATCTCTCTCTCTCAACTCCCAACCACCAACTCCCCTCGACCAACTGCCGTTCCTCCCCTTTAAAACCCCCAGGAGATTCCGCCTCTCTGGAGCGAACTGTCAATTCACAGGTTCTAAGTTTAACCTTGTAAACGCTGGGGGAGGAACTTCAACATTCTAAACTCCAAACAGGGCTGGTTCGCCACAATTCTCCCCGCCTTAAGACACTGCATAGGCATCCACTGTCCATCAGAGGAATGCCGGTGCAGGGAAATTGACTTTTCACTTTATTACCCACAACAATATATACATACATACACGGGTCATATCAGAAAACCCCCGGATAAAATGTCAACAACTACATTATCCTTCCCCTTTCTTTGCTCTATACCGCAGGGGTAGTTTCTCTGGTACCTGAATTCTCCACCCGATCACCTGGTTCTCTGCACCCTTTACCTGCTTTTGGGTGTAAGGTTTCAGCCCCGCTCGTCCTGTCTTAACTTTACCAGTGTCAGGCTTGACCATAACTCCACCCAACATATGTTTTAAGTACCTCACTTGTTTTTGTGTCAGTTCATTGTCAAAAGACACCTTATTGAGGACAGTTTCTGGGTTTATTTTCCCCCGTCCCTCCAAGTTCACTTCTTGTTTCCTCTTCTGTCTAGTCCTCAGCACGATGACGCTGTCTCCAGGCTGAAAGGTTCTGTTCAAGGCTCGTGCGTTGTCCCATGTCTTCGGTTTCTTTTGGGCACTTTGACTTCTGCTTGCAGCTTGCTCTTTCAGAGGTTGCAATCCGTCCTGGAGCTCTTGCACCGATGTTGCTGCCTCCGGGCTGCCGATCTCTTCCTGACCCGTCCACGCGTCCTTCCGCACGTCACGCGGCTCACGAGGTTGTCTCTCCGACAATAACTCAACCGGGCTAAAACTTTTTTTCTCATTTGGCACCTCACGATACCCAAACGAAAAAGGCTGGTCTCTCTCATTCCAATCACTCGGATGAGACCTAGAGTCGGTCTTAACACTCTTGCTCTGAGTGATGTCAAAGTTCTTAGTTAGCTCACTAGTTTGGGGCTGCTTCACTGTTGTTTCCATATGCTTAACTTCGCATACTCCTGACAGGTCTTCTTTATTAATAATCACACAGGGCTTGTCCACAGATGCCTATGACTCCTGCCCTGGATCTTCCTCCCAAACTAAAGGCTCATTATTTTGTTTCTCCTTCATGCACTGGGTTCTGGGTTCAGCTCTAACTGCCATCTTCGGCAACATTCCGTCACCTAGTGGGGCCTCACTAGTGACACTTAACTGCCTTTCTGAGGCGTGGCTTTGGGCTCTGACAACCATTTTACTTCTGTGCTCTACAATGTCGTTGCCTATCAGCACAGGTTCAGCAATGTTGTCCCAAACTCCCATTCTGCCCTTGCCTCCAAAACCTTTGTATTCAATCACCACTTCGGCATCATTCCCCTCCATAAACTTAGGGAATCTTTTTAAGTGGGCAGCATTAAACTCATCACTGGGCTGACTCTGAGGTAATCCTGCCCTTAGCCGCATCTCTTGCAATCTCAACCGACCCATCTGAACCTCTCTTTCGAAAGCTAGCCTTTCCTGTTCCAATCTTAACCTTTTAGATTGCATCTCCTTTATAGCCAACCGAGCCTGATCTCTCTCGGATTCGATCCGGGCTAATTCCATCCGCATTTTCAAAACCTGCACAGAACTAGGGTCTTCCTTCTCCAAGACCTCCCCTGTTCTCTCATCACCTTTGGCTGGCGACTCTCTAGCTCTCTTTAAATGTGCCATCTCCAGTCAACCAAGTATCGTCCTAATTTAAGCCACACTCTGGCTTGTGGGTTGCTACTTTAAACCGCGGCGTTGCCCACACAAAAGCTCGTGATTCGAACTCACTACGCAGCTACCAGTTTAGTTGCGACTTAGAATCACTGCTCTGCAACCGATAAAGTCGCGATTTAAAATCACGCCGCTGCCACCAAATTGTCGCGAACCTCCCTCAACGCACTCTGTGTCACCTTACTAATATAATGTTTGTCAGCAATGCAGGTGTACTGGTTTAACTTTAAACCCCTCGCACCCTGCCCTCCGAGGTTCGACTAAACCGATCTCCTCAGTGATGCTGGAGATCCCTGCGACAAGAGTGTTCCCGTCCAGTTATACCCCCCCTTGCTCCAGGCTATCCTGATGCAAGCCTTTTAACCTACAGCCCTGAGTCCAAGAACCCCTCTCTGCTGTCTCAGCTAGCTAGCCTCTGCTAGCTACACTGTGGCACTTAAGGCTTACATCCCCTTAGCCCCTCCTTAGTGGATCTCTAGGACACAGACTGTTGCCCTCTCTCTAAGATCATTAAACTGAGCCCGGGTATAACACACTGGACCTCATGGACGATGATACTACGATGGTTTGAACAAGAACTAGTTTTTATTATTTAACAAGCATAATGGTTTCAGGTTTTGTCACATGCAGTTCATAGTTTCATTACAGGTTCAGATGACTCCTATGCCTACCCATACACCTCCCTCAGTCTATCTAGCTATCTCCTGCCTTCTCTATCTCTCTCTCTCAACTCCCAACCACCAACTCCCCTCGACCAACTGCCGTTCCTCCCCTTTAAAACCCCCAGGAGGTTCCGCCTCTCTGGAGCGAACTGTCAATTCACAGGTTCTAAGTTTAACCTTGTAAACGCTGGGGGGGGGGGAACTTCAACATTCTAAACTCCAAACAGGGCTGGTTCGCCACACTGATGTTTTCCCAGTGCTCAATCCTGGCATCTCTGGTTCGTTCTTTTTCCTTTCCATCCAAGAGGTCCAGAAGTGGTTCTCCAATTTTCATTATCATCATCATTCTTTTATTCGACCGTCAGTCAGAAGAATACATTTGTACAGAATTAAAAGCATCTGAGAGAACTTTTTAAAAAAGGAAACATAATCCACAATAGAATGGAACTAAACAAATAGCCCCATATCGATACAATCAATTAAAATCTTGCGACGCTTAGAAGCTAAAAAAAAGAAATTTAGCCACCAGGGAGGCTGTATTTCTAGTAATATTATTCAGTAAATATAAAACCTGTCTTTCTCTGGGTAGAAAGCTAGATTGACGTAAGTGGAGTTATAAGGTTTTGCCTAAGTTCTACATAGAGAGGACAAGACAGAAGGATATGTTCGGTAGACTCAACCACGCCCATAGTACAGTGACAGGTTCTCTGGGCGTATGGAACTCCCCTGTACCTTCCCCACAATAATTATATCATTATAAGAACCAGCCTTACTCTTCCTCCAATCCAACCTCACAACTCCAGATTATTATTATTTATTTTTAAAAAAACCCAATTCAGTCCTTTTTCTTTATTCCTCACAAGATTCTTCAATGTGTTTATATAATAGGACAGTATCCATCATTAATTCCGAATTATGTAGACATTAGTTCATCCCTACCCACCCCAAAAAAGTATCCATGCTTTCCAATTCCATTTCCTGTTGCCATGGTCTTCTGTCCTTGTCAGTTAGAAAGATTTTAATTTTCCATTTCCTATATTTCCATTCTTTTTTCAATAGTACTGCAGGCGGCATGGTCACTTCTGAGATGATTCCAAATTGCACTCAGGGTTCCCATTCCATAAATTCCATATCCTTCTTCAGTATTATATCGTTGCATTGTTTCACTCCTACCAGCATTGCGCCTGCTAAAGGAGTCTTGGTTGCTTTTTTCTTCTAAGATCATTCCAGATTGTGCTTCCATCATCAGCACTGAACCATCCTTTGGGGCTGTAACTCTTCAGGGATCTGTGTGAAACCTTCCTCCTGATTTGATAAACTATCTCCCATATTTTTTTCCTCAGAGGCTGTGCTTTCTCACCTATCCACTTTATTCAGTGATTTGCTTATTAACACTTTCTGCATCTCAATTTTTAATTACACAGTTTTATTTTATGGGATTGTATTTTCCTGTGTATGTGCTGTGTTTTCATCATAGGGTTTAATTCGTTGATCAGAACTTCTGCTGCTTCTCCTCCTCCTCGTGTTGTTGCTTCTGCTTTTTCCTTTATGCCCCATTATATCCTTAGAGTCAGGCAAGAATGACCTCTTGAGTAACCTGCCAAGTATGAACAGGAAAGAACATTCTTTTTTTTTGTTCCTGCTGCTTCTGTTGCATAGCTGTGGAACTCCTTTCCCTTAGAGATTAATTTGATCATTTCCTAGAAGTCATGTTAAGACTTCTGTTTCACCTACAGCTGTTGTTTAATATGTTTAGAGAGTTTTGATACCTTGAGAAAATAGCATACACAGTCTAAAATACTCTTTTTGGACAACATCTGATTATTTCTCAGGAGTACCTATATTTCTGTCCATCTCACTGGCTCTACACAGAGTGCCCATTGTGGTCACCAACACGGTGCCCTCCAGATGTTGGAGACTACAAGTCCCAGCCAGAATGGCCCAGCGTTCAAAATATGCCAGGCACATTTTGCAACTAACTATCGGCCACTTGTGACCAAGTGAAGATGCCCAATTGCCAGGATGGGGTCTGACGGCTCCACCATCTGGAGGTGCATGCCTGGGGGATCCTTGGATCTTGACTCTTTTCACACACTAGCAACACATCCTGTAGAATTATATCTGTTATATTTTGTCTGCACAATCAGAATAAAACTCAGGAACCAAAAAGTTGTATTGAAAAATACAACTTTCGAGCCGTCTGGCTCCAAAATGGCAACCAGGCATTCCATTTTGAAAGCTGTAACCCTGGTTTAAGGAGCCATTTGGCGCCTAGCTTATATACCTGAGTTTCTAACACTGGAACGGCCAATGAGAAGGAATGATGAGAGGTGTAGTCCAGTAACATCTGGAGGACCCTCCATTATCAACAATGAAATATTTATCAGAGGGGATACCAAAACACAGATCACTTGGCATAAGAAAGCAAGGTGGCTGGTTGACCTGTGTCGACCGTGTTACAATCATTATTAATAGGTATAAAGCAGTAAGACAATAGATATTCTTAAAATTGAGACTCAAAAGAAATGCTAATCCTTTCCATATTTGAGTCCATAGATCTTTATATTTTAAAGCTGCATGTGTAAATCAATATTTCTGAAATGAGATGTGTGGGGATTCTTGGTTTTAGGTTGTTGCATATGTGTTGTAGCAAAGTCATTCTCTTTTAAGATGTTGCTTGCCATTGCAGGTTTTTATCATTAGTTTCATCATTAGTTCTGTATATTTCTTTTTTAAATCTGCTGCCTTTCAGAGGTATGCTGTAGTTAATTTATAATAATAATAATAATAATAATAATTTATTATTTATACCCCGCCCATCTGGCTGGGTCTCCCCAGCCACTCTGGGCGGCTTCCAAAAGAACATTAAAATACAAGAATCTATTTAAAAGTGTTTTAATTGGTTAATTCACCTGTTTATTGGATTGAGCTTCATAGCCCTGATTAACCTATGTTACTTTTTAAACAATTTTATGTTGGCCAGTAACAGACCTAGTTCTAAATCTTGCATTCCTCATTTCGAAATAGCACCACCGAACCAAGTCTTTGGTGATTTTTGATCCAACAGGAACCAGTATACTGTGTGAATGCAACTTTTAAAATGTTGGGGTCTCATGCCTTGGGCCAGCACATTTCAAATCGTTGTGCCAACCTGAATACAGGTTGCAGCTGACAGCATGTTTGGGAATTGAAACCGGATACTCTGGTTCTAAACTAGCCAAAGGATTCCCTGATACTAGGATGTGAATCAGATAACTTAACTGAAATTGTGGGGTCATCAAGTGGTCGAATACTCCCATTCTCTTCAGAGGCAATAGATTATATTCAGAGCATTGGCCTTCTAGACACTAACATGGGTTTGTAGCAAAGACCATCCATAGAACTGCCAACCAGACAGGTCTCTCCCAGCCATGCCTGAGCATGCCAATAATTGAACCCAAGACATTCTGCATCCAAAGCAGTCACTCTGCCTCTGAGCTCCAGTCCTTTCCCACAGGAGGTTCTCCTCTGGGTCCTTCCATTACTTAGACTGGGGCAGATGATCACTTCACATCTCGAATGTCCTCCCTAGAGAAGTTCACCTGTCACCAACTCTGATGTCTATTTTGTTTTTTTGGTGTTGATGTCTTTATTTGGCGTTTTTAGTTGTCCAGCCCTTCCCAGCATTTTTTACAACTTGTTTTCATATTGCTTTTATAATTCTGCTGGATTGTACTGATTTTCGTGGCTGTTGCTCCTGTGCTTTTAATGCTTTCTATGGCATTCTTGTTCATATCGCTTACTGTTTTTAAAGAACGTAGTACTCTGCAACACTTGCGCTCGCCTATAAAAATAGATTAGAGAAATAAATAAATGCTAGCCTGGGTCACACAGGCAGGGAACCTGAAAGCTTTAAGTATTGATCTCTCAAGCCAGGAAATCACAACTACAAATGGTCTGGCTAAAGAGATTGGATCAGTATCCCTCAGAATGAAGGGAGGAGGCTCAGACAAATGTACAGTATTACAAATTTATATTAGTTTTACATGAGTGAACTGTTGTGGCTTTCTCCAAATAATTTTGGGAATTGCGCTTCAGCTACTATTCCCTGTTGGAGGTCCTTAGTCCTCTCCTCTCCTCTCCCAAAACTACGGTCATCAGGGTTCTCTGTGGGAACTGGTTGTATGTGCACCAAGAGAGATGGAACCAGAAGTAGGTAAAATGCGTAGCTGATCTTCAGTTACAGGTAGGTAGCTGTGTTGGTCTGCCATAGTCAAAACAAAATTTAAAAAATTCCTTCCAGTAGCACCTTAGAGACCAACTAAGTTTGTTCTTGGTATGAGCTTTCGTGTGCATGCACACTTCTTCAGATACACTGAAACAGAAGTCACCAGACCCTTAGATATAGTGAGAGGGTGGGGAGGGGTATTACTCAAAAGGGTGGTGGGAATGGGTGATTGGCTGATAGGTGAGGTAAACCTGTTGACGACTGTTAACGACTGCAATTGGTCTTTGCAGGAAAAAGCAAGGGGTGAGATGGCTAAAAATAGCTTTGTTATGTATAATGAGATAAGAATCCAATGTCTCTATTCAGACCAGGTCTCTCCATGGTTTTATGTTTGGTAATCAGTTACAATTCAGCAACTTCTCTTTCCAGTCTATTTCTGAAATTCCTTTGTAATAAGACAGCTACTTTGAGATCTTGTATAGAACGTCCTGGGAGATTGAAGTGTTCTCCTACTGGTTTCTGTGTCTTGTGATCTTCAGTTGGTCTTCCAGTGCTTCACCTTTTTGCTTCCGCTTGTGACAAAACTCCCAATTGTTTAGGCGTGTGCGTTTGGTTGGTTTGTATTCAGCACCCTCTTTTATCTTTTAGTCAGTTTGTCACAAATATAAAAGAAATGTATGCAATCTCCTGGTCCATAAGGTAAGGGGCTATATAATAAAGTCCAAGGATAAGGGATTCAGAAGACCAAAGCTGCAACTGTGCATAGCCAAGGGAGAAGTACCGGTATGTGCTCAAATAAAAGTGTTCTGGAAGTCTCCCCCCCCCCCCCCCCGCAGCCAGTGACCCAGCAAAATGGGCAAGGTGCTTTTCCATTTAAAACAGTTTTGAATGTGAATGCAAAACAAACTACATGAAGGACTGGTTGTGCAGATTATGGCAGGCTATAAGCTATGCATTTTAGTTTTTCCTGTAAGAAGTTGTTTCTTGGTAGCTTAGTTCATAGCCCACTAAATCAATGTGAACCTTTCTCTAATCTCCAAGGGATTCTGGATTAGGCCTGGAATGACTTTCAAACAGTGAATTAATTTGATCTTAATGAGAAGCCAAGTGAAATATCCTCTCCAGTCAGTTTCAACAGGATTTAAAAACAAACAAGCTGCAAAATTTATTGTTCCATTTTTGCATTTTGCTGGGGTGGAACTCAGGTTAAATTCAGTTCAGTAAGCTTGGACTACAACATTAATTTGAGTTGTCTTTCCCAATCATGTATATGTTTATTGTGCTAACGTTAGGGGCCAAATAAGAATCCAGCCCTCCAGGAATTTGTTTATTTTATTGGATTTGCAACAGCGGATCATATTATGGCTTGGGCTGTTAATGGATGTACTGTAGTTAAAATGCAATGATAATTACCGCCAACTGTGCATGCCATATTATTTAGCCCAGTCTTGCCATAGATAGGAAGATAAGCAGCCAATTAGAATCAAAATGAATAAAGTACAATAGAATTTATATGGACTGCGCTGTACATCAAGAGCAGGGACATGAGGATAGGGAAAGCTTTTTAAAAAACCTCATGCAGAGCCTAGAGACAATTGGCTGAGTGCTGTGGGCAGGAATGAAGTTGACAGGCAAGGGCTGGAGTCTAGGAAACTATGGGATTGTGGGCAAGGGAGTAGAGTCGTTGACTTAAACTAGTCACGACTAACTTGTCAATTGGTTTCAGTGGGCCTACTCTGAGTGTGACTCGCTTCTCGGCCTTTTGGCTAAGATCAAGTGTAGGATCCACTATCAGTTCAGTACATGGTAATATGCCGCCTGACCCAAATAAGGAGACGCATTCATGCAGGCAGGCAGGCGAATGCAATATGCAAGTACATCACTTGCTGTACTGTGTCAAAGCTCCAAGGGAAATTTCACTCCCATGAGCTTTCAGGCACCAAGTGAAGGCAATTAAATACCAAAGGGCTTTTTTTAGAGGGAGGGGAAAGGGAATTCCAGTTGAATTATTCACTGGATATTCTGCTGGTTTTGGCTTAATTGAGCCTGAGTGTTGCGTTTTCTTGTATTCCATTATTGTTTTACTATTTTTTTCATGAATTAATTTTTGTGCGTGGGTGTTTGTTTGTTTTTTTGGTACATATCATTTATTGAATTTTCAACATGGGCAAAAATCAGAAGGGCATTTCAGATATGCTTTGAAATGCGCACCTGTGAAAGAAAAATGCAGTTTCTGCATTGTACAGTGTGCATTCAAATGCACATCCCCATCACTTATCTAGGACACTTAATTTCATGTCCATTAAGATCTTGTTTATCTGCAGCTACATTCTGAATTCCTGAATGAGGTTACAGGACGCAGCAGGGTTTCCTTCTGGAACATGGAAGAGAACTCAAACTACAGTGGAACCTCGGTTTACGAACTTAATCTGTTCCAGAAGTCCGTTCTTAAACCAAAACCGTTCTTAAACCGAGGCGCGCTTTCCCTAATGAGGCCTCCGGCCGCTGGTGCCCTTCCACCGTTCTGCTTCTGTTCTTAAACCGAGGTAAAGTTTGCAAACCGGGACACTACTTCTGTTTTTTGCAGAGTTTGTAAACCAAATAGTTCGTAAACAGGGCTGTTCTTAAACCGAGGTACCACTGTACATTAAAATTTCAGCAAGTTTAGTCTCTGCCCTGGCCATGTAGGGCCCAATCTAGAAGTGATGCCATGTTTAGCATAGTCCTTAGAGAAATCGAAATGCTCAGATGTGTCGAAGCAATTTAGATATATATGGCACTGGTAGTTACTACGAGGCAGACTAGAAACAGTCAAGAGATCCCAGTGGTGCATTTTGAGGCAGTGAAATTGTAATAATTATGTAGTAAAACGTTGTGCTTATTCCCGTAGTGGTGGCCTCCTAAGGGTAGCCTGTGAGTGCAGTTAATGTCAAGCTCCATAGCAGGATGACTGAAATGTGTTTTTAAAAACGCACATAGGCCTCATTTTGGAACTGTATAGGAATGGCTTCTGCTAATGCAGCCCTTAACCTGGACCTTAAAGTTTGCACATGTGCCAATAGAGACAACTATTTTCCAGCCTGGGATGTTGACTAAAAGCCATTACTTTCCCACTCTTGGTACTTTTTAATTTCCTTTTGAATGTTAATGGATGAATTAAGAAAAATATTAACTAGCTGGAGCTAAACAAGGATATATGTTTCCCCCCTCTTAGCTTTGCATGTTCCAAGTCCCAAAAGAGGGATAGAGGAAGGGGAAACAAACTGTGTCTCTGGAACGTCTTACCCGAAAGAGCACATTTGACGCAGTGTGTTCTTGCCAATGTTTACAGGAAGCCCTTTTTTCCATGCCATGTTTCAGTTAGTGCCCATGGCAGCTTTTCTGAGAGGCTTTCATTGTATTGCGACTGGATGCTGGGATATTCTCAGCTGAAGAAGGCGGCACCTTGTGGAGGACGATGTTTGATCTAAGGCCTTGAGGTGCCTGTCAGATTCCTTGTAAATTTAATCTGAATAAAAATGAAGGGGTGTTGAGCGATCCTTTGGTGCGGCATTTTGGTAATGACTAAGGGATATTGTTTCTATTCTGAACAGATGAAGCGGCAATTCCAGACAATTCTAGAAAGGCAGCATCTTCAGATGCTTCGTGGGATGAAATAATGTTTGTCAGAACATGCCGTGTTCTTTGCTTGCTTGCTTTCCCCTAAACTTCTTCATCTTGTTACTTTGCTTTGCTGGAATCATAGAATATGGATCGAAGGACATGGCTATTTATTGTAATGCGCCTGACACATTACAATAATCCAGAATGTCTAATACCAAGATGGAGGTCCTCCAGACTTGCGTATTGAGCACGGTGCTTTATGGAAATGAGTTGTGGGCAACTTACCTCTGGTTGGAGGTGGGGCAACACAAGTGAAACCCACCACCACCTTGTGGCAAGCAGAGTCTCTGTCCCATCACAGTTCACACCACTAAGTTCTTCTGACTACTAAGTAATGCCACCATATTTTAACTCAAGATATTTGAATTTAAAATGAATTTCCAGCTGTGTTAAAATAGGGCATATAATCTAGCAAAAACTAAGCATATTTAGGCTCCACTAATTTCAGTCGGAGAAAACGGCTGCATTCCTATATGTGCTTACCCGGGAATGCAAATCAGAAGCTGTAACCAAGGTTTGTACTTGTCTGGAAGAGACGAACCACAGATCTATTCTCTGGGGAATATAGGTAGCATCAACAAATCAACTTCCTCCCAACTCTGCCTCATCAAACTTTAACTGTTTGCAACCCAATTAGACAGGCCTGGTCTCATCATGTTGTCCAGGGTCCAGGCGCCAGCAGGGTTCATAAATAGGGCCTGCCCCAGACCCTCCCTTTGCATGGGCAGCTGGACCTGGAGAATTACCTTTTCAGTTTCCCACATTGCTGTGGGATGCCATGTTCGGGGCGGGGTGGGTGGGTGGGTGGGTGGCACTGTGGGAAATAGCAAGCATCAGCTATAAAATGGCACTTCCTCGGCATTAGAATAATTTTAATCTGTTTTAGCATTTCAACTGTTGTATGTTTTAAAGCAGGCATGTAAATATTTCTTGATTTTGCTGTTTTATCTTTTGCAAACCGCTTTGAGGGTTTGTTTGTGTACAACCAAGTAGTGTATAAATTTTATGAAATAAATAAATGGGTAGATAATAGAATGGCCAAATAGGGGGGAAACTGACAGGGCATCTTTCCTACTAAGCAACAATTAAAGGTAAAGAATCCCGTCCTCTCTCTCTCTTTTTTGTCTAACCACCCTAAACCTGGGGGAATCCAGGGCATAGGAATGACCTCGGAGGGCATTTTCCCAAGATAGGAAGGCAATGTGTACTGCCATTGTCTGTCCTAGTCTCCTTAGCCTTTTGTTCTAAGTACCGGTAGCAGCAAACACACCTGAGAAAGTTACAATCTCTTGGTGCAGTATAACTGCACAAACTATGGTTTCAATGATAGTAACGTATCATGTATGTTCTTGTTGCCCTCTGGTGGATAGGGGTTATAGCCCCATTTTAGAGTAGTAGCACAAGGTTGAAGCATTAGTGTTAGTGGACATGCCCTATTCCAAACTGATTCTGAGACAAATAGTGGTTCTCTCTCTCTCCATTTTTAATTTTTATTTTAAAATTGAAGCTATATATTGATTTCCAGACAGTAAAAAATATGCACCCTATTTCATACCAGAAAGGTTTATGAATTTGGACACAACCCAACCAAGTCAAGCACTTTTAAACTCCCGTTTGATTTAGCTGGGGACTTTATGTGCTTAAAACATTCCAGTAGAAATAAATGGGATTTAAAAGTGCTTTAAACTGGCTGGATGGAACGCTGATTTAAACTTGATAAGTTTTTACTGTGAAATTGCTGAACATACAAACATTTCTAAAAAAATACCGGTCTGCCTTTGCCTCTTTGGGTGTTAGCCGCTAGCGTTAGCTAATTATTTTATGTTCTACCTGTTTTGCTGCAAGCTGCAAGCTTTTAAATATCAGCTGCTGGAAACCTCAGTTGGGGAGAGTGCAATTGGGTCCTGTTTGTGGGGACATCTGGTTGGCCTCTGTGAGAACAGGATGCTAGACTAGATGGGTCACTGGTCAGATTAAGCTGCCCTCTTATGGGTGGAGAGGCTAAAAGTTCTGTGGTATTTTAGATGTACAGTGACAAAAGCTTTTGTAGGAAACATTTATTATTAGATGCATGAAATAGGCTGAGACGATGATGAGGTAGAGATATACTACAGGATGAACCAGAAATACACAGAGATAGATACACTACAGGATGAACCAGATTAACAAGACGGGAGTTATCTGATAATTGGCTGAATAATAAGCAGGAGTAGAGTTCCTGTAGCTTGGAATTTTGGCTTTAAAGTCTCTGACTAGCGTTAGGCCTGAATAGTGTTAGAATTGCTCTGGCTCTATCATTTGTTTGGAGATCATTGCATCCTTGAATAATGCTAAAACAGTGAAATCACATGGGAGATTCTTCCATCTGTCATGATCAGTTGCAGCAAAAACAGCAAAGAGTCTTCAGGACGAATACATTTATTGGTCTATGAAAGTTTACGTCACAATGCCTTATTATTGCCACAAGGCTCTTGGATGTCTTTGCTTTGCGCTTTTCCTGCAGGTAGTGTGGTACCACTGTGGGCAATAGCCACATCTTCAGCTCCCTCCCTGCAAGTATGTTTTAATGTTCTACAATCCCAGGGGATAGAGCCACGGGGGAACAAAAAACCACACTGACCTTTAGCCTAAAGACCAGCCGGTGAACACTCATGTCTTTGTCATGGCAGGACCCCCAGTGTGGAAATAGCTACCACCAGATTTTTGTCTGTTTCTCTCCCACTTTTTTTTTTAAGTATTAGTAGTAGCATTGAAAAACATCATTCCTCATCATTCCTCCTCCTTTGTTTTCCTTTGACTCGCTGTACTCTATATCCATAGCACCAGCTTTCTTTCTCTTTCTTTCTTTCTTTCTTTCTTTCTTTCTTTCTTTCTTTCTTTCTTTCTTTTTCTCCTCCTCCTTCTCCTCCTTCTCTCTCTCTCTCTCTCTCTCTCTCTCTTAATTTCTTTCAAAAGAAGCTCCAGACTGTCACATTGAGGGACATCAGGGGATTCCAGCTTAGAACATAGACCAAGCAAGAACGTCCTGTGCCTTAATCGGAACTGGAAGAATGCCCAGCATTTTTTAAAGTCATAGTTTGGCATTCTGAAGATGTGCTTACTGTTTTGCAGGCATCTTGTAATGAACCAGAGTGCATTAAAACAGCTTTGCAATAAATAGCGAGGGAATAGTTGCCATCTCCTGTTCATATCACCTCTGTCTCTTCCTCCCTCCTGTCTCCCTTCCTCTCAGCCAGGAGAAACATAGCCCAGCACCATGAAAACTGCCATGCTGGGACTGGCTCAAGTGGGCAAGGGTCATAGGAAGAAGGGACCAGTAGGCACAGTTGCCTCCTATCTGCTCGTGGAGTCAACCAGTCCTCACTCAGATGAAGAAATGGGTTGCAGCAGTTCTCGTGGCTGCCATAAAAGTGCCTGTGGTCTTGGAATATATTTACGTTAAAATTTGGAGTTTATATTACATGTTGGACGAGAATGTGCGTCCTCCAGTTACTCTCATAATAGTCTTGTTGTAAAATCTTTCAAATCAGATGCTTGGTGTGTTTTGCACCAGAGAAAGGAAAGGCATGCATGTAACACATGCAAATCCCACCCCTGCCCAATTTGTAAGCCATTTCTTGAAAATGTACATTCAGCTTGAAAGGCAGCTTTAAGTCATGATAAATGCTTTGTTGGTGAAGACAGTTGAGTCAGGAGTAGGTGTCTCATTCGTTTGCTGCAGGGAAAAGGATGGCCTGTCTTCAAAGAAACAATTAAGTTGATTGTTTTCCTCCTATTGTTGAGTCGAAAATAGCTTGCAGTTGTTAGGCCTCATTCCATGCTTTTAATTCAGGAAGCCTCTGTTGTCTGATTCCATAGAAGGCTGCAGGTGAGACACTGTTTGACATTTGCCTTACCCAAGGGAAAAGGAAGCCCAGAGCAACACATGCGACAAGATGCACTCCACCTTCTGTGTCACACATTTTTTGATAGATGTAGAAACAACAGGGTAATGGAGTACTTTGCTCTTGTGATTTGCCTCCTGCGTGCTTAAAGGAAATCACATGCATTAGAAGAGTTTGTTTTGGAAATACCATTCCTCTCTTATGAACACATAGCAGACTTCCTTGTCCAATCAGGCCCATTGCAAATGGCATTCTACAGTGGTACCTTGGTTTACGAACTTAATCCGTTCCGGAAGTCAGTTCTTAAACCAAAGCATTCTTAAACCAAGGCATACTTTCCCATAGCAGCGGGGGACTCAATTTACAAATGGAACACATTCAACAGGAAGCGAAACATGTTCTCATTCCAAGGCAAAGTTCACAAACCAAAACACCTACTTCCGGGTTTGCAGTGTTCTTAATCTAAGTTGTTCATAAACTAAGCTGTATTTGCTTGAGTGCTGGTGAACCCTTGTACAGTTCTCTTAACAGACAGCCTAAGCAGGAAGAAGCTGGCACTGAGCAGATAGCTGTAGCCCCAAGCCATAGTTTAGCGCTTCAGGGATGAGTCTGGGAAACCTATGGGCTATCACACCTTCATCTGCAGTCCTTCTCTGGCATAGCTGCGAGGAGATCAGAAGCACTCACTTTGTGTTTGTAAACTGACCATGGTGTGTTGTTAATTCTAACAAACTCTGGTTAGTGTTTACAATCATTTGCCCAGACAAGCCAACTTCCCGGCTCATAAACCATAGCTAACGCTAACCACAGTTAAATAATAATGACTTGGATCCTTTGAAAACTTTGTGCTTGGAGGACAGATATTTGTCAAACAAGGGGTGCCAAGCTAGGGGATGTATGGGGGAGGTGAGGTCCAGCCTACGGATTCCTAGCCCCTCTCAGTTGGGAAGAAGCCTGTGATTGTAACCTGACATAGAGAATACACTTTTGTCTCTTTCCATGGCAGTCTAAACAGAAGCTACTCCATCTTCCTGGCTCCTGATCTCAAAGGTCCATTTTTCTTCTACCCTTCTTTCCCCTGGCCTTTTTGTATCTCCTGCCTCTCAGAGCAGTTCAGGCTGAAATATTTCTTGTTTCCCTCACCTTTGTAATATCAGAGCTGAGAGGCATTAATCCCCAGTATCACTGCTATAAAAGGTAAAGGGACCCCTGACCATTAGGTCCAGTCGTGTCCAACTCTGGGATTGTGGCGCTCATCTCGCTTTATTGGCTGAGGGAGCCGGCGTACAGCTTCCGGGTCATGTGGCCAGCATGACTAAGCCGCTTCTGGCGAACCAGAGCAGCGCATGTAAACGCCGTTTACCTTCCCACTGGAGCGGTACCTATTTATCTACTTGCACTTTGATGTGCTTTTGAATTGCTAGGTAGATGGACTCTATTGATTAGAAACATACTTCCTTTTTACTAGAGATAATCATGCACCATCGTAAAAGTGGTTTGATAGGATGGGGAGGCAATTCAGGGGTGTCATTTAAATGCATTCATAATAGTGATTTATTTGGACACCTGGTATTCTCCCCACCCACAACCTAAATTCATAATATAGTTTATACAGGAGTAACCCTGAGATGTGTTCAGTGGGAAAGACCCCCACTAAGTTTGTTTTAAAAAGCTGATGCTTTGCTGTTGTTGGTCTCATAATGTAAACAATATGTAGGAATTAGGAAAGAAAATATGAAAAACCCATTCCTGTGTATCAAAGCTACGATGTGTACACAACAGACTTAATTGCAGTCATTGTTGTAATGAAACAACTTGTCAGATGGCTTACAGAGATGTTTGCTAAACTGGTTTGCATATGTGCGTATTACATTGAGCTGCCCAGTTAAAGCAAGGCAACAGTTTTGCTGATAAGTCCTAAAGAGGACAATAACAGATCTGCTAATTGTCTATAGCCAGATCACGCTTGCTGAGGATGGATGGAACAAGTGGTTCATGTGATGATATTTGCATGCTAGCTTCCCTCCTTATCAATGGGCATTACATGCTCACGATGGAAAGAGGTGACGCAACGGAAGTTTCAAACAATCTTGCTCTCATGTGATGCTTGCCATCCTTTTGTGAGAAACCAGAGTCTACCCAGTTCTTCTGCCCTAATAGACCATCAGAAGTGCTCACATAATGTTCTTTTTGCCCGTAATTCCTAGATCATCAGCTGGGTCTTTAGTGTTTCTGAAGGTCTGTAGAAGGTTTGCTTTTTTGTGCCAGATGTGCATGGAACATCAGACGTACAATATGGAATATCATGCTCTTTGTCACGTCTGTGAATCGGTTGCCAACAAAATCACCAAGTGATTTCTCCTCTTCTAAAAGCACTCTACGGAGATTAGAATGTGAGAAGTGCTGGCCAATTTTCAAAATATAGTTGATTCTCTGCAGCTTTTAACTATCATCCAAGTAAATAGAAGATTAGAGCTGCAGTCCTAAGCACGCTACCTCCAGTGTAAGCCTTATTGAACACAGTGGGGCTTTCTTCCAAGTAAATGCACATAGGATTGCTCTTCAGATTATAGGTTATTTTAAAGGATTTGGTAGGGGAAAGCACTAAAATAAGACGCAAATATTTGTTTATTTATGTTTGCATTTATATTTCACCTTTCCTCCAAAGCAGTGTGTACGGTTCTCCCCCCGTCCCAAATTTTATCCCCGGAACAACTCTTTGAGGCTAGGCTGGGAGATATGACTGGCTCCAGGTCACTCAGTGAGCATCTTGGCAGAGTGGGAATTTCAACCCTAGTCTTCAAGGTCCTAGGAGGCAATCCTATGGCAAGATCCCCCTGGGTACTGCAGATCTCTGGTTCAGCCAGTGTTAAGTCCCCAACCCCAGCTCAAAGACACACCAGTGTAACTGCTCATCCTGGCTCAGCTGAAGGAAAGCTGGCCAAGCCGAGGGTAGTGTTAAAAAAAAAAAAAAGGAGTGTGGCAATTGTGGAACCAGAGTCGGGGGCCCATTCAGCTTGGTCACTTGATGTGGAAACATGACACAAATCACTACAGTGGTACCTCTACTTACGAATGTGATCCGTTTCAGGGTGCCGTTCGCACCCCGAAAAGTCCGTAAGTATGGCACTGCTAGTGCGCGCGCGGGGGCGAACCCAGAAGTCAACACTTCCGGGGTTGTCGCATTCGTAACCTGAAAAGCCGCAATGTGAAGCAAACATAACACGAGGTATGACTGTATATCAGGGGTCAGCAACCTTTTTCAGCCGTGGGCTGGTCCACCATCCCTCAGACCATGTGGTGGGCCGGACTATATTGGGGGGGGGGGAATGAATGAATTCCTATGCCCCACAAATAACCCAGAGATGCATTTTAAATAAAAGGACACATTCTTCTCATGTAAAAAAACACTGATTCCTGGACCGTCTGTGGACCGGATTGAGAAGGCGATTGGGCCACATCCGGCCCATGGGCCTTAGGTTGCCTACCCCTGCTGTATATCAAAGGCTTCTTTTCCTTCTGCTGGGTTTAGGTAGAGCAGCAGTAGCCCCAGAGGTGTAGCTATGGGGGGACAGGGTGCACTGGGCACCACACCACGGGGGGTGGCATGTACCGTGGGGCCTGCAGTGTGCCCAAGCCACAGGTCTCTCCAAGCTAGCTCCACCACTGAGCAGCCCCACTGCTGAACAGGGCATGGATTGGGTTCAACTTTACACATGCTTAACTTAACCCCAGCTTGCTTTACACCACCTTCTTATGCACAGTGTTGCTCCCTTTAAAAGCCCAGCGCTCTGGCCTATGCTCCACGCTGGCTCTCTGAACCCTGGATGCTTTAATACGCAAATCAATATATAGACATTTCCAGCATAGACAATCTCATAGACGTTCTTGCTTTGCAGCCACGTTTTCCTCCTTACTTTCCGAAGTCGAAAGTCTGTCTGTGGCAATACTTGCAATTTTAACTAGTATCACGGGCACCTGTCTGAAGAAGAGCACATGGGAAACCAAGGTTGCCTGGAGTACTGATGAGGAACTGCTTTTTCTGCAGTTCGCTGGGGCGCTTAACAGCATTAAACAAACCACCGCATTAACTAGGATCCCACGGTCTGTTTGCAATTAAGCCCTGTTCAGCAAAGAACCTTTCGAATCATAATTCAAAGCTTTGTAGTTGCAGGTTCAACCTGTTTACTTCTTCCCTGGTCAGTTCCACTTATTTAGTCATGGATTGCTGGTGTGTGAGTGTGTAAGTGCAAACTGTTAAATGACTCATATCTTTCCTTCCCCCCTACCCTTTTTTTTACCTCTTCTGTTTCCATTATACCAAAAATTCGGTTAAGGGACAGTTCAGTACTAATCTCGCAGCCATGTTGATCAAGGACTATAATTCAGTGGTAGTTATCTGTCTCACATGAAAAAGGTCTTGGGATCCATCCCCAGTATTTCTAGGTTGGGCTGGGAGAGATCCCTGCCTGAAACCACAGAGAGCCACTGCCTGCCAATGTAAACCAAATGGACCAATGATCTGATTCACTGGTGCTGCTATGTACAACAAGCTGAACCTGCAAACAGGTGGGTTTCAAATTAAAGGAACAATTCACTGCAGAAGTCTTAACACCATTAGTGGACAGGCTGCTACTGTAGCTGCACTGTATTTGTGGGAAAGTGCCAGGGATCTCGTATGAAAGCACATGAGAGGACAACCCAGAAGACATTGGAACACAGTGATTCAACAGCAACATCCTGTAAATTCCCCGCAAAAAGTGAGTGGACAAAGGGTATCAGTCCCAGAGAAAAGGACCGAATGTGGAAGCAACTCAAGGTTCAAATCCGCGCTTAGCCAAAAATCTCGTTGAGTGTTTTTTGGCCAAGTCACCAAAGTGTTTGGATGAAATGAGATAACCTCACTACACTCCCTTGAGCTCCTTAGAGGAAGGGTGGGATGCGAACGCGATAAATATAACAAAAAGGGAATTTTGCCAAGTTTATTAAATAGATGGTGGGTTGTGCACAGTTGGATCATTTTAGCAGAACTGGATCACGCCCCTTGACTCTACTGGTTCTATGGAGTGCATTAAATCTGATATCATAATTGTACATGAACAGAGTCTTTTATGCATAGGACAAAGTCATAGTTCAGTTTCAAGGCAAAGTGCCTGCGGACAAACATTTGTGTTGGGAGATGGGTTCAGAATTACTGCATGGTTACATCAGCGTGCCTCTCCGGCAACATCCTGACATCCCTGCCCATTGTCGTCTTGTTGTTGTTGTTGCTATTACTATCTTTTGTGAGTGGCATCAGCTGGTTGAAACTGGCTCAGCTGCTGAATTGTAATGCTGGTGGATTATGCTGGAGCATTTGTAAGGGAGTTGAGGGGTTTGTCCATCACAAATGCTGCACAGATGTGTAAAATGCATGTGATGAAAGTGAACAGAAAGAAGTTTTCCTTCTCTTATAAAACTAGAGGTGGCTGGTGGGGGGGAGGTCACCCAGTGACTCTGAACTTTGGAAGATTCAAGGTAGATGAAATAAAGTACTTCACACGCATAATTAAATTGTGGGCTTCACTGTCGCAGGATGTAGTGATGGCCAACCAACCTGAATATCTTTTAAAGAGATTTAGACCAATTCATGGAGGATAATACTATGGCTGCTCGCCACTATGGCTGTGTACTCCTTCCAGTATCAGAAGAGGTATGCCCCTGAATGACTATCAATGGGAAGCAGAAATGGTGAGAGTGCTCTTGTGCTTATGTCCTACTTGTGGTCTTCCCATGCCATATGGCGGGTGGTACTGTGGTCTAAACCACAGAGCCTCTTGAGCTTGCCAATCAGAAGGTCGGCGGTTCGAATCCCCATGACGGGGTGAGCTCCCGTTGCTCTGTCCCAGCTCCTCCAACCTAGCAGTTCGAAAGCACACCAGTGCAAGTAGATAAATAGGTACCTCTGCGGCAGGAAGGTAAGCGGCATTTCCGTGCGCTCTGGTTTCTGTCATGGTGTTCTGTTGCGCCAGAAGTGTTGGCATGCTGACCACATGACCTGGAAAGCTGTCTGTGGACAAACGCCGGCTCCCTTGGCCTGAAAATGAGAGGAGCGCTACAACCCCATAGTCGCCTTTGACTGGACGTAACCGTCCAGGGGTCCTTTACCTTTTAGCTTTTTTACCATATGGCATAAGGCATCTGGCTAGCTTTTCTGAAAAGGAGCAAGAGACCACGTGGAAAGGAGTGCATTACAACACAAGCATATGCATGTTTACTCAGAAAGTCCCGCTATGGACTCCTCCTGACATCATTTTTCTTGAGTATTCATCATAATTTGTGTCCATGATGTTATTGTGGTTATACATGACTCCGTTTTCAATACTGTTTTGCGTTTGCTAAAGTTTTGGCTTCCTCCCCGATCCATGCAAGTTCTGCTTTCCCCAATTACTCCTCTTTTGTTGCACCTTTCAGATGGTGATACTGTAGTAACATTAGGAAAGCATTGCAAAACAGCTAAGGAAGCAGAATGATGTGTGGACAGTCCACTATAAATCCACCACTAATGCTCTTTTTGCTCCAATGACACATGACAGAATACACCCACCCATACCCACATTAACACAAAAACTCTATAGTCTGGAGGGGCCCTGTGTTCAATGGGGCTTAGTCTCAGGTAAGTATGTATAGCAGAGATGGGAAACATGTGGCCCTCCGTATCTTGTTGGGCTACAGCTCCTGTCATTCCTAACTATCAGCCATGTTGAGTAAGGCTGATGGAAGTTGCGGTCCAGTAACATCTGGAAGATCCTGGGTTCGCCATTCCTAGTTCATAGGACTGAAGCAGCCTTAGTCTGTTCATTGGAGTTGACTTCTCATGTTACTGGATGCAGCTGGTGTAACATTAAAAAAAGGAGCTTCAGCCAGAGATGTGCAAGCTGATTCCACATCCAGATCTTGCGCACCTCTCCTCTGCATGTTCCCTTTTGGAACATTTATATGAGCCATGGAAAGCCGGAAGTGCAACTCGTTCACACTTCCTCTCCTCTCCTCCTTCCTACATCCAGGTAACAAAGTCTTTAAAAACTCCCCAATGGTTATAGTAAGTTCTGCTCAGATCAGTGGGACTTAACTTCTGCAGTGTAAAGGAGCGGGTCCGCCCTTTCACATTTGCTTGTATTTTCTGAATATTTCAGAAAAAGGAGTTTGCAAAAGTGTGTTGTTGTGTTATTGAGTCCCTAACCACTGGCTGGCCTGATTAAGCTGTATTTTCTCCTGTTATATAATAAGAAGGTTATTTTGTCAGCAGAGTTTACTTTCCAAGACTTTCCCCCCTTCTAGAACCCCAAGGCACAGTCCTACTGAATCAGTTACCATCTGCTCCAGTGTTTGCATATAGCCTGGAGTGTTTGTGATCTCAGAAATATTTCCTGTAAATGGAATCCCTCTTGCCAGGCCCGTCACACAATAGATATATAATTGGATAAATTCTAAGCTGGGAACTACAAAACAATAAGGGAAAACTACATATTGTTCTGTGCACCGTGCACAAATGTCTCCCAAATGGCCTGCGTTTTGTTGTTTACATATGAAACTACTCAAGTGTATTTTTCTTTCGTTGCTTTAAATAATAATAATAATAATAATAATAATAATAATAATAATAATAAAATTTAATAACTAAACCCTGATGTAGCCTTCTCCTCTGTCCTCCTCCCCACCCCAGTTTTAACAAGCTTGCTGTGTTTTAGCAGCACAGTGTGGGTCACTAAAGACACAAGCATAGAATCATAGAATCATCTATGATTGGAAGGGACCCTGAGGATCAAATTAGTCCCACCCCCTGCAATGCAGGAATATGCAGCTGTCCCGTATGGGGGATCAAACCTGCAACCTTGGCAGCACCACACTCTAACCAACTGAGCTTTCCGACCTGGAACATATAGTAGAGGTGAGAGACCTGTGGCCCTCCAGATGTTGGGCTTCAATTTCCATCAGCCCCAGTGAACAAGGGTGAGTGGGAGTTACAGTCCCAAGAGCCTCTGGAGGGCCACAGGTTGCCTATCCTGAACAGGCACTTTAGATATAGAAATAGATCCATGGAGGAACATTGTAAATAAAACTCTCCATACCTGAGGAATGATAAAGGACAAGGTGGGTTTTGTTGGGGGAAAGCGATAGGAAACAGGCTATGCTTGCAATAATTGTGTTATTTCAAAGCTATGATCGAACAGACGTGACCTTTTTAGAGAGCTTGGGGTTACTGTGGAATTGCCTTTGCTGCACCTAGTATTTAGCATGTACCTTTTCCTCTCCCCAGACAACTTTGCTTAGCACACTGAGACACTCCACCCACCCTCCGCCCCGCAATTCTGGATGTACCTTATCTCACTTTTAAATGCTTTATTTTTATTTTAATAAGGCAGATGAATGAGCTTCCATGCGTTGCTTAGGCCACTGGGAGTGGAGAAGGGTCACAGCTCAGTGTTTTGCATGCAAAAGGTTCCTGGTTCAATCTTCCATGTTCTCCATTTCTCCGTTTCCCCTACAATTCTTCCCATTTCCATTCTTTGCAGTTTCACACTTAACGCTATGCTCTGTTACTGGAAGAAGAAAAAGAAAGGAAATTTAATTTACCTGCAATACCCAACAGTAATTGTGTATAACACACACACACACACACACACACACACACACACAGAGAGAGAGAGAGAGAGAGAGAGAGAGAGAGAGAGATCTTATATTCATTCAGAAAACTCATATTTCTCTGAAAAATAAACAAATTGAATTTGGGTCTGCATGCCCTGTCTTATGGTAAGAATAGCAGCAATAAATGGGCTGGATTGCATATTGTTTCCAACCAAATTAATCAATGTCAGTTAACGTACTATTCCAGACTTATTTGTAGAAAATTTAGACAGTGCACCAGACAGCCTAAACAATTTAATCCCTTTTAAATTCCAGAATAAAAGGATTAAACAATTTATCAGTGCTGCTCATCTGCCCATCCTTCCAGCTGCTTTTGTCATCTTTATTTTTTCCTGAAACTATTAAAACCTCTTAGATTGTATTTCATGCATTACATGTAATTTGGCCACCATTTTTCAAATTAGGGTTTCCCAATCCAATTTCTCATTGTCTCCTAAAAAATATTTCCTGCCTTCATCCAAGATCATAAAAATGTAATGAGGGCGATAATCCACTCCAAGACAGCCCAGACTCTAAAAACAAGGGGAATTTGATGAAATAGAATCGGCGAACAGCATTCATTTTGTGTATGTGCAGATGCATACAAAAAATGAATACATCTTTTTTTTACTACCCTACAAAAAGTTGCCAGGCAGCATGGATTCATAACAAATAATATTTAACTGAGTGTAATTTTTTTAAAAAAACTCCTCTGCTGAACACAAAACCAATGGAAAGGCTTCCAATACCTCAGTTAAGTAAGCTAAGCCCTTAGTTCAGACTCCAGTCCTATGGCTGTTGAGTTAAACCCAGTGGTGTAGCAGTTTCAGATGTTAAAAGGTTGGTCCAGTTTGCTAAAGGTTGGTCCAGGTGCTAAAAGGTAGCCCACTTTGATACATGCCTTGACTACAAAGGGAGCTCCTTTTTCTCATTGGTGCAACAGTATACTAACACCCACCATTTTCTTAAAAGGTGGGAATCCTTAAAGTTCAAGGGAAATTAAAATAGGGATGCTGGCCCTGTGGCCTTTTAGGTATTGTTGGGACTCAGTCCCAGCCAATCATTAAAGACCTTCACAGGATTCTACCCAAAGAAATATGATTCTCTGTGTGTTTGCTCTTGACCTGTACATTTCTGTTTCTCGGACTTCTCTTAAAACGTCCTCCTAGATTAGTCAAAGCATTTCTTGGCGATGAGTCTTGATTTACAGCCTTAAATTAGTTTGCTCTGAAACAAGCTGACCTTGACTCACTGTGTTATAAAATGGGTTTGCATCTGCACCCCCTTTTCTCATTGATGTATTTTCACTCCAATTAACATCTTACTGTGTTTTCAGACGCTGACTCATTCCAGGCTTTAGTTTGATTAATAATGTGTTTTGAGCGCAAACGAGCAATCAGAACTGTAGGCTAGTGCTTGTCATGGGACATCCCCTACTATGGTTCCCCCCTGGTTTCCCTACCATTTCCTAAATTGTACATAATTTCTTACTAAGCTGCAATGGTAAAATATAGATTTATTAATGGTTATGGAAAGTACCCAGACATTGCACTTATTGACGTATGAGTTGCAGCAAGGTTTTCCCTACTTAATCTCCTCAAAGCTTGAGTCATGAAGCTCTGCTCTAGAGATGGTCTGGGGAATGGCTTGCTTGGGAGCACATCCTCCATTCGTTCCAATGGGACTTTGTGCTGGACTTCCAGGCAAGCCCCACTGCTGTAGCTGTGCTGAGCAGGTTGAGTTTCTTGATGGCCACATGGACCCTTCAGTCATTTGGGAAAGAGCTGCATCTCCTGCTATGCTCATCTGTTTGCTATATCCAGATGCTACCAGAGCAGTGTGGGCAGAAGCTACAGAGACATGGTCCCCACATTGCTGTGGTAACATAGTACAGTGGTACCTTGGTTCCTGAACTGCTTAGTTGTTGAATGAATCAGCTCCCAAATGCCGCAAACCCAGAAGTAAGTTTGCAAATGTTTTTCGGAAGCTGAACGTCTGACACGGCTTCCACGGCTTCCGCTTGCGTGCAGGAAGCTCCTGCAGCCAATCGGAAGCCGTGACTTGGTTTCCGAACGGTTTCACGAGTCAAACGGACTCCCGAAACGGATTAAGTTCGAGAGCCAAGGTACCACTGTAATCTGTCCATGTTCTTGTGGATTTCAGTAGCGCTTTGCCACTGGCTTCTCTGGGAACTGAGCTACAGAGATGCTTTAAGATAGCGTTTTTATTTTCGTTTTATAATTAGCATCTGCCTTAAGCACAGACTCCACCATAAGAGGTCATAAATAATTCCAGTTCAGAGTAGTATCATCTTCACTAAAGGTTTAAGTGGTGGGGTTTTTTTTAGGTTTTTTTTAATCACTCAGATTAGAATTACCACTTATCTCATCCTTCTGGTTATTTTCACTGCCTTTCTGACTCAGAGATGTAAAATAAATTCCATAATGTTTTTTTTTTAAGATGCTTTATTTCCTTTTCCCATGATAATCAGATCTCCTGACAGAAGATGGGGCCAATTTTCAAGGACAGTGAATAAAGAAAAAAGGAAAAAGGAAAATGTGTACTGCAGGAAAAAGAGGAGTGCACTGAAAGAGGATAAATTTGCTTGCCAAGTCTTGCGTATCAAAGGCCCCATCCTAATTAAGAAGATCTAAACATGAGTGGAAAACATACAGCACTGATGTCATGCATGAAAATATTTATAGTTTGCACTAAAATAATTGCATTATATTGAAAAACGTTTACTGGTCAGGCCAATCCTGCAAATTAAAGAGAAAATCAGTGGTAGGGAGGAAAGGTGGGGGGGGGAGCGCTGCGGTCCTTCCAGGGCATACAGTTGCAACACTTCATTGGAGCTTTCGTAAGACTGGTTCACCAGGCCAGATTGGAAAAAAATTGACTCTTGGAGACCTCACCATTTAAACCTCACCATCACATTTAAACTGCTCATGTTAATGATTTCTATGCCCATTTCTGTGGGAGCTGGAGAAGAGGGGTTTTTGTTCTGAATCCCAGAACCTACCAGAAATGAAGCCAGCGTCTGCAGTTGCTTGCACGCTTTGGCTAGTTCTGTTCATCCATAAGGCATTGCACTCTGGATTTCTGGCAACCTTGCCATAACTCAAGAATTGTGCCCTGCGTTCATGTCTCTTCACATAAGCTCCTAGGTTGCTGGTAGCTTCACACAGAAAATTCATTGTTCCGCCCATTGGGGTTTGGACTATATTCAGCAGTTTGGGGAAGGGTGGCCATTTGGGATGCATTTTCTGGATTCATTTTGAAATAATATAACTTCTCTAAAACCAGCTTCCCAACCTAAACGTTAGGCATAGGAAAGTAATTGGAAATTTAATATGCTTTGACAGACATAAGCTCTGTCTGATAGAGTCAAGGGGTTTATTTAATGGTCAAATGCTACCATGCAGAATGAGTTTGAAAGTTTTTTGTTGTTTCATCATCTATCAACCAGGTGTAGAACTGCAAACCTATGAGATTGGGTCAAAATGAACAAATTTCACCTCTGTTTGCGCTTTCATTTCTAAACCTTTAAAGCTCAAAACATTTTGCAAAAGCCCATTGGACTGCCGGCTTGATTGATGCATGCAGATTTGATGCATGAATACCACGGTTTGGCACAAGCGCTGTGGCTTAGAATCTTGATTAAAAATATGTATTAAAAATACATCCTTTAATATCTACACCCTTTAATACACAAATCTTAAGGTTAGTTTACAGGTTAGAATTATAAAATATAGACAACAAACAGTAGCATCAAAAATAGTGGATAAAAGAAGAATAAAATAATGCAGTGGAAATGTTGAAGATCAAAATGCCTTGACAGCAGAGCACCACCACAAAGAAGGCCCTCTCCCCTTCCCCCATCACCATCTTCCTCAGGTCATACTGGGGGTCCTCCTAAGATGACTGCAGCGTACAGAGATGCTCATGTTAGAACAGGAACCCAGGCTATGTAGAGCAGGCTTCCTCAACCTCGGCCCTCCAGATGTTTTAAGACTACAATTCCCATCATCCCTGACCACTGGTCCTGGTAGCTAGGGATCATGGGAGTTGTAGGCCAAAAACATCTAGAGGGCCGAGGTTGAGGATGCCTGATGTAGAGCACTGAAAGCAAGCACACAAACTTGTGCCCAGAAATATACCAGGAACCTTTCATCCCTGGTGAGATGTACGTTTCCATCACCTGGTCTCAGTTAGCAGCCTGGCAGCCTGTATTTTGAACAAACCATTTCCCCCGAACAGTTTTTGATAATAGAACAATAATAGAAAACAGTACAAATACATGGTAAGACTGAGCCATGAATCAAGACGTCTCTATTCAGATCTCATCTCTGCCGCGAGCTCTCTAGGTGGCCTGAGACAACTCACTCTCAGCCAGCTTGAGAGATGCTCTTACGTGACGAGGTTGCTGTTATGATTCCAATTAGATGATGTATGTGAAGCAATATGAAGGTTTGGAAAGCACTGTGCAGTGTGTATCGTCACTTAGGAATTGAGACATAATGCTGCTTGCTCCCTCCTAACTGTGGTTGACAAGTTGAGAGCATTGGGAATATGCTTCTGCTGCCCATAGCCTCCCTTCCCCCTTAGCTGTTGTCAAACAGCTCTTCAGCATCAAGGCTTCTTGTGGGTATATGATTAACTACAAAGCTAATTTAGCCAGGATTTGAAATCAGTTAGCAGTGGGTTTCTGATCCTGGATTAGGGCTGTTGGTCTTCCTAGCCTCCTTGTAATCTTCTCACAAGCTTCTGGCTGTCTACAGAGATTCCTGGACTGGATCCCGAGCTTTTGGTCTGACCCTACAGGGCTTTTATGCTAAGAGAAAACAAACCAGAACCTCAAGGTAACCAAATGAATGATGCATAGTGAATTTACACACACAAAAGTGGTTTTATAGAGATTCAAAAAATTCAGAATCAACGCCATGCTCCAAGAAGATACTTTTTACTAAATGGTAAAAAATAAACAGTAAACACAAACTGCGTGGGAAGGGTCATAATAACAACGTATTGCCAAAAAGTCACAAGTCATAATAAAAAGAGGGCTATTTTGATAAATTATTTGTAAAACGTGCTCAGCTGGGCAAGATGGTATGAATTTGGGGGCCGCCAAGTCCTTTTTCCAGTTTTACACTACTGCAGGACACATTTGTTGGGAAGTAGGCTCAATTGATTTTAGTAGAGCTGAACTTTGAAACAAGTGGGCTTAAAACTTCAACACGTAACAATCTTTTTATAGTATTCTTATTCTTATTCTTATTCTTATTCTACTTCCCCATACCTGCAAGTCTTAGGGCTTTTGTAGTTAGCTTTTACAGGATATGCCTGTAAAAGTCATACCCCGCTAAGCCAGACCAGGGTGCACCTACTCTAGAGTTTTGTTTCAAAGCCTGTAGCCTCTGGAAGCTCTCAGTCAGGGAATTATGATGGTAGCTGTCCCTGTTGTTTTCTACCCAGGATCTCAATTTTTTAAGTTGCGTCTTAGCTTTCATCGTTGATTTTAAACCTGTCCGCAGAGAATCTGCCTAGTCCACCCTTCTCCAATTTAGTTCCCTCCAGATGTTGGCCATCCTGACTGGGGTTGATCGGAGGTGTCGTCCAAAATATCTAGAGGGCACTACGTTGGGAAATACCGGAGATACTGGACGCCAGCACACCTTGTGGCTTTGATGCCATAAGTTGGTTATTTTTTGAAGAAGTAGCAAAGAAAGTGAAGCTATTTCCTGCTTTGCTGTTTACGCATGTGCAGTCCACATGCATGAAGATCAGGACCAAAATGTGTGCAAGTAAAGCCCCAAAGCTTGTAGTTTTAGCTTGAGGGTCAGCGCACCATCCTGCTGTATCATCCTGCAGCATGCCAGCGACACTTATTTGTAGATCAATCTGCCTGTGGGTAGGTGCACTGTCTTGCCACTTGATGAAGCAGGCTGAATGGTTTACTTGCAAGTAGATTTTCTTGTGGGTAGACATATCAACCCACACCTAAAGTGCCTACCTGCGAGAAGGCCTAGCTATGGGTAAGGATTCCTACCTGCTGTTTTACAGAGTAAACTTGCAGGGAGCAATGTTATGCATGATATATGTCCAGATATAAGGGACGCGGGTGGCACTGTGGGTTAAACCACAGAGCCTAGGGCTTGCTGATCTGAAGGTCGGTGGTTCAATTCCCCTCGACGGGGTGAGCTCCCGTTGTGTGGTCCCTGCTCCTGCCAACCTAGCAGTTCGAAAGCACGTCAAAGTGCAAGTAGATAATTAGGTACCGCTGCAGCGGGAAGGTAAACAGCGTCTCCGTGCGCTGCTCTGGTTCGCCAGAAGCGGCTTTGTCATGCTAGCCACATGACCTGGAAGCTGTACGCCGGCTCCCTCGGCCAGTAATGCAAGATGAGCGCCGCAACCCCAGAGTTGGTCACGACTGGACCTAATGGTCAGGGGCCCCTTTACCTTTACCTTTATGTCCAGATCTAGACATTGTATGGAACATTGCAGGGATGTTGACTTCCTCCAGTAAGACCAGCAATGGATAAAATGGATCTAGAGGGATGTAGATCTCATCTGGCAAGACTCTCTATTGTACGGGTATACAGGCCAGGCTGCATTAGCTGTTCCTAATAAGTTTTGGCACATATCCTGCGTGCATGGGGGGAACCATTGCAGGCACGTCTTTATACAAGAATAATTCTATAGATTTTTGTTTGAATTACTTTGCATTATGCACATTCAGAATGGAAATCACTTTGTATTTTCAGGAGGAACATTTAACTCGGGGTGTGTAAATTTAATCCAATAGAGCAGGCGTGTGATTTATTTCATACAAAATGAGAACATTTTTGTGCCGGAGAACAGTAGCTCAGTGGGAATATTGTTCAACTACAAGAGGGGCAAAAATGCACTTATCTTCTAATAACCTGACTAGCTGACAGATTATAGCGCAGCTTTTTTGTAAGTAGACATGAAAAAGATGCCAAATTTATCTTTTCTGGCACTAACCATGGTGGAATGAAGTTGGCTTAGAGCGCAGTGAGAACTGAAGATCAAGTGGTAAAAAAAGAAGAAGTAATTACTTACTGCTCTAATATGTAAAATTAATGCTGTATGACATTTTAATTTGATTCTATTAGTTTTCCCCGCTTTGTCAGCTGCAACAACCTACGGCGAATTCTGGGCTAAATAGCTGGGTGCGATTGTGCAAGCTTCCTTCAGTCAATAATAATACCTACCATTTATAAAGGAAAGCCAGCTTTAGTGCAGAGGTGGGGGACCATTGGGTCTGATGCAGTCATTGAACTACAGCTCCCATCTTCCCTGACCATTAACTTTGTTGACTGGGACTGATGGGTATTGGAACCCAACAACATCTGGTGGCTCTCAGGTTCCTCTTCCCTGTTTTAATTTGTAAGTCACTTGGAATTCATTTTGTTTTTTAAAAGGTGTGTTATAAGGGGACTCCAGAGTGGCTGGGGAAACTCAGCCAGATGGGCGGGGTATAAATAATAATAATAATAATAATAATAATAATAATAATAATAATAATAATTTATACCCCACCCATTATTATTATTATTATTATTATTATTATTATTATTATTATTATTATTATTATTATTATTCATAGGATGGCCTTGTGCCAGACAACCTCACCAGCATCTTGTGAGGATAAAATGGAGGAAGGGAGACTTTTTCATGCTGCCCTGATCTCCTTGGAAGAAGGGTGGGGTGCAAATACAGTGGTACCTCGGTTTTCAAATGTCTCCATTGACGAACATTTTGGTTTCTGAACATTTCGGTTTCCGAACGCCGTAAACCTGGAAGTAAATATTTCGGTTTTCGAACACGCCTCGGAAGTCAAACATGCCACGTGGCTTCTGCTGAGTGCAAGATCCTGAGGCCTAGCTGTCGACTGTTGAGTTTTCAAACGTTTGAAAACTTGAACCAAGGTACCACTGTATAAGAAATAGTACGTTGCCTCACAAATCCTTCAAAGAGCCCAGCAAAGTAGGCCAGGATCAGAATCCTTGCATTGGGGAGGGAACATTTATTCCTTTAGTGAGTTCATGGCTGAGGTGGGATTTGAGCACTCTCCTCAGTGTAAACACTCTTAGCTTCTAGAATCTAGACTTACACCAGCTCTCAAATCAGAAAAAGAATAATGTTCAAGTATTTTTAATTGAAAAGCATGTTCCCTATTATCTATAGTTTGTATGGCTGTGTGCTTCACTCCTCTTGAAGAGAGACAGTTCTGTGCCAGAACCCTGGACTTGGATATTGTAGTGATAAGTTGAAATGGGTGTTCTCCTTGTTGCATGATTTGAGCACGGGAAGCTAAAATGCTGCCCCTTGACTTCAGCCTGTTACCCATTCTTACGTCCCCCACACCTTTTCCCTTCTCCCATTTCTGGTACCTTCTTAAAATACATTTTTAGCACCCAACTACTGTTTCCATGCCATTTAAAAAACAAATTGGGACTTCATTAGCCAGTCAGAATTGGCTACATTACATCGTCATCAAGGGCAAATTAAAGTCATGGGCATATAGCTTCATTTGCCCTCAACGATGTTAGCTAGTAGCATCTGTAGGAAGTAGAAAGCCAATTTTTAAGCAATTGGAGCTGAAGCAGAAGCTGTATTAGGGCGGTGAACACCAGGAAACTGACATTTAGAGAGTAGGACTGGGGGAGTTTTGAGACAGACACTCCAAAACATCATACTTTCATACTGAAATTCATTACAGCATTATGGGGAGGGCCAGTGCTTTTTTTCAGGGGGGATGGCACTAAAGGGCATGCAGTACTGGCACCTATTTTTGTTGTTAAGAAGTGTGGTGCTTACTGTAACAACTTCATGGTGAGTACCGACACCTATTTTTCTAGAAAAAATGCACTGGGGAGGGCAGTCTGTTGGGTTTGAGAACTATGAGGCTCAACAATGCTATCCTCTGAGTTTTATCCAGTAAGCATTTGGTTGGAATCCTAAGCGTACTGTTACAAAAGTTGGGTGTCTCCCCCTCTCTCTGCCGAGCAGTGGCAAGAGCCCATGGGGTTCCAAGCATTCACCCAGGGTCTGTGTTCCTTTGGAGAACTGAGACATGGAGAAGACTGTCGTAGCTTTAAGAAGTATGGTTTATTCACCTATTTGCACCTTCAGTCTGCATGGAGGAAGCCCAGATCTGACAGCATGGTCATTTCAAGTGGGGCTTGTACCCCACAGCAGTGCAGTCCTAGTCAGCTCTGCAGCCAGCCTGCCCAAAGGTGAATCCCAGACCTTCTTCCTTCTCTTTCCCAGAACCCCTTGCTACCAGTCTCCCTTTTCCTGTCACCTCAGACACAGTTAGCCTGGCAACCTTCCAAACCCATGTCTCTGTTCACATCTCAGGGCAAGTGGGTGGGTGGGGAAGGACAGTTCCCTTGCATTGCCAATGGCCCTTTGTTGTTGTTGTTTAGTCGTGTCCGACTCTTCGTGACCCCATGGACCAGAGCACGCCAGGCACTCCTGTCTTCCACTGCCTCCCGCAGTTTGGTCAGACTCATGTTGGTAGCTTCGAGAATAGCCCTTTATTGTTTCTTAATGGCCCTAGCTTGGCCAGGTCGTTTTGCATAGGCTAGCGTAGGAATTCCTCTGCAGTTTGTATTTATCCATTTACATCCCAAATAATAATAAAATGCTACCATTTATTAACTTCTAGGGTTTATTAACTTAAGGGTCTCCCCCCCTTAAACCTATAACAATACTTACTAGGAAGCAGTTTCCATTTAACTTAGCAAGACCTACTTCCACATTGAGATATTGCAGATCAGACTGTAAATTGATTAAAAACAACAACAACAACCTGGGCTATCTAGCCTGCCATCTGTTTTCATCCGTGGCCAATGTCTGGTGCTGCAGAGGAAGTCTGTAACTGTGTAGGGCACTAATGGAACTCTCCAATCTCCCTTGATCATTTCCAGCTTCCATCGGACTAGTGTTTAGGGATGATCTCAGAAGGAGGACATGTAAACCGATGTAGTCTGCTTAAAAGGATCCATAGGCCTCTCACAAGCAGTTTTATGTACTGGCACAGGTTGCTGCCAGATGTATCCGATGAGACTTTCATTTGAAATTTGGGATCTGGGTGATGGGACCCATCCAGGGTTGTGTCATGGTTTTTTAACCTTTCTAAAATCCAATGCCATAGCACAGGGATGGCAAACTGGTGTTTGGCCCAAATGCTGCTTGCTGAGCATTTTAAAATAACTACTGGGAGCTGTGTGAAAGAGGAGAGCGCAAAATATGGTCTGAAGCTCAACATCAAGAAAACTAAGATCATGGCCACTGGTCCCATCATCTCCTGGCAAATAGAAGGGGAAGAAATGGAGTCAGTGAGAGATTTTACTTTCTTGGGTTCCATGATCACTGCAGATGGTGACAGCAGCCACGAAATTAGAAGACACCTGCTTCTTGGAAGCAAAGCAATGACAAACCTAGACAGCATCTTAAGAAGCAGAGACATCACCTTGCCGACAAAGGTCCATATAGTTAAAGCTATGGTTTTCCCAGTAGTTATGTACGGAAGTGAGAGCTGGACCATAAAGAAGGCTGATCGCCGAAGAATTGATGCTTTTGAATTATGGTGCTGGAGGAGACTCTTGAGAGTCCCATGGACTGCAAGAAGATCAAACCTATCCATTCTTAAAGAAATCAGCCCTGAGTGCTCACTGGAAGGACAGATCCTGAAGCTGAGGCTCCAATACTTTGGCCACCTCATGAGAAGAGAAGACTCCCTGGAAAAGACCCTGATGTTGGGAAAGATGGAGGGCACAAGGAGAAGGGGACAACAGAGGACAAGATGGTTGGACAGTGTTCTCAAAACTACCAACATGAGTCTGACCAAACTGCGGGAGGCAGTGGAAGACAGGAGTGCCTGGCCTGCTCTGGTCCATGGGGTCACGAAGAGTCGGACACGACTAAATGACTAAACAACAACAACAACTGAGAGCTGTACCGAACCTTTGGGCACTTTAATACTAGCCGTTTTCTCCTGTGTTGGCACCATGTAAGACCTTCTGCCTCCAAAGCAGTTACTCCCGTACCAAGCTATGGCCCTGATTCCCCAGACTGCGATGAGGCAAATGGATGTTCCAGCATCATAGCTAAAAGGACAGAGAGGGCTGGCATGGAGGCCGAAACTTGAGAGCTGAAACAAACCATATTGAAGTACTGATTTACAGTGGCGTACTGTTTGTTCCCTCTCTTGCTACTGCTGGCTAAAGGAAGGAAGTGTGGGAGGAATTCCATAACATTGGATCATAGTATCTTTCCATGGAAATATGACGACTTAAAACAAAGGGGGGGAAAGGAATCGAATCCAAGCACTATAGCAACACATAAAAATGTACTTGGTATGAAAGAAGCGCCTGCATTTGGTACAGAACTGGCTGCATTTCTTATAAGTGAAGGAGAGGCAAATGCTGTATGTAACCCACCAGTTATTTTTAGCAAATTTGCTAGTGCATCACAAGTTAGAGAGAGATGACTGTTTAAAATAATTTTTGTGTGTGTCTTGGAAAAGACTGTTGTGATTCCCTTTATTTTGAGTACATTCCATTGGGCACTTCTGTGTTTCTCTTTAGCTCAATGGCAGATCTTCAAGTGCATGCTTCACTTTTTTATTGACATCATTGGGTCTTAAATGTGCTTATCTTTAGCAGAATTGTGACATCGAGAGAAGGGATATAGTTTGGTGTTTGAGTACAGGCTGGGAGCTTCCAGTGCAACAATTTATTGAGCAACCTTGCCTATCTGTTTGCACAAAACCTGCGCAGAAGTTATACGACACCACCTGTTTATTGAGCATTCATCTTGGTATGCTGTGCAGGTTATACAACACTGCCAGCTACTGGTTGTTATCTCACACTTTCCATTGCAACGTTCCATCACTTTTCTTACTGGACTTTTTGCGGTTAGAAAGGTGATGGGATAATTGCACTAGAAAGTGTGAGATAACAACCAAATTTTGCACCAAAAAAGCAGCCTACAGCTGACAATATCTACTGAGAATGCAGAAGACACCAGATGTAAATCATGTCTTCTTGACTAAAAGCAGGGCTTTTTTCAGCCGGAACTTGCCAGAACCGAGTTCAGGCACCTCTCAGGTGAGCGCCACTGCCATTATAAGAGAACAAGGGAGGAGTTCATGGTGAGTTCTTTTTCTAGAAAAATAGAACTGACAAAAAGGGTTTCGGGCTCCTCTGCCTGAGATTTTTGAGAGCTCCTGCTGATCAGATAAATAATGAACTAGATAGACCAGGGGTCTCACTCTGTATATGGCAGATTTATAGCATAATAGTCTCTGAACGGTCAGTATTTTTCAACATTAATCATGTGTAAGTGGGAAAATGCCACAAAATGTTGCAGTGTGCCCTCCTTCCAAAAGGAGTTCTCCTGCACCATCTCTTTTGCATACTGATATCTTTCTCCAACTCTGCCTCTCTGTGTGCCCCATTTTGGCTAAATCCCATTGGCTCTCAAAATCTGCATTCTATGTTAGAAGAAGCAAATGTGGGATATTAGTGGGGTGGGGGTATTTTTTTTTGCACAGAATAGTGCTGTTAGATCAGTTCTACATGAAACTAATCACACAATTGAGTCAGAATTAAATATTTTAAAGCTCCATAGATTTCAGTAAGAGAGCTTTACGCATGTACTTTACCCCACCCACTAAAATCAGTGGGACGTAAGGTATTTGACTTCAGCTGGATTGTTCCACTTATGTTGAAATTCCCCCCCCCCCAATCCTTTAGACAATTTCATTGCTGTTGGTTTTCCCCACCTGTGGGATGGATAAAAGATTATACCAAGATGGCTGCTTTTGGTGTCTCTGCCAGAGTTGTGTACACAAAGGGTGGACTACTCTGGGGGCAAGTAATTCTTATTCTTACATACTTGGTAAAGGTAAAGGGACCCCTGACCGTTAGGTCCAGTCGCGGACAACTCTGGGGTTGCGGTGCTCATCTCACTTTACTGGCCGAGGGAACTGGCATACAGCTTCCGGGTCATGTGGTCAGCATGACTAAGCTGCTTCTGGCGAACCAGAGCAGCGCATGGAAACGCCATTTACCTTCCCGCCGGAGCGGTACCTTTTTATCTACTTGCACTTGATGTGCTTTCGAACTGCTAGGTTGGCAGGAGCTGGAACCGAACAACGGGAGCTCACCCCATCGCGGGGATTCGAACCGCCAACCTTCTGATCAGCAAGCCCCAGGCTCTGTGGTTTAGACCACAGCACCACCCGCGTCCCACTACATACTCTGTACATAAATCCAAATGCTTTATACTACTGCTTTTAAGCCCAACATTCAAGTCAGAGTACCACAATGGCTTATGTGTTTGCATATATGAAGCATCCCTCACCATTGTACGGAGTTTTATATGCTTAGCTCTTTGCTGCTGGCAATAAACAGGCCATTATCAGCCTTTTGTTTCTTCAAGATCCACCCCCAGCAAGCCGTTGCCAGGCTGGCTTCATGAGGAAGTTAGCCAATATTATTTCCAGCCCTTGTTGAATTCATGAATTTATGAGTTTGCTCAAATTCTAACCCCTCACTGAATGTAGGGGTTATGGGGGGGTTGCCTCCCCCCCAAAAAAACCCTTCATAAAACTGTTTACCTGTGAATAAGTCTGATTGAACTCAGTGGTGTTTACTTCTGAGTATACACATATGGCACTGAACTGCCAATGCATTTCAGGTTCGGGATATCTGCTGCTTTCTGTTGTGCAGCCTGCGAAAAAAAACCTAGGCTGCAAATTTGAACCTTGCAAAATCAAGGTTTATTTTTATGTTTGTAAGAATGTTGCTAGGGAACTTGCATGGTACCTCTAGGCTTTGGTAGAAAATGACTTGCAGACTTAACAGCCATATTTGTATGTGCTTGTGTAGATGGACACTCCGAGCGCATAGCAATCGGAATATAATCTGTACAGAACACAGTGCATCAAATATTATCCTCTGCAACACCTCATACTCTTCCCATGGTGATGCAAAGGATGAATTTTGCAGGAGAATGTGAATCCCTGCACACAGCCCTCTGTGGCAGATAGGACAAAACAAAGTAATTACATGGAATTGTTAGTTTTCAAACAAAATCAGATGAGAAACATTGAAGCAGCTTCAAAGCATAGCTGATATACATCGTCATGTATCTTTGCTGGAACATCTGAAGCCCAAGTGTTTGATCTCCAACATCATGTATCTAAAGGTGATCTTTATTATTTTTAAAGAAGGTATCTAGTAAGAGAAAGGTAATTCTAACAATAAGAAAGCAGATGTGTGGGAGTCAGCACAGCTGTAACTGAATCCAGACTCTCTCCTGAATGGAGGGACATGAAGGGAATGTTCCAATAAAGTTCACATCATAAAAATCCGAGCTCTCTCCCTCCCCCAGCTTTGGTTAAACTTGGATTCACATGTGTAGGATTTCTTGGGGCTTTCATGTGGCTTGAGTTTAGCACCATACAAAATCAAACTGTGGGAGAAAGTTTTGGTTTGGTGTTTTTTTTAAAAAAAGAACAGATTTGGGGTACTAAGAGGCAGAAGTTCTTTGATGGCTTCCAGTGTGAAAGAGGAAAAAATGCTTGCCTATCTTAGATTTTGGTTAGTTCGCTGGTGAGAGTACACCGGTCATATCTATACATTGTTTTAGGAGGGAAGAAAAAAAAGAATTGAATAAAAAAAAGGGGGGACAACATTTTAAACCTTGAGGACAACCTAGTTAAGGCCGAACCTTTCTCAGCCCAATGATTTTGAGCACATGCTCAAATCTCTTCCACTTAAATTTATCTGCTGTTGAGTAATATAACAATCAAATTCAGAATTGCGAACGTCAGTATCCGTTAAAGCTTTTGTATTTTGCTTTCCTCTCCAGCGATTAACAAATGGGGACTATCAGATACAGATCACACTTTTGCAAAATAATAATAATAATAATAATAGTAATTCAGTTTATTAGTCGCTTGACATAAAAAGAGCAATGCATTTCAATAATAGCTGTATAGTGATATAAAAAAGCACACCAATAAAACAGCCGTAGAAACTTTAACTGCAGAAACACACCATAAATAGAAAAGGTAAGTTGTTACCTGGTGCCGAAAGGTGTTAATGATGGTGCCAGGTGGACTTCTCTGGTGAGAGCATTCCACAAGTGGGGACCACCACTGGAAAGGCCCTCTCTCCCATTGCAGTCCTTCAAACCTCCCTCAGAGAAGCCACCTGGAAGAGGGCCTTGGATGAAGATGAGGGGTCTAGGTATCTTGCAGACCTTTCTTTGTACAGATCAGTAAGTTTCACTCTTTTGGATCACTTGGACTGAGTGAGAACTCCAGAATTGCACCATCTGTGCATAAACGAAACATTGGCCGATGTTAATAAATTCCAAGCCGGCTTCCTTTGTTGTTGTTGTTTTGGGATTGGTTGGTTTTCGTTTTGTTTTGTTTTAAGCAGATTCTGCCTTTCAGGTGTACATTTGACAGTTCAAGGCGTATACTTAGGTCAGATATCAATTTGATTTTGTGTAAGACTATTTTTCACACAGCTCAGTAATTTCCTGTGTATATTTATTTATTTATTCACCATATTTTTATACTGCCTTTCTATAAAAATTCCTAGGGCACTCCATGTGAAATTAAAATACAAAAGGAATGTAAATGCTAATGATAGAAACCCAGCAATCACAAGTTTTAAAGTGAAACCATCATCCCTTTGGTGTGAAATGTATGAGCTGAATTCTCTTCTCTCCCTAGGCATGTTTCAACAGTGCCAGCTAGGGCTTCCCATCTGGTCTTTGTGAGCAGCTTACGTCCCCTTTGTGTACTAATAGTAGCATACTAAATTATGCGTACCTCTGGAAAATCCTGTATCATTGTCTGGGTGAGACATCTGCAGGGCTAGTTTGTTCCCTCACTTTGCATCCTGCCTCCTTCATCAGTAAGCTCATTAACACGCCATACAAACACAAACACACGCAGCAAGGACATCTAAGTTTTGCCACAATACATTGCAAACTGCTTATGATCAATGCAGTTGTTATTCCCAAAGTGGGTTTGCAAAACTGCAGTGATCACCTCTTGCCAGTGTGGTGTAGTGGTTAAGAGTGGTAGTCTCGTAATCTGGGGAACCGGGTTCGCGTCTCCGCTCCTCCACATGCAGCTGCTGGGTGACCTTGGGCTAGTCACACTTCTCTGAAGTCTCTCGGCCCCACTCACCTCACAGAGCGTTTGTTGTGGGGGAGGAAGGGAAAGGAGAATGTTAGCCGCTTTGAGACTCCTTCGGGTAGTGATAAAGCGGGATATCAAATCCAAACTCTTCTTCCAATTTGAGGATTTCCCTTTGCAATGCATGCATGTGATTGACGTCTGCCAAGTTTAGCAGTGGGCTACATGCCACAACTAGATTTCCTCCTCCTAGAACAGACAGCATGGCCAGTAGAGGTAATGGGAGTTGTAAGTTCAACATCTAGAGGTCCTCTGGGGGCCTATAAGCTTCCTCTTCTTCTTCTTCTTCTTCTTCTTCTTCTTCTTCTTCTTCTTCTTCTTCTTCTTCTTCCTGCCTGAAAGCAGATGAAACATTAGCCCAGATAAGAATTTGTGCACTTCCATAGTGCAGGATGCAGAGAGACACTGTGTACCCTGTGTTCTTTGTTTATGAGTCTTTTTCATCAGACATTGAAACCGTTTAATAACATCACATTTCCTGAACGCTTAATAACAACCCACAATGAATTCGTTAACATTTTAAACTTTCTACATACGACATGCTGTACCTGGCATTTCAGACTGACCCATAGATTTCTGCTGAACTTGTATAAAACACTTTTTTCATTTGCCGGGGTGGGGTGGGGAGGGAGACTTAATTCAAGCCTTGCTCCTTTAAACCATCCTATCAGATTTCCATTCCTTGAACCAACCTTCTCCAACCTTGGGTCCTCCAAATGTTTTAGACTGCATTAGCCTCAGCCGGCATGACTGTACTAGCTGGTACTAATGGCGATTTTAGTTCAAAACATCTAGGATGGGAGTGGTTGCCTCAAACTACCAGAACATCCGTGCGAGAATGAGGTTGCATTGCCTCTGCCAACATATTAAAACTGCATGATTTAACAGAATTAGTAGCTTTGCTTGGTAGGTAAGCCTTGATCCCGCCGGGCTAGAATCTTGACTTTCATTCCCTATAAGCAGTTTATTCCGTATTCTTTATTATTTATTCCTGATGCATAAGATGTTAGTGGGAAAGGAAATGAATACAGTATTACAGTCAGTGCAAGTAAGCAGACTTCTGAATACCTGTGGTTTGGTGCAGACATACATTCAAACCAGGGTTTCATGATTAGGATCAGCCCATTCCTCCAACCATCTCCTGCTATGTAGACATTACCCTTGGATCCCTCTGCCCAGGTGGGAAGTGATATGCAACTACTGCCAACTTGATTTAAAGTGAATATAGGTATCTTTTGGAACTCTGAGATGCATATGTATGTATGTATATATGTTTATATGTGTACACCCATCATTCACACTTTTCATGTGGACTATCTCAGGTGTACCCAGTTCAATCACAGTTGTCTTGTCAAGTATGGGGGTTCTTCTTGCTTTGGAAACACTGGTTAAACCTGTGTTCTCAAAGTGAGCTTAGGAGTATTATTTTATTCCATTTTAACCTAAGCTGGTGACATAGGCACAGAAAGAAAAAAACATTTGAGGAAAGTGTGGATGGCTGTTGAAATTCGTGCGTGAAAGGGGAGGACTGGAAAGACGGCAATCACAACCCCACAGCCAGATTTTTAAGCATTAGTTCTGTTGGGGATCTCATTGGTTCAATGCTGTATTTTCAAAGAGTGTGAGAATATGGGGGTGAGTCAAATTAACTCAAAAGCACCCTCAGTGCAATAAGCCACCAATGGAGAGCCTATCCAAATATATATAGGAGAAGAGGTTGTGGTTATGGGGATCTTTTAGATGATTATTAACAATATGTAGGAATCATGAACACATGCCATCAAATAACTATGAACATGTATATTATTCATTTGTTGGTGCCCTTTCCCAATTGAGCATGTTTTTTGGAGAAGATGATGGAAATGGAACGTCTTGTACCTGTGGCTCCCCCCTCCCACACACTTAAGTTACCAGTAATTTCACAAAATACAAAGATCAGTAGAGCTTACCAAACACCAGATATTGCTAAATGAATGCCTGTATGTCCTCTTCAACCTATTGTACAAGAAGTATATGACACACTTCAAGTCTAAGTAAAATGCCTCCACGTGTTCCTGATTAACACAAACACTTAGCTGCACAGAGCCTGAGGAAATTCTACACTACAAGCTTAAATCACTTTAAAATAGTCTTGATCCCTCCCTCCCTCCCCTGCCTCAGGAACCTTGGGAATTATAACCCTGTGATAGTATTGAGAACTCTCAGCAACTACTCAAAACTGTAATTCCTAGAGTTCCTTAGGGGAAGTTAAGACTGTTAAACAAGTTTAAAAGTGGTTTAGGTCTGCTGTACAGATGTGCTTTGAGGAGTGCACATTAGACGAGAGAGGTGGGAATGGAGCTGCTTTCCAAAGGAGTGAGTGGAATACAGGCAAGTGGAAAAATACGGGCATTTGCTATTAACTGAGAATTGCTACCACTCTCTCCTAATTATTTTTCTCACAATCATTCACAAGGATAGGAAGCTGAGTCAATAGTTCTAGGAGAATTCTCAAGGGTTTGATTTTTAACAATAGATGATGGCAATAAAGGAAGGGAAGGACATGGGCATTGCAGTTGGGTGGGCAGCAGTTGTGGCAGGACAATGCAGTAATAACTCTATAAAAAAGATTCAACTGGATCAGGCCATTGACCCATCTGGTCCAACATCTGGTTCTCACAGTGGATAATCAGATGTCTGGAGGAAGCCCACAAGCAGAAGCTGTGTGCAACAGCACTCTCCCCAGTTTCCAGCAACCGGCATTCAGGGGCATTCCATCTCTGATAGTGGAAATACAACAAAGCCATCAGTAACCATCATTAGTAACCATCAATGGCATTATCCTTTAATGACGCTGTCTAATCCTCTTCTAAAGCCATCCAAGTTGGTGGCCATCACTGCCTCTTTTGGGAGTGAATGCCATAAAAACCCCAAACCTTTTCACTGCTGGACACCTGCCAATTCCACCTTTCGTTTCTGGGTGTTCACCAAAAATTGACTAGGATCCTAAGCTGTTCCTCTGTTCAAATAAAGGAGGAGAATTTCCACTAACTTCTCCCTTCCCTTTTTGCCCTCTGAACCATTTTCTCTGCCATTGCCAAGGTTCCTCCATCCCTCAGAAACAAGCATTTAGATGCCAAAGGGTGATACTGAGGAGGGATGGGAGAGGTGGGAAAGTCTTACACTGAGAGTGTGAACTCTGTTCTGATCACAGAAAGACGGTTAGGATCCAGGCCATCTTTTGTGTTGTCAGTGCAGAATACTGGTTGGGTTTGAATGGAAGCAACTTGGGTTTAAATCCTTACTCAGCGCCTAAGTTCAATAGGTGGTCCTGGAAAGTCCCTGTCTCTTACCCGAACCTGTCATAAGATTGGAGGAAGGCCATAGCTCAGTGACAGAGCATCTGCTTTGCATGCAGAAGGTCCTAGGATCAAGTCCATATCCAGGTAGGACTGGGAGAGAACACTGTCTGAAATCATGGATAGCCACTGCCAGTCAATACTAACCTAGATGGACCACTGGTCTGACTCAGCATAAGTCAGCTTCCTATATTCCTGTGTTATTGTCAGTTCCTAGGATGGCCTCTGAGTTTCCTGGAGAAAGGACTGGATGCAAATATAGTATGCCAACAACTTTTGCGTATAGTAAAAACCCATTGGGTTCAATGGCGGGTGGGATTGCCCAAGTCATTTTTCCTGGAATCCCACCTTTTTTATTTTTTATTTTTTTCCACACATGTAACACTGAATGCGCACAAGCTAAGTGCGTGCAAGTTGCAGGCTTACTGTATATGCATTTTGTTAGTTGATTCTATTCTAACCCTATATTTTGGCTACAAAATGCCCCCCCCCAAAAAAAAAACATGGAAAGATGATATTCCTGTCCCACATCTGTGTGGTGAAATCGCGGAGATATGGCTATATATGCATCCTTGGTTTTGAATATAAATATAACTGTTGATTATGTTCCAAAGAATTAGTTTCTCCTTTCAGAATGTATAAAATGGAAAATGGTCTTTTACTTAGCAGAATTCATTTGTAGAAAAACTGAACTGCATCCAAGCAGAAGTTAGACTTTCTTGTTCTATATATGTCACAGAGGAAGGAAAGGAATATTCTTCTGAGGCAGAAAAGGAAGGCTGGACTGTTGAAATCTAAACTGTAAAGTACATGTTGCATTTTAAATGAATTTTATTCACTGTTGCGGCTTATATGAATGGCTAATGAGGCACGAACTGTTTACACAAAAGGATATATTTTTGTAAAGCAAAGAAAAAAAGGAAATAAAGGGCGCTTGTCCCAGAAACTATTCCAACACACAAAAGAAGTAATGTTTCAATAGCTGAACCGTTTTAAAGTCCAGACAATATTGCAGAAGTTCAGACCAATTTTGGGGGGTTAACCACAGAAAAATGTGTGCTATTTGCTCCCTACCCACTGCATAGTAAGGATAATTTGTGTTATGCATGAATCAGTTCTAAACGTTTGAAAATCCATAACAATGGACAGCCATTCCAGTAGATTATTTGGATCCCGAGTTTCCCTCCCACAAATGGAAGAACTCTTTCCATTCACAGAATGGGACTGTGATTCTATGGAGGCTCCCACTGAAACAAGGGGGAGAGGTGATTTTATCCAGCCCCCCCTCCCACACTGGACCCTCCAGAGCAGATTTTCAGCGGACGCTGGAAAAGGAGGAATCAAGTGATAATTGCCTTTTCTCTCCAGCATACGCAGTGCAAAAATCTCTGGCTGCATGGCTAAAGGTTTAGAACAGGCATAGGCAAACTTGGCCCTCCGGATGTTTTGGGACTACAATTCCCACCATCCCTGACCACTGGTCCTGTTAGCTAGGGATCATGGGAGTTGTAGTCCCAAAACATATGGAGGGCCGAGTTTGCCTATGCCTGGTTTAGAATCATACTCCTAGGTTGTATTAAGGTTCTATTTAGTTGCAAGCCAATAGGGTTTTTTGGGTTTTTTTAGCAGAATTCTGTACACATGAACTCTGGGTCCAAGCAATTATTTTCACTGTGGAGGCTGGTGCAGTTAGAGCACCTTTCTCTCCTTGGGGCACATGGAAATAAACACTTAAAGGCCTCGCTCATTTCCTACCTTATATATAGTGCATTGCTATAACTCGAGCTGATTCAAATAAAGTTTCCCATTTTAGATGCCATATATTTCCACAGCAAACACAGATAAATACAGGCTGCTATAGCACTTAAAACATATTGGCTTGCAGCTAATGAGCGCCTTAATACAACATAGGACAGTGATGGCTAACCTTGACACTCCAGATGTTTTGGAACTACAACTCCCATCATCCCTAGCTAACAGGATCAGTGGTCAGGGATGATGAGAGTTGTAGTCCCAAAACATCTGGAGTGTCAAGGTTAGCCATCACTGACATAGGAACATGATTCTAAACCTTTAGCCATGCAGCTACATACTTTACACACTGCATTTGGTGAGTAGAATTATAACTATCCATAGTCTGAGAACTAAACACATAGCACTAAATACTGCTCAGGTAGTTGGAGACCATAGAATCAGGAGTACATGATCATTCATCTGGGCTTAGTTGATAATCTTTGCCAGGTACAACATGGCTTCTCTTGGACAACTGTGACATCTGATGACTTTCTAGTTCCAAGGTTAAGTGAGAATTCCATGGGGTTACACAGAAAAGCAACTCAGTGTTGGATAGATCACTGGTCTTCGGCTGGTGAGTTGGGATCCCACAGCCTGATCCAAGGTGGGTTGGAACAGGAACACTATAACCATGCAAATATCTATGGTAAAGGATTACCGGTAAGAGACGGCTCCTCCAATTTATGTTTGTGTTAAAAGTGGGTCCTGGGTCTGGAAAGATTAAAGATATCTCAGATGATCCAAATTTGTTATTAGTGTTGGCTTTAACGTATTTGTTTTGGAATTAAGAGTCAAGTTTCCTTTTAAACCAGGTTCTTTTTGGTTTTTTTAAAGATCTGAATAATTTGTAACAATCTGATCTGTTTGTTTTATTTTAAAAGGATACCACGCTCCCTGCAATCTACATACAGGATTGAATGGTATTGTAGCCTGGGAGAGTTATTTCATTCCCTGTGACAAATCATGACAGAACTGTAATGCAGTTTTCTGCTTTGTTCATGCAAAGAATCTACTTAAAAGTACTTGATATGATTATGGTATTCAAAGTGGGGAAGTGTCATCCTCATGTTTGACTTTTTCTTTTTTAATCTTTGGACTTCGTTGGCTGCTAAGGTTGAGATTACTACAGCCCAGAGCTGAACTCCCAAGAAAACTACATTGATAGAAATTCCATGTGAAGGAAGGAGATCAAGTTCAAGCATTCGTCAGCTTAACCTACTTCTCTCTGGAAGATGTGCATGGAGGGAAAACTCTGCTAGAAAAATGGCTGGTGGAATATATAGATACCTATTTAGCAAAATTTATATACCGCTTGATAGTCAAAAATCTCAAAGCGGTTTACAAAAATAAGAAAGTAAAACATTAACATTATCAATTAAAAACAGTCAAAAGACTTGCATTTAAACATATTCAAAGTCAACAGTAGCAAAAAAAGAAAATGCATGTAATTTCTGTGTTACCACTAAGCTCTTTGGGCAGGATTCAACCAATGCCCCACCAGTTGAAGGCAACACGAAGACTTCTGCTGGCGCAACAGGGCTTTCTCCCCTCTCCTCCCCCGGAGCACTCCCTCCAATTTTCGGGGGGGGGGGTGTCGGGAGAACCTTGGAACTGCATGCTGGGGGAGGAGTGGGCAGATAGTTCCATCAGACAAGCAGAAACACATGTCCTGACGGCGCGACCTGCTTAACGCTACGTTGAATTCCTCGCTTTGTTTTCATGCATGGAATCCTGCATCAACACAGGCTATTTGTAAGCTTTATAGAAGCCATAATGGCCAGGCGGCAGGCTCCTTGCTATTAGTTCCATTACGCCAAGAGGGATTTTTGTCTCTTGGTATCCTGGACAACAGTTCCCCATGATGCATGATAAACGGAACAGTTGTTGAAAGTGACCGGAGTTTCAAAAGCAACATGCAATATAGGAAAAGGTGAGGGGATGGATCTGATGTTCGGGGGGGGGGGGATATTTCTCTAGGCACATGGAAGTCGTTGGGCTTGCTTATTCTAGCATCCAAACTGCCACTTAGGTTAGCAAAAGCACACAGAGAGAATAGAGATTCCTCACCATGAAGCAGAGTGAGGCATTCTCTCGATAGAAGTTGCTATATAAGACCTAAGTCCTAGTATTGTTGTTAGATGGAAAGTATTCTTTTTCCCCTGACCAATTTATTTGGGAGGAAAAATCAGTAAGATTTTCCAGTCCAGTCCAGGCTAGGCGTCTCTTATCACTCTTTCCACTGTACCAGTTCAGAAAGATTAAACACACTTAATCTTTGGTGCAAACATACAGAGGAGGGCTTTCAATTTAATCATTCCTTCTTCTTGCTCAATTAATCTTTACTCTTTCTCTGACTCAAATACCTAATCGTTTCTCTTCCCTTTGGAAGTGCTCTTTTCTTTTCTTTTTTTTAGACGTGAGAGTATACTGACGTCTGAGTGTGTGTGTAGTGCAGGTTTCAGGCAGAGGAGATGTATTGCTTTAAAATGGAAAAGACTGCTTAAAGCTTAAGCGCTATGAAGTTTTCATCACAATTCGTTTTACACAGACCTGGAAAATGGATTAAAACCAGAGGGCCAGACAAAAGTTGTATCTAGTGAGCTTTATGTTCTCACTCTCTTAAATATTGTTACGTTTCCCACATGTTAATTGTGGCTTTGTATTCCGGGCTAAATAGAAAAGCTCATTGAAAGTCCAGGGTTGTTGTTGTTGTTGTTGTTGTTGTTGTTGTTGTTGTTGTTATTGCTGTTGTTGTTGTTTTGCTTTATGGGCCAGATTCCCTGATTGCATGATACACAGTAAGAAAATTGATATTTTCAGAATAGTGCTATTAAGGATCATGTTAGCATGGCGGCATAGCCGTTCAGTCATGCACATTTTCAGAAAAGGACCAAATTTACACAACTGGCTGAGGAATGCATTCTGATAATTTTCAGTTATTAGGGCCTGTGGAGTTGCATATATATGATAAAGGGTGGAATTCAACAGAGCCTAATGCCGAAGTTTCCCCTTCTCATTCCCCTGCACTCCCTCTAAATCTGTTGAAGGAGTTCCCCCAAACCTCTAGAACAGATTTAGGACTGTGTAAGGAACGTGGGAAAGTCCCTGTGCACTAGTGGAACTCATGCAATTATTTAGTTGAATACTGCCCAGTGTTTTATGGTATTACACAGTGATTTACATGAAGTGAGAAGTTATTATCACGGTTCATAAAACACAAAGATAGCTTTGAACAATAATGGAATCCATTGTAATGCATACAAGCATATGAAGCAATGTCACATGATCAAAAACGTAAAAAAAGCAGAAACTTCGACATATCTGTGTTTATTTAAAAAAAAAGTGATATTTGTTTTTAATTTATCAGATATCTATGCTGGAAAACATGGTTTCAGGTTAGGAAATATCATTGCTAGAGAGCAGCCCAATGCATGGAAGGTTAACCTTTTTGCACTTTCAGTGGTTCTGATATCTGTTTGTGCAGCCATAAAATTAGCAGCTCATGACAAGCATGGGAAGCTTCAGAGAATGTCATTCAGAAGGGCTGCTAGCTCCAGCTTGTTGCGGAATGAGGGTGGGCAGGCCTTGGAAGCCATGCCTGGCTCCAGACATGATCACCCTGGTAGACTGTCCTCTTTATATTTCTATACTTTCATAGAAATTATTTCTATACTTTCATAAAAATACAAGGCAGTGTACATCATATTGTACATCATATGTACAATGACATGCATAGATTCTTCTGCAGTGCTACATGGGACAAATGCCAATCATGGCAGTGGATCAGGAAGCTCTGGCAGGGCATTCCACATAGATCAGGCTCATTATTTTTCCATGTTCAGCCTTAGAAGATCACATGTTCAATCCCTGGCATCTCTAGGTATGGCAGTGAAAGACTTCTTTATGAAATCCAAGAGTCACAGCCAGAATACTGAGCTTACGTGGACCAGTAGTCTGGCACAGTAGAAAAACTGCTTCCTTAAATGTGTCAATTTTGAAACTGACATGTTTAATCAGAGAAAAGTCATTGTTAACATTTGTCAAAGATTGGAGACCTCTCATAGACTTCTTGCATGAAAAAGAAACAATGATACCTGAATTTGGGGAAAGTGGCTTTGTTGGTTGTTCTATTGGATTGGACGAAGTGAGCATTGTTTTTTATAGTGGACAGATTAAGAATCAGGAGTTCTTTGTTTTCTTTCTCTTTTAACCTCTCTTCTACTCTTTTTTTCCTTTTTATATTTCTCTCCACCCCTTTTTGTGTTTTTATTGTATCTAGATAAAAACCTTGGTTTGGTTTAAAAAAGGGGGGGAGATAATAAGTTTTGTATTTTTCTCTATAAACCTTAATAACATTTATTTAAAAAGAAAAAGAAAACTGCTTTCTATCATTCTATGGCTTAGCTTAGTGCAGTGATGGCTAACCTTCACACTCCAGATGTTTTGGAACTACAACTCCCATCATCCCTGACCACTGGTCCTGTTAGCTAGGGATGATGGGAGTTGTAGTTCTAAAACATCTGGAGTGTCAAGGTTAGCCATCACTGGCTTAGTGTATGTCTGAGCAGAACGGAAGTCTTACTTTAGTTTGAACTTGTCACGTTGGCTGAAATCTGTGGTGAAGTATTTGCGCCTGGGACTTCTTGGTCTAAAGTGTGAATTTTTACTCTTTCAGCCATGTTAATATTTCCTGTGATCCCACTCTGACTGCAGACATTGGCTAGGAAGCCATGTGAACATCACACCATTTTAAAAGATTTTCCACATCAGTCCAACGAATTTCTCCAAACTATTCATTCTTGCGGCAGACTTTGGAAGCTATTAAAAATTATTGTTGGGTTGGGGAATGGGATCATATGCATTTCTGAAAATGGGTGAATGAAGTCTTAGGGTGAATGAAGTCTATATATAATGCCCTTGCTTTAAATAATAAAACTTTGCCACTCATACGGAAACAAGGCAAAATCCCATAAAGACTTGGGCATGTTGATGACAATGTACCAAACAGCTGAACAAACACTCATAGGCAACATTGTTCTTCATCAGATACATGTGGAAAATATGTTTCACTCACATCAGTGCTACTTACTTCTATGTAATTGGTACACTGGTAACTTTCCCCCCGTGTTTAGGATTGAGGTTTATGATGTACAAATATTTCCATTTTTTATTTCATGTCTCAAAAAGTAAACTGGAAATAAGTCTCCTATTTGGCAAGAGCTGTTTTGAAGATACTCTGTTCTTGTTGGGTTTTGCAACCTTTTCAGGCTTTTGCAACTTTTAATCACATGCGTTTTAGTTCTCAGTACATTGCTTTCCAGTGTGAATTCAGCTGCAGAAAAGTTTTGGAACGGATTGATTTTTTAAGGCTGTTGAATTGTGGGGAAGGAGCAGCAGTTCACAAGCTTTATTTTCAGTTCTTGTTCCATATGTCCATGAGAACCAAGGTAGCGTTAGCAGTGGAAATGGAAAGCCAAATGAATTTTCAGTAATGTATGGACGATGTAATACGGTAAAGATTATTCCACCCAAAAAATAATAACAATAATGAAGGACATGATTGTAGTCTGCCTTAAGTGGATCAGATTAAAGAGAAAGAAACTAGAATGCATTTTTCCCCAGTACACTTTTTAATATTACAGCTTTTCCTTAAACTGATCATATTTTGAAGCAACGTTTTATAATTTAATATACCACAATTTAGAATTTAATATGGCAGTGATCTGGTTTTAGCTGTCTGTGAAGAAGATTATGTTCCAGATGGTTGAAGTTATAATCTAAGCCTACTGTAGCCACCAACATGCGCCATATAAATGAGCAGCAAAGGAACTAAACTGAGATTTTGAGGATGATCACTCAGCTTGTGTGTTAGTCTTCCAGGACTTTCCTACAAAGAGTGGCTGAAAGGCAATAGCATGGTGTCTAGTCTGAACACAATGGAAGAAAGAATAACCATGCTTGAGTGTGGGGAGAAGGTACATGTACTGCTGTTTTGCCCTTTTATCAACAATCGGTGTTGATGTGTGTTTGATGCTGGAGATGAGAGGCATCGAAATTCTGCAGTGTTGCTGTAGCAGGATTCTTGCTTTTGTTTTGCCACTTGGTTCCTTAGTCAAGCTGGATAAGTGCTTCTCCACTGGAGTGTTACTGCTGCAGTAACACTGCTAGATAAATAAAGAGGACTCTCTAAAACCGACCTTGATGTGCTGTGAGCCCCGAAGAATTATGTCACTCCTCACTACTGATGTCAGAAGCACCACCAATAATAACAATAACAACAATGGTAGATAGCCGTGTTGGTCTGTCATAGTCAAAACAAAATAAAATAAAAAAATTCCCTCCAGTAGCACCTTAGAGACCAACTAAGTTTGTTCTTAGTTGTTCTTATACCAAGAACAAACTTAGTTGGTCTCTAAGGTGCTACTGGAAGGAATTTTTTTATTTTATTTTGTTTTAACAATAATATTAATTTACTATTTATATCCCGCCCATCTGGCTGGGTTTCCCCAGCCACTCTGGGCGGCTTCCAACCGAATAGTAAAAACAATACAGCATCAAACATTAAAAACTTCCCTAAACAGGGCCGCCTTCAGTTGTCTTTTAAAAGTAAAATAGCTGCTTATTGCCTTGACATCTGCTGGGAGGGCGTTCCACAGGGCAGGTGCCACTACCGAGAAGGCCCTCTGTCTGGTTCCCTGTAACCTCACTTCTCACAGCGAGGGAATAGCCAGAAGGCCCTCGGTGCTGGACCTCAGTGTCCGGGCTGGGCGATGGGGGGTGGACACGCTCCTTCAGGTATATAGGACCGAGGCCGTTTAGGGTTTTAAAGGTCAGCACCAGCACTTTGAATTGTGCTCGGAAACGTACTGGGAACCAATGAAGATCTTTCAGGGCCGGTGTTATATGGTCTGGCGGCCACTCCCAGTTACCAGTCTAGCTGCCGCATTCTGGATTATTTGCAGTTTCCGAGACACCTTCAAAGGTAGCCTAGTACAGTGGAAGCTGCCTTGTCTGGTCAGACAGCTTGTCCATGCAGCCCAGTATTGCTAACTTTGACATGGAGCAGCTCCCCAGGGTCTCAGGCAGATTGTCTTTTGCATCGCCTGGTTTCTGGTCCTTTTTAGTGGGACTTCCTGGGTGCAAAGCATGTACGCCACCACTGAATAGGGATTCCAAGCATTCCTGAAAACACATTCATAGTAAAGGACACACAAGTTGGGAGGGAGAATAACATATTCCTCACAGTAGAAAATGATGATGAGTTTGCGAGTAGCACAGTAGTGCTTTGATGAGGGAAAACATCTAGATCCCACAGCCCATATATACTTTAAAGCGGTTGGGATCACAGTATTCAAGACAGAATAAATGTAAATGAAAACTCATTTACACAGGATTACGCTGGCATATGACCCAGTTTCATGTTCTTCTGATAGTTGTTTTTAATGTTTTTACTTTTAATTTTATGGGGGTTTTATGTGCACCACTTTCATCAGGATGCATATTTTCCTTGATCCAGTAGAACAGAGATGTGCAAAATAAGCAAGCCAAGATATCTGACATGCATAAAAAAAATGCAAAGTAATAATGAAATCGGACTTCTGATATAAACATACAACAAGAGATAGGGAAGACATGGGGCACCTTGGAAACGCTCCAGGCAGCTACCTGAGGATGCAACAGAAGCTACTTTTGTGCCATAACCTGTGTTTGGTTTATGTGTTCCAGTTGGTGTTCCTACAGACGGAGACTTGCGCCATCTGTGCTCCAGTCATTCTGCTTCCTGTTTCATTGCCCACAGCTCCCTAGAGTACCAGGGAGCAAAGTGGGCAACAGCCTTGGCGGGATTGCCTCTTGTGTTATCCATGATGCAAAGTTCAAAGAGCTTCTTTCAGTCCTTAGTAATCTAAACAGCCTAGTAGGCTCTGGCTGGCTTGTTATTATAACACTGTGCCTGCTGGCAATGCGGTTTGGTAGCAAATGGTGGGCAGACAGATTGGCAGAGGTGTGGGATGCAATTAGATGCACGCTTTCCAATGACAAAACAAAATACAAAATAAATAAATTCCTTACAGTAGCACCTTAGAGACCAACTAAGGTGCTACTGTAAGGAATTTTTTTATTTTTTATTTTGTTTTGACTATGGCAGACCAACATGGCTACCTACCTGTAGCTTTCCAATGAGTGGCTCTTGTCCAGGTTGGTTAATTGTCTTACTTTAAATGTACTTTTACTTTTATGCCGTTTTTAAAATGTGGTTTTTTTGGGGGGGTGAGGGGTTATTGGGTTGTTGTTTTTATTTTGATTATGTGTTTTGTGATTTTATATTTTGATTTCATTCTGTGAACCACTCTGAGACCTCCGGGTATAGGGCGGTATATAAATGATGATGATGATGATGATGATGATGATGATGATGATGATGATGATGATGATAATAATAATAATAATAATAAATGATGTTCCCAAATTATAGATTGAAGTAGGAAGTTTTGAGAGGCTGACTTGCCTGAGGTCATCAGGGTATATACATAGCTGTGTTGAGATTTGTAGCAGGAACTTCCAAGTTCACCGTAAGCTAACCTTCTCCAAACCATGCGTTCTACAATTTTCCTTCTGGTGGTCTCCTTCTACAAATACACCCTTCCAAATGCAGGTTACATAAAAGCAGAACCACTTCATGTGTTCATTAGCCAGTTCGCTAAAAAGCTAGGGGTTTTGTGTGTGTGTATGCGGGGGAAATTTGGTTTATAATAACTTCTGGAGCATTTAAGTGAGGTTAAACCAGCGCTTATCCCACAGCCCTCTCTTTGGTGAGATTCCCTGGGGGGGGGGGGGTTGGCTTGTTGACTTTTTGTTTCATTTAAAGCCGCCTGCGGCATGAACTCACTTCGTTCCTACCCACATCACTGCATTCCTGAGATGTTTTCATAGGCTTTAAGCAAGATCATCTGACAGCAACCAGCAAGTCAATGAACTTTATACACAATTAAATACCAGAAGCTGGGAGAATTTGCTACAGAATATTTCTTTTTTCCTTCCCCTTGTGCACCCCCCCACCGCCCCCACTCCTTTAGGAAACAATACCTGTTGTGTTGGCCATGCATTGGTGGTGTGAATGTCACACGTAGTAATGGAGCTCGTTTCACATGATTTAATACTGAGCAGACTTAAGTAAGAAGAATGATTGCATCCTTTACATGGGCCTCACAGAACAGTCACCTCCCACACTGTTTATTCAGACTCGGAGCTCAGCCATTCACTGTTTAAGCCGGGGTGGGGGTGGGAGCCACCGGGAACAGTCTTGAAGCATGTGTTCTTTTGGTACAAACTAGAGTTGGTTGTACTTCGTCTTTGTGCTTGTTTTTTTAATTTTTAATCCAAGTAACGGATTTTGAATTGCAACCATTGCAAGAAGCTGGATTTCTTTTCTTTTCTTTCAACGTTCAACAGCACAGATCCAAGCCACATCTCTGTTTAAAATAATAACAACAACAACAATAATAGCTGTCTGAGGATTGCTAGCCAGTAAAATTACTGGGGTGGAGGTGGAATCGCTCCTCTTCAGTGTCCTAAGATGGTCTCAAAAGACAGACCTTGCAAATTAATGGAAATTTTCAAATCAAACCTAGGCGCGTATTCTGGCAGGAGCCCCTGGGATGAATAATCAAGCTCCTGCAAGAGCCCCTCTGAGTTCTCCAAAGCCACCTTAGAAGTTTGAAGTAAGAAGTGCAGACGATGATTAAAACTAAACAGACATTGATTAAAACTAAAGTTTATGGGGCGAATCGCTGTGAACAGGCCTGCGCCCACCAGGTTGAATGCACCCTACCAGCTTTGTAATGTGCTGCTTCACAACAACAACAACAACAACAACAACAACACCTTTTTGTGTGTGTTACAATTCCAAGTAGGGGGCAAAACCAAGAGGTTTATTGAGCCCCCACTGAGCTTCCATGCTGGTGGGCTTTGCTTGGCTTGGTAGGTCACGAGTTGTACAGGTCTGGCTTAGAAGCTCAGAGCTTAATTCTATGAACAGCAGAAGCCCGGAGCTATTTTCCAGTGGAATATTTTGAGCTCCAAAATTCATTATGTGAAGGAGAGGGAAGGGGAGAATAAAAAGAAAAGAAAAGAAAGGCAGGCATTAGAATGATAGGGTTATTTGAAGGATTAACATATAATTAAGTATGGAAAATGTAAATGAGTAGTATACACGGGTGAATAAAAGGCTAATCTCTGAGACCAACAGCTGGTAGGATGTTGACCAAAATTGCCTAGACATTGGGCATACATGGAACGCTTAGAGCAGGAGTGGGCAACCTTTCTTTGGGCAGTGCCAGAGTGGAAAGTGGATGGGCCGCCCCTTCTCTCTCTGACAGCCCCTTCTCTCTTCCTCGCCCTACAGCTGGCCATCTGAAGTGGACAAATTGCTCTTGCCAGAGGTCTGAACTGATAGCTTTTGGAGGACTTTTTGAAACAACCCTAGGGCTGCAGAGTGTCCACTCCTAACTTAAAGAGCCCTTTATTTTAGAAACCTCTATCATGTCCATCTGTGTCCCCTTCCAGTCATCATTTTCTTCTAAACTAGAAAAGCTGCAAATGATTTAGCTTTCCCTTGTGGTCAAAGTGCTCCAGTTAATTGAACATTGGCTGCCCTCTTGCTGCCCCTTTTCCAACTCTACAGCATCCTTCTTTGCAATGGGACAATCAGATATTTACACAGTATACCGAATGTGGTTGCACCATAGATTCTGATAATGACATTACGTTACCAGCTGCTTTGTTTTCGAGTCCTTTCCCTATCAACTCCTAGCAAGGAGTTTGCGTTTTCATGGAGCTGTCCATCGCAATCCCAAATCTTTCCTGATCAGTTGCTGCCAGTTGGCATTTGGAGACTGAAGTCTCCCCTGGGCACCCGACACACATGCATACACAATATGCATCAATTTACAATTACTTGAACCAATTTTAGATCTTACTCATCCACTTTGAAGATAAACTTTTGGAAGAGCTGTGCAGGCTGCTTAGGTTCTCACCAATAATAAATTTGACGCCATCTGCAGACTTTGCTAACTCACTGCCGCCTCCAGATAATATATGCATAAATTTAATACCAGTCCCAAGAGGGATTAATACCAGTCCCAATACTAGCCCCAGTATAGATCCTTGGGAGATCTCAGTGCTTTCTTCCCTCCCGTTGTGAAAGCTGTCTACTCTTCTACTTTCTGCTTCCTGTTCTTTACTTACCAATCCACAAGAGGACCATTCCTAACTTAACAATTATGCAATAAGTTTACTTCGATTTGATGAAAGCTTTTTGGAAGTTCAGGTGCAGAATGCCTACCTATCTACTTGCTTGTTGATAAAAGTTTGGGAAGGCAGAAGCCATTTTTCCTTGGCTAGGTTCGTTCTTTATATTGAACAACTTGGTCTTTAAAAAATGCTTTCCACTCATTTAACCCAGGAGAGATATTAGGCTAATGGCCTGTCATATCCCTGATCACTATTTTAAAAGGCCAAACAGAAGCCACATAGTGCAATGTTGAGGATCCTGTGACCTTCAAGATATTGTTAGATTACAATTCCTTTCATCTCTGACCATTGGCCATGCTTGCTGGGACTGATGAGGGCCGGAGTCCAGTCACATCTGGAGAACCACTGGGTGTCAGTCCCTGATGTAGTGGATCTAGCCAACTTGGAGACAGGATTCTCTAACCTACACCTGCAATATAATAACAAATTTGTGTGTGACCTTTTTTGGGGGGGGTGGTTCTTGAACAGAAAATCTGCTTTGGCAACAGCTTTACCCTGCAGCAGTGTGCATTCAGAAAATTATGGAATTGGTTGTCAGCAACACTGCAAGCAGTTATGGTTGTGCTGATTTTTCCATTAACCGTCCAACCAGTAGGATCATGGGGGGGGGGATCAATGCATCATTCAAAATTGTTTTCACAACACTTTCCCATTTATATTGCTTATTCTTGGTTTTCAGGCGTGAGTAGTGTTATAAATAATCTTGACAACAGTGCTTAACTGTTAACAAAGTGTGAGTGACTTGTGTGAGTTGAAGTGTATATTATGATGCACAACTCTTCTTCCAAGAAGCACTGAGTAGACCACATGTGGTCTCCAGGAAGTCTGCTACCGAGGCTCTGTTTCGGCTAGATTGACTTAGCTTCAACTAATGGGGCTTACCCTGTACCTTTTGTCTATTCCCTGGGCTCTATGAAATTGGGAGCAAAAGCTTATATCTCTCTGGCTGCACTGATAGTTGTCCTCATGAGCGGACACAGTTTATCTTGTTCAGATGAATGCTGCAGTTGTTGCCTGATCATAGCTGTCAACTTTTGGATTTGAAAATAAGGGATTTTTTCAAACTTTCGGATTTGAAAATAAGGGATGCCATGAGGGCGGTGCAATGGCACCAAGTAGCCTCGCCACCCTGTGCTCCAGAGGCTGCGTGTGAATGGGTGAGCGAAAGAGCAAGCGCATAGACGGCTGGTTGGGCATGAGGGTCTGGCTGCACAAGGCATGCAAGCTCCACCCCCAGTCGGTCTCAGACTCCTTATTGGCAGCCGAGCAACGCAGCTGAGGAGCCTCCCTGGCTGGCAGGGAGGGAGAGGAGCTGCTTCCTTTGAAAGCTGGGAAATTTAAGGGATATCAACAATCCGGGATAGCAGCAGGAAACGGCATTGGAATAAGGGAGTTTCCCACAAAAAAGGGAGGGTTGACAGCTATGTGCCTGATACCTTAGACATATAGAATTGCTAGAGGAAGTTATCACTGGCTTTGAATACTAGATCTGGTCTGCATATTTATTCCCACTGGAAAGAACCCTTGAGTTTACAGGAGCTCATCCTGGGCCTGTTATTTCAGTGCAGTGCCAGCTGGGTGCTGCTGTTCCCTTTGAGCACATGGAAGTGCTGCAAACATTGCAATAAATGCAATAAATTCCATGTTTACAGTGATTTCCATGTGCTCATTGGAGTGCCATTGGGCCTTTGAGATCCTTTTAGACTGAGAACATATCCCAATGGGATTTCTCAGTGTGGTTGTTAAGCAAACGGTAATGATGATGACTAATGACTGCGGCATTAAATAGCGGAAGGACAAATCTCACATTATTGGAGTAATTGATGATGAGCCTTTTGAGAAGAAAGCGGATGGGGTAAGAGTTGAATTATGGGTGTAAGTTGCTCTTAGCTGATTTATGGAGGCTTAAACTGGGGGCAATAGGAGGGGGGAGTATGATTTCAGACCTTGTTGTATACCAATCCCATTCTTGTGGTTTAATGTGCAGAGTAATCTAAACTCAGTAGCTGTTGTGGTTTATCAGTTTCTGAGGAGGATGCTTTTCTAAGAATATGGTCTCTTCCTGCTGCCTTTCTGTCAGTTTGTCAGCTGTGAGAGAATTACGGTTTAAAATAACTGTTTGGTGGTAATAAGGCCAAACAGTCCCTCAATTCACACTGCAGGTGACCCGGACAGAAATTATATTGACTGAAGCAGCATTTAAGCACATGACACCAACATTACATTTGAGCACATGCCAAGAAAAATGCAAGCGTGGCTAAAACTGGCAGCAAGGATAAGGGATTAACTTGTCCTTCTAGGTCCGTAAATGAGGCCCTCAGACAAGCTTTCCGCTGGGGAGCATGAACACCATGTGTTTATGGTACAAAATAAAATATAATAAATCCCCTTCATTTATTAAGTCAGCAAAAAATCTGTATACCTGCTATTCCCTTGTCCTATTTCCAGTAAGTGGGTCATTCTGTTTTCTGTTCTTAGCAGAAATGGGCTGTGCAGCTTCGCTTGCTTTGCAGGGAAATCGCACAATATTTTTTACACACACACACACCATATTTTCATGCGAAAATAAATTGGCTTATTTGAAACCACAGGCCGAATGAAACAGTTTTAAAAATCCCTTACTCATCTTTAAAAATATACACCATTTGACTAAGAGAGAAACTGACACTGGTTTTTTTGTTTGTTTTTTTACTAAACTGCAAAACCAGTCGCTATTGATACTAAACAGCATTTTTGGAGGTTAAAGTTCCAGATGAGAAATCAGGAAATAAAAGGGTGTATATGCCGTTACATCATATCCATTTAAGAGAAACAAATTTGTGTTGCCAGAATGTTTGTGTTTGTTTCCAACAAGGGAGAATTAGTTTCTGATGTGTATGTGTGTGGTTGAATTGCCCATAGTGCGGTGCGTTCGTCCCATGATAGTAACTGCTAGAAGAGGACTGAGATCTAACAAGTTAAATATTAAGGGGACAAAGTTTGGATCTGGGTTTGCTAAACTCTTTTTGTAAGAACATTTAATAGGTCAACAATCCGTAACAGCAGAAGCGTTTCGCCTGGTGGGGTGGAGACACAAGCAGTAGCCTCTCGAGAGCAGCATCTCTGTCACTCACCAGGGGCGAGGAGAGGTCAACATTTAAACTTGCTTTAACTTTTCCCCCCCAAAAGGGGAATTTTGAACCTCTCTTCGCATATATAAGCCTAAGTTTAAATAGTGTAGTGGCCATAAAACTAGTCTTGCTAGCCACAGAGGTCTCCAAGCTTACTTTTCTTTTCACAGCAATTGCCATGCATGCTGCCATACTGCACCCCTCTCTGTTCCTAGAGGCCCAGGTGGCCTCTGTGGGCAGGAGTACCTTTTACCAGATTGGGCTGATGAAAACTATGGCCCTTTCTGGACCTGCGAAGCCTGATTGCTGCCATCCGTGCGGTGGTAACTTCGAGAATGAACTACTGCAATGCACTCATGTGGAGCTGCCCCTGAGGTTGACTTCTGGCGCAGCAAAATGCTCAGCTGTTCACAGGGGGAAGGATTTCATAGCTGCTGAAATCCCTCGAAGCCAATTAGTTACCAGGCTAGGTTCTGGTGTACAAAGATGTATACAGATTGGCATTAGGAGACCTCAAAGATTGTCTCACCCCTTCTGTACCCAGCTGACCCACTGTGCTCCGCAGGAGAGAGGTCTCTTGCAAATGCAATCTCATCAGGAATCCCATTCCATAGGATGTAGGAATCGGACCATTAGTCTGGCAACACCTACACTTGGAACTCCCGTTACCTGTCAGACAGATGCAGTACTATTTCCTCAGTCTTTCCAATAAGACTTTTATCCCAGTCCGTAATCTTGAACGCGTTTTACATGTGTTTTTATTGTCAAATCGCTTCAAGGTGTCTTATAAAGGTAAAGGTAAAGGTACCCCTGACCATTAGGTCCAGTCGCGGACGACTCTGGGGTTGCGGCGCTCATCTCGCTCTATAGGCCGAGGGAGCCGGCGTTTGTCCACAGACAGTTTTTCCGGGTCGTGTGGCCAGCATGACTAAGCCACTTCTGGTGAACCAGAGCAGTGCACGGAAACGCCGTATATCTTCCCGCCGGAGCGGTACCTATTTATCTACTTGCACTTTGACGTGCTTTCGAACTGCTAGGTTGGCAGGAGCAGGGATCAAACAATGGGAGCTCACCCCATCGCGGGGATTCGAACCACCGACCTTCTGATCGGCAAGTCCTAGGCTCTGTGGTTTAGACCACAGCGCCACCCGTGTCCCCAGGGTGCCTTATAGGAAGCAGCAAATAAACAAACAAACAAGCTGTTTCTGAAACTTACAGTGCAAGTCTAATCCAAGTCTGCTCAGATGTAAGTTCCAGTGGGTTGCATTCAATGAAGTCGTTTCATTAGCGGAACTTCCCCTGCCCTTGTTGCCCCGTTCCCCCTCCCCTGCCTGCAAAATCTGTTCTGGGTTCCCCCCCCAACCTTCCAGAGCAGATTTAGGGAGGGCACGGGAGGGGATGTTCCACTGCAGAAGTGGAATTTGTGCTAAATGGAACAACTTCGTTGGATACAACCCATTGGAGTTCAGTGGGGCTTGCTCTCAGGCAAGTGGGAAGAAAATTGTAGCCTCAGAGGTGTTTCGAATGTGAAGCATTTAAGCATGGAGCATAAAATAATTAAAATAGAAAATTCACATCATTTATGCCTTAGCACGTCTCCTCACTTCTGTATTTTGCTGCTTAAGAATTGTAGGCCACGGGCAGGGACATTAGATAAACAAAAACCCTGTGTCACAATGAGCTCAAAGCATTTTATTTTTAATATTTTTTAATTTTTATTGCATTCATAAATGTGCTACTAAAAAAAACTGATGAAGATACTAAACAGTAAACATATATCAGCTAAAACATCGTAAGTTAAAACATAGTAAAAAAAGTATCAGTTAATATCAGCTACTCTAAAGGATTAAATGACACACACACACAATGTCATTTCAGTATATTATAAATAAGGGCAATCTTTCAATAAACCTCTTACTTAGATTTCCGAAAGAACTCCTTGTGAAATAAGTCAATTTTACTGACAATTTTTTGCCAGATTTTTTAAACCACTCAAAGTATTAGGCACTTTATAAATAATAATAAAAGGAGGAGGAGGTGGAATTTTTTTCCTTTTTTTACTGGTTTTACTGGCTTTGCCTGACCTAAAGATGCTCTGTCTATCCAGCTATAAAATTGGAAACTTGTTTGCTTCCCTCCTTCTCAGTTGTATCATCGTTTATACACATTTGCCCATCATTACCTGGATTTTTCAGGTATCTTGCTTCCGCCGTCCCCCATCTGTGTTTTTGGCCAGCTATAGTTATTTTCTCCTTCTTTCCCTCTATTCTTGTGACAAACCTGGAGGGTCAAAGTTACAACTTTCCCTCCTGAAACCTCCCTCCTCCCCACAGTTCTTTCCTGGCTTTCACAGAGCTCAAAACCCATATAAACCATTTCCCCCCCTGCCACTATTATGGATATTTATCATACCCAGAAACATGTTTCATAAAAAGAAGAAATAAAAACCAATATTATCCGCGAATGGGGGTGTCGAATTGGCAACATTAATTAAAGCAATCTGTCGAAGGAGTTCCCCCAAACCTCTAGAACAGATTTAGCCAAGTGCAAAAGGACCCAAGTATATTCAAAAGATGATGGTTGGTTGGTTTGCTAATTTCTAGAAATCAGAGTATGTAGCATTGCATTGGGGGAAGGGAGCCACTTCTAAAAATGGCAAAATGTATTTAAGCATCTAGATGCAAATTTCCCACATTACCTGACACAAATTCTTACCTTGCCAAGAAATTCCACAGCTTCCTTGGTTGCTGAAATTTTTCGTTTGTTTACTCCATTCTAACAAAATAAATAAAAATGAGTCAAGCACATGTCCTCTCAGAACAAAGAAGCAAGAAGAGGCAGTTCATTCATCTAGACAAAACTCTCTTTGAAATTCCCGGGTCAACCTTTGAAGAGAGAGAAATAATCTGATAGGGAAACCCACATTTGATTTAAGCCAATCTGGGGCAGCCAAAGTGAGGTAGGCAAGGCTTATTTATATCAACCAATCAGAGAGGAGGATTATTTCATTCTGAGCAGGAAGCTGAACAAGTAAGCACTGCATGGTGCTTGGCCATTCATCTGACTAAGGGGTGCTGGCTGCCAGGCATTTTGCATCTCTTTGGACATAACTGTCAGGCAGAAAGAAGTTCTATTTGCAGGGCATTTAAATGAGTTAGTATTATTTAAGTCGCAGGTTAATAGGGGTGGGTGGGGTGATTTTGCTGTGTGACAGGCTTCAGATCATAAGGGTGGTGGTGCATATATAGACATTCAAGAGACTCTCTGTAGCCCAACAGCTATGCAGACAGTGCAAATGCCTAAGAAATACTGCGTTTTATCTTTTAGAAGTTTTCTCCCCTATTACTTTTAAATCCCTTTCCTATTTTTCTTTAAGTAAATTTATAACTTGGCTCCCTAGGTCCTTCCATACCTCGTTCAACCCATGCTTGCTTTGGTCATTTGCTACCTGCATTTGGACTCCTCATGAATACTGGGCGATTGTGCGATATTTTTATAAGATGATTTGGCGGCAGTTCTGTTAAGTTTGTTTGGGGTTTTTTTTTTAGTAAGTCGTGGAGCTGGGCAGAAAAGCCCCCAAAAGGATTGGAGTTAGTGAGGCGGTTAAGGAAACACTCCCCCCCCCCCCCAGTTCTTCACAGTTTTATATTTTAAAAGCTGTAATCAATCTACAACCTGTTTACCTCAGAGTACGTTAGAATGAATGAGAGTGCCCTAGTGTAAATTGTATGTTGTATGCAGCCGAAATTAGTAAATCCCTGTGTAGCTGACTGTCTGTTGATCTCTGTCTGATACATTTCATTCCTGTCTCTAAGGGAAATGCATTAATGAGTATAAACTACAGTTCCAGGGAAAATGTGTCTTGCATTATACGATATTTGTTCAGTGAAATACTCTGAACTCCAAGAACACCGGTAGTGGTGCATATCTACATTCTAAGAATTAAATCAAGTGGTGTATATTTACGTTCTAAGAATTAAATCATCCTGCCACATCTATTGAGGCTTCCTGCTCTTAAAAAAAAAAAAAAAAAAAAGTGGGGGAGAGAAACAGAAAAAGAAAATGTCTAAGACAGAAACTGATAACACATGTCTGTGCTCTGTTTCTGTACTCCTAAGCCTAAGACTCATTGCAAAAGTGAACCGAGTGGTGTTTAATTTCTAGAAAATAAATAAATGATGGGACCGAAGTCTGGCTGTGACCACAAACGTTTGACCTTGAAGCCCTTCCCCTTAATCTCAAATGGCTGGGCAATGCATTTAGCCATTGTTACTGGAGGGAATGCACTCTGTACCTGCTCAGGGGCACTTTCATTTATGCTTACTTCATAGATTCTAAGGATTGATCCCTGGCATTGGAAACAGGTGAGCCCTGAGAACATTGTGCACATGTGTCATCTTCAGGGCCGACCCTATCATTAGGCAGAGTGAAACAGCTGCCTCACTTTGAAGATTATAGAAGGTGGCAGCAGCCTGCTCCCTGGTTGGTCCTCCTGAGGCACCCTGGGTGCTTCCATCCTTATGAACCAGTGCCCCAGCAGCAGCAGCAGCAAAGCTATCCATGATACCTGTTACCCCCACCCCCAAGCTAGCCTGCTACTTTGAGATGTGGTTGGAGGATGCTGCCTTTTAAAAATAAATAAATTTCTTTATTTGCGTTTTCATACAATGTACACAAAGAAAGCAATACAAAATCGCATAACTAACACGTATTAACCACTCAGAAACAAATTACAAGATGCGTACACGATGCTACGAATTTACAAAGCAACAAAACGCAGGGAAGGAAAATTCCACTAAGAAATGCCCATTAGGGGAGTAGCAAGGGGCATCTAAACCAGAGACCAATAGTGTTTTGGTATTGTGTCATCCCCAAAGGACTACTGAGAGATCAATGGCAATATTAACCCACTTTGCCTAACAACATATAGAATAACAGGATGCGAAGTTTCTGTGAATGCGTTCTTTAACTTGCACTCCGTGATGTGCCTGTTCGCGCTCAGTCAATTTCTTAGCTAAAGGTAAACATTCTGAAAGGTAAACAGAGTGTCATAGTAGCAGTCGTTGGCATCCATCTCCATTGTAGAAGCGAGCTTCAGCTGCTGGTCTCCAGAGGGGCAGGGGTCGTCTGGTCCTTCGCTTCAGGCAGCAAGCATCTTGCGCTGGTCTCTGCTGTGGAGAGAACCAGCAAGACACAGGATGTTTGAGGAGAGAATGGAGAGCAGAGAAATAGTTCAGCAGTGGCCAAGGCTTTTTGAGCAGGAGACAAGGAAGATTCCTTGGTCTGGAATGATGAATTTGCTTAGACCAGACATATAATAACTATCTTGCCAACATGGCTTTCTAAGTTCTTGGTACTAAGTTCTAAGTTCTTTCATCTCTTCCCATCTAAGCACCTCTTTCTAGGTCACCCAGAATGGTTCCCTCTCTCTTCCTGTAGCTTGTTGGGGTTCCACCTGTATCTAATTATGTATTGGAGAACTTGGGTTTCATTGTTTTAGGTCTATGGTCTAGGGAAACTAATCAAAGTCAAGTATATGTTTCTCTCCTCTAAAGCCAAGAGAAGCCAATAACATCATATGAAGAAGAAAAAAAGTGAACAGATCCCCAACATTTCAATAAGGAACAAGCAGAAAATCTATACTGTGCATATCTATTAGCTCAATGTGTGCATTTTATTGCAAGGAAAAGAAAACAGTAAAATAATATAGTTCTCAGAAACGTCTATAAAAGATTGTTTCCACATTGCACTTACAATTGTTTTCTTTTTTCCCCTCCCTTAGCATTCCCCCCCCCATGAGTGTTTCTTATTTCTACCCGGTTTGTCATTTGTAACACTACATATGAACAAAGGTCATCCTTGACATATGTTTAATTTTATAAAGTGCCGTGTTCCTATGTGTGAAAGTAGATTTTTCAAGAACTTTGCATTTCAGTCCCTGCTTTTCACAGAAAAAAAAAATCCCTCATCCCTTATATCTTTGCCCGATCAATGTGGAGTTACTGTTAGTGGTCCCCCATGACTCTGATATGTGGTTCGTTTCCACTTTGCATTCAGTATTGTGGGCCCAATTTTATGGAACTCCCTTCCAGTTGAAGTTAGAAATGCCCCCTCCCTACTGAACTTCTGGCGCCTACTGAAGACTTTTTTTTATTCCAGCAGGCATTTTAACCGAATTTATATTAAATTTATAATTTAATAATTTAGAGTGGGTTTTTTATTTGCATTGTTTTGAGTGTCTTAGAGACAACTGTAATTAAGCAGTATATAAATTGTTGGAAGAAATAAAATAATAAATAAAAAAGAATAATGAGATGTATTTTTGAGGTGTTTAGGTGTGCCCACTGGTTGTTGTTTTTACCCAGAAATCCAGCAGCTGGATTTATAGGATGGCACATTATAGAACAGGCTTCCTCAACCTCGGCCCTCCATATGTTTTTGGCTTCCAACTCCCATGATCCCTGGGCTAGCAGGACCAGTGGTCAGGGATGATGGGAATTGTAGTCTCAAAACATCTGGAGGGCTGAGGTTGAGGAAGCCTGTTATAGAAGCTCAACAGATGCCTTTAACTTGGTGCTTTGGCTTGTCTTCGGTTGTTAAGAATAATACCGTAACAAACGTTGGACTAAAGGGTGAAGGGTGGCGTTTGATGATACTATCAGGATGTCTAGATAATCACCTGTTCTGAAGATAGGTGGCTCAGAAACTTTCACAAGACGCTACTGCAGTGCTTGAACCTAAAATAGACTGTTAATGCACTGTTCTAACACATACTTAAAACTGTGTGGTGGGAGGGATAATACTTGATATCAAGTGAAATTATGGGGGTGAAACTAGCCATATGTTTTGAGAATGCATAGCTAGGGCTTTCGATCAATCTGGTGATGGGTTCTTTTTTAAAAAAAATATCAATAAATCAGAATAAAAAGAGTAGGCTGCGAAACATTAGAGAGCTGGATAAAAATAATGTCTAAGTCATGCTAAGAACAGCATTTTTATAGGTACCGGTATATGTAGCAAAGCAAGGAGGAAAATATAAAAAGAATTATCCAAACAGTCCTATTTCAGGGAATGAGATAGTCTTGGTTTTCCAGGGTGTTTCAGCAGGTATGCATGAAGATTATTCCCAGGGTGTTTGTTAGGGCCTGAGAATGATATTCAGAACATGCCTTAAGGATGCCCTGATATATTTCTGTCTGTACCCTGAGCTGGCATTCCATTGGGCAGGATGACTGGCTTTCCTGCTTAACACATTCTCCCATTTCAGTCATATATTTTAGTCATTTTTAATATGTATAAACCCCCTTTCCTTGTTATCAAGTGCTCAAGGCAATGCACAGAGCACACACACACACACACACACACACACACACACACAGAGCGAGAGAGAGAGAGAGAGAGAGAGAGAGAGAGAGAGAGAGAGAGAGTTTAACAACCAAAATCTTGAAATAAGAATTTATCAACTTCGTTGTCAAGACTATAATTCTAATTCAACAAAACCCGCAGCATCATTTGTCAGGGGGACAGTCGGCTGCATTCTTAACAGAATATTTTTGGCAATGTGTAAAATCAGAATGTTTAACTTCGACTGGATTATGCCCAAAGTTTGCCGGTAGGATTAACACTGTTCTTTCCCGGCAATTATATTTGAAACAAATGACTATTGTTTCTTTGTTTAAAACTCCTCTGTTTGTTGCCATTGTTCTTTCAACAGCTAGTTTATATGGCTCCCATTTGGGCTGCTGAGAGGTCTCTTTCTTTAGCTTTATCTATCACTTTGGGTTCCCCTCTTTTCTTCTCAGAACCTTGTGAGGAGGGAAACAATTGCCATAATCCACCTCTGAGGTAAACATGGAAGTTCAGTAAAAAGGCTTTTAAAAGCGATTTTTTAAAAAAAGTTTTATATAGTTCCTCTTGCTGCAGAAGCTACATAAACCACCTCAGTATCCAGATATATACAAAACAATGAGCAGAGATACAGAACCCAGCTCAGACCAGCCTTCTGATTTAACCACTGGACACATTCATGCCAAATAAACATAGTGAGTGTGCATTTCAGTACAGTGGTACCTCAGTTTAAGAACAGTCCTGTTTACGAACTATTCAATTTACGAACTCCTCAAAACCGGAAGTAATGTTCTGGTTTGCAAACTTTACCTCGGTCTAAGAACGGAATCTGAATGGTGGAAGGGCACTGGCGATGGGAGAAGAAGAAGAAGAAGAAGAAGAAGAAGAAAAGAAGAAGAAGAAGAAGAAGAAGAAGAAGAAGAAGAGTTTGGATTTGATATCCCGCTTTATCACTACCTGATGGAGTCTCAAAGCGGCTAACATTCTCCTTTCCCTTCCTCTCCCACAACAAGCACTCTGGGAGGTGAGTGGGGCTGAGAGACTTCAGAGAAGTGTGACTAGCCCAAGGTCACCCAGCAGCTGCATGTGGAGGAGCGGAGACGCGAACCCGGTTCCCCAGATTACGAGTCTACCGCTCTTAACCACTACACCACACTGGTGAAAGGAGGCCTCATTAGGGAAAGCGCGCCTCGGTTTAAGAACAGTTTCGGTTTAAGAACGGGCTTCCGGAACGGATTAAGTTCGTAAACCGAGGTACCACTGTACACTTAAGTGTGGTGTTCTTGGCTAAGTAAGTAATAACATCACCATGGATGCAAGTTAAGAGTCAAAATTACTATGCTTCCTAAATGCACTATAATTTTATTATACAATTCTACATTTCAGCCATGGTAAAGGCAACTTGAAGGGAAGGTAACCACTATAAACAGGCACAGTCTCAGGCTTTACTACAGACCTGACTGGGTGTGTGAACAGCAAGGGGCTTTCAACAAAACTGCTGCAAGCAATGTATTTTGGGGCAGGACACAGACGTTTCTTCGCCCGGGCATGATTTAATAGGTGGAGAAAACAGTTAGGGAGTCTCTCTCTTTTTAGTAGAGAAGGCTGGAACATTTGAGACAAGCTTCTTCCTGTTGCTCCCCCTCTTGAAGTCAGGCACACGGGGCAGCCATTAAAAGTGTCCATTTTTGATGTGCTGCCACCTATTTTGTTTCCAGCAAAACAATGGCACCTGGAACATAAGTTATGTGTGGCAAGTATAAGTTGCAGTTTGCCGTGTCTTGACTTAAGGCAACCCCTGACTGTAAATATAGAGAGAAAGGGCTTGTTTATAGATCCAGTCTATAAACTGCAGGAAACCTGGCTCCTAAATCATGTCACTTTTATGTATTATTTATGGTAGCATTTCCAAAACAACTTATAATCGGAGGACACTTTTTCTCCTCAAGTGAAATTGGAGGCATAGCTCACTCTTATGCTAAAGACAAACCTTTTAGTGTGGGAGTAGTAGTAGATGATAGATAGATAGATAGATAGATAGAGCATGCTAATTTTCTAGAAAAATAGGTGCCGGAGCTCACCATGAACTTCTCCATTGTTCTCTTAGAATGGCAGTGGCACCCACCTGAGAAGTGCTGGAGCTGAGCTTCAGTGAGCTCCAGCTGGAAAAAAGGCCCAAATATATATATGTAAAATATGGTGGTGTGCACAGTTCATCTTCCTTCCTATTTAATCCTCACAACAATTCTGTGAGGTAGCATAGGCTGACAGATGGTGTCTAACCCAAGGACAGTAAACAAGCTTTGTGGCTGAATGGAGATCTGGGTCTCCCTGGTCCTAGTCTGACACTGTAACCAGTACACCATTCGCTCTCTCTCTCTTTCTTTCTCTCTTTCTCTCTCTCCAATCCCTGTGATTCTGCATAAGTCATGATCCTGGGCACACCTCCAGGGTGAAAGGAGGCACAATCAGTTCAGTGACTCAGACAGAGACACAATTGACACCCTACTCTGAGGAGATTCCATGGTTCACATGAGGAAAGAGAAGAAGTCACTAGGTTATGTTGCTTATTTCACTGTGGGACTGCTGCTGTCAAACTAAGACTAGTGTTTCGGGATCCAGGGTCTGTGAGTGAAGGCTTCCCACCTCAGGTGACCATACCTGCACATGCAGGTGGGACAAGATGGAGCCATGTGTAATTGGCGGCAGGGCTCAAGACATGACCCCATAAGCCCCTTTCTACATGCTTTGCCTCTTCGTGTGAATCATGTGTGAAAGGGGGCTTAGCTACCTTAAGCACCATCCAGTGTAGTGAGACTTAATTCTGATTAAATATGCCTAAGGTTATACCGTTAGCTTTTGGCATCTGGCTTCTAGGTTCATTCTTGGGGCTTTCTCAGGCAGCTAAGTGCATTTTTGCAAAAATACAAGATGCTGGGTAGCAACTTAAAAGCATTAAAACACCATTGGTGGTGTACTGCTCATTGCACAGTGTGGCATTGTTGCTTGGATACATGGCGACACAAAGCAATTGCCAGAACATTGGCCAAGCTGGCAGTCATTGTTCCCTAAATGAGAATGGGACAATAGAAAAATCTCAGAGCTAATGGTCGCTCCTAAATCCAAGCATTTGGTATTGCTGGAGGTGGTGGGGAAGACTTATTACGGTTGTGTTGCTTCAACTTCTGTTGACTAAAAGTCATAAGGTTGGGATTTCACACCCATAGATCCAAACACACGCTGACAGTACATTTAATAACCTGCACAAAGTCATTAAGATAATCCCTTTTTGGTTTTGCCTTGAGCCTCTGTGAATGATGTTGTTGTGACACTTGGCATTGCAGCTCTCCAAAGGCTGGTTCATGGTAGCCATAGGTAGATCTGAAACACTTTGAAGTTATTTGCCAAGGAATAGCAGTGTTGCCAGAGTTCATATCTTAACCCGAGTCTCATGATGCTTAATGCTATTCTTTTAGCCTTAATTCCTGGAGTTATATAATTGGGTGGAACTATGAGTTTTCTCCACCCCCCCTTTTTTTCTTTTAAGAACCTTGACCTCATGGTTGCCAAGAAAAACTTGGAAAACCTGACCCAGGTGTGAGCGAAACATTAAAAAATGAGAAGGCAAATAAGTGAACTCTGTGTATGCTAGGCTGCTTCCACACAGGGGCGTAGCGTGCCGCTTGGCTGCCAGGGGCGGCAAGCCAAGCGGCACCCCTGGGGGCGGGGCGTCGCTCCGTACGCATGACGTCACAACGCGCATGCGCACGGAGTGATGCTTCCGCCCCTTGCCTCCATGCCGCGGCGAAAAAAGCCGCTGAAAGGGGGGGAAAGGAAGACAAAGCAGACGCTTTCCCTGGGCGGAGCCGCGGCATGGAGGAGAGGGGCGGGCCAGCGAGGAGGGGGTGACACCCCTCCTGGCTGGCCCGCCCATGCTTTTTTTGCCGCTGTCACGTCAGCAACAAGCGTGACACCCCTCCTCGCTGGCCGCCCCTGCGGCTCCGCCCCGGCAGCGCCGAAAATAGCCTTGAAAAGAAAAAGCCCAGGGCGGCTTTGGAGGTGCGGGGGGCAGGGCCCCCACCCCAAGTGTCACCCCCACCAGGTGGTTAGCAGACTTACTTCATTTGGCTGGTGATTTTGAAACTGTTCACATATAGAAGAAGGAGGTCTTTCAAGTAACCTAGCCTACTATGGGCCATTAGAAATCTGGAAATAGAGTTGATGCTCCACTTCTAGCTTAAAGTAGAACAGCAGTGATTGAGAGCTACTGAATAGTCAATGTCTGGAAGCACCCTTAATTTCCTCATTTTTGAGGAGGGAAGCCGGCGCGTGGTTTTTGAACACGTGGAGGAGGCCTGTGCCTCTGGCATGATATTGGCACAAGCTGGTGCAACTAGAATAAGGTAAGCTATTGTATTGCTTCTGGAGCGCATATACTTCGGGTTGGATCCAGACAAAACGAGTCAGCTCCCATTGAAATCAGTGTGCCTTGGGACTAGCTCTTGACCTTGATTTCAATGGGACCTAAGTGCAACCAGCATGTTAGCACAAGCCTCTTTGAATACAGAAGGGACTTATTCCACGGGTAAGTGTACACAAGATTTCCGCTTTATCCTGAATCCATCGCTTTGTTTAAACATGCATGGTCTTGTGGGGAGTTTGCAACCATTCGTTCAACGTTCTCTGCAGACTTGGGAGCTGCCTCCTCTATTGCTGGCTTTGCCCCTGGGTTTCTTGCACAAGCCATGCAGGTATTTTCTCTTTAAACACACTTTTGCCGCCCGGTTTCTCTAGCAACACTCTTACTCTCTGATTCTGGTGCACTGCAGGCTTTTCTGTTAGGGCCATTTGGATATAGATATAAAGGAGGCACTGTATGGGCCTGGACCTGGTGACCTCTGGCTATCTTCCAACTGCCCAGTTCTGTGTGAAAGTAAATCGCACCTCCAAAGCATATCAGCAAATGCTGTAACCTTTTGCAGATAGCATCAGGTGAGTGTCCCAGAGGTGTTATCCATGATTTAAAAGAGAGGCCTGCAAAACAAAAATTCTACTAGGTGTTTCAAATCAATACGTGAACTTTAGTCCTCCTCCCCCCTGCAGTTCCAGGTCATACACACCTCATCTCCTTTGCCTGTTTGCCCTCCCAGATTCATTTCCCCTCTGTAGCCTTCTCCTCTAGGGCCATGATCTAACCTTTCTTTCTCTCCTTCCCTTCCTCTCCTCAGATCTGTGGCTTCCTCTCCTTCCCTTTGCTTCTTTTGCTTGTGTTGCCTTTAGAGGGGATTTCAACACTCAGCCATTGACAGTCACAAGGGGTACTTTGCCTGTCTCATGCTTGCTGGGGCTGATGGGAGTTATAGTCCAAATTGTCTGGAGGGCACAATGTTAGCTACTCACGATCTGGAATAGAGAAGGGTCTTAAAGCAGACCTGTATACATTTCTGTTTGCGGGATTAAAAATGAATCTTAACTCAGTAATTCTAGATATTTTCTCTGTGACGTCAGCTTCTTCTTCTTTTCTTTTCTTTTTTAAAAATGAATTTTTTTCTCCTGTTTTATATACACAAACATGAGGAACAGGAAAAGCTTGTTTAGATTTGCTAAGAAAAACAGACAAATGAAGCCAAGTCCAGGATACAGAACGTTCAGGTAGAGTCTAGTTTCCAGTCTCCACTAAAAACAGGCCCTCTTCTTCTATTATTTTAAACTTTTCAGCCTCTGTATGAAATAAAACACAGAGGGCAATTCAACACAGCCCTGGTAACAAAACTAGCTCCTTCATCAAAGGCTGTTTTATAACCAAATGGGTGTCCTAGTTTCCCCTATGCTGGTGGGTATAAAGATCTCATTCATTGTTAGTGAATCTCTATTTAATGAGAGACAAGTAGGTTGGGTGATCAAAAGAGAACCATATTCATGATTGGTAGCCTTGGTAATAGGGGAACGTTTGGTTTAATCTTGCCTTTGAGTGAGGTAGTAGTTTCAACGGCTGTTTTTTTATTCACTTGGGGGGCAGGAACCTTTAGTCCTCCACAGATTCCACTATAGAATCATAGAACTGTAGAGTTGGAAGGGACCACGATTCCTGTCTGGTCCAACCACCTGCAATGGAGAAATATTTTGCCCAACGTGGGGCTCGAACCCATGACCCTGAGAGTCTCATGCTCTGCTGACTGAGCTACCCATCGTGACCATTGGCCATGCTGGCTAGGCCTGAGAGGAGTTCCCAACAATGTCTGGCTACAGTTCCTCCATTCTTGACTTAGACATCCCTGTTGTATGGCTATATCGAGCTATTTTGAAATGACCTCACTTTGACTGCCCTGAATTCAACAGGTTATACGAGTTCCTAAAAAGAGAAGCAGAGGAAAAAGAGTACACCAGAATGTGTCTGTATGGTTTATAGAGTGGGACCTCGACTTACGACGATAATGCGTTCCGACGCAATTTTCGTAAGTCGAAAAAATTCGTAAGTCGAATCCCCATAGGAATGCATTGAGCGAAAAAAATCCGTAAGTCGAAAATTCGTAAGTCGAAAAAATCCTATTAAAAGCGGCCGCGACTTCCATTCGTAAGTCATAAAATTCGGTTGCGGCGGCCATTTTGTTTCTCCTGGAAGTCATTCGTAAGTCAAAAAACACGTAAGTCGAATCGCTCGTAAGTCGAGGTACCACTGTACGTGCATACAAGCGAATGCTTATTTATTAAAATGCTTAGAAATCACACTTTCAGAAAAAAATATAACAAGGTGGTGTTCAACACGAAGCATAATACTATAATAATAACATCAGTAAAGACATCTCCATTTCCACCCCCACCCCCAAAAAACCCCAGTGCACGTGAGTTGGGAGCAGGGCTTGGCACATTGATCCTCTCCCCTCCTCAGGCTCATTCACCGTATACGCCATAAATGTATAAAGCGTGCTAAAGCCACTTCCCCAAGGCTGCTGAGTGAATTCATGGCTGAGGTGAGATTCAAAAAACCACAGACTTCCTGGCTCACAGTTCATTCTCTTTAACTCTCTGCTGTACTACGTATGTACTAAATTAAAGCAGGATGTTAACCTGCCATATATATATATATATATATATATATATATATATATATATATATATATATATATATATATATAAAAGAAATACAAACACATCCCTCCACCCCTCCTAATTCATTCATCTCCCAGGCGTTGAGAAAGGCAGAGGTTGCTAGGCATTCTCATCACGCCCTATCTCAAGGTATTGATCAGTAGTTCCTGCAATCTCAGCCTTATCTGTTTGCTCAGCAATGAATCTCTTTCATTCACACCAGCAACACACAGAAACTGAATGGATCCTACAGTACAGGAAAAACATCAGTGGGCTATTTAAAAAAAAAAAATGACACTTTGTTTGAATCCTCTTTGGTTTCCATAAGAGGGGACGTGCCTGCTTTGCTTGACATCAGAAGCCACAACCCCCCATTGTGTCTGTGGGATGGTTACAATATGAAAGATGTTAACTGTAGGAAAATGTAGTCAGTCATACACTGAACTAGGTGGGGATGCATTTCTTTTCCTGGCAGAATGTATAAAAATACATATAAAAAAGGGGGGGGGACGAGGACAGAGCACACCACCAAAGGAACACAAGCGAACAACAGAGAACCTGCACAAACAGCGCTGATACCAAACCCTACATAGGGTAAAGGTAAAGGGACCCCTGATCATTAGGTCCAGTCGTGACCAACTCTGGGGTAGCGGTGCTCATCTCGCTTTATTGGCCGAGGGAGCTGGCGTACAGCTTCCGGGTCATGTGGCCCCCAAGACTAAGCCGCTTCTGGAGAACCAGAGCAGCGCACGGAAACGCCGTTTACCTTCCCGCTGGAAGGTACCTATTTATCTACTTGCACTTTGACGTGCTTTCAAACTGCTAGGTTGGAAGGAGCAGGGACCGAGCAACGGGAACTCACCCCGTTGTGGGGATTCGAACCGCCGACCTTCTGATCAGCAAGCCCTAGGCTCTGTGGTTTAACCCACAGTGCCACCTGTGTCCCTAAACCCTACATACATTAAATAAAATAGAAACATAGTCACCCGACCCCACCCCAACCTCTTTCCCCCTTCTTCTTCCTAATGTCTCAACAAATGAAACTGATTTGTAAAAATGTTACTTGGAAAAAATGCAAGAGAGAGACATTGCACATACTTTTGTGAATCAATAAAATCTTTAATAAAAACACAATTAAAAAAAAATAGGGGAAGAGGAAGCAAAGAGGTGCTGCCCTAGAAACACGCATTGTACCAAATTTGATGGCCTTCTGGTCTCAGACACAGTGTGTCACATTGGTAGTTTGCTAAGGAAAGCCTTCGAGAACGGCCCACCTTTGAGTATACGTCCTTCCTCTTCTGTAATTGCCAGTTCTCCATCTCTACATTAACTGATCTTTTCGAAATAGAAATAAAATAATAGTAATAATAATACTGATGATACCAGGGATTGAATCAGGGGCTCTCTTGCACACAGAAGGCTTGCAGGTTCAACCTCTGACTTCTTTTATTTATCATTTTTGTTAAAACAAACGAAACAAACAAAAAAGGGACCAAATAGTAGACACTTGGGGGGGGGGACCAGTGCCCGAGACCCTGACGAGTTGCTATCAATCAGGGTAGGCAATTCTGCTATGTGGGCAAATAGTCTCACCTGCTAAGGCAGCTTTCTATGTCCCTCTAGTTTAAATTCAACCCCCATCCCCTACCAGTTGTTTGTAGTGAGAAAAACATTCGATCTCCAAGGGACCTGTATGTGTGGTTCAAAATAAAAGCTAAAATGGCTGCAAGCTGCTAGCGTGTGGTTCTTCCTCTTCCTTCTTCCCCGGTATCAAGATTTCAGGCAAAGAAAATGTGATTGGCTAGGAGTCCACTAACACCAAGCTGATTCTAACAGAACCGGAAAAAGCAGTGCTCAGAGCAGCTTCTTCTTTTGATTTCATTTTACTCAATATAAATTCAATTAATAATAATAATACTAAGCATGAATCTTTGACTCCACTGAGTTTAGGTATTTGGAGTATTGCAGGGATTGTCTCTCCAGCTGCAGCATCCCTGAAGCTCATGGTATGCGTTAAAGATTCTCAGTTCATTGACTTCACAGGAATGACTCCTAAATTGGACTTTTATGAAATTGAAATGTTAGGCAGTCATCCCAGTGCAGCGACTCTGGTGTGTGTCTAGAGCACCACCCATCTGCGAAGGCTGCTCTGTTCATTCCAGTGGGGGCGCAGCTATGGACGGTCCTTTGTATGACAGAACCAGTTGCCCTTTGTTGATGTAAACGGGGCACCCCATACGCGTAAGTAGCTTCCACGTGAACACGGCAGGAAGTACAGCTCATTAGAGCGGTTGACTAGATTTTACGTTCTTTAGTACTGTATAAATTTATATCTGATCATGATTGTGAGTACAACATTGGTCAGAAAAGACCTGCGTGGTTGTCAGATTTGTACCACATAGCAATGCTGGTTTAACGGAGTGTCTTTGGAATACTTTTGTCTACATCATGAACCAGTTGGAAAGAATTCTTTTCATGTTTAAGGATTTGATTCAATTAAAAAACGTTGCTTAAGTTGGGGTTTTGCTTTAATTTATTTTATTGAGTCCAGCTGACTGGACTGAATATTGTTAACAATGGCACTTCCTCTCTTCGACATAATGTAGCATTTTAAGTAGCTAAACCACATGTGGATCCAATAAAATGTTGTCTCATTCCCATTCTTGTGGGAATGGGTATGCCCTTCTACAGAACAATACGCTATATATACACTCACAATTGTCTTTGCTCCTCATTCCTACACACTTTGTATATACAAACCCACACATTCTACTGCAGCTTAGTTTGTGCATGGTTTTAGTTTAACCTTTTTTCTTTTCTTTTTTTACACCAAATATGTTATGTCGTAGTAGCCACAACATGTCCTTAGGCAAGCTGCTATCTCTGACCCAAACCCTCATTCCCTACATCAAGAATATTGGGATATTTGTACTCCAAAATTCATTTACAGGTAGGTAGCCGTTGTTGGTTTGCCATAGTCAAAACAACAACAACAAAAAATTCGTGTGCATGCACACTTCTTCAGATCATATCTGCACACAAAAGCTCATACCAAAAACAAACTTAGTTGGTCTCTAAGGTGCTACTGGAATAATTTATTATTATTATTATTATTATTATTATTATTATTATTCCAAAATTCATAGTATTCCAAAATTCATAGTAGGGCAATGCCTTTTATTAGGCTAACTAATAAGCAATCTTCTAAGTTCTTTTGAATTCTTCAAAAGGGTAGGTGTTAAGCAAAGCAGGGAGTGGTGAGGAGGAGAGGTATAGAGAGGTATTTAAGGTCTGCATTGGTGGTACATTCCATCCAACCACTACCTAATTCAGGTTCTATTGACTTTTCCCACTTAGTACACCACTTAAAATTAATCTCAGAGGGTGGTATTCAACTAAGTTGTACCAGGAAGTGCACCAGACAGGCAGACAGGGAGCGCAGAAGAAGTACCCATCTGTAGGCCCTTTAAATATTGTAGTTCTCAAAAAGGTGTGGAGCGCAGGAGACATGGACTAGATGCAGAAGCTCAAAAGACTTCACTCCACCTCGATTCTTGGTCAGAACAGGTTGTTAACTCTTGTGCTGCCTTGCCTCTGTGGGTTCCTCTGCAAGACCAGAACAGCATAATTCACCATCAAAATCTCTAACTTGTTCAGCTTCTGATTATTGGCCCCCATACAATCTGTTCCTTTTCTCAAGACACCTGTTCAGAACACATTGCACAATGTAGCCCAGATAAAGCTCCACTGATTTCAATGAGAGAAGCGCAAACCCATGCTTACATTTTCACTGAAATCAGTGGGACTCAGTTGCTGCAATCCTATGCACATTTACCTGGGCATGAGTCTCACTTGGCTTAGTGGGAGTTACATCTGATCAATCATAGATAGCATCATGTTGAGAAAGGGTTTACATTTGCTTAGATTTTGCCCATTGTGAGATCCTTAACATTCTGTGGAATAGGTAAAGCCAATCCTCAATGATACGGTAGGGTTTTTTTTAGTTTACATTGGACCACTTTCTCCTGTGCTGAAATCCTATTGTCTTTGGGCTCTGTTGTGAATGGCATGCACACACACACACACACCCCACATACGGGTGAGGGTTTCATGTATTTGTTTTCCCCAAACGCTCATTATGTTCTGAGTTTACGAACCACAAAGCAACCTCATGCCTTTCCTTCTGAAATGAAAAATAATCCTAACTGACTGAAACGGGCGAGGGAAATGTGTACCGGTCATAGACACGTCATTTGCAAATCTAGATATGTGTTTGCTGCTTCCCTGCTAATCATACGATCTCATAAAACTACAAAGTTCCCCACGGTTAGGTGCTGTCCCCAGAGAAGCAACAAGAACGTCTAAGACAATGGCTGCTTCTAGTGATACCCTATGTTAAAGTGTATAACAAATTGTTACCAGTGAGTAAAGCAATTGTATGGCTTCTTCCCCCCACCCCCAAAGCGCTTTCTAAAGAAAAGTGAAGTAAAGTATATGGCTGTACCCAACTAACTACCACAGACAGTGGACCCATTGAACTTAATTGACCTAAGTTAGACATGTCCATGAATTTCAGTGCATCCTGCTCTGACTATGACATGCAGTGGGTTTTTTGCCTCCAGTGGGTACTCAAGGGTACGTAGTACCGGCACCAGGTTTTTTTGTTTGTTTTTGTTTTGTTTAAAAAGTGTGTCACTTACTGTAACAACTTAATGGTGAGTACCGGCACCTCTTTTTGTAGAGGAAAAAAAAGCAGATGCATTGAAATTCATGGACATGTGGGTTGTATGACATTAGATACAACCCACAGTATGTAAAACGATAAAAATAAAATGATTCAGTACTGTGTATAAGACAACTAGGGCCACCTTGCCCACAATGCTTCACTCTTAGTGGCAGCTGCAGCAGTGGGCATCTTTGTGGGCAGGCTAGGCAGCGGTGCACAGGCCGAGGAGATGCGGATCTGCTGCTCCTCTTGAACTGCCGTCTGAGGCAAGGGATTCACCTTGGCTATTGGGTGGGTCAGCGCTGCTCACAGGAAGTGCAGGTTGTGTGGTGAAATTGTGGCCTGGTTGTGCTTGGATAGACAGCAGACCAAGCGGTTACATGGCCTCTGTTACCCGGCTAAGAAGAGTTTGGACTTGATATCCCGCCTTTCACTCCCCTTAAGGAGTCTCAAAGCGGCTAACAATCTCCTTTCCCTTCCTCCCCCACAACAAATACTCTGTAAGGTGTGTGAGGCTGAGAGACTTTAGAGAAGTGTGACTAGCCCAAGGTCACCCAGCAGCTGCATGTGGAGGAGCGGGGAAGCGAACCCAGTTCACCAGATTACGAGTCCACCACTCTTAACCACTACACCACACTGGCTAACAGTTGTTTGTACTGACCCTTTAGTTCAATTGGTAGGGAACCTACCGCGGGTGGTCAGAGCTGTAGCAGCCGAACTACACTTGAAGGGTCATAGGTCTCCAGCCCTGTTGTACCCCGTTTTGGTAAATCAGTTTAGCATGAATGAAAGGCCAGCGGAGGCATCAGCTCAGTGCTCAGTATAGAGAGCTTGTAAGGATTTGTTAAAATGATGCAACAGCTGTTCCCTTGTGATTTTTTTCAGTTAGATTAACATCCTTTCACTACTGATTATCTGATTATATTTCCTGTTGAGAGGAGGCAAAGAAAAGAAATGTACCAGAGACTAATGTCTATATGTATGTTTTATGTATGTTTTACCTCCCTTCGTCGGAGGATCGCAGGGCAGTTTACAATATAAAAGCACAAAAATTCATAATGACAAACAAAACATTACCCACTTTAAAGGGCCATTGATTGCTTAATTAGCCAAAAGTCTGGGAGAAGAGGGATGTTTTCGCCTGGCTGTTATCTGCTGCTGCTTGTCTCCCCTTCTTCTTTTTCTTCCGAATGTGTGCTAACCCACATGTTTATAACAGCAAAAGTCACACCATGGATGATTTAGCAAGGCAGAATGGGGTGAGTGTTTGTTTTAGAAAAGCGCAGCAGCTGCATTTAGAAAGTACGTATTGCCTAGGGAGATAATTGGTGCGATACTTGGGTTACTAAATTGGGCCCACGCAGGGATTTCACCAAATGCAAATGAGACAATGCACAATACGTATGAGTCAATGTGTGTCCTCTATGCTTTCAATGTTCAGGGGTGGAGGGTGGCTGGTGATGAAGCTGACCTTTCAAAGCAACACGCTTGAAAACCACATTGTTATGATCACCAAAAGTTCCTGAGGGGCTCTTCTGAGAGACTTGGGCTAGGAAGCATGAGCAAGGTTTCTCACGGACATTGCCTTGCTTAGATGTGTTGCTGCAGTGTGTAGCCTTTCTCTGCAGCAGACCTGGTCCTTGTTCTTCCCCTCAATCTAAATCTCCCCTTAACATAGAATCAATACTGGTTTCTCTCATAGAAGCACAGAAAGGTTTCTTACAGGTCATTGTTTGTTCTGTCTCACTTCTGGCAGTGGCTCTTTTGGGGCTTTAGGCAGGGTCTCCCCCCCCCCCCAGCCTTATCTTAAGATGCCGGGGAACTTTTTGCAGGAAACGCATATACCCTGCCACTGAAATGCAACCTTCTTCTCATAAATAAGGAGTTTTGTAAGGAAGGGAAGACTTCCTCTAGGGCAGCTGTGGGGAACCTTTGGCCCTCCAGATGTTCCTAAACTACAACTCCCATCAGCCCCAGGAAGATTCAGGGATCATGGAAGTTGTAGTTCAGCAACATATTGGGAGTGGGGGAAGGTTCCCCACACCTGCTCTAGGGAATGCTAGGAATGAATTTTATTGTTTGTTTTTCAGATAGCAGGGCCAAATAATAGATGATGTGCAGGTATGTGAAACAACTTGGAAGGCTGGATTTAGGAGTGGGAAAAGAAGGTGTTTAGCATGCTCATTTGTGTGCAGGGGTTGGTTTGCAGCTGGGGAGCATTACATCATGTGATCCCCCTCCTCTGTTTGCAGTTGGGGTGATTCAGCTGGCAATACCACATGATGGGTTTGATGCACAGAGGATGTTTAAGCCAGTCTCCACATAGCGATAGTACTACATAGAAAGACCCTCAAGCAGCTTAAACATAACATGAGAAAAGCACACCTTTATCAGACCAAGGAAACATCTAGAAGTCTTCACACACCATTTCCAGCAATGACCAGCTAGATGTCTTTGGAGACCCCACAACTAGGGCATGAGGGCAACAGTCCTTCTTTGTTGCTGTGTCTCCACTGCATGACTGGTGTTCAGAGGGACTCTGTCTCTGAATATTTCGCTTTTGTGGATAATGGCCATCTAACCCAAGCCTTCAGTGGATCTGTGTCATCTCCTCTTTTGACAACCAATTCCTTAATTATATGTTGTGTGGAAAAGTACCGTTTTTGCCTTCCACCAAATCTACTAACAATCAGTTTCAATGGGTGATCCTGAACTCCAGTGCTGAGAGGGAGAACGCGTTCTTTCTCCCTTTCTCCCTACCAATCCCTACAGTTTTATAAAGCTCTATCATATCTCCCCTTAGTCATATTTTTCTCCACTATGGCAGTCACATTTGCCACAAAGAATTTGCATTACAATTTTCGCAGCAGAATCATAAAAGCATGAACAATAGCAAAACACCCTGGAACACTTGTGTACATGTGGAGGGGAACTATGATTCAGTCAGGGTTCCTGGGTACATGCATTTCTGGAAGTGTTCCTTTCATTCGTACTTCATGTATTCACTGTAGGAAACAGTGTGGACCTCTGGCGAACACAAGAGCTTTGCGAAGCATGGAAGTGCTTTGAGATTGATGTAAAGTTTTCCATTGAATGCCTAAAGCTTAGCTCATGAGAATAATGTATATTTCACCAGGTGGAATACAAGCCAAAGATTTTAAGCAAGTGACCCAAACTGGAACAAAATCTCCCTTCATGTTTGACATGAGTAGCCTCCAAGAACGATACCAGAAGTGTCAGCCCAACTTCTGCTTGCTTATTGATAGCACCCCATTTTAAATACAGCAACTAGTTGAATTATAAGAGAGCAAGACTCATAGCTGTGTAAATCAGGACTGGATGACTGGCCAAGGCAGTTCTGAAATATACCAGCAGCTGAATTTTGCACCAGTGCACAAGAACATAAAAGGCCAAAGGCCCATCTAGTCTGGTATCCTGTTCTCACAGTAGCCAACCAGGTGTCTCTTGGGAAACCCAAAAGCAAGACCTGAATACAGCAGCACTCCCCCCAGTTGTGATTCCCAGCAGCTGGTATTCAGATGCATGTGCCGCCCAATACTGGGAAGTTTACAAGTTCAGTGCGAATCCATCAACCATGGATTCTAAAATAATACCACTTCCCTCTTTGACCCAAGAAACCCACAGTGGTCTCCTTGAAGTCCTCATTCACCAAACCATCCCACATGAATCCTTAGAACCCTTACTCGTCCGTGCTTTCCCATGCCAGTTGGGAGAGTTGCAACCTTCAAATCAGTCTGGTTCAAGCAACTTAAATCAGCCCAAACATGTCAGATACACTGAAAAGGAGAGCAAGCAAACACAAGGAATCAAATGCAACGGTTAATATAGTTTGTTGTGGCCATGGCTTGTTTGCAGACATGGGAATCCCCTAGGTTGGTATGCAGCAATTTGCAAATAGTTCAGGCAGTTTCATTTTTTTTAAATGACAAATCAGCCTTTTAAAATACTCTCATCTTGAAACTAGAAAGACTGCTAATATAAGTGGCTGCTGGAAATTCCCCTTTTTCAGATACTCTAATTTACCGTGGTTACTTGTTGCACTGGTTTCACTACAAAAACAAATCACTTATTAACATGATCTGCTCTGGTTCAAAAAAAATGGGCTTCTTTCTGGTGTTTCTTTCCAACATATTGCATTTCTTTAAGACATTGTGAGCAAAGTTAAGCACTATTAAGCCCCATTGATTACAGTGGAAAGTATGCCGCCCTGTGCATCACTTGCCTTTTGAAGTCAATGAAACTTAAAAGTACTTAACTTTGACCAGATCATATCCTTGAAAAACAAAAACAACAGTAATAATGCTATAATAATGAACGCGTTTTAAAGTACAAAGTACAATGTGAAACTGGGGCAGGTTTAAAATACATCATCTTAGCATATGGCGAATGTATTTATTGAATAAAAACACATCCATCTGGGCGTGCCTGTTGTCAGCCAGTTGCTGCCTGCTACCACCCACTGTTTACTCAGAAACACTCGCCCTAGTTCCTGACCCAAATCGTAAATCCAGGTTAAACAGACACATCTTCTGGCTCATTCTCCTGTGAGTGCAAAAATCAGCTTGGTGTCATAAGCATCCTTCAAACCAGACTTTGGTTTTAAATTAGCTAAAAAAAACCAAACACCTTAGCATTAAAGCAACATCTTTTTAAACATTCAAGGCAGATACATAATTATCTCAGTTATGCCAACAACAGTTCAGTTAAGGTGATGATAATAGTGATGATGCTGGATGATGATGATGATGATATAATCCTCCCCACATTGATGCAGGTTCTGAGTTTGAGTTAAAAACATGCCCAAGACCACCCAGTTAAGTTCATGTGGCTGGAATGAAAATTGAGGTAGGGATTTATTGACTCACTTGGGGTGGGCAGCTAAAGACCTACCTGATGTCATACTCCCTTGCTGCCCAACAACCAGAAGTCCCTAGCATAGCTCATGATCCAGTGTCACACATGCCATTCTGCACCTCAGCCAATTTTATTTTTTAGAGTATAAGCCATGGGCAAAGGGCTTTTCAATCCCCAGTGTTTCCACCAGAGTCCTTCCTTTACACACCTTTGCCACTCTCTCCTGTGTGCAAGCAAAGACCCAAAACATCAGTGGAAAGCTCAGGTACCTAAAGGAAGAGCTCTTCCAGGTCTCCGTTGGTGTTCACACTGGAGGTCAAAGAGTCCTTTGGAACATAGGAGACTGTTGTCTATATGGACTCCTTGTCTGTATAAATACCACTATAAATACCACCATGGCTAGCCAATCTGCTACCCTCTAGATGTTCTGGAGTACAATTCCCATCATCCATTGTTTCTCAATCTCGGGTCTCCAGCTGTTGTTGGGCTACGACTCCCATCATTGGTCAGGGATGATGGGAGCTGTAGTCCAACAGCAACTGGAGACCCAAGATTAGGAAACCCTGCCATCATCCAGTGACCATTGACCATGCTGGCTGCAGATGATGACAGTTGTGGTCCAAAATATCTGGAAGTATTGGCTACAGAATGGACACTACGGTCCCTCTTAATGTCTCAGATTTTGGGAGTTCATCTGTGGCATCAGCCAATGAGGCTGCTCCTTGGCCTACTTCAGTTCAAATATGGCTTCTGTTCAAAATCTGTTGCTGGCCAGAGGCTCTTAGGAACTGTACAACACCTGCTCCCGTGTGAGTTCTTATTAGTCTGTATAAAATCATAAAGCAAAAATGAGCATTCTTAGCAGCCCGTGAAGTAACTTAAAGGTAAAGGTAAAGAGACCCCTGACCATTTGGTCCAGTCGTGTCTGACTCTGGGGTTGCGGCGCTCATCTCGCTTTATTGGCCGAGAGCCGGCGTACAGCTTCCATGTCATGTGGCCAGCATGACAAAGCCGCTTCTGGTGAACCAGAGCAGCGCACGGAAACACCGTTTACCTTCCCGTCGGAGCGGTTCCTATTTATCTACTTGCACTTTGACGTGCTTTCGAACTGCTAGGTTGGCAGGATCTGGGACCGAGCAACGGGAGCTCACCCCGTCGCAGGGATTCGAACTGCCAACCTTCTGATCAGCAAGCCCTAGGCTCTGTGGTTTAACCCACAGCGCCACCTGGGTAACTTAGTGGTCAGATTAACCGAACTATAGAGAACAGCAATGATCCAAAGATTTACATGTATGATTGCTGACAGTTGCATCTTTGGGAAAGGAGGCAGGAGGGTTAATTCAACATATACCACCAAATTAATTAGCTGTTATCAAGACTAACGAAGTTAGTGATCTGCCTGGCATTCTATGTGCATTTTGCCTGTTCTATAAACACAAATGGGGGAGGCATCATCTAGTCCTTTGCCTCAAGCAGCAAAACGTCTTGGACTAACCCCACACCCCTGAAGAGGACGTACAAAGATCTGTGTATCCTGACAAATACTGTGCCTATTTTCAGCAGGTGGTTACATGAAAATACGTTTTCATTTGGCCAGGAAGGTGAAAAGAGTTACACTGATGCCCTCAGTGGAACTGCCTCACATTTTAGAAATTCTAGAACAGTATCCCCTTCCCTTCAGCTTTTCATTTGCAACATGCAAAGCAAGTGATGAATTTAACTTTCGGAGGTCCAGTCTGCAGTAGCCTTTCCCCCTGGTGATGCTGCTTCTGCCAGGCAAAAGCACTTGATTCATATGATACATGCCCCAGCCTGCAGTGATGCTATCGCTTCTGCCTTTTTCTTCTGAAATTTCTCAGACTGCTGTTAAACTTGCTGCATACTTGGACTGTTGATCTCCATGTGATCTAGCCACCTGCGAAAACTGCTGTTTTCAGTGGGGGTGGGTTTGATTCTGCAGAATTGCTGTTTAGCTTCCGTGGCATAGTTATCCCAAACTATCCTATGACAACCTATAAGGTAATACTGTGGCTTGAGCTTTTGTAGGCACCAGATTTAAAAAAAGAAAAAGAAAAGTCTTTCCTAGAGTTATCCAGTTGTGTCTTGTGAAACCGTAATGATTCTTTGCTTCCCTCGCCTTCCTATCTGTACGGAAAATGTTTCAGACATGCAAGGCTTTTAATGGGCAGAAATCTTTATCCAGTCTCCCAAACCGAATCTAAATTTATTGTCCATGGATGTTGTTTTCTGTCTCTACAGGTGCTTGCAGTGCAGACAGTGATATAATCATCTTTATGAATGGTTAATTAGCTGCAAAGAATGAGTGTAATGTTTTGCATTTTGCTTCCATGATTAATGCCGAACGGAGGGGGAAAGACTTGGCAGAACAAACACATCTTTTGTTGTAAGTTGTGCAGAACAATGCTGCCAGGCAGATCATTTTTTCCCCTCCTTTTAAGGTATCCTCTGTTATTCCTTGTCTAAATTAGATTCTGAAGTGCTTCCATTATATCGCTGCCCATCTGAGTTCACAAATAGCTTTCTGTCCTTGTGAAATACGAAACACATTAGTTAATTGAATGGAATGCTTGATAGCGGACTGCAAAGAACAAACTTGGCATTATAATAAATTCGCAGCGAGCATCAGAAACCTGAGAATCGCCTTGTTGAATCAGACTAAGGTCCGTGCAGTTCAGGGATGCGTAAACTGTGGCCCTCCAAATGCTGGGCTCTTAATTCCATCAGCCCCAGACAACGTAGCCCATAGAGAGGATGGGAATTGTAGGGACCATAGGTTTCCATTCCTGATGTATGCCAATGTTCTGTTTCCAACAGTGGCCAACTAAAGAGAGTAGTAATATTAAAATGCAGAATACCTCTTAAGCCTGGAGCACATGTGATGTGGGTGGGAGATCTAGCTGCAGAATGGAACTCCTGAATCTTCTCTGTTTTCTGTGTTTTATATAAACCTACACACAGAATAACCCCTTTTGAAAATAGCCCCCCAGCCACACTTGATCAAAATTTGCTTTTCTCCTGGGGCCTGACTTAGATCGCAAGACTCCAGCTGGCCTTTTCTGAGACACACATTCAGGTATGTGTTTGTCTTTACGTACTTACGGGACCGCCTCTCCTGGTATGCCCCACAGAGGACCTTAAGGTCCATGAATAACAATAGCTTAAAGGCCCTGGGCCCCAAAGAAGCCAGATTATCCTCCACAAGGGCCAGGGCTTTTTCAGTGTTGGCTCCGACCTGGTGGAATGCTCTGTCCCATGAGACTAGGACCCTGCGGGACCTGATCTCCTTCCGCAGGGCCTGTAAGACAGAGTTATTCCGCCTGGCCTTCAATCTAGCCTGATCCCCTATTCCTTTTTCCCCTTCCCTTTTTTCTGAAGAAACCCTTCTGGGTCCCCACATTAAAATTCTTCCCTAGCCTCCCTACTGGCCTAGCAAGACTAACTTGGCAAGTTAGCCCTGGTGATCCCACTGATGTTTGTTTTTTATGCTGTTTTTAGCTGTTTTTAAAGTTGTTTTTAATCATTATTTTGTCTTTGTTGTTAACTGCCTTGAGCCCGGTTTTTGGACCGGGAAGGGCGGGGTATAAATTTATTATTATTATTATTATTACTATTATTATTATTATTATTATTATTTATATATAGTATACAATATAAATTGTATACTATAGAAATCAATGCAGTGGATTAGAGCCCATTGTAAATTATGCATTCATGAGAGAGAGAGAGAGAGAGAGAGAGAGAGAGAGAGAGAGAGGACAAGGTACTAAGGTTAAATATATAGGAATTAGCTATGCAGACTTGAAGCACTTAGTGCGTGAAATCATCTTGATGGATGGCTCGGAATTGTAAAGTTGTGTTTGTTCATGTAGTACAGAAACCGCATCTGACACTATGTTGATATACATGCCATATATCTATTTCTTTAATTGCTGGGTTTTGAGCTATTCTTGGTTCTTTGTGTCTCGCCTTCTTTTTGATCCGATATCTAGTATTAATCATTTATTCACGGTGGTAGAAGCCAGACAAATGAGATAAATTATGCCGTGTTCTCTCGACAGGATAATTAAAGTCAACTGAAAGATCACAATGGCAGGTTTAGATAATATTATATGTATCCACCCCTGATTTGTCTCACCAAGGACCCCATTTCACAGTGTTAAGCACAGCTAGCCTTTTTTGTCCAGCTTTGTGAAGGCCTAGTAGGGGGGACACATGGTCAGAAAAGAGGAAATTCATCAACGAAAAAAGAGGGCATAGTTTGGCATAGCATTTAAATATGAGAGGACTATCCTCCATAAAGTATAATTGGCCACTCTACGGCCTAGCTTAGGGCCCATCCATTAAGAGTCCAGGGGTCAGCAAACCTTTTCAGCAGGGGGCCGGTCCACTGTCCCTCAGACCTTGTGGGGGGCCGGACTATACCGGTATTTTGGAAGAAAAAAAAATGAACGAATTCCTATGCCCCACAAATAACCCAGAGATGCATTTTAAATAAAAGCACACATTCTACTCATGTAAAAACACCAGGCAGGCTCTACAAATAACCCAGAGATGCACTTTAAATAAAAGGACACATTCTACTCATGTAAAAACGTGCTGATTCCTGAACCTTCCGCGGGCCGGATTTAGAAGGCGATTGGGCCGGATCCAGCCCCCAGGCCTTAGTTTGCCTACCCATGATTAAGACGGTCAGTGCTATCCCAACTTTTTAAGAAGCAGAGGCACTTATATTCATAGGAAGGTAGTCTTTCGTACAGAACTGCACTTTCTTCATCCAGGGATTGGAACCATGCATGTCTTAGTTCAGTTAGGTAATTTAAGACTTTTGACTTCACGGCCTTACACTCATCCTTCTCTAGATTGCAATGAGTCTCACTTCACTTACATCGTAATGTAGTAAGCCAACTCTGCTCCATTTGGGGGCCTTCATTCTCATTCTGCTGGGCATCAGCACCAAAGTCCTGCTCTGGCAACACCTCTATATGTATGCATTGAGTAATGTAGATAGCATCTGTGGATATTCTGCTTTTCAATGCAACTGGTGTTAGCTTGCCTCTATCCTGGGATGGGTGACTATATTTTCTGTCTGTCTCACTTGCATCTGTTTCCCAGTACTTTGGTTCTGCTTCTGCATTAATCTGCAGAGGGGGAAATATCAAAGTATGTATTTATATACTATTTTAAAATGTGTTTAAGTATGTTAAACACACACACACACACACACACACACACACACAATCCAATTTCGTTGTACTTGTACAGTGACAATAAAGATATATACATATACATACATTTTGACATGTATAAACTGTTGAGAACTGCATCACAACATTCAAAGTAGTACAAAATCTGTCACCACCACCCCAATATTCATCTTCACTATCACTTAAAATATGAATCTTTTTATCATTAAAGTACAAGGCTGGCACAACCGTAAGGAGAAGATCAGAAGCATCAAATTCCATTTTCAACTAATCCCAGTTTACCATTTTGTCTGAATATGGTAAACTGGGGTTAGGCTTAACTGGGGTTTACCCAAACAAGCCAGGATCAGAAACCAGGACTTGAAGTTGGCTGATTTAGATGAACTGCGGTTAAAACTAACATACAAACTGTAGTTAGTTGAAAATGGAAGCAAATGCTTCCAAACCCATCATTGCAGGGGGTTGGACTAGATGACCCTTGGTGTCCCTTTCAACTCTACAGTTCTATGATTCTGTGGCTGCACCAGAGGATGAAAAGATAAGGGAAGCACGAAAACCCATGGCTTCTTCGTGTTGCACTGTACTATGGTTTTCTGTTATGTCTGAATGCAGACAGAAGCTGCTTGCAGATTTCCTTCACTAGATTGGAGTGCTGGTGTTAAAAAAAAGGCCAAAAAAAAGAAAAGGAAAAAGGAAAAGCTCAATAGATTTCATTGTATGAAAGACTAGTGAGCAAATACTGAGGAACAATCTGTATTGTTCCTGACCAGCAAATGCAGAGGCAGAGCTCAAAGCTGACTTCTGGAAATCAGTCTTCACTCATCTTTCAGAGCATCCATCTGGCTGTCATAACCAGTGCAAGATGCAGATTAACCAATTCAAGGTGCTGATGAATGATTGGAAGTATTTTAATAACAAATTGAAACTCCTCATTTTCCATGTTTATTGTACTCTGTCATTACAGGGAATTAATTTAGAAGATTTATATCCCATCTTCGATCCTCAAGGAGCGGCAGTAGTGGCCACAATGTGGTCAGTATGTTGCATAGGAGTCAACTTCTAGGTTGAGGGGGCCAGGCCCCCACAAATATTGATGGGCCTTCTCAGTGCTTTTTTTGTGGGGGGACGCAGGGGTACACATACACCTAAACATTTTGTGAATCTAAGTTTGGCCTCATTGAGGGGCAGTATTTCAATATGGGTAGGAAAATGAGAGTACCCCTAAACATTTTTTTGGGGGGGAGCACTGGGCATTCTCATTCAAATGGTGTGTGTGCACTGCGTTATGTGATCAATTATGCAAATTGGGGTTTACCTGGGTCCCCACAATACAGTATTTTATTCAAGTTGGCACCCCTGGTATGTTGCCCGGCTGACAGGGCAGGATTTGCTCCACCTTTCTAGCAAACAATTTTTTTACAAGTGCTGCTCAGTCCATTACCTTTGCATTTAATTTACTTAATTATTCAGCACATCTCTTGCCGTTCCTTTGCATCCATTTGAGAAGAGCCAAATGCTTCTCTCCCAATCACACCTTTACCCTGAGCTAGAAAATCATAATCATAACCCAGAACAGCAAAGTAGGTCAGGAAGGCTCTGTCTCGAACTATTCCTTTGGAGTTTGGTTCTGGGGAAATTGTGAAACATGACCTCTAGAGGCTTTCCAGAGGCACAGCGATGTTTACGATCAGTTAGACTGTACAGGCATCAGGAAGTGAATCCACGACAGGTGAGCTGTAATCTGCTCTGTTCCTACGCGGGGCAGGTGGGGAAAGATCAATTAGGGTTTCAGATTACCCTTTCTAATTAGTTTGGCACATAAGGCAAACTACAGGTTACAAGGTTAAGCAGGTACAGAAGAGGCAAGATTATGTGGCTAGAGCTCCAACAAGCGACACTCCCTCTGCACTTTCCTTTTGAAGTTCAGGGTAGGCAACAGCTATTTGCATAGCAAACACCTGGAATCCTGGGCAATCAGATGGGCACTCCTTCAAGTAGGCTGGCTATGCAGGGGTTTGTTCGTGCCACCACTTGGAGATGAGGGTGGAGTGAGAGCCAGCTTGCTATCAGACATGCTGCCGGTCATCTTACCTGTTGGGGAAGGCTCTTCGGTGACAGGAGGTGCCTCTGGTCCCTCTCTGGGATCTTGAATTCCAGCCCGCAGGGGTCCTTCCCTAGGATCAGGAGAATAAAAACGTCTTCAGCTGATGCCAGAAGGACAACAGTGTTAATGCCAGATAGGCCTCTTTGGGGGAAGGAATTCCACAAATGGGGCACCACCACTGAGAAGGCACTGTCTCTGATCACCTCACCTAACCTCATCTCAAATGGGAGGGTCACATGGAAGAGAGTTTATGAAGAGGACCTCAGCGCATCTGTAGGTTGGTACAGGAACAGGCATCCTACAGTTACCTGGGTCCTAAGCATAGCTGTCAACCTTTCCCTTTTCATGCGAGGAATCCTATTCGGCATAAGGGAATTTCCCTTAAAAAAAGGGAAAAGTTGACAGCTATGGTCCTAAGCCATTATAGGACTTTAAACAGAAGCACCAACTCATTGAACTTTGCTGGATCGTAAGCCAGTGAAGTTCTGAACTCCGGTGTGATAGGTTGCTACTGATATGGGTGCCTGCTTTATTATTCCTAGTTGGATCTGTGGATCCTTCTAACTCAGTATTGTCTCCATTGACTAGCAATGGCTCTTCAGAGTTTCATACAGGATCTTTCCCAAGCCCTACTCTGGGAAATGCCAGGCACTGAACCTGGGACCTTTTGCAAGCTAAGCACGTCCTCTAGGACCACTGAGCTATGGCCCTTTCCTTAAGGAAGCGCGACAGAACAAATATTCTGGCTGCAATCTTAAATTTGCTCACTAGGGCATAGGGCTCTTTGAATTCAGCGGGACTTGCTCCTGCTTGCTTAGGGTAAATGTAAAGGGACCCCTGACCATTAGGCCCAGTCGCAGATGACTCTGGGGTTGCGGCGCTCATCTCGCTTTACTGGCCGAGAGAGCCGGCGTACAGCTTCTGGGTCATGTGGCCAGCATGACTAAGCCGCTTCTGGCGAACCAGAGCCACGCATGGAAACACCATTTAACTTCCTGCCGGAGCGGTACCTATTTATCTACTTGCACTTTAATGTGCTTTCGAACTGCTAGGTTGGCAGGAACAGGGACCGAGCAACGGGAACTCACCCCGTCGCGGGGATTCGAACCGCCGACCTTCTGATCCGCAAGCCCAGAGGCTCAGTGGTTTAGACCACAGCGCCATCTGCTTAGGGTAGCACTGTCAAATGCTCGTGTTCACGTGCATGTAATTACTAGTTTTTATTCTTGTTAATTTGTTCTGTTTTCCGGCTACATCAATTAATCAGAATGAAGCCTGCCTAAAGCTTACAGGGTTGTTGGTGGGTGATTGTGCTTGTTTTTTGTTTGTTTGTTTGTTTGTTTAAGAAGCAACGGATAACAAATGTATTTGAAATGAAACTAAAATTGCATTTGTAGGATTAAAACCTGCACACAACCAATCCAAAAAGCAAGGTGTGTGGAGGTATCGTCGTGCCTGATGCAATAGCCTGGTCATTCAGCTGTTTCACTCCAGGCTATATAATTGTCAGAACAAATTTTGAGGATGCTCATGAGCCAACTGAGCAACTTTGCTTTTCCATGGAGGTTGCACCAGTACCTTGGCTGGGTTTGATGTTAAAAGATGAAAGATTAAAAATGCATTTGCCCCCTTAAAGCCAAAGGAGCAGCACAGGCCACAAGCTAAATTATTAAATGGTAAAGCTTCAGATGTAGATTATGCCAGTTTTTAAGGGGTGGGGAGAGTAGGAAGGATGAATATATTAATAATAAGCACTTATTTAGTTCATATGATATTTATAGTTCTATAGAGTGTTCAAAGCACTTCATACTTAATTTCTCACAATCCTCAGAAAGTTGTTGTTGTTGTTGTTGTTGTTGTTGTTGTAGGTTAGGCTGAGATGGTGACTGGCCCAAGGTTACCCAGTGAGCTTCGTGGCTAAACACTGGTCTCCCAGGTCATTGTCCAACACCTTAACTTTTACACCACACTATGAATTAGGTTGGTGCTTTTATCCCCATATTATAGAAGAGAGGTGGGGAATACTGAGGCCAAGAGATAGTGGCTAGCAAATTCTTCATAGCTCCTAAGATGATACATTCATATTCTTGCATTGTCGGGGGTTGGACTACATGATGCTTGGGGTCCCACTATTCTATGATTCTATGAACCAGGGGTTTTCTAGGTTGCACTGTCAGAATGAACCGTAAGGCACCATGCCTAGCATATAACATACCACAGCTTCAGAAAATTTGGAAATACGTAATACAAAAAATACATGTCTGCCCTACAATATATCTTTACTACTAATTAACTAACTGAGGGACCCAGGTGGCGCTGTGGGTTAAACCACAGAGCCTAGGGCTTGCTGATCAGAAGGTCGCCGGTTCGATTCCCTGCGATGGGGTGAGCTCCCATTGCTTGGTCCCAGCTCCTGCCCACCTAGCAGTTCGAAAGCACGTCAAAGTACAAGTAGATAAATAGGAACCGCTCCGGCGGGAAGGTAAACGGCGTTTCCATGCGCTGCTCTGGTTCACCAGAAGCGGCTTAGTCATGCTGGCCACATGACCCGGAAGCTGTACGCCGGCTCTCGGCCAATAAAGCGAGATGAGCGCCGCAACCCCAGAGTCGGACACGACTGGACCTAATGGTCAGGGGTCCCTTTACCTTTAACTAACTAACTAACTAACTAACCGTCTTGGTGTTTAAGTTAGCAGAGGACAGGCTATTATAGAAGAAATGAATATATCAGTGACAAACCTTCAAGAGTGGGTAGTTAAAGTGATCTTTGGAATGGTCTTGGTTTTCATCATTGCAGAGTCAAGTGGTATATTTCCAAGGCAGAGATACAAGTTTTATGGTTCAACTTCCGCAGGCAACAACAGAGGAGAAGCAGGATACAGTATCCTGGACCAGAGTCTCAAAGCTAGTTGTGGGTTGGCCTATTGCTCAAGAGTGTTGGGGTGGGTTGAAGTTGTCTCTTTCACAAGGCAATTCACATCAGAGTACAAGGGGAGAAAACACTTAACCGGAGCAGCGCAGAGAATCAAGAGGCGGGAGTTTCATGCTGCTCAGCTAATAATTCATTCCTGCTCAGACTGTTTCTGTTCCACACTGTCCATATTTCAGAGTCCAATTTCAGCAATTTCCGATGAGGAACCAAAAAAGAGCCGCTGATTTCTTTTGCATTGATTTTGTATTCCTTCTCTTTTTGTTTTAATCAAACCATATTCTGTGTCCGCAGATCACAAACCATTCATTTGTTGAGTAGGGATGGCACTTATACTTTAATTATGTGTGCCCAGTTGTTGGAATGAGCAGAATCCGGAGCTTGTCTGCCAGGTGTACCTGGGAATACAGCCCCCATCATCTTGTTCAGGTGTTTCACATGCCACAGCTTCCAAAATTTCGAAAATACATTGTAGGACAGTTGTGTCTTAATTGCAATAGCTTTACAAAATGAAAAGCCCGAAAGCTTTAATATTGCAGATGTGAGATGTAATAAATAGAAAGCTGGAAAGATGCATAAATAGAAGCATCTTCTGTTTTAAGTAGAATATTCCAAAAATTATTTGCATGGGCACGCCACTAGTCCCCATGAAGGCGGCTTGCAAAGGTTTTATTTTCTTCTCTGCAGTTGAAGCCATTGGCTTGATATAAATACTGGATGTAGTTAATGAATATTTTTCCTTTTATGTAGAAACGGCCTACTGGTGGCAACATCAAATCCAATCTGCCTATGGGGCATTTGACGTTATGGATGCTTTCAGTCCCTAATTCTCAAATTGCTTTGTAAATTAAATCATTTTATGGTGGTTTAAAAGTACTAGGCACTGACACTAGGAGTGTATATATTCTGTGTTTGGTCAACAGAATGCAGGAAAGGCTCTCGCACTTCGCCTGCATTTCCCCATCTGGGAAAAAAGAAAGCAGACGAACACTTCAGCATTGATTTGGAACTTATCTTTAGTGGTGCAGCCTCTGTCTCTCTCTGTGTGTGTATTATGGTAGTTGTTGCAGTCAGGGGCGTAGCAAGGGGGGGCGATGGGGGCGGGCCGCCCCGGGTTCCACCCCAGAGAGGAGTGACACTTTAAAAAAAAAAAGTTTTTTTATTTTTTTATTTTTAAAAATTTAACATTTTTTAAAACTTTATTGGAAAAAAGAGATAATAGACACACACACACACACAACCCCTCCCCCACACCTCACAAAGTGGCACCATCAGAGGGGGGTGACACTTCTTTATTTTTTTTATTTTTTATTTTTTATTTTTTTAAAAAAATAAATGTTAACTTTATTGAAAAAAAAGAGATAATAGACACACACACACACAAAAACCCCACACCTCGCAAAGTGGCACCATCGTTTATGGGTGGTGGGGGTGACTTGCTATGCCACTGGGTGCAGCTCTGCCAGTGCCCTGGCAAAGTGGTGGGGGGGGTGACAAAAAAAATTCCGCCCCGGGTACCACCTGGGCTGGCTACGCCTCTGGTTGCAGTTGACTCATGCAACAACGCAAATAAACTTCCACAGTTTTGATTGCATTATGCTATCCTGAGCCAACACTGGGATATCTCAGGGTAGCAAAAAATGTTGTTTCTGTGTGGTGTCAGAAGAGAAGTATTTAAAGGGTTCCCAGAATCAATTGTGTTTGAAAAACTCCATGAGACATTACTTTTTCTCCAATACTTTTCATTGGCTGGGGCACAAAATCCTCCCAATGGTAAACATCAATAGATTTATTGGGTATGTAATATGTCCTGACCTCCTTTTTGCTTTCTGAAAGAAAACTCTGTGTGGGGTACTTTAATCTGTTTCCCTGGATTAGGTTATTGGTTGTTTTCTTTTGTCCCCCCCCCACCTTTTTTTTACCCCAATACTTTACATTACCCCAATGGCAAAAGGCAATACATCTCTTAGGGTGTTTTACATCCTGGGCTCTCTTTTTTTTGCTTCCAGAAAGAAAACTTAAAATGGTAAGTGGTTGAAATTTGATGGCCTTGTGTTACTACTGCGCAGGTGACAAAATGCCCTGGAAGGACTATGCTGTGGGTCTTTTCCTGTGTAAGTTCTGCGACGAAACGTGCGCCTGGGGTAAAACTTTGCCCCAGGGTTAATGCTGATTTCACCAAAGCGAATTTTCATCCTCGGACAACCATGATTAACTGCTGATTTTGTAACACCACTGGCAGCTGCTACGCCGGTGTCAGATGCATAGCCTTATTTCTCGAGTTGGCTTGTCGAAGAATGGAGACAAAAAGCAAAAAAGCAACCCCCACAGGAGCTGTCTTTTGCGTTATTGCAAAACAGTGTGTAAGTGAATTAAGTCGGAGACGCCAAGACTAATTGCTATAACGTTTCCCAGGCGGGCCTAAGCTTAGCAAGCCCCAGAATGGAGCGGGTGTTCCCAGACTGCCATATAAATAGCCCCGCCTCTTAATCAAGGGAAAGTATTTCAGTCCCTGCAGACATTCCCTGCCAGTCTCGCAACCCCAGAGCCTTCCAGCATTGCTCCCAAGGAACAAGGGCAGCAGGAGTTCTCTCTTGTCATGCGACCAGAGGCTTCAAATGTTTCCCAATCTATGACTTAAGCTTCCACCACACTGGTAATTTCTGATAGCTCCCGGGCAACATGGAGTTAGTGGGGGCAAAACACCGAAATAACATCGGTGTAGCTCTGCTGTGACACTCCTGTTAACCTCTTAATGCAGGGAAAGGAGGTAGAAGCTGAAAGATGGTGCAAGCACATGGCTGAGGTCACATTTCAAGTGGAGCTGGCCTGCCTCACACAAGGCCAGAGTAAGGCTGGAACCCACGGCTCTTGGTTCGTAATGCTGTCGCGCTAGAAGGAAAGACAGGAAACATGGAGACACAGCTACGCATGTTGGCTATGTGTGTGTGTGTGTGATGTATAAAACGATGCAAATTTTCTCAGCTCCTTTGTTCTAACAATGTAGAATTTGCCAAAAGGTACTTGAATATGGCAGTGCTCTGCCAAAAAGCTATCTCCTTGCAGCAGTGATCCAGATGTGTCAGCCCACTTGGATGCAGGGTGCTCAACAGCACCTGCTGCCAGCGAGATGCTGTAAGCTGCAAGTGGCAATGAAGTTTCAGCTGTTTAAAATGTACTGTGTGGGGTAGGGATAGAAGGATCTGAGAGCCAGTGTGGTGTAGTGGTTAAGAGCGGTAGACTCGTAATCTGGTGAACCGGGTTCGCGTCTCCGCTCCTCCACATGCAGCTGCTGGGTGACCTTGGGCTAGTCACACTTCTTTGAAGTCTCTCAGCCCCACTCACCTCACAGAGTGTTTGTTGTGGGGGAGGAAGGGAAAGGAGAATGTTAGCCGCTTTCAGACTCCTTCGGGTAGTGATAAAGCGGGATATCAAATCCAAACTCCTCCTCCTCCTCCTCCTCCTCCTCCTCCTCCTCCTCCTTCTTCTTCAATTTCAGCCTTCTCAGGTTCTCATTTCCCTAAGCTTAAATTCAGTTCTGCACATTTCTGCAGCAATTTGTGATTTTTTTAAAAAAAATTCCCATGAAATTTATTCAGTGTTTTAGTGCATTATTATTATTATTATTATTATTATTATTATTATTATTATCGTGCCATCCTTTATCCGTAGATCTCAGGGCAGTTTATCCTAATAAACACATTTTGTATGCACTTTTGACTATTGTCCACATTTTCTGCAAGCAATTTCTCCTGATCAAATGCATTTTGCTGTGCTAATTTTCACTAATAGATGCATTTTCTGTGGTTGGCAATTTCCTCCTAACATAGGCATTTTTGTAAACCTTGTTTGGTTGGAGAACTGCATCACAACATTTGGATAAGTGCAAAATTCAAAGGATGGATTTCAATCTCTCACCTCTGTCACAGAACACAGAATTGTAGAGTTGGAAGGATTCCACGAGGATTCATCTAGTCCAAACCCCTGCAATGCAGGAATCTTTCGCCCAACGTGGGACTTGAACCCACGACCCTGAGATAAACAGTCTCACGCTTTACCGACTGAGCTATCCCTCAGGTGTGTTTCAGTTTGTTGTTTTTGAAAGTGTAAATCTGATAGATTCAGCGGAACTGAATCTAATTTCTCCCCTATCCCTAGTGTGGAATAACAAAGCGTGAAAGCAATTGTTGGTTGCCACCATATGAAGCCTGTAAGGTTTTAATTAAGCCCAGAGGAGACAGAGACAAGTCGTTCCAGTGTTGAGCAACTGTCTGTCTTTGGAGGAGAGGTGTATCCTTTATCGGAAGTATTTAAGCCAGAGATAGATGACTATCAAGGAATCTATACTTGGATTTCTTTGCAAGTCTTGATTTGAGCAGAGGGTTGTGTTAGATGACTTCTGAGATCCCTTCCGATTGTAGAATCCCATGATTCTATGGAAGTTTTGCTTTGCGTCAACCAGATAGTTGAAAACTGCCAATTGTAGATCCCAACCATAAGGAACTTTGCCTGTCTCCTCTTGATATTAATATTCTGGTTTTATGCTGAGGGGTACGATCTCAGGAGGCCTAAACCATATTCTTCTTCTTCTTCTTCCTAATGCATCAATCAGCCACATCAACGACATTCTAAATATCTGGACCAATATTTAATTGAAAAGATGGGATTGCGTCAAAATGCAGTTGTAAACAGAAACTGCTTTGTCGCTTTGATGTTTTGGCAGCATCCAACAGAACAACAACAACAAAGGCCTGTTCTCTGAATTTCATTGCCCCAATGTATGTGAACTGCAAAGCTGCCAGTTCAAAATCTGAGCCTATAAAGCAGGCACTGATATTAAATAGAGCTACTTACCCTGTTCTATGGAGCCACAACATTTTGAAAAAAGGACTTTCAAAAATCCTTTAAAGACAAGGAACATGTGTGCATACATACTTGGTACATATACTGTGTGTGCGCGCGTGCGTGCCTCACTTACTTTCAAAGTGGACGATGCCCAAAACGCCCCCCGCTCCTTTCATGGTCTCCCAAGACAGACACATGCCAACGAGTAATTGAGGTGTTGGCATCCAGAGTAACTGAGGTGTGACTCAAATCAGTTCTCTGTGAATATCAGAATTAGGAGACACCAGAACAAGCACAACACAATGTCAGGCAGTCGGAGCCTAATTGACACGAACTCTGAGGCAAATATTTGCCTTAAAAATGCACACATACACCACGTAGGCTTTTTAAAAATATATATATTTAAAGCAACACTTGGCTCCCAGTACAAGTGTGTCGTTTTCAGGGTGTCACGTAACCAAGGTTTTGGCCCATAAAGGCAGCAGCCTACTAAGCTAGCTTTCCCGCCTCGCAAAAGGATTTCTGAACTCAGTTATTATTTGAGGGGGCCCACTGCTCATATTGTTTATTTTTTGCTTCTAAAATGGCGTAACTGCAGCTCAGTGATAGGGACCACACTTGGCAGAAGGTGTCCTGCTCTGTTTTCTAGGTCTCCAATTTAAAGCATCTCTAGTAGCAAAGATTTCTGCAGGGACTTGGATAGGTCAGGATAGGTTGGGGAAAGTGGGCTGTAGTAGTAGTAGTAGTAGTAGTGGTAGTAGTAGTAGTAGTAATTTATTATTTATACCCTGCCCATCTGGTCACCCCCCCCCAGCCACTCTGGGCGGCCTCCAACAGGACACTAAAATGCAGTAATCTATTAAACATTAAAAGCCTCCCTAAACAGGGCTGCCTTCAGATGTCTTCTAAAAGTCTGGTAGTTGTTTTTCTCTTTGACATCTGGTGGGAGGGTGTTCCACAGGGCGGGTGCCACTACCGAGAAGGCCCTCTGCCTGGTTCCCTGTAACTTGGCTTCTCGAAGTGAGGGAACCGCCAGAAGGCCCTCGGCACTGGATCTCAGTGTCTGGGCAGAACGATGGGGGTGGAGACGCTCCTTCAGGTATACTGGACCGAGGCCATGTAGGGCTTTAAAGGTCAGCACCAACACTTTGAATTGTGCTCGGAAATGTACTGGGAGCCAATGTAGATCTTTCAAGACCGGTGTTATGTGGTCTCGGCCTTAGTAGTAGTAGTAGTAGTAGTAGTAATATGTAGCCCATCAGACTGGGTTGGCCAAGCCACTCTGGGCAGTTCCCAACAAAAAAAATAGTAAAAACATAATACATTACACATGGAAAACTTCCCGGCCCAGAGGGTTCTAACAGTAGCTTTCAAAGAATTCAAAAATCCAGCTCTGTAGAACAAAACAAATAAAAAAGGAACAAGACCATGCAGCATCTCAAATGCAGTTACACACAATCAGAGATTATTATTTTTTATAATTAGGCTTCTCCTATACAAAATTATGGAGCAAGAGGGTGGAAAGAGGAAGGAGACATAAGCTGTTATTCTGTCACTCGCAACTAGTTCTGCCTTATTATGAAGCGAGCTAGACTAGAGCCACGTCACGTGAGTTTCCTCAAAAGCTGACATTAGCATTATTTACTTCTGTGACTTGAGTCATACAGAGGGCAGCATAAAAGAGCAGCAAGGTGAGTAGCTTCTCTCTGCCAAGCCTTGGTAAGACTTGCCAGCTTTTCATTCAGCGCAGTGTGGCTGAAGAGGATATCCTGTTGGACCAGTGATAACAAGGGAAATAAAATCACTTCCTCGCCAGCTGTTTGATTCAGGTAGAGAGAGAAAGAGAAAAAAGGAAGTCGGCTTCCTCTGGGTGTGCACTCTGCCCGCCACCCCCTCACTCATTAATGCAAAGTGCAGCACCAAAGAAACCACTCACTCCCCTATTTTATATGCAGCACAGATCAATAACAGATCACTGAACTAGAGCACATAGGAAGTTCTGTGTCTTTGCTGCATAGGAGCTGCATTTTAGTCCATGGTAGCCAATGGTACAGAACAGGGTGCTGCCACTGATCTATTGTAGTGCTGCCTGTCAGTGGCGTAGTGTGGGTTGCCAGTGCCCATCGCAAGGAAAATACTGTACTTACTTGAATGTAATGCGCACCTCAATTTGCAAAACCTTGAAACCAAAAGAGTATTTGCTGACGAATGTAAATGTGCCGTCAAATCTAATACGCACCCTAATTTCCGTTATGTAATTTGGCCAAATTTGGCATTGCATTCGAGTGAATACGGTATTGCACCCCCTAAGGCAAATATTGTGCCCCCTAAAGGGTGCCTCCATTCGGCACTGCTGCTGTTGCCAGATGTAGCAGCGGCAGGACATGCATGTGTGCCTCCTTGGGCTGAGTCCCGCTGTCTGCCCACCTCCCCTGCTGGTGGGGCGCACTGTGCAGCCAATGGATGCCAGGGACCGTCCTCTCCCTGGTGGGCAGGATGGGGAGAGTGCCTCCAGTCGGGGTGGCAGCTGCAGAGGTGTGCCCCTAACCAATTTTATTTTGCACCTGGGGCAATGGCCCCAGTAGCCCTCCTCACGCTATGCCTCTACTGTCTGTTCCAATTGGCATAGGTTTTCCAAGCTTATTGCCTATTTTCAAACAGAGATGCCAGGGTTTGAACTGCATACAGAGAACATGTGCTTCTCCCTTTTTCGACACCTCATTTAAGTGAAACTAAATCGTGTGGAAATAATTGAGGATAGGGACTAATTTTAGATGTGACACCTGCCGTGTAAAACATCCCTTCCCCAAATCCCCAAACCTGTACTAATGTAGCCCCTTCACCCTTTAAACGTGATGCTTAGCATAAGAGGGCTTCAACAGAAAACAGTTGTTGTTGTTTTATGGTGGTGATGCATGAGGAAGGCACCACATCAAATTGTGCCTGTGCTTCCGAGTAAATATATTTAAGAACAGGGATGCAAATCTGTACATCAGTAAAATACAGTCTGAAAAGCTACCATCCAAAAACCAACAGCAGCTTACAAAAAGCAGCATCTCAAATAATTAAAGGTTGGGAGCTGTGGGTTTGCATACGCCTTCCATTTGGCTCGGATTTCTCCTATCAGGCTTAACCAAGGCTCCCTTAACCAAGATCTGAAACCAGGATTTGAGGCTCCTTCCATAGTTAAGAGGGAACCTCATTAATTGACCTTAACCTTAATGCCAATGTAAAACTAAGCTAGAGGCTGTTGGTGTGGGGGGTGGGGGCTCCTGTGAGACAGAGGAGAGGGCTGGGTCTCTCAGAACCATGACTCAGATCTGCACTGGTTGCATACCTTGTCCTTTTTAGTACATTCCATTTGTCAGACATATGAATTAGGTGGCCAGAGGCAATGCCGTTTCGAAACCTTTTCTCCTGGCTTTCCCAGAGCCATCGTTCAGCTGTTCCGTAACCCTTCCCTTGCAAAACCCCTGCTGGCTTGCCAAGCCAAACTTAGGAAACAAATATGCTGTTACCGTAGCTGTTGGAGAGCTACAACTCTTTTACATCTGAAGCTTCTCCTTTGAACTCAGTGGGACTTACTTTTGAGTAGGCAGCAGCGTAGGACTGTACGGCACATCTCTCTCATGGGCCTTTAGGCTTTGTGCTTGCACTCAAGCCAAAACATTTGCGCCAGATATTCCTCAGCTCCAGCAGCATAAATAGTTGTGGTGGACCACAGCTCAAGGGATGGGGGAGAAATTAGACTCAGATTGCATTTAAAGGCAAACTTACCCCATTCACACTTTTCAAAGCAGTGTGCAAACTGTTGCACAGCCACCCTTCAAAATTCACACTTATTTAAATCTTGCAATGCAGTTCTCCAGCCAAGAATTGTGCATGCAAAAGAAAAGACATATACAGGGATAAAGTGTGCAAAAGAAAATTCACATATTAGTGAAAATAACATACAAAAGTATGTTATTACTTGGATTCATTCCAGTCTGGCTTCAGGGCTGACTATGGAACTGGATCTGCCCTGGTTGATGACATTTTAGGACCTGCCTTGTTTTTGCTACTGCAGATCATAAATGAATGGTTTTTATCATTGTGTTTTAACTATTGTAACTCTCCCTAGGACCTTAGGCTGAAGGGTGGGTTATTTTTTTATTATTAATTCTATCCTATCCTATCCTATCTTTATATTATGTTTGGAGAAATTGCTTTGCAAAAATGTGTATGTATATTGGGCAAAAATGCATACAAAAATTAGGAGAAATCTGCTGATGAATTTTCGTGAGTTTGGTTTTTTAATTTCAAACTGATATGGAAAGGTGGAGAACTGAATCTGAGACTGGAAATAATGAGAAACAGAAATGGACAGGTTTGTCAATTCCTACAATGCTGAAAGCTTTGTATGTAGAAAACCCAAGGTTAGGCCCATGGTATCTCCCATTAAAGGATCTCAAGTCTAGAACTAAACAAAATAATAATAATAATAATAATAATAATAATAATAATACTTTTATTTATATCCTGCCCTCCCCGACTGAAGTTAGCTCAGGGTGGCTAACATCAACCTTCTCTCTGCCTAAGGCCTTGGAGAACCAATGCCAATCAGAAAAGAGCAGTACCAGGTTAGATGGACCAATGACCTCACTTGGTATACTGTAAAGCATCTTCATATGTTCTGATGGGATCAGTCTAGGAAGTCAGCAATGGTTCTTGTCTGCTCATTTTCTCTCCTTCCATGGGACAGAAGAGGGAGACACCAAGTGTGTAGCTGGTTGATCTGTTCCCCCAAACATGTCCCTCAACCCTGCCCTCCCAAAGACTCTGCTTGCGAGACATCACCTATGCAAATCAGTGGGTCTTTTTCAGCTGCCCACCTTCCACTTCCCTGTTGGTTTAGTGCATAAAATGGGTCCGGGTGTTTGTTTAAATCAGGTTTTCAGACTTAAACAAATAGTGACAGGCTGTTCAAACAAGCTTCGGAAATAAGTCTAATCAGGATGTTTGAGAAAGCACCAAAGAGGAAAGGAAAGGACCCATAAAACAGTTACTTAGAATATATGGCGCAGTCGCCATAATGTAGACGTTGATGTTATTGTTGCCATAGTCTCAGTAAGAACAGGGATTTCCCGCTGTGCATTTTCTGCTGATGTTTCTTCACCCGTCACCATAACTCAGAGCTTTAACGTTGTCTCAATGTCACTGCAGCCCACCCCTCGCTCGGTCTGCCCTCTTTCATGCTTGGCACAGACAACCTACTACCTATGAGATTTAAAAAGGGGGAGGAGGCGAAACTGACAAATCGGAAAACAAGTCAATCTAATTTTGCAATGACTTCACCTTCTTGTTGACTTCCGTAGCTTTAGAAATCCATACATGAGCACCAATACTGGCATTTCCTCTGTCTTTTTTTTTTTTAATAACCTTATTGGAATTGCATCTCAGTTGTCATTTGGCTGTCTTTTTTAAATCCAACTTGTCTACTCCGTTCCCAAAGCAAAGCATTGGCTTAAAAGATCAAGAGGAAAACTCTGCAGCAATGACATCAGAGTTCTGCAAGGTTTGCTTGCAGTCCACATTATAGCGCTGATATATAGTATTCAGAAGTGTTGGGGTTTTTTTGGGGGGGGTGACTCAATTAGTTAAATAGTGCAGGAAAGTACATGACTTACAGTCCAGCATTAGTGCAGCCAAATATTAAGGCTATTATTACAAAAAAAAAATTGTGGTGGTTTCTTTAGTTGAGTCATCCTGAAAAGGACTTTCTTTGGGGCAGTTTTACCCATGCCCTGTTTGTCACTAGATTGCTCAACACTGTTTATTTCCCGGACTTGAATAGGGCTTTTCACAAAACAGCTCCAATGCAGTTAAAAATCATAGAACAATTTAATTGGCGTAAAAAAACAACAACCATAAATGCAAATCAATAAACTGAAAGAACGAACAAGCAACCAAAGGCATGTTAGACTAGGAGCCCTTCACCCTGCTTGTTGAGAGGAAGGCCCCATAAAAGTCTGTGAAAGAAATGGTCCATAGCTGTGTTCCTTGTAGAGGCCAGGCTCGCCTCTAAAAAGTAGGAACATAGGTCTCTTTGAATTGGAAATAACCCAGGACTCAAGGCGTTTAGGGTTTTGTGGGTCAAAGGCAACATCTTGACTTGAACCAGGAAGCCTCCCGGTAACCAGTGGTGACTTGCTCATCAATACAAGGAAAGATTCCATTGGACAGCCGGTGTCTGAGGTGATGTGGAAACCTGATCTTATGCAGGTCACCTCAACACCATAGCTGTTAAGTACTAAACACACGTGTGAATGAGCTCCTTATCTCCAATAACAGCTGGGATATATGAGGTGAAGTCCTTACACAACTTTATGAGGCAATGTGAAGCACTTGCGCACATCTAACCAAGTCAAGTCCCTTCGTGGCCAATGCTTCAGCCATCTTGTAGCCATTGCTCATCAACACTGTAGATGGTTCTCCCATGCCCAGTTGTCCCTCATCTCCCCTCCTACCCAACATTTCAGGAGAAAGCTAGGGACCAGTGGAGTATACAAGGCCCTGTACATTTAAAAGGCTATTTCCTTGTAACTCTAGAAGCACATGTTAAACCATTCCCCCCCTGACATCAGGTGAGGAGACCAAGGAGATGACAAGAGTCTGGTTGTTGGCTTTTGAACCATGACCTGTGCACTGCCTTGTTGATACTGTCTGTACATGCCCAGGCAAAGATAACTCAGCAACTCTCTGGGTTGCAACCTGACAGCAGATAAAATGAAGGGCTAATTTAGAAATGTGTTGTTTGCTCTTCCCTCTATTTTAGACATTTTCTCCTTTTGATTGTTTTATTAGTGATACATCTTAACTAACTGGAACATAATGTAACTTAACTAATTCCAAATGCAAAAGATTAACCTTTTATGCCAGTTCATTTTTCTTTGTAATCCAAAACAACAAACAAACCTTAAATTATTGCGCTTAAGTTTGCAGATGTTCGATCTGTTGGAATCACAGCAGAGAAATTGCACTTAGAGAAGCCGCAATCCAGCAAAACAAAAACAAACAAAAAACAAAAAAAAAGGCAGCCTTGAAGCAGTTTATTTCTGTGATGATATCTAACCCTGACTTCTGCAGACTCGCGTGTAGGACTGTGGCCAATAACTTTTATATTTTGTATTAAAGGCAGTTCGTGCTTGCTTCTGTTAAAAGGATAGTAATAGAAACAACAGGATATAAGCCAGTCTGTTTTTGTTTGTTTGTTTGTCTGTCTGTCTGTCTTTTTGTAGAAAATAAATTGTGGAAGTTAACACTATTTCCCTGTTTGTCTCATTAAAAGTCTAGCTGCACAGGATTTGAGTTGCATAATGTAAAAAGCCTGATGCGCCATCTTGTGTCAGATGTTAGATGTGTCAATAAGAATAATTGCTGTATCCAGAATCAGATATCTGGCTTCAACCATTGTTTATAACAGGCATAGGCAAACTCTGCCCTCCAGATGTTTTGAGACTACAATTCCCACCATCCCTTACCACTGGCCCTGTTAGCTAGGGGTGATGGGAGTTGTAGTCCCAAAACATCTGGAGGGCCGAGTTTGCCTATGCCTGGTTTATAACTTTGTACCTGTGACACCACCAAGCTCTGCACCTCCTAATCCTCAACCTGTCGGGTTCTGCTGGTGGGAGTAGCTTGGCAGGGTAAGCTGAATTTGTAGCACCCATCATTTTTGGGAGGCACTGTAGTGATAGACCCCTGTGCGTGTGCAGAAGTCCAACATGCCCAGAGTTCTAGATTGGGAAGAGGGAAAAGGTTCTACCAAAATGCTTCATTTGCAACTTATACTGTTTGTTTGTTTGTTTGTTTGTTTATTGGATTTGTATACAGGGCAGTCCACAACAACAACAAATACAAAACGAGATCACAAAGTACAAAACGAAACCTCCCTCCCACAAACACATTTAAAAGGGCATAGATGGTTTAATCAGCCCAAGTCCTGGTTCTAGAGAAACGTTTTCACCTGGTACCTAAAGATAAGTAATGAAGGTGCCAGGCGAGCCTCCCTGGGAAAAGCATTCCACGAGCCGGTGGGGAGCCACCGCAGAAAAGGCCCATTTTCATGTTGTCGCCCTCCAGACATCTTGTAGAGGAGGCACACGAAGAAGGGCTTCAGAGGATGATTGGAGGGTCCAGGTCAGTTCATATGCGGAGAAGATGTCCTTGAGGTATTGCAGTCCTAGGCCATCTAAGGCTTTATAGGTCAATACCAGCACTTTGTGTTGGATCCAGAAACTAATTGGCAGCCAGTGGAGTCAGGCCAGGATCAGTGTAATACGTTGCAGTAATGTAACCTAGAGGTTACCAGAACATAGACAACAGAAGTTAGGCTATCCCTGTCCAAGTAGGGGCACGGCTGGGCTGAAGGCACCCTGCATCACCAAGGCCGCCTGAGCCTTAAGCCACAGTGATGGATCCAGGAGTAGCCCCAAGCTGCCTACCGACTCCTTCAGAGGAAGTGTAACCCTGTCAAGAGCAGGCAACATCCCAGCCATCTGGTCTAAGGAACCACTCACTACAAGTACCGCAGTCTTACCTAGATTGAACTTCAGTTTGTTGGTTCACATCCAGTTCGATCCCGAGGCGAGGCAACGGTCCACCTCATGACAGGTTTGGTTTTATAGTTCAGCTGATGTTGAATAATCCCTTGGTTTGTTGTGAATGCTTGCACCATTTTATGTTCTAGAATTCTGGCCTTCTGATCTTTGGGCCAGGTGGGGTTGGAGAATGGAGTTCAACAGAATGCTTCTCCTTCTGTAGAGCTGATGTTATTTCCAATTGCTTTTTAAGTTATTGCTTTAATTGAAGTTTCATGCAGTATGTTGTTTTAATGAGAGAGAGAGAGAGAGATAAAAACTTCAAATCAAATAATCACACCTTTGTTTCATATATTGACCTCTAAAGCATTTTTATTCTAACGTTTTTTCTACTGCATTGTATCTCAAGCTCTTATTTATTACTAAAAATCTCTCTAATGCAATCGTTTTGTCATCTTGCTTCTGCTGCTCATATCCTGAATCCTGCCCGCGATTTCACTTTTCCAAATAGTCCACAGAAGGCGTCCAACTCTTCTGTTAAAAAGTTCATCATTTTGGTCTCTTGGTTTTGTTGTCAGGTTTGCCATTTCTGCCATAGCCCATTACTTAATTTGCTCTGTTGTGCCTGCAGGTACCACACCCTGGGATTACAGGGTGAAAAGGCATGTTATGACTATTAATAATAAATAAATAATCCTGCCCTCTCTCTTTTACTTTAGGATGCTTTTGTGGAGCTCTACAGCAACAACATGAGGCCTTTGTTCGATTTCTCGTGGCTGCCTCTGAAGACAATCCTGAGTCTGGCTGTTGTGGGTGCCTGCATCACCCTTGGAGCTTATCTGGGGCATAAGTGACTTCAACCAACTTGTGGCGAACTGATGAAAAAGTCCTTTTTTTTAATTGAAAAGAGAGGATCAGAAAGCATGAGAGCTTTTTTTTGTTTTGTCTTTCCTGTAGCATAATGCTATTATTTTATGAGCCAAGTATCTTTCTGTCTAAATATTAAATCAGCTATTACTGCCAAAGGGAATATTCATTTATTTTTTACAGTGCAGGAGAAGAGTTATTTATTGAAGATATTTTACATTTAACCTGCTATTTTCCTGAAATTCTGCAAGTTATACCCACGTGCATCTTTATAACAGAAGCTTAAGGACACTCCAAAGATCTTCAGCTTTCTTGCAAAATGCCACGCGACAAGACTATTTTTATCACATTGGACTATAGGGCACAAGAGACCGAGGTGTTTTATCCGCAGGAAAGACAGTAAATGGGCTACTTGCAGAGGTGTAAATTTGTAGTTTTTCGCTCTGCCCACTGAAGGAGGAAGCTAAATCGCAGCATGGATGAGATAGGAGCAATTTCAAGCCAGTAACGCCTTTGGGATATAGCAATTCGACATGGTACCTATCCAGAGCGAGAAACGACGCGAGGTTGAGGCCAGTAATATAGCCCATGTAGCTCGTCGGCTCAGGCTGACGCCTGGGAATACAATTTCATCCCAACTTGTGAAGCATCCCGATATGTACTGTTTTGTGCCACTCGACACCACCGTAGGTCATCGTTGGGAGGATACCATTTGTGCCTCCTCAAAGCAACGATTTGAAATGAAATAACTTCAGAACTGCAGAACAAATATTCTGTTTATAGAGTGTATTCTTCAATCCTCACTTTACCACGCAGCCATCAGGAAACCGTAAGTGCCTGCACCTGCCTTGCAGGACCTGGAGCCTGGATGTTCTGGCTCGCATCCCCACTGGAGCGAGAGTTTACCCACAGCTGATCCTGCTTTTACTCTCTGATTTCTTCTTTGCCGGGAGGGGTGGGGTGGTGGTCTTAAAAGCAATTCACGTTGGTTGCTGAATAATACATCTCGAAGCCAAGAGAGGCCCAAGAATTGAAATCAGGTGACAGAGATTAGCTTGGATCCGCCATTTTTATCAAAACGGACCCCTCCCAAATTAAGTTCTTTCCATTCTATTTTTCTCTTAAGTGGAGCTTTATTCCCCTCAATGGTATTGCGTCCTGGTTATTTCTTTAAGACCGTCTTCAAAAGGATCAAGAATGCATCCATTGCCTCCATCTGCAGAGGCTCACAGACATCATCCAGTTCCCTAAGGTGCCTATTGCCTTTTGTATGGAAACCTGGGGAGGAAGAGGGGAGGGGAGGGGGGGGAATCCTTGTTTAAAATCCTTTTCAATAAGATGAAAGCAGAGTTCTTAATAAGACCACTTTTCTGAGAGTACCTTGTTTTGTCTTTAAAAAATCCTAAACACGTAGCATGAGATAGATCGCTAGGAGCACAGCTGTCATCGTGGTTGAGCATCGCTGAGAGCCTGCCATGACCCACTGCTGACCACCAGAGCCCCCAGGCCCTATACCTGGCTATTGCTGTGAGCTCACCTGTCCTTCCAGGTGTGCAAACAGCAGAAAAAGAAGCACCATTCGCTTCCCTTGGCCTTCTCGTTCTGGGCAGGTGTGTGGATTGCATCCAGAGGAAAAGGGCAATTGATTGGGCAGTGGTGACAGCAGTAAGGAGGTGGGCTTCCCCAAAGATGTGGGTCCCTTGAGGGCTTCTTGGTGTACTGCAGCTTTGTAAATAACAGAAGTTACTAGCCTGCAAAAAAGAAGCAGCAGCATTAGCTTACTAAGGGGCTGGTAGCCCATTCTTCCATGCTGGCTGCAGAGGGAGGGTCATATGCTACTAGCCAGTCAGCAAGCTAGTAAAATGAATAGCCTTCTCCCAAGCAGACCATTGATGGAGTGAGCTGTCCTTGTTCTGCCAGAAACCTATACACACAACAAATGCTTTCCTGCATGCTCAGGACAGTTTTTGTTTCTAGCACCTGCCCTTATTACAGCGTAGGGCTGGATCTACATTGATCTGTTAGTTACTAAATATAACGCTATGTAACATTCAGTGCTGTTTTCCATTGCCAGTGGTTCACTGCTCTGCAGCACCCTCTGGTGCCACATTTTAATAACACATTTTTAACATTATAAACCACAAGTGTAGATCCGCCCTGGGATTCTGCATGGGGCGGGGTGTGTGTGATGCCCCACCAACCCTCATAAGCAGTTTTGTGATGTTCCAGTGGGGAGCCAGAAAAGTCTCAGCATATACAAAAAGCCAACTCTCCATTAGTTCTTTGGATCCAGCCAATGAGTTTCAGGCCATATTAATGAAAGGGCTTTATATTTTTATTTTATTTAAACAACACATGCCCCAAAGGAACAAAATCTAAATTACCTTAGATGTGGTGGATATGTTTGACTTCTGTAAATTTCCATCTTTAAAAAACCCTCACCTTTTTATTTTATTTTTCTGTTTATAAAACTGTACAGAAATGGATTTTATACATTAATATGCATCCAATAATAAATATCTGGACTGAAGTACAGTTGCTTTAACACTTAAGATGACATAGCTAGATAAATAAATAAAAAGAAAGAAAGAAAGAAAGAAAGAAAGAAAGAAAGAAAGAAGGCTTATCAGATCTGAGTGAAATATCTTAATTTTGTGGCATTATATGCAAAAAAATAATAATCTAGGGAATGTAATATTTTCATTGCTTAAGGCTGTAGTTTATATCATGTTTTCAAAGCTGCTTTTTAAAAGATGGGCAGGATCCACGAAGGAGCTACTCTTGTTCAGCTCCCATTCATTTAAATGGAGCATGTGTAAGAAACGTTCCTCGGGGATTGTGCCCATTGTGTTAATGCATCTCAGCATTGCTGTAGCTACTCTACAGTTATGGCACTTGTACCCGTCATTTCAGGAGCGACAGTGAACTAAGCTTTTACGCTTCACGGCAGAAATAAATGTATAAAGGCATTTGTTCAAACTTATGTATCCTAGATACCATGGGTTAACTGCACCAAGTTGAAATGCTTAGCTTTGCAAAAGCTGGAATGCTTATGAATAAATGTCAAAACTGTGCATTTATAAGGAGCAATTCAGAGGAAGCTAGGCACACCTTCATCCTATGGGACTCAACGGCTTTTAACGTTTCTAACATTTACTGCATTGTCCGAAGAGTAAAAAACAACAACACAACAACATATGGGGGTGGGAATTAATTGTTTAACAAACCACATCCTTCTGAGAACCCAAGTAATTATGCTGCAAAGGAGGTACCTGTGTGTTGCATAACGCATAGGTTTCCATGCGCCAAGTGAAGCTGCAGTATTCAATGGTTTTCATCAGTGTTGCATGCCAATAACTTTACCAAGGGCTGGTTCACATATCACTTGACCTTCCCTCACTTGGTTGCTTAGTACTTAGCAACTCTCACAGCCCGGGGGTTCTATGCTAGGATAGGTGCGTTTAGTGGTTTAAGCATGCCTAACTCTGCATAAGATGAGGCTGTCCCGTTCAATATGCAATCTGTCTCTGTTGTAAAGTACTGTTGTTTGGGTTGGCACCAAGTTATGTGAAATTTCTATCAGTGGCGAGTATGCACATATATCGTCACAGCCGATAAGTAATGGTCATATGTGTTTGAAGTAGCCCCTTAATTCAACTCACGGTGCAAAACATAACCCTAGGACAGCATCCTTCAATCTCGGGTCCCTAGATACTGTTGTATTACAAAACTCATCATTCTTGACCTTTCGCCAGCAACATCTAGGGACCCAAGGCTGAAGACGCTGCCCTAGAATGATGCCCAGGAGTCCCAAGGGCATGATGAGGAACAATAGGAACATGGGAACAACCAGTACTGCACCATATCCTAAACCTGCTGAGACGTGTTACAGTATGACATGGGAGAAGAAAAGGCATCCTGTGCCCAAGATCTGTACTTTCTCCCGATCGCCCTTACCCTTGAACTTTTGCAACATGCTTGGCAGGCAGAGAATCTGGTGCCATACTTCCCAACTTGTGCAAGGCAACCATTATGCATGGGTCAAGACGACAGCAGCTTTAGTTGTTCTGAGCCAGCAAATAGGCTGGGCAGCCTGACCCTATGCAGCTGCATTATCTGGAGTGGCAGAGATGGAACAAAAGCAGCATCTGACACGAGGCAAACAGATTCTGCCTTCCACTGTTATGTGCGATGCCGAGACCCTGGTGCCACTTCTTCTGTGCCATCCCAGCACAGAGGCAACGCAACATGGAGCAAGGTCAAGCTCTCTATTTAGCACGCTTCACATGGTAGCTGCAAACTGCTCATCATAAATAGTGGGTTACGGGCCTCAAACGTTACCAGCAAAGAAGAATTGGGTCTCCCCCCCCTTTTTTTTAAGCTGAAGGTTTACAATTGTCAAAATGAAATGGTGATGAGAATGAGAATGAACTATATGATATGTCTGTGCTGCTATTCAACCACGATTCTTTGAACAAAGTTTTATTTTGTGGCATCACCCAGTTCCGAGACTTTTCAAAGCTGCTTTAGGTGTAATTTGAAGTAGTCACGTTACAGGCATTTAGGTAGATGCTGACAATTGATGTTTTATTGTGTCTCTGTCCGCGGGGCTTCTCAGTATCGTAATAGGTGTATGCCAGAGAAGGCCAGGTGTGCTGTTGATAGTCTATATTTTATGCAGGTGATCATCGGTGTTCCCTCCTCCCATCTTTGCTGCAGAATTGTACAGTGTTGTAGCTGCACTAGCTATAAGGACAGTTGATACTGCTAATAGTCATGTTAAACATATTTAGAAAGGTTGAATGTATATAAAAGCTTGAAACTGCCCTTTCCCTGAGCTTTTTCACCGTGACTGGCAGCCTTTCCTGGTTTCACCTGGTACATTGTTTTGGTTTTGGGGTTTAGGGTTTAGGGTTTGGTTTAGGGGAAGCCCTGCAAAACATCGAATCAGTAGCACTTTGTCCTTGCACAAGGAACCAAGACTCAAGTGACTCTCCCTAGGCTATGCCATAATTCCACAGCAGAACTGACGTTTCCACAGGAGTCTCTTGCTTGTGTGCTCATTTATACTTATACACTCAGCCAAGCTGGCTCTCATTAACCTTGTGCATACCGGTAATAATAACCCAATTCTGAGGGGCCAGTTCTAAAAAAAAAATGACAGTGCTGAGAAAATAACTGCACATAGAAGGAATCATAGAATTGCAGAGTTGGAAGGGACTCTGAGGATCATCTAGTCCAGCACCCTGCAATGTAGGAATATGCAGCTGTCCCATACTGGGATCGAACCTGCAACCTTGGCGTTATCAGCACCATGCTCTAACTGTGCCACAGGTCCTACCATGTGAAACTGCTGGAGATAGTTAACAGTGAAGCTTTTGCGGTCTCTGTGAATGGGAAGAAGTAAGAAAATGCCTCCAAAACGACCCTCCATGGCAAATACATTGTGTGCAGGCTTCCTAGGAAGCACTGAAGATTCCCTCAAGAAAAAAAGAGCCCTGGAAGATGGACCAAACTATCCTGAGCAAATACGCACACACACACACACACACACACACACACACACACACACACAGAGAGAGAGAGAGAGAGAGAGAGAGAGAGAGAGAGAGAGAGAGAGAGAGAGAGAGTGGAATCTTCAGTGCCTGGCCACGCACCCCAATTTGGTTAGGTTTCGCATGCTCATATTCCAAAGCTGTGCTGCTCCAGTGTTAACACTGAGCTGCAAGCAAATCCACAGGCACCCCTCTTCCCCTCTGCATCGGTTTCAGGTGTAATAAAGCCAGCATCTAAAGATGGCAGAGTGGCTCTCAACGACAAGCAGGTCGGAGTGCATTGGGTTTCAACTTTGCTTCTGGAGGTTTCTGTTTTACCCCATATAGGCTACTAAGGACCAAACTATAAATGATCTTAATTGTTTGAATGTATTTAACATATGTATTTTTCATTGATACTGGGATGGGGAGGAAAGTGAACCATTCCCTGTCCCTCCATGGTTCTGATGAAAATAGCTAACCCACAGGCTAGGGATGAGAGAGAAACTCCCATTTGCTTTTTCCATTTTAATTTGCACTTCCCCAAACAATATGCGGACTGGAACGCAAGCTATCCTTCCGAATCCACACGTCTCCAACCAAAATGTATTACGTATGGGGAATGTACAGGCTTGCAAAGCAGACAAACATGTACATTAGGAGAAGTGTGCCCTAAAATGCTGGTGAATATTTGTGAGGACTTTTAAAAGTATCTCAGATGTATCAATGTGACAAACTGAACTTGGAAAAAGGAGAAACGGAAATCAGAGCGGACAGCCTTGTCCCATCCCTATCTACAGCTGCTTCCCCCAGGAGGAAAGCTTCCATTAAGTGCCAATGGAAGATTCCACGCCAAGTCTACTAGCAGATTTTGAGGAGTGGTTTCCATTGGGAACACGGCAGGTGGGAAGAGTTAGCCACCACCCCTTCCCTGAGCACCACTGTCCTTCTCCTGATCACGAGGCCAGGGCCGTTATGCAGAAGAAGAAACAGCTTGACCCTGGACCTCCTGTGTAGCCCAGAAGTGTTTGCTGATGTGGCACTGGGAATTTGTTTCTGCAGACATCGAATGGCTATGCAACTGTGGTTTATGTAAGCCCCTTTTCAATAGTAGTTATGGGGGCAACCCTGGTTCCATTTGACCCCGGAGCATTGTGGTATGACGAACCACTAACTACTTCCCAGTGCTAAACAGCAGCAGCAAAATGGGAACAGCGTACAGTGGTGCTACATGGCTTGGGTTCTAGCGGGAGAGTTAAATAGACCTTCCATGTTCAGAGGCAGTGAGCGATGCAGGAGGGCTTCATTCCACAAAGAGAACCACCAGGGTTTGCATCAATAGGAAGGCTGAAACATTTCTGAAAGCAGCAACGCTTTCTTTTTCTAACTGGATTGAGAGAAAACAAAAGATGAGTTAATTTAATTAGCAGTTGTTGTTGTTTTTATTAAAAAATCTGCTTAAAGTTAATGCAGCTTCATCCATACACAACTTCCAGCCATGCTGGAACACTCTCTCCATCCTGCAAAGGTGTCTACTTTCCCTCAGTTAAACCATCAAGGAAGGGCATGGTCCACTCATAAGGGCTGCCACAACAGTGATGCACAGATGTTCCAAGCAGGGCTCAACGGAGGCCTGCTACCGCCCCCCTCCCTCTCCATCTATCCCCACACATGCAGGCAGCAATCATGGGACATTATGTATGTTTCTCTCGTCTCCCCACCCAGCCATCCCTCTATGCACCTTGCAAACGTTTACTTGCAAGCACAGGTAACTTGCACTGAGCAGAGAGGGAGGCTTGATGATGAAATTGGAGCCTCTCACACAGTTGCTACTTCTCCTCATTTTTCCACTGCACTGCAAACAGGCTAGCTGTGCAAATTAGCCATGCAAGTGGACCGTGCTCCTATTTTTCTTCTGTTTGGATTTTAATTAGCACCAGCATTGCTGTAATACACAGATCTAGTTTATTTCCGCGTTTTGGATGTTGTATGTAATGGTTGTTGTTGTTTTTTAAAAAAAAATATGTTTGCCTGTATATTACCATTTATTAAAATAATCACATCGTTTTATTTTAAAGTCGACATAAATCATGCTGCCATTAAACGTTCCATGTCTTCAGCTAATTTTGTGTGAGAGAGAAATAAAATAAAGCACACTGTGAGATGTCGGCTTTTGGTTTGATTCCGAGTACTGGAAAATTAACGTGCTGTTTCCATAGACCGTGGCCTAATAATTAAAGTGAGGCCAAAACATCCATTTCCACTTGGCAATATCATCAGACATGTTTTTTTGAACCTGTGGAAAATATATCACATTACTAATATTGCACTTTGCCTTGGTCAGTTTTCTTCCTTACTTATACGGGGCAAGCTGCTGGCATCTGTCTGTCTCAAGATACAATGGAATGCCTCTCTGGGGGTGAAATCGAACTGCTGTGATAACAGCACCGAAGTGACTTCTCTAGGGTGCAAGCCTGAGCAGTGGGGATAGAGGTCCTAGGCTGCCAGACAAAAAAAGACCCCCCTCTTGGCCTCCTCCTCCTCCTAGATGGGCTACCTTCCCAGGTTGATGAGCCCCATCTGCCCCTTAGTTCCCTCTACAGCAGTGTTCCCCAACCTTGGGCCTCCAGCTGTTTTCGGACCACAATTCCCATCATCCCTGACCACTGGTCTTGCTAGGGAGGGATGATGGGAGTTGTAGTCCAAAAACAGCTGGAGGCCCAAGGTTGGGGAACACTGCTCTACAGCATATGCAGAAACTGCCTTCTTGACCATTGGACCCAAAACTGGTCTCAATCGCTCAACCCCCCAGAGCCTGTCTTCACATGCAGGGAAAGTCCCTAACTCACTGAGGGTTTGAGACCCATAAGCAACCCTTACCTGGTTTAGCCAGCCAGTCGAAGATGGGTTGTGGCCACTGTCATACACTGGCAGCTTCTAGGAGCCATGGGTGAGAGCTGAGTGCAGGTTGGGGACCAAAGGTGGACATTGGACAAACTACCCCAGTAGGAGAATGACATGCCCCCCACCACCCACCAGAGGTGCTACCTCTAACTTGATTGTGGGCAGCAGGGCTTTGCAGGGGACTCTTGGGTAGGGATGGAAGAGAGATTTGATTTGTTTGTTTGTTTGCATTTTAATCAGAAACTAACTAATTCAACACAGCTTTCCTTTGAAATCTGCACATCTCCAATCAAATATGATGTGCAAAAGTACTTATACTAGGTGTAAGTGTGCATAAAAGAGCATACGTTAAATGAAAATAACATAACGTACTGGGGGAAATTGCTTGCAAAGGAAGTGTACATTAGTTAAAGTTGCATACAAAAAAATGTGTTTATTAGGAGAAATTTGCACTTCAATTGCTGATGAATTTTCAATGAGGAGTTCACCAGAATCAAGTAGCTGAAAAAATGTGGAGAACTGAATTTAAGCCAGGAAAACATGGGAAACTTTGAGAACCAAAATGGGCAGATTTGTCCATCACTACTCTTGTGGAAGCTTGGAAAAACAGCAAGAAGAGGCACAAGCCTAATTAGATCCACCACCACCCTCCATCCCTGGGTGCCTTAGCTGAAGTTGAGTATCAGTTGGAGAAAGCTGGGAAAGAAGACTGAGAAAGAATGATTCACACACACACACACACATGACTCAGAGCACTAAGCAGCCCAAAACATTTCTTTTTATGATTGCAGGCCTTGCACAAATCTCATGTGAGGAGCATACATGCCACCCACTGAAACACCACCACATGGATGACAAATGCCCCCCTCCAAAAAAACCCCAAAATGTCCTCAAGAGATTCCATACCAGGAGTGACTGCAAATGTACAACTGGTTAGGCTTACTTATCAGATTTTGCATGGTAAGAGAAAATCCAGATTAAACAAAGTACAGGTGGGCATTTTGATGATCTCGTGTGGACACACTGAAAGAGTTCTGGACATAAGCAGCACAAAGTCCACAACAAGCTGCTGTGTGAAAGCACCCACTGACTGCTGGCCGGCAACATCCCTAAATATGCGACACAATCGGGCTGAGCAAAAAAATAGCACTTTGGGACATTACAAGCGTAGGAGGAGAAGAGTTTTCTATGTGAGTTACAGTGGCAGATAACCATCTCCTTCGCTAAAATATCCAGGATACCGTAAATCCAAGATTTCCTTTTATGGCTAATTAACACAGTTTTTTTCATGACCCCCAAAGGTCACTAGGAATGTACAGCCAAGACATGAAGAAGACTCACTATGTGATGGCAAAGTTCCACACAATAAATATTGCTAGACACCAGTGAGGGCTGGCTGCAGTTTTGAGGGACACCCTTTGTGGGTCTTTGCCCTATGTAAGTGGAACACACACACACACACACACACACACACACACACACACACACAAGCTTGCCTAGTAGCTACAAGCCACCATCTTAAGTTCCCACAATATCCTGGAGCCCTCGTTGTAGTGTCCCTCTGGGACATACTGTATGTTCCAGCAAGGACCTGGAGGAGGCATCAGCACAGATGGGCCCTGACACAAGGCCCAATGTCAGGGACTATTTGTTCATTTATAAAAGTATTTATATACCTGCCCTCTCACAAAATATCAGGCTAGTGTAAAAAAAAAAATGTTTTTCAAAAACCCAGTAAAAGCTCTTACATGGGGAAGCGATTTTTTGTGGCATTCCCACAATTACTTTAACCTTTGGTCATCAGGATCTGCTCTGAATAGCACAGAAAAGTGGTTTTCAAACGCTGAGGGAGCCTTTTCCATGTCAACTTGGGTGTCAGAGGGAGTCCTGCATGGCCACCTCGAAAACCTTGCCATGTTCTTGGGCACACTTTGGGGGCTGGCAACCCAGAACAGGACGTTCTCTGTGGCAGCCCTTAAGCTGTGGAATTCTCTCCCCACAGAGGCCCATCTGCCACCTTCATTGTTCTATACAGTGGTACCTCGGGTTACAAATGCTTTGGGTTACAGACTCCACTAACCCGGAAGTAGTACCTCGGGTTAATAAATTTACCTCAGGATGAGAACAGAAACTGCGCGTTGGCGGCAGTGGGAGGCCCCATTAGCTAAAGTGGTACCTCAGGTTAGGAACGGTTTCAGGTTAAGAACAGACCTCCGCAACATAACCAGAAGTACCACTGCACTATAGCTTTTATCATATGCCAAAGACACACCTCTTTTCCCTAGCCATGGGCACCTGAGGGAGAGAGAGAGATTTATGGCCCACCCTCCTCTTCTGATTATAGTTTTAACTGATTTTACCATTGTGTTTTTAAATGGTAGTAACCCGCCCTGGGGCCTTAGGGTAGGTGAGACACACAAATAATAGTAATAATGATCACACAACAATATAACAATTAATTGATTGTTTTTTTAAAAAAAAGACTGCCTGGTCAATTCTCATTGAACACTATGCCTCCATAAATACTCCCCAGAATGCCCTTGAAAACTCCCTTGTGGCTACACACTGCCAAGGAAGTGTAATAGCAGGAGGCAATCTGTTTTACAGGAAACCTTGCCAGCTATTCCTGACCTGGTCCTTCAGGAGGCTCTTATATAGAGTCCTCTCTTTAACATATTGGGGCAAAATGTCCATCTATCTACCAGTCTTGCCTGCTGAGCCTTTTAAGTAGATCCCAGGGATCGAACCTGCATGCAAACTATATGTTCTTGTCACCGCGCCACCATTTCTCCCCAATATGAAAGCCACTTGCTTAAAACTGGTCCCCCCTTGCCACCCATCTCCTTTAATATCCTAAGTCAACCCCATTTTATGGGAAACTAGCTGGATGCAGGGAGAATTTTGCATTTCAGCTCCCGCCAGTGTGAACTGACTAATCCTACCAGGCAGATGGTATCTCCTAATCTCAAATCGTCGTCTGGAAGGGATTGCTTGACTGCAAGAGCTTCCCTTCCATTTGCCTTTATGCAAAGATAGAACTGGCGACGGACCAAAGTGCTCTCTCGTGTGGCTGTAAATTAACGTTACTAGTGGAAACTGACAGGAAACTCCTGCAAATTGGGGTTTTGCTCAACATCTGGAGTCCAAACTTTTGAATTCCCTCAACATGTATGGATAAAGCAGGTGATGCCTTTTCTCCCTTCTTAACATTCTCTCCTCATTACTGACTTCCTCCTGTCCGAGCCCTTGAATTTTACAAGGCAGGTTTTCTTTACTCGTCAGTTTTCTGTGTTCACAAAAACAGCTGTTATTTCTCCAAAAGAACATTCTCCCCCCCAAAAAACCACCCGGCCGCCATGCACTTTCCATTGTATAATTCAGTTGTTAACAGAACACAAATGCTTCTCACATCAGCATCCCTAGCAAAAGCTCTTAGACTTTAAACATTTAAACATGGCTTGACGTGAGAAAGGTGTATATTTGACATAATTTTGTTACAACACCATAATGGAACTTGTTTTGCAACCTTAATCATCTGAATTCTCTGTCTTTTTTTCCATGTAGCCTCCGGCACATCGTCATTCGTTTGTTTAAAACAGTTACATACCACACTTAATCGTACTAGATTTCTGAGCAGTTGTACAAACACGATAAAATGAACAATACAATAAAACACAACCAGAATAAAAGCACCAGATGAAACTGACAGATAACTCCTTAACCAACAAAGCTGGCTCACAAGCCATTTAGGGCTTTGAAAGTAAGTACCAAACAACACCCTGAAAGAAAACAGGTAGGGCAAACCTCTTTCAGGACTGGAATAATGGAGACAAAACCAGCTGCACCAGTCAGCTCAATGTTTGAGGGTGTATGATGCTCTTAAGCCATAGCTGTCAACCCTCCCTTTTTTTGCGGGAAACTCCCTTATTTCAATGCTGTTTCCCGCTGCTATCCCGGATTGTTGATATCCCTTAAATTTCCCGGATTTCAAAGGAAGCAGCTCCTTTCCCTCCCTGCCGGCCAGGGAGGCTCCTCAGCTGTGTTGCTCGGCTGCCAATAAGGAGTCTGAGACCGACTGGGGGCGGAGCTTGCATGCCTTGTGCAGCCAGACCCTCACGCCCAACCAGACAGCCAGCCTGCCTGCCGTCTATGCGCTCGCTATTTCGCTCTCCCGTTCGCGTGCAGCCTCTGGAGCGCAGGGTGGCGAGGCTACTTGGTGCCATTGCACCGCCCTCGCGGCGTCCCTTATTTTCAAATCCGAAAGTTTGAAAAAATCCCTTATTTTCAAATCCGAAAGTTGACAGCTATGTCTTAAGCTAAGCAGATTTCAGATGTGGACTTGAATGCCACCAGGTAAGCTGCATAGATATTTCAAAAGAGAATGGAATCTCAGTGTTAAAAAAAAAGAAAAAAGAATTAACCTTATGGTGACTGGCTCATCCTTCACTATGAAGTATTATTTATGTCCCTTTTGCTATCCACTCATTTTCTTCCAATATCACATTTGTGCTGAGGATTTACAATACTATTTCTTATCTCTCTCTCTCTCTCTTCACTTGCCCAACTTTCTATTGTTTGCCTATTTCCCTTGAAAACTCTGCCGAAACCAATATTCTGGATTTTCATGTTCCTCAGCCTCTCTCAACAGAATCACTTTAACTTGTTTGTGGGGTTTTTGTTGTTGTTGTTCTCAAGATCAAAATATTGAGAAACTGTTTACTTCTTCTTTTCCCCCAATATGTCCATCTGGTTGCAAAGTCCTTCCACTTTCAGCTAATCAAACTAGCAAGGAATTTGCTCTTTTCTATTTATAGAGACTCCCAACTTTTCAATACACAATTTTATTATTTCTCAAGTCGACTACTGCAGCATTCAGCCTCCCTGCTACTATGCTTAATACCCTTCGGACTGAGATGCTGCCACCTATTCAGGTCATTCCTGAGCTTTTCACGGGAATCTCCGCTGGATTCATTATGGTTATTGTACTTCCCAGTGCGCACAGATACCTTCTCCTCTCTAAGAAGAAGAAGAGTTTGGATTTGATATCCCGCTTTATCACTTAGGGAAGCTTAGGGAAATGAGAACCTGAGAAGGCTGAAATTGAAGAAGAAGAAGAAGAAGAAGAAGAAGAAGAAGAAGAAGAAGAGTTTGGATTTGATATCCCGCTTTATCACTACCCAAAGGAGTCTGAAAGCAGCTAACATTCTCCTTTCCCTTCCTCCCCCACAACAAACACTCTGTGAGGTGAGTGAGGCTGAGAGACTTCAGAGAAGTGTGACTAGCCCAAGGTCACCCAGCAGCTGCATGTGGAGGAGCGGAGACGCGAACCCGGTTCTCCAGATTACGAGTCCACTTGCTCTTAACCGCTACACCACACTGGCTCCCTTATTTATGATTTCTGTGCAGTCTTAGGCGTGAGAACTGCATAAACTTCCAAAACTCTCCCTGATTGTCATGTAGGATGTCCCATCAGGGTCATGGCTGAAAGCAGTTTTGATTCCTGCTCATGACAGAAGGATAGAAAATACGTACAAAAGGGAAGATTGTTCCCTCTTTTTTTTTCCAACCACCCTCCAGCAAACCGGAACTATGCAAGGCAAAAATAGACATTTTTGCGCATTTTATTCCTGTGGATCAAGAAGGGAGAAAACAAGAGATTGTTGATAGGATAGCTAGTCTTCTTCAGTGTTGGCTTTTAAAAAAAATACCAAACTACCTGACTTTTGCAGCATGGGATGGTTTTTACAGAAACACATGTCACCTTACCTGGGTTTAATGGCAAGGGACAAAAGGCAAATTGTTGAGGTTTTGCAGGATGAAGCCATTAGGTTGTCTACGCAGAAAATTAATCTATTTGTCCCCTGGAAGGCTATACAGCCCATTGCTGCATTCAGTACATGGAAGCTTCTTTATTCTAGATTATTGGAAGAGAGATATACTCCTTAGTTTCAAATGCATAGGTTCAGATTATCAGCAAATATGACGAGTCCTTGGACCAGTAGTTCCAGTTACTTTGGATTGCGCCCAATGTATGACTCAGAATAAAACCCCTGCAAATGTTGCTTGCTTGGCCACTTGACCTTTCGAGAGATGACCAAAACGCATGTTCCTCCTCAAATCCTTCGTTCTGTGGTTTTAACCTTTAAAGCCATTTGTGGTCTGGGACCATCGTAGCCTGAGACTCTTATCCCTAAAAGAGCTTGCCTACCAGTTGAGGCAGTCCTATCAAGCAGGCTTCACTGCCCTAAGTTTACGACCTGGTTAAGATGGTGACAATTGGAAGCAGGGCCTTTTTGGTCAAGGCCCCAAAGATTCAGAATCACTTGATGAGGTTAAGAAACTACCCTTCTTATGAGGAATTCTGAAGGGCTTTAAGATCCTCTTGCTTACCGGTAGTATTTAGTTGACTGAGTCCTCCTCCTCTTTTACTTTGAGCAGCGGATGCTATTTTTTATGTTCTATTTGTGGGATTTTGCAATCTTAAAATTGCATTATTTTATTTTTGGGCACTGCTTTGAGCTCATTTGGGGATAGACATGTATTTTAAGTAAACAAATCTAAAATTAACTTTCCTGTTCCTGCACATTCCTTTTCCGCTGCAGCTGCCTAGCACCAGAATTTCCTTCCTTTGGGCATCCAACTCTCTTCTTCTGTTATTACATTCAAGCACCTCCTTCAGATACAAATTCTCACCTGGGCTTTCCCTGATAGGACTTCCCTTCCCGTTGCTCTCTTTCTTTGTCTTTAAATAAACCGTGGGCAGAACTGGTTTCATCTTGATTGTATGTACAGTGTCTTGTGCTCTTGCTTGTTTTATAAATATGCCTTAAGGCCAAGCCACTCAAACACGATCCCTTGTTTTCGGATCTGCAGCACTGCTACTTGAAACAGAGCAATTTCGTTGTTTGGCACATTCCAAATTACATTTAAATTACAAGTGTATCCATTTGTTTGTTGCATTTGGAACATATGCCCCTCCGCATTAAGAGTGATAAACAGTCGTACCTTGGAAGTCAAACGGAATCCGTTCCGGAAGTCTGTTCGACTTCCAAAACGTTCGGAAAACCAAAGTGCGGCTTCTGATTGGCTGCAGGAAGCTACTGCAGCCAATCAGAAGCCATGGAAGCCCCGTCGGACATTCGGGTTCCAAAAGAAAGTTCGCAATCACTTCCGGGTTTGCAGCATTCAGGAGCCAAAACATCCGAGGACCAAAGCGTTCAGGATCCAAGGTACCACTGTACAGGCACACCTCACTTTATTGCAGGCAGGCAGTGTTGTAGTGTGGGTTAATGATTTCAGCAAGTGATTTCAGCTCTCTGACATAGCAGGCAGGAGACAGCATCTTCATGTAACAACTCTTTATTCAGGCAAACAAGACTGAGGGAACGGAGGGTAGGGAAGCTACATTTATAGGGACAGAGGACTTGCTATACAAGGATACATTTTGGAGGGAACAATCTCAAGCAATCACACTGCTGCTTTTTGGTGGGAACCAATAAGACTGAAGATCCAAATGCAGCAGCTTGAATGAACCAATAGTAGCTGTTCCTTTTGGAACAGGAATGCAGTTACTTTACAGACAATAGTAATACAGATATGATAACCTTTGAATCAATACACAACAGTCAGGACACTTCCAGGGGAAGGAAGGGGAGTGGAGCTGGCTAGGGATGGATCTGGGTTTTCCCCCTCTCACCCCTGCAGCCAGGGGGCCTGGCCTAATAGACTACAGTATAGTGTAAGCATAACTTTTATATACACTGGGAAACAAAACAAAAAACATTGTGTGACTCACTTTATTGTGATATTTGCTTTATTGTGGTAGTCCGGAATCACAATACTCCAAGGTATCCCTGTACATGGAATTCTCAAGTAGGCTGGCTTCAAGATACTGGCCAGGCCAAACTGTTGTTTTTTTTTCTTACACTAATCCTATATATATATTTATTTTCAGTTGTGAAAATAACATAAGGCCTGCTTCTTTATTTCTGAGTAGACGTATAGAAGATTATACACCAGCAACAATCGTTTTACAAAGATTGGCCTACCGTTGGGACTCCAGTACTAGCTGCTTCTGCAACCGTGTACATGCCTATTCGAAGACTGAGCCGCACTGAGTTCAATGGGACTTACTCCCAGGTAAGTAAGCGTAGGACTAATTCTGAGCTGGGGCCGTTTGCTCAATAGGTATAATGGCCTCCAAATCCACCGGACTTGGAATCTGAGACACAAACTCCCCGAAGAGGTCTCTGAAGAGGAAAACAATTTAGCAGGGTCAAAACTAAGAGAGGCAACAAAGACTTTCCAGAATCTGAATTGGGACACATGCCAATCTTGCCAGTTTGCTACCAAAGAACTATCCAGGGGGAAAGACAGAGAACTTTTAAGTTCATCTTAATCTTTTCTCTTTTTTAAAATTTTAAAATAGTTGTTTAGTTGTGATGGGAGGGCAGGAGACTGAGCTACCCAGAGCACAGAATTTAATGGAAAATGGGAGATACAATTTTTTAATGAATTAAAAATAAAACATTGCAGTTAGGCCTACACAGCATCCCATTTTCTAGGATAGCATAAGAGAAACTATCCAGTCAGTGGCATTCTGTGCTGACATGCCTGTATGACCAGACCAAGATTCGATGCTTTTCTTATTTTTGTTTTATTTTATTTTATTGGAAGAACCTCCCGGTGGAAATGCAGAAAACACATGTAATTGCAAATGCAGTACAATTTCTCAGACTCGTGTCTCTTGCACCGAATCTGGTATTTAACTGGAGCTGGGAGTCATCACTGCCAATTATACTGGAGTTGCAGACGCCACATTTGTGTTTAGGTCAAAAGGCCGGTTTATTTAACAAGAGAACAACTCTGCAACAGAAATCAGGTTGAGGTGATACCTTTTACTGGGCCAACCTGTTGGTGGATTCCACCGCCCTCCAAAAAAACCTCCACCCCAGAATTGTTTCAAGCTACACAAAAATTATTAAGGCAAACGGGGCTGGAGGGAAGAAAATCATAGAATCACAGAGTTGGAAGGGATCCTAAGGATCATCTAGTCCAACCCCCTAAGGAGGTAGATTAGGATTTGTTGTTGTTGTCGTTTAGTCTTGTCCGACTCTTCGTGACCCCATGGACCAGAGCATGCCAGGCACTCCTGTCTTCCACTGCCTCCCGCAGTTTGGTCAGACTCCTGTTTGTAGCTTCGAGAACACTGTCCAGCCATCTTGTCCTCTGTCGTCCCCTTCTCCTTGTGCCCTCCATCTTTCCCAACATCAGGGTCTTTTCTGGGAGTCTTCTCTTCTCATGAGGTGGCCAAACTATTGGAGCCTCAGCTTCAGGATCTGTCCTTCCAGTGAGCACTCCGGGCTGATTTCCTTCAGAATGGGTAGGTTTGATCTTCTTGCAGTCCATGGGACTCTCAAGAGTCTCCTCCAGCACCATAATTCAAAAGCATCAATTCTTCGGCGATCAGCCTTCTTTATGGTCCTGCTCTCACTTCCATACATCACTACTAGGAAAACCATAGCTTTAACTACAAGGACCTTTGTCGGTAAGGTGATGTCTCTGCTTTTTAAGATGCTGTCTAGGTTTGTCATTGCTTTTCTCCCAAGAAGCAAGCGTCTTTACTGATTTAGGGTAGATCACCAAGGGGATTATGCACAAGGCATTATGTTGGGAGAAGTGAAACACAGCTAATTTTATTTTCCTATTTGCTTCCTCTAACCCCCTCTGCAAGGTGCCACGTATTGGCCCTTGTGTTTATACAACTAACACCACAATGTGCAAAGGGGTTAGGACTTGTTCACACTTCCGCTTTTCCCGTGCCTGGAAAGCATGGGTCTGAAAGGTTTTTGGCTTGTCCCACAGTTTTCCCTAGGAAAACCTAGTCTTTACTGCTGAATCGGAGCAAAAATCAATCTGCAGAAAGCCAATTGATGTTTGCTGCAATTCAGCAAAGACCGGGTTTCCCCATCAGGGGAAACAGCAGGAAAAGGGAAGTATCAACGAGCCCTTAGAGTGACTCACAACTGCGTAACAATAGCAACAAGAAGACTGAAAGCTGGCTTGCCTGACCCAAGGCCAAGAAGCCTCAGCCTTCTCAGCCTTAAAAATTAGTCCATTAGGTGAAAAGGCAGGAAACAACAACAACAACATGTAAACAACAACATGTAAACAACAACAACACTTAGGTATAGATTTGTACTTACTTGCATTCGCCAGCTATTCCAGTGCAAGGCTTATGAGTTGCAAAATGGCTGAGAATATCTGGTGGGGGCTAAAGGAATGAGATGCAAGCATAGTTGAAGGGCTTACGTCAAGGAATTGGGGTGCACCATCAGACCCTGCAGCTGGCAGCCAATATAAAACCTCCAGATTGGCCAGGCTTGGTGTAAATATTAGGTGATTGGCATTTGCCCAGGCCCATACCGCTCAACCATCCCAGTTTGAGTGGGACATCCCAGAGTTACAAAAGCCATCCTGGCTTCTGATTGGATCCCGGAATGTCCTGGTTTTTGGTCCGGCACTCTCAGAAGAGTCAGCTGGCTTGCACCAGACCAAAATACCTGGTCTCATACTCTTACATGTGTCAGCTGGCTCCCATGAGAGCAAAAAAATGACCGTCCCGATTTTGATCCATGGGGTGGTGGAGGGTATGGAGGCCTGGCCAACACAGTAGTACCTGCCAGTCATTGGATTTCCGCTCCCTCTTCTTCCGGTTTCTTCTCACCCTCCTGGCACAGATTTGGATATGACCACCCACATGCCTCCCTGGTCAAAAGTCGCAAAACCCATCATTTAAAAACAAGCAAACAAACCCCCTTTGCACTCAGTCCTTCCCAAATGTTTACGAGGACAAAAAGCATTCAAGCCTGCTTAGGTCATTAGAGATGCAGCTAACTGATTGGAATTTATCTTTTTCCAAAAAAGGTGCTGTGCACTTTAGCTAGGCGTAGGGGTGGCGGCGTGGAATTAAAAAAAAACTCTGTAGCTTGACAGTAAACAGGGCAGCTTGCAAGGAAGGAGGGGAAAGATGGTGGATTGCCAAGGAGAGGAGAGGAAAAAAATCAACAAAAGTTGGGCACGTTTCAACCATAATCAAAGAGGTCTGAAAGATCAGAGAGAAGAAGACAGACCAGTTATTAACTTCAGACTGTTGGGTTTTGGGTTTTTTTTCACTGCGGCTGCTGTTATATATTTAAGCGCAGCTGCATTTAATGAGTTTGTGCAAAAGCAGACGTCGTCCAAATTGAAGAAAGCAGGAGTTTTCCATCCAATTAGATAACCGAGTTGGCTGCCAGCCTCTGGTGAATCAAAAAAAGGTCTCATCCAACTTTCGAGACAGAAGCTAATTGCAAATATATTTTCTGTGTCTATACATCTGCGTGTTTGGGCCCACACATTATTATTAAGAAATAGCATTCTGTCAGAAACCCATTTTCTGCATGCGCTAATTTGATTATTTGAGATAATGCATTTGCCAAGGGCAGAAATTGCTAGCGATAAACTTTTAACGGCAAGATGGGATTTGTCATTCTGCTGGTAAGCTTCAGCAAGCAGTAGGGGTTATCTCTGCACATTTCCTCCCCTTGCCCGGTTTACAATGATTTTGATGTCTTTCTGAACCCAGATGGATTTGTTAAATGTGGTTTTATTGGAAAATGGGAGAGTAAGGTTACCCTCAACAAATCTGACTTGTTAAGATCGTAGGTCCTAGCAGTTAGCAAACGACTTAACCCTTCACACGTTGTTATCTATCTGTTGATGTACAGGACTTCCCACAAGTATTCAGGCATGGGAAAGCCGTATACATTCAATTTGGATGAAAGTTTAGCTGTGGCTCCACTTATTGGGGAAAAGAACAGAGCCTTCCAAGTCTGACAATGTGCTGCCGTTTCAGCGCTGGATAAATATACTTGTTTATCAAATAGAAATGCTTCCTCGGAAGAATGTAGCTGGCTCTCACCCAAAAGATGCAACGAATAATCAACAACTGTACTTTTATCTTTTTGGGGGGCATGATAAAATGATTTGTAAGAAAGGCTCTAAACATATGCTGCAGTTCGATTTCTCTATATCTCCATCTGGAAGGATCTAGAGATATGGTCAAGACATTGCAACGTTCCCAGCTCCATGGAGCAAAGTCCTGCCTGGGATTGTACAGTCTCAGCTCTGCACGTGGAAATGAATATCTTATATTGAAATATCCCTGCGTATGTACTGATAACACATCAAAGAGATGTGAGCCCGCATCCTACCTATGGATCAGGCCGGCTTCATACAAGATGGAAAGACTTAGGGAAGAAATTGTGCATTCCTCAAAAGCTAACTTTAAGAGATCTGTGGATATACACAATGTGGAATTGTTAGAGAATTCAATGGCCAGGGGAGAGCATAACCCAAATACGGTCTTGCAGTCTCTGAAATATTGGAGTTTTGTGAGAAAACACAGTGTGGGCTATACAACTGAGCCAAACAAAAACCAGTTCAGAAATAAATGCGGTGCTGCTGTTGCCCACTGAAAGTTGGATCCAGACCACCTAGTAGACCACCTGAAATCAATGGGTCTACTTGATTCTAAGCATGATTAACTCTGGATCCAATCCTGAAATCCCAACTCAGTGTTCTACCTTGGATATTACTAACCAATAAATGCAGAGATCAGGAAGGAGTGCCATAGTTGGATGCTAAGGGGTAGGGTTGGAGCTTTTTTTTTGTTTAAAACTGTGTGTATTAGTCAAATGGGTAAATCAGAGACCTAGCAACAAAAAGCTCACTGATGCAGTCCCTGGGAGCCTGGGAGCTGTGGGGAAAGCCCGTGAAAATCTTCCACAAGCCAATTTCTTTGCATAGCATCACCAGTGTCAACAGCTGGAGTGGAACATCAAGGGCTGGATCCTTTGCATAGCAGTCAATGCACACAGCTAGCAGTTCATGGACTGAGATCTTGCATTGGTAGTCTCAGGACTCGATTACGGCAATGTGTTCCATGCGAGGCTACCCTTGAGCCTGCTCCAGAGGCTCCATATGATACAAAACACTGCAGCTAGACTATTGATGGGGACAGACGTATCACCAGCACGTAACTCCAGTGCTTAAAAACTTGCACTTGTTGCCAATATGCTACCAGGCCAAGTTCTAGGTTATTGTGTTTATTTGCAAGGCTCTTAACGACTTGGGTCCAGGGTACCTCAAGGGGTTGATTCCTTATATCCCTGGCTGATCACTGATGAATCAGAGGGAGTCACTGTTAGTGGTCCTCCATGGCTTGGATGCAGAGCTCATGTGTTCAGGCTTGTGGGCCTCATTTTCTTGGAACTGCCTTCCCATTGAGATCAGACAGTCCTTCTCTGTTGAACTTCTGGCACCTGCTAAAGACATTTCTATTTTTATTCTAGCGGGCATAATTTTAACTGATTTTTTAATTTATTTTTTACTTCCATTGCATTGAGTTTTTTTGCACACCTCTTGGAGATCATTGTAACTGAGTGAAGCGGTCTCCCTTGGGAGGTTGTGGACTCTCCTTCCTTGGAGGTTTGTAAGAAGAAGAGTTTGGATTTGATATCCCGCTTTATCACTACCCGAAGGAGTCTCAAAGCGGCTAACATTCTCCTTTCCCTTCCTCCCCCACAACAAACAGTCTGTGAGGTGAGTGGGGCTGAGAGACTTCAAAGAAGTGTGACTAGCCCAAGGTCACCCAGCAGCTGCATGTGGAGGAGCGGAGACACAAACCCGGTTCACCAGATTACGAGTCTACCGCTCTTAACCACTACACCACACTGGCTCTCTTTTAAGTAGAGGTTGGATGGCCATTTGTCATGGATGCTTTAGCTGAAATTCCTGCATTGCAGGGAGTTGGACCAGATGACCCATGGGGTCCCTTTCAGCTCTACGACTCTATGATTGGTATACAAATTGCCTAAATAAATATCATAAACCTGCATGTATAAGATTTTCCCGCAATTACGGTATTGCACCCCGAAGCAGTTGAGTAAGAAGGCCCTTAAATCAAGGCAACATTTTGCGAGCAGAATTTTTGTGTGTGGAGTTTTGGCAAAAGTAACAGAAGTGGACAATACCTCGTTCCCCATTGTGCGAAACCCCATTGTTCTGCTCAAGTGCTTGGGATATTAAGTCATCCCGCAAGGTTAACCTTAGTGTGAAACTGAAAAGGGAAAGCAAACAGAAGCTGCAGCTTGCCATTAAATTCAAAGTGAACTATTAAACCGTCATCTTGGATCACCCCTGCTCACCGCAGTCAGATCAGCGCTGCTGCATTAACGTGCAAAAATCATCTGGTGCTTTTGTCTGAGAAACAATCCAGTTTTGCTTAGTGAACATGGGAACCAACTTTCCTATTGTAATGTTTTCAATAGAAGTTCAAATCACTCTGACAAGGTCTGGGGGAGTGGGGGGAGGGTTGTCTGTGACCCACTTTTTCTATGTCACAGAGGAGCTTGGTGGGTGGGGGGTGATATAGTTTTTGTTTACTCTAGAGTGTCTCTTCCCTAATTTTTCTTTCATGCATGTGAACTGTTTTGTTTAAATAATCCCCAGCTGTTATAGCCTCCAGAGTAGGATTAATAGGCTCAACAGCCACATCGGCCATTCAGCTGGTGGTGGTTTAAACACAGAGGCTGTATCTCGGTGGCCAAGGAATAAAACTTGGCTAGGAAGCCATCCATCCCCACCCCAGTTGGAAATTAGTTTTTCTTCCCTTTGCTATAAAGAGATTCCAGAGGACTTAAAAAAACAAAACAAAACCCAAAGCCAACCAATTATTGAATGCTATCAACAGCTACTAATCACGAGAGCTGTATATTATCTCAGAAGCAGGTATGCCTGAAGACTATTGCCCTTGTGGGCTTCCCAAGAGGATCGATGGCGGAAAAACAGCAAGCCGGACAAAACCAGTAGTAGAAAGGAAGTAGATCTGATTTGATACTGCACAACCTGGAAAATCAGAGAAGCTCTTCATCAGCTTCATGCCATCATGAAGAGTCAGAATCAGCTAAGCTAAGCAAGGGAGAGAAAGAGCGTCGATTCATACAGGCACCAGGAATGCCAACAAAGTCTCGCTCTGGAGTAGTAGGGGAGCAAGTCCTTTGGCTTATGTAGACCTGTTACATGAAGGTCATGCTTTGCATCTACCCATCCATGCATGTGCGCAACTCACATCTATCATTCACTCGTCATCTGCCCCTGCTAATGACAGGTTATGTGAAAGTCGAAACTTTTTAAGGCTGAGGGCCACATTCCCTTGTGGACAACCTTCCGGTAGCTGGTGAGGCCAGATGCAAAAAAAGGACAAAGCAATGGAGGGGGCTCTTGCCTTTGTACAGTAGGTTACATTCCAGCCATGCAAACCTTTGGAAATTTCTACAAAAATGCCCCATACATCTCCCCATCAGATGTATGACGTTATTAGAGTTCAAGGCCACATTTTAGTCAGGCCAAAGCTCTCAAGAGGGATGTCTCCTGGAACCAAACAGTAAGGCATAAAGGACTGGGGTCCCACACCCCAGGAATACACACAGCCTTGAATACTACATGACCCCTAGATGTAAAATCTGCAAACCAGGCTGGTGTGTGAACTATCCTTAATTCCATGGTTGGATGAAGATTCATTCATATCTATGCTGCATTGGGTGTGTGTACAGAAACAATCGGGTGATGCATTCAGGTCAACTAATACTGACCATGATGCTCCCTGACTTCACTAAAGTCAATTCACTCAGAGATGTTGAAGCCAATAGCCATTACCATTTAAACCAGTCAGGAAGATAGCCAACAACTTTATCGTCTCTTGGAAGGAAGTAACCAGAAACGACGGGCTCCATCCGGATACAAGTAAGTTCAGTGCCAACTGGTGACTAAAGCATATATTGGCACTACCTGCATGACACTTAACTCCTATCATTTAGGAGTCCTCCTACTGTGGCAAAGGATGAGGCACTTTTCATTCCAAATCTCTTTCATATTTTTCTGCTCCAGCAGTTGACAGTGTTCTCCTGTCCCAAATCACAGACTGAATTTTACATGCGGATGAACAACAAGCTGTGATAAGTGTACTATTAATTCTGCCCTCAGAGATATAAGCTCATTGAAGTGGATGACCAGTTTCCAAAGGTGAAAGCTGCTCCGCTGATTGGCAAATGCACAAATTTTAAGAAAATAGATCATACAGAGAAAGTCAAAGTAGAAGCAGGCCAAATATATATATGTAAACCTTCATGAAATGGTAATATTAACAATTGTAGCCACCTGGTAGAAGAAGATGAACACTGCTTTCAGAATCTAATCCGTATATTTAGCTGTGTTGTTGTTGTTGTTTTTAAAAAGACCAAGTAGCTATCGTATAATAAGAGAAGAATTATGACTTTAACACTTGTGTCTGTGCCTAGCTATCAGAAGTAAACACTGTATACTATAACAGTAGCACTTGGATTTTTTTTACGGGAGAAGGAAACACTTTTTTCGTTTGTTAGCACATTATTCTGAAACAATAATGTAGATGGCGTTTCCATGCGCTCTGGCTTCCGTCACGGTGTTCCATTGCACCAGAAGTGGTTTAGTCCACATGACCCAGAAAGCTGTCTATAGACCAACGCCGGCTCCCTCAGCCTGAAAGCGAGATGAGCACCGCACCCCCATAGTCGCCTTTGACTGGACTTAACCATCCAGGGGTCCTTTACCTTTACCTCTGAAACAATGTTAGAAACTTAGATACAGTGGTACCTCTGGTTAAGTACTTAATTCATTCCAGAGGTCCGTTTTTAACCTGAAACTGTTCTTAACCTGAAGCACCACTTTAGCTAATGGGGCCTCCCGCCACTGCTGCACCACCAGAGCACAATTTCTGTTCTTATCCTGAAGCAAAGTTCTTAACCTGAAGCATTATTTCTGGGTTCTTAACCTGAAGCGTATGTAACCTGAAGCGTATGTACCGGTAACCTGAGGTACCACTGTATATGAGTTAGGTGCCACATAGCTCCTTAAACCAGGGTTGTAGCTGCCAAAATGGAATGCCTGGTTGACATTTTGGGAACAGATGACTCAAAGGTTTTTTTTTCTATATTACTTTTTGGTTCCTGAAATTCATTGTGATTGTGCAGATAAACCATAACGGATAAAATTCTGCAGGATGTGTTTCTAATGTGTGAAAACGGTCAAGATCCAAGGATCCCCACCAGGCACGCACCTCCAGATGGTGGAGATATCAGGCGACATCCTGGTGCCTGGGCATCTTCATTTGGTTGCAAGTGGCCGATAGCCAGGTGCAAATTGACCAGATGGCCCTTTACTATTAAGGCAGGGATAGAGGAGCAGATGTCGCTGGACTTCAGCTCCCAGCAGTCCCAGCCCCAATGGCCAGTTGTAGTCCTGCAACATCTGCAGAGCCAGAGGTTCCCCATCTCTGCTATAAAATCAGGGTGTTCAACCTATGAAACCCATTTGAAACAACTTTTCTGAGAGGTTGCTGGTGGTGTTAAGATTAGGCAGACACCTTCATTATACTGTTCTAGATGCCTAGTGTTGTTGTTGTTGTTGTTGTTGTTGTTATTACTGCAGACACATGATTTGTCATATACAGTTTTTAAAAAATTCTACTGATTGCATCTGAATATAAATTATAATGATATTACTGTTTTATGTACAGGGGTTAAGAATTTTTTCCTGATTTACAGAGTTTATAATATTTATTATACAAACAAATTAAGCAGCTTATAATATTTATTAAACAATAAATATCTTTGCTAGGCATCTCATTCTTGCAAGGCAAGGAAGCTGCTGCCTCCATCCAGATACAAGCCCACTGCCACCTCGTGTTGACACTATGAATGGCAGCCAAGATGGAGAAAATGCCCTGCTAAGCTTTCCAGCAGGGTGTAACTGCTCCTGAGTGTTCCTCCACTGGCGCATGTGTCTACCCTGTTCTTTGGCTGTATCTCTAGAAGTGATACAGCCAAAGAAATCACCATAATGACATGAGCCCCTCCGCCTTCCCCAACAGCTTCACTGAGATAATTTACTTGGAGAAAGACTGATCCCTGAAGCGTCTGGTTGTTGCGAAAGAGCATGCTGTGTGTACCCCAGCTGGATAGCTCAGTTGGTTAGAGTGTGGTGCTAATAGCACCAAGGTTGCAGGTTCGATCCCTATAAGGGACAGCTGCATTGCAAGGAGTTGGGACTAGATGATCCAAGGGGCCCTTTCAACTCTATTATTCTATGTGTGCATCCCCAAACAGCTACAACTTGTCAGAAGGGATGCCCCCAATTCAGGGTGCACATGTCTGGCAGCAACTTCACCCCCAGAGAACTAAGAGAAGAACTCAGAGAGACATAGGGTTGCATCCAACAGTAATCCTGCTCAGAGGAGACCCACTGGAATTAACACACCTAACTAACTTAAGTCCATTCATTCCAATGGGTCTTCTCTTCTGCAGCACTTAGTTGGCTGCAGCCCATAGACTTTCAGCTGTGTACCTAGTGGTGGCAAAGGTACTGTGGACTTGAGGGGTATGTTTGTTTGTATTTGGCAAACTGCTCTGCTTCTGACATTAACCCCGTGGCATATCAATTTCCTAACCAAGTTGAGTATATTTAACAAGAGAACCCAGTGGTCAGTTCTTAGGAAAATAGATGCTGGGGCTCCAATCTGCCTGGGTTACAGCATGCATAGCTCAGTCGCTACAACATGAGACAAAATAATAATAATAATAATTTTTTTATTTGTACCCCGCCCATCTGGCCGGGTCTCCCCAGCCACTCTGGGCGGCCTCCAACAGATATTAAAATACATTAAAATATCACAGGTTAAAAACTTCCCTAAATAGGGCTGCCTTCAGGTATTTTCTGAATGTCAGATAGTTGTTTATCTCTTTAACCTCTGCTGGGAGGGCGTTCCACAGGGCGGGCGCCACTACCGAGAAGGCCCTCTGCCTGGTTCCCTGTAGCTTTGCTTCTTGCAGTGAGGGAACCGCCAGAAGGCCCTCGGCGCTGGATCTCAGTGTCCGGGCTGAACGGTGGGGGTGGAGACGCTCCTTCAGGTATACAGGACCGAGGCTGTTTAGGGCTTTAAAGGTCAGCACCAACACTTTGAATTGTGCTCGGAAATGTACTGGGAGCCAATGTAGTTCTCTCAGGACCGGTGTTATGTGGTCCCAGCGGCCACTCCCAGTCACCAGTCTAGCTGCCGCATTCTGGATTAATTGCAGTTTCCGGGTCACCTTCAAAGGTAGCCCCACGTAGAGCGCATTGCAGTAGTCCAAGCGGGAGATAACCAGATAACCAAAAGTCTCAGGGTCGTGAGTTTGAGTCCCACACTGGGCAAAAGATTCCTGCATTGCAGGTGGTTTGACTCAATGACGCTCATGGTTCCCTTCCAACTTGGCAATTCTATGATTTCATGCATACACAAACACGAAGGTTGGAAGCCCTCCTGGACCTAAGCCCTCCTGGACAGGTAGAAGAAGCACATCACACCTGTCCATGATCACTTTTCTCATTATCTCTTTCTCATATATTCTTGGAGCTGATAGCAATGAAAAGAGAGGCTAGGGCTGGATGCAAATCTCATCCCTGCCAGAATCCAAAGCAGTTATTTGGGGCAATAGATTAGAGCGAGGTGTAATTTTCTTGCCTGTAAATCAGAAGCCGTTTAACCTAATAGCGAGTTATGAATATTATCCTTTAGGGGTTACCGGTAAGTACTTCATTCTGGGAGATTAACCTTTATTGCAACATTTATCCTAACATAAAAATCTTGCCCTATTAGAATAATTGGTACATTGGTGCAAGTTAAGAATTCTGGAGCTTTGTAAAAAGAAAACTATTGAATAAGCTAGTTTTTATTATGGGTTAAAGGGCTGATCTGTGCATATGCAGACATGACTGGAGCTGTCTAAACCCGACAGCTTGCAGCTCAATGTGTTAAATTACTCTACTGAAGTTTGAGTTGATGTGAGGAGCCAAAGAAATTCTCTGTCTGGTATTAGATCTGTGGCAGTCTTTACACACATGCAAGACATCGCAAGTGATGAGTATGTATGTATGAACCAAACCTAGAGACTTCCTAACAAATAGAAAGAAAAGTGGACTGATCTCATTATTGCTATGAGCCACATAAGACACTAGATGTCAGAATTGTATTTCGTTTGTCTAAACTGTAGTCCAAGCCAGAACAAAAGCATACTGCATTAGGAAGACACAGAGTCTCTCCCTCTCTCCCCCAACCCCTGCTTCCTCTGCAGACTATTAAGGATGGATTCATGTTTGCATTGAACTTATTAAATGCCATAGGGTTTGTTTGTTTTTTGTATCCATGAGGCACAACTGCTCTAGAGTAAATGGGTGATATCCAATATTAGTCATAAAGTAGCATGAGAAAGTAACTTAAGTCCCATGACTTCAATGGGTCTACTCTGAATGTGACTTAGTTGAATATCACCCAATTTATTTTGCATTCCTTGCACTGACCTTAGCTCAGAGCTGCATCATGTATGGACCATGTACTGACTGTACCTCATTCTATCTGAAGCCTCTTTCACAGAAACTCAAAATGCACACAGTTAGCCAGTGTTTCAAGAACATCTAAGGCCCATGTAAGATGGGAATGAGAGTATTACGGTATAATGCCTGCACCACATTAAATCATGTAAAGGTTGTGCTGTACTGTCTTCTACACTGATGCACTCCTCCCTAAATTAGATTTGCGGCTGAGTTAGCACCAGCTTTCCCTCGCCTTTCTGAGCCCACTGCCCAAGTTTTTCTCAAACTTGGGTCCCCAGCTGTTGTTGGGGGTGGGTGGGTTGCTGTTGTTATTTTGATTATGTATTTGGGATTTCATATATTGATTTTATCCTGTGAACTGCCCTAAGACCTGCAGGTATAGGGCGGTATATAAATTTAATTTAAATTTATTAATAAAATAATAAATTTTATTATTTTAAAGTAATAAAATAAAAACTCCCATCATCCCTGACCATGGGATCATGGGAGTTGTAGTCCAGCAACAAATGGAGACCCAAGTTTGTGAAACACTTGCTGAGCCACTGTGTGAATAGTCAGTATTTAGAAAATAGGCTGAGTCAACGTGACGTGTCTTTTCTGGCTAAATGTCCCTTGATATAGAATCACAGAGTTGTAGAGTTGGAAGGGTCCATGAGGGTCATCTAGCCCAACCCCCAGCAATGCAGGAATATTTTTTGCCCAACGTGCTCAAACCCACAGCCCTGAGATTACGAGTCTCATGCTCAATTGAGCTATCCCGCAGGCTCGTGTATTTGACAGCTGTTTGACATTAGCAAATGAATCCTGAGAAATGTGTTTATCCTTCTTTGATTTCAATTGTTGTTGTTTAGTCGTTTAGTCGTGTCTGACTTCGTGACCCCATGGACCAGAGCACGCCAGGCACTCCTGTCTTCCACTGCCTCCCGCAGTTTGGTCAGACTCATGTTGGTAGCTTCGAGAACACTGTCCAACCATCTCGTCCTCTGTCGTCCCCTTCTCCTTGTGCCCTCAGTCTTCTCCAACATTAGGGTCTTTTCCAGGGAGTCTTCTCTTCTCATGAGGTGGCCAAAGTATTGGAGCCTCAGCTTCAGGATCTGTCCTTCCAGTGAGCACTCAGGGCTGATTTCCTTCAGAATGGATAGGTTTGATCTTCTTGCTGTCCATGGGACTCTCAAGAGTCTCCTCCAGCACCATAATTATCCTCTGCCATTTTAGCTGGAAGATAACAACAATATTCTATTTAACTTACAGCTCTGCACTGTGACCATGGAGAAGCTGAGCATATTATCCACTATTTTTCTGATACCCTATTACAGCAAGGTTTTTTTGGGAGGGGGGGGGAATTTACCCAGCCGCCATTGCCAGGCTGTGTGACCAATAGTCTAATTTTAAAAATATAAAGACTGTTTTAAAATGCTAATATTCTAGTAAACTGCATTTCAAAAGTGGAACTGAGGGTCTGGAAATAGTAAAACTGGTCTACTAATAGCCTAATCCTACACCATCAGGGGCGAGGGACCTTTTTCAGCCCAAGAGCAATAGATGTGATTCTTACCTTGGTACATTCCAGCTATGCCAAAGGGAGAAATTTCTGCACATGCACCTCTCCATCCTCCACCCAGGCAAGCAAAAGGCATTTGCACAGTTCAAGGGCACATTCCAGCCAGGCATAAGCACACAAGACGGGTGCAGAGCAGGGCCAGTGAGAAGCATGGCTCGGGGAGAGTAAAACGGGCTGGACGTTTGGCCCCTGGACCTGAAGTTCTTCACACATGCTATATGTGTTTACTCAGAAACTGGACCTATGGAGTTCAGTGGCGCTTTCTCTGGGGTTAAGTGGGTTTGGGGCTGTAGCCCTAGTGACAATTATAAGTCGATGGGTGCAAGACACCCTAAAGTCCCTGAACCAATAGTGTTAGAATTAATAAAGGCTTGGAGTACAGTGGTACCCCGGGTTAAGTACGCTTCAGGTTAAGAACTCCGCCAACCCAGAAATAATGCTTCAGGTTAAGAACTTTGCTTCAGGATAAGAACAGAAATTGTGCTCTGGCGGCGCAGCAGCAGCGGGAGGCCCCATTAGCTAAAATGGTGCTTCAGGTTAAGAACAGTTTCAGGTTAAGTATGGACCTCCGGAACAAATTAAGTACTTAACCCGAGGTACCACTGTATTTAAACTGGGAAATAGCCAGACTTGTGTGTATTTAAGATAGACCCATGTATCTAAAATAGCCCGACTCGTGTGTATTTAAGATAGATCCATGTATCTAAAATAGCCAGACTCGTATGTATTTAAGATAGATCCATGTGTATATTTGAGCTGTGTTCTAGAGGCTTCTAATCCTTTAATTAGCATGTTAAAAATGGTAATTAAGCCAGGCAAACTTCCTAAGGTGTGTATTAGACAACGATAATCCTAGAGAATCAACGTGAGTTAAGTGTTAATTGAGTCAGGCTAATTTCCTTTGAGGTAATCATCCGTTAGCACAACACAGGATCAAAGAAACCGTTTGATATGCAAATGAAGGGGTTCTCCCTCACTTCCTCTGCAGATAAAGAGAGCTAAACTTAGAGACTAGTGGGTTAGGAAGCAGATTGAGCTGGGCATTATGTGAGCAAGGAAGGCAAGCTGCAGAGCAAGGGTGACGCTGACAACACATGGAATGTTGATGCTCTGAACCCCTCCATCACAGGCTTGGGCTGAATATATGTGTAAATAAACCATATATCACAAAGACACCACAGTCTCTGCTCTGCTTCAGCTGAGGGAGTCAGGGCTCTCTTTCCAGCTTCCAGCCCAGCCAAAATCACACATATAAAGTTAAAGGACCCCTGGACGGTTAAGTCCAGTCAAATTCGACTATGCACTCCTCTCGCTTTCAGGCCGAGGGAGCCAGCCTTTGTCCAGACAGCTTTGGCCAGCATGACTAAACTGCTTCTGGCACAACAAAACACCATGATGGAAGCCAGAGCGCATGGAAACACCGTTTACCTTCCTGCCACAAGTATTTATCTACTTGTGCTGGCGTGCATTTGAACTGCTCAGTTGGCAGGAGCTGGGACAGAGCAACAGGAGCTCACCCCGTCGCGGGGATTCGAACCGCCAACCTTCCGATTAGCAAGCCCAAGAAGCTCAGTGGCACAGCGCCACCCGCGTCCCTATCTCTTTTACAAATGCAGTTGGGTCTTGAAGGTGATGCGTATCAAGGGAACATAAAACCTTTCCTGGAGATCTGGACTTATGGCTTGTTGTGGAGAACCCCCAGAACAGCATGCGTGTGAATCACTGTACCCAGGGGCGTAGCAAGGGGACGGGGGGGGGGCGGTCCGGGACGGGTTCCACCCCAGAGGGGGGGTGACACTTTTTTTTTTTAAAAAAAATAATTTTAATTTTTTTGTACATTTTTTTTATTTTAACTTCATTGAAAAAAAGAGATAATAGACACACACACAACCCCCCACACCTCACAAAGTGGCACCATCAGAGGGGGGTGACACTTTTTAATTTTTTTAAATTTTTATCATTTTTTTATTATTATTTTTTATTTTAACTTTATTGAAAAAAAAGAGATAATAGACACACACACACAAAACCCCCACACCTCACAAAGTGGCACCATCAGAGGGGGGAGACACTTTTTATTTATTTTTTTATTTTTTTACTTTTTCTTTTATTTTTTTATTTTAACTTTATTGAAATAAAATAGATAATAGACACACACACACAAAACCCCCACACCTCGCAAAGTGGCACCATCAGAGGGGGGTGACACTTTTTATTTTATTTTTTATTTTTTTTAAATTAAAGTGGTGGGGTGTGACAAAAAAAAATTCACCCCGGGTACCACCTGGGCTTGCTCCGCCTCTGACTGTACCTAGCAAACTGCGATGCTTGTGCAAATGGAGCCATTGCAACGCCGAATCCCACCCCACGTCACTACGTTAAATCGCTTTAAGGGAAGCAATTCATAAATCAACTCTTCGCTTTCTCGCCCTCAGACCTCTCTCTCTCTCTCTCTCTCAGAGGGTCACGTTCCCTCCACAGGTGGGCTCCCCACCTGCATTGCCCTCCTTGCCTACCCCTGTTCTCCACCGGAGCCTCGCCCTTTTGCTGCACCTGCTCCCTTTCCTGGGGCTGATTTCCCCGCCACCATCCGCGCGCGCCCTCGCCCCTCAGAGCGCATTCCGTCCTCCTGGGCCCGCCCCCTCCCGCTGCTGCTGCCTTCAGGTTCCTCAGGTCAACTCCTGTGGGCTTCAAGAGCCGGTGAAACTCGGGGCGGCGCCAAGCGAAACCCGCCTCTCCCCTGAGGAAGAAGAAGAAGAGCCGAGGGGCGGGACCCAGGCGAGCTCCTACCTGCGCGCGCTCTCCTTCCCGCCAGCCCCCTCCGCCGCCCTCCTTTCTTTCTCTCTCTCTCTCTCCCCCTTCTCTCTCTCTCTCTCACACACACACAGAAAACAAGGAAATGCCGCCCTGCTGGTCTCCGGGGAGCTTCTCGGGAGGAAACAGAGGAGACTCCTTCGCCCACTTCGAGCCCGAATTCTCTTTCGACGAGCCTCCAGCGGCGGCGCAAAGGTCCTGAGCGCCTCGGCTTGTTGGGAGGGCCTTGCAAAGGACTCTCTTCCCAGCGTAGAGGTGAGTGCAGGGAAATGGGGAGATGTACGCAAAACCAATAAATCTAGTGTGGCTTCAGAGCAGGGGGTCCCCAAAACCTTTGCCAATTCCCGCCCGGTTTGAGGTTCGGGGATTTCATGCCAGCCTCCTCCCCGTTACTAGGGTTGCCACCTGTATTTCAGTGTGAAATGCTACGTCCTGCATTGGTAACAGTATTGTGTTTCAGCCTTCCCTCTCAATCTCTGCCAAGTTAGGGGTCCTCTCCAAACGCATGTTTTTTTGAAAGGATGTGTAAAAGGTTTCAGCACAGGTGGAGCTTACACACACACACACACACACACACACACACTGAAATATATATAAAGGGATCGCTCCCACAATTAGTTGATGGGTTTTTTTGGGGGGGGGGGAGATCACGGGTAAAAATCCCCCATAAAAGAGGACATTAAAGGAGGCAGTTTTTTGTTTGTGGGGGCAGTCTTCTGTTAGGGGGAGGGTTAGAACCTCGGTTAATTTAGTATTTTTTTTGCTTTTCGATTATTTTGAGGATTTGGGGGGGCAACACCCCCACCTTGGCTACACCCATCCTGTTAGACTGCGATAGATTGTAATGGATTGCTCTGAAGCAACTCCAACATCGGATGATGGGGTGGGAATCACTCCCCAATCGCCCCGCCCTGTCCTGTATTTTGCCATAACAAAGGTGGCAGCCCTACCCACCCTCAATAGACACCTGACACCTCACTCTGTCCACACAAGTGGTTTAAATATTGTGCCTCCTCCTGCTGCAACTGGGTAGAGTTTTTTGGGGGAGTTTTGGGTAGGCTTTTGGATTTGCTGAGAATGAGAAGGAGAGAGCAGCTCCCCCCCCAAAAAAAAATCTGGATGCATTTACGTATTTGTTTTTTTGCACTCTTGAAACTCAGCAAATCCAACTTTGCAAAGAAGACTACTGGTATTTGCAGACTGGATGGGGGGAAAGAGTAGCCTGCAATCCGAACAGGGTACAGGGTAGGGCAGCATTCCTGGAGCTCTTGCGTAGAAGGAAGAAGGCAGCTTCTCCCATCATTGGGGGAAGGGCCATAGGTCAGTGCAGAGCACCTGCTTGGCATGCACACACACAAAAAAAGGTCCCAAGTTCAATACCCAGGAATTGATCTTGGAGCATCACTGCCGATCAGCTTGGACAGAATTGACTTAGTCGACTTAGACGGACCCCCTGGTCTGATTCTTTATAATTAGCAGCTTCCTATTTTCCTATCACAGTCGCTCGTTTTTTTGAACGTGAGCCCTTGCTTAAAGCCGCAGCTCCATAACAGAGGCCCTTGGGTGAAATCTGTCCCTCTGAGGGGTATAAGGCAAGACAGTGATCTGTGACAACAGGAGTGGCTGGAGGAAGACTTCATTGGGTGGAATCCTGGCTCCTCCACCCAACTCCCTGGCTCCTCCACCCAAGTCCCTTCTATCCAACTACCCTGATACAGTGCAAATGCTTTTTGTTACTAATGGAAAACCCCAAAACAAACAATTCCTTAGTTTCTGCAGCAGCAAGCACAGCAGGCTTTAACTCCCCATGTGATGATGATGATGATGATGATGATGATGATTTATTTATACTCCACCCATCTGACTGGGTTGCCCCAGCCACTCTGGGTATCTTCCAGCATATATAAAAACATAGTAAAACATTAAGCCTTAAAAAGCTTCCCTATACAGGGCTGCCTTCAGATGTTTCCTAAATGTTAAATAATTACTCATCTCCTTAACATCTGATGGGAAGCCGTTCCACAGGGTGGGTGCCAGTACCAAGAAGGCCCTCTGCCTGGTGGAGCCCATGAGAAAAGAGTTTTGACAACTGCAACATTGTTATGTATGTCTTGTACAAGTCATTCTACCTTGAAGACTGTAAACAGTAGCTTGTGTGACCTCAGATACAGCCCTTTTCAACTGAATCGCTTCACCCGTTCAACTGCAATTTAGCTGGCGGTCAAGTTATTCATGTGCATGTATGAACCAGTCTGTAGAAGATTTTAGCTGGCTGTGCTGAAGAAAGTAAACTGGTGGTGAGCTGTACTTTCTGGGGGGGGGGGGGGTTTACAGAATTAAAGAAGCTGCATTTATGGGAATTACCATATATTTCCATGTATAAGATGATGCTTTTTGCTAAAAAAAAATTAGGCAAAAATAGGGTGTCGTCTCATACACGGATAGTGAATGAAGAGGGGGGATGTGCGATTAATGGCAGCAGCAAGCAGGAGATTGGCAGCAGCGATTGGGTGGGTGGTTGGTGGCTGCAGCAAGGCCTGCTGGCGATTGGCTGCGGCTGCAGCAATTGGGCAGGCGATTGGCGGCTGCGGCAAGTGGGTGGGTGGGCTGTTGGTGGTGAGCAGGCAGGCAATTGGCTGCGGCGAGGTGTGTAATCGGCAGTGGCTGTGGCAAGAGATTGGCAGTGGCAGGGAGGCGGGTGAGCGATTGGCGAAAGTGACCTCCCCCCCCCAAAAAAAAGCTAAACAACTTAATTTCGGGTTTAAAAAAATAGGGTTCGTCTTATACATGGGGGCGTATTACACGCAGAAAAATACAGTAGTTTGTGATGGTTCCACATTTTAAGTGAATGATTTTGGAACTGGGTATAGAGCTCTCTATTCATTTCATTTCTATATATAGGTTTTGCTGATGCTTAAAATAAAGCAGGATTTCCACCCCCCCTCCATTTGTTTTTAGTATTTCTCTTTATTTTTCCCCATTAGCATTTCCCTAACTTTCACAGCTTCAATCTATATGAGGGTTGGTTGGTTTGTTTTTAACCTTTGAGGGCTTGGTGGGTCCTCTGCTCACTTTGACACATATGACACCGCAAGCTTTAAAAAGACTACAGTTGCAATTTGCTTACATAGAATTACCTGCCCCTCCCCACCCCCACATATACCTCCTTTGTCTTCCTTACTAATAAAGGTAATGTTGTTTTGCAAACGCTAGTCATTCAGCAAATTGTTTTTTTTTGTTTTTGTTTTTTTTAACATATTTTTATTAAGTTTTTGAACGGAAATTATATAGGACATAATACAAAATACAAATTATAACACACAAACTCCCCTCTCCCCCTCCCCCTCTCCCCCCTCCCAACTACCACCCCTTCACCCAAAATCTTATCCCTAAGGAGTTCCCCCCATCTTCTGCTGTTAATTTTTATATATACATTTTTATCTTACACACTTTTGTTATTCTTTATATAATACATCCTAGTATCATGATTTGCTTTTATACAGCTTAATCAAACCATTTCCAGTCCTGTCATTCTTCCCCATTTCATATTTCTCTTCCATACTCATTACATATATCTTTTAATCTATTATTAGTCTATTCCCTTATGTATTTCCAATAAAGAATTTTACAAAAAATCATGCTTTGAGTTTCATTTCCTTCCGCCGGTAATTTATATACCATACTCTTTGTTGATATATTTCACAAATTTTCCCCATTCTTTGTCAAATTTGTCGTATCCCTGCTGTCGGATTCTAGCAGTTGTTTCAGCTATTTTCATGTATTATGTCATTTTTTGTCTCCATTCATCAATTGTTGGTACTTGCGTCTGTTTCCAGACTTGGGCCAGTAATATTCTGGCCCCCGTCACTGCATACATTATTCTTGTCATTAATTCCGTTCACGTTCCAAGAGATTAATTTCACTGTCATTTTATTTCTTTATTAAATAATTTTTTATTTTATTTTTGTAATCCAAGTTAAACCAAATCCTCATTAACCTCCTGTATCTGTTGCTGTACTTGTTCTTCTTTCTCCTCTTCCTCTGATTCCTCTTCCTCCACCCCTTCTATCTTTCCCAGTTCTTTATACCTTCTAGCAAATTTCTTCATTTCTGCAATTGTGTCAATTTTAAATTTCTTATCCTTATAGTAGAATGACACTCCCTCTGGGTATTCCCATCTATATCTTATCTTATTCCCGTTCAAGTTTCTTGTCAAATCCTTGTAAGGATTTCTCTTACGCAACAATCGATTAGGAATGTCTCTGAATACTGTTATTAGTTTACCATCCACCGTCCATTTTTGCTCTCTACTTCTTTTCAGGATCTCATTTCGGATCTCTATCGAGTTTAAATTAACCAAACAGTCACCCGGAAAAGGTTTTTTTTGTCTTGCTTGGCTAGGTCTCACCTTAATTCTGAACACACTCAGTATCATATAGTCTACCTCCTCATCCTTCGAATCTAGCAATTTGGCTATTTCCTTAGAAATTTTTTCTCTTAAATTCTCTCCCTCTATTTCTAATAAACCTCGTCATTCAGCAAATTGAATCAACAGATTTTGTGTTTTCTATACCCGCAGACAACTTCAGCAAGGCAGAAGATGGCTCACTCGGAGAGACCTCATCACGATACAGATTACAGGCACAGGGAGAGTCCAAGGTCCAGCCGATATATTGAAGAAAGAAAGAGGAAACCGTATCCTTCAAATGGAAGGTAAGTTTAAAAAATGAAAACGGGACACAGGAAGCAGGGAGCCAAATAATGCACAGTATGCCATATTTCTCCCACTCTTTGGGGTCCATCATGCCACTTTAAACAGCCGTGGCTTTCCCCCCAAAGCATCCTGGGAGTTGTAGTTTGTTAAGGGTAGTGCAGATGGATGATATCCAAGCCAGAAAAGGCGTCACCATGGGGACAGGGAGTAACAACTCATTCCAGTATCTTTCCACGCATGACATTACAATAGTTCTGCGTACTGGGAAAGGATGGCATTGTTATGAACAAAGGTGACTGAGGCTGCGGTCCTGTGCACACACATAAATTGGCACTTTCTTGTATTTTTTGCTTCCTGCTTATAAAGGAGTGGCTGAGCCATTTGAGAACATTCCAATGCAGCACAATACAAAGTCATGGCTATATTTTGCTGGCTTATTAACATTCACGTGAGCGTCCATTTAGATGCAAATAGTCTACTTCCATGGGGGAGGGGAGGGGAGGGACACTGCATTAAAAATATGCCCTCCCTCTCTTTACAATCTACTAATGAGGCTGCATTATTCTAAAGCATGATAGATAGATAGATAGATAGATAGATAGATAGATAGATAGATAGATAGACATATACAGCAGCAGCATCAAATCTAGCAAGCGTTTAAATGAGGCAATTTCAAAGTATTCCAGGAACTCTCTTTTCTCTAGAGAGGACAGATCAACTTGGTTCTGGAAATACGGCCAACCACCGTGGTTGTTGGGACAGAGCTCACATTTGTGATCACCGTCACTCTTAGTTTCTGGAGCATCTTATTTTCTGGCATGTGGCTTGTTTAAAAGAGGGAGGCAGCTGCATTGCTGGTGTCTACTCTGTTTAGTAGAAAGACTTATAAATCACACAGCTTATGTTGTACAGCTGTTCAGTGCACAAAACACAAAACCTAAAGGTCAAAGTTGGGGGGGGGAGGAAGGGTTACTGCCTTGCCAGACTTTTAACATATTGGCACCTATGCCTACAACCAATTGATTAATTTGTTCAATAGATCATATTCATGCTAGTGGCAAAGTGGGTGACGCTTCTAATTGGTGACAGTGTAGCTCGTATGCAGGACCACGGTAATTAATGTCTGCTGATTACAGTTGCATTGGTGTACTTGTAATTCTGCCAATGAGAACAGATGAATGCAAAAGATGCTAGGACTGGAAAATCTAATTGAGTGAATAAATGCTGGCTTAGGGTTGGAATAATAATTAAAATAAGAAATCCGAAGAACATTAAGCGAAAGCCAATAACAGTCTGGCAGTGTTAAGGAATTCAGTAAACTTTGAAAACAAGTTTGCAGGGCTGTAGTAACCTATATGACCAAGGGCAAGCATGATAGCTGTTACGGAAATGAGCTAAAATGCTGTTAATGGTACCTTTTAAATAATGGGGAACTCCCCCCCCAAAACCATGCACAGAGTCTTGTTAATATTCAGTGTTAAAACCCAAAACCAAAGTGAAGACACACAAAAAGGAAATAGTCTTTACATATTCATAACAAGGAGAATTTTTTTTTCTGCTGAAGACCTTCTTAAATCACCCAAGTGCTCATAATCTAGGATGAAGAACAGCTTCCAGACAAGCAGGCCAGGTGGTTCAGCCCCCTCCAAGTCCCACATTATATTTTGACAGGTGGATGGGGCCACCTGCTTGTCAATAACCTGACATCAACATCATGTCAGTCGAAGCATTTTAAATCAAACCATGCAAGCAAAGGCATAGCTCTTTGCAAGGGCTGGGGATCAGCCGATTGTCAGCGCTTGCAAAGAAACAAGAATTTACAGGTACCACTTAATCAGCAGTGCCTGCAAACTCATCTTTCAGCAGGGAGCCATGTCTTCAGCTGACCCACACCTGACATGTTTGCAGGGCATGGCTTGCAAAAAAAAAAAAATGGTCTCACAGGCCAAAGAGGGTCTACCAGCCCTAATTAGGTGGGTTAGTGGGTGGCGCTGTGGGTTAAACCACAGAGCCTAGGGCTTGCCAATCAGAAGGTCGGTGGTTCGAATCCCAGCGACGGGGTGAGTTCCCGTTGCTCGGTCCCAGCTCCTGCCAACCTAGCAGTTCGAAAGCACGTCAAAGTGCAAGTAGATAAATAGGTACCACTCCGGCGGGAAGGTAAACGGCATTTCCGTGTGCTGCTCTGGTTCGCCAGAAGCGGCTTAGTCATGCTGGCCACATGACCTGGAAGCTATACGCCGGCTCATTCGACCAATAAAGTGAGATGAGCACCACAACCCCAGAGTCGTCCGCGACTGGACCTAATGGCCAGGGGTCCCTTTACCTTTACCACTATTTAAAAGGGGACATGGGTGGCGGTGTGGTCTAAACCACTGAACCTCTTGGGCTTGCTGATCAGGAGGTCAGCAGTTCGAATCCACGTGATGGGGGCTCTGGTTGCTCTGTCCCAGCTTCTGCCAACCTAGCAATTTGAAAGCACACCAGTGCAAGTAGATAAATAGGTACTGCTGAGGCAGGAAGGTAAACGGCGTTTCCGTGTGCTCTGGTTTCCGTCACGGTGTTTCATTGTGCCAGAAGTGGTTTAGTCATGCTGGCCACCTGACCCGGAAAGCTGTCTGTGGACAAATACTGCCTCCCTCAGCCTGAAAGCGAGATGAGTGCCGCAACCCCATAGTCACTCCAGGGGCCCTTTACCTTTTCCATTATTTAAAACCATAAGAAGTGTTTGGGTGTGTCAAATCTCCACTGAAAGGGCATTCCACAGTGTGGTGCCATCACTGAGGTGTCCCCGCTCTTTGCTGCTGTCCTATTGGTGTTGGACAGCAGAGGATTCCGGAGCAGGGTTTCAAACGATAAAGGGAGTATTGGGTGGGTGGGAACATATGGGAGAATCTATGACCTCGAAAAGTGGCGTAGAAATCACTTTTAAGTAAAGTAAGTTTTAAGAAGGCGATGCTTAAAGTCTTTATCCCTCTCCACCTGTAGGTCATCAGAAGGAACGGAAAATCCTAGATATCCCACAGCTTTTGCAGACCCTCACCAAAACAACCCAGGAACAGCTCAGGAATATGTTGATTCTTCACCCCCATTGTTTTATCCTCGAAAAGAGACTTTTTCTGAGAAGTGCTCAAACCTGTGTTCAAGAAGAGGTATGCAAACATTTGTCTTACTCCACTCAATCGCATCCTTTGATCCACAGAGTTGTTTAAAGAGGAGTACAAGTGGATCTTTTGTTGGGGGAGCAGAAATAATAGGAGGTTTCAGCTTTCTCTGAACTCTTCCTCAGGCAGAACAAAGAACAGGAGGAGATCAAGTAATTTAAATTCACAGCTTGCAGCCAAATCCAATTTTATAACAAATGGGGGGCACTTACTGACCACACCTGGCTAGCAATCTCCTAGCATATAGAATAGTCATTGATAAAGGTTTAAAGAGCCGCAGGTTTTCACATACATCTTCAGTGACCCCCAAGGAGTCAAATGTTTCAGTTTTTTCCATTATTTGGAGAATCCAGCATGACTACATATTTCAGTGCCCTTGCTGAAAGGATGGCAATCATGATACTCGGCCGATTTCATTTCTTGGGATTAAATAGCAGTATGTGTCCCCTTTCCCAAACTCCTAGCCAAAAGTTGTAAAGGCAGTGGAGAATGATACCTTGGCCATCACAGTCTGTTTTTTAAGAGTGTTGTGTGGTTGGCTCCATTGCTTGGAAACAGGTGCTCAGTCTGAAGCTATGAAATACACCTTTAAATGCTCACCTTGGATTACGCACGGCCGAATTTACTCAACATTCAGTTTCCAGCACAGTAGCCAGATTTCATCATTTCATGACTTTGTGTTTCCTTCTCAGCACACAACGCAATTTATGAGATTGTGTCACGAGTTGTAAGCTTGAGAGAACCTTTAGGATACTGATTCGCCACCCCGCACCTCAGCAAAATAAATCATCACGAGTCTCTTACAAAATTCACCTCATATGACTATCACTAGAATCCTTTCAGCTTCGGATTTTGCCAGTTATTTTTAGTTCATGCATTAAATTCAGCCTTCCACTCCCTTGGCCCTTTTTGAAGTTTCACCTCAGCCAAAGTGAAGTTCAGCTTCCGGCAGCAGCTGAACGTGGGCATTTTGTGTGTGTGGCTACTCTTTCCTTGTCAGTTCCTTAATGCTATATGACATCAAGGCATCTCGAGCTGTATAGCAAAGTGAAGTTTCCTGTAGCTCATTCTGAGTTTATTAATGGGCATTCAGGCATTATTTCTCGCCCTCTCCCAAAATTCTCCCCTTTGACCTTCTCAACGGAAGCAAGAGCTGCCCAGTCTTGGGCGTATTTATTTACAAGCGGGTTCCATTTGTTCAGTGGAACTGCCAACTAAAAAGGCTTGTGGCCTTGGCTTCTACCCAGCATGCTCACTTGGCAGGAGGGAACTAAGGAGAATTACAAGCTGTTTTCTGCTTCCTGCCCCCACCCCAGCCCAATCAAGCTCTCCCTTGGTTCCTCAGACGTTGTGGTCATCTTTTTTTAGAAGAACATATTTATCTTATTTGATATTAGTTGCCTTGCGATCATCCAATACCAGGGCCAGCCCAATAAATTTTGCTGCCTGAGGCAAATGGCACCTACACCCCCAAAATCTATTGAGTTATTCTGGCACCTGATGCAAAAAATAATAATCCCACAAACCCCTCTCCCCCACACCCCTTGCTATCAGTAACAATGCAGCATTAATAAATTAAACAACTACTTAAATGTACTGCCCTCATGGCACCCAACATCAACTGCCTGGGGAAGAGGCCTCACTCTATCCAATGACAGGGCCGGGCCTGTGGAAATAATTAAGCTTTAAAGAAATAGCCATACGATTGTTTATTGTGGGGTAGAGGTGGAAGGTAGCTTCTCCTCTTTCTTCCTCACCTGCTGGAGAGTAGACAAGGTGGGTGAAGGTAAACAAGCCGGCTTCTTTTTCGCTGTCAAATATTAAGAATGCGGTGGATCGGATTCCTAGACATTCCAAACAACTGGGGAGGACAACTCCTGTGAGTATTTAGGAATGAATGTCTGAATCAGACCTACCTGGCCCTGAAGCAGAACAAAAAGCAGTTGAAGTGTGGATTTGGCAACTTTTTGCGATATGGTAGCTGCTTAGGGTGCTTCCAGACAGAAGTGGATTCTGGGACCAGTGCTCCTCTTGCATGAAAGTTTTTTGCAGCGTCCTCACAGCATTATTGGTATCTAAATACCAGCCTGTCTTTCCTTCCCCACCAATCCGGATTTACCCTTTATGTGGAAAATCTGATAAAATGCGTTGTCTGCAATATCAAACACCTGTCACCTGGAAGCACCCTTAATGTCATTGGAGAGCAGCTGCAACCAGAGAGGAGTTATCTGATTTGGTAAGCATTATCACATTCTCAGACCCAGGTGGTGCTGTGGGTTAAACCACAGAACCTAGGGCTTGCTGATCAGAAGGTCGGCAGTTCAAATCCCTGCGATGGGGTGAGCTCCCGTTGCTCGGTCCCAGCTCCTGCCCACCTAGCAGTTCGAAAGCACGTCAAAGTGCAAGTAGATAAATAGGAACCGCTCTGGCAGGAAGGTAAACGGCGTTTCCGTGCGCTGCTCTGGTTCGCCAGAAGTGGCTTAGTCATGCTGGCCACATGACCTGGAAGCTGTACACCGGCTCCCTCGGCCAATAAAGCGAGATGAGTGCCGCAACCCCAGAGTCGGACACGACTGGACCTAATGGTCAGGGGTCCCTTTACCTTTACCTATCACATTCTCATGACCATACAGAAATGTGATGTTTGTCATAGGCTGCAGTACATGGGGCTTACTTCTGAGCACACCTGTATAGAATTGTGCTGTGGGTCCGCATTATCCAGCTACCTAATAAATAGCTCTCCCTGTGGATATAATCAAATATCAAATGGGTAAGAAGACCTCTTTGTGGCTGATATGAATTCATCTGGCATAGTAAAATACCCAGTAAATTTTTCCATCAATGGTATGCCTAGACCTTATTAGAGGTGGACCTCTGGACTTGATGAAGTGGTCTTGCTGTTTTTCAGTAACATTTTTAGCTATTTCAGTCTACAGGTAGGTGTGTGTGTTTTAAATGGTGCATTGCTTTCCATGTTTGAACAACTAGATCTACCGAGAGAGATTAATAGTTTTGTAAAGTCAAGCATATGTCAATTATGTTTACTTGGAGAACCGCTTTTTGATAGAATGAGCACAAACTTGAGTGTGCTTTACAGGTGGAAGGCAAGAATAAATGGAACTCTTTCAATAGTTTGACAGAAAATGGGGGGGGGGAATAGCTTTCAGGGAATATTGTGATCTTGAAAGAGTAAAAGTTGGTCTAGAAAAGGATTGCAGAGAGAGCTAAACTCTGAAATAGGATTGCATTTTGCAAAACGACCAGATTGTTACCATTAGCCAAATAAATGTACAGTCGGTTCTGCAGGCATTATCAGATTCTGAGGCTACGATTCTGTGTCTGCATACCTGAGAGTAAGTGCCATTAAATTCAATGGAACTTAAGTTTGAATAAACATGTATAGAATAATTCTGTTGTGTGAATGCCCCAGCTGAAATGGCTTGGGGGGGAAGACCTGCCTTGCATGCAGATGTCCCCAGGTTCAATCTCTGACATCTCCAGTTGTTGTTGTTGATGATGATAATAATAATAATAATAATTAATAACGCTCCTCCATTGGGCACTTCCAGATTATTCATTCACACACATACATGCCAGCTTTCTTGCCATTCTTTCTTCACAAAGCAAGCACCTTGCTTCCTTGACCATAGCTGTCCCCTGCCTTCTGTCTTCAGTGTCACCTGTGTGCCCCCAACATGGGCACTTCCCATTTGCAAATTAGCAAGAGACTAAATTGAATCCCATCAGTAAATGAAATTAGGATATAGCTATAAAGTGACCCCCCCCCGTCTTTCCCCCTGGATATGCTCATGCATAAACCAGCATAAATTCATGTGTGTCTGAAAGCCACTCTTCCCCGCCCCCGCTCAACAACCAGAACATTTAATCAAAATCTTAAAGGAACTGGAACAGAGGTCATACTGCCCTAAGTGCATCTTTATTTTGGGGATCAAGGTGCTGCGTCAAAACTAACCAGATCTCTGCCTTAAAAAAAATAATCAAATTCTGTGACTCGCAAAAATATAAGAATGAACTATGCATATAAATACTATATGCATTTATCTATGTTTCGGGGTTTTGCTTTGCTTTTTAATGGCGTTTTTCCTAAAATAAGACGTAGCCATAAAATAAGCCGTAGCAGGATAGGAAAACATGCTACCAAATCTATATACAGTATGTAACTTAGGAGATATTTCCCTGCATGTAGAAAGCTTTTTTGCTGTGCTTATTCTCTTGTTTTGTTTAATTTGTGATCCACCCTCATAGGGTACTAGATGGTTATTTTATTTTATTCTCGGATGAAAGGAGGTATGGAAATGTTATTGTTGTTTTGTTGATGATGATAATAACAAAACAAAAGAAACCTTCACAGTTGTCTATCTCATAGGCATGTAAAGGTAAAGGGAACCCTGACCATTAGGTCCAGTCGCGGACGACTCTGGGGTTGTGGTGCTCATCTCGTTCTATGGGCCGAGGGAGCCGGCGTTTGTCCGCAGACAGCTTCCGGGTCATGTGGCCAGCATGACTAAGCCGCTTCTGGCGAACCAGAGCAGCGCATGGAAATGCCGTTGCTCGTGCAAGCATGCCGTTGACATGCTTTCGAACTGCTAGGTGGGCAGGAGCAGGGACCGAGCAATGGGAGCTCACCCCGTCGCGAACCGCCGACCTTCTGATCAACAAGCCCTAGGCTCTGTGGTTTAACCCACAGCACCACTCACGTCCCCTCATAGGCATGTAGCCTTGGCTTTATCTTTGACCACTTTCTCCCCCTTGTCTCCTGTATTCCCTTTGTTACTGATTTATGCCCCTTCTCCCTTTACAAAGCTGCAGAAATACGGCTCTTCCTCTCTCATCATCTCAGCAAAAACCATGGTCCCTGCCTTGAACATCTCTTTCCTAGATTTCTGCAACCTTCCCCTATCTTGTCTTCCATTGCACACACACACACACACCTTCATCCCAGTACAGTGCTCAGGGGCAAAAAGATAATTCAACTAGTCTAATAATTCAACTAGCTGCTTTTTAAAAGGGAATTGAAAGGGGTCTTGGACAGAGAATTTTATTTCTTTCTTCAATTCCAGTGAAGAAAGTGCTCTGAGCAAGAGAGAGACCCATGAATGCTGCCTTTAGGTCTTCTGAAGAAAGCCAGGATATTGTGAAAATAAATATTGTTTCCTTCATTCCTTTTGAGCACTGCTCCTCTAGGGCCCTCCCTCGCGACCACAGCTTCAGCGCTTTCAGGTTCCTTTAAAATCCTCTAAATTCCTCTCCTCGTCGTGCACTGTAGTACACAGCATCTTTGTTGCTTTTCTCCGATGAATCGGGCAAGTGTTTTGATACTGATAGAAATCGCTGTGGGGTGAATATTGGAACTGTTGTTACGGCATGCTTAGGCCTTAGTTGAACTCATTTTTTATTTTTTTTGCAATATCTTTTTTATTAAATTTTTTGTTTTAGTTGAACTCATTTTGAGCTGGAGGAGCAAAGAAGCCCTCCATTGGATTCTGTAACCTTCAGGGAAGGTCAGCATCAGGTCTTGTATTTTAGGTCATTTCAGATTGCTTGGGGTCGTAAGCATTTCTGTAAGAATACAGCTGACATAAGCTTGGATCCAGACTAAGGCTGCAATCCAAATGCCCCTTAGTCTGGGCTAGTTTTGAGTGGAGACATCCTTCTGCTTGCTTCACCTGCACAGGCTTTCTGGCCAAACGTGCAGGTAGATGGAAGCCTTGCCTGTTAGTAAGGGATGCTGTTCAGTTTTGTGTTGCCCTTTTTGGGGAATTGGACTTGGGAGAAAAGTTACAGGAGTGTGAGAAGAGGCGAAGACAAACAGGCAGGGTGGAAGAAGTCGAGGAGACGCCATAACTCTTGGGACTCCAGGTAAAAGAGAAACCGAACCACATTTCCTCTCACCTGAGGCTCAAAGAAGTAAGATAGGGCAACACACTGGCTGGCTGCTATTGGTAGCCTCACATCCCTTACCGCCCTCCTACAATTTATTTTAAAGATTTTCCTTAAACCTTACATAATGTGAAATGCACTGGCCATCAGTGCAGGCTGTTTCAAAACAGGGGTTATGTGAGCAGCCAGTAACTTGGCGGCTGCATTTTGGACCAGTTGAAGCTTCTGAAAAGTCTTCAGGGGCAGCCCCATGTAGAGTGCATTGGGATAGTCCAGCCTGGAGGCTACCAGAGCATGGAGAACAGTGGCCAAGTCACATCTGTCCCAAGGGATCCAATAAGCCCATTGAGGGCCATGATGGAGGAGCGGGGTGCTTGGGAGATGACCTCAGTTGCGTGTAACAGCACATACCTGATGTCAGCTAGGTTTGCATTTAGCTAGAATGCTCACTTTAGCCTTATTAACTTGGCTGCTTTTAGAGTGGAAAAATCCCCCCTCGGTGTGCTGCTATATATATAATAATATAATAAGTGTATCAAACTTGGCTTACATTTTTGTTAATGCTTTGCGACCACAGTATTGGATAGGTGTTTGCAGGTATTGCCGAGCAACTAAGGAGGATCAACAGGGACATGGGCTTCTCCGTAATATTAGCACCCTGACATTCCTGCAGACCCTTCTACCCAGAATCTCAATGTTTTGGACTGAAGCATATAATAAAAAAACAGCTTCTTAAGGCAGTGGGCGATGATTGAGCATAAGTATAAAAGGGAGGTTAGAAACTTAAGCTGGAGGAAAGGAGTCTGACTGGATTTAAAAATAAAAACATCCACTGCTCAAGTTGTAGAGAACTCAGGCACATCTATGAAGGTACACAGGCCTAATACAAACATTGCCCTAATATGATAAAACAAGCCAAGCAACTAACTGCCTCCTCTCACTTTGCAGCAGCTCATATAAATACAATACAGGTTTTGCAAGCTTCCTCCACAGGAAGCAAAACAGAAGGCAGGTACAACCGGCAGTTAGGTGGTGCACTTTGTAAGAATCCCTCTGCCAGAGATCAAACTATGCAGCATGGAAGTGTTACTCTGGGTAGACATTTGTTTATCCTAACCTGCCCCCAAGTGGCTAAGTAAGTAATTTGTATTGCTTTAGGGAAGCCTTGGCCATTTACTTGCACTATATGCATAACTGCATTTAAAACTTAACTTCTGCAGCCATTGAGTCTTCCTTTACATTTGAGGAGGGGCATAGAGTTAAGTTATTAGCTTTCCACAAGACAAATTTACAGCATACTCGTTTGTTTTCTTCTGACTAGGGACTTTCTGCTGGTTTTGCTCAGGCTTTTCCAACTTCCAAACTGCAAGATTGTAAAGTCTCATTGGGCACATTTCTCCCAACATTCAGAAGATTAATCAAGACATTTGTTCCTTTAGTGAGTGTCTCTTCTAAAGACAGTGGTAGTGGTTCCTTGCCTCCCCCTCCCCACTTCTTTAATGATATATATGTTATGTCTCTAAGTTGGTTGCAGACCCTCCAAGTGTCCCTATTTTCTGGGGACGTCCCTGATTTAGAGAAGCCATCCTGGTTTCTGATTTGATCCTGTAATGTCCCGCTTTTCCTTAGGATGTCCCTATTTTCGTTGGAGGGCATGGAGTTATCCAACCCTGAGCCTTCTGAAGGCAATCCTGTATAGGGAAGGGTTTTTTGTTTGCTTGTGTAATATTGTATTAGGTTTTGTTTTGTATAAAAATTTTATTAAAGAAATTCAAAATCAATACAAATTATCAACAATACTGTACCAATTACATTTCCCCCCTTTTTTCCTCCCCCGACTTCCCCCAGCTCCCTTAACTGTTTTATTAATTCATATTGTTTCTGCATATTGTACAATTAGAATTATTACTCTTATTTCATTTTCTAACAAAATTTTGTGTTTATTCAAATCCTGCCAGTGATTCTAATTCTTTGTTTTTTCAAATAATTTGTAAAAAATTCCCATTCTGCCTTAAGGTCCCGATTATCCTTTTCATGCAATTTATTTGTTAATTTCGCCAGTTCTGCATAATTCAACAGTTTTTCTTGCCATTGTTCCTCCGTTGGTAGTTCTTCCTTCTTCTATCCTTGTGCTAGCAAAACTCTTGCTGCAGTTGTCGCATACATAAATACTTACTTTTCTTTGATATATCCTGTCCTTGAATCCCTAATAGAAAAGCTTCTGGTTTTTTTAACAAGTCATTATAAACATTTTTTTCAATTCATTAGAAATCATTTCCTTTATTATACCAGACTAATGGGGAAAGATTGCACTTGTGTGTATACCTAACCCCTTCTTGAAACCAGATATTGTGTCTGGAGTACCAAGCTGCATTTCTGCAACTAAGTCTAAATGGAAAAAATATCCACAGTCAAAGAACTTGGTCTGAGAGCCAGTTTGGTGTAGCCATTGGGAGTGTTAGTTGAGACGTGGCAAGACCAGGGCTAAATCTCCACTCAATCATGAAGCTCAGTGGGTGAGTTTGGGCCAGTCACTCTACCCAACAGGGTGGTTTGTTCATACTGTTGTTTTAAAAAAGTTTTTTTATTGGGGGTTTCTGTGTTACAAAGCAAATAGATAAACAGGGAACGGTACATCCATTTGTCTCCTTTCAGTTCATAATCTTTTTCACAGTTCCGTTTACGTTTGGCGAGATACATTTTTGTCATAGACTTCTTGCAGTTGGGGGAAAGGGGGAGAAATGGGGATATTGTTCTTTTGTTCTATTGTCCATTCTTAGTGTAGGGAGGGTTGTGTCAGTATCACATGGTAGGTCCTGTGTGTGTGTGTATAGATAGATAGATAGATAGATAGATAGATAGATAGATAGATAGATAGACAGACAGACAGACAGACAGACAGATAGATACTGCGATAGGTTAGGGGTTCCCAAGCTTGGTTGGTTGTGTTTATATTATGTCCCAAGGTTGTGTTATATTGATTCGTATGCTGTTGCAAGGAATAGGCCATTGCCCTGGTTGTGCTGCGTGTGTAATAAAGGGGAACCACACAGGGGTGAATGCATCCTCCGTAGCTTGTCCCAGTGCTAGTTTGAGTTTGTTGGTTAAGTTTTCTAGTAGGGCGGTTTCCCATACGTGGTCTATGTTCACTCCTAATAGGCCCTTCCAGTGTCTAGTTATGATATTTCTAGCTGCTGAAAGTAAGTGACTTATGAGTTCCTTGTAGTGTGCTTGTGTGTTGTTGGCCTGGAAGATATTTAATAGGGCGAGATCTGGAACAGGGAGGTGGTTAAGGTAAAAGGAGGAGGAGCAACAACATCTGAAGCTCACCATGTGCGAGCATAGCACCTTCCCAAACCCCCATCGCCATTTACTCTTTCTGGCACAGTAGTACAAAAATAACTTACTAAGAACACTCCTCAGAATAATGTAGGTCAAATGTACTCAAGGCCTGTTTTATCAGTGTTTGGGAAAAAATATGGCTTAATATTTGGGCCTTACACTCTGGCCTAGTTTGGAATCCCAGTGGGTGCTGATTCAGAGCTCCTGGCAGAGATCATTCACCCCACCAAAAAATGTTTTGGAAGAAGTTCTTAAATGACTTCAGAAGGTCCTCCATGCATCCTGTTTTACTGAAGTTCTGCCACTGCAAGGCACGGCAACCGCCTCGAGTCCCTTCCAGCAGCTGGGAGGATTGTAAGCTTCATACTAAAAAGTCTTCAAATGGCTGTTGCAAAGGCCTGGTGTTTCAGACAAACAGACAACACTAGACTCTTCAAATTATGTACAGTGTGCTAGCAGACCTAATTCCATTCCCCTTCCCTCTCCTCTTGTCTTGTTTCATGGTACCGGTAGGAGCACTCTCATTTCAGAGAATCTGGACTCTGGGAGATGTCAAGAAGTCAAACATAACAGCATTAAAACCCTAATCTCGACTCCTATGGTAGTCAACCCAATGCCTTGGGGGAAGCCCACAACCATGCCATGATGAAGGCAATAACCCCTTTTTTTTGTTGCTGCAGAAGGGGGATCTGGTCCTCAGAGCAGCGACAGAGGCCTGCTTTGCAGAGCACATGACTGATACTACTATTTTAAGGATATTGACAAGCTGGAACCTGTGTAGAGGAGGCCAACCAAGATGATTAAGGGTCTGGAAACTAAACCTTATGAGGAACGGTTAAGGGAGTTGGGTATATTTAGCCTGGAAATGAGGCGACTGAGATATGATAGCCATCTTCATCTAAAAAGGGCTGTCACATGGAAGAGGGGAAACAAGCTTGTTTTCTCCTGCTCTGAACGGTTTGACATGAATCAATGGCTTCAAGTTACTGGAGATGCCGACTAAACATCAGGAAGAACTTTCTGACAGTAAGAGCGGTCAGGCAGTGGAATGGAAGGTTGTTGACTTTCTTTCCTTGGAAGTTTTTAAGCAGAGGTTGGATGGTCATCTGCCATGGATGCTTTAGTTTAGTTTTGTTTATTTTAGTTGCATTGGACTAGATGACCCTTGGGGTCCCTTCCAACTCTACGATTCTATTATTTGCTCTACATTGGTTCCTGGTTGCTTCTGAGCCCAGTCAGTCCCTTTAACTATCCCAGTCACAACTTGTTAGGGATTTAAAGGGTTGCCTTCTCCCACACAATACCCTGACTCCTCCCAGTGGTGCAGCAATAAAACTGCTAGCACATTTGCAAAGCTAAGCAGGGCCTGGTAAGGTTTCAAATTGGATGAGGGGCTGCATGTTGAGATTCCTGCACAGCAGGGGGTTGGACTAGAGGACCCTCAAGGTCCCTTGCAACTCTATAATTCTATGACTGGTCAAGATCCTTGGAGAGGACCCTATTCTCTATCCCCACCAGTGGGTGGGCATTTGGAGCAGCTTTTTCAGAGGCAGCATCCACACTATGGAACCACAAGGCAGCTTCACCTCAATGCTTTCTCTCCTTTCAACACTTGTGAAAACTTTTGTTTTTGCTATGTCTTTAGTATTGGTTACTTTTCACATCGCAACCTGAGCTGTATGTTATTTAAGCGGCCGGGTCTGCAATCTGCATTTTCTCTGCTGTTCCAGTGTTTAATTGTGGCAGACTGGGTTGCTTTTGGTGACTGCATTTGGGTTTGTTTGTAATATGCTGCTGCTTCCCTGTCCGTTTTTTGGTGGTGGGGGAGTAAAGTACATAAAAACTTCTTAGCCGTTTTAAAATATAACAGTGTTATCCTATGGTGAAAGCTTCAAAATGGCCGTGCTATCTTGTGATAACTGCAGACATCGCACAACTAAATGCAGTTGGCTGTTGATGGATGAATGGAAAATTTAGACAAGAGCTACCATTATTGTTACAGATTTGGCTCAGGTGTGGGTCTCGTAGGAAGGACCCCAAGACAAAGAGTGTTTTATGTCGTAAAGCTGTTCCATGGCTTGTGGAGTTTTGTATCACTGAATGGTTTCCAATAGAAAGCATCACTCTGCAGCCTACCCTGGAAGGCAACAAACTCCCCTTCAGCAGAGGATTTTAAGTAGAGGCCAGATAGTCACCTAGCAGCTGTGGTCTAAACCTCCAGGCCTCTTGGGCTTGCCGATCGGAAGGTCGGCAGTCCAAATCCCCACCTTTGTGCGCTCCTATAAAACGGTGGGTTTTTATCTATTTGACCAAACTGGATTTATGTTTTAGTCTTATGTGTGGTTCGGATTTAGTGTTAACGTTACTGCATTGATGGCCTCGTTACTTGCACCCTTTATTTTACAGGAGGGTTTTGACGCTTAAAGGCAGCCGATAAATAAACACACAGACATGAGTTTTTCTGCAGCAAAACTTATTCAGAGCACTGATTTATAAAAGGAATATTAACTCTCCCCTCTCTTTCTCTGCAGGAATCTTGCAGTTCATTGAAATCACACTTAACATTTTGGTGCTGGTCTGCATAGGAGCAGCTCAGGCGTCCATTTCCGGCTTCACCTCCATGGGGGGCCTGGGCTCCTTCGACATCAATTCCGCCTACAGCCCCTTTGAAGGGGTAGAGTTGCAAGAGGTCAGGGACCTGGACATGCAGTTCAACCAGATGAGAGCTCCTTGCGTCTACGGCGGCGTGGCCTTCAGCCTAACGCTGCTGTGCCTTACCATCCTCTTCCTCGTCGCCGGAGGGAAGCCCGTCCATCGCCTCTCGGTCCGGCTTCTCGTCACGGAATGCGTCTTCGACGTCCTCGCTTGCCTGGCGTACATAGTGGCCGTGGGCCTCTACCTCCACTTTGTCCTGCAAGTCAACGCGACGGAGGTGTGCAAGAAAAGAGAGAGGCTTTACGCCAGGCGAGGCTACACATCCATGAACTGCAGCGTGCAAGGGGGAGATGCTTCCGTGGCTCTCTTTGGCCTCCTGGTGGCTTGCCTGTATTTCCCAAGCGCTGTGGTCTGTTTCCTCACCATTCGGAGCGTACGGGAGTTCCAGAGGCAGGCGGCGAAGGTGCAGTACAGCCTTGAAAGGACCTACAGCGAGGGAGACCAGCACAAGGCCTACAAGAGGCCAGAAAGCATCGACGGGGCTAGGACCTTTGCCACCCTGGTGTAGCCAACGCTAGGACGACACTGTGAAGAAACACATTGGGAATGGATTGCTTTCCTGCAGCTGAAAGTTAGCTAGACTATCCACCAATTGGAGTTGCCGAACTGTATTTTTAAGTCGGGCAGCATAATATATATATATATGTGCAAAAAATGAAGTGTTTGTGCAAGTAATTCTAGATTTCCTTACTGTGTCGATGGGCTTGTTTTTAAACTGACTAATTGCATCTCTGCTGTGGCTTGGTCTAATAAGGACTGCTTCTACTAGCCTCAGTGATGCTGCCACTGTTTTCCTGCGACAGGCTTCAGGACTGCATTGACAGGAGAAACAGGGCTTCTTCCCACAAGAGGTTGGAAATTGATCACTTAAGGAAATGGGGTTGAAGGCAGGTAAGCAGCAAGGGGCTGCCGGGGTCTACGAAGCACACTGGCCAAGAGAGAAGGAAGAATGGAGGGCTCCAGTGCAAGAGTCTCAATGACATTGCTTTAAATATTGTGGGCTTTCAGGTCCGCTCAGCAGAATCCCAATGCAGTCTCTGGCTATAGGCTCATTCCTCTGTCCCCAACCGTAGTCGGTGTGGCCTAAGAAATATCACAAGGAGAGGGGGAATACTGCTTGGGGAGCTATCACTCATTGATATACTACTGCTCACAAGTTAAATTAATGGGCTTTCACCTCCCAAGATTTGCCCTTTATATATATAAAAAGAAGCAGATGGCTAGCAGCCATCTCAAGATCCCGTGGCAATGGATTCCTTGAGGAGAGAGACATTGCCTTCCTTTTGGGATTGAAATTCATTGCCAGCAGCACACTGGCTAACCACGTATTGTGGAACAGCCTACTTCCAGTTCCTAACAGGTCCAGCCAGCACAGCCACTGGTCAAGGAGTTGGGAGTCCATCAGCAACCAGAGCATCACAGGTTTTCCCCATCCCTGATCCAACACTTGACTGTCCAGCATTTCAGCCATGAGCGTTCCCAACCCTACTAGAAGTTTGAAAGGGAAGGGACTTTATAGAGTAACCATGAGCAGACCTTTGGAACTCCCTCCACAAGGAGACACTTCTTGCCCCCACCCTCACTGCTTGTTGTGGCCCTGATTTTCCCCTTCTGCCATGCTTTTCAACCTGTGTTCATGGGTTTCTTATTCTTCTCTCTTGAAATCTTTTACTACTATGATTTTATTGCCAAGTTGTTTTAGCTCTCCCCACTGCTATTTGCGTGTTGTTTTTGATTGCTGCTTCTTAATGCATTGCTGCTCATTGGCTGTTTTTACATTTCTGTTGATTTTTTTGTGTGTGTGTCTTGGCCAAAAAAAGAGGATTAAATGGTGTTTGCAATAAATAAATGTACAGAAGTAAACATGCACATTTTTCTCCCTTCCCAAGAAGGATGCAAACCTGTAACTAGAGAAAGGACAGGGAATCATTAAAATGGCTCGCAGAACATAGGATTTACCCATCGAGCTCAGTATTATTGGACTATTTAGCAGTGGCCCCTCAGGGGTTGAAGACCCCAGGTGTCTTTCCCAGCCCAAGCTGGGAGGTGCTCTGGGGATTGAAGCAAAAAAACCTCTTGCATGTTCTTTGCCACTGAGCTAAAATCCTTATGCCTGCAGGTATAGAATTGCTCTATGCATGAGGACCATTCATAGCTCATCATGGAAGCAGTGCCTTGCAATTTGCATTCATTTCACCCTCTCCTGGACTAGATTATGCAGCAGCAGTGCCAGGCTCTGTGCTCCAGAAGGCTGACCTTTTCTGATTTTTGTTATTAAGGAAGCAGAGCCTGCCTGTGACATATGATTGTGGGAGACAGGCACGGTCTGCTTGAAGGCAGCATGCATTTTAACTGGATGGCACACACAGAAGATTTCTGAATCTTAAACAAAACCCAAAAGATTCAAGGAATCACAGGTAAGCAAGGGCAGGCAGCTGGAAACACAATTGCTCCTGACAGCCATGACGAACATCCCTCATTAGTGAAACACTACTAGGGCATCAATCCCTGGGAAAGAGACAACCTTATAAATCTATTAAACCATCTAATTCTTACACAACTTCTCAAACTATCTCTTACACACACACACACACACACTGCCAGGCATAAATAAAACTCCAACCCCTATGCAAGGTCATCCCATTGTTGGCCTGCTTGAAGTAACAGGTTATGCCAAGGGAACAGTTACAATGAACTAGGCAAAAGATGAGCCTCATCATTACATTTCACAGAAGATGCTGTTGACACTAAGACCATAACATAGACAATGGTTTTGTGGAGCAACTGTGGCAGTAGTCCCATTCACTGCCTTTGGCCCAATCCACCTCCCCTGGCTAGACTTTCATGTGGTGAAAATAGGAGGGAAGGGATTTGCTTTTCAGTTTCAGGAGCTGGTAAGTCAAAGGCTGATAGCAGCAGAAACACTCTTTAGGAGATAAACAAACTGCTTTTAACAAGGAAAAATATTGAAAAGGTGGAAAAGAGTTGTTCAGCCCATCCTCTTTTTGCTGTTATTAAAAAGACATGCATACTACACACACACACTGTTCATCCTTCACCTTATAAAAATAGGAAATAAAGTTAGAAAGTGCTCTGGGGCTGCAAAGGAAGGAGGAAGGGGCACTAGCCAATACGTGCATGATGCTCGAACTCAGGACGAAAGGAATAAAGGTGCTAAGAGGAAGGCACGCTTGGCAAGCCCTCACCGTGATCAACTCCCATCCGGAAAACCTATGTCCCCACTGTGGAAGGATGTGTGGATCCAGAATTGGCCTCCACAGACTCACTGTTAAGACCGTGTTCATGGAAGACAATCTTACTCGGCTACAAGTGATCACCAAAGAAACAGCAGCAGCTCCACAGATACATGCCAATTTGTGTTTCACCTCCTTGCTGAGGAATCTGCTTCTGAGTATGTAAAAAACAAAACAGCTGCAGGGCAGAAAAATATGCATGTATTGTGAGTGAGAATATTACAATAACATATACATTGCTGCTTAAACTAATTGTACTATTTCTTGTAAACCTGCATTGCAGGGGGTTGGACTAGATCAGTGTTGGTGAACCTATGGCACGTGGGCACTCAGAGCCCTTTTAGTTGGTACGCGCACCAGCGACCCAGCAGACAAAGTTTCTTTCCACTCCCCCCCCCCCAATGCCAGTGTGGGCGGGAAACGCTCTGTAGAGTGCTCTCCGCTTGTTGCTTTGTCATTGGGAGTTCCGCGCCACCCCACGCCACTGTTAGCAGGAAACCTTCCCTCTACCGCTCGCTCGCAGCGTTGGGGAGGAGTTGCGCGCCTGCCAACCAGCTGTCGATCTGCTGTTGGTGAGCGTGCGGTGACATGAGCGACATTCAGCATTCTTGGTTGGTGATTTTCTGCACACACCCCAGGCAATTCCCCCCCAAAAAAGCTCATCAACTTTGAGCAGTCCTCCCCAAAGAAGCTCAACAACTTTGCTATACATGTAAAAAAAATACGGTAAATTGCCATGTTGTCACTTTGCGATAAATAAGTGGGTTATGGGGTGCAGTTTGGGCACTCAAAGTCTCTAAAAGGTTCGCCACCACTGAACTAGATGATCCTCAAGGTCCTTTCTAACTTTATGATTCTATACTTCAACCTTCAGATTTTATTGTATTTTATAATTTCTGTAAACCGCTTGGGAGTTTGGGCCAAAAATGTAAAGCAGCCTATACATCTTCTTAAAAGAATATAAAATAAATGAAAAGCCACTGCACAACAACATGTAAATACACCCTCCAGAAAAGGAGAACCAACTGTAACCAGGTAGACTGACAAACTTCAGCATGTATAACAGGCATCCCCCCAAACTGTGGCCCTTCAGATGTTTTGGCCTTCAACTCCCATGATCCCTAGCTAACAGGACCAGTGGTCAGGGATGATGGGAATTGTAGTCCAAAACATCTGGAGGGCCAAAGTTTGGGGGTGCCTGATGTATAAGATAAAGCCCCTAGGGCATCACTATTTGACACCTGCCTGTTCAAAGGTGTATGAAAATGTAGTTATTAAGCCTTTGCAACAAACCCGACACAAAAGCAAGTGGAAAGTGGCAAAAACCTCTGGCGCTTAGGCCAAATTAATGATCTGAAAACACTGGCAAAGGCCCAAGCCTCGACGTTTCTCATTAGTGCTACCGCAACGCAATGATATTAGTTTCCGTAGTCGCAGGAAGGCTAAATTCTAGTAAGATTTATTTGGCTGTTGCTGGGAGTGATAAATCATGTCAAGCGATGGAAATGACTTCATTACTTACAAACAAAAGGCTGATGGTTTTTTAGGATGTCACATTTTTTTGAGTGCGCAGGCAGGGTGCTTATGATCAATCACCCACTAAGGAATACATTTAAGAAGAATTTGCTCTAGCGAATGCAACGAGTCCTCTTCCTTGTAAACAAACGAAATGGATTCAAGCACTTCGGTTTACGGCTGAGCATGCAAGTAGAGTGTCTCCACCACCTGCTTGCTTCTCTGGGCTTTTAACAGCAATGACTTCTGAAACCCGAACGCATACGAGGATTATTTAAAATACTTGTACAGCATGGGTGAAATGCTCTTCAGCTGCGGCCCAAGGCTTGACAGCAGTCACTGGTTCATTTTCATCTGAAGGGAAATGTAATGGCAGGCTTTTTCGAAGGTTTCCAATACAGGCAGAAGCAGGAAGCAGCATTTCAAAATTCATTTCTGAATCTCAAGTTGGGCCTCCATAGTTTGTGATACAGTGAGGTAGACACAGCGCATTCAAACATGGCATTTCTTGCTGATTATAATGGCAGCACTCTTGTCCAAATTTTTCATACTGTTGTGTTAGGGGGGGCTACCGCTTTTTGAGTGATCCACTGGTACGTCACATCAAATTTCCTTCATACCTATGGGCACAGTGACACCCAACAAATGTCACATGCTCCTCCCACATGCTCTCTGTGCATGTGCAGTTCTGCTCCCCCCATGATCCACGTATTGAAAAGGGCGGGATGCCACAGATTTCATCACTTTAATCCTACAATCAGATTCCCCCTGGAAGTAATTAACGAGGGAAGTAGCACTGAACTTCCAAAATAGTCCACTAGATTTGCAGAAACGACTTTTATGCCATGCAAACGATCAAATAAAACGAGGAAATTATCAGGTAAGGGAACATCGGGAAAACAAAATAATCCACCGTCTGAACGTAGCCGCTGGAAACAAAATCTGATGATTGACTAAACTGATGTACCGGTACTTAGGCTGCCATGTAGAACCAGGGCTTTCCCCCCCCCCCCAGCCAGAACTTTCAGTTCTCTCAGGTGGGCGCCATTGCCGTTTCTAAGAGAACGAACGAAGGAGTTGTTCGTGGTGAGTTCCAGCACCTCTTTTTCTAGAAAAATAGCACTGGGGGGTACACAAGAGGCAGAGACCCAATAAACCCAAGAGCAGCTTGCCTCTTTAGCAGTGCAAGCAGCTGCAGTGGGAGGGAGGATGAAATGGGCAGAAACAGGTTCCAGGTTGAGATGCAACTACAGACATCTCAAGAATCCTTCACGGTAACTGTATGGTTGTCTACAAAGAACAAGCAAGACAGAAAAGTGATCCTTGTTACAAAAAGAAAAGAAGATTAAAAGCAAATTCTCCTAGTGGATATACAAGCATTTCCTGGCATACGTTATGCACACACTGTTGTACGAACTCCATTTTCCATTGCCGAGTCTGTAGGGCTTTTACCAGTCATTTTGGGACCATCCTAATTTTTGAAAACTCTTCCAGTCACTCACAACATTTTGTTCTTCCTGCAATATGCACACACTGCTTCAATGTCTCTCACATCCTGCACATAATACCTTGGAAGCAAAATTTATATCAGTGATGTGGAATCCCCCCCCCCGACCTTATCTATCTATCTATCTATCTATCTATCTATCTATCTATCTATCTATCTATCTATCTATCAACACTGGGATCTTTTCAAGTTTTACAGAGGACAATGCCATGCCAGATTAAATCAATTAAATGCTGCCAAAAGGAATTTTGAGAACCCGACTCCTCCGGCGTCTAACAGCAAGCATACCGCAGACTTCAAGTATTTGTAAATTTTCGTATTTATTATAACAAAAATTATGACATGTTCATTTGTGCATTCTTCTTTTAATATAACTCTTGGTATGTAAATGATCTACAGTAAATGAACTCTATACAATCATGCTGGTTGTGGCAGCAGGGAGGAACACACACAAAAATGTGCCTGCGAAAGAGTTAATGGTGAAGAAGACAAAAATAAAATAAAAATTAAAGTAACTCAGGTGTTTGTGGCCCAACATCCACCTAATTCCTACACAGCATGTGCCGCTTTCTCCTGCTAAATTTATTATGGGGTCGTAGCCCAAGGAACCGATCACTTAGGGGCAACTCCACACATGAGCAAACATACTGTTGGTGACTTTGGCTCAGCCAGCCAATGGCGGCCATAGACACGATGGGCCAACGCTCTCCAAACCAGCTAACTGCTTGGAGACCCTCAGCGCTCCTACGATCTCCCTGCTTGGTTGTATCGCATGTCGGCGGAGGGAGCTTTTGACATACATGCGAAAGCACCCCGGGGGTTTGGGGATTTGGGGTGGGGAAGACAAACTATCAGTTCGTCAGGTTGCGTCCTCCTGCCGAGACTACAAAAAACGTTTGAAGCATCACTATACAACACTGAGTTATTTACAGGAATTTCCCAATCAGCTGTTCTCTCAGAGAAAATTAGTGAATCTCAGTGACTTAAAGTCACCTGAAAGAGTAAAAGCAACTCCTAGGAGTTAGTCTCCATAATTCTACAAATGTCTATCCATTTTCAAGACCAAAAAAGCCTTTTTTTTTCTCTCAAAGAAATACAGTATTACAATATTACTTAATCATTTAGCACTGGCAATACTGCCCTGTGTTTTCCAAACAAACCAAAGGGTGGGGGGGTAAAGAACGATTTTAAAAAATATTACATCAACGTCATCCTCAGTTTTCTCTGCAATATATTAAACCTTTTATTCTTATTTTTCTTTGCTTTTTTTTTTTACATCTGATATGTTAAGGAAGGGGGAGAGTTAAACTATAGTTCAATTCTAACTGGTGAAACATCACTAGAAGAGAGGGGGGAGGGAGGGAATAATCTGTGATTATTACAGCTAACAAACAAGGAGAAGCAGCTGCAGTTCTCAGTAGAGGGGGAAGTGTCTGGAAGAGAAACTGGAACCAAAAAAAACAAAAGACCCCTCTCTCTTTTCTCTCCCCTCCCTACCCTGCTAGTGTAATACAAACCTAAGGAGCCTCCAAGCTCTCAGTGTCTGGTCAGCTTATTTTGTCAAGCTCGGTCATAGCGGCGTGTCGTAATAATCTGGCAGCTGGTCCATCTGGTATTGCCGCTGTTGTTGCTGTTGTTGTTGTTGTTGCTGCTGCTGCTGCTGTTGCTGTTGTTGTTGTTGTTCGTGGTGTTGCTTCATTATCTCCTTGACCTCCTCTTCGAGCTCCGGCGGGATAATGAACTGATCGTCGGGATCTGGCTGAGCCGGGGCTGCAAAGTACCCCCCGGTTTTCCTGAGCGGCGCGTCGGCCGCCACTTCGATGAGGTTGTGGCTCCTCTCCTGAGGGGCTACGGAGCCGTTGCCTCGCCGGCGCCCGATGGTCCCCGTGGCCAAAGGGTCGACCTTACGGAGGAGGCCCGTCTCGTCCTCATTGGAGCTGATGACGATGCCCTCGTCGCTGGCTTCCACGGGGGCCTGCAGCAGCAGGAGCTTCTCCTTGGCGCGGCCGCAGTGGATGTCCACCTCCACTTCCACCCGGCTGCCATTGGAGAAGACGCCTTCGATGGGCTCCTCGTCGTCGCTGTCGAGCCCGTTGTCCGAAAAGGCGCTGGAGAAGGTGGCGCTCGACAGCTGCCTCTGGAAGGAGTTGGACAGGCAGACCGGGTGGAGCATGCAGCGCTGCTCGCTGGGGTAGGCCGGGCTGTTCTCGTTCATGGTTACCTGAGGGGGCTCGTCGGAGGCCGTGGACCCCACCTCGCTGCTCATTTCGGAGGTCGAGATCTCGCTGCTGATCTCGGAGGCCATGCCGCTGCTGGAGGAGGGCATCCCCAGGGCATCCGAAGGCTTGTCTTTGATGACCACGTTGACCGACTGGGGGAAGATGCCCGGGCTGGGAGGGGGGACGCCGTTGAGCTCGCAGCAGCAGAAGCTGTCCTCGGTGACGTTGAGCTGGACCACCACAGCGCTGAGGCTGTCATTGCAGCCGTAGCTCTGGGCAAGCGTGCAGAGCTTCTTGGCGGCTCCCAGAGCGTCGGGGACGTTCCTGACGGCTTCCACGGCTTCTTCGACGGAAAGGCTGTCCCAGAGGCCTTTGCTGCCCAGAATGAAGAATTCGTCCTGAGGAGTCAAGGTGATGGACTGCACGTGAGGGCGGGGAACCACACTTGGGTGGAGGAAGGTGTATCCCAAGATCCTCGTCGAGTCCGTCACGCCATTCACTTTGCCATCCTGGAAAGGAGGAGGATACATCTAATTATGGTGAACGGTTGGATTGTTAGCCATACAGGGGTAGGGGAGCCAAGGGGGCACACCAACTGAGCTTTTGCAAAACCTTCATCCTCCTGCCGAAGGGCATGAGAAAATACATTACTACATCAGCAAGCAATGGAACTGGGTTCAGGATCCTGGAGGTTGTATCCAACTAGGTTCTACTTGAGAGTAGACCCACTGAAATTAATGGATCCAACTGCCCACTAACTTCAGTGTATTTACTCTAAGCAGGACTAGCATTGGCCATAGCCCTGGAGCTGCCGGTTCTTCCTCTTTCGCTCATCATTTAGGCCCAGCGTGCCGATTCTATCATCTGAGACAACAGATTAAAAGTTACCGATATATTCCGATGGTACAGAACCAAGGAAGGGATCAGGGGGTATTTGCTTCCACCTGACATGCCCCACTTTCCTGTCGCAGGAGCCTTCATTTCTGGACTTGAATCCGGCACCCACCCCGCCCTGGGGGGAAAAAAGCCTACTGTCATCAGCTTTGTGGCTACTTTGCAATAGCAACTGGCCTGCCTGAAAACTTTAGGCTCGCTTAAATTTCTTTGATATATTTTGAATGAATGGTTAATCGTGGAACTGTCAGCGATAATATAATTTTAATTACACATTCTATTTTGGTGTTGTCTTTAAAGAGTCATTTTCTGTAAACACCTCTGAGCACAAATCTGCGGGGAAAACGCAGCATATAATAAACCGACTACTCGGCATCACAATGGAACAAACATGGCAGCACGTGCCTGGGCAGAGACATAGAAAAAATGCTTCATCTTTCAGCCAAGGCATGCAAGGATGGTAGGCGGGTTATCTGACAGGAGACCTACAGGACAAATTCGTTTCATCTACATGGCTTCTAAATAGCGTGGTGGAAAGGACTCCGCTCACAAACGATAATCTGCTCCAGATCCCTTCAGTGCTTGACATAAAATGCACACACACACGGTAGTGTATGTGAAAAGCTGAGGGATTGGTTTGGCTAGATCTCCTCCTCAACCACTCCAAGCCAAAATTATTCATCTTCATTTGGCAAGGCGGGAAACGACACATTTCTATCAAGCCTGCAAGCTGCCGCGAGAAGAAGGTGTTGGTGTGTGGAATCCTGTTTGTTTTCAGTCGGCTGCCCTGGAGTGGAAATGTTTTCCGCACGCCCCAGTTCCTTAACTACATTTCCTCTTTAAATACAACATTTCCCAAAGGGAGGTGGATTAACATCTGGGGGGCGGGGGGGAGGAGACGCCGTTAAAAATACAAGTCTTGGAGAAATCAATGCCATGTATGTATTTAAATCCCAAGCTACCGACTGGCTTATGATCCAAGCAAGTCAAGATAAGAGGAGTTTTATTAGCCCACGGGTGCTGGCATGTTTGCTGGTGCGAGCAGACTAAAAATGAGGAGAAAGCACAAGGGGGGGAGAGGTAAAAATGGAGGAAGTCTATTAAAATTAAGTAGGGCCTTGTATACCTGATGAGCTTTAAACGCTAAAAATAGTATCACCGAGAATGTGATATACAAACAGTGGGAAGATGCGAAGCCTTGTAAGCAAAATACTACGTCACACATTGCTGGATGCAGAGTTGAGTAGAAATAGCATATTTTTGCTTGAGAGACTTGCATCCAGTGTGTGCCCTCCTCAATTAACCCAGAATGCGGCAGCCAGACTGGGGACTGGGAGTGGACGCCAAGACCATATAACACCGGTCCTGAAAGACCTACATTGGCTCCCAGTATGTTTCTGGGCACAATTCAAAGTGTTGGTGCTGACCTATAAAGCTCTAAACGGCTTCGAAGGGCTAGTATACCTGAAGGAGCGTCTCCACCCCCATCGTTCAGCCCGGACACTGAGATCCAGCTCTGAGGGCCTTCTGGCGGTTTCCTCACTGTGAGAAGTGAGGTTACAGGGAACCAGGCAGAGGGCCTTCTTGGTAGTGGCACCTGCCCTGTGGAACGCCCTCCCACCAGATGTCAAGGAAATAAACAACTACCTGACTTTTAGAAGACAGCCCTGTTTAGGGAAGTTTTTAATGTTTGATGTTTTATTGTGTTTTTAATATTCTGTTGGGAGTCGCCCAGAGTGGCTAGGGAAACCCAGCTAGATGGGCGGGGCATAAATAAATAATTTTTATTATTATTATTATTATTATTATTATTATTATTATTATTATTATTATTATTACCACCACGAAGGTCATTCTCACCCTGCTTGGGAAAGGCTCTGCATGCTAAGGGCAGCACTTCCTCTTTAAGGGAGACAGGCCGCCACGAACCTCTTCATATTTAATGTTTAATAGATTATTGCATTTTAATGTTCTGTTGGAAGCCGCCCAGAGTGGCTGGGGAAACCCAGCCAGATGGGCGGGGTATAAATAAATTATTATTATTATTATTATTATTATTATTATTATTATTATTATTAAGCTGCTGCTTTAGTGCCATTACCTCCCTTTCAGTTACAGCTCGAAAATTGTGCAAAAAAACAGAAAGGAATCCCGTCCGGAGCATTCTGGCACAGGTTTGGAAAGGGGAGCAACCTATACGCTCATGCTCAGCATGAGACTCTTAATCTCAGGGCTGTGGGTTCGAGATCCACGTTGGGCAAAAAGATTCATGCGTTGCAGGGGGTTGGAGTGGGTGACCTCTGAGGTCCCCCCTTCCAGCTCTATGATTCTGTGACTCTATAGGTCCTTCTCCCCCCCCTCCAGTTTAGCAGCTCGATTCCTTACTTCTGTGATGATGGCCTTATGCTGCTTGATCCTCCTCAACTCTTCTTCGCAGTTCATCATGTAAGACCTGGATAAAGGCAGAGGTTTGCCGTTCCTGCAGAGAACGGATTGGCACTTCCCCACATTCGCAGAGGTCAACGTGAAGCATCCGCCTGGGTCTATCGGGTCATGCTTGATATGGCAAAGGACAGCAGAGCCTCCAAGCTTCTGCCCAGCTGTTCCAAGTTTCCTAAGGGTTCAAAGGAAAACAACATTGACAACAGGTGGAGTCGGGTTCTCACGCTTCGGCAGAGAAAGGTAGGAACCCCCCCTGTCCAGAACAATGCCAACCGTGCCACATAGCCCACGAAGCAGCCGTGTCCTATGCTTCCGTCTTAATAGAACCACTGCCAGAATTTTATGTAAAATTTAAGGCGCCCACTTTTAATGAACCACAGAAGCAAATAAGTCGGGGGGGGAAAGCATTTTGGTAAGTCTAGAATAGGGGTAGGCAACCTAAGGCCCAATCGCCTTCTCAATCCGGCCCACGGACAGTCCAGGAATCAGCATGTTTTTACATGAGTAGAATGTGTCCTTTTATTTAAAATGCATCTCTGGGTTATTTGTGGGGCATAGGAATTTGTTGGTTCCCCCCCCCCCCAAAAAATAGTCCGGCCCACCACATGGTCTGAGGGACAGTGGACCGGCCCACGGCTGAAAAAGGTTGCTGACTCCTGGTCTAGAATGTGTTTGGGGTGGTGGTGGGAAGCCCTGCACTTCTGTTAGGTTAGGGGTGGGCAACCTCAGGCCATTATGGACAAGCAAGATCACCTAACATCAGGTGTGGGCAGGTAAAAAGGAGGCTGGGCTAAAAGGGGCGCCTGACATGCCCTGCAATCAGTTGACCATTGGGATTTCAAATCACAGAACAGGGCTCTTTGCATTCAGGGCTTTGAAGTGCGTATGATCAGCTGGTTGTCGTGCCTTCAACGTGCAATGTGAGATCAGGTGACTGACAGGTGAGCAGCCACACACACCTGTCAGATTTGGCCCAGATCCAGTTCCCCACTGCTGTATTGTGGGGAGGGGGAGCTCAGAAAGGGAGTGTTATTTTCCAGTTATTATAGTTCTTTTTATACTCCTTTTCAAAGCAACTGGAGCCAATAAACTTTAGAGAGAGAGTAGGGAAAAAAGAAGTCTTGCTGCATGGAACCAAAGAAGAGTGACACATGGATTTGTGAGTTGGCCCAGACAATGATTATTAAGTTTCATATTAATGGCAACTCTTAAAATTTGGTCTTTTCAAGTCGTCTCAGGATTGCCAAGCCTACATTAAATCTACACAAAAGCATTTCTTTCCTTTCTTTTTCTTCCCAAAAGCCACTTTGGGCTTCAGTTTAAACAATTGATCTTTGATGAATCAGTCTGGGCTAACACTTGGATGGGCTGCAATGCAGTTAGGCAATTGTAAATAAAGCAATTCATGTTTGATCCTTTCTGAAGTTTTATATTTGGGGGGGGGGGAGAGAGAGATACAGGAAGAAGCAAATGGCATTTATCTTCACAACGTCTTTAAAGTCCTTAGGATTAGGCTCTGGGAAATTTAATGGAGAAAGCAGGCTGTGACAAACAGCATTGGAGCAAAACTGCTGCTGACCCATTTCTGTCTCTGCTGAGCAGTGCGGAAGCAGCAGCGAGGCAATTCCACTTGGTGGGGGAAATGGTTACCTGCTTCTGCTCTGTGGTATCTGTGGGTATTTGGCACTGGCAGATTAAAACGAGAGGCTCGCACCCAAAGCAGTGCTAAGTAACTGTCCCATCAGAGCAAGGAATTCGACTTGTGCAATGGGGATGGCCTCCTCTCCTGCCCCCGTCCCCTAAATCTCTTCTAGGGGGTCTCTGAAGGGGAGGGCACAGGGAGAAGAGAGGGAGTAGTCCCATGGCTCAAGTGGAAATATTTCCACTGACGGGGCGGCTACGTTACAACACAAGCCAGTGTGTTGTATTTTTATCCCCCCCCCCCCCATTTATGTCACTGCTCTGCAACTAAAGTGAAGGTGGTCTCAAAACCCGGGGTAACTCTGAAGAAGAAGGAAAAAAAAGTCTGGTAACAGCAGCCAAATCTCTTTGAAAAGACACCATCACTGCTGGTCTTTGCCAGAATATGTAACCACTAGGGGCTGCTGCTGCTGCTGCTGCTGCTGCTGCTACTGGGTGTTTTCCCAGATTGCATTTGCAGTCTGCGTAAGGCTACGGTGATAGATTTTTTTTCAGTGGCACTGCATGAGGAACTGCCAAGTCTCAAATCAGCCCTCCGGCGGTGACCAGAAAAAGTAAACAAACTTAGTCAAAGGGTTTTGAGACGGTTGGGCTTGTCCAGCGTCACGAGGCAGACGCCTGCTGACCAACCTGCAAGCTTCGAGCCACAAAACTAAGAAGAAGAAGAAGAAGAAGAAGAAGAAGAAGAAGAAGAAGAAGAAGAAGAAGAGGAAGAAGAGTTTGGATTTGATATCCCGCTTTATCACTACCCGAAGGAGTCTCAAAGTGGCCAACATTCTCCTTTCCCTTCCTCCCCCACAACAAACACTCTGTGAGGTGAGTGGGGCTGAGAGACTTCAAAGAAGTGTGACTAGCCCAAGGTCACCCAGCAGCTGCCTGTGGAGGAGAGGAGACGCGAACCCGGTTCACCAGATTACGAGTCTACCTCTCTTAACCACTACACCACACTGGCACTCTAACCTCTGCATTACAATGAACTAACCTCTGCATTACAATGAAAGTGTTGATCATGTACTCCTCTTCGCTCTTTGTTTTTTGCAGCTCCTCTGCCAAGATGTCGCTCATGGTACACTGCAAGAGGTAAGGCACTTCCACGTTGCGGTCCCCGTCAAAGACGCCGTAGAGGGCCTCCCGGTTGTCGCAGAAGTTGTTGGCGGAAAGAGCCGCCACGCACAGCCTGTGCAAGGAAGCAAAAAGAAAATGGGGCTTGATCAAAAAAAATTCACTTCTCACGGCTAATTTTCCACGTAACATTTCCACGGCCAGGTCATCAATCTCTTCAACCCCCCACCCCTTTTATGGATTATGAAAACAAATTCATTCAATACACAGGTCTATTGAGACTCTCATAGGGTGTGTTGAACTTTTCAACTTTCAAATTCCAAAAATGAAGGGTGCTAAAATTTGTCACATGACTTGGGAATCCAAAATATGTTTTGGTAAAATGAATATGCTTGGTAAGTAAAACTAAAAATGATTGCCAAGTACCTGCAGTTATATTATATGTTAATATTATTATTTTATTGTTATTTTTCAGCATTACCTGACATTTTCAGAAGGTAAAATTAAATTTCTTTGGTTTTCCAAATGCTGTTTATGTGCTTCTTCATCAAATGTAGACTTAGCAAGCTAAACGTTCCCCAATCACAAAAGTAATAGCAGATTTTAATTCCTCACACCCAAAAACGTATTTTTACAACCCCTCACTAAAGAAATTTGCAACAACAAAAAATTAGTTTCATCCCCTAAAATGAGACGCCCTACTCTCACAGTCCAAAGTGAAAAGAGGCGGCTAATCTGAAAGTGGAGAATTTAGGACGTTGTTAATAATATCTGTATTCACCTACATATTACTCTCAGGGAGAACATGCACTCACAGTGTGGTTTAGTGTTGGACTATGACCTGGGAGATCAGGGTTCAAATCCCAACTCAGCCATGAAGCTAAATTATACATAATTGCCTGCAACCAGTTTATTCAAGTATTGTTTTGGTGTTCTTGTTTTTAATCCAGCTTTTATTGGGGCAGAATTTAGATAGCACGTGGACACATTATTAAGTTCTTAACGTGCAGAGCACATTTCTTAAGGAGGTTCCCCTTCAACCATTTCTGTTTCAAACTCGGTGTGTCTAACCCAAGACTGACTCTATGCCATTACCTTCTCTTTTCTACCCAAGTTACTTGCAATGCTCATCAAACGCTTCTTTTGAGAATGAGCAACATTGAGGATGCACTGAGACACAGTTACAGAAATGAGGCCAAGCAAGTGGTCAAAAGATCAGGGCAGCCACCTGCAGTTTTGACCAGAGAATGGTGCGGAACGAGCTGGTTTGGACCACTGGGCTCTGCAGCCTATCTGCCCTTACTGTACTATTTGGTGTGGAGTGAATTCTGCAAGGCAAGCAACAGCAGGCTTTGCCTACGTCTTACTACAGAGAGGATGGCACACCTGCAAGGCGAAATTAATGCAGTAATCTTTTTATGATGGCCTCAATGCTTCATGCGCCTTGCCACCGTATCAGCGGAGGGACTGCAGGGGCTCTGCAAACTATCCATGCCGACTTTACTGATGGGTGTGGAACAGTTTTATTTTGTTTTTAGGCGTACGTGGAGGTCAGACCAGCAGCTGCGATGCTACACCAGCCCAGATCGACAGAACATTAAGTGAATCACAAACAACTCCCTTGTTTGGGGAGGGCAGCTGGGTGTTTTGAACACAGATAACTGAGCGGCAAGACCTGCTCCCTGACCCCTCGCACGGGCTGCACCCCTAAGGCAGATGAGACCAGCTTTCCAGCTAATCCTCTGAGCTAAGTGGGATTGACTCTGCCGCAGATGCCTTTACGGATGGGGCGATTAAAGTGCGTGAGAGACCCACTGCAAGCAGGCTGTGTCTTTTCTACATACCCAGCACACTCTGTTGCTGTAGGTTGGATAAGCAAAGAAAAACCCAAATCTCTGCTGCTAACTTGGAAGAAGATACAAGCAGAAGTACTCTCCAGAGTCAGGCGTGAATCATAAAATGTCTTGAACAGAGCAAGGGCTTTAATTTAAAGCAAATATTACAGGTCCAGAGGTAGAGTACATGCAGGTAAAGTAAAAAGGTAAAGGACCCCTGGAAGGTGAAGTGCAATCAAAGGCGACTATCGGGCTACGGCGCTCATCTTGCTTTCTAGGCCAAGGGAGCCGGCGTTTGGCCACAGACAGCTTTCCGGGTCATGTGGCCAGCAGGACTAAACCGCTTCTGGCATAACGGAACACTGTGATGGAAACCAGAGCGCACAGAAACACCACTGCAGTGATACCTATTTATCTACTTGCACTGGCGTGCTTTCGAACTGCTAAGTTGGCAGGAGCTGGGACAGAGCAACAGGAGCTCACCCTGTCACGGTGATTCAAACCGCTGACCTTCTGATCGGTAAGCCCAAGAGGGTCAGTGGTTTAGACCACAGCACCACCCGCGTGGCATGCACTGCATTCCAAAGGCCCTATATTCAATTTGTAGCATCTCTTGTCAGATACCCTGGAGAGCTGCTGCCAGTCAGTGCAGACAACATTGAACTAGGTGCTTCAAGGCCCTAGCCCAATACAAGAAGCTTCCTAGGTCCCAGAGAGGAGGGGATGCTTAGGATCTTCAAACTGCAGGTGTGGGATGAATCAGTGGAAAACATTGGACTGAATAGGGATAGTTGAGAGGGGTGCTTAGATACAAGACAAGGGTTTGGGAAAAGATGGAAGAGAGGACCTTCTGCAGACAGGACATAAATCAGGTACTCAAAAATATGCACAACATTTTTCTACTTAATTATATAGACTCTTCCATCATATACTGGATCGCTTGCATAGAAGGCCCTATGGAGAGGAAATGCACTTCTCTTTTTCATATAAACTCTCCATATATTTATCCTTAGGTAAAGGTAAAGGGACCCCTGACCATTAGGTCCAGTCGTCGACAACTCTGGGGTTGCGGCGATCATCTCGCTTTATTGGCCGAGGGAGCCGGCGTACAGCTTCATGGTCATGTGGCCAGCATGACTAAGCCGCTTCTGGTGAACCAGAGCAGCGCATGGAAACGCCGTTTACCTTCCCGCCGGAGCGGTACCTATTTATCTACTTGCACTTTGGTGTGCTTTCAAACTGCTAGGTTGGCAGGAGCAGGGACCAAGCAATGGGAGCTCACCCTGTTGCGGGGATTTGAACCGCCGACCTTCCGATCGGCAAGCCCAAAAGGCTCAGTGGTTTAGACCACAGCGCCACCAGCGTCCCTATTTATTTATCCTTACTTGTTCTTAACTCCCGAGGCTTCCGTGTAACCATGGCTCCACACGGCTGGGGCTCCTGAGGCATCTCCGGCTGAAGGCTGGTCAATCTTGAAACAACGGATGTTACTGCAATGAGAACCAAAACCCACAAAGAATTAACGCTTCAAATTCCAAGTGTAGAACAGTCTAAATGCATGTTCCTTCTCTCTTATTGCATTCTGTTCGCTATACTTAGTTTTTGTGGGTTTTTTTGGAGGTAGCAGTTTTGAGTCCCTGACTACAGAAAGGGGAAACAAGCAGGCATATAGTCATTGCTGTGCCCTTTACTCGGTTATTTATTTTGCAAAAGCAACGTTGTCAAACATGAGAGAATTTTTAAAAAATGGAGGGAATAATTATTTGTCTGGATACTGCATTGCAAAAAATAAAATACAGAGATAAACATGATTTCCACCCTAACTTGGAGATACTTGCACATTACGTTCACAGTGTAGTGTTTTGCCAAGTTTTGATTATGCTTCTCCTAAGATGTATTATCTTTGGTGTTCAGCCAACGGCAGCTCACAGACTCTCTCTTGTTCAGATAGAGATCCACTTGCCCAACAATCTTATCTCCCTGCAGAACAAAAAACCACCCACGGCTGCTGCAAACCTTATGTTGTTCTTGTATGGCAGCAATCGCCTGACAGTCACCACTGAAGGCTCCTATCCAGAGTCCCGGTGGCCTGCATCACCTGCGAATTTTTCTAGGAGGAAAAGCTCTCGCTGAAACTGTGCTACTTTCGCATCTACCCATTCTCCTGAACACCAAGTCGTCTTTTATTACGCATGGACAACTGTAGATTCTCCAGCATATTGTAACCCTATCAATCTTCCACTCCCTTACTTCCTCCTTTCAAATAAACTATATAACCCCAGCAGCAGTTAACCTTTGGTCTGAATTTCTGGGCATAGGAAGCAGCAGGGAGGTTGACGTGGCTTCAGACTTAATTCATTCACGTACAGAGTGTGTGTGTGTGTGGACACGCACACGAGACCCAAGAAGACAAGGGGGGAAAGATCTGGGTGACTGCCCAATTGCTACGTGCTCTAGCACTGCGACAGTTCAGAGGACAACATGAGTGCCTTTAAAAGGAATAAAGGATATATGTGGAGAAATCAAGAAATGCAGCTACGTCAATATTCCATGCTGACACCAACCTCCAGAAGTGGCTATGAAATTTAAGAAGGCCCCGTAATGAGAAAGAAGGTTCTTTCTATCATACGTGGTGGTCTTGTAGTAAGGTCAAAGCTTACTGGGAAATGATATATAATGAAATGGAAAGGATGTTTAAAATAACCTTTGTAAAAAGACCAGAAGCTTTTCCTTTGGGAATTATAGGGACAAAACTACCTAAAATGTATAGGTACACTACTACAGCAGCAAGAATGTTACTTGCCCAAAAATGGAAAGAAGCAGAAGTCCCAGCAAAGGAAGAATGGATACAAAAACTTACAGACTATGCAGAAATGGTGAAACTTACCGGAAGAATAAAAAATCAAGATAACAAACTTTTTATAAAAGAATGGAAATGGTTTATTGAATATTTACAGATAAATTATAAACAGATAAAAACATTGGCAGGATTATTGTAACAACCTGCAGTTTTATAAAAGCCTATATTTAAAGAAGATGAATAAAAGAGCAAATTAAGTTAATTTGGAAGATATTAAAAACAAATTAAAGGAATCTCAGAAAGAGGGGGATGGAAGTCAAGTTTTGAAATGTCAAAATGAATGTAAAATTAGTGAAATGTGTAAACTTGAAAAGTAAACACACACACACAAAACCCTAAGAAGACCCCTGCTTGATCACACCAAAGTCCTATCTAATCCAGCATCCATTTCCCCATCATGGACAACCTGAAGTCCATGAGATGCCCAAACGCAAGATATGAGTGCAATAGCCCTTTCTCACTGTTGCTGCTGGGAAGCTTTTTTTCTGATCCTGGAGGTAGCATACAGCTCTCACAACAAGTAGGCACCAACGTATCTTACATACCCATTAATTTCTCTATAATCTCTTAATGCCAGCTAATACTGGTGGCCGTCCCCGTATCCTGCAGAAGAGGTCCATTGCACTGTCTGATCGACTCTGTCCTGACGCTCTTCCGCAGCTGTGGGGAACCAGCTGAGCTACAACTCCCATCAGCCCCAGAAAGTATGGCCAATGGTGAGGGATTATGGGAGTTGTAGTCTAGGGTTCCTCACACCTGTGTTCCTTCAGGTTCTAGTATTGGGTAAGAGGGGAAGAAGAAAAAAGTCTCTCTCCACTTTTTCCATAACATGTCGCTTGCAAGCCGCCAGGCAACTATCATTTACTTTTAACTAGCAGAAGGTCTACGCATTTTGGTGGGGGAAGGAGGGGAAGTTACGGGTCTTTTCAGTTGTATATTGTGTGAACTCTGTGGAATGCCCGGAGGACCTTGTTGCTTAGGAGGGCAACAAATGTTCTAAACTAGCAAGGAAACAAAACTGAAATTAAAGTCTTGAGCCTGTGAGAGAACGCCACTGAGAGGGAGCGTAATCTGCACCTGTCAGGAATGAAAAGGCAGATTGGGGCCTTCTCAACTGTGCAGCCTGTTAAACCGTTTTATATACATAATTTTTATTAAACTTTCTGTTTTACAATTTAAAATACTCATTTAAAGAACCTTAAAATATCAATGACTTCCCTTCTTCTCTTTCCATGGTTCATTTTGCATAACATAAATCCCTGCATATTTTACAGAAACTAAACCATTCAGTATTCCATTATTGTATCCATCAAAACTTATTTAAACTGTTGAATTTATCTTAATGCTGCCCACGTTTTCAAGTGTACACAATTCCCTCCCATATATTCAATAAACATTTTTCAATCTTCTCTGAACGTATGTTCTTCTTGTTCTCTTATTCTATATGTTAGGTCCACAAGCTGCACATATTCTTATTAGTTTAAGTTGCCATTCTTCTTTAGTTGGGATCTCACTCATTTTCCATTTTTGGACTAATAAAACAGAGGCCGCAGTTGTGGCATACATAAATAACCTTTTTTAACATCTGGGAATTTCTGTCTGAATTATCCCCAACAAAAAGGACTGGGTGTTTTTTTTTTTTAGGGGGTGTGCTTTTAAATATTTTTTTCAATTCATTATAAATTATTTCCCAATACTCTTTTACCCTTTTACAGGTCCACCACATATGAAAGAATCTCATTGCATCTCCAGCACTTATCTTAGTAAGCCTACTCGGCATTAAGTACCATCGATACATCATTTTCAAGTAGTTCTCCTTCAAAGAATAGCATGCTGTAAACTTCAGATTGCAAAATTTTCCCCAGAGATTAAAATCTATATTATGTCCTACACCTATTGCCCAGTGTGTCATAGACAGCCTGTTAAACTGTTGACCCCACATAACTTTATGGGGAGCCAAAGAATGTCAAGGCGTGCCTCTTCCCTGCATAGCCCTGGCTCTGGGTTCTAATTTCTTTACCCTGCAAAAAGCATGATGGAACGTGATGCAAAGGTGGCAAGTTATATGGCCCCGGAAGACAAATGGGACAGAAGTAAAGGGAGAGTACAAGAGTCAAGGAACCTGAGGCAAGGACTGGAAACAAAGGCACAATTGGCTGGCAGTAAGCAGCACTGCAGGACTGCAGCAGGCCGAGACAGGCTTTGCAGCGGATGTGGACTTCCAGGAAGGATTTTGAGAAAAATAGCTTAGCGAATTGAACGGGAAAGGCTGTGTTCTATGCAGTTAGCATTATGGCAACTGTAATTCACACAGGACTTGTTTATACAAGTTTGCAAGGAGGCTCAGAGGAGGCAAGGCAGATGTTCACAAAGAGTGGGGAAAGTGATCTCTGAAAAGATTCCCCCCCCCCGCCCCCCGGTCTTTAAAGGAAGATATGAACTTGCTGACAATTTCACCCTTTGGAACCTGCAGGTTACAAAGGGCGTTTAAGGCCTGCTCACAGCTTCAGAGTGATCCTAGGAGGCAGAGGAGGAGGAGGAATAAAGTCTCAGTATTACTTGACTGTGCCATGAGAAACTCTATTGTGCAATTTGAGAATCAATTAAAAAAACACAGCAGCAGCTATCTTCACGGGCATAAAGGACAGCAATAAATTTCAGTGAAGGAGAACTTTGTAACGATCAGGCTTCAGGTCAGGAGTTGCTGGATTCAAGATTGCACGGCAGTTAAGAGGGCCAAAAAGCTCTTTTCATTGTCGAAAGCCGTACAACTTTTCAGGGTTTCAGAGTCTGTGCTCAAGAAGGCTATACAGTCATACCTTGGTTGTTGAACGCCTTGCGACTTGAACGTTTTGGCTCCCAAACGCTGCAAACCCGGAAGTGAGTTTTCCGGTTTGCGAACGTTCTTTGGAACCCGAATGTCCGATGCTGCTTCCGTGGCTTCCAATTGGAAGCTGTGCCTTGGTTTTCAAATGTTTTCGGAATTCGACGGACTTCAGAACGGATTCCGTTCGAGAACCAAGGTACGACTGTATTATTATCTAAGGGCTTCTTTTGCAAGCATCTTGAGTTCTCCCTGTGAACTCCTGTACGTAGAAGAAACTGCCATTTCTTGGCTTGTGGGGAAAGTACCTTCCTGATTAGTCTTAAGTTCAGCGTAACAGCCCCCCCCCAAAAAAAAACCCCCAACCCTTACCTCCTGCAACATGGCTACATATTTATGACAATCAACTATATTCCCTCCCCGATTCTCCAACTGCAAACTTCCTTTCTACCAAAGTTCTTGGACAACTCAGTCCTCGCTTGTCAACAGAAAGTCATGTCCTTCCCCCAAATTGCTTGGTCTCCCTGTTCATTCTGGCATCTACGGTGGAACCAAAACAGTGTAGTGGTTAAGAGCTGTGGATTAGGGTTTGGGAGACCAGGGTTCAATCCCCACTCACTGAGCGGCCTTGGGCCAGTCAACATTTCTCTCAGCCCAACCTACCTTGCAGGGTTGGGTTGTTTTGAGGATAAGGGGAGTGGAGGAGGAGAGGACCATGTACTCTGAGCTCCTTGAAAGACAGGCAGGATATGAAATAAATATATATTGGCAGGCATGGACGGATCAGGAGTGGGATGTTCTGAGTCTGGCATGGGGCACATTTTTTCCTCCCTCCCCAGCAGAACAGCTCTCTGGATCGAACAAAAAGATGGTAGCAGTAACAGATACAGTTGCTACGTATGGAGAACAGGCCTTGAAACCTACCCCCAGGACATGCACCGGAGGGTAATGGGAGGGAAAAGAATGGCACTATTGGGCTTGGGTTGGAAGAAACTAGTTGGGGATTTTGTGAGGGAGTTGCAGCAATTTGCATGACCAAAATGTCCCTGTCATTTAGCTAGCATAGCAATAAAAGAAGGAATATTTCTCTCCCCATTCCCCACCCCCATTTTCAAATGATGTGCACCTGATGTTTATATACTGGGTGTGTTTTCTTTCCTGAGTGCTTTGTGTACCCTTCTGCCTACCGTGTAATAAAGTTTGACTGTTCCTTACTTCAATAGCTCCAGGGTTTTGTGATCCAGGGCAAGTCTGGGGTTTCCAGTCAAGTCTAGTTCCTGCAGCTTCGGAGGCAAGTTTTCAGGTAATGTGACTTCAGTCAGCTCATTACAGCTCAGGTCCACACACTGAAGAATTGGAGAGAGAGAGAGAGAGAGAGAGAGAGAGAGAGAGAGAAGAGAACACAATGAGTTCTCAGCCTGAATCCTCTGGCCTCGTCCATTTCTGGCTAAGTGGATGAAGTGGCAAGCCACTGTCTGGACTGTACCATGTTAGAAACCACATGTGGGAGGCCACATGATGGAAGACTCCTAGGAGAGCCGGTGTGTGACATTCTCACATAGAGGCCATGTCTGGATGACCGTGTCGCTGCTTCATAAACTTGAGACGTGAACAAGCTGCACAAGTGTTAAAACAAGCCTGCAAACCACGGTTTACCACAGCTTCCCACTGTGTCCAAAGCAGAAGGTTTCCATGAATGAACAAGTTTGGATATGAAGCCATGGTTTAAAGGTAGTTTCGAACCCTGGCTGGTTTGGAAGCCATTAACCACGGTTTCCCAGTTCTGACAAACGTTGTTTAATGTTGCTTCCTGGCTTATTTCCCTGATAACGTGAATGGAGAAGTGAAGCAGCTGCATGTGGGTGCAAGAGGCTTATTAAGCTATAGGCTGCAATTAGAAGAATCCCTTCTCCCTGACATCTAATTTTCTGTGTGTAAGAACATTGCCGTTTTTCACAGAGGAGCTTTACGTGTGAACTCACACCGGCAGTCTGAAGTAGCACAGCCCAAAAACAGGTTGTTTGAAAGAACTGGGCCAAATCCTCTCCTCTGTCTACTCTAGGGAGTTACACAGCTGCTGTATCGCAAAAGCACCAGGCACCTTTTTATAGACTCCATGACGTAAATTCTTTTGCAATCTTTCACAGCATCACAAAACATTGATTAAAAATGTGTGATTTCTGTTCCCCCGACCTTCCAAACTTCACTCATGTTGCAAAACAAGCAGCGATCTGCTTGCTGTCTGTGCTATCGGGGTAATTCTTCTTTCTAATTTGATGGAGCACATCCGTATTAAGCAAGTTTTAATTAAAAGTAATATGAGTACATAGGTGGGACGAAGGAGCCCTCTTAATTTAGAGAGAGCTGCTGGTGCCCACCTCTAGCCTGTAATAAAGGGAAGGCTATGCACAGAGCCTAGGGCTTGCCAATCAGGTCGGCGGTTCAAATCCCCATGACGGGGTGAGCTCCCGTTGCTTGGTCCCAGCTCCTGCCAACCTAGCAGTTTGAAAGCACATCAAGTGCAAGTAGATAAATAGGTACCGCTCTGGCGGGAAGGTAAACAGTTTTTCTGTGCGCTGCTCTGGTTCACCAGAAGCGGCTGAGTCATGCTGGCCACATGACCCGGAAGCTGTCTGCGGACAAAGCTGGCTCCCTCGGCCAATAAAGCGAGATGAGCGCCGCAACCACAGAGTTGTCAGCGACTGGACCTAATGGTCAGGGGTCCCTTTACCTTTACCTATATTTATTTATATTAAATTTGTATACCACCCATCCCCTGTCCTCCAAAAATCACAGAGCGGTTCACAGCATAAATGAGAATACTATCAAGTTGGGGGGGGGGAGGAAAACAGGGAAATAAGTTATTAATGATAAAATCCTAAAGCCTCTCAAATGACTACTTTATTCTCTTGCACTGAAGAGATGTGGAATGAATGAATATAGCCCATGCACATAATTAAAGGCAATGTGACACAAATCCAAAACACATGACATAGCATTCAGAACATGAGTGGGAGAGACAGAGCTTAAAAGCCACGTCCGACCTATCAAATTTTACTTTGTGGTCTTCCAACGTGAACCTTGGGAATGGACAGCATGTGACTCTTGGGAATGACTTTGTGGGTGACCTGTTGTTAGAAGCTGGTAACTCTATGCAGTTAGTTGAAAAAACATGGCTTGACAAGATTGGGGAGGCTGTTAGCTCGTTCTTCACCACAGATGCAAAATATCCCCTAATAATAATAATAATAATAATAATAATTTATTATTTATACCCTGCCCATCTGGCTGAGTTTCCCCAGCCACTCTGGGCGGCTTCCAACTGAACATTAAAATACAATAATCTATTAAACATTAAAAGCCTCCCTAAACAGGGCTGCCTTCAGATGTCTTCTAAAGGTCTGGTAGTTGTTGTTCTCTTTGACATCTGAAGGGAGGGCGTTCGACAGGGCGGGTGCCACTACCGAGAAGGCCCTCTGCCTGGTTCCCTGTAACTTGGCTTCTCGTAGTGAGGGAACTGCCAGAAGGCCCTCAGCACTGGACCTCAGTGTCCGGGCTGAACGATGGGGGTGGAGACGCTCCTTCAGGTATACTTTACACCTCTTCCCCATCTGGCCACAATGCTGACATGTCGAATATCTCTAGATTTTCCCAGGCAATCTCTCTGCTTGGGTTCAGACAACATGGAAAAATAACAGTACTCTCTGAAACCCTGCAGTGATCACATGACATGTTCACACCTTGACAATTTTGGCATGGTGCTATATTTCAATTACAGGCTACCTTCAAAATGCCTAAGAGGAGCTCTAAGCAGGGCACAGACTTTTAAAAAACAAAACCTTTTACCTTGATTTCACCAAGCTGCATGACCTCTGGGAAGACTTCGATACAATTGGAGTGTGCAATCACAGTGTGCATGCGCCGACAGTTCATAATGGTTGTGGGAATAGATTTCAGTTTGTTTCCGCTAACGTCAATTTCTTCCAGCTCTTCAAGTTTGGCCATTTTACTACACACACATGAGAAAGGGAAGGGAAAGAAAAGAAAAGAAAATGATAAGAAAATACACATTTTGATTATTAGGAAGTACTCAGAAACTTTATGTTAAAAGCTGTTATTCTGAGATAAAAGGCAATTTCCTCCGAATGAATTGTTGCATGGCAACCTTTCAATGTGTGGCTGGCACAGAGAGCTCAGCAGTCTGAATTAGCATTTGACCATGGATAAATGCATCCATTCCAGAAGGTGGCAGCAGGTCTATGGGTAGCTGGTGTGGGTCTTGCAGACAGCGGGAGTCCATATTTTGTGCATTCACTGTCTCACTTTTTTACAGGGCAAGGCTTTGCATTCAACACAGTTGGGTCAGCTCCACTTATCAAATGGCGCTAACCAATGGACCTCAAAGGGTTCTGGTGAGGGCCAACAAGAAGTGCTGTTAAAAGGCTACAGACATGGGTGGTTTCATGCTGCAGGCAAACTTAACCATAGAACTGGAAATGGCCTTGGGGGTCATCTAGTCGAAATCCCTTGCTCAATGCAGGATGCAACACAGCATCTCTGGAAAGATGTCCAGCTTCTGCTTAAATGCCTCAAGATAAAAGGAGAGCTCATCGCCTCCCAAGGCAGCCTGCCCCACTGTTAAAATAGGGTGTAGCACTGGGAAGCGACCCAAAATCTGCTTCCCTGCAACTACCGTATATACTTGAGTATAAGTCGACCCGAATATAAGCCGAGGCACCCAATTTTACCACAAAAAACCCGGGAAAGCTTCATAGGAGCCACTGCCTGCCTCACTCCAGTATAAGCCGAGAGCGGCTTTTTCAGCACAAAAAATATGTTGAAAAACTAGGCTTATACTCGAGTATATACAGTAACTGCCACTCACTGGTTCTAGCCTTGCCCTACGGAGCAACAAATAACAAATCAAATCCATCTTCTACACGAAAGCCCTTCAGACATTTGAAGGCAGCTCTCCATCAGATCTGCCTCTAACCCGTTCCTCACAGGACCTGGGTTTCAAGAACCCTTGCTTGGAACCTGGGCTGCACTCCTCTTGGGGGGACGACGACAACAACACACCAGTTTGTCAATGTACTTCTTAAAATGTGACTTCCATAAACTGAAAGAGTACACCAGATATAATCTGACAGCACAAAATAGAAAGTAATCATTACTTCTTGTCAGCTTGACATTATGTGTCTGTAAAGTGATTGCATTAGTTGTTGTTTTTAAGCAACTGCACTACACTGCTGGCTCATTTTCACGACAACTCAACTGTACTGTGTGCCTGGCACGAGCTCTGCTTCCCTTTTGCTAACTTTTAGCCTACCGGCTAACTGAAATATGATGCAACCACCTCCCTCCTACCTGCTAACAGGGTCACTATCTCGCTGGTGCATCCCCCTCTGGCCGGCAAACAAACCACACTCCACTGAGGTGGAAGCAACACAAATTCCTCCCATCTTAAGTACCTGGCAATGAGATGCTTTGTTCCCAAGTCAGAGGAAGTGGTAGTGATTACGGTAGGCAGGTGAGTGAGTGAGATGGGGAGAAACTAGTATTAAAACTACAACACAGAGCCATGGTGGTTTTTTGTTTTGTTTTGTTTTTAAAAAAGAGGGCATTTCTAGCTTTCTATAAACCCACCACTGCCCTATACAGCTACATGGGTCAAACACAGACATCCTAACTGCTGAGGGAAAATCACCAGACACAAAAATTGAGAAGGAAAGCCTCTGTTGGGGGCACAGAATCAGGAAGGGCTTTGTGCTGAAATGGGACTAGAAACCTTGGAATTAATGTGCTACAAGGAAGAGATGTGGGGTATTATAGCATAGAGGACGCCTTTCGCATCTAGAAGTGCTATTAAGCGTTGCTTCCAGTGGCCAAAATTATGTTCATTTAGAACAGGTAAGCCTCGTCCTAGATCACTTTCAAAATCTCCACTAGCCATTTTTAAAAATTATAATCTCCACTGCCTTAGGTTACTGTAACCTCTGAGGGAAGGGAGGGGTTACTTAATCCCCACTAGACAACCAGGAACTAAAAAATATTACGCAGTTCTGGGCCCATAACCCAATGTAGGAACGTTTATATATAATATAGCAGGGTTAAACATTTCCTTATTTAAATTTACACAGCAGCAAGCGGATTGCTGACTCGTTTGAGTCCTTTTAATAATGATGTCTTCTACCTGCCTTCTTGGTTGTTAATCCCTTTTGTCCCTCTTAAAAGAAAAATACACATGAATCTGAATGATAACAAAATAAACTAGCTTACTGTCAGATTCAATGAGTACATACTTAGGTTACAAAAGATATGAACTATATATTAGATATTAGTGAGTCCTAAAAAGACTCCATCAGAGCATTTACTACTTAACACTTCTATCAGCAGCAGCCTAACTGACCAACGGACCAAACTGACTGTCACATAGAGGCAGTTAGTCCTCTCTTAGAATGTTGGATTTGACTGACATATCCCACAGGGTAGAGAGAGGAGGGATGTCACACGCTGCTGATACTCTTGCACATGGGCACGAGTCAGTCCAGCAGGCGAAAATATCAAGCCTCCCTCTTTCGCCCGGTCATGGCTTTTTGGGCAGGACTGCAAACTCATCTTCCAGATTCCTCCTTCCCTGGGGTTTTTGCAAGGTGCCATGAGGCTAGCACCCCCAACATCCTCTCCTCCTCTGATCCGCTACTGCCCGGGGTAAGCAATGAGCATACCAGTCGCCTTGCCTGCCTTTGTGTACACAATACAAAACAGGGCACACTCCTCCCCTCCATAAACCCCATATCTATTGGGTTTGACTACCCAGGTTTGCCAAACACGTAAAATAAATAAACAATACTGGTTTATCCCATCCGCCTCTGCCATTTTACAAATATGCACGTAAAATATATCACACTCAGTAGGGAACAAAAATGCATTTTGCTCCACAACGAAGACAAAGCTTAACTGCATTTGCTTACGCTGATACCAAATTAGCCTTTCCATTCATATTTCTCCATTTGTTTTGGTACCTCTCAGGCTCATGGCATCCCACTGTTTTGCATATCCAAGACGTTTGGACGGTAAGGTATTTGGGGCAGAGACCCAGAGCTGCATTTGTGGATTTTTCTTTCTTTTACGCTAGCTTTTCAAAGCGGCAAGTATGTGTACACAGCACTTGTGGGAGCAGTCATCGCAACCCCCTCCCCTCAAGCGTTTTGAAGGCGGTCCCCGGAGGCGGCGGCCTCTGCTCCTACCTTGCGGGAAAGCTCTGCAGGCGGTTGTAGGCCATATGCAAGATCTTCAGGTGCGGGTGGCCCGTTAATAAGGGCACGCATTTATCCGTGAGGTGATTGTTGGTCAAATAGAGTTCCTGCAAAATGCTGTGGGTCTCTTCTGAAAGAGTGGCTGGAGGCAGCATTTCCAGTTTGTTGGCAGAAGCGTTCAGGTACCTTAAGCTGAAAGACAAAGTACAGTGACATAAAATTCACACTCTTGTCCATTCCGTAAATAAATAAATAAATAAATAAATAAATAAATAAATAAATAAATAAATAATTGGCACCCCACCCATCTGACTGGGTTGCCCCAGCAACTCTTGGCAGCTTCCAGCATATATAAAAACATAGTAAAACATTGAACCTTAAAAACCTTCCCTATACAGGGCTGCCTTCAGATGTTTCCTAAATGTTATATAATTACTCATCTCCTTTAACATCTGATGGGAGGGCATTCCACTGGGGGTGGGGGAGCCACTACCGAGAAGGCCCTCTGCCTGGTCCCCTGTAGCTTCACTTCTTGCAATGTGGGATCTGTCAGAAGGCCCTCGGAGCTGGACCCCAGTGTGCGGGCAGAACCATGGGGGTGAAGATGCTCCTTCAGGCATACAGGGCCAGGGCCATTTAGGGCTTTAAAGGTCAGCACCAACACGTTGAACTGTGCTTGGAAACGTCCTGGGAGCCAATGTAGGTATTTCAGGACCAGTGTTATGTGGTCTCGGCAGCTGCTCCCTGTCACCAGTCTAGCTTCCGTATTCTGGATTAATTGTAGTTTCCAGGTCACCTTCAAAGGTAGCCCCACGTAGAGCGCATTGCAGTAGTCCAAGCAGGAGATAACCAGCGCATGTACCACTCTGGCGAGACAGTGCGCAGGCAGATAAGGTCACAGCAGGCATACCAGATGGAGCTGGTAGACAGCCACCCTGGACATGGAATTAACCTGTGACTCCATGGACAGCTGTGAGTCCAAAATGACTCCCAGGCTGCGCACCTACTCCTTCAGGGGCACAGTTGCCCCATTCAGGACCAGGGAGTCTCCCACACCTGCCCGCCCCCTGTCCCCCCAAAATAGTACTTCTGTCTTGTCTGGATTCAAGTTTAATCCATTAGCCACCATCCATCCTCCAACCACCTCCAGACACTCACACAAAAAGTGGCATGGGGGAGGGGGGAGAGAATAAGCACTTGAGCCACCACAGAAATGACAACGGATGTCCAAATGGGCCAGGAGCTACAGATGAACCCAAAGCACCTAGTTGTTATAGTCACCGGGATGAATTTTCTGTATCAAAAGCATGCACTGTGGCATGGGAAACAGTGAAGCTACCCCACAAGTAGGAAGTAGCATGTGAGGTTTGCACACACATTGTGCTTTGTTGTTGTTCAGTCGTTCAGTCATGTCTGACTCTTCGTGACCCCATGGACCAGAGCACGCCAGGCACGCCTATCCTTCACTGCCTCTCGCAGTTTGGCCAAACTCATGTTAGTAGCTTCGAGAACACTGTCCAACCATCTCATCCTCTGTCGTCCCCTTCTCCTTGTGCCCTCAATCTTTCCCAACATCAGGGTCTTTTCTAGGGAGTCTTCTCTTCTCATGAGGTGGCCAAAGTACTGGAGCCTCAACTTCAGGATCTGTCCTTCTAATGAGCACTCAGGGCTGATTTCTTTAAGAATGGATAGGTTTGATCTTCTTGCACTCCATGGGACTCTCAAGAGTCTCAAGACAGTCATCATGGCTTCCTAACCAATTTTGTTCATGCAGCACAATGTGCTGCCTCTTGTATAATGTTACGAGCCTCCATCCACAGTGCCTGAAGAACTGTGGATGGAGGCTCGTAACATTATACAGGAGGCAGCACATTGTGCTACATGAACAAAATTGGTTAGGAAGCCATGATGACTGTCTGTTTTCCAGCAAGCATGCTTCCAGAGAAGAAGGAGACAGTTCAGAATTATAACAGGAGTTTGAGGGAGATCACAGCTAAGAGGCAAATGAGCGGGAAAGTTGGGAAGTAATGAGAGAGGAGGAGGAAGAAGCAGTAGCACCACCACCAGAGGGGCAACAACTGACGGACATGCATGAGGAAGTGGGAGAGACGGAGGGGGTGGAGACTCACTCGGGGCAATGGCATTATTCCAAGAGGCTGCATTCCCAAGCCTCTCTGTGTGTGAATACTGAATAAAAAGCAGATGGTAAGGACTTTTCCTTGTCTTATCCTTTCCTGGCAACCTGCCGTGGGGGTTGGTTCCTCTGCCCCCTGACAGATGGGTGAGGTATAAATAAGAAAATTAATTAATTAATTAATTAATTAATTAATATGTAATAGGACGTCCCCATTTTCATCGGAGAAATAAATGCTGGAGGGTATGTGCATCTAGTCCACAGAACGAAAGCTTGAAAACAAGTGGGTACAGGATCCTTTGCAATGGCATAATAATAATAATAATAATAATAATAATAATAATAATAATAATAATAATATACTGCCCTATACCTATAGGTCTCGGGGCAGTTCACAAGAAGCCCAGGAGAGAGAGAAAGGCGGGGCTTATTCAGGAAGTATATAAAGTGTCTCTCCCACATCATCCAAAACTTCCTCTCTATTATTCTAAAACTGACGATTATGCCGGGGGTTTTGTGTGTGTGTTTTTTTAAAGCACTGTGATATCACAAACAGAACTATTCTCAGAAATGCCATCCATTTATTTCAAGTACATCGTTGGGGTTATCTTGGTACAACATACAGATCATTTTTGCTGGGAGCGAGAGCAGCTCCTGCTTGTAGTGAACAGATTCCCTGAGGTATTTCGCGGGCGGTGTGCCAGTTCTGTTTGAATTCCAAGAAAACCGGCTGTAGTGTGTGTGTGTGTGTGTGCACGTGGGCACGCTTTAGTTTTAAAATTCTTAGCTGTCATGGCTGCAAGGTTACAAAGACAAACAATTAAATCGAAATTTAAAAGAAAACAGAAACAAATGCAAATTCATTTGTTCTTGCGACAAGCAAGTTTGCTCCCCACCCACCCCTCCTCCTCTCTGGCTCAAAAGTTTCCCATATTTAAAGAGAACAAGTAGTCCGATAGAAGAATATTGTGGAATGGGTGTCGATCTATTTCCACAGGCTTGTCATTCTCTAGGGTCAGGAAGAGATTTTGGGCTCTGTGCAAGAAGAGCTTCAGGTTACACAATCCGGGATGACAAAAGAAACTGGCACAGTGTGAATGCTAAGCCCCAAAGTGGGTCATGTGAATCAGCTCAGAGGGGTAACTATACTTGTAAGTATATTTTTTGTATTCTTTGGAGGGGTAAGGGTAGTCTCTTTCAATGCAATGTCACCTCCGAGACTGCGAGTGGAAACGAAATACTGGCATGGGAGTGAGGGAGGAGGGTCATTGCTGTTTCCCTCAAGCCATTTCGAAGCCGGAATTTTGCTATTATTACCCTGGGCTGGTGGGAAGGGGGTGGGGAAATGGAGATCTTGATGATGATGATGATGATGATGATTTTTTATTTTTTGCACCAGGGGTAGTGAGAGATAGACAAAAGCTGCTCTGGAGAAGAGATGGGAGGCAAGCAAGGCTCAGCGCTGCTTTTACAAATTTGCATTATTTTATGTATCTACTGTATATTTCTACCTATGTCCTACAACACTGGCCATTGGCCAAACATGCAGGCAAGCTGCAGGATCCATTTCCTGTCAGTCAGTCAGTCAGTCAGTCAGTCAGTCAATCAATCAATCAATCAATCAATCCTGGGCCTGGGTAAAGCTGTGGCCAAGCCAAAACGTTGTTGCCAAATGTTGTTGCCGTCCCACAACAATGCCTGACCAGGCGGTAAGCATCATTACGCAACAGATGAAACATGTATGAATGGTTGTTGTTTTTTCAAATTTGTAATTGGTGCTAGTTTGCCTCCAATAGAGACACTTTATGCTGCTCGAGCCAGAAAGAGAGCAGAGAGAATCGCCGCAGACCCTTTGCATCCTGGTCACCACCTGTTTGATTTACTTCCATCCGGACGTCGTTACAGGACTTTATACACAAAAACGTCTAGGCACAGGAATAGGTTTTTTCCTTGTGCCATCAAACTGTTGAATTCGTAGTTGTGTGCGGAAGGGAGGTCAGTTGGTGGTGTGGGGTTCCTTTGCTGTGCTGTTGTATTGTGAGGGGAATGGTGTTTGTATGAGGTACGCTTTCTTACATTGCAATGTAGTTGAAGCAAAATTCCAAGTATGATTGGTACTTGGCCAATAAATTATTCCTTATCCTTCCTTATCCCTTATCGTTATCCTTCTTTCTTTATGCTTCCACCGCGCCCTTATTTTTATTCAATGCCCTCCCCCCCCCAATTGCACCCATGGCTACGACCACCCCCTAGATCATTCCAGGACCCCCAAGGGGCAGTATCACCCACTTTGAGAAACATGGATCTAGCCCAACTCCCTGCAATGCATCTGTCACTTGCGGGGATCAAACCTGCAACCCTTGGGGTTATCAGCACCACGCTCTAACCAACTGAGCTGTCCAGGATACTAGCATCTTGGTCAGAACTTAAATTACAGTAGTTGTGATCTGCAAGCAGAGAAAAGGGCTTGGTGAAACAGTAACTGTTTTCTCATCAGAGAAAGGACAACCACACGAAATCCTTAAAGATTCTGCTAATTAAAAAATTCAGTATTTCTCTCCCCCTCCCCCCAGCCTGTTGAAACTTGCCTTCTGCAAGCAAAGAATAGGCCAGACACACGACTGCGACGTCACGTGGACTTCTGCAGAGGGCTTTTGTGTGTGAGAGTGTGTTATAAAAGCCTTTCCATTAAAAATAAAATTGTCCAGGAGCTCAAGAGAACCGAAAGTAGGTTAGGTCTACACATTCCAGAGAAGTCATTCCCACAGAAAAAAAACAACAAGGCTTAATCATCAGGACCATTCATTATTTAGCGAGAGCTGTGAGCCTCCCTAGCGGGGCAGGAGAGGTGGGATTGAAATTTCTGAGGTTACGAAAATGGGCAGAAGCCACTTGACTTAATCCTTCCATCTTGTAATCAAAACACATTACACGTCCATTCACAAACAACTGGCGGGGGGCGGGAGAGAGAAAGAGAGAAAAGGACAACCCAACTGCAAAACAAGGCAGAAATGAAAACAGAAATCAGAAGAGAGCTGAGAATCTGCCCTTACATTTGAAACGACAAGAAATAACACTGGGGAATGAAATGCTATATTTTTCCAATACAAAAACAACAAAACATAAAATATAAAATATAAAACAGTATAAAAATAACAAGCAAGTATAAAAAACAACCAAGACTCACAAATATGCCCGAGAGCGCCTCATGCTTTAAACCAGGCTTCCTCAACCTCGGCCCTCCAGGTGTTTTTGGCCTACAACTCCCATGATCCCTAGCTAGCAGGACCAGTGGTGAGGGATGATGGGAATTGTAGTCTCAAAGCATCTGGAGGGCCGAGGTTGAGGAAGCCTGCTTTAAACAGCAGCTTCCAGGAACCTCACTAGGGACTGGTGTTCTGAAAAGTTATTCCAATGCTAAAAGATTTCCATCTTTCCCCATGTAGCTATTTGGACTAGAGGCAGTGCATGGGACCAACCACTCGATATCTTGGGTAATTGGGCCAAGATCCACTCTTGTGTCTAAGGGCAAGAGTCCTTGCATGCAGGTTCTTTCGCAGCCCTTTCCAGGGGTCGTTCGCAAACACACACACACAATCTTAATCTCTGCCCTTGTTGTGGGAGGGAAGTGTATTTAGAATAGTGCATGAACCGGGTTCTAGATTACTCCAAGAGCCTATTTGTGCACCTCACTTCAGCTTTTACAGTACGAGGGGGAGAATATCCAAAAATGACAGCTGACTGCAAAATCATGGTGCATATATGCATAGAACAGTCAAGACCCCAGCCGCCGCCCCTCACCTGACAAACCCTTTTAGGCCATGAGACGCAACAGGAAACATGCATGAGAGAATCTGCTCCAAGGAAGATTTGTTTTGAAGGTATAAAGCCAGGGTTTCCCAAACTTGGGTCTCCAGCTGTTGTTGGACTACAAATTCCATGATCCCTAGCTAGCAGGACCAGTGGTCTGGGATGATGGGAGATGTAGTCCGAAAATAGCTGGAGACCCAAGTTTGGGAAACCCTGGTATAGGCAGAAACGGTCAGTGTCTTCCCTTAGGTTATGTACATCCAAGTTTCCAATCAGTGGAAACAGATAGGAAGCTAGGAAAAAAGAATTCTCAAAACAGTATTGTGTATCTTCTGTCACAGCAGGTCTACCTACCAGCTTCCAAGACCCAATTCATTTCAACAAGGCCATTAGACCATTACATGCGAATGTGTAAGACACCAGGCCATTGCTTGTGCAAAAAGGCTCTGGCATTCTGGGAGGCAAATCCACTACCTTAAAGAATTCACTCTATGTGCCTGCTATAGACATATACATAACCTCTCTATTTTTATAAAGCTACGCAATGTGGGAAGCTTCTGCATTGGGCTGGTCTAGGACCTTTACGTTTAGAAGTGAACCTCGTTGCAGCTGAATGTTTTATGCGCACATGCACACACACTATGGGCCAATATTTCCAGGCTGCAAATGCAAGCCACCAAGTACGTACCCTCCAAAATGCAGGAACTCACTGAGCCTGCCGCACACTCACGTAGGCACATACTGTTTGATGTCAACTCACCCAAAGAGATGCAAGCGAAAGCTCGAAGTGACAGGCTACACACAAAACATCAAACAAACAGAGGAACGCGTAGGAGGAATCACAACGGCTTTTATTTTTAGCCCTTGTAGCCAAGACCAAATAAACGCAAAAGACACTGGAAATGCCCCGGAAATGCCACAGATTTGCACGTTTTCTTGGGCAACTGCTACGTTTGCAGTCTTGCAATGACAACCAACTTGTCCAATTGAGGAAGCCTAAGAGATTTAGGACCAGACGCAGCTATTAACATTTCCAAATCTCTCAATCATGCTGGGGTGGCCAGGAGACGTTAAGACCCCACAAAGCCAACAATTTCCTGGAGGATATCCATTGAGTCTTCCAGCCAAATATACCTACTGTCTTTCCCCCTTTTTAAGACACCGTCTTATAATTTTTTTTCCTCAAAAAAACACAGGGTGGTTTATTTTCGGGGGGATGTCTTATTTTTATTACATCAGTATGGTATGGTACAGCCTCCCCCTGTGGTGGCACCACGGCTTAATTTTGGGGTACGTCTTACTTCTCACAAAGGTAAAAAAACCCTGCCATGGCTTACTTTATGACTACGTATTAAAAAAGGGGAAACAGGGTACATTTCCTACACTAGCTTTCATCAATGCACTCGGTATCTGATCCCTTGATCTGAAAAAAAAAGCAAGCAGCTCAGAGGAGAAGCAGAGTGGAAAGAATAGAAAGAATACGATCGTTATTTTCTAGAAGGAACAACGTGAGCAACCGCGAATTGCGAGGGTGCAGGTGCAAGGATGAAGGTTAAAGGCACATTTCTGGTAATCCCTACCACCCAGAGGAATTCTCCATTTTCACGGTGCCATCTGCTACCGCTAACCCAATTGATTATCTGTCGCTCCCCACTGAGTCAAGTTCGGTCAAGTTAAGTTCTCCTTCCTAGCATGGAAGATGTCTCTGTAAGGACAACCTGAACACATTCCAGTGCCTTCGAGAGAAAGCATTCGGAAGACAATTATTTATCCATGGCGGGATGAAGGATCTTAAAGAGGACCACACAAAGATTATGGTTGCCATGGGACTGAGGCTGGGAATGATGGAGATGAACACTAAGACACACTGTCTTAGCGGTGAAACGTTTGTGCATGTGTCAAAGATTATTGTGGGCCTTTACGTAACTGGGGGGGGGGGGGACACACACCAAAGGACAGGTTCCAAATTGGGAGGCATTTTTAAAAGTCAGACGTTAAAACAAGCGACACTAGAGATATATTCCAAGTGACAGACACGGAGAGACATGAAAATTTCATAAGGCAGGAACAGAGGGAGATGTTGCAATTACGCTACCTTGAGTGTAGCCTGTGACAGGCGGCAAGACATTTAGAAGCTATAAATATTGGCCCGATTAAAATCCAACCGCCGCCACCCCCCTCCTTCGTAGCCCCAGTAAAAAGTAGGCTGGAAGATGGAAAACTTAAGATTAAAAAAAAAACCTGTATGATAAATCCACCTGCTCCATACAGCCTGCCACTTAAGTCTTGGGGCAGGCGTTTGTGTACACATATCAAGTTTGGCCCTGTAGATTGCTGGTTATTTAGACCAAAATCTTCTCTGGTGTATGGACCGTTAATAATGTGCCCACAGGTACTCAGGGGTACATCATGGGTGGGATCCAAAGTCCATTATATTTAGTCAGCACAGAATGATGCTACGCAGTTGCTGACAGGAGTGAGGCCCTGTCAGCGCATAACACCTCATTCTTAGAAGAAGTAGTGTTTGGATTTGATATCCCGCTTTATCACTACCCAAAGGAGTCTCAAAGCGGCTAACATTCTCCTTTCCCTTCCTCCCCCACAACAAACACTCTGTGAGGTGAGTGGGGCTGAGAGACTTCAAAGAAGTGTGACTAGCCCAAGGTCACCCAGCAGCTGCATGTGGAGGAGCGGAGACGCGAACCCGGTTCACCAGATTACGAGACTACCGCTCTTAACCACTACACCACACTGGCTCTCTTAGAAATCTGCACTCATTGCCGATTTGTTAGCAGGCCAAGTTCAAGGTGTTACTATTGGTATAGAAAACTTAACAGCTTGGGACCAGTTTGTTTTTTGGGGTCAACCTTGCCCCATTTCTGCCCACTTGATCGCTCTGAGCTATAGAGCTGGCACTGTTACCACGGGTTCCATAGTTGTGAGAAATAAATCTTTTAACGGGGCAGCACCTAAGCATTGGAACTCCCTGCCCATTGACAACAGGGAGGCAACTTCCCTCCATCTGGCATCTGCTTAAAACCTTTTAGTTTAGGCAAGCCTATCCAGACGCATATAGATGTTGGTGCATTTTAATCTTTTTTAAAAAATGTGAATTTTAATTACGTTAAAATGTTTTTAGTGATCATTTTAAAGCAATCAAGCAGTTTGTACATTTTGTTAAATAAATAAATGCTAGGTCAGTGTACACTCATTGCAATTAATAGAATGGCTATACTACTCTGAGTATAATAGGCTAGCCAATACTCAGAGAATTAATAGACTAGCTATACTACTCTGGTACCTCAGTTTTCGGATGTCTCCATTGCCAAACGTTTCGGTTTTCGAACGCTGAAAACTCAGAAGTAAATGCTTTCATTTTTTGAACATGCCTCAGAAGTCGAACAGCTTCCGCTTTGTGCATCTGTTGTTTTTCACAATTTTCTCTACTGAATTGGCAGACCGCCCTTTGTGCCTTGGTTTTCGAACGTTTCGGAAGTGGAAAAATGTTCCGGAATGGATTACGTTCGAAAATTGAGGTACCGCTGTGTAAGTTAGTTGGTCCCCAAAAACACTGAGCTTGAATGAAGAGTTGGACACGACTAAACAACAACAACAACAACAACAACAACAACAACAAGTGTCCTCTGATCCACAAACACCTGATCTGCCACAAGCAGTTCTTTTCAATCTGGACAAACATTGTAGGTCCCTCAACTGAGTTGCGCTTCCTTCACATTTCGTTTTTTGCTAACGGAACCATGTGATGCTCTCATACCAGCATGATTGGCAAAGAAGAAGAAAAATAATAATGTACCAACTGGATTTCTGTCATTCCTCTGAAATCTCAAAAGACGAGTCCCAGTCTCAAATTAATTGATTGTTTGTGGTTTGTTGTGGTTTTTATGATTGTTAGCCGCCCTGAGCCCGGTTCCTGACTGGGAAGGGCGGGGTATAAATAAAAGTTTATTATTATTATTATTAAAAAGCAAGGGGTTGAGGGCTCGTGATGTTCTCTCTTAGATCACTGATAAGAGAGATCTCAATTTTCATCAAGGATGTGGCATGAGCCCTGGGGATCTCCAGAGTACAATATGCAGTCAAAGAGACTGTGTAACCAAAACAAAACCTGAAGTTTCCCATGCATGCTTTGAAATCTGGGGTCAGGGGCTTGCTGGGAATGAACCATCACCCCTGGACTCCCAGCTTGCTTTTCATCGTTTCAAGACCATTTGTAGAACCTGAGCTAGGACACAAAAATGTCTCCAAAAACGAAGAAAAAACCCCAGTGGACGTCCACCCAGTAGCATGAAGCACCTTTGACCAAGATTCCTGGCAGTGTTCAAAAATTAAGAGCCAAACCAGTATACCCACAGCCAATGGCAACAGGTTCAAGAACTTAAGACACTCTGCAAGAAACAAAACTTAAAATGTACTGACCCTAGGGAGAACAAGTGCTGGTATTCCAAACACACTCTGTTGCAACGCATGATCGGTGGGAACTTTCAAGTATAACTTCAAGGAAGGAAAACTCATTCTCTCTTGAGGAAAACCAGCCAATGAAAAGCTACTGGGCATTATTTTGTATTTTGCATTTCAATTCAGAATTAGTTTTACACACACAAAAAGTTTGTTGAGACACGCCTGAAATGCTTTGAAACAATATATTTCATTAAAGAAGAAAAAAAGCTAGTACACCCCCTTCTAAACCTTGGAACCACAAGAAGAATTTCAATTTGAATGGATTAGACAGAGCATCTGCTCCCTTCACAGATGGCTCTCAAATCGAAAGGCAAGGTAACCTTATGTGGAGTCAGAAGACTGGTCATTCTGGGGCGCCATAATTTTAGGGCTGGAAGCTATGACTTCAGAAAATGGGGTGGGGAGAGGGGGGGGGAAGAAGGAAGCGGTAAGCTCATCAACTAATTATGTGACCAAGACAGATTGAGAACACCAAACAGCTTGGAAATTCTCGTTGCCTCAACACTTGAGAAATTTGCAATAGGATTTCAACTGAATGGGCAGTCACACAAAATTTGCTGGAATGTAAATGGAGGCAGAGAGGAGATACCAAAAGAAGGTAGGGAAGGCCACACAAACGCACACACCGCTTTTGCTTTCTGCTTACCTGTCAGCTTTCAACAGCAAATTAGATGGCAGCTCTGTAAGCAGGTTGTGTTGCACGTCCAAGACCTCGACATGCGTCCGTTCGATCCTCTCTGGTAGCCTGGCTAATTGATTGTGTCCTGCGAGCAACTTCCGCAAGCTGATATTGCAAAATAGCCTGGGGTGGGGGTGGAGAAAGGAACAAACTGTAAATGAAACAATACCAAGACTTGTGGTACAGTCCTCTCAGGGCCTCTTCATGGACCAGAAAGCCTAGGCACAGCATCCACTTTCTGGTTAAACTAATCACGGTTTGTCATAACACTTGAACAAGAAATGGTTAGTTTAAACTATGGTTTCCTGAAACACAATGGCCTGGTTCAGACGTAACATTAAACTGTGGTTTGGCATTACAGAAAGCAGCCTCAGGCTTGCACACTTTCCCTTCCTTGCAACCACGCCAGAAGCAAGAGGAAGCATTTGCTTTGTCATTGTGTCTGAACTGGGCCAAATTGTGGCTAGTTTAAACTAGGGTTTCTTGAAATGACCCAAGACCTTAGTTACTGATCTGAGTTTGTTCTGAAATGTACACTTAAAACATTTTAGTCAAGAGAGCTAGGCTTTGGCTCTCTTCTGAACGTACTCTGTGAGGAAACCAGAGTTTGTGGCTGTGTGGTGTGCGACACACTTCTCATACACAACCCCTGAGCAGCGCCGCTTGTTTGAAAGTGCTGTTTGGTCAAAGTCTCTTTCCTTGTGGGAAAAAAAACAACCACCCAATGAGAATCAGTTCCTAAAATATTGCTCATCCAATATTTCCCCTCAACCAAAAATGACTCAACATCTTCCGATATTCTTCCTCTCCTCATCCAAATTCTTCCCCTCCCCTCCTTCCCCCTCCCCTTTTTAATACTAGACTAACGTAAAGCTTCCTTCCAGTTCTACAGGGAATGAAATTTATCTAATCCGCTTTACTGTCTTGAGCTTTTTACATGCTAGGGGCGGCCAACCGTTCTGTTTCCACATAGAGAAGGGGGAGGGAGATAAAGAGAGAGATGCTTTATAAGACACATTAATGGGCAATATGGCTTCTGAAAAGCCAATTGAACTAAACAAATTTAGAGCTGGAAATCGAAACCACACCATGAATCTGCATTTCTTTTTTTAAAGAAGTTCTCAAGCTCCGATTTTGAATCAGGTGATCTTTTGAGGGGTGGGGAGGGATATATCTTGCTGAAGATGGGAGATTATTCTCGTCTGCCACCTGCCTTGTTCTCCTTGTGGCTGCATCTGTATGTTTTAATCAGAAGGCGCCCATGCCCCACGGCTGACCCTTCTTTCAATCAAAGATTCGCAAATTACTCAGCACTGCAGATGCCTCCTCCGCCCGTTTACGTATTAGAAAAGACACACACACATACACCCCAAGCCCTCCTCCCCACCAAAACCCATGCCTTCCCTTACAAATTGGATCCACCCATCGTCATCATCAGGCCACAAACTACAGGTCACCGGGGCCATCGTGCCAAAGCAAATCAATAAGACATTGTTTTCCCTTGGTGGATGCCATCATTCACAGTTATCTCAGGATGACGACTGGGCTGCATTGCACAGCTGAGGACGTTAAGTCAACAACCTCCACTTCACTTGTTAAAGACAACACACGAGTGGGTGTGGTTGCGAAGTTTGTTGCTCCCTCTCACTTTCTCTTGGTAGCGTGCCCAATCTAGCACTGAAACAAACGTTTGTGCACTTTCCCTTTTAATGCACTGTTGGGAATTTGCTGGAGCTTAACTTGAAGGAGGGGTAGTCTCTCTTGCCTGCAGAGTTGTCAACAGCATAAACTTTAGCCATTTTGGGAGGGGTGAGTGTGGCAGGCATCAAAACTATAGGAGCGTGTTGTTAAGCTGTAGAGAAGACCCCTTTATGAATCAGCTCTTTATGGAGCGAGGGGACAAGGCTGCTGCTATGCTCACGCCTGCAATTCAAGACCTTCATCAATAAAGTATATAAAAATCAAGAAGCCTTGTTTAACGCTCGCAGGAGGCATTAAAAAAAGGATGACTATGACTGTACCCCAAAGTGTGTGTGTGTTTATAACTTCGCTCTTACACCTTTGTGCTTTGTAGATTTGTGCAGAGGGACTACAGTGAAGAAGAAGAAGAAGAAGAAGAAGAAGAAGAAGAAGAAGAAGAAGAGGAGGAGGAGGAGGAGGAGGAGGAGGAGGAGGAGTTTGGATTTGATATCCTGCTTTATCACTACCCGAAGGAGTCTCAAAGCGGCTAACATTCTCCTTTCCCTTCCTCCCCCACAACAAACACTCTGTGAGGTGAGTGGGGCTGAGAGACTTCAGAGAAGTGTGACTAGCCCAAGGTCACCCAGCAGCTGCATGTGGAGGAGCGGGGAAGCGAACCCAGTTCACCACATTACAAGTCTATCGCTCTTAACCACTAACACCACGCTGGCACATGCTTCCCATGAAGAACTTTTCGGGTTCACTCTCTGGCCTTTCTAGCAGATGATGAGGAAGACCTCTCCTGCCTGAGACCCTGGAGCTGCTGCCCGTCAGAGGATACGTGGGCAAGATGGACCAGTGGCCGGCCTTCTGAATAAGGCAGCTTCACATGCCGAGATGAAAAATAGTATCTGCTATTCTAGTAAGCAGAAATTATTCAGAACTGCCCAAGCACCCACACACTAACGCTTAGTCAACTCTGCATGTATTCTGCATTCCCCGCCCCCTTTTTACAATCATTACTACTCCAAGTTTATTTTGCTGGGTTAACAAGCTCCTACCCCTTAGAAAAAGTCTTGGAAGCATGTGAGCAATACCTGGTGAAAACTCGGAAGCCCAGGGAAGTGGAAGCAGTTAGTGTTCTTTTTTTGACCAACAGAAACATAACCAATTGCATAAACTATGCAAGCCTTCCCTAAGCTAGTCATTGGACTCCTAGCTCCAAACATCATCATCATCACCATCACCATCACCATCATCTATTAGATTTGTAAACATTCCTGACCACTGGTCATGCTGATGAGAGCTGGATTTTGACAGCATCTGGAAGTCACCAGTTTGGGGAAGCCAGATCTAAGCAAATGTATGCCGAGGTGATGGGCTAGCTATAAAATAAAAATGGTCCTTGAACTTTAAAACTGTAGTTTTAGATCATTAAAAGTCTTTCCATTTCAAGCAACTGCTGCCACAGCCATAACAAAAACAACCAAAGAGAGCAAAGTGTTCTTGCACACTGGAAACCTAACCAAGATAACATTAGCTGCACTCCATAGTGATTATAAGTGATAATCCAAAACATTTAAACAGTACCATACCCCCCCCACAAGGCCTTTAACCTAATGCTTTCCATCTTGCCTTTTTCAGCATTGAATCCACCTTTGCCTTTCTAAAAACCATTTTCTAAATTGCCTTTCTAAAAACCATTTGCATTTTCTCATCTCTGCTGAACTTAGAACGTCTGTCTGCAAATTAAAGGAGTTGGGTGTTTTGTTTTTGTCCGGATTAAAGAGGAGGAGGAGGAGGAGGAGGAGGAGGAGGAGGAGGAGGAGGAGGAGAAGAAGAGAGGCTGTGTTGCAGCTTACAACACAATGACACCCTGTGAGGTTGAAAAACATCAAACAGAAGGTAAAAACAAAATACCCGTCCATCTGTAACTGAAACAAACTAAACACTGACTCAGCAATTGTTTCTGAATTGTGTGTCCTGTTCCTACTTGTGTAACTATGTCTGCAAGACTCACCGGGCAGGCAGTTCACATATTTGATTGTGGCCCAGATCCAGAACTTCCAGCTTTCTGCTATCGCAGACCCATTCAGGGAGGCTCTCGAGGTGGTTTCTGCACAAGGGAGGCAACAAACGAACAGGTTAAGAGGTATGGAAAAACTAGCATACGTGTTTTAAACCAGGATAGGCGATGCAGTGAAATGTTTGGGGCCGCAAATGCAACTTGTCCAACACTGGGCCAGACACAATCATCTGTTGTTTCAACCCAGCCGCTCATCTTGGGATGGAGTTCGCTGCACAAATCAAGGTTTCCAAAATTCCTAACCCACAATCTGCAAAATGATGTCATGCAGTTCAACAACAAGAGCTTTATTGTTGATCATGAGCATCACAGGTGCATCTAACAGTAACATGTGGCAATAGCACTTTGCTTTGCGCAAAAGCAAATGAACGCGGTAGAAAATGCTAATAGCAACTGGAACAGCAGCAATGTGCTTCCTTTCAAAAGTGTAGCTTTTCTTACACGCTCACCTATGTTTCCATTGTATATATTTAGGATTAGCCTGTGCACTTTTTTGAATGCTCATTAAATTCAGGTGCAGCCAACTGGAGGCAGCCAGATGTTGTTGCACTCCAACAACCAACAGCTCCAGCAGTCAGCGTGGCCAACGGTCAGGGATGATGTGAATTGCAATCTAACAACCTCTGGAGGGTCCTACTGGCCCTGCACTTATAGATCAATCTTGTCTTCAAAGATTTTTTACAGCACAAAGAGTGTGTGTATCAAAATTCCAAACCACTCTGCACAGAAACTTCCAAGATGGCATTTTCACAAGAACTAGAGTTTTAGACAAAGGAAACAGGGTCAGTGGCAATTCAACCAGATTCAGGAGAACTCCCAAGAACCGTATTCCTTCATTACCGACATTTACTCTACAAATGAAAGTTTGTGCCCACAAATATATCCTGCTGCATGGATCCCTTTTTCTTTGGTGGGTTTTAAAGACGGCAACTGAGCAGGATGTTTAGCTATTTTCTTATTCAGCCCAGGGGAAATTTACACAAAATGCTGGCTTGCAGCTCTGTCCTGCTCTGTCCTTTACACTATCAACAGTGCTTTGCTTATAGTGAACTGAGTACATTTCCAGTAGAATACCAGCTTGGAAAATAAGGGGATTTTTTTTTAAAGGCTTTACTCGTCCCTAACACAGCTTTAAGCTGAAAGTATTTGCAGGAAGACAAATAGTACATCATTCACATTTTGGGGTTGTGCAACGAATGCCATGTTAATCAAAGATATGAGAAAAGAAAGCGAATATATAATCTTGTTATGAAAACAAGCTGTCAACATAGCTAGCCTCAGATATTGGGAAGTCAAATATTCCTCATTACGATGACTTGTGGAAATAACGGTGGGGGGGGGAGGACACACTGCTTTCTCTAATAAATTACTTATCCATGCGCACATACTGATGAGATTCTGGCACGCAAATACATTGACTCATACACTTGTATGCTTCAAGTCACTGGCAGCACCCTCAGGCAACACCCTTGTCTCTTTGGTGCTCTTGTTTAGACAAAACAGTCGCTTCGCTCTTTAGGACAACTCAAGGTCTGGTGCTCTTTTTAAAACAAAAAACAAAACAAAACAAAAAAACCCACCCACAACAATGCTCAAAAACGCAAATGACCTCCTCTGCTTAGAACCATGTTGTTTTAATCCTAGTGTGCAGGCTCATGCAGGCATCAGAAACAGCATCGCATGCATGGAATCAGAAAACTTCTCTCTTTTTTTTAAATCTAGCTCTGTTTGTGTAAGTGCCCTCAGTGGATGTTTCGTAGGAGGGAAGGGAGACAGAGGTACCAAGCAAAACCAAAGCACATGCGTACGCAATGGGAGCGAATCCATCCAATGCACCTTCCTCTCCCGTCCTACAACATCTTCCTGTCCCCACAGATTTGTTTTAACAACCTTAGGGTCATACATTATTTTTTGTAAGGGGGTTTCCCTCAGCGCCTCAGATTAAGCCAGGCATAGGCGAACTCGGCCCTCCAGATGTTTTGGGACTACAACTCCCATCATCCCTAGCTAACAGGACCAGTGGTCAGGGATGATGGGAATTGTAGTCCCAAAACATAGGCCGAGTTTGCGTATGCCTGGCTTAAGCACTGTGATTCGAGGGAGAGTCCGCATATAAGCCAAGGCCTTTAAGTTAGGGCTATTTTACTAGTGCGCCTAAAGATTTGCTCTGCAGTGTAATTTGAAAAATAACCCAGGTCCAATGCTGCAGTGTGTCTGAAACACACTCACAAACTTAGCCTGATGTACTGTATTTGGCTGTGTCTTTTAAAGACCCAGAAAACACTCTTCAGATGATGATTATTTAAATCACCAGACCTCAGAATGAACACATCGATTTGTAGAAGTCATCTTCCCAACGAGGAATAAAGGGAGTCTTGACATTTCAACACACATCTTGATAGATCAATTAAAATAAATAAAATTTTAATTTTAAGTGAATAAAATTCTAGCGTGTGCACACATGCACACAGCAGCTAAACGGGGGGGGGGGGGGGGAGAGATTCCCTTGTTCCAACCTCTCTGAGGGATGACGCAGACAGAGAATTAACCGAAGTCCAGAGACCAGAAGCAGGCTGTGAGATTTTAAAATGGGTTTCAGAACACCACAGCCTTATTTCAACTTAGGTTGGCAACCGTTACATGTAATGCGGAACTACAGCAGAAGATGGAAGCCGGGAGGAGAGAATAAATAAGGAAAGCTCATGCAAACTAATGGATCAATCCTGAACAGTAACCCCAGCTACTTGTGTGTCTCTACAAGCCCTCTTAGCAAGGCTACAGTAATTTTTGTTTCAGCCATGCTAGCACCGTATTTTCAAAAAGGTATATTAGGGCTTACCTAGAAACATCCATGTACGTCAGATAGTTCGGAACTGGATACACATCAAGGTGAACAAGTTCTGTGAAAGGAACACAATTAATATATACCAGAAATAAAGAAACATTAGCATTGAAAATAATGCACTTTCCCAGGTTTGCTGTTTCCCCATCATGCAAGCTGTACATCGCACACAATAAGGAATATTTAATATGGCTTAAAGGGGTCTTCAATAGACATAGTACAGTGGTACCTTGGTTCTGTTCCGGAAGTCCATTTGACTCCTGAAACTGTTCAAAAAACAAGGTGCGGCTTCCAATTGGCTGCAGGAGCTTCCTGCACTCAAGCGGAAGGTGTGTCGGATGTTCTGCTTCCGAAAAACGTTCGCAAACCTGAACACTTACTTCTGGGTTTGCGGCGTTCGGGAGCCGATTTGTTCGGGAGCCAAGTTGTTCGAGTACCAAGGTACCACTGTACACCAGATAGTGGTTTCTTCTATTCCTCCTTAGCTTTCAACAGACATAGTTCTCTGTTATTTAGGAAAGTTTTCCTCCTCCTGCTGCTTCCTAAAATGCAGTCTCAATCAGTTCTGTGATCTGAACTGCAAGTCCAGTAAGTTACAAAATCTGAGAGCCCAAAGGAATATTTTTACCCCCAGGACTAAGACATTTTTAAGGTTTGATTCGTGCGTTTTGTGATGTACCACTTCAGACTGCCAGGCGCCAGGGAGACAAATTCACATGATTGTAGAATTCACCACCCACCCACACGTAACATCCACACAGAAAACATCCACATCAATAGTTAAATCCTCTTCCCAACGTCTAGTATTCTGCGGGGAGGAATTTTTCATATTTCATGGTACAGAGCAGCGTTCAATCACCGACCAACCCCGTCTGCAGCGATACAACCCAGACTCAGGTTTATCTCCTGAGCGAGAACTAGGCTTATGGTAAATCAATGATTCCCCACCCAATCATTTCCCAAGGCCATTCTTCATACAGCACCACCAAGCAGCATTTCAATGCACTGCCTTTTGTTTGTAGACAAGAAATCTATCCTAACGTCCTCTTGACCTTACATTAAATCCTTCAACTCATGATTAGCAGCCATATCCATTTTTATGCACTGAAATAACAAAGCCTATGGGACCCAGGTGGCGCTGTGGGTTAAACCACAGAGCCTAGGGCTTGCCGATCAGAAGATCGGCGGTTCGAATCCCTGCGACGGGGTGAGCTCCTGTTGCTCGGTCCCAGCTCCTGCCCACCTAGCAGTTCGAACGCACGTCAAAGTTCAAGTAGATAAATAGGTACCCTGGCGGGAAGGTAAAACGGCGTTTCCGTGCGCTGCTCTGGTTCGCCAGAAGAGGCTTAAGTCATGCTGGCCACATGACCCGGAAGCTGTACGCCGGCTCCCTTGGGCAGTAATGCGAGATGAGCGCCGCAACCCCAGAGTCGGACATGACTGGACCTAATGGTCAGGGGTCCCTTTACCTTTACCTAACAAAGCCTAATCCTACAATTACACACCATGGAGGCAACGTTCATCAGTCCAGGTATCCATTGAAACAATGGTTTGGCAATGCTTGGATTCTGCTGCCAATTTCTGAAACCCATGCCACTGCTCAATGATACGGTTATGCATAGGGAAATTTAGGACGGTCTTCTCTCTCTTTTTTTAATCAAAAAGAGCTAAGAGGTTACACAACAAATCAATCACCATGAACGTAGGGCCTATCTGCAGTCCAGGGGTGGGAGATAGCAGAAGAAAGCATGAGAGCTACTACTGCCTGTTCGTAACTCACTGAGCTCAGCTGCCTACTTGAATCAATTCTTCAGTGCTTCCAGCAGAGAGAGAAGACCTCAAGGTCCAATGCTCAGCAGAAACAGCTTTATGCAAAAGACAGTTGTGCAAATCCACTTTATTTGCATAATTTATACAAGTGGACTCTTTTGGCTTTTCCTGGCCCGAGGGTTGTTCTCGCTGCAGAAAATGCTTAGCCCACTCTGAAAACCAGAGCAAGGGACAATAGGCTTTCCTGTTACATGTGTCATGATTAAGTCCAAAGGAAACTAAAAAAATGAAATAATACAACAAAGAGGTAAAGGTACCCCTAACTGTTAGATCCAGTTGCGGATGACTCTGGGGTTGTGTGCTCATCTCACTCTGGCCGAGGGAGCAGGCGTTTGTCATGTGGCCAGCATGACTAGCTGCTTCTGGCGAACCAGAGCAGTGCACGGAAACGCCGTTTACTTTCCCACCGGAGCCGTACCTATTTATCTACTTGCACTTTGATGTGCTTTTGAACTGCTAGGTTGGCAGGAGCTGGGACCGAGCAACGGGAACTCACCCCGTCGCGGGGATTCGAACCGCCGACCTTCTGATCGGCAAGCCCTAGGCTCTGTTTAGACCACAGCACCACCCGCATCCCACATGTGGCACCTTAAAAACTAACAAATATTAATATGGCATAAGCATTCGTCAGACGCAGGGAGTGTGAACCTCAGTTTTCAGGCAGAGTGTATATATATGCACATACAAATGCACACGGGTGTTAAGGGGGGGAGGAATGTTAAAGGTTGGAGATAAATGGCAACGGAATGTGAAAATATAGCCTGTGACGGAACTTAAACGCATGCTAAATGGTCCTTCCCAGCAGCAGTAGATGGTGACAACACAACCATCACAGAATTGTTGAGTAAATTAACACCAATGTAGGGAAGCCAAAAACCTTAAATTTTGCAGTAGTCGTCAGACAGGCAGCAGGCTTTGGATTGAAATTATCGGTTAGCTATGGTACGTTGCCATCTTCACAGAAAGTCCAGGCCAATCGCTCCAGTATTTCAGTAACATATATGTGAGGTAAGTTGAATGTTTAAAATGCACAGTCTGAATGCATTATTATTCATTTCTGACTGACACTGGCATGGTGGTCCTCTAAATGGTTTGTATCGTGCTTGTGCGCTAGGGGCCGGATGAATCCAGAACCTAAACACAGCATGCAAATCCACTGTAAGACGAGCAGGCCAGAAAACACCTAGTCCTTGTCAGAACTGCCTTCAAAGCAAACTTACCATTTGAAGTGGCGTAAAGAGCTTTAAGCAAATATCCGCTGATTTTGAGGCTGACCAGCTGGTTTCTTTCACAGTGCAGTATTTCAATGTTGTTGAAGATGGTGGCGTCGAGCTCGCCTAGTTTGTTGTCCCGAAGATCGAGCTGGGTGACGTGATGGAGGAAATCAGCGCCGTCCCCCACCAACCTCCTAATGACATTTAACCTGGATTAAGAGAGGGAGGAAAAGAATTGTGCTGTTGATGGGCGTCTGTCAGCAAGAGGTCTGTCAGCTGAAGTTTTGACTCTAAAACAGGCACCCCTAAACTTCGTCCCTCCAGATGTTTTGGACTACAATTCTCATCATCCCTGACCACTGGTCCTGTTAGCTAGGGATCATGGGAGTTGTAGGCCAAAACATCTGGAGGGCCGCAGTTTGGGGATGCCTGCTCTAAAACTATCATTTTCTCAGTGTCCCAAGCAGAAATAAAATAGAAGCCCAAAATCTGGTGATCAATGGGCCCTTTTTTATATTTCCCGAAAAGCTCATAGTGACATACATGGAGGTCCCCAATGGTCTCCCTTCCAATGTTTAGTTTTAAGTAACGCTACATATTCCAAGTGCTCCCCAGGTCATACACTAGACTCTTCTGCTGAAAATCTTGGACCCCACCACCAATAGGTTGTGAGGCAAACAGCATGAACTGCTCCCAAGTACCTGTCCCTCATTTCGCTGGGGCATTAAGAGGATGCTGAGGGATAGCTCAGTTGGTAGAGCAAGAGACTCTTAATGCCGGGGACAAGGGTTCGAGCCCCATGGTGGGTGAAAGATTCCTGTATTGCAAGGAGTTGGAATAAATTATCCTTGTGGGCCCTTCCAACTCTGCAGTTCCATAAACTGGCAGGTTGCATTTTTATCATCATTTTTGCAGTTTTGCTACTGGAGATTGTGCCTATGCAAAATGAAGCTTGATACTGCTCTGCTTAGTCCTGAAATGGTTACAGCCAAAGTGGGGTCCCGTTCAACTTAACCATATGCATCCTTCTTGCAATCAGGACGTACGCTGAATAATCCTGGCCAATGGAAACATGCATTTTCCAAAGTGCAGCGAACATCAACATTCACATATGAACGCCAACAATCCCAGATCATTTTACCACTGTCAACATTAACTGATGGCGTATGACTGACAAAGAGGGAGATATACACCAGTGTATGCTGACAACTCTTACTTTAAGTGGATGTTAGTATTTAGTGGTGCATTTCTGAGATTTTTGCTTATACACAAAATTCTTTTGGGAATGCAGATGTTCAAATGGGAATGTGACATTCCCCAAATTTAGGACTTTCACTATAATATATGAATACCTTCATATACTAAAGCCCTGCTTTGAATTCCTCGGAGGATAAAAAAATGGGGAAGAGGGGTTTATAAACATGAAGCTCTGCATATATTTCAAGTTCTCCATTTGGGCAAGGCATTATAATAAAAGTTTGCATCCCACACAAATCCCAACACTTGACGATGGTGATGTGATCCAATGGTCAGTATTTTGTATTTGGGGTGGGTCACCCAAACCCACACATGAACATATTATAAATCATAGTCAGGTCAAGAGAACTTGTCTTGCTCAGTCCTTGACTTGCTGCAGAAACAAAGGTGATCTATAAAAAGCAGCCACCTGTACAATTTCATTGCACTCTGAAGAGTTCAGTTTTATTTTCAGTGTTGAGCTGACAAGATCGATTAAATCACACAATCAGTAGAATGCTTTTGGATGCAATGAAAGCTCTGGAAGGACCAGGAGGAGGACTGCATTTCTTTCTTTCTTTTTTTAAGTGCTCTCATCCCTAGATTACACCATATGCCATCTTCTAGCATGCGTAAGTTAACTCCTCAACCTGCTCTAACTCCTTAACCCATTAAAACACAGGCATCTCCCTGAAGCTGTATTTGGAATTATCAGGCAATGGCCAAAACCTATGAGAATTTTAAGAATTTTGTCTGATATGTACATTGTTTTAAATGTTGTATTTTTTTAAATTAAAAAAAATTCTATTCAGTTTGGTTGGGGTGGAGAGAAGAAAAGGGCCCACCCATCAGCAGATGTCATTGGTGGCATCAGTTGATGGGTAAAGGGGCATGGTTTAGGGCAGGCATCCCCAAACTTCAGCCCTCCAGATGTTTTGGACTACAATTCCCATCATCCCTGACCACTGGTCCTGTTAGCTAGGGATCATGGGAGTTGTAGGCAAAAACATTTGGAGGGCCGCAGTTTGGGGATGCCTGGTTTAGGGGAAATGGCCTCATGGGCCAAACTGGACCTTTTGGCAGGCCAAAACTGGCCCACACGTCCTACCCCTGAGGTAAGGGATTGAATCCCTCACATACAAAGTCAATAGTATTTGCATGAGGATGAATAATTATTTCTGGTTGGTTAAAACAGTCTATTTCTCGATTTTGCAGGATAATGTAGTAATATGACAACTAAACACTGCCAAGCCTGCATTTACTGTAGAGGAAGTCACTCTTAATTTGATCGCTTGCGTGAAAAAAGAAGCAGAGATGTTTAACAAACATCACCCCTAGCACTGAATGCCCTTGCTTGAAAGTTCAGCATCTGCATATGAAATTTGTGACCAGTCATAGCCAATATCTTGAAACAATGTGGACAGCCATCTTCACTCTTGAGTTTCACCCGTTCTCTCGCAAGGTTACGTACCTTAGATCTATATGTTTGATGTGTGGCATTCTGTTCAGCGCCTGCAAGCAGAGCGTTTCCATGCAGTTTCCAGACATACAGAGTTTGTCCATGGCAGGCAGCTTCTCTAATACCTCGGGAACGCCGCTAAATTCATTGAAAGAAAGACCCAGGTAGCTAAGCTGCGGCATCCTTTCCAACTCAGCGGGAAGGCTCTGGAGGAAGTTCCCATCCAACAAGAAGGTCTGCAAACTATTGAAGAGAAGAGGGGGTTGTCAACAGCAGCATAAAAAAAAACACCCCAAAACAACTCTTTATAAACATGTATTGCAGCAACTCCAAAGGGCCTTCTGGCAGTTCCCCTGTTGTGAGAAGTGAGGTTACAGGGAACCAGGCTAAGGGCCTTCTTGGTAGTGGCACCCGCCCTGTGGAACGCCCTCCCATCAGATGTCAAACAGATAAACGACGACACGACTTTTAGAAGACATCTGAAGGCAGCCCTGTATAGGGAAGCTTCTAATGTGCGATGCTCTGTTGTGTTTTTGTATATTCTGTTGGAAGCCACCTAGAGTGGCTTGGGCAACTGAGTCAGATGGATATACAATCAATCAATCAATCAATCAATCAATCAATCAAATTATTATTGTTGTTATTATTATTGCCTATATTCTGGACCCAAGTGAAGGTGCTAGTATAGAACAGTTTTTCCACAGCTGTATGTGAAGAAGTGAATCATACACAGACACTTTTGCTGGCCGTTACAGATTTAGTTGTGCTTAGACGCTTAGCACACACTTTTGCCATGACTCAGGCATCGTTGGCCCAGGGGTGTCAAACTCAAATTAATCGGGGGCCGCATCAGCAGTTTGGTCACCCTCAAAGGGCCGGTTGTATCTGTAGGACTATGTGTCCACTCTTTATTATCATAAATTATTGTCACTGCATTCAATTATTACTGTTTTTTGTAATAATGTAAGTAATAACAAAATATTGAGGGGGCTGGGCCCCTGCAAAATGGATGGGCATTGCCATTAAAATCAATGGTTGGTGTGTGCGAGCCGCATCTTGTGATTATGCAGGGTGGGGTTTACCTGAGCCGCCCCCCCCTCCTATTTTACTCAATTTGGCACGCCTGCTAGAGCTCGTTCTCTGCTAGTGAGAAGAAAGGTAGACTTGGCAGGACCAGCTCAAGAGGTTTCAGTTCAGGAGGTGGAAACCCCAATGGACACTCTCCTTTCAAACAGTATCATCCACATGTGGCAAGGAATGGGGGTTGTTGCACTACTGCCACCCACTGCAATGGGGCTTCCGCAGGAAAAACTTCTGGGGAGGGGAGGCTTTTGCCCTGCATGGGTCCGATCTGCCCCAAATCTGTCCCCCTAAGGTTGCCTCTTGGACAGCGGGGTGCGGGGGTCGTGTCTCCCTCTAGCCTGCCCAGCCCCACAGAGAAGGCTGTCCCTGCACAGCCCCCCTTCTTGGCTGGCAAAGGAAGAAGCCCCCCTTGTGCCGAGCCGTGGCGCAAGGACTCCGCTCCGAGCACTCTGGGAATGGAGGCACAGGGAAACTTAAGGCGCAGCCGGAAGGGGACCGCCGCTCTCTCTCTGGCGGAAGGACAAATCTGGGCAGAAGCCCCGAGCCCAGGGAAGGCAAGCCAAGGGCTCCCCGAAGGGCAAGGCGAGATCGGGGGCGTTTCTCCAGGGGGAGCCTCTCGCAGGGAGGACTCGCCATCCCCGCGCGCGCCGGTCCCTGGCGGCAAAGCTCCCGCTCTTGGCGCCCGCTGGCCTGCCAGGGCGCCCGCCAACAGCAGCAGCAGCAGCAGCGAGGCCACGAGCCCCAGCTGGCCCGCCAGCCGCTCCTTCCTCCTCCGGCGAGCGGGGCTCTTGCTCGGCAGCAGCATCTCGGCCCGACACGGAGCGCCGGCGAGGAGCGCGACTGCCTGGCTCGCTGGCTGGCTGGCTGGCAGCCCGGCAGCCCCAACCGAGAGCCGGAGGTCGGCGAGGGGGGCGCTCGCCGGTCGGCTCCGCCTCCTCCGCCAGACGGGGGGTGGGCGTCTTGCAAGGGCGGCCTCCGCTGCAGCTTCTCGCGGAGAGGTTAGCGGATGGTCTCCTTCACTCCCTGGAAGGATGGACCAGCACCTGGCAGAGCTTTAGGGCACGGGTGTCAAACACAAGGCTGGCGGCCGGCGGAGGCTACACGTGCCACATGACGAGGTCTGGTGGGCCGGATTTGGCCCCCGGGCCTTGTGTTTGACACCCGTGGCCCAGGCTAACCCTCTGGGAGGAGTCGGTGCACTCAGGGTTCATGCTGCCCTTGGCCATCTGTACCTACTTGTTCATATCACCAACGGCTGCTGGAATACTTCTGAGTGCATTGCAGGACACGTTGAGCTCAGTCAAGGTTGGAATGCTGCAGACTGCCAATGGGAACTCTCCTAAATTATTGTTGGAAAGGTTAAGGCTCCTCAGCTTGCTGAACCTACGTTTGGGGGTGGGGGGTGGGGAGAAGGAGTAAAACAAAACAATAATTAGCGTATTAAATTAAGGCCATGTTATGCAGAAGAAGTGAACTACCCATATACTGTCACCAAGCAGCTGCTTAAGCCACACAAATTTAATTTTCCGCAGCGCTAAGAAAACAATTAGCAATGAGACGCTGGAAGATCTTCAGTATTAATGGTATTCTCTACCAACGTGTTTCCTCACTGACAAAAGGTGTAGACTTAGGAGGGGAAAATATAGTTGGGGGCAATCAAGGGGTTTGCAATAGTGTCCTTAAAACACCAGGCATTTACAATTAGAAAATCAGTCGCAGCTCAAATATGTCATACAAAGTAGGCAAGCTTGCAGAGTTTTAAATGCAGTTATTTAAATCTCTGTGCCTATCTTGCATCAGCAATAGTATAGCCATTGATCATGCCCGTAGTATAGCTGGTGCAAAACTGGAGAGACACAAATTCAGAATTATTTCCCCCCCAATTATTATTCTCTTAACTGGGAAAAGATGAATACTTGGAGCAACCTTGACAAAGACTTCCTTGACAGTATGTACGGACACCTAAGGCAACACATCTGAGTCGAAATGATTTTTTAAAAAAATTTTTTTTGGAAGAACAGAAATTTCTCCTGGTGTTTGGTATAAATCCTACTTTCCTGTAATTCAGCCTTATAGAAGTACCCTTAAAGGACTACAAAGGTGCTATTTATTTCAATATATACCATGATAAGTTACCATTTGTATTTACCACCCCAAGTTCCAAAATGTTCTGGAAAGTTATCAGCCCTCAATCTTTGTTTTATCAGCAAACAAGCTGCACACACAAACACCTTTTCTGAAGATGGCAGCTGTGTTGCCCCTGCTGCAGCAAAAACAGCTAAGATTCTCACGGCACTCAACAACAATTCAATTAGTTTTATTACGGCAAAAGCCAGCAGCACAGAAAGCCAAAAATCCAAACAAGTAAAAATCGGCAACAACATCATCAAAAATAAAACAATTGCACAAAGGAGCTTTACAATGTATTAATGTATTAATTTACAATGCTTTACAAAGCTTTACAATGTATTAATGTATTAATTTACAATGTATTCTCATGGCACTGTAAACAAGCACCTAAAATCAAGGAATCAGCCATCTTCCCATTTGTGAATGGTTGCATAGCTGGTCACATGGTGTTGGTTTTTAATCACCAGACGTAAATAGGAAACTGGCATTTACAAGCTTTTGTTTTAATGCCCTGTGCTTCATTTATCCCAAAGTTTTGCTAAAAACCTGCTCAAACTTTCCCCAAGTTTCTGTCTGCAATCACGAGAGCTAGAAACCCATTCTATTTTAAAAATGCAATCTCAGTTTGTCACCATGTAGTGGCAGGTTCTGCAATCTGAGAAATATTCCATGATCTGCAGTAGAATCATAGTCTTGAAATTCCCTACACACACACACACACACACACACACACACACACACACTCTAAACCAATTGTACTAAATTATAAGTCTCATGGGTGTGTGTGGATTTAAGGGCTCTTTGAGCAGAAAATATGCACTGCATCGCTTCACTCTGTTTGTCTGTCATGCCTTTACAATCAGACAGAAAATCCTCACCAGAACCTTTCGAATTTCAGTAAAGCCAGCTAGTGAATCACTGTTAAGTCTTCAATTAGCAGCACTTGTCAGAAAGCAGTTTCTTAGCCCCTTAATTAGACTTCTCTCACCCTGGGTAACTGCTCTTTAAAAAAAGCAAACTAATTCCATAAGGGTTTTTTTTTTAAGGCTTCCCTTGGAAAGGGGAAATTATTCTTTAATTCCTCCTTGGTGATCCCAGCACCCCCAAAGCAGAACTTGCCCCTGAACTTAGGCCCATCTTGATTGCAAGAAAAGAGGGGAGGGGGGGAAACGTGAAGTGATTACTCAAGGAAGAAAGGGGACGATCCAAGTTACCAAGCCTGCATGTGCAGCCACATTGTTCAGGTTGCCTAACAACAGGGAGTAGGGTGTGTGTGCCTGCAGGCAACCAGCTAAATGGCTGGATGCAAAGATCTGTGTCAGCTTCAGATGGATGAGAGGAAGCTCTTTTCCTGGCAAAGTTCACTAGAGGGCTTTGTTTCCCCCCCCCCCCCTTCATTCAATCTCCTCCCGGTGCATGACGGGAGTGAGGGAGAGTCATGGAATATACACATCAATAAGAACAGAGGCAATCACAGTATCCATCAAGCATCAAGTAAAGGTAAAGGTAAAGGGACCCCTGACCATTAGGTCCAATCACGGAAGACTCTTGGGTTGCGGCGCTCATCCCACTTTATTGGCCGAGGGAGCTGGCGTACAGCTTCCAGGTCATGTGGCCAGCATGACTAAGCCGCCTCTGGCGAACCAGAGCAGCGCACGAGGTTACAGACTCCGCTAACCCAGAAATAGTACCTCGGGTTAAGAACTTTGCTTCAGGATGAGAACAGAAATCGCACGGCGGCAGGAGGCCCCATTAGCTAAAGTGGTACCTCAGGTTAAGAACAGTTTCAGGTTAAGAACGGACCTCCGGAACGAATTAAGTTCTTTACCCGAAGTACCACTGTATCTTCAACTTAACCCAACAGTAAATGTCCTGGTTCCAAGGGCAAAAGGTAAGATGTACATTGGTGATTCTTTCTTTCTTTCTTTCTTTCTTTCTTTCTTTCTTTCTTTCTTTCTTTCTTTCTTTCTTTCTTTCTCTCTCTCTCCCTCTCTCTCTCTTTCTTTCTTTCTTTCTTTCTTTCTACCCCTAAGTACTCCCACAAGCATACTCCGTAATTTGCCCTGGGGTTCAGAGCAACGCCAGCATAAATGTGGTATGGTTTTATTATTACACTTATTATATGTGAGAACGACAAGGCTGTATATTGTCTCCCTGCTTATTTAACTTATATGCAGAATTCATCATGCGAAAGGCTGGACTGGATGAAGCCCAAACCGGAATTAAGATTGCCGGAAGAAATATCAACAACCTCAGATATGCTGATGATACAACCTTGATGGCAGAAAGTGAGGAGGAATTAAAGAACCTTTTAATGAGGGTGAAAGAGGAGAGCGCAAAATATGGTCTGAAGCTCAACATAAAAAAAACTAAGATCTTGGCCACTGGTCCCATCACCTCCTGGCAAATAGAAGGGGAAGAAATGGAGGCAGTGAGAGATTTCACTTTCTTGGGTTCCATGATCACTGCAGATGGTGACAGCAGTCACGAAATTAAAAGACGCCTGCTTCTTGGGAGAAAAGCAATGACAAACCTAGACAGCATCTTAAAAAGCAAAGACATCACCTTGCCAACAAAGGTCCGTATAGTTAAAGCTATGGTTTTCCCAGTAGTAATGTACGGAAGTGAGAGCTGGACCATAAAGAAGGCTGATCGCCGAAGAATTGATGCTTTTGAATTATGGTGCTGGAGGAGACTCTTGAGAGTCCCATGGACTGCAAGAAGATCAAACCTATCCATTCTTAAAGAAATCAGCCCTGAGTGCTCACTAGAAGGACAGATCCTGAAGTTGAGGCTCCAGTACTTTGGCCACCTCATGAGAAGAGAAGACTCCCTAGAAAAGACCCTGATGCTGGGAAAGATTGAGGGCACAAGGAGAAGGGGACGACAGAAGATGAGATGGTTGGACAGTGTTCTCGAAGCTACTAACATGAGTTTGGCCAAACTGCGAGAGGCAGTGAAGGATAGGCGTGCCTGGCGTGCTCTGGTCCATGGGGTCACGAAGAGTCGGACACGACTGAACGACTGAACAACAACAACATATGTGAGAAGGGTTAGGTATTTTTTTTGGGGGGGGGGATACTTTTAAAATAGTTGTTTAGTCGTTTAGTCGTGTCTGACTCTTCGTGACCCCATGGACCAGAGCACGAATAGTACTTACCCGGTAACTCAAAGTTAGTAGGAATCGTATGACATATTTCATTCTGAAATATCTGGCCTTATCATTACAGTGGTACCTTGGTTTACGAACTTAATCAGTTCCAGAAGTCCATTCTTAAACCAAAGCATTCTTAAACCAAGGCGTGCTTTCCCATACCAGCGGGGGACTCAATTTACAAATGGAACACACTCAACAGGAAACGAAACATGTTTTGCTTCCAAGGCAAAGTTCCCAAACCAAAACACCTACTTCCGGGTTTGCAGCGTTCTTAATCCAAGCTGTTCATAAACTAAGCTGTTCTTAAACCAAGGTGCCACTGTACTCTAAAATCTAAGTTCCATCTTTCTTTCATCTCTCCCATACCTGCTCATAAACAAGATGCCCTAAAGATTTTGGGAGTAATCCCTTCATTGTGTTAACTGCGCGGAGGATTCTTTTTTCTTTTCTTTTTTTTAACAGATTTGTTACCTCGCGATACACTTCATAAGGTCTTATCCATTGGCCGAAGCATTGTCTCATTTCAAAGATGGGTAATAAAGGAGGTCTGTCCAACTCCCACACATGAGTTGTCCACCCCGGGCAGGGCAGTGGGTCCTTCTATTCTACCACACTGAATTCATGCCTCTCTCACGTTCTAAAAATTTCCAGTGTCAAGTTTATTTGGAGACATTTTTATCTTTCACCCTTCCCCAACCTTGAAAGAAGAGCTGTTACAATAGGATTGTTCTTTTCATCACGAACATTTCTCTTTTGAACTATAAAAGGGCCCGTAATGGAATTCTTTCCTTTGTTGGGTCTCTGGACCGTAATAAAGATTGTTGTTGTTGCTTTTAATGGAATTCTTTCCCAACTCTGCCCTAAATCTCAAGCCAATTTGCACCGGAGGGAAGGGGGATGCCCATGAAACACGGAAGTATGACTACCATCTGATCTGCATAGTCGTAAACTGAGATTTTAGGAATATCCATTCCTCTGTTTTCTGATACAAAAAAAACCACCCAAGATACCGCTGAACAACGACCAGCATTTATGAAGCTTTTAAATTTATATTGCCAACATGTCAGTGCATTCACATATAAAAAATGGGGTAAGTTAGAACGAAAAGGGAGTGAGGACTCTATTTGTGGTAAGAAACATCTTAACAGCCACAATATGAGCTGAACAAAATTTAGACAAAGCTGTAGCTCAGTGGTAGAGCATCTGCTTCGCATTCAGAAGGTCCCCAGATTCACCTTCTGTCATCTCCAGGAATACAAGCGTCTCCCCAGTTATTGGGGGGGTTACGTTCCTGGGTACCATGTGTATATGAGAAATAGTGCATAGTGGGGAACACCATCTAAAAAGCCTGTAAATGCTCCTCTAAACCTCTGAAAACCCACAACCGCTCCCTCCAAACCTCCTTTCTCAAACTCCAACTATCCACAGGCCTCAAAGGTCAGTGCAGTGGCTCATGGGATCACAGTTGCAAAGGCTCCTGGGACTGCTGGCCGTTTTCCTGCTCTTTTGCACCCTTTTGCCCTTTTCCTGCACTTTTCGGGCCCTCTTTGCGCCTTTCAGCAGTTTAAATTGATTTATTTAATTTATTTCCCAGTGTTGCGCAATATACGGTCAATGTGCGACTCGAACACATGCAGGTAGAGAGACACCTGTATCTGCTCTCTGAAATGCTGGAGAGCTGTTGAAATTCTGTGAGCTAGATGAATCAACTGTGTAAGGCTTATCAGGTTGTTTCATTGTAGTACTTAGGGAGTTCCCTATGAACTACAATGAAAAAACCTGATATTTTAGGTTTTTCCAGCCATTCTGACCAGCAAATACAGAACAGCCAAGACATTCAATTTTGAGTCACACAAAAATAAAAGTGCTGTTGTTATGTCTCAGTAAGTCACTAAAATGGATTGGTCAAGGGCCTCCATTTGCTTCTGGAAGGAATCAGAAGTCTGAATGGTCTGGAGGACCTGCCCATCACCATGCTTACGGTCAACTGCTGAAAGCTTGCTGGTGGTCCTTACTGTGGGCCACACATAGGTGGTTCTCACGCAGTATAGTGCTACGAACAGACTCTCAACAAGGAGAGGCCGGCGGGCAAGTTCAATTTGTGACATGGGTTGAGAGGCAAAATTACAAGGCCACTCTAATTCTCCATGGAAAAGTTCCACAGGAAGTTAATTTTGTTGTTTAAAAAGCACGCTTCCCTCAAAATTAGAGGCTAACTTATCTCTGTAGCCTGCCTTCCCTGTAAACTTTCCATTTGGAATGTTCTACTAAAAAAGAGCTCGGTGTGGCGAGTGAAACTTGCTAATCCAAGGATTGTCAATGCGGTGACAAGCCCACATGTGCTCTCTGACGCCTTCTCTGGTGCTCACAGAACCCTCCCCTTGTTGGAATTAGGCTTGATAGAAGCATGCTCTTGTAGCAAATGGTATTCCATTCACGACGTGTGCATGGCTGCGGTGTTTGTGGTGCCCGCAACAGCTTCTCCACTTTGCAAAGTACGCCATCAGACCCCAAAAAGTTTGGCTAACGTTTTACCTTGCCTGCTAAGGACCAAGGCTTGTGCCAAGGCATTCACGACATGTTTTTAAGACATGTATAATGCTTTTGAGCACATCAGCAACCTTGCCAAATGGAAAAGCTCAGCTCAGTTTTGCCCGCGTGATTGAAGGATACAGGCGCCACAATCCATTCTACTCTTGATATTTCAACATGGGCTCCCTATAGGTCTCTCGCGGCACAGGCCGCTGCTATGCTGCATATTAACCTGAGTGAGATTTTCCCCATTACAGCAGGGTTATGCTTACCCAGATATAATGCCAAAGGGATATAATGTACCTCACGCACAGCAACAAAGGCCTAATTGCTTTCTTTTCAAAGCAGACAAATGGCCGCAGATGAGAGATCAAGCCAGGAGCGCGTCCAAATCGCAAGCGTTTTGCTCAACAGATAATAGAACTTTTGTGCTCTCCACAAGGAGAGTCTAAAGATAAGAGAGAATGGGCAGATTCAAGAGGAACTTTATTAATGCAAATAATATGAACCGAATATGAACTGCCTATATTGAGGCAGACCACTGGTACCTTTAGGTCAGTATTTTCTACTCTACACTGACTGGCAGTGGTACTTCAGGATTTCAGATGGCAGACATCCCCACCCTTTTATGGTTTTGGTGCAAACTGGTTCTCGGAAATGCTGTCAAGCACATACAGGGGCGATAATAATGATGATGATGATGATGATGATGATGATGATGATGATGATGATGATAATAATAATAATAATAATAATAATAATAATATATTATTTGTACCCTGCCCATCTGGCCGGGTCTCCCCAGCCACTCTGGGCGGCTTCCAACAAATATCAAAATACATTAAAATAAGCTCCCCAGTGTACATTTCACAGGAGGGTTCCTCCGCAAGTACAGGGAAGACATATGGTCTTAAACTGTGAATATCACTGCAAAGCAGGATCTCTCCTGGCTGCATGAAGGGAAAGGTCAGAGAATGCAGGCCCTAGGGGATATTTTATACAGGGACCGATTACATACTCCAACTAGAACATACTGCTCAACACACCCCTTCCTTGGAAAAAAAAGGGAAAGGAATTTTTGCTGATAAGCAGCCACAGCACAAACCGGCACCCGATAACCAGCGAGCGACAAGACACGACTGTTATCGTTGAACGAAGCCGCTGGAAACCGATAGTTCTGAGAATCACTCGGAATTATACTGAGAATTCCCAATGGAATCCTGCCGGGCCACATTTGGGGAGGCCAAAAGCACGTCTCTGTTCATGAAGGTGTTTTGTTTGATGGAGCAGCTGCTGGTTTGGTGGCTGTTCTGGCTTGAAATCTTGCCACAGTTTTTTTTTTTGTTTTTTACTGTTATTTTTATTTGTTTTAATTGCTGGTAATTGCCTCAAGAACCTTGTAGTCGACCGGTGGGGATGTGGCAGGAGATATAAGATCTAATGGGCTTGCGACTTATCCCCAACCAAAGTACTGCTGCTCAGGATACCAGCAAGCCAGGCCTGCCCTCCTCTAAGGTAAAATGGAGCCCCCTAAGAGGCAAATTCACTCTTCCTCCTCCCCAGCCCAGTTTCTGATCTTTTCCCCAAAGGGACCCTCAGCATTCTGTAGTTCTTGGGAGGTCATGGAGCATGCTCAATAACTAAGGCTTTTGCCTCTAATCCTGTCAACACCCAACCATCCAAGTTCACCATTAGAGGAAACTTTAAACAAAACCATAAACAAAACCATACTATGCTGAATTGAGATTTGCTCATGGCTGTATCACATAAGGCATAATGTTAATAACAGAACATTTGAGTACCTGGCTTGCACACTTATAGACAATATATGTGCCTGTGTTTATTCTGCATGCTTTATTTTGGTACATGCAGTTCAGTTTTTGGACTTCCTGACATCTCATCATGTAAATATCTCCAAGTCAGACGAAGGATGAAAGCACAATTCTTTCTAGCATTTTTGCTTTCTTGGGCCACCAACCCAAGCAATGTTATGAAATGCCTTCTTCCCTTTATGTTCTCTTTTAACCAGTGGTGAGACATTTGGAGGCGGGCGTGAGGAACTGCAACGCCCCCTCATGGCGTTGGCGCTTTTCCACCGCCCCAATGTGTCGCTGATGCTTTTAACCAAATAGCTCTCTCTCCATCCATCACAACCAAATATGCATAGCTGTATAACAGTTGTCTCCTCGTACAACGGCAGGAGAGGGCAAAGTATAATATTTGGACCAAATGCTGCACACGTTAAGTTTCAACAGAGTTTTGACAGGTTGCTTCAGTTATCCGCTCCCATTTTATATTATTGTGTTGGTGGGTGTTAGGTGTATAAATTGGACTATTGATAGCACACTCAGATTTGGAACTAACCATTTGCCTCGAAAAACTGTGATATGGAAGAACTGCCTTTGAAAGAGACCACCAGGGAAGCAAGTATTTTAGACAGGAAGAGAGTTGGTTCTTTCTCTCTTGCAAACTGTCAGAAATGACCAACAAGCCAAGCAGGCTAGGACAAAAAAAAGTTATGTGGGCCAGCAACAATTTGTCATTTTCTTTGCAATAGTGATGAAATTAAGCACCTCTAGGGAAGATTCTTCCCAGTCTCCACCCACTTTTGGCAAGGCCCTGTACCCAGAGAGGAACGCACCCACTGTTAAGATACTCTTGCATCAGTGAATTCCCACGACACCACCGTGTTATGTAAAAATTGGGCGAGGCTCTTTTGACTGGCAGTTGGGGACGCCCAATTAGGTCCCGCGGAATCTCGAAAGGGAACAAAGCTGGAAGCTTTTGAGGAGCTGATTTAATCCATTCTAGACAACAGTGAAAAAACGGGAACACAAATTATATATATTTTTGTTTTAGCTGTTGTTAATGTACCTTTGTAGCTCGTTCAGTCCCCTGGCTGTGGACGGGCTAGGGTTCAGCCTTAGGAAGTTTTGCTTCAAATTGAGATGAGTGAGGTCCTGGCTATAGAAGAGGTTGGCAGGGAGATCCTCCAGGCTGCAACATGAGAGATCCACTGAGCTTATTCGCTGTGATGCAATCTACAACGAAACAAGGAACCACAACATTAAAATCAACGAAACACGAGCATTTGGCTTCTTGCTTGACCTGGGGCACTTCCTGTTGTAGTGTTATCTGCTATATCTTAATGGAATACATGTTTACGGGAGGGAGGGAGGGAGGGAGGGAGTGAGTGAGTGAGTGAGTGAGTCAGTCAGTCAGTCAGTCAGTCAGTCAGTCAGTCAGTCAGTCAGTCAGTCAGTCACTATGTGTGTGGTAAGCGCATGAATATAGTAATTGGTCATCCCAATTCATGCATCATGAATACAGTATATTTTGCAAAAACATGCCCCCAAGGGCTGGAGAGTCCTCTAAACCAGTGGCTCCCAACCTTTTAGTTATGGCAACCCACAAGTCCAAATGTATTTACTATTGTGACCCATCAATTTTAGCTTGCATTTTAGCTGCAATTTTGCCTATGCACATTCAAGCAAAAATTTGCGCAACTCTCCTATTAATGTGGAATTTGTTGAAAGATGCCAGAGTGCCTGTGCATCAGAGGCAAAGCTGTAAGAATCACTCAAAACAACTCCCTGAATTGTTGGGGCAAACCATCACTGGATCATCGGTCAGAGAGCAAGACTCAGGTTTTTCTGATATTCGGTTACAAGTTTAAACAAACTGTTAATTTTTTGTTGTTGTAGGCATATTATATAAGAGTTGTCCATCATACCAGCACATCACATTCTGTTTATTTATAAAGCCCACGACCCACTTGCCCAGGCTATGTGACCTACAGGTTGGGAAACTCTGCTTTAAACCTCAGAGAAGGAAGAATGCAGTCAGGAAAGGTGTACTTCCCCCTTTTCCTTCCCTTCTCCCAAATATCATTATTTTAGATTTCTAGCCTGTCTCTCAGGATGAAAGAGAAACCTGGCGAAGAGGGAATGTTCAGGGCAAAAGAACAGAATCTTCACATACTAGCTAGTGAACTTACTAATTGCTGGACGCCTACAAGTTAGGATACAAGGATTCCATTCTCTGTGCATAATGCAAATACTGATCCAGAGGAAAAGGCTATTTCGGGAAGGTCAGCAGAATAGGTCCTGACTGGGTGAAAAGGAAACAAAGGCAGAAAAAGATAGCCCACCATGCTTGCCCCCATCGCAAGGTTACACAGATCTTTCAGCTATTCATTCCAGCACCAAATAAAGCCATGCTGCTCACTTGACGTTTTTACTGCGGCGGCTTTTTAAAACCTCAGCTAAGAATATAATCAAACGAATCATCTAAATTGGACAGAAATGAAAAGGCGAGGTAATACTAATGGCTTTGCAAGCCGTACCCGGGGAAAACAGGCAGGAGTTCATTGCTCTGGAGAACTTAATGGCTGAACATTGGCAGTGAGAGAGGCTGGCTGAGTTTGAGTCGGTTATTTGAAAAACAAAGATTCCCGAGAAGAGAAAACTTAATCCAAACTGCCCAAGTTAGAGAGGCATGGTCTTAGGAACACTGGACTCTAATATAGGGCATTTCAAGTGCTGTCATATGCTTTATCTTGGTAATTTTCACAGTAGATAGCAGTGTGAATCAGGTCAACCTTAGTATTCCCACACTTTAAAGGAGGGTCTCAGAAGAGAGGTGGTGGCTTGCTTCAGGTTAATAATAATAATAATAATAATAATAATAATTTATTCTTTATACCCCGTCCATCTGGCTGGGTTTTCCCAGTCACTCTGGGCAGCTTCCAACAAAATATTAAAATATTAAAAAAGTCCATCAAACATTAAAAGCTTCCCTAAAGAGGGCTGCCTTCAGGTGTCTTCTAAAAGTCGTGTTGTTGTTTTTCTCTCCGACATCTGGTGGGAGGGCGTTCCACAGGGCGGGTGCCACTACTGAGAAGGCCCTCTGCCTGGTTCCCTGTAACTTGGCTTCTCGCAGCGAGGGAACCGCCAGAAGGCCCTCGGAGCTGGACCTCAGTGTCCGGGCAGAACGATGGGGGTGGAGACGCTCCTTCAGGTATACTGGACCAAGGCCGTTTAGGGCTTTAAAGGTCAGCACCAACACTTTGAATTGTGCTCAGAAATGTACTGTAATCCTGGTCCGATAAATCATACTTATTTCAGAACAGGGCCAAGGAATTCATGACTCAGGAGAGATCAGAACCAGATTCTTCCTGGCTCTCAGCGACTTACACTGCACTACATAAGCTTTCAAGTTACTGAGGTAGGGAGGTGGGACACTTCTACCCATTTATGGAGCGGTTAATGAAAGGAAGGGACCCAGGTGGCGCTGTGGGTTAAACCACAGAGCCTAGGGCTTGCTGATCAAAAAGGTCGGCGGTTCGAATCCCTGCGACGGGGTGAGCTCCCGTTGCTTGGTCCCAGCTCCTGCCCACCTAGCAGTTCGAAAGCACGTCAAAGTGCAAGTAGATATATAGGAACCGCTCTGGCGGGAAGGTAAACGGCGTTTCCCGTGAGCTGCTCTGGTTCGCCAGAAGCAGCTTTGTCATGCTGGCCACATGACCTGGAAGCTGTACGCCGGCTCCCTCGGCCAATAAAGTGAGATGAGCGCCGCAACCCCAGAGTCGGACACGGCTGGACCTAATGGGGCAGGGGTCCCTTTACCTTTACCTGATGAAAGGAAAACCATTCTCATTTTAGCTCCAAGGAAAAAGCAAGCAAACAAGAACAAGGATTCAAATTTCTGAAGGACATTCCCACCAGTATAGAGAATTTTCACACATCACACACTAAAAAGGCCCTATTTGAGTGTATGAATGAATGTTGTGAGATGATGGTCCCAACTGGGACTGGGAAGCAAGATAAAAACCAAAACAGAACAAAGGTTAGAAAGCAGAAGACACAGCACCTTTCAAGTCAAATACATGTTCCAGCCAATGCACATTTTCCATTTGGCAAAGAGATAGTTATGTGAAAATAGTGCTTTTAGTGTTATGTGTGAAAAGCATCCAGTGAATTTACAAACTCTCCAGGTCCATTTTCCAACTAGGAACTCTTCTACTCGCAATGCCAACTATTATAGGTCATCTCAGAACTGCTTCTCAAGTTAGCACTCTGGCAACGTAACTTACTTTGATAGTCGGAATAATTTCATGTTGGAATTATCATGCAAACTATATGCAGGTTGTTGCATGGGCCATAATCTCAAATCCACAGCAGCATATGCATGGGAAATCAAAACGTCTGACTGCACAAGCAACACAGTTGAGCATTAATTTGGGGTGGGGTTATTATTGGGTTGTTTTTATTTTGATTATATATAATGTGCCATTCCTAATAAAATAATGCCGGTAAATTCTGTACGAGAAGTAAAGAGGAATTCAAGAAAGCAAGAAATGTCATGCAAGCCTGATAGCAGAAAGAGGAAGCAATTAAAGCATGTTCTATTGCTAGCTTGCACTCTTAAGTGCAGAGTCTTGTAAATCATCATTATTTGAAAACCACTTGCTGTTCACCCACAGAAAGACAAAGTCATAGCCACATCCTCTCTAGATAATTTCTGGGTACCAAGAATTATTTTGAGGATGGTGGCAAACTAAAAGCTATCCCGCCAGCAAAGAAGTAAACTCCATATCTAGCTAGAAATCTCACGTGACAAATCAGAGTTTCCTTGTATGGCATGTGGAAGCACCAAAACAGGGCAGGTAAGTGAGGCACACATTGTCTTTCCAGAACAATAAAGGTGGTGGTGGTGAAGGTTTAGAGTTGTTGGCAGAGCATGAGACTCTTAAGCTCAGGGCCGTGGGTTTGAGTCCCACAGTGGGCAAAAGATTCCTGCATTGCAGGGGGTTGGACAAAATGACCCTTAGGTGCCCATTTGAACCCCTGCAAGTCTGTGAACTCTGAATTTTTAAAAAATTGCCTCCTTCAGAAACACAGTTTGAAGCCCATGCATCCAACATGGTCCACAAAAACGAAAAAGTACCTTTTGCAAAAGTGCCATTTATAGGCCCTGCCTCTGTTGTTAAAGATTCTACAAGTCGTGTTATCGGATTCCAACTCCCATTCTTCCTGACCACTGGCCATGCTGACTGAGGGAGTCTATCAATGCCTGGAGAGATTCGGGTTTTCCATCCCTGATTAAAAAAATGTACTATGGTCCTGCAGCTTGCCCTCCCACCAGGAAGCTCAGGGTGGAGTACATAAAAGTTATCCCATTTTAACAATCACTACCTGAGTTTGTGGCCAAGTGGAAAACTGAACTCACAACTCTTTGGGTCAAGCGATTGTAGGACATTCCCTGACGCAAAGTTGTGGTAGCAACAGATTTTATCTCACTGGTTTAAACTACGTAGGCTAAATTTTAAAAAATGTTTTAACTGTCAAACGAAGGTATGTGGCTTTCTTGTCAGCATTCCTTTAAGAAAACATATATAAAATCTAACAGAGCAGAAAATTACAAGTTGACAGGAACATATACGTGACCTTGCTTCATCAAATCAGAACCTGTCAAGTCTTGTAAAAGGAAACGTTACAATTATGGAATTGTATCTCACATTAAATTCTTCTTTTTACCTAACTAGTCAGGGAAATGGCCACAAAAATCACATCATTCAGTCCCAACTTTGTCTCCATGTTTCAGGCTCCTCAATAAAAACAGTGTCTAATTTAGGAGAAAGGAAGACCTAAAGACTTCCAACATTTTGTACTATCAGTTAATGGTTTGACAGAGGTCACATACCCTCCAAGAAACCCCTCATTAGTAACAGATCTTCAATATGGGAGAGAAATTGTCTGAGTCCATTGCATTACAGAAGAAGAAGAAGAAGAAGAAGAAGAAGAAGAAGAAGAAGAAGCAGCAGCAGCTTATAGGCCCCCAGAGGACCTCTAGATCAGTGTTTCCCAACCAGTGTGCCTCCAGATGTTTTGGGACTACAACTCCCATCATCCCTCGCTAGCAATACCAGTGGTCAGGGATGATGGGAATTGTAGTCCCAAAACATCTGGAGGCACACTGGTTGGGAAACACTGCTCTAGATGTTGAACTTACAACTCCCATTACCTCTACTGGCCATGGTGTCTGTTATAGGAGGAGGAGGAGGAAATCTAGTTGTGGCATGTAGCCCACTGCTAAACTTGACAGACGTCAATCACATGCATGCAATGCAAAGGGAAATCCTCAAATTGGTCCCATCAGCTATTATCCCAGTGACCTCCCCCTCAGTACTTTCTTTAACAAACTAGAAGGGTTATTCATTTAACCTATGATCATTTTTATGGTCTGCGCCCCTGCCCAACTGTGAAACGTTTTACCCTTGGGTGGGCTTTCCTCAAATTACAACGTATTGATATTCTCAAGCATGAAGGTGAACCTTTTCTCTCCCGCAAAAGAAGAATTGTTCACGTGTTCCCAATAAATCTGCTGAGATGAAGGTTCACTGTCCCCTTAACCTTGATTATCTGCAGGTAGCACAAGCAAACTCCCATCTCTGTCAAGAGAACATGAAGCAAAAAAAAAAGCACTGTATTCACTTACGGCACAAATGCAAATTTACACAAAGGGATGGATTCTAGAACAGGACGCATTTGCGAATAGCAAAGCCATGAACCACAAAGATATGTCAGTCACACTCGTGGCAACTCGCTCACTTTCTTAAGTTTCATTCGTCCCCCCTAATGCATCTCAACTCATGTATACAATACATGGACCTGTGTATAATATTTGAGCACTAGGTAAGAGGAAGGCAGGGAACCTTCTTATGAGGAAAATGAAGGTGAGCAGGGCTTTTTCTCCAGTTCCAGCACCTCTCAGGTGGGCGCCATTGCCATTGTAAGAGGACAAGGGAGGTGTCCGTGTTGAGTTCCGGCACACCTTTTTCTCGAAAAACAGCACTGAAGGTGACATACAATCAAGAGGTATGTAGAATTATGAAACGAAGATGAAATAAATATATCTCAAAGCAAGTAAAATAATAAAATAAATAATGAAGAGGAACAACAAGCGACCATCCTCATCCACAGTCAACGGCCTCAAGTTATTGGGGCTACCACTTCACTACACATTAGGGATCCCAGTGCTGTTCAACAACAGGGCAAGAAGTGGTTCCTGTGGCCTTCCCTAAAGGTGGGCAGAGAGATTTTAGAGGGCACTGGGCTGTCTTGCCTTGTACTCGCCGAACAAATTGCTGAATGAATTCCCATCTCTCTCGGGAATGCGTTAGGTGGCTGCAGACGACTCATTATTGCCGTGAACTTCCTATGCACTCCCAGAACCCCTTCCAGGCCCTGTATAAATAGGTCAACATTGTCTCAATACTGTAACAGGAATGGAGGGTTTCCAAGTAGTTGAATGCACACTGTAGTAAGTTACCGCCATATTCACTCTCTATTCACCCATCACAAAAGAAAAAAACTCACAGGGCAAGAGACTGAACAGAATTACTAGACAGACTTCCTTTTCTCCTCCTCTTTCTGCTTACAACTTAGACACCCACCAACTTAGACACCCAAATCCAACAAAACACACTCATTTCGATACTATCAATTCATTTGTCTTAAAATGTCAAGTCACACGGTCACCACACAATCCAACAGAATTTGTGGGAAGCACAAGCGAATTGGCTTCGCCAAATTCTGGGCTCTGTTGTGGTGAGCGAGTTTATATGGCATTAAGCATGCAAAGAAAATAAGATGTCAACTGTGACTGCATGGAGATTTGAGCTTACACTGGCAACTTTCCCAACGCAGCTGAACAAAGAGTAAGAGAAGGCACAGGGTGGTACACAGTAATCTCATGCAATCAGTAATTTTTTCTTCTTCACTCAATCTTCCCCATACGTCTAAACTTTTATTATTTTTATGCTGCTTCACTCTAATTTAGATTTGCCTTAATTTCCAAGACAAGCTGTTGGAAATAAGGAGACAACTGCTCTCCCAGAAAGAGGATAACCAGAACTAATGAGCAGCTTTCATTTTGGAGCACACAATTACAATCAAGTTGAACGCGACAGTGAGGGGCGGAGAAAACCGAAGGGGGGGGTCTCATGTGTAGCTGAGGTGCTTCCACCTGGCACTACTTCTACTTGGTTCAGTTTGCAAAGGAAGAAAATAAAGCAGGCAGGTAAGGTGAGAGAGGAAGAAGAAGGGAAAGCAGAAAGGATACACAGGTCACACAAATGTCACATTAAGACAGCTGCCACCACTGAGGTTGTGTGTGTGTGTGTGTGTGTGTGTGTGTGTGTGTGTGTGTCCACCAATAGGTTTTCACACGTACAAGCCTATTTCACATTGAAACCGTCTAACCATCTTAAACAGTCAACTGTAATCCTCTTGATTACAATTACTCTCTTTCAACAATGTGTCATGGAATATTATAGGAGTGTTTAATCACAACGGGTGCAACTTGTATGGAACAATCCCAGTGATGTTTTTGTGCTGATTTTGTCCTCATGTTATACACTGCCTTGAAATGTTTTGATAAAAATGCAGATTATAGATATGCAAATAAACAAACAGAATGATGACAGGAAGCACCAAGTTTGTGAGAGTGTGGCACTCCATTTGTTACTACTTCTATTAATATTAAAATTATAGTAATAATAATAGACTAACTGCAGTCCCAGGGCGGATTGCAACAATTTAAAAGACAACATTAAAAACAACTTAGAGCAGTGGTTCCCAATTAGCTAAGTACTGTTTTTCAAAACCCAAGCCATGGTCCCATTTTGAAAATTTCGATAACTCTATGGTAATTTTTGTTATGCCACAAACCCTCCGGGGTCCACGGACCGCCAACTGACTAGAAGAAGAAGAAGAAGAAGAAGAAGAAGAGGAGGAGGAGGAGGAGGAGGAGGAGGAGGAGGAGGAGGAGTTTGGATTTGATATCCCACTTTATCACTACCCGAAGGAGTCTCAAAGCAGTTAACATTCTCCTTTCCCTTCCTCCCCCACAACACTCTGTGAGGTGAGTGGGGCTGAGAGACTTCAGAGAAGTGTGACTAGCCCAAGGTCACCCAGCAGCTGCATGTGGAGGAGCGGAGACGCGAATCCGGTTCACCAGATTACGAGTCTACTGCTCTTAACCACTACACCACACTGACCTAGGCATTTGGCCTGGGCCTATGTAAATTTTATCAAATTTGTGGTGGCAGTGGCAATAAAGAAGAATCAATCATTCCTCATGGGGGGGGGGGGGAGTAATGACTAGTCAGAGCTGCACATACAAATTGCTGCCTGGCTGGAATAAGCTGAAGTGGTACAGCAGTTAAGAGCAGGCATCCCCAAACTTCGGCCCGCCACATGTTTTGGACTACAATTCCCATCATCCCTGACCACTGGTCCTGTTAGCTAGGGATCATGGGAGTTGTAGGCCAAAACATCTGGAGGGCCGCAGTTTGGGGATGCCTGAGTTAAGAGCATGAGCTGGAAAGTCCTTCCACCATATCCCTCCTGGGTGGCCTTAAAGCAGCATTTGTCTATCAGCCCCCGCCTGCAATAGGAGGATAATAGTGTTGGTCAACGTTAACTTGGAATTGCCTGTGCCACACCCATTTTGTCAATAGCGCAGGTGGTTTTTATACAATATACTGGGTATTCAGCATAACCAGAAGAGTCCAAAGCTCATCTTACCTTTGAAGCTTGCCGTAACCACCGCAAGTACTCAGTGAAAGTGTCGAAACAGATGTAGTAACTCTGGCTCTGAGGTCCAGAAGAGCTAAATGCTAAACAGTGCTGGTGCTTTTTAACTTCTTCAACCTGCATTTTTTAGGGGGAGAGAAAAAAAAGGATTAAAAAAAACACCCCAATATGAGTACATTCAACTATTTTTGATTAAATTGCTTTACTGTGTATTTCAATTAGGGGTAGTTATATTTTTAATAGATTGGTTTCATATACAGTACTTGCTCTTTTGCTGTTGGCTTTTTCTTGTGAACCACCCTGACTTTTCTTTTTGAAATCAAAGGCAATATATAAATACTAACAATACTTTTTAGAGACGGAAGCTGAGCCTCTGAATTAATCAGCAGCGGTGCTAAACTAAAGGGTCCTGCCACTGCAAGGATTTCCACCTGTGCAACAGGACTTCCCCCCAATCTTCTCCCCCTGTCCTCCTCCCCAGATCTGCTCCAGAGGGCTAAGGGAACCTCAAATAAGAGATTTAGGGGTGCACAGAGGGAGGGAGGGAGGTCCCATCGTAGAAGCAGAAATCCTCACTCTTGAGGGACCAGAGCTGCTTTGCATCCAACCTAATCAAGACTCAAAAAAAGGCTCAAAGACTTCCAGTATGACAGAAAAGCAATGTGTACAACATTTAACATTACACAGTTCCCAGAGTGGCTGTGTTGTTAAGGCCAAAGTAAGCCAAGAACGCCATCCTAAATCATTCAGACTCCATTCATTTGGACTTGTTAAGCGTAAATGAGTTTTCAAGATCCACAGAATTATGCAAAAATGTTTGATGCCATGCAGGCTGCAATGCTATGCATACTGACCTGGAATTAAGCCCCACTTAAATACAATAGGACTTCCTTTTGGGTAAACCCTTAGAGGATTACACTGTCAAACTAGATATTGGGACAGTATTAAGTATAAGTCCTATAAGTATTAGGACTTATAAGTATAAGTCCTATAAGTATTAGGACAGAGGTCAGCAACCTAATCCGAGAATGGGCCAGTCGACGCTCCGTCCGTCGGAGGATGGGCTGGAGCGTGTGCACACACACGCTCTTCTGGGTCAGAGGAGCACCCATGCGCGTGTGCACACGCTATTTCCGGTGCTCCTCCGACCCGGAAGTGCACCGGAAATAGCGTGTGCACATGTGCACAGGCGCTTCTCCATCCTGCATGTGTACACACACACTATTTACAGTACACATCAGGGTCAGAGGAGCGCCCATGCACATGCGCCATCATCCCAGAAGTCGGTCCCCGCGCCGCGCCAGTAAGAGCGGGCGGCAGGGGTCGCCATGGGCTGGTTAGACAAGCCCCATGGGCCGCTACCGGCCCAAGGGCCTTAGGTTGCCGACCCCTGTATTAGGAAGCCAATTGAGTCTGAAAGCACAAGGTCACAGTTCTTAATACCTCATTTCAGCTTTACAGCAAGATCTTTTGACTATCAAGTTGTGAACACCACTTCTGCCTCTAAGACTCACCACACCCTTCTTCGAGGGAAACAGAGCAGCCGGTATGCAAAACTGCTGGGATGCATGAAGCACAGCGTGTGCCGCTAATGTATGGGGTGGGGAAAGCTGATACTGTATATCTGTTGCAGAAAATTTTCCAACAAATGTTTAGTTGGTGCTTTTAAGTGCCTTTACAAGATACATTAAATACTCCAGAAAGCACTTTTTATTTTTGGCTTTTCCCCTAGTTTCCAAAGCTGCATAAAACGGAGCTCAATCCTCTCTTAAAGCATTTGTTTAAATGAACAAGTTTTCCTGCAAGTAAGAGTTTTCTTCCTATGTCTCGTAAGACTGGAACCATTTTTAAAATAATAATTAAAAAACCCTAATAATTTCCAGGGAAGACTCAAATGCAATGTGTACCCTGTAAATCTTTCCAACTAAAGCAATTTAGATCTACCCATAACTATGAGGGACTGTTTTGACAAATCACAGAGCTCCACGCACCACGAAGTGTCAGGGCACATCTACACATTTTCAAAGAACATGGACTGCCTCCAAAGAACAGCTGTTCCATACAGAGTCTTCCCCTCCACACACCCACAACTCAAGTTGTGCCATGTCATTCTGTATGAGTTTGCACACATTGCTGGTTGCTTCTGGCAGGGAAACACTATTGCAACAACTAGATTTATTAGACTTGCAGAGAGTTTGAAAGAAACACTAAACACAAGGGTCTGTGGGGGCAGATTTGTTCTCCTTGGTGGCAGAAAAGGGGGTGGTGGAATCACGTGTTTGTGGATACAAAATAATCAGATACCTTGGCAGTTCCCTCACTGTGAGAAGTTACAGGGAACCAGGCAGAGGGCGTTCTTGGTAGTGGTACCCGCCCTGTGGAACGCCCTCCCATCAGATGTCAAACAGATAAACAACACCACAACTTTTAGAAGACACCTGAAGGTAGTCCTATATCGGGAAACTTTTAATGTGGGATGCTCTGTTGTGTTTTTGTGTATTCTGTTGGAAGCCACCCAGAGTGGCTGGGGCAACTGAGTCAGATGGATGGAGTACAATCAATCAATCAATCAATTATTATTATTATTATTATTATTACCTATATTCTAGACCTAAGTGAAGGTACTAGTATACAAGAATTTTCTGCAGCTTAGGTCCTCTGTATGTGAAGAAGTGAGTCATACACTTTTGCTGGCCGTTACAGATTTAGTTGTGCTTAGGCGTTTAGCACACACTTTTGCCGTGACTCAGGCATCATTGGCCCAGGCTAACCCTCTGGGAGAAGTCGGTCCACTCAGGGTTCATGCTGCCCTTGGCGGTCTGCAGAGTGTACCTCCTTGTTCATTTCACCGATGGAGGGTTGAGAGACCCTGCAGTAACAGTATGGGGTAGGTGCCCCTGTTGCAATCCCATCAACCCTGACCTTTGGGCCATGCTGACTGGGGCTGGTGGGATACCAACAAAACCTGGAGTCCGCAGGTGCCCCATCCCAGTGTTTCTAAGGAAACACTTAAGCAACTGTATTTCTAGAATGGCACCGGTGTGGATGCTGGGAGCTGTGGTTCTCATTAGCAATTGCAATCCAATAAGGGTTGTAGTTAGGTAAACCCTGCTTGGCCCTATATATTTGAAGGAGCATCTCCACCCCCATCGTTTAGCCCAGACACTGAGATCTAGCTCTGAGGGCCTTCTGGTGGCTCTGCGAGAAGTAAAGTTACAGGGAACCAGGCGGAGGGCCTTCTTGGTAGTGGCGTCTGCCCTGTGGAGTGCTCTCTCATCAGATTTCAAGGAAATAAATAATTATGCAACGTTTAGAAGACATCTGAAGTCAACCCTGTATAGGGAAATTTTTAATCTTCGAATTTTTATTAGGTTTTATATTTGCTGGGAACCACTCAGATGGGTGTGGGGTGATTAATAATAATAATAACCACTCAGATGGGTGTGGGGTAATTAATAAATAATAATCCTAGAAAGAATATGCAAGGGTATGTGAGGAGAAGGAAGAACATGTGGCCAAAGACTGGAAGTTGTTAAGCCAGATGTAGAGAATCCAGACTAGTAATAACAAAATACTGCTATTTAACACAGTGATTTAATGACCATAAGGTTGCTGTGTTAAATCTCATTCAAGTCCATAGGTCTAAATCAGATTAAACACATGCATATCGGTGTAAATTGACTCATGCATTATAGCCTTTATCCAATTCAGTACGAGTTGCTGTTTACACACTGAAGCATACAAAGTAGAATTAATTTGCCAGTTTGGGCTGCCTTGCAGTCCCTGCTAAAACTTTTAATAAATTCTATTCACGCAAATAATTTAAAAATAGCTACTACTGGGATGTGACAGCTTCTAGTGAGAAAGATGGACCATCTGAATTGTTCAGTTGTACTGAACTGGTTATTTCTGTCATTCTTGGATTTCTTTCCTTCCCCAAAACCAAAATCAATACAAAAATTAGAAGTTGGATGAAAGATACAAAACCTTTTTCTTTCTTTCTTTTGCAAACCTTTAAACAAACCTTTGGGCAGCTGTTTGACAAGATTGTAATTCTGAATGCATAATTCCATTTGCCCATTAGCAGCCCACTCAACTTAGTTTGCCATGACTGCTCAGAAACAACGATTTCACATGCCTTTTGAAAACCAAGATCTACCCAAAGATTCAGAGAGGGTGTACAAAGAAGGTGTGCAGAGGTATAAAGGGAAATATTAATGGCTGGAGAGCACAGGACTAACCAGCAGATACATTATGCATTTGAGGGCTTCACAACTCAATTGATACTTGAATTCTTAAAAGTTGCTTTGAAAAAATGAAACAATGTGAACATATGCAACTCTTTGCATGTGTAACAAGAAATGAACTAAGCCAGTGTTTCTCAACCTTTTCGGGGCAACGGCACACCTGTCTCATGAAAAAAATCTTGCGGCACACCACCACCAGAAAATGTCAAAAAAATCACAAGGAGACGCTGTGCACCCACAAAATGGCGGCGGCAACGTCGCCATGGCAACGGAAATCACGGAGCTATGCGCCCAAAGTAAATCGGCCCAGGGAAGCCTAAACGGCTCGCCACAGCAGCAGCCCCACAGCCCCAACCAGCAGCGCCAGGAAGACACAACCGCCCGGGGATCCCCACCGCCCTCGCACTCCCGAGCCCAGCAACCTCCAACCTCCTGACCCGTGCCCACCAGCGCCCCCAGCCCCCCCTCGCCACCTCTCTCCGGCTCCCACCAGAGTGGATGCCGAGCTCTCCGAGGCGCCGCTCCCCGTCGCCGAGGTCGAGGCCGAGCGGGGGGAAACCGAGGAGCAGGCGCTGGGCCTGGACAGGGACCCCGGTGAGGGCAGCGATCGCGGCCCGGAGCTCGCGCAGGCGGGAGTGCGCCGTGAGTCCGGGCAGCGGACAGGAGCCGCTCCGGGCTCCACAGCGCCGCCGCAACATCTCCCCGCCTGAAGTTCCTGAGCTGTTCCGGCGGCGGCCACCGGGCTTCAGCGCCCCCCAACAGCAAAATGGCGGCGGCTACCGGCAGCCCCCGCGTCTCCTTCCTCCGACTTCCCATTGGTCCCTGGCAACCAATCAGATTCGGCGGCGAGCTCCCAGCCCGGCAGCCTCTCCGCGGTGCCTCCTCTCGGCAGTGGCCCTCTGCGCTCCCTTTCTCCCACTGGAACCACCGCCACGCGCCTGCGGCGTGGGTCCCCAACGGTTTTCCCGCGGCACACCAGCCGACGTCTCGCGGCACAGTAGTGTGCCGCGGAACACCGGTTGAGAAACGCTGAACTAAGCCAAAGAAGGAATGAAAATAAGTATCCTAACTGCCTTCTGGACAACACTGCTTTTTGCACAGGAACACTTGCAATCATCAATTTGCTGAACACAACCAAGACAACATTTTGCCAGCAAGCTCTTGCATTCAAGGTGATTACAATTTTGCAAAGGTGAACCGCTTATTTGAATTGCTCGTTTGATTCTTTATCAGGGTGGATAAAAATCAACAATTTTTTAAAAAAATCAAAAAAATCTGATTTTTTTAAATTTAAATCGGATTTTTAAAATAAAATGCTTTTGGAAGAAAAATCTTTCTAAATATAGTCTTCTATTTAAGTTACATTGTAGTCTATTGTAGTCAGGAAATAAGGATTTGTTTTAAGTTTATCAAGTGTGCTAAAACTCAGTCTAAGGTTTTTTTTAAAATGTTTAACCACATCAGTTAACAAACATGGATACATATGCTATCATGTTATTGCTTTAGTTAAATAAATTGTTTAAATGGTTATTAAGGAAATGATTATTTTTCTCCTTCCAATAAAGTACAGCAGAAAAGTTTTCCAAATATAAACAGTTAACTTATTAAACCTCACAATAATTTCATAATTATCTGTCTATTTATTTCTAGTAGTATAACCAAATCAGTAATTTTTTGATATAACTGTAAAAACTACTCTGAAAATTTATTATTCCAAAAATGAAACCTTCAAATGGTTGTAAATATTAAGATTATATCAGCAAGAATGAGTCTTTCTGTAAAAAAAATATTTAAATCAAGTCTTACTGACTAGTGATTTAAATCAAGCCTTACTGACTAGTGATTTAAATCGTGATTTAAATCAAATCCACCCTGTTCTTTATCTAGCAATTTTTTAAAAATTGACTGTGGTGGTGAATGAACTGCACAGTATGGCTGGGACACTGACCATCACAGGTTGATTTGGTAGTGTTAATGAGATCACCAGTTACTCATAACACAACCTCTCTCCTGCCATGCCTATAATACTTTAGAGCAGGCACAAGGAACATGTGGTCCCCTCCTAGATGATGCTGGGACTCCCATCAGCCTCAGACAGCATGGCCAACTCTCAGGGATCATGGGAGTTGTAGTCCAACTACTTCCAGGAGGGCTGCAGGCTTCAACAAGGAGTTCCTGAAGACGAAGCTAGCCTAGTGACTTAACTGCTTGCTTAAGCCTCAGAGCCTCTTCAGCACAGAAAAGAACAGAGTTGTCAAAGCAGTGGCAGAAAACAGGACGCCTCTGTTATTGGGCTAGGCATGCTAAGAACACAACAATCCTCTGACTCTGTCTAGTCAACAGAGCAGTGTGTTTTGCCTGTTGCCCTTCATTGTCAGGGTGAAAGAGTTGCTTGTTCAGGTCACAGCTCAAGACCCCCCAACCTGGAAATCAACTCAAGGGTTCTGGGTTGAAAAATAGCGGCGCTACCCATGACGCCAACCCATTAAACATTACATCACTAGGCCGCTGTAAGATCAGAAGGTGCCGTTTCCAAGGCACAATGATGACGCACAGAGTTTAGACAGTATTATGGCAACAAAGCCTCTGCACGAAGAGTCAGAGGTACACAGAAAAGAAATTAAAAATGCAAAATGAACATGGCTTCTTAAAGCAATTCATGTACATAATTTAACAGAACATGAAGAGGAGAAATAGAATAGTGCAACAGAAAATCTCAGCACCCCACTCCCATTAGGATCCAAATGGAAATGCTGTGTAGCCAGATCTATGCCCAATGGGAAACTTTTACAGGATCTGGTTAATTATTTCTGGTATACCATATATGCAGAGTAACCGAGTGATTCACTTGCCTTTCCACCGATTAAGGGGAGCACATGCATCTTTCCAGTCTGGCTCTCTTTCACCGATGATACAATTAGGCACGTCCCACAAAGGATAACTTGGCGTCTTGTCCATCTGTTGACCGGCAAATGCATTTTCCCTTTTCGAACATTGTACATTCCTGAGAGCTGAATCCGTTCAGAGTTGCCAATGCTGTGGGGCTTTCCTGAAATGGAAACAGCAAGCAGCTTTTAAAAAAAAGGAAGCTTTCCTCTTTCAAACACGGCTCAAAATGCACAAGACAGCGAGGCAAAATGAAGGCCGTCGTGAGAACCCGCAGGTTCACAGGGCCCTCCAGCTTAAAAATACACAGCAGTTTATGGCACTCCACATTTTGATTTCTACAAACCCCAATCCCATGAACAATGTGGGGGGGGGGGACAATCTGTGCACACAAAATAGTCCCATGAACTCAGGACTTTGCACAACTGCTTTCTCAATCCGCAGGAGAGGATGGATGTCTTGGACCACATCAGAACCCTAGGAGATGGCTCAAAGACTGCAGGGTCAAAGGAGAAGTCCCCTGGCTGTGATGCCTACTGTTATTATTAATTATATTTGTTACCTGCCTTTCACCACAAACTCCCAGGTCTCCCTTTGATACAGATTCTGATAACCCAAGACCAACCTTGAACGATTTATTGTTTTAGCTGGAAGCTACCTGGACCATATGAAGACACAGGCAAGTGACCGTGTTGGTCTGGACAATAACGGACATAAATCTGACATCAGGAATCACAAGACAGAGAAGCCAGTAGGAGAACACTTCAATCTCCCAGGACATTCAATACCGGATCTCAAAGCAGCTGTCTTATTACAAAAGAATTTCAGAAATAGACTTGAAAGAGAAGTTGTTGAATTACAACTTATTACTAAACTGAAAACTATGGTATGAATAGAGATATTGGATTCTTGTCTCATTACATATGCTAAAGCTATTTTTGGTCATCTGCATACTATCCCTTGCTTTTTCCTGTAGGACTAATTGCAGCCGTTAACAGTCACAGGTTTACCATACCCATTGAGTCAATCACCCATCTCCTACTACCCTTCTGAGAAAAAACCCACCCTCACACTATATATAAGGGTCTGGTGTATCTGAAGAAGTGTGCATGCACACGAAAGCTTATACCCAGAACAAACTGAGTTGGTCTCTAAGGTGCTACTGGACAACATATTAAGACAGTAAGCTTCTGCAGCTCAAATAAAGCAACGGAACACTTGCTGCCAAACCATCATTAGCAACAGCTACAAAATTAAACGTTTTGCTGTTTAGAGAGCACCTATACTGCAGGTCCTGTAGGAGTCAACCATTACAACTTAGAAAAGAAGCACTGAAAACAAACACCAGCAGCTTCATCTTGTGCCCGTTTTTTTCTTTTATAACATGGCAGGGTGCACAGAGCACGAGGAGTTTCCATATGATGGAATGGCCAACAACTAAATTAGAGCAGCAGGACTCAGTCCACATATTGCATTGCCCAAAACACCCACTGATGTTAAAAGTGGGGCAGCAGTGGGAGAGAGAAGAGGAAAGATGGGCAAATCTTTTAGGGAGACCATATTTTTGCCTTTTCTCACCATAAAGAAATGAACCCCTTTAAAGTGTCCCAGGACAATACCCTGTGGGGTAAAGACCAAAGGTTACACACACTAGAATGCAACAGTGATCTGCTTTAATTGCTGTTACAGGATCTGCTGAAGATAAGGTAAGAGGTTATTGATTAACAACAGGAAGCCACCCACAGTGTATAATGTGGGTTTTGTTTGGCAAGCAATTTTCACTCATTGGTGTGGCTTAACATTCACATTCATAGAAGCCTTTGAAGCCTAACAGGTGATGGCTACTTACCTTCCCCCCCCCCCAATATACTGGCAGTACTGATTGGCACAAAGAGATGCAAGTTTTTTGGGTGCATTGTACACCCTGGCCTAGCAATTTACCACTAGCTTACTGTTTAAACTACTATGGGATGTGTGGTCTCAATATTGAAGGGGTTGCATCTGTTCAGTTACTAAAGGGAGATAACAGCAACCATTTACTCTCTTCCCTTCCTCAAAAAAAATATTAAGTAAAACCAATCACACAAAAAACAAGCACCATAGGCAGTGAACTCTTTTTTCCCCTGGGCCAGAAAAACTTGAGAATTGCATGTCCCATTCAAAACCAACATTCTCCATATCTCCTTATTCAAAGGAAAGCAATAACAAGTGGACAGCTCCTACACTGTTTTTTCCAGCTTGCAGGCAAAAGCAGAGTGTTAACATCACTAGTTTTGTCTGCACTGAAGTGGTCAGAGCTGGAATACTTTATGCTGCCCATGTTATAAAGACAGAACAGGAACGTTAGGGGTCTACTTCAGGCAATAGATTTTATTTAGAGTGCTATTAAAAGAGGAGCAACTTAATTATTCTGTTACATGCTTTTAACTAAGGGCACCAAGAGAGCTGTCTTTCCAAGCTGACCTACCCTATTTGGGGTTTTTAAATACACTCATAATTCAAGTTATTGATTGTCAAAAGGAAATTGAATATACGCACTCCTGCAACAACCAGTACCTAATCCCAACAAATCACCCTGCAGTCGTAATTTAGAGGGGGGGGGGAGAGGAGCAGCCAATGCCAGAAACAGTAAAGGAACAATGAGTCACTGAGATCTCTTACTTTCTGGTGGTTAAAACAGGGCAGTCATGAAAATGAGTAAGAAGTGGCAACTAGACATTCCATTTTGGCAACTGTAACCCTGGTTTAAGGAGACATTTGGCACCGAGCTTATATATCTGAATTTCTAACACTGGCTAGAAGGGAACTCTCTAGACTCAGCTGCTTGTAGCAGCTTTGGGAACCAGTGATCACTACAGCTGCTTAGAGGCTTCTTTCCATGTACTGTCACGTGTTAAGAGGCAAACATATGAACCAACCATATGATACACCACTGTATTGTTTTTAACCACAAAACAAGTCCCCCCCCATCAAATGCTAAGTCACTATACACAACAAGTCAGTTTCTCCAGACACACTCACTATTCTAGCATCTGCACTGCAAAGCACACGCTAACATTTGTACAAGAGTACAACATGTCTGATCACAGATTCAAAGAACTGTAGAGTCAGAAGGGACCGTGAGGGTCATCTAGTCCAACCCCCTGCAATGTAGGGATATTCTGCCCAACGTGGGTCTCAAACCCACAGCCCTGAGCTCCAGAGTCTCATGCTCTACCAACTGAGCAGGCAAAGCATGAGACTGGCATGCGCTAGAGTTCTCCCACTCTACACAACAGAGTATTCCTCACCACAGAACACCGGGGGGGGGGGGGGAGCACAAATAAGACACTGTTGAGATATCACTCTCAAACCTACACATCACTTGTGATACAAGATGGCAAGAAACTAATTCATGTGGTGTTAGGGGGAAAGGGGACTGAAGTTGTACATGTATGCATGTTTGTGTGTGTGTGTGCGCGCACACACACACAAACACAATATATATTCAGATGCACAGTGTTTTGTTTTGTTTTGTTTAAGCCCTGAGAGTTGTTGCTCGCTATACAAGACAACAGAGGGAGAAGCAACTTACTGATGGCAACTAGTTGACCCCCCCCCCCCCATAAACACACAGAGAGAGAACTGGGTAAAAAAGTGAGGAGATGACTTGAATTAAAATAACTTAAACAGCATAAAGATCAAACAGCAAAAGGTGGCATAAGCTCCACGTAAGAGGCTTAATGCAGCTTATGTTCAAATTGATCAAATAGCCATTATGGGCACTAATGGAAGGAAGAAGCAAGCTGGAATGCTAGTTTGCCTTGGCAATCGCAGGGACAATGTTGACTTTCCCATGAAGTGCTTTCAGGAAGCATAAACAGGGCTGATCCAGAGGCCAGGGATGAAGTTGCACTGAAGGCACCATATACCTCCTGATTTTGCAGCTTTACTGGGGCTGGAAAACAAGGGGATGGCCTCTCACTTGGCAGGCTGCAACATACGGTTGATGGGCTACATCACAAATTGACGGAACCCAGATATAGGAAAAAACCACGAAATAGGAACCGATAAATCTGCCTTATACCAAGACAGACCATTGCTCCATATAGCTCAGTATTGTTTCTATACTGACTGGCAGGGGCTTTCTGGGGTTGCAGACAGGGGACCTGGAGATGCCAGGATGGAACCCGGGACCTTTTGCATGCAACGCATGTGCTTAATCTCCAAGCCACAGTCCTTCCCCTGGCTGCTTAATCCTGGGAGACCTTCATGGGACAAGACCATTTCATGGGAGACCTTCATGGGACATGACCTCGCAGGACTGAAAAAGGCTAAACCGAACACTCACAAATGCAAAACTGATTGCTGAAGAATGATAAGCAGCACTAGGGTGTAGAAAGCCTAGGTTAAAACCTTCAATTAGCCACATTTATCCTCCTATAAACAGGAGGTGCACTCAGCTGCTCACTTTCTGTTCTCCATCTATAAAAGAGGAAGAACAACCAGCCCTCAAGCACTTCTTATGAGGTGTCACCTAAAATTCTTTAGCTCTATGAAACCCTTGGCCTACCAAAGGACAGTTGTGAGTTTCCAAATATTCTGGAGCATGTTTTAGGATGCCCAGCCATATTATGTGGCCAGGATTGGTAGTTCTCTTGGGATGATGGTAAGGTTTAAGGGTGCACCACAGCAGGGACGGGTAGAAGGGAGATTTGGGATCTACTGATAGATCATTTGCAATAGAGAGGCCTAGGGGGTCCCAACACTTCCACGGCAGCAAAGCTATGGTGTGGTCTTCTTTGTGAAAGGACTGCAAGGTCAGTTCAGTTCTGCTAATATAAACAAATTCCTGGGCTCCAAAACTGTTCAGAGCCTAGCTGTCAACCTTTCCCTTTTCTCATGAGGAATCCTATTCGGAATAAGGGAATTTCCCGCAAAAAAGGGGGGGAAGTTGACAGCTATGGTTCAGAGGCACTTGGTGCTTTAATGCCATCTGTGTGTCTTTAGCACCTGGGTCTGGGTGGCAAGATCTTGGGAGTTCTAGCAAAAAATGAAGTCGATTCAACAATCCTGGAGTCTGCCCAGCCCTGTTCTGTGGAATGCTCTCAATATAACCCTATGGCTATGCAATTTCAGGGTAAGATCAGTAGGAATCCTTAAGAAGTTTTCAGGTACTCCAAGGGTTTCCGGAACGACGAACAAAAGAACTACCGGTATGCTGGATTAAACCAAATGTCCATTTGCATGGCATCTTGTTTTCACAGCAGCCAACCAGATGGATGATGATGATATCAGTAAAATTTAAATGGTAGATAATTAATAAAATAATAATAATTTATTATTTATTATTTTTACCCTGCCCATCTGGCTGGGTTTCCCCAGCCACTCTGGATGGCTCCCAACATAATATTAAAAGAACAATAAAATATCAAACATTAAAGACATCCCTAGACAGGGTTGCCTTCAGATGTCTTCTAAAAGTCAGATAGAAGAAGAAGAAGAAGAAGAAGAAGAAGAAGAGGAGGAGGAGGAGGAGTTTGGATTTGATATCCCGCTTTATCACTACCTGAAGGAGTCTCAAAGCGGCTAACATTCTCCTTTCCCTTCCTTCCCCACAACAAACACTCTGTGGGGTGAGTGGGGCTGAGAGACTTCAAAGAAGTGTGACTAGCCCAAGGTCACCCAGCAGCTGCATGTGGAGGAGCGGAGACGCGAACCCGGTTCCCCAGATTACGAGTCTACCGCTCTTAACCACTACACCACACTGTTCATTTCCTTGACATCTGATGGGAGGGCGTTCCACAGAGCGGGTGCCACTACCGAGGAGGCCCTCTGCCTGGTTCCCTGGTTCTCACAGTGAGGGAACCGCCAGAAGGCCCTCGGCACTGGACCTCAGTGTCTTGGCTGAACGATAGGGGTGGAGGCACTCCTTCAGGTATACTGGGTCGAGGCCGTTTAGGGCTTTAAAAGTCAGCACCAACACTTTGAATTGTGCTCGGAAACAATCCGGGAGCCAATGTAGGTCTTTCAGGATGGTTGCTATGTTATATGGTCTTGGCGGCCACTCCTAGTCACCAGTCTAGCTGCCTTTGTGAAGCCCCCAGGCAGCACTTAAACATCAACAGCTTTACAAATACAACAGTAAGGGATTCTCCATCATATCCCGTGAGCTTTAATATTAAGAAATGTTTAAGTTAGGGAGCATGCCATTTACTTATTTTTTAAATTTTAAAATGTTTCCTTTACAAAAAGACTTCCTTCCTTCTTTTAAACATAGCTCGTGAGAAAGGGCACTCCACAGTTCTTCACTGTCAAGACCACATCCTCGCATACACTAATATGTTTTAAGACATTCTATGAACACCACACACAGAACTACGGGCTCATTCGAGCATAAAGACACCTCAGCCCATCCAACAACAGAGTCTTATGCGGAGGGCATTAGCGGAGAGGCGCAGAAAGAATTCTGAACCTGAGCTGAACTCTACAAATTAGCTCTGGGACTTGGACGGCTGTTCCCATGAGACATGTCTACAAACAAAGGCAAAGGAAGAAAGGTTTTGCTTTCCCCAGCTTCAGAATAAATAAAAGGCACAACTGACCCCAAAATGAGCACAATGAAATGTCTGCATCATCCATCAATGCCATGGACTTTCTAGACGTCTCGGAGCTAAAGTAGCAATTTTTCCATCATCTCATTAAAAACGAATCCAAAAAGAATTTTTCTGGAGCATTGAATCATAGAATTGTAGACTTGGAAGGGACCCGAAGGGTCATCTAGTCCACAACTGTCCCCGGTTGGACTCAAACAAACAACCTTCTGGTTAATAGTCAAGCACACTGACCCATTGGTGCCACAGATCAAATAATGAACTCTAAATTAAGCTTAAGAGTTCACCATCCAACTCCTAAGCTACTACTTAAATCAACATTAGGAATCGTGGTTCTAGAGTTGAGTTGCCACCTAGCTGGAATTTTACCAGCCCGATAAAAAATGTTACCCTCCTAAGCCTGTTGCCAGAATGGGAAGATGCAAAGGGCAAAATAAATTCCACCAGAGTCATGCTTTGCATTTTTGCAAGGATGTATGTGCTAGGATTCATCAGCGTGAGCTGCGGCGGAATGCACACATGCACCTAGGTATTGCACAAAAGAGTAACAGCTGCTTTTCTGAAAGCATTATGTGATGCGTATGTGTGAGTCGACTGACTTACATGCAGTGGGCGAAGAGGGAAGGTGTCCCTGACTCTTAAAATAATTTCAAAATATGCTGCTGCATTTTTGCTTTTGGGGCATTTTATACCGCATCACAGTTTTCAGTTTCATTGTTCATTGCATAGCTTTTGTTATTTTTGTAAACCACTTAAGAGACAGTTATAATATTTATATATAATATAATAATATATTAATATAATAAACAAATACACGGCAAGTGTGTGGAGTTCTGCACCTTTACAACAGGCTATCAGGTTCTAATCTATGGTCTGCCGAGACAAAATCACAAATCTCCAATGTTTTTTTGGGGAGTGGGGGGGTGTGGAGAAATACTCTGCACATGATTAAAAAGGTAAAGGGACCCCTGACCATTAGGTCCAGTCGTGTCCGACTCTGGGGTTGCGGCGCTCATCTCGCTTTATTGGCCGAGAGCCAGCGTACAGCTTCCAGGTCATGTGGCCAGCATGACAAAGCCGCTTCTGGCGAACCAGAGCAGCACACGGAAACGCCGTTTACCTTCCCGCCGGAGCGGTTCCTATTTATCTACTTGCACTTTGCCATGCTTTTGAACTGCTAGGTGGGCAGGAGCTGGGACCAAGCAACGGGAGCTCACCCCGTCGCAGGGATTCGAACCGCCGACCTTCTGATCAGCAAGCCCTAGGCTCTGTGGTTTAACCCACAGCGCCACCTGGGTCCCTCTGCACATGATTAGCAGTATCCAATCTAAGATGTCAGGTTTACTTAGAACAAACAGCAGGGACTGTTCAGTAGCAAGTGCTGGTGTTTGGTGTATTGCTGTTTTAACTGCTACCACATCAAAACACGACACACCCAACACTCTCCATTTCAAACTTGGTCCCTTGCACAGCAGACATCTGGAACGGATGATACGACCTAAAATATTCCCCTTTTGCATCTCCAACCGTTCTTTAAAAACTCTCCAAAAGGAAATTCAGTAGGTGCATGGCAGGACTCCAAATTATGCAAATGCATATTCATATACAAAAGAAAAAAGAAAAGGGAAAGAAGAAAAAGGAGTTCATCATCCGTTGGTCAAAAAAGCAAACTTTGCTCATCTGGAAAGAATGTTAGCACCAAAGTTTTCAGTGTGATTGTTTCCGGTGACATCTCAGCTCTTTCCCTCAAAAACCACCAAACGCTGAGAGTGCACATTTATTTTTGTTAAGTCATGCAAACCAGATCCTTACTTACAGGGCTTCCAACGTTTAAGGAAGCCACAAGCTGACTCAAATCCCAGGCGAAGAGGAGTCTTGGGAGTCTAACTGGTGTATTTCACTTTTACTCAAGACACACACACACACACACACACACACACACACACACACACACACAAAGGCAAGCACATATACCCTCAAGGAGGTGCTACTGCAAGGACAAGAGGACAAGGCTGGACATCTAGCTTGACACAGAAAGGGACTGGGTAGCTGTCAAAAGACATTTGTTAAGGCTGCCTTATGCATCTGCTATGGGGAGTGGTTGCCACAGCTGTCTGCATCCGAAGATTCTGAGCGTGGAACAAATGTCACATGCTTAACCTTGGAAATGTCTAAAAGAAACACGAGCACAGAACGCGTGCAATCAGTATAAACACAATAACATTTACATGGTGGTATCTGACCAAGTCATACTCAAGAGTTGTTCCGATGTACTTAAGCAGGCCATGGGGAACGTAAGTACGCCAATTTCAAAAGTCAATCCCGAATATGACTTTGTCAGCTAACACCCACAGCGTGCATGTTTCTGGTCGTCATGGAACAACAAAATCCCAAAGAGGTGGAATGAGGATGGGAGCAGAAAGACAGCATTGCACTGATATGCTTGTATTCTGCCTCTAGTACAGCTGTCAGATTCAGAGTGGACAAGACTGAATAATCTGGGGGGGACGGGGGACATGCTTCAGAGAATCAACAGAGTCCTGTCTGTCTGGCTCATGAGGAATCTTAAATATCCTTTAAAGCACAAACTAGATAATTTATGTTTATTTAAATACTTTAAAGGTAAAGGGACCCCTGACCATTAGGTCCAGTCGTGTCCGACTCTGGGGTTGCGGCGCTCATCTCGCTTTATTGGCCGAGAGCCGGCGTACAGCTTCCAGGTCATGTGGCCAGCATGACAAAGCCATTTCTGGCGAACCACAGCAGCGCACGGAAACGCTGTTTACCTTCCCGCCGGAGCGGTTCCTATTTATCTACTTGCACTTTGACGTGCTTTTGAACTGCTAGGTTGGCAGGAGCTGGGAACGAGCAACGGGAGCTCACCCCGTCGCAGGGATTCGAACCGCCGACCTTCTGATCGGCAAGCCCAGAGGCTCTGTGGTTTAACCCACAGCGCCATACTTTAGCCAGTACCAAATTCCATTCCCCCTGAACCTCTTTAGGTGGAATCCTAGAAGGCTTCTGCGGCATTTGGGGGGAGGGGGGGAGCTGGCATCTGTAATAGGCTCCATGCATTGTTTTTTCACCCAAGATTTTCCAAAGCAAACTGGGATACACTTTGCCAAAGCTGAGTTGCAAGACTAAAGCAGAGCTCCATGCAAGAAGCAAAGCTCCACAAAGGGCTCGTTGGCATGCCTTGCACTTGTTGTGTCAATTTAGAACAAGGATTTCAGATTCACTAGCATTTCTAGAGAATGAAAATATACTCATTATCACCATATTTTTCAAATTTTTAAAGGGCATGGAAGTGCTTAGTTAATGCTCATGTTATTATTTATACACCCGAAAAAGAGTGAGTCATCTGAATAAATCTAAGAACTCCCTGCTGTGTTCTGCTGCTTTCAACCATGCTTTGAGGAATGGGGACTTCCAGCCTAGGAGTGTGCATTCACTTTATATTCAGAGAAGGAAGACTTAACTAAAATAACAGCCTCTGCCTACACTAAAGAAATCCCAGCTGGGTCATTCACAGGCCACGGTGTTGGTCAGGATCATGAGCTTCCCCCCCCCCCAAACCAGGAACTTTAAAAAATAGAAAGAAAAATAAACACCTTTTCCATTCTTTCCGTTATTATTATTAATTTAATTTGTATACCGCCTTTCATCCGATTATCCCAGGGCAGTTACCAACAGAAAAATACCAAATGAGAACATAAAATACATAATAATAAATAACCCCCCTCCCACAAACACATTTAAAAAGCAATATACCGGTAATCTTAATCAGCCCAGCACCTGGTTGAAGAGAAACGTTTTCGCCTGGTGCCTAAAGGTACAAAGCGAAGGTGCCAGGTGAGCCTGCTTGGGGAGACCATTCCACAAATGGGAAACCACTGCAGAAAAGGCCTGTTCTCATGTTGCCAGCCTCCGGACCTCTTGTAGAGGAGCCACACAAAGGAGGCCCTCAAATTATGATTTCATGGTCCAGGTAGGTTCATATAGAGAGAGGCGGTCCTTGAGGTATGGCAGTCCTGAGCCGTATAAGACTTCATAGGTCAAAACCAGCACTTCGAATTGGGCCCAGAAACCAATTGGCCAGTTCACTCACCAGCATGGAATTGCTGGGTGCCTGTGGCAACCAGGTGAGCTGTTGAACATAAGGCTGGCTTTGGAGAGAAAGAGGGCACATAAAATAATTTACCAGCAGCCTCAATAATCTAAATAACCCACTAAATAGGTCAGTTGTGTGCGCTGAGAAAGTGCAAGGCCTGTGTTGTGGTCTTCAACATCTTCTGTTGCACTAACAAAGCAGGGTTCAGAAGAGAGAGAAAGAGGGGGCCGTAGGTTTGTCTCTTCAAGTAACTCCAAATGTGCAAAGCTGGCATTCTCTATATTAAGATCGTACCTCAGTAACCCATGATAATACAGCGATGCAAGTCCTGCCATAACATTAAAGGTAAAGGTAAAGGTAAAGGGACCCCTGACCATTAGGTCCAGTCGTGTCTGACTCTGGGGTTGCGGCGCTCATCTCGCTTTATTGGCTGAGAGCCGGCGTACAGCTTCCTGGTCATGTGGCCAGCATGACAGAGCCGCTTCTGGCGAACCACAGCAGCGCACGGAAACGCCGTTTACCTTCCCGCCAGAGCGGTTCCTATTTATCTACTTGCACTTTGACATGCTTTCGAACTGCTAGGTTGGCAGGAGCTGGGACCGAGCAATGGGAGCTTACCCCGTCGCAGGGATTCGAACCGCCGACCTTCTGATCAGCAAGCCCTAGGCTCAGTGGTTTAACCCACAGCGCCACCTGGGTCCCTCTGCACATGATTAGCAGTATCCAATCTAAGATGTCAGGTTTACTTAGAACAAACAGCAGGGACTGTTCAGTATGTTCCAATTATGCACATTTTTAGTCCAAATTCACCAGTGACCCCCTGAAAGAGAAAATACGACTTCCAAATCTTCTGTCCAGGGCAGGTGAGTTCCTCGGTGTCACAGTTTGTGCACCAACCTGGTGCTCTCTATGTGTTTTGGACTACAACTCCAATCAGCCCTAGCCAGCACAGATAGGATTTGTAGTCCAAAACATAAGGATGGCACCAGCTTGAGGGAATCTGGCGCATGCCGTTCCACTACAGAACCTCTTTCAGAGGAAACTCTCTCTGTTTCAAAATATAATCCAGCTCATTTGAGTGAAAAGGAACCTCCCTAAGTGTGTTTTCCCCCTCAAGGGGAGAACACTTTTCTTTTCTTTAAGAAACAGCACACAAGTTATCTGACTGTGACACAATCCATTTATGTTTCATATTTCTTCATCTCCACCCAGGCAAGAAAAGGAAGGGAGAGGTTAAGGATATGCTCAAGACATATAAACATTTTCAGAAGAATGTCCCTATGGGCTCCCGTGTTTAAATTAGGCTACAGTATTAAAATTAGAGAGGAAAGAGAGCTACCAAGCTGCAGATTAAACTTCATGGAGTTATCACAAAAATCAACCGCCATAAGACGGCTAGCTATATAAACCAAGTGCAAACTTTGGGCAAATTTTAATCAAACAACTAAGCAAAACAAAATTCCTAGAAAATTGCATATAAAAGTCGGCATTCAAAGACGGGCATAGCAAACAGCACATATTTTAACAGGTTTAAATATGATCATACAACTACATGGGTAGGCAAACTAAGGCCCGGGGGCCGAATCCGGCCCAATCACCTTCTAAATCCGGCCCGCGGACGGTCTGGGAATCAGCGTTTTTTTACATGAGTAAAATGTGTCCTTTTATTTAAAATGCATCTCTTGAGTTATCGTGGGGCCTGCCTGGTGTTTTTACATGAATAGAATGTGTCCTTTTTAAAAAAAAGGCATCTCTGGGTTATTTGTGGGGCATAGGAATTCGTTCATTCCCCCCCCCCCATATAGTCCGTTCCCCCCCCAAAGGTCTGAGGGACAGTGGACTGGCCCCCTGCTTAAAAAGTTTGCTGACCCCTGTACAACTAGATCATGCAACCTACTGCAGGAGTACATCCTCTCAAGTTTATTTGGATGCTGGAATATCATCCTGTTTGGGGGTTGCCATGAGCAAAACCCTCCTCAACCAAGCTGTCCTTGCGCAACTGCACCCATCCAAAGAGAAAAAGAGTCCAACTGAGCTTGCCTGACTCCCTCATGCACCCCTTGAAACGCAAAGAGCCACAGTTAACATGACGGCCTCCCCTCCTGAGCTCGGGAAGAGGTAGCGCTATGTTACTCTTTCTAAAATAGATGGGCACAAAAAGCACACCACTTTCTTGGCAAAGGTGTGCTTGTAATTCAAGGTGGTGTTTCAGGTGCAGAGAGGAAAATGCAAGGGGTAAATGGCCATTCAGCCAATTCACCAGGAATGTCAACATCACTGGGGCAACCTGCCCCCCCCCCCAATTACACCAAAGTCTGGGAGAGCCACTGCCTCAATTTTTGGAGGCAGACCACAGAGGCAACTCCGCCACCCTCCCAAAAACCCAGAGGGTGTAGCCTTATGATCTCTGTCAACTGCCCGGGGCAAAGAAAACAGTAAAGGAAGAGAGCTAAGGGGGAAAAGCAACACAACATTCAAAATGAAAATGAGGACATTTGTATCGCAGCCAACTCTCGACCATTTAATGTGCAGATATTATGAAGCACAGCATGCAATAAGACTCATGAGTAGGTTAGAGTGTGGTTAGTAGAATAAATGAGTTCAAACCAAAATGAGTTTACCCGTTGCTTGGTCCCTGTTCCTGCCAACCTAGCAGTTCAAAAGCACGTCAAAGTGCAAGTAGATAAATAGGTACCGCTGCAGCGGGAAGGTAAACGGCGTTTCCGTGCGCTGCTCTGGTTCGCCAGAAGCTGCTTTGTCATGCTGGCCACATGATCCGGAAGCTGTACGCCGGCTCCCTTGGCCAATAAAGCGAGATGAGCGCCGCAACCCCAGAGTCAGTCACGACTGGACCTAATGGTCGGGGGTCCCTTTACCTTTACCCTAGCATACTGGGGTTCCCAAGACATTCTTGGGCTTTGGTATTGTTTAGGGGGGTTTCTAGAGGGGGAGGGAGGGGTTGTTGCTCTTATCGTTTTTAGATTTTTTTTTGTATCTTTATTTTAGATCTTAAAATTTATGTGGGAATTGTTCGATTTTGTTGTGTACTCTTTTGACATTTTTATTGCTTATGATCTACTTTCGCTATGTTTACAATTGTGTGTGTGTGTGTGTGTGTGTGTGTGTGTTGCAAGCCACCTTGAGCATGGTTTTAAACTTTGGAAAAGCATACAAAAACACAACAATACATCAGATATTTAAAACTTCCCGATAGAGAATGTGTTCTGTGATGCACACTCAGTTTATGCAGGGCAAGAGCAAGGCCTCAAGTTTTCAAAACTCCTTTGCAACTTTCAAACCAACAGGTTATTCACCAGACACAAATTTGGAAAATGTTCAAAGGTATAAAGAGTTTGATGGCTGAGTTGACTAGCAGATTCCAGACTAAATGACCAGAAAAAGAATCTACGGTAGTTGCTGTTTCTTTATTACCCCTTATTCAAGACAATAGTCAACTTCCTGACAACAAATGCAAATAGGCAAAAGTCTCAAGCGCCCCCTGGGAAGGGGAGGGGATAAAACAAAGAGGAAAGGCACATGGTTCAAAGAGTCTATTTGCATATCTAAACATTTTTAAAAGTGCCATATTCTTGGTAAAGAGAAATGAAGTGGCTGTGCAGAGAGATTCTATAACTGCAAAGAACAATGCGGGCCTTTAATGTAAGCCATCATTAGTGGTCATCACCATTCAAAAAAGAGAGAAAGAACACAAAGTATATAGCCAGTAATTAGTAAGGTTGCCTGGAGACAGTCTTCAAATTAAAAAAACAACTGTCTAGGAGTGAAGGAGATTTATGAAGTTAAGAACTACATGTTATAGAATCACAGAGTGGGATAAGGTATTTTTAAGAGATATGTGAGAAAAGACACTTGCCATTTCAGCTACTTGGACAAGCTGATTAAAATTTAACTTTACCAGCGTTCCTAAATGCCAAGACAATATCGCACTAATGAGATGTGGATGAATAATAATAATAATAGTAATAGTAATAGTAATAATAATAATAATAAGGAGGAGGAGGAGGCGGTGGCGGTGGCAAAAGATTTGTTTCTTCCTTCTTATCACTGCCACACTATGAAAACCAGTGGTCAAGAGTGGTTTGGGGCAAGAAATCTGTCCTGGGTGCTCACAGGATCTAGCTACCCAAAATGTTAATTGTACACTTGCTCTGTTTACTGAATCCAATTTTGCATGTTGTTATGGAAGCATATTTCTAGCCTTTTAAAGTGACAAAGCAGGCCTGATATCAAGGTGGGTTTAGGCATATGACTAAACATGTGAAAGGTTAAAATGGGGGCAGGGCAAAATGTTTTTATATATGCTGTAAGCTGCCCAGAGTGGCTGGGGAAACCCAGCCAGATGGGTGGGGTATAAATAATAAAAATTAATAATAATAATAATAATAATAATAATTATTATTATTATTATTTATGGCATGCACACATAAGCCATTAAAAATTTACTACTCTGCAGATCTTCCTGTGGTTAGTGTGAAACACGGAAGAGGTTTTTGAGCACATTAAACTGGAAACTTCCAAGCAAGCAAAAACCCAGGCTTATTATTATTATTAGGGTTGTGCACGGACTCTGGTTGGATCGTGGATCCCAAACCAAATCGGACCATTTCAGGTAGCCCCCCGTATGTGACTGAAGCAGGTTGAGGCACCCCGGGGCAAATCTAGGGCTGCCAAATGAGGGACAGGCATGGCAGCCTGCATATGCGGTCCTTCCGTCCCCACTCCCAACAATATATTGAATTAGGTTTTAAAACCCTGATCGAATTGTGTGCAAGATCCCCAGTTCTGATCAGGGTTAGGTCGGTTCTGGGTCAGATTTGCGGGGGTTGGTGAGTGGAACAGATAATGCTAATAAAATAATTTTCTGTTATTACTGAACAACTTGACATGAGGCTTCTCTGATTTCAGGAAGAGTTTATAAGCTCATTGAATTAAGCGTCCTTTTAAAAAATTCACTTCAGGCTGTCCCGCTAAATGCATGAAGATCTTAAGAGCAGTTTGCATGCGAAGGGACATTTTTTGGGGGGGGGGAGGGCGCAGGTTGTGAGTATACTCTCCTCTCCCATCCCCAATTTAACTCTCTGTGTGTAAACGCCCAGACACAGTTAAACTCAACTCCATTTCAGAGTGCAATTTTCCAATAAAACTCTAAACAGAGTGGAGCCACTCTACTTCAAAGACCATCACACCTCGGGCATGAATCCGCCCGTCCTTCCAGATTGTCTGTTGCGCTCATCTTGCGTGGGCCTTCTGAGGCAAGGCTGGTGGCAACTCACAAGAGAGCATTTTCTGTGGTGTTGTGCCTGGCATGTGGAACTCCCTGCCCCAGGAGGTTAGATATTCTTCCGCTTTATTTGTGCTCTGCTGAAAACTGAGAGGAGAAAACCTTATGTTTTCAAGCAAGCTTATGATTCTGTTGCTGCTGCTTAATGTAGTGATTTGCTGATGCTGCTGTTTTTCGTTGCTTCATTTGTGTGTGTTTTAATGGTTGGATCATTGGACTCAGCCTGGACAGATAGCTCAGCGGGTTAGAGCATAGTGCTGATAATGCCATGGTTGTAGGTTCAATCCCCATATGGGACAGCTGCATATTCCTGCATTGTAGAGGGTTCAACTAGATGATCAATTTTACAATTCTATGATTCTTTGATTATCACTTTTGTTTTTTATATTTTTAAGCCCCTCGTTTTGCAGAGGGGGGCGGGAAACAGGTTACAGTGGTACCTCCGGTTGCGGACAGGATCCGTTCCAGGGCTCCGGTCAGATCCTGAGGTTTCTGCAACCGGAGCTTCTGCACATGGGCGCGCGGTGAAACACTTCCGGATTTGCCACTTTCGGAACCCTAAGTTTACGTTACGCAAGGGTAATGTATGTAGAGGTGCTACTGTATATGCTTTTTAACATAAATCTAAATAAATAAATAAAATCTGCCTGAGTGATGAGAAAGGGCTAGTTAATATTGTATAAAAGCACTTTGTAGAAGGAAAGGAAGGAAAACCTAAGACACATTCTCAGGCGATAAACTAAGCCACCATCCGAGGAGGAGGGCTGGTATTAAACCCACACCACAGAGAGACATTGAGGTATGGCCTACATTTCGTTTCATACAATTTATGTATCGCTTGATTGTAAGGGAAACGCTCAAAGCAGTGCAAACAATTGAGCTCACATGATTAGCTACTAAAAAATGCCACCAAGCTATGCTAACATGCAGGGCTAACCATTTAAAAATGTAGTGCTAAACCGGACAAAGGGGGAAGGGGGGGTTGTCAGCTGGGAAGCTCCACACAAGTTGAATGTGAAGCATTCAGTTCTCCTTTGTCGTACTAAGAGGATCTATGTAAGGCCAGGTGACAAGATATTAATAATTGTGGTGATAGGCTTTTATTGCAAACACAGTATTAAGGTGCCAAGACAAATTTTTATTTAAAAACATCATTTCGATTTAGAGAAAGTCAGACTTTACAAAGGACGCGGGTGGCGCTGTGGTCTAAACCACAGAGCCTAGGGCTTGCCGATCAGAAGGTCGGCGGTTCGAATCCCTACGACGGGGTGAGCTCCTGTTGCTCGGTCCCAGCTCCTGCCCACCTAGCAGTTTGAAAGCACGTCAATGTGCAAGTAGATAAATAGGTACCACTCGGGCGGGAAGGTAAACGGCGTTTCCGTGTGCTGCTCTGGTTCGCAGCTTAATCATGCTGGCCACATGACCCGGAAGCTGTCTGGGGACAAACGCCGGCTCCCTCAGCCTATAGAGCGAGTCATATGCGACTGGACCTAACGGTCAGGGGTACCTTTACCTTTACCTTTACCTTAGACTTTACACATCCAGCTTAAAGGTAAAGGGACCCCTGACCATTAGGTCCAGTTGTGACCAACTCTGGGGTTGCGGCGCTCATCTCACATTATTGGCCGAGGGAGCCGGCGTACAGCTTCCAGGTCATGTGGCCAACATGACTAAGCAAAAAAGATGTATATTTTTAGTGAACACATCCAGCTTACCTGTTCACTAAAAATATACATCTTTAAAATAGTTCTTTCAACCCCTACCCCCTTTTTGCTGTGATCTTCATCTGTGTTCTATATATCTACAGTTGACGCTCCAAATAATATTTTACAGCCTTCAGCTGCAAAAAGGGTGCTTTTTTCCTTTCTTTTTTTGAAATGCCTTGCCTCCAGGCTCCTTGTCCAACTGTTCTGGAACAAAAATAGCCTGCTTTTGAAGCAAACGTAGCCACTTGTTCACATTTTTTTTGAGAGAGAGAGAGAGAGAGAGAGAGAGAGAGAGAGAGAGAGAGAGGGACTGTCATGCCAGCACAAAGGTTGTTTTTTCTAACCAACCAAGTTACTCAAGCATCGCTTAATAAGCCATTCAGAAGTTCATAGCTGCTTGTCCAAATGGATTAGTCACATTAGCGATGAAGTTACAAGCATGGTTTTTCTTTTCTTCTTCTTTTTTTAAAAAAAGCTCCTCTTTACCGTGCTTCGTTAGTTCCAAATCATATTTGTAAAAAAAAGGATCCAATCACCACGACACAGCATACAGAATGGCTACTTCAAATGCCACTCAACCACTGGAAACACATTAAAAAAAAAAAATAGATCGCTCAACGTATATGCATTCATAATAGCACCAAGTGGACAAAAGCATCCTGTAGAATTTTGTGTGGCTATTAAGATAATTTTACAGGAAGATGCTAAGCGTTGACAAAAGTGGTACCCAGGCAGCTGACTGGGTGGACTGAGCCAAATACTGCCTCACAGATGGGGGATTTCACCAAGCACCCTGAGTCTCACCCCCATGGCCCAACTTGTCATATGGTGATCATAACATGCACAAAGCCTTTCTTCCCAATATGCTAGTTTTGAATATGGATGCACGCATAAGCTATCCCAATAGGATAAAGGAGGAGAAGCCTATGGTCCCCAGTATACCCAAGCAGTCTCCCATTTAGCTTCCGAGATCAGACGTTCAGAGTAGTATGGCCCATAGACTTGACATAACAGTGTCTTTATCTTCTTAAGCCACCACCCACAGTCTGAAGAAGTGGTACAGCCCAGAAAACAATAGTCACATTCACACAGTTTTATGGAGCATGCAGTCCAACTGCTCCCATTTCACACTTCCTGTAGCTCCAGCAAGAGAAAGAAACCCATTCCAATTAAGCTTGGCTTCTCATGAGTCCCATTATCGCTTACCATTAGGCCATGCTGGTTGGAGCTAATGGGAGTCCAACAATATATTAGGGAGGGGCACCAATGGCATCCCTGTTCTAAGTAAGATGTGGAGAGAATTTTCTCAACACTGTTTGCAAATTATTATTATTATTATTATTATTATTATTATTATTATTATTATTATTACCCCACCCATCTGGCTGGGTTTCCCCACTCTGGGCAGCTCCCAACAGAATATTAAAAGCAAAATAAAAGATTAAACATTAAAAACTTCCCTAAAGGGGGCTGCCTTCAGATGTCTTCCAAAAGTCAGATAGTTGTTCATTTCCTTGACATCTAGTGGGAGGGTGTTCCACAGGGCGGGCGCCACTACCGAGAAGGCCCTCTGCCTGGTTCCCTGTAACCTCACTTCTCGCAGGGAGGGAACCGCCAGAAGGCCCTAGGAGCTGGACCTCAGTGTCCGGACTGAATGACGGGGGTGGAGATGCTCCTTCAGGTATACTGGGCCAAGGCTGTTTAGGGCTTTAAAGGTCAGCACCAACACTCTGAATTGTGCTTGGAAATGTAGGCAGCGTTTAACACGACTCGGAGCACCTTCCAATGTGCAACTTATGTGGGAGTAAGCCCCAGGGGACGTGGCAGAATTTACTTCTCTCAACAAGAAAATACCCTGAACTCTTGATTTCTAATAATAGAACAAGGGGAGAATCCTTCTGAGTAGACATCTGTCTTATTTGCAACAAAACGCATAGTGGAAAATACTACACACCGTTGAGGTAGGGGGATTCCCCCGTCTTTAAATACACTCACCAGATGTTTTCATAAAAGTGGGGAGGGTGATTGCTTGCAACACACACACACACACACACACACACACACACACACACCCCAACAATTTTTGAGATTTTGTTGTCTGCCTTCCCCTCTTGAAAACTGACTTTCGCATATATCTCTATGTTCAGCAAAACAAGGTTTTCTTCCAACACATCTGAACACATGAAGTATCCTCGCAAAGCCTGTTTTAATTCATTCTCTCTTTACACCTAATTCCTGGGTAACGATAGCCCTGCTGGAAAACCTCCATGGTAGATAACTGAAGGCAAGCCTCAGCTAAAAATCTCTGGTTATCTCCCCTATCACTCTCATTTCAAGAACATGCAGGGAATAAGGCAAGGGTCAGTTTTTACTAGGCTGAAACGAAGATAGATTTTGCTTTTATTTCTGCGCATGCTCACAAGGAAAACAGTTGCCCACTTGAATTGGGCCCAGTTGAGAAAATAAAACATTTCAAGCCGCATTAAAATATTTTTTAAAGTGTGAAGCTCTAAACTAATTTATATAAAATCTCTTCTGAATAACCACTGACAATATTTTTTTAAAAAATACAAACGTTGCTATGTAGAGGATAACTATTTATCAGGCAAGAACAGGTCTAGATTGCAGACAGATCTTAAGTTATTGTTTTTCAGAGTGTTGGATGGCGTTTGAAAGAGGGATTGCTGCTTGTGGCAGGTTTGTTTTGTTTTTGGAGGGTTCCAAAAACTGGGAAGATCTGTTTGCTTTCAGTTGGCAGTGGAACCAAAGAATTTACAGGCAGAAATCACAGGAAGCAAGCCTTCTTGAACTCACTTTGTACACCCTGAACACTAATGTCTCCGTTCTTGTAATCACAGGAAGGGGAATCTATTGGTCCCACCGCAAAGTTAGGATACAAAGGATTTATTTATGCACACTCAAAAATGGTTGTCGGCAGTCACAGGGAGTTAAGCACTTTGGACATGTAAACTAACTGGACAGTGCAAGTCGGAAGCACTGTAATTAAAATTATGCATATTAAATGGCTACCGTATGAGTTGACAACAGCTTAGTCAACATTACTTTCAGAACAAACAAAAATAAAACAAGGGGAAATGGATGTGAAATCACTACTGTGAGGGTTAGGTAACGTTTCAAAAGTGACTCATCTGATTATAGTACAGCATGGTAAAGTGGAAATAAAAAAAATAAAACACACACACACACACATGAGCATCAGAATTTGGTTATTAGCATAGCAGAAATGATTCACAACTACCAGAACAGCACGAGTGGCAATTGCAATTCAAATACAGGCCTGCTCAGAAACAGAAACACCTACAGGGAAAATCTGTGCCACAGAGAAGTTGCACACCTAGATTCACACATAGCAATAAATGAGGCAGATGGAATGGAGGAACAAATATTGATTTCCCCTTCCAAGCACCATCTTAGGCATATTTTGCACCACATTATTGACTGACATTTCCTTTCTTACTTAAGACAAGCAATCTCAGCATTAAAACACACACACACACACACACACACACACAATCTGCTGCCTAAGACACGGGTGGGAAACCTGTGGTACTTCAGACATGGCTGGATTCCCAGGTTCCAACCAGCATGGCAAATGGTCAGGAATGATGGGAGCTGCAATCAGACTACATCTGCAAGGCCCACGCATCTTCCCCCAATCCATGCCCTAAGGCATGCCTTTCTGAAAAAGTCTGAAGAATCTTTTGCAGCACCAGTATTAAAAGCCAATGTTGCAGAAACACACAAGTGCTAATTAAACCCTCCAAAAGGGTGAAGTAAACTTGAGAGGGGGACCGTGAGACCAGCTTATTTGTTCAGCCCCCTGTCCCTGCTATTCTGGTTGCCCTCCAACTTGTGGTTGGGGGTTGTCTACAGTAGGGAACCTTCTCTACTCATAAGAGAGCCCAGCAAGGAAATGTGGAAAATTTCGCTTGCAAGGTGAGATCCTTTCACAGAATGGACAGAGTAGATATCAGTGTTGCAAGAATCAGCCGTGAAAAGACATAATGGACATTCTCTGGAGGATAACTCTCAATGTGCTTGGGAGAAGGAGTTAGCTGGCTGAGTGAAAAGCCAAGTTTTACTGTCTTTATGTTTTGATTGTTTTGATTATGTGTTTTGTGCTTTGTATACTGTAACTTTGTGTTGTGAACTGTCCCGAGACCTACAGGTATAGGACAGTATACAAATAATAAATAAATAAATAAATAATACATAACAATAACAACAACAATAAAAGATGCTCTCCGCCTAGGATAGAAGATCAGGCCTGTAAAACATCAGCATCGTATGGAAGGCTCTGAAGACAGTCACCCTCCATGAGTTGGGAGGGCAAGCAGAACAGCCCCAAGACGGCAGAGCAAGCACACTCATTCCTGCTCTACCCCGTCCCCCTGCTTACTTCAATCCAATTATAGAATCCAAAAAGGGCTTCCATTTCCAACAGCAGCCAGCCAGGTACCTGAAGAAGCTCACAAGTAGCAGTAGGCCATTTCCTACTGGTGACCTTCTAAAGGTTGGTCACTACCAGAAACAAGGTGGTAGACTAAGATGGTCCTTAAACAGGGATTGGAGGTAATCCAAATCCCTAGCCTGCAACACACAGAAGAAAACTGTCTCTATCGAGAGAGGTTCACTTATTTATGTATTGCATTTATACCCTGCCCTTGCTCCAAGGAGTTCAGGGCGATGGACATAGTTGTTTCTTTACTGCACCAATTTTGGCGTCCGATTAGCCCTGTGAGGTAGGCCTGAGAGACTGGTTCAAAGTTGTTGTTGTTGTTTAGTCGTTTAGTCGTGTCCGACTCTTCGTGACCCCATGGACCAGAGCACGCCAGGCACTCCTGTCTTCCACTGCCTCCCGCAGTTTGGTCAAACTCATGTTGGTAGCTTCGAGAACACTGTCCAACCATCTCGTCCTCATGGTTCAAGGTTACTAGTGAGCAAAGTTACCCAGTCAGGATTTGAATCTTGGTCCTAACTTTTGGGGTTAAGTTTCTATTTAGCTGTCCATTAATACTGACAAACCGTATCTCCCATTCATCTCTCAGATCCCCTTGTAAATCTAAAGTACTGACCTCACCACATCCTGCGGTAAAAAAATTCCCCAAGTTAATTACACATTGTGTGAAGGTAAGTGTGTGAAGCTACAGCATTCCTACTATCAGCTTAAGTGACACACACTCTCTCTCTCTCTCACACACACACACACACAGAGAGAGAGAGAGAGAGAGAGAGAGAGAGAGTAGAGAAGGCTTTTCATCTCTCACCTTGTATCCCTTCATAATATAACCAACCGTCTTCAATGAGATAATTAACTCCCGTAGCTGACCTGTGATAGCAATTTCACACATTCCAAATAATCAAATTAGAGCTACAATGGTCATCATTAGAAGCAAATGTGTAAACTTAATTTGCGCTTTACTGCATCAAACTAAGTTCTGCATTTTGTTTAAACGCATTCATAGTTATTGTGAGGCTTGAACGGAGCAAGCAGGAAGGCGCTTGTGCAGATTCACCATTTCAGTATCGATATTGTCTGGGGGAAATTTGTCGCTAATTCAATAACACACCAAGGGCTGCCTCAATCATGAATGAAGAGGCTATAGAAACCACTGAAGACAACCTTTCTGTTACAAGGATACATATTTTGGGTAGGATGTTAAGGACCTTTGCTCAGAACACTTGACATTTTTCAGGATGTTCCTTCCAACTGCATTCCCGGCTTACCCCCTGAAAACCCACACGCAAGAGTTGCTGGAATAGCACAATGATGGTTACAATCATGAGTAAAGATAATCATCAACCCCCCTATGTTTGCAAGGAAGTGCTCTAAGATTATGCAAGGTTATTCTTTAGATCCTGAACTTAATCTTTAAACACACAAGCCAGGTCAGAACACCACACTAATCTATCCTCTGGCTTTCTGTGATGTGTGAACCAGGGTCAGACAGACAAACAAAGAGCCTACCAGATGAAGTGTTCTCTTTATTATCGATATTGTGCCCTCGCTATTATCTCATGGGGAACAGTGAGACCCTAACTTCGAATCTGAAATAGAAGCCTGGACAAATTCTTCAGAGAAATAAGGTACAGAATATTCCACAACACACTTAAAAAAAAAAAAATACTAAACTCTTCCTCTCCTTCTTGTGTAACGGAGTTGTTTCTCTACGCCAGAGCCAGGGAACTTGTGGCCTTCCCAGATGTTGTTGGACTCCAACTCCCATCAGCCCCAAGCCACCACAGCCAATGGCCATGGATGATGGGAGTTGGGAGCCCAGCAACATCTGGGAGAGCCACAGATTCTCACTTCTGATTTAGGAGAAGCTGCGGACCTTGTGGGCAGATGTCATCTGTGGGTTGTAACACCATTATCACTTTGCATCCTATTTTCCACTACAACAGCCACATATGCCGGCGGTCTCAGCAATGATCTCCTTGCTCATAAGAAGCAGATCATCCAGCACGGACACACTTCTTTTCTTCCTTGTGAGCAGGATAGGAAGAGCCAGGCAAAAAAATTGGGAACAGATTTTTCCAGATAAAGGAAGGAAGGAGGGGCCCATCGTCTGGAGATCCCAAAGGGCATGAAGAAGCAGAGAAAAGACACTTCGACTAATTCAAATACTTGATCTTTCCATGGAACTTAAGAGCTCATCCTTTTATGGTGTAAAAGAAAAAAAGCTACTTAACACTCTCATGTGCTGATCCAGTGGAATTTCTCTTTCTCACCCGATCTTTGAACAGTTCCCTCTGCCCTGATTTATCTCTCTGTCTCAAACACACATGCACCATATCGACATCTATCAATTTTAAAAGCCACCTACCATGCAAGGTGGCGTTGTGGGTTAAACCACAGAGCCTAGGGCTTGCCGATCAGAAGGTCAGCGGTTTGAATCCCCGCGACAGGGTGAGCTCCCGTTGCTCGGTCCCAGCTCCTGCCCACCTAGCAGTTCAAAAGCACATCAAAGTGCAAGTAGCTAAATAGGTACCGCTCCGGCGGGAAGGTAAACGGCATTTCCGTGCGCTGCTCTGGTTCGCCAGATGCGGCTTAGTCACGCTGGCCACATGACCCAGAAAAACTGTCTGCGGACAAACGCCAGCTCCCTCGGTCAATAAAGCGAGATGAGCGCCACAACCCCAGAGTCGTCTGCGACTGGACCTAATGGTCAGGGGTCCTTTTACCTTTACCTTTACCATGCAGCAGTGGGGAACTACTATTTAAAAAAAAAATCACACAAAGCAAGTTCTCTTGGGCCCACTAAAACTAGTTTCAAGGTTTCTTCAAATCCTGACCACCTTCAGATTCTGCAGCCCTCCAACAACACCCTTGGACCTAGTTGTTCAGAACCAAGTTCTGTTGATTTTGTTCTTCTTTTCTATCTCCAGGCAATGTAATACCGAGAAGATTCCCATTATTATTACGACCTCTTAATAAAAATGTTGGTAAGCAGAAAACCAGGGATAGGAGATCTGTTCCCTCCCTTCAAGATGTTGCTGGACCACTAGAGTTCCCACCATTCCTGACCATTGGCCATGCTGGCTTGGGCCCTGCCTACCTGTTAAAACTTCGTCCACAGAGGGATGGAGGAGATCAGGGTCTACTAGCTCGTCATCCTGACAAGTTCCCCACCCGATTTAATAAGTCATTTGATACAGTTTAAATGTTCTTCTCCTCCCTTGTCCTTGTCAAGATGTGAAGGACCAGCAGAACTTTCCCACCAGTTCCCCATGCTCTTACATCTCCCATGAGAAACTAAAGGAAGGAAGGAATTCAGCACCATTAAACAGGCCTAAAAGCACATGAGACACCAACACTAAATTCAGAAATTAGCATCTGCGTAAACCTGTCCGTTTTGCTTCTCAAAAAAAAAAAAAAAATACAAAAAGTTGAAACAACCAGGCAGAGGGCCTTCTTGGTAGTGTTCTGTCCTTATTACCCATTTCCATTTAAGCAGCTTATTTTTATTTTTTATTTTTTTTAAAATCCTATCCAGATGAATGATCAGCAGATCTATAAGCAGCCATTAAAAATTAAGTAGCTTTAAAAGCGTCCAACAGCTAAAGATCAGCCTGTAAATGATGCCCAAGAGACTCTTTCTCCCATTCCACAAAACTCTCTCTTGGAAGAGTGCTTAGCAAGGGGGAAGAAACATGTCGTTCCAAGTGATGGCTGCGGTAAATACATTAATGAGAAGCAGAAGAAGAAGATAGAAACTTGTTTAAGCAGAACTGGAAAATTTATGGCTTTGCTCCTTCGTACCAGGCAAGTTAGTGTGAAGGTAGCAGGACTTGGTGCAATATCAGAAGAATGGCAAAGGAGCAGAGCAAACGTTGAAACCTGACATAGTTTGCAAGCACTAATCAAAAAAAGGAGTAGCAACGAAGGACCAGCAAGTGCTACAAAACTCAATTCATGACATGCTCTGTGCAATGAACACATTCCATTGTAAGTTTGGTGCATTCTTGCCGTCGCCTGCTAGTACAGTAACAGCTGCCAAGAACAGTAATTTTGTGCCGTATCTGCAACTCTAATGATGCCTGTGTACATTCGCAGTCTTCTTCCCACCCCCCCTTGCCTCTCACATTTCTCCCCTCTCCAGTGATAATAACAAAAATACAGTGGTACCTCGGGTTACATACGCTTCAGGTTACAGACACTTCAGGTTACAGACTCTGCTAACCCAGAAATATTACCTCAGGTTAAGAACTTTGCTTCAGGATGAGAACAGAAATCGGGCAGCGGCGGCGCAGCGGCAGGCCCTATTAGCTAAAGTGGTGCTTCAGGTTAAGAACGGACCTCCAGAACGAATTAAGTACGTAACCAGAGGTACCACTGTAATAGAAATTCTTAAATCCTCCTCTTCACTATTCACTGAATTTCTTAGCGATGCTTCACCATAAGGTTCCAGGGCAAGTTGCAACAATATAAAAATACAGTATTGAAATCAGCTGAAACCATTTACAAATCAGAATACAGTAGTACCTCGGTTTAAGAACAGCCCTGTTAACGAACTATTCGGTATACGAACTCCACAAAACCGGAAGTAGTGTTCCGGTTAGCGAACTTTACCTCAGTTTACGAACGGAAGCTGAATGGTGGAAGGGCACCGGCGGTGGGAGGCCTCATTAGGGAAAGCGCGCCTTGGTTTAAGAACACTTTGGTTTAAGAACGGACTTCCAGAACGGATTAAGTTCGTAAACAGAGGTACCACTGTAATCCCTCTCTGAGGAGTCAGAGTCCAGGGTAAAGAGGTGTTCCTTCAGCAAACAATGGAAGCTATTGGATGATATATAGAGCGGGTACTCCACAATTCAGGGGCTGCCACAGAGAAAGCAGTCTCCTGAACTGCCAATCCTCACAGTTCTGGCAATGGTGGAGGGTACCAAGATACACCCCTCTGTTAGGGAACGAAACAGGTTTGCTGATATCTGGGGCCTAAAGTTGCTTAGGGCTTAGTCTGCAGCCCTGTTTCCCCACCACCACCGCATCTCAATTTAGATTCCAAGTGTCTTGCAGCAGACATTTCTCTTTTGCTTATATTGCTCTGTTAAAAAAAAAAAGTGCTGCGTCTATCTCCATCTAATGTGGTGTATGCATTTATAAATAGCACACGAGAAGACTAAATGGAAGTCAGCCAAAAGTAGGTGGCTTTTAACTCTGTCCTTGCAGAAAAATAGCAGCGGGGGAGGGGAATCTATTTAGGATTACATCAGAGCCTAAATTCCCACCCTTCCCATTTGAATACCCTTTCGGTATAGCAAGGGGTTGCCTGCCCTTTTACTCTGAAAGTGCAGGAGAGCCAAATGTACATGTCCACTCGATAGCATAACTTTTTATGATTGCCCAGAGCAGTGTCTATCATAGCACTGTCGGTATACAGGCACCTAAACTGTGCTTATTTAATGTAAGTTCCACCTGCCTCAGTGTTTTCACTGAGGCAGGAAGAACCAGCTGTGCAAACGTAAGATGGGGGACACCAGGATTGCCAGTAGTACATGTGAAAAGGATCTAGGGGTGTTAGTAGACCACAAGCTTAACAGGAGTCAACAGTGTGGTGCAGCAGCAGCGGCAAAAAAGCTAATGTTATTCTAGGCTGCATTATCAGAAGTCTAGTGTCCAGGTCAAGAGAAGTCATAGTACTGCCTTGATCAGACCACACCTGCAATACTGTGTGTCTTGTTCTGGCCCCCACAATTTAGGAAGCATATCGACAAGTTGGAATGTGTGCAGAAGAAGCCGACCAAGATGAAACAAAGCCTTATGAGGAACGGTTGAGGGAGCTGGGTATGCTTGGTCTGGATAGGAGGAGACTTGAGAGGAGATATGATAGCCATCGTCAAACATCTAAAGGGCTATCACGTGGAAGATGGAGCAAGCTTGTCTTCTCCTGCTCCAGAAGGAAGGACCTGAACCAATGGCTTCAGGATACAAGGAAGGAGATTCCGACTAAACACCAGGAAGAACTTTCTGATGGCAAGAGCTGTTCAGCAGTGGAACGGACTCCGTTGGAAGGTGAAGGGCTCTACTTCCTTGGAGGTGTTTAAGCAGAGGTTATAGCATCTGTCATGGATTCCTGCATTGCAGGGGGTTGGACAAGATGACACTAGGAATCCCTTCCAGTTCTTAAAATTCTATGATTCTATAAGTGCAAACACAACTGCGATGGCACAGGCTAAAAAACGGATATAGCAGGCAGGCAGCAACGCAGGCCTGGGATCCCCATACACTGCAGCTGGGCGGGCAGGGTAAATAAGTGGTTTTTCATTGTCCCTTAGGTCTTACAGATGAAAAAGTCTGCAAACTGCTTAACTAGGAGATAACGAACCACCAGCTAAGGAGTTGGGAAGGGACAACAGACAGCAAATGATAACAGGGTAGTGACGACCTTCCTCCTAAAAAAATGTGCCTTAAACATTATCTGGAAGGGGGTGGGGATACTCTGCCTGCACTTGTACCTTGCAAGTAAAAAAGTAAAACCAAGCGCACAAAAAGGCAGAGGTTCTCTTCTCCACTGTTTCAAAATCATCTTCTGAAAGCCTGTGCCAAAAGCTTCCCTTCCAAATTTCTCGCGCCACAGTTAACATTAAAGGCTCTTTGTATAGCAGTGATTACATCACCGTTGGCAGAATGCTGCACTGTAATTAATTGTTTATTGGTAGAACGCGCTGCATGCCACTGGCATGCGATCAAAGCCCCTCGCTATCATCTAGACAATAATTTAGTGATTAATGAAAATATCAGTTAGCGATCTTTAATCAGACAGAAAAGGGAAAGCTACCAATTATCAAAATTTTCCCACGTTTTGTCAGAAGCGTTTTAAGGCATTTCACACTCACACAACCCCCTCCACCCCCACCCCCAAAAGAGGAAATCTAACCTGTCTGTGTTGAACACAAGTGTGCCCCTGTAGGGTAGAAAAACCATTTCCCCATAAGGCTGAACTTTGTAAATAGATCTCCTGCAAGGCAGAGATTACTATGTACCAGTAAGTATCTTTAATGTGCTGGATTGATTTAAAGTTACTCCAGGAAAAGACCAACTTGGGGGGGGGGGCAATCCAATGGAGTGAATCTACCAGTGGAATGGGAAGAGAGGCAATTTTCAGTTCCTCTGCAACTTCCCCAATATCCCTTCTAAATCTGTTCCAAAGAACAAAAAGTTTTAATCCCATCCGATTAAAACATAAGAAGAAATTCCTTTAGAGGGCTGAAATATAGGCGTGCATACAAATTCCTTGCAGACCTTCCCCCAGTACAGACCAAGCTGATCTTTAAGAAACCCTGCATGTCATTCCAAGACAATTTGTGGGGAGGAGACTGTAATGCCCTTTAAAAGTCGCTTTAAAAATGTATGTTTACCCCAATGTCTCCTGGAATCCAATTTTTAATGTTATGCATTACTCTGTTTTACCTACGAAATATACTGCTGCATGATGTCTTTATCTAATTTTCTGGGGGTTTTATTGTTTTTTTAATTGGCTTTTTTATTGGCTTTTTTATGTAAGCTACTTATAGTTGAGGTAACGGTGTGGCACCCCCAATTTTTTCCTGGCACCCCTCCGCCGCCGAAATTGGTCTTGAAAGAATGATTCTGATTTAGCCAATAGAACAGGCTGCAGAATGTGCTTTGTTGCACTGCGTGTGTTGCCCATAACAGTTACTCTGGTTTGCAAAGGTGCTTATTTATAGGCCTCAAAAGTTTGGCAACCCCTGGCTTACAGCAGCGAAAATGTATTGATTTATAACTACACAGAGACTTTTAAAGGTAATCCAAAACACTGACTTTCAACCCTCTGTTTGCCTTTTGCTCCTGTGTACTTTTTTAAAAAAAAGAACTGCGACAACTCTGATGTTATTGGCATCCCTTGGGACACATGCAAGAGGCACTAAGCAAGACCACTTACTAAAAGGCTGAATGTTGGTGCTGACCTTTAAAGCCCTAAACAGCCTCGGTCCTGTATACCTGAAGGAGCATCTCCACCCCCACCGTTCAGCCCGGACACAGAGATCCAGCGCCGAGGGCCTTCTGGCAGTTCCCTCACTGTGAGAAGCAAAGCTACAGGGAACCAGGCAGAGGGCCTTCTCGGTAGTGGCGCCTGCCCTGTGGAACGCCCTCCCATCAGAGGTCAAAGGGATCAACAACTACATAACATTTATGAAATACCTGAAGGCAGCCCTGTTTAGGGAAGTTTTTAATCTGTAACATGTTAATGTATTTTAATATTTGCTGGAAGCCGTAATAATAATAATAATAATAATAATAATAATAATAATCATCATCATCATCATCATCACTGGGCAGCTCAGCTTTTTTGCTTAAGGAAGTCAGTCTGCATTGTTCAATAGGGACAAGGAGCCACAAATATTCTTAGTTTGAGAACTGAACACACTCCAGGGCCCAAGGAGTTTGAAGGCATAAAATAAGAGACTGCTGGCAGAGGCTCTGGGGTGATCCTGGTTAGACATAGGAGAAATCTCTCATGGATAAGAAACAACTAGATCCCGGTGTTTGCAATAACTTGCCAAACTTCAGCCCCCAGAAGTTTCCCTCTTTACAGGGAAAATAATCCTGCCTGGTTCATGGTTTTTCCAAAGTCATACATCTGGTTTAACAGAGCATTTACCGGGGTTGCATTAAATTCATATTCCATTTAACAAACAACAGTCTGGGCACACAACCCAGATAAATGTTGAGCACTTTTACCATCCATTGAAGAAGGTGAGCTTAGCCCTTTCTCCCACTGAACCCAAGGAGACATTGCTTAGAATGTTCTCTGAAGAGTTTGCAATAAAAAGAGAGCAGGGGGAGATGAAAATAATTTTAATTAAAAAAAAGAAGTAGATAGGAACTTAAGAGGAAAGTTCTAACTGTCACATGATCTTTGCTTTCAAGAGATGGCACCAAAGCTAGTTAGTTCTTTTGGAAAACTAGAGTTAAAAATACAAAAGCCAATTTTTTAAAACAACAACAAGAATTGGACACATCCCCACAAGAAAATTATAAATATCTCAACGGATGACCAGCCTTAACAATTACGGTAATTCTAAGCTTAATGACCTAAAAAGCATAAATTAAGGAATTTTGTCACCAATCACGAAAGAGGGCACTTTCGAATGCAAGTTAGTTCTTTTATGTATGAAATTTATAATTTATAGTTTCAACTTCTGAATCCTTCCCCCTAACTGGCAGATCAAAAACGCCAAAACATAAGCCAGCTCAAGCCGCATCTGTACTGTGAAAGATTTGGGTTTCCATTGGTAGTTGAAACCCATTTCAGTTTGAGTACTCTCAGCTTCATGTCCTCAGGACTGTTTCAGAGATTCTTTCGTATTCTAAAATACACTCCTGACTACAAAATACATGCAGAGAGTATCTTTGATGAATAGCAGAGTTAAATAAACTACTGCTTTGACCCGTAAGATATACTGGGGGTTTATCTATTTGGCATGCTGGACCAGTCTTCCAAGTACAAAAATGACTCAAGTGGCCGTCCTTGTTGCAAAAAGTCGTTTCACTCTGAAAGGCGAGCGAAATGCTACCTTTGGACACAAGCTGAAAGGAAAAGTTCCTTTTTAAGCCTCTTTTGAATCGGATTCGGTTCAAGGAGAAAGATGTATGGCCTGCATTGCAATGGGCCATTGAAATGCCTGGAGTCATGAGTAAGTCTGGTTTGTTCCCAGCTCTGTTGGGGTGGAATTATATAATTAACACGTTTATTGCTTAATCACAATGACTGGAGTATCTTCAGCAAAAACGTTTCCCATGAACTTCCACCAACACTTCTTAAAACGAAGTACAACTTCAAACCACGCTAATCAGAGGCTGCTACTTTCAACTGCTCCCTCAAATTCCATGGACTTTTTGCTGCTTAAAACAGGTCTTCCAAACTTGGGGTTCCATGGATATTCAACCCTCTAACATTGTTTTGTCTCTCAGAAGCAGTAACGCTCTGTTACGTTTGTGCAACGCTTTCAGTTGTGCAATCTAGGCGTAGCTGTGTTCAGACTTGTGTATTTCACACGTGTCGCAAAGCCAAGCTAAGATAACCTGAATTCTGCAAACCGTTCATATTTTTTTTATCTGCCCCAGAATTGGTGAGAATGCTTAGACCGCTGACAATAGACCGCAATTCAATAGACAATGCATCTCTGACTGTATCAGGGTCCTCTCTTGAGGTAAGCTTGCCAGATCGCCCCTTTCCCACTTTCAGATGGAATGATTTGAAGAGCAGGGCAAAGGGCAATAATCCCTCCTCCTCCTCCTCAGCTGATGCTCCTCTAAGGCAGGGGTCAGCAAACTTTTTCAGCAGGGGGCAGGTCCACCGTTCCTCAGACCTTGTGGGGGGCAGGACTATATTTTGAAAAAAATATATGAACGAATTCCTATGCCCCACAAATAATCCAGAGATGCGTTTTAAATAAAAGGACACATTCTGCTCATGTAAAAACACGCTGATTCCCAGACCGTCCGCGGGCCGGATTTAGAAGGCAACTGGGCCGGATCCGGCCCCCGGGCCTTAGTATGCCTACCCATGCTCTAAGGGCTTTTGCATGACTAGAGTCTGGTCAGATGGCCAAATTCAGCCTTGACTAGCCTTCTGGGGGCCACAGGTCAGAGGTGAGTATGGCCAACCCCCCCCCCGTAGGCACACAACGGCAACCCCCACTTCTCATCTGATTCTTGCAGATCAGCCTAGAAGTTATCACCTCACACCCAACTCACAATGATTAATCCAATGATTTGAAGACAGACCAATCCAGCCCTGCACTGTCTACCTCTAAATTGTCCGCTGCTCTCCAGGTCTGTGCCACAAAGGTCTTTTCCATTTCTGCTGCCAGAAATCCTTTCAGCCGCAGCTGCCAAAAGAGACTAAAAATCTGGGCTCTGAGCTTGGAGGAATGCCCCCTTTTGCTGCCTCCCTTGTTTTCTTTCATTCCACAGCCAGCTTCTAAACTAGCGACCACGAGCAAGCAGCATTATAAATGTATGGCGACTGTCTTATTTTCTTTCCCAGCCGATTAATTCACTGCTCCTTGTTTTCTTGACAAGTGTTAAAATGCCGTCTGGCATGTTTTGCTATCCGAAAGAGTGGGGGGGGGGGGAGAGGAACACACCAGCAAATCCATTTTATCCTGCCTCAGATTCTACCCTGCTGAATGACATTTGCTTGCATGCACACACACACATACACAGCGGGAGAGACGGCACCACAGCTTCATACACATCGATGCAAGAACAGCCTTTGAGGTCAACTCAGAATTATTTTCACATTTGCTTTTCTGCAAAGTTGATGACCTATGCCATCCCTTGTCTATTTTATGGCTCAGTAGATAGTCAGGTCAATGCCTCGAAGGCTCGCGATGGCTCTTTGCAGTCTTGCTCTTTGGCTGCTTTGTGCAGCAAAGATTCGAATCGGAGATGCAGCTCGCATCTCAGCAAAGTAGAGTTTTACTCGCTGGTTTCTATTTTCATCTGGGGGTGGAAAACCACAGCAGGAACACAAAGGGAAATGGACATATTTTGAAAAGTTGCAGGCTGAGATTTCAGCAAGTTTTATATATAAATCTTTTTTAAAATTATTTTTAAATAATAGCTTGAGGTTAAATTGTTCTCTTTTCCTAGTCCCTGCTGCAATTGTCCTTCAGGCAGGCAGCAATTAGACGCTCATGCTGATATTATACCTGACCTGACGCTGCCTTTCCATAATGAGGAGCAGTTATTCTGACTCAACGTAGACGCCCATTGACCAACTGGTAACTTACTACAGTGCATGTAAATATTGTACAGTACATCACTTCATGAGCCACTTGCCTGCAGTTTACATTTTCCACACCTGGTCAAGAACATGGAGAAGCAGGAGGAAGGAAACACCTGACAGGAAGAGAAATGGCTGACTTAGCAGTTTGCAAGATGCACACCTTCTTGGTAAGCTACTGCTTAGTGCTACTTTAAACCTCACTTGTAGGGGCGCAGATACCCCAATGTTTCCTACCCCCACAACACCCTGGCTATACAAAAGACATACTGCGGCAGCCACACTGTTCCAGTCAATTCCAACCAAGTTCTTAAAGTCATCAACATTTGCTCCAATAAACCATGTAGGAAGCGGTAGAAAGGGAGGAACAGAATGAGGAGTAAAACTGAAAGTTTGTTCTACACACTATGGAAGTTTAAGCCGCTAAAAAAGAAAAAACACCTGTCAAGTCAAGCAGAAATAATAGTAGTCTCATGATCCTGGTCAGAGATATCTTGCCAAGGCTGGGCAATATACGGGGTTTGAAGCCTATATTGTGATATTAGTTTCAAAGTTTCTGACCTGGCGATATATTTATGTGTGTTAGGGCTGGGCGATATATTGTCCAAAACCATTTTCAAATCCATATCATTGATACTGTTTTCATAATTTTCGACCTGGCAATATATTGCAAATCATGGTGTGTGTGTGTGTGTGTGTGTGTGTGTGTGTGTGTGTGTGTGTGTTGCAAAAATCACAATGTGGGGAAAACTGCCTCTACCTTGCTCCATCCTTATTTCAGACATTGATATATCATCATATCGCGATTGTTTAGCTGATGATGTTTTATGAAGCTGGATACCAGATATCTCCCAGCCCTAATCTTGTCCACCTTCCTTTGGGTGGTGGGGTAGAACGAAGCAGAAAAGGCAAAAAGCAAAATTAACAATTCAGAAGGTAGCATCTGGTTCAAACTTCTGTCATTCACAAACAGGAGGAAGAGTAATTGCCACGTGGTTTCGGAGACAATGTTGAAACAAACAGTCATACATTTTGTACTGAGCAGTGACCATGGGCCAACTTCATAGCAAGGAAGCCTTGCCCTCCTTCGAAAGCCAGGGGGCAGTTTAGATGTAGCCTCAGCGGGGCTGCCTCGGCAAAATATTGTGCCATTGTACACAACTGTCTTTCACAAGACCCAAGTGTGACCTGTTCCACTCCTCAGAATCTCTCCAGGTGACAGGTTTGCTTTGCGGCATGGTGAATACCAATGTAACTCATTTGTTAGGAGGACAGATTTCTGGCCCCTGCAAGGCAGTGCTTCAGTCGCACGGATATAGTATCCCCCCCCCAAGCATTCTGAGTTAAATATAGGGGGGGGGGGAGAATACAAGCACATGCCTAAATTGTGACTGCAGCATGGAAAAAGGCTACTCCCAGCTATCTCAGTAAGTGTCTCAAGAATTTATTATTGTAGCCAATACTTGTCTTACTCAGAGTAGACCCATTGAAATTAAGAGATATGACTAATGCAGTTCTGTTAATTTGAATGTGTTTATTCTGAGTAGGAGTAGTAATAATAATAATGATAATAATGATACTACTACTAATAATAATTGTAACCTGCCCATCTGACTGAGTTGCCTAGTCGCTCTAGGCGGCTTCCAATAACTATAAAAGCATAATAAAACATCAAACACTGAAAACTTCCCTATACAGGGCTGTCTTCAGATGTCTCCTAAAAGTTGTATAGTTATTTATTTCCTTGAAATCTGATGAGATAGCGTTCCACAGGGCAGGTGCCACTACCAAGAAGGCCCTCTGTCTCATTCCCTGTAACTTTACTTCTCGGAGAACCACCAGAAGGCCCTCAGAGCTAGATCTCAGTGTCTGGGGCTAAACAACGGGGGTGGAGATGCTCCTTCAGGTATACAGGGCCAAGCAGGGTTTAGCTAACTACAACCCTTATTGGATGGCAACTGGTAATGAGAACCACAGCTCCCACACCTGTGTCGTTCTAGAAATACAGTTACTTATGTGTTTCCTTAGCTAAGGATTCTGGACCCCAAAGGAACAGAGCAGGAACTGGAAAGAGAGATGGAAGGATTAGAAACAGCAGAATAAATTGGTTGAGGAAAAATCATGGGGGAGTCACCATATGCCACAGATTACAAAGCGACTGCACGTGATCATTAATGAGGAAACTGGGGGCCTTGTCAGACACGCAAGCTGCAGAGACAGCGCGGTACCGCATTCCTGTCAATTAATGCACAGGTTGACAGAAGAGGATTGTGGGAAACAGGAGCAAAACTTTAGGAGGCGAGCAGGGTCCGCCACAGAAAAGGGAGGAGGGCATCCATTTTACTCAAGCATCTGTCATGCAGCAATAGGATAAGGCTCAGAGGGAAGCTGGATTATGGGAGCATCAGCATCTGGGCCATAAATACACTAGACACTTGGCGAAGGAAGAATTTCAAGCAGGAAGGGAATGACCGGGAGAAATGGGATTATAACTCTTGCTACCAGAGGCTCACAACTCCTAAGGAAGTACAGAGGAACCTTGGTTCTCAAACTTAATCCGTTCTGGAAGTCCGTTGCAAAACCAAAGCGTTCCAAAACCAAGGCGCGCTTTCCCATCGAAAGTAATGCAAACTGGATTAATCCGTTCCAGACTTTTAAAAACAACCCCTCGTTACCATCTAACGAGACCACTGATCCATAAAATGAAAGCAATAAACAATGTACTGCAGTCACACAATCAATCCGTCAATAGCTGAACTGGGTTCCACACAGTCACAAAAACGTCCTTTACCTTTTTACCTTTACTTAACTCTGTGAAGCAACCTTATGCTGAATCAGACCCCTGGTCTATCTAGCAGCCATACAGCAGCTCTTATACGCCTTTTGGTGATTAAATTTTTTTAACTGGATATTCCTGTTTGTCATTTGATAACAAAACTCTCAAGAGGCCTATATTGGAATAACTGTAGTTGTTGGGATATCTGCAGTAGTAGCATTATGGTCATAAGAATCGTTATGGATGTGTTACTTTTTAAAAAAAATAATAATCCTGCCATTCCCCCAAGGAGCTCAGGGTTTCCAAATGTTGGATTAAAATTCCCATTGTCCCTGACTGCTGCCTATGGTGGCTGGGGCTGAAAGGAGTCTGCTAGCATCTAAGGACAGATCAGGTTGAAGAAGCGCTGTGCTTAAAGCCTGGTCTGCCCTGGCAGGGGCGTAGGAAGTGGGGGGGGCGCCACCCCAGGTTCCATCATGGATGGGGGTGACAAATTATCAAGGAACAATTACTGCCCTATTAGGGCGGTTCATAAAAAATGTATATAGCTATATATGAAATTTCATGCATATCAGTTAATATCTTGACCCTCCTCCACGAAAATAGCTGTTTACTTGGCCGTTTTCCTATTTCGTGAAGGCTGAAATTTCAATTCAGTGGAGCACTTACTGTTCCCAACCCTAACCCTGTGGAAAGCCATCTAATTAGACTTTGATTTTGACATGTTTTTAGGAGGTAATTTAATTATTGTTTTATTTTATACCAATGTTATGTATCTGATGATAGCTGCCCTGAGAGCGACTTTGGCCAGGGAGGGCAGGATATAAATAAAAGTTGGTTTATTATTATTATTATTATTATTATTATTATTATTATTAATTCCTTTGTAAGAAAATATGAAATAACGTAAAACCATTTTTGCAGGCAAAAAATAAAATAAAATAATAATCAATGTGTTGGGGGGGGGGGACAAGAAATTTTTCGCACCTGGTACCACCTGACCTTCATATGCCTCTGTGCCCTGGGCTCTTTCACGCATACTAGTTGAATGGTTAGGGATAGACCTAGTCTGCTACACTTCTCCAAGTGTCATTTTGGTGATAAAGAAATGGGTGACTCCTGGCTGAATGTGGGGTGGTGGGCGGAGAATGTAACAAAGCTTGTTGACTCTAACTGATGGAAGTAGGCCATGGCCCAGCGTATTTCTAGTATCTCCTTGAATGGGCTTGATCCCACCACCCCTTCCCAGCTCTCTCTGGCCCTCCTTTTGTGGGCTGTGTTTTTCTAGCCCTCGTCTCATGGCATCCCAATTTTTGTCAGCATTGCTTGCTGTGCCCTTAGATAAATGCTTCATTGTAAAACGGATCACAACAAACAGCTATTGTGCTGCTCTCTCTTTTAGAATGAATGTCTCCTGTGTTCTCTCCTGCAAATAGGGGTAAAGGGGGGACGCTTCAGTCCTTAAGATCAGGCCATTCTCTGCTTCTCCAAGTCTCTGCCTTTCTTCCCCTTTGCTGCTTTCATCTTCATTTCCACCCTACCTCCCCCCCCCCAATGGCTAGCTGCAAGACTTCCAATAATAACTTGTGTGTCTAGTGCATTGCATTTCACCCTTTTTTTTACAGTGTGAAATGTGTGGCAACTGGAAAGAGAAATCTTTTTAGCAAACAAGCCTGGAGGTCTTGGTGGAGTGTCAGACAGGGCTGTCTGCTCTATGTCATTGAGAGCCTCACTCTGATGTATTTTATACCTGGGCATCCCCACCTAAATATTATATCACAGGTGGGCTGCATGCAATCCCATTTTATGTGGCCCTGGCCCCTTTTGAAGCTGCCCTCTCCTTCTATCAATTCCCAGCTCTTTCCTTTCTGGTTTCACTTCTTTCTTTGTAGTTTGAGAACAATTTGGGTGGGCACTTATAAATTTGTTTAAACAAAAAAAACCCAGCAGCAAAACTTTTCCACTCCTGGTAGGGAAAAGCTGAGAACAAATTGGTAGGCATAGCACACTAAAGTCAGAAAAGAACTACTTTCACTTGCTTTCCTTAACAGAGACTGTGTTGGTCTCTTGTACTTTTTTTTTTTTTTTAAACCACAGTTGAGGCATTAAATGTTTTTTCTGCAAAATCCACATAATTTATAGCTCTTGTCATATATACCTCAGTACTCCCTCTTTATCTCTCTCTTTCTGGGCCTGTTGCAGCTGAAGTTGCAACTGCTCCATCGTTTAGCCCCGGACACTGAGCTCTAGCTCCAAGTTCATATGTGTAAAACCCTATATAACCGCCGAACCTTCCAGTCGGCAAGCCCAAGAGGCTCAGTGGTTTAGACCATAGCGCCACCCGCGTCCTTTTACCATAGTGTTCACCAATGGAGATATAGGAAGAGCCAATGTTTGCAAAACTACGTGGTTTAATAAGACCAAATCCAACTCCACTGCCCCAGTCACCCAATGCCACATGGTATGCTTATAGTCAAAGGCTCCACATACACATGCTTCTGGAATAAAAAAATTGTTGATTAGGGAGGCTAACAGAGGAGACACAGATTCCAGCATTAAGCAAGAACATTGGATGTCTTCTAAGTAAACCTCTGCTCAATACCAGAAATTCCACCTGTTCCAGCCCTTTCAAGAGCAACAGAGAACAAGTCTACTTCATTTTTTATTGTAAAATGTTTTACAAAATTTAATGGCGCAGCTTTCAAAATGGCGGCTTAGCCAGCAGACGTTGAGCAATCCATAGCTCTTCGCTGCCTCCAACTTTCCCATCTCTTAACCCACGTTACTTGGAAGTGGGTCCGAAAAGCTTTGAAAATCAGGTCAGGAAGCTACATTTCCATGCACACCAAGCCAAACTTGGTTTCCTCACTCTCTCTAGAAAGCTGCCTTGTTAGTACCCAAGTCTATTTAATACTAACAGCCTCTTCAGCCTACTTAAAGAGAAATGGCTACACTGAAGCCACAGACCACAACATGGAACCCAGGGATAGCATTATCCCCGATTACATCATGCACTTACTCAGCGGAAGGGAAACCTTAAAAACAAAACAAAAAACCCCAGTGTGGCTAGAGGAAAAAGCAAAAAGATTTTCAGAAGCATAGTCAATGTTTTCTTTTTAAAAATTAAGCAATCCTTTGCTGGTACACACCACTAAACAGATAGCATCTCAAATTCAAGTCTTTTGCCCTACACAGCTCAAAATAGGCTGAGGAATTCGCACATGCTAATTTTAAGTGTGTGAGAGAGTGCATGTGCAAGAGTTCCAGAGCAATTAACAGTCATATTGAGCAAGACTCAAAACCCCTACTTCCAATTCATTTTAAACTATAAACCTGAAACTAAATACAAAATAACTTCTGTGTGGTTGAGAAGTCTGTGAAAAGAAAGACTGAATTTCACCTAATTTGGGGGGGGGGAGAGAGAGAATAGTGTATTTTCGATACATATTGAAAAACTGTATTTACATAATATGCAGGCTTAGCTACCACTAAACTGTTCACAGGCTGTATCATTCAGAAATTGTACAGAACTGTTCCTTTTCCTTGGAAAAACCCCCAGCAGGGATTAGAAAAGCAACTGTGGATTTCACAGAAAACTTGGTACTAGCGGGGACTGCCTGGATTTTTTAGACACCCGAAAGATATTGAGGTTCATAACCCAACACACCAAAAATATCGGGTGAAGTGTGTTTTCAGTCTGCCATCTTGATTCAAAAGGGGGCCTGGCATCCAAACATCAACGAATACTTCCCCACCCCTATCCCAGGAAAACCTCGTGCCAAGTTTGATGACAATATCTTGAGTGTCACTTCTAAACGTGAAACACCCGCCCCGCTCCGCTGAGCCAGGGATCTGGACTCCTCCTTCAATGTCCTGGCCTCATGGCACAAGCGTTAATACATGGGGAAATGATCCTTCCCCTACACCCGTGATCACTCAGCAATTTCCTCTGTACATAACGGCTCATTCTCACCAGATGAATGAAATTCGTGCTATTTGTCTCTGGTATATATAAAAAACGCAGCAATGCAATTAAAAAAACTAATTGGGAAGCAATATATTCTCGCCCTTTTGGCTCTTCCATCTTCAATGAATGAAGAGGAGCTATGACCAGCTAGCAAAGCTTTCATCCAGCCAGCTAGGGAGGTGCAGGCAGTGCAGAGAAACAAACACAACAAACGCCTTTAAACTTTAGACATGGGCGCTCGGCAAAGCGATAAGCTCCATCAGAATTTCATGCCATAAATATCCTTCCCAGCCGCCTCAACTGTTTCAGCAGTGGGATTCTCTCTGCCTTGGTCGATTCTGCATCCATCCACATGGTTGGATGGCACTGTGCCCAGACACAAATTGGTCTGTTACCTTTTGGCATTATCCACCTATGCTCCAGAGCGGGGAAGGGGGTGGGGTGGGATGAAGACAACCAAACAGGAAACAAGAGTCCTGCCTAGAGACATTCTCCTTCGAAAGCCACACCAGGCACAGAGGGAGAGAATATTTTAAAAAAGGTATTTGCACATGGGAAAATACCTTGAGGCACTGGAGGCTATTATATACACTAGAGAAAATGCACTGGGAGATCTTTTCTTTCCAAAAAAAGTCCCCCCCAAACAACAACAACAACAACAACAACAACAACAACAACACACACCCCCAGAAACAGGTGCATAGTGTCCATGCATCTGACAAAGGGTTGCAAGACCACTTAGGAGAAATGATAACAAAGGGAAATGAGGTCAATGTAGACTGCTTTTAAGTGCAGAATAGAACTCTGCTACTTAAGACAGAGGGACCCAGGTGGCGCTGTGGGTTAAACCACAGAGCCTAGGGCTTGCTGATCAGAAGGTTGGCAGTTCGAATCCCTGCAACGGGGTGAGCTTTGTCATGCTGGCCACATAACCTGGAAGCTGTACGCTGGCTCTTGGCCAATAAAGCGAGATGAGCGCGGCAACCCCAGAGTCGGACACGACTGGACCTAATGGTCAGGGGTCCCCTTTACCTTTTACCTTTACTTAAGACAGAATAGGGATGCGGGTGGCGCTGTGGTCTAAACCACTGAGCCTTTGGGCTTCCCGATCAGAAGGTCGGTGGTTCGAATCCCTGTGGCAGGGTGAGCTCCCGTTGCTCGGTCCCTGCTCCTGCCAACCTAGCAGTTCGAAAGCACGTCAAAATGCAAGTAGATAAATAGGTACCGCTCTGACGGGAAGGTAAACGGCGTTTCCGTGCACTGCTCTGGTTCGCCAGAAGTGGCTTAGTCATGCTGGCCACATGATCCGGAAGCTGTACGCCAGCTCTCGGCTAATAAAGCGAGACGAGTGCCGCAACCCCAGAGTCATCCGCAACTGGACCTAATGGTCAGGGGTCCCTTTACCTTTACCTAGACTGCACACCTCCTGCTTTAAGAGGTATTTGAGAACTGTTTGGGGACTCCTAAAGTTTTGAAAACGCATTACTGTAGAACACAGTCCACTCGGCAACAGCTGGCCTGGCACAGGGGAAAAAAATGTGCCTGCTGGTCTCATTCATTCGCTTTCAGGTTTTTAATGCTACAGGGGTGCCATTGCCATTTCAGGCTACACACACAAAAAACTTCCTGCATGACTCTAAGTGGAAACTGTCTATATAACAGGCATGCACAACCTACCAGGCCATGAACTACAGATCACACACACAAGGATTTATTGGCATTTAAACCTCCAGCACTGGAAAGAGAATACAGCACCTTCCATCTAACAATGATTTAAAAAAAAAGAAGCATTAGTTGTCCCTATTTGAGTCAGCTGTGCATCATCCAACATAAGAAAAAATAGGAAGACATTTGGACAGTTTTTTTCAAGGCTCACGCTCAGTGTCATCAGCCAAGTATAGATGTTATTTTCCCCAGTTCATGTGCCAGAAAACGCCACAACCCACCTTGTTCTTCCTCCCTTGTTTGTAAATGTTGTCTTATTTGCATCAACTTTCCCCTCCTCCTTTTGATTTCATTCCCAACATTTTCAATTAAAATTAAAAGCAAAACACTTCTGATCCACACAGTCCACAAGGTCCTGTGCTGTTTTACGACTTGCGTATGTTGTCAATCACCTGGAAGACCACAATGGGTGGATTGCAATGCACAGATCACAAGACATGGGGGCCAGTTTCTACTCAATGGTGGGAGTTACTGTTGTAGAGGGAACGCCGCCCGCACGGTTTCTGTCTGTATCGCTTTGCTTGTGCCTTCCCCCACCCTTCAAGCCACAGCATTATGCCACACAAACGTAAATCCATTTCAAAATGACAGCCACAGGCCTTATTATTTGTCCAGGCATGAACACCCATGAAGCTTCATGCAACCTAGTTCAGAGATTCCACCCTGCTACATACTTTCCCTCCTGCAGGGTGCATGGCACTGGCCCCGAGGTGGAGACAAACTTGTTTTGCAGGTCCAAATACGCATAGACACCTCTCCTGTTCTGTTGTGCGACACAAAACGTTCAAGGAGAGCAGGCAAGCCAAGAAAGCAAGGTTTAATCCTACTTTAAAAAACAAACGAACACACACACACAAGAAACATCTTACCAGAGTGCTGGATTGGACCCAAGCAATCCAACCTGCTTATCTACATCGGAGGCTACTAGGAAGAACCTTCATTTGAGTCAGCATCGCTGCTGCCGCTACATTACGACATAGAGCATAATCCCCACTATACTGAGCAGAGGCAAGTATTCTGTAAAATCCAGAACAGCTATAAATAAGGAGTCATCTGACACCAATGGAGGGAATGATAGTTCCTCACTTCCTAGGGATCATAGAACTTTTATTTAGGAGCAAAACACTCACTTACTCCTGCAGCTTCCCCTGAGCTTATGGGGGGGGGCTGACCAATACCCCTTGCTGGCATTGCAGTGTAATTGCAGAAATCTTTAAAGAGAAAGGCAAGGCTCAAGCGCCTTGAGACTCGGGTAGCGCTGTGGTCTAAACCACTGAGCCTAGGGCTTGCCGATTGGAAGGTCAGCGGTTCGAATCCCATGACGGGGTGAGCTCCCGTTGTTCGGTCCCTGCTCCTGCCAACCTAGCAGTTCGAAAGTACGTCAAAGTGCAAGTAGATAAATAGGTACCGCTGCGGCGGGAAGGTAAACGGCATTTCCGTGTGCTGCTCTGATTCGCCAGAAGCGGCTTAGTCATGCTGGCCACATGACCCGGAAGTGTACGCCGCCTCCCTCAGCCAATAAAGCGAGATGAGCACCGCAATCCCAGAGTCGTCCGCGACTGGACCTGACGGTCAGGGATCCCTTTACCCTTTAAGGCTCAAGAGCAGGGGTCAGCAAACTTTTTCAGCAGGGGGGCAGTCCACTGTCCCTCAGACCTTGTGGGGGGGTGGACTATTTTTGGGGGGGGGGATGAACGAATTCCTATGCCACACAAATAACCCAGAGATGCATTTTACGGTAAAAGGACACATTCTACTCATGTAAAAACACACTGATACCAAGACCGTCCGCAGGCCGGATTTAGGTCATTGGGCAAGATCTGGCTCCCGGCTTCAGTTTATTCTAGATTGTTTTATTTGATATTTGATATTTTCATGTAAGCTGCCTGGGTTCTTAAGAGAGCCACCATTAGGCAGCTGAGATGACACTGGGCTACATAAACCCACAGTACGATGGGATGTATGAAGCTGTCTTATCCTAAGGGCCCTTTAAGTGACTGCCTGGTTGTTGTGCTGCAAGCAAACAGAGACAGATATACACATTTCATTATAGAAACTGACCCTCTTAGGACAAGAGACCAAATGCATTAATTTTTGACGCAGCTTCATGATGATATATACGCCTAGTTAAAAAGCAATATAGAAAGCTGCATGGGAACTGCTGAACCCAAATTATGGCACACAAAATATCTCAACTGCAACGTGTTCGCCAGCGGTGGCTCTACCACAAATCATGTAAAACATTAAAAGCATGCAAATGTATTACACTTCTCTACAGCTCTCTCAGCTAGCCCATGATTTGTATGGCCTTCACGGCAGCTGCACACCTCTCTTCTCTCACTTTGAGCAGAAGAATACTGTCTTTCTGGGTCCGGGGGGAATGAGAAAAGAAAACAGGGCATGAAAAGATTGCAATGCTTAAAAAAAAAAATTTAAAATTAAAAGCATGATCCATTCGACACAGACATTTCCACAAACAATATTTATGAAAGTTTCCTAGATGCTTGGAGAGTTATTCTTCAGTCTGCCCAGACCAAATTTTCCTAGGAAGTAGGAAGTAAGGGCTTTAAAGCAGTATTCAACGCCAGCCTTCCTGTGTTCTTTCCACCACTCCATAAAAAAATAAAAATCAAACACCCAATTTATCCTTGTTTTCAAGGAACGCCAGATCTAATTTCCTGGGCTGCCTGGCAACAGGGTTTATTACATTTGTAATCTCTCCTTGAATCTGCATTTCCCCTCCTCCTTGGTCCTTGTTAAATCCCCTCGTGAGTTCTGAAACAGCTGATATTGTTATAGCTTTTAATAAATAAACCCTCAGCCTCTCTTAAAAAATTCTCTTCTTAAAAAAATTCTTTCGTTTAGGGAAACATCTCACTGACCAGCCTCTGTTCTTAAACCACATAAAACATTACACTGCAGACTTCACACAAAATAGTTGTAAGCAAGACTCTAATTAGCTTTTTATAAAAAATACAGTTGTTGTGGGTTGTTGTTTTTTTAAAAAAGCCAAAAGCCGTTGAGCTTGCTTATGTACACAGCGAGAAACTACTCCAGGCCAATAAATGGTAACTTCGTTTTAAAGAGCAGAAACCTCCCTCAAGTCAACAACAAACAATAGTCGTCTGATGTAAAAAGAAACAGAATCAAAGCATCACAGAATTGTAGGGTTGGAAGGGGTTCCGAGGGTCATCTAGTCCAACCCCCTGCAAATTCAGGAATCTCAACTAGTTCATGCATGACAGATGGGCTAGCCAACCTCTGTTTAAAAACCTCCAAGGAAGGAGAGTCCACCACCTTCCAACAGAGTCTGTTCTACTCTGGACCAGCTCTTACCATCAGAAAGTTCTTCCTGATGTTTAGTCGGAATCTCCTTCCTTGGTAACTTGAAGCTATTGGTTCGAGTCCTAACCTCCAGAGCAGGAGAAAACAAGCTTGCTCCAGCTTCCGTGTGGCAGCCCTTGAAATATTTGAAGATGCATCCTCTCTGTCTCTTCTTATCAAGACTAAACATACCAAACTCCCTCAAACATTCCTCATAAGGCTTCATTTCCAGACCCCTGATCATCTGCAGACGTTCCAGCTTGTCAATATCCTTCTTAAATTGTGGCACTGTAATGCAGCTGTGGTCTGACCACAGCAAAATAGAGTAATACTATGGCTTTCCTTGATTGGGGCTCTATGTTTCTTTTGATGCAGCCTAGAATAGCATTAGCTTTTTTTGCTGCTGCATCACACTGTTGACTCTCCTGTTAAGCTTGTGGTCTACTAAGACCTCTAGATCCTGGCAATCCAGGTGCCCCCCCCCCCCGTCTTATATTTGTGCTGCTGGTTCTTCCTGCCTATGTCAAGACACTAAGGCAGGAGGAGCTTATGTTAAACAGGCAGGTACGATCTTTGCATGTCTAGCATCATAGCCTTCCCACCCCCTTTCAGGAGGGTCCTTGTATTCTCAAGGAGAGGCTTTGGAGGAGGGGAGGGCAAGGAACAGGATATCTAACTTGGGATCCAAGACTTTTAGCTTCCCAGTAGTCAGTCTACATATTCAACTCGAATTCATCAAGCAATGGGAAGTTAAGCTCTAGCTCAGGGGTGTCAAACTCAAATTCATCGGGGGCCGCATCAGCAGTTTGGTCACCCTCAAAGGGCCGGTTGTATCTGTAGGACTATGTGTCCACTCTTTATTATCATAAATTATTGTCACTGCATTCAATTATTACTGTTTTTTGTAATAATGTAAGTACCGGTAATAACTAGCTCTGAAAGCAGAAACATAGTCAGAATAATGGAAGTAGATATTCAAATGTACAATTATTGTACAATTTATTGAAAAATGATTTTTGGTAACAGACAGTAATTTTTTTTTAAACATACAAATATATTTTAAACATACAAATACTACTCTGAACATTTATTATTCCAAAAATGAAACCTTCATATGGTTGTAAATATTAAGATTATACCAGCAAGAATGAGTCTTTCTGTAAAAAAGATTTTTAAATCAAGCCTACTGACTAGTGATTTAAATCGTGATTTAAATCAATTTGATTTAAATCAAATCCACCCTGTTTACCACTGAATTGGAGCACAAGAAAGTGTTTCCCCTCCTGTATGTTTAGTCGGAATCTCCTTTCTTGTAACTTGAAGCCATGGGTTCCAGTCCTACCCTCCTTAAGATATTTGCAAATGGCTGTCATCTCTCCTCCCAGCGCTCCTCGTAAGGCTTGGTTTTCATAACCTTGAAGGATATGATCTGTCCCCTCCCACTTGCTACTCCTCCCTCATTAAAAAAAAAAGTATATGGGGAGGGAAATATTGCATTGCAGGGGGTTGGACTAGATGACCCTTGGGGGTCCCTTCCAACTGTCCTATTCTTTGCTTCTGTAAAAACAACCCCAAATCCTGAGAACTTGCAGGGGAATCCTGGGAGGCAGGGAAGAGAGAGAGAAGGAAAGGAAGGAAGGAAGGAAGGAAGGAAGGAAGGAAGGAAGGAAGGAAGGAAGGAAGGAAGGAAGGAAAGAAAGAAAGAAAGAAAGAAAGAAAGAAAGAGAAGGAAGGAAGGAAGGAAGGAAGGAAGGAAGGAAGGAAGGAAGGAAGGAAGGAAGGAAGGAAGGAAGGAAGGAAAGAAAGAGAAAGAAAGAAGGGGTGAGAGAGAAGGAAGGAAGGAAAAAGAAAGAAAGAGAAGGAAGGAAGGAAGGAAAGAAGGAAGAGATTGGAGATCTCAGCGCAGCGCAGCACCTCTCTCAGCCTCGGTTCTGATCTCCCGTGAGTGTCAGAGGCGGGCAGAAGCCGTGATTTTTGTTTGGCCGCTTGTGATTTTGTTTGGCGGCTGAAGTTTATCCCTCTTCTTTTAGCTGAGCCTGGTGAGGGGCTGGGAGACAGAAGCGCTCAGGTTTGCTGCCTCTTGGTGGCTTCCTCAGCCGGCAGAGGAAAGGGAGACCGAGACACACAAACAACACCAAAGAAAAAGACAAGAGGGGAAACCAACGGATGGGTTATTTTCCCTTTTGAAAAGCAAAACAAGGAGGTGCCTGCCCCAGTGGTGGGGGAAGGGGAAGCCGCTTTGACAAGGAGCCGGGGAGGGAGGACGAGGAGCAACTTTGACGTTGCTGCTGCTTGGGGGAGGGGAGCCGCTTTGCCGGGAGGGAGAAAATTTAAGAGGCGCGTGGTGGCAGTGGCTGTTGTGGTGGAGGGCGGCGGTTTAAAATAAAAATACGACAGCACAAGAGACGAGGTCGGTCCTTCCTCCCTCCCCTCTGGCAGCCGCTACGAGCTCTCCTTCTCCTTCCCGGCTGGGGCTCCTTTCCCTTCCATTATGCCGAGAGTGGCCTTTAAATCCTCGGTCTGAGACTGAGGTGGGGAAGAAGAACTTGCTCCCTCCTTGCCGGGAGGGAAAGAGCCCCGCTGGGGCTGCCGATTGGCGCAGCCGCGCCATCCGCCCGCCCACCGGGGCTAGCAATTGGTGAAAAGATGCCGAGGCAAGGGGAGGGGGGAAGAAAAGTTGCTTTCTGTGATCCGGGAATTAACCGGGATATTCCTTTTGCCGGGAGAGCACCGGGAAACGCCTTAGATTCCGTGCGTTTCCCAGCCAAAACGGGATACTTGACAGCTATGTGACACGGGCCACATGACGAGGTCTGGCGGGCCGGATTAGGCCCCCGGGCCTTGTGTTTGACACCCGTGCTCTAGCTCATTCGGTAGAGAGTGAGACTGTTTATCTCAGGGTCATGGGTTCTAGTCCCGCGTTGGCCAAAAGATTCCTGCCTCGCAGGCACTGGTCTAGGTGAGCTCTGTGGTCCCCCTTCCAACTCTGATTCTATGAAACAGCCCAAGAGTGGTGCACAAGGAGGCCACAGGCTGCATTCTTGGCACTTTTACATGAGAGCATTCACACAATAACAAGGAGCAGACTGGCTGCATCTGCAAATGTTAAAGAAATGACTAGTCCATCATATCAGAGTTGCCGCCAACAGAATATAAACGTATTTCCTCCTAGAGGTCCCCAGAGAAACCACACACCCCACCTATTTCCTCTCTTACTTTCAAGAGTCAGAAGTGGCCTGTTGCTTGGATTGTATTGGAGGCAAGGCAGATTATAGGCACGGGGTGTTCCTTAAAAAGTGAAATACTGACAGTAGAGCTACAGTCCTAGATATTGCTTTCCCTTCCTCTTCCCAGCTGTGGTTTGCGTTCAGTGCAGAACACAAGAGGCGGCTCAAGCTAATGTCAATTCAACATCATAATGTCAATTCAACATCAGTCAATTCAATATCAACATTAGGAAGTTAATCCCTTCATATATATATATATATATATAAAATCCATTATCCTCATCAGACATCTCACACAACCCCTACAGCACTCATCAAACAAACTAACTAACTAACAAAATTTAAACCCCTCCCATCTGGCTGGGTTTCACCAGCCACTCTGGGCAGCTCCCAACAGAATATTTAAAACACAATAAAACATAAAACATTAAAAACTTCCCTAAAAATCAAATAAAAACATAATGCGATAAAAATGATGCAATGAATCTTGGAAATGCAGCCCAGCAGAAAACCCCAACCCAAAACAAGGACAACAAAGCAAAATTCACAGCAGCAAACCCAGAGGAACATTTATGCAACGCCAGAGGGTGAACATACAATTATCACAGAGGGACAGGCTTTTAGAATTACAGTGGAACCTTGGTTCTCGAACTTAATCCATTCCAGAAATCCGTTCGACTCCCGAAACTGTTCGAAAACCAAGGCGCGGCTTCTGATTGGCTGCAGGAGCTTCTTGCACTCAAGTGGAAGTCACGTCAGATGTTCAGCTTCCGAAAAACGGAACACTCACTTCTGGGTTTTCGGCGTTCGGGAGCCAATTTGTTCGTCAACTAAGCCGTTCGAGAACCAAGGTTCCATTGTATCACTGAAAAGACAAAATCCGGCTACTGGCTCTAAGTGAAATAAATTTTGAAATAAAGCACAAGCCAATTTTCTGCTGATGGTTTTTGTTGCTGTTAAATATTTTATCGTAGCTCCTTTAAAAAACCCCGAAATCATTTCAAAATTTCATTACAAGCTGCAATGAAGAACTTTTGCCCAATGTGAGGCTTGAACCCACAACCGTGAGATTAAGTGCCTCATGCTCTGCTGACTAAGGTGTCAAAGCCTATAATATCCATACCTGAAAACAAGGCAGAAGTTACAAAAAATAATTATTAACAAAAGGTCCTGACAACTTTCCAACCGTACATATCATTCCAAACCATTTTTTTAGGGGGTGAGGAAATAGACATTCCAAATTCCGATTAACTGAAATGAAAACCATGTAACTCATATGTGCCTTTGGCCACTCTCCTATCACTTTTTATTTGTGTATGTGACAAAACTCCACCAGTCTGTTGAAAAGGCACTGTGGTCCTTATGCAGCCAGTAATTTAGCACAAGAAGAATTTAGAATTAAGTGCAGAAAAGAGAAACCCCGGGTTTTACTTTTTAGGAAAAAAAGATTGAGGTGTATAAAATGATAACATTACAGTCCAACTTCGCTCTACTGAAACCCTTCTCTCACTCCATTCTGTTTTACGTCATTACGAAAAACCACCAGCCATCTTGTAAAAATCTTACACAACATAATGATAGTTTAATTTAGAAGAAACAGAGACTTCCTGAGTTCTGAGTGACATACTGGGATCTAGGCTAGAGGAATAGAATCAGGATTTTAAAAATCAACTAACAGGCTTCCCTTTCTTGTATATTCTTCCTGTAGAATTCATTCATGGCATCGAGTGTTTGTCCTTACTAAAGTTGAAGCAAACAGCTCACCACTTGATGTGGTGAGCAAACAGCTCACCACTTGAAGACTATATATACACACAAAACACACGTGTATCTTCAAATCAATAATCAATAATATACAGTTATAATTACACTGTGTGTAATTCTCCAAAGTAATCAGTTCCCATAGGACTAGTGTAGGAAAGATCTCAACGACAGAATGTTGCACTATGTATCAAACGATGGAAAGAGAGGCTGGGGTAAAGATAAAGGTAAAGGGACCCCTGACCATCAGGTCCAGTCGCGGACGACTCTGGGGTTGCGGCGCTAATCTCGCTTTATTGGCCAAGGGAGCCAGAGTACAGCTTCCAGGTCATGTGGCCAGCATGACTAAGCCGCTTCTGGCGAACGAGAGCAGCACACGGAAACGCCGTTTACCTTCCCGCCGGAGTGGTACCTATTTATCTACTTGCACTTTGACGTGCTTTCGAACTGCTAGGTTGGCAGGAGCAGGGACCGAACAACGGGAGCTCACCCCGTTCGCTGGGATTCGAACCACCGACTTTCTGATCGGCAAGCCCTATGCTCAGTGGTTTAACCCACAGCGCCACCCGCGTCCCTAAGAAACTGGGGAGAGAATCTAAATATAAATTCTTCACTTGCCTGCAGAACCTTTCACTCAGAAGACCTGTATTCTACAGAAACAACACAGACCATCCCACCTCTCACAAGTTAACAGGGCAGACAAAATGTTCACAATGGCCATACCATATCCTGTACTCCACTGGGTGTGTAAAAAAAAACAGTCCTCTCCTTCAGAAAGAAAACCTGGAGATCTTCCAAGCGTTGGAGGTAAAGCGGAGGGGGGATGAGAAGAGGGAGGAAGGCAAAGAACAGGCTTCAGAGGCCTTTTATACCATCAAACAAAGCAAATCACACAGGACAAATTTCGGGTGGAATGTTCTCTCTCAGTTTTAAACAAAACAAATTAGAACAATTGCAGCTTCAAGTTTGTAACCCAAGATGCGGACTTATTCCTGTCAGGACTGTGAGAGCTATACTCGCAGGAGGAACCAACAAAACAACCACAAAAAACCAAACTGAGCAATAAATTGAGACCAATTTTATCAGATTGCAAGTTCAATCTACACTTGCTTAATTATCAGTTACTCCGCTTCTGCGGAGTTACTGTAAACAGGCACCGAATCAAAATATTAGAAGATGGCATTTCCCCAACCAGGAGTGGTAGTATTTGTGTATTAAACAGCAAATCCATGGTTTGAATTTCATATATTCAGTAGGTCACCGAAAGATTAAGGTTTGGGCAGTATTCAGCTTTTATCACGTTCTCCCTTTTTCTTCAGCCAATTGGCCAGGTGTGCTATATACTCTACTTGCTCGCAGCACTTAGCCCCAGGCGTGAGTTTTCAGCACCAAACACACTGCTGAGGAAACCTCACCTGCAGCCTATTTACTGAAAGGAAGTGTTCAGATTAAAATATGAAGTTCCTGCACAGATTTGATCCCTCGCCACTTATTTTGTTTACAAGTGGGGATGAGGAACCTGCGGCCCTCTAGACATTGCTGAATTATAATACCTATCAGCCCAGCAGGAGCAATGGGTGATGGGAGTTGTAGTCCAACCATATCTAGAAGGACACAGGTTCCCCAACTCTGGTTTATTTTCCTACCAAAAATAACCCAAAAAACCCCCAGACTTTCCTTACGAGACTTGCTTTCTGAACCTTAACTTTTCCGCAGAACCCCTTTCCTCAGCATCCCTCTCGGTGGCTGCCCAAAACTATTCTCATTATTTACTCACATACTGAGCAATCTGTAAACAGGCCCCAAGGAAGCAGTGGAAGTTTTCATTTAAGCCCAATTCTCCCTACCTTCCCAGAGCGCACACACATTTTTTTTAAAGGCCTTCACTTGCTCACAAGCTCAGCCTGCCCTCCCCCTTGTCCACTCCTGAATGTGAGAACTTCCTGCACTCAGAACAACATGAATAGACCTGGCAGCTAGTCAAGGAGATAGTACAGGCCTATGAATGCCCCGAATTCAGCTTCTGTGCAGCCGCTAAATTAAAAGCAATTCAGAGGCTTCACAAAGGCTAGGCTATTTAATGGATTCAGCCTTTTATTTGATAATATAATTAGGCAGCATACAAATGAAAAGAGAGAGAGAGAGAGAGCTATTTCCAAGTGTCTGTGCCGAACAAGAATACCCAGTGACTTCTCCTGACACTCTTCCCTTTTCCTCGAGACGATGCCATTATCGCAATCCTGCAATGCATTTTTAAAGTCAAGATAGGGTCTGAAGAAAACTTGCCGAATGGGTTCGTGGGCATGTGTTACAACACTGGCAGGGTATTTTGGAAGGTGTCCTTCCCCTGTCCCAAAAGACTCTGAATAAAGTCCTACAAAGGCTTTTACACACAGACACACAGACACAGACACACACACACTGTCCAGGCCTGGTTATTTGGCTAAAAGGATGCACAGCCTAACAAGAAACCCTACTTCGTACATTTTTCTAGATCAGAGAGATGATTTCTGGACTGCAGGCCCTAGATGTGATACCAGTCTTTAACACAGGGGTAGGCAACCTAAGGCCCGTGGGCCGGATGCGGCCCAATCGCCTTCTCAATCCGGCCCGCGGATGGTCCGGGAATCAGTGTTTTTACATGAGTAGAGTGTGTCCTTTTATTTAAAATGCATCTCTGGGTTATTTGTGGGGCCTGCTTGGTGTTTTTACATGAATAGAATGTGTGCTTTTATTTAAAATGCATCTCTGGGTTATTTATGGGGCATAGGAATTCGTTCACTTTTTTCTTCAAAATATAGTCCGGCCCACCACATGCTCTGACGGACAGTGGACCAGCCCATGGCTGAAAAAGGTTGCTGACCCCTGCTTTAATACACAAACCTCAGCGAGGCAAGAGACCAAGAATTTTAGCTTCCTGTTGGCGGGGGAGTGATGGCAATATCTTCAACTGGGTCAACGAGAAGAATCAGAACACCCCAGCAGCAATTTCCCACAGCAAGCCAAAAATGTGCATACATGCTATTACAATGCTGCTCTACAAGAGACAAAACATGGCCATTTTACACAGTCTACAAGTCAGTCACAAATGCACACTCAACCACACCCTAACCAGTTCTACTTGGGATCCAACGGGACATTTAACAGCCATTCCTACTCCCCGCCACGACATCTGTGCATTTAGCGTCCTGTTTTGAACTAAAAAATAAATAGCACATGTAACGACAAATCTGTTTCCTCAGTCATGAAACCAAAACAGGTTGCTTGCTGCTGCTGCTCTTGCAGCCGCTTCTCAAAACACAGCTGCCACGCAGGAATCACTCAAAATGGCCTCTCTGCTGTAGCTGTGGCATGAAGCCTGCCATTCAGGTGCCACACCTTGCTGTCAGGATCAGCCCCCCATTGTGTGGTTTGTTTCCACAACACAGCCAAAGTTTCCTCAATGTGGACAGGGAGACCAACCATGCAGTGGTGGGTTGATATGTGGTGGAAATACAGGTCCTTGTGGACATTTAGCCACAGGGAACAGCCACCACCCGCTGGAATTTTCCGGAAGGTTTCATGGCGCAGTGGCAGCCATAATATGAGGAAAATATATTAAACTGTGCTTGAAAAGGAGAGCACTGCTGTCTCAAGAACATGCCCAAGATCACATTGGGTTGATTAATTGCTTCTTCCACAATAGGCCCCACTTCAGTTGAGATGACTAAACTACATAATGCATGCTTATACATGAAAGGAACAATCTGTATTATTAGAGTATCGACGGCAAGAATTCCAACACAACACAAGGCTCAAATACATACTGCACATGTAGGCTCAAAGAGGCTTGGAATCATAGAATTGTAGAGTTGGAAGGGACCCCGCGTACCACCTAGTCCAACCCCCTGCAAGGCAGGAATATGCAGCTATCCCCATACGGGGATCAAACCTGCAACCTCGGCATTACAGCTGGCCCTGCGCTCAAGATTAAGCGCAGTTTAGAAGTTCAACTGCTTTTATGCGAGCTATACAGTCTGATACAGCAACCTCTCAGAAAGTGATTTAGTGTGACATAGTTAGAAATGCAAATAGGACAGGTACATTCTTGCTCGGCAGTCCAAAAATGGGAGTCTCTGTCTCTCTCTCCCCAAACACTATGCAATTAAACAGTGACATTCAGTGCTTGCCAATTCATTACCTCCCAACTTCTCAGTGGCTGTTTGCAGAGCATGCACTGCCTTCTTATTCAGCCACGTCCTCTGGTAAGTTGCATAGCGGGGGAATATCTATCTACAAGACACTGTCCACATGATTTCTTATTCCACCTGCTTCGCAGGGGGATTTTCCAAGTGCCATCGCATGCAGCCCCTTGTTTACAACTTGGTGTTCTTAAAAATAAGAAATAAAATGTGCAAAGGAACTAAATTACCAACTGAGTGAGGAATGAGGAATCACAGTGAACAAAGAAGATGCGCAGGGCAGGACCATCAGGCAGCATCAAGAATTGCCTTGTGTGTTGCTAAAAGCGTACATATAATCATCATTGGGTTTTCCCCCGCCCTGGAGTTGGCCTTCACACTCATGGAAGGTTCCAATTCAAGTCAAATCTCAACAGGGCTGGGGGCTCATGACATCTCCTTCCCCCCACCCCCAAATCTTCTCCAAAGGGTTGGGAGACCGTTCAGAAAGGTGTGAGAAGTGGCATGGAGAGCGGACTCCTGTTCCACTAACAACACAGAGTAATAAATAAATAAATATATTATTATTATTATTATTATTATTATTATTATTATTATTAATACCCCGCACATCTGGCTGGGCCTCCCCAGCCACTCTGGGCGGCTTCCAACAAAATATTAAAATACAATAATCTATCAAATGTTAAAAGCTTCCCTGAACAGGGCTGCCATCAGATGTCTTCTAAAAGTTTGGTAGTTGTTGTTCTCTTTGACATCTGGTGGGAAGGCATTCCACAGGGCGGGTGCCACTACCGAGAAGGCCCTCTGCCTTTACACTTTTGCACTTTCGTAAACCCTTCAAACAGCGTATAAGGCAGCTCACATTCTTTGAAAGCAGTAGAGGAAGTTCAGTTAGGAGAGGGCACAAAGTAGACCTGATCAAACAGCCCATAAGAATCTGTACCAATAGCCAAGTACAGAATAAAACATGAATATTTATCTATACACTTGTCCTCTCCAAAGCAGTGCAACATGACCCATTTGAACACTTTCCAACCTAGTTTCCAGACCAAGTTAGTCACACTTCAGATCCATTGACTAACACGTGACTAACTTAGTTTCAATCCAATCCATCATAAATGAGCTCTGCCACAGTGCTCTTTCCCCACAGTGACCAGGCAAATACCTTCAGGAAGTGCACTACCAGAGCATGAAACCAACAGCCATCTTTCGTTGAAAGGCCCATCAGTAGCCGATATTTAGATGTTTACCATCTCTGAACCTGGGAGGCTCTGTACAGTTGACTAGCAATGACTGATGAACATATCCTCCAAGAATTTATCCCAGGGTTTCCCAAACTTGAGTCTCCAGCTGTTTTGGGATTACCATTCCCATTATCCCTGGCCACTGGTCCTGCTAGCTTGGGATGATGGGAGTTGTAGTCCAACAACAGCTGGAGACCCAAGTTTGGGAAACCCTGGAAAGCTGTTTTTGTCACTAATGGTTTATTCGCCTCTTCAAAGTAGTGACAATAACAATTACGTAATGAAATGTAAATGATGTTTTTGTGTCATCATCGAAAACATGAAATCCACAGAGAATCCATTGGTAAAACACCTTCTGACATTTAATTCTTCTGAATAACAGAGGCTGCAAACCAGGGTCTCTGTAAAAATAAATAAATCTCCCTCAACGCAGCACCAACCCATGGCATTAAGACTCATGCTCGGTCATCAACCGCAGATTACCATGAGAACATGGGTAGCATCTAAAACTCACAATGTCCAAAACAGATCAGCATTCAGAGGAGTTAAGAGTGTTTGCTCAAAGCGCTGACCTCCAGATTACGGCTGGAGCCAACTCTACCATTGCAGGATTAATGGTTTACAAGTCCAATTAAAATAGAGATGTGAAGGGCGGAGAGAGGGAGATATAACCAAATATAAAAGTAGCAAAATCCTCGTTTTTTTGTTCACCCTTCAGGCCTAAAATGCAAATACTGGAAGTTTTGAGAGCAAAACCTTTTAGAGGTATGAAATATTTTCTCTTTCAAAATGAACTGCAATTTATTTTTTTGTGTGTGTTTTTTTTAATGCACTCACAAATCAAGTAACAAGCCAATGTGTGAAAGAAAGTCATAGTCTAGCTTCAATCATGCAAGCCTTCTATTTTTGGCCTCCCATAGGACGTTAGAAACTGCAGATCCTCCAGGCACAGATTACAATTTAAGGAAGAAATAGTATTTTTAGGTTTTTCAGAGGTGTATTACAGTACTGAGCAGAATGCAGCAGGGTATAATTAAAAATAAGGGTTTAGGATAATAACAGTAGATAATATTATCACGAAAGCAAGCTACAAGTCCTACCAAATTAACGGGGCTTATTCAAAGATTACTGTGTATAAGATCACTGTCTCACTACATACGATGATACTATTAAAGCATTTAATGTGACCTGGATAGCTGTAAATCTACAATTATTGCTACTCCTTACAGAACTTTTTGTTCTTCTTCTGAGCTTTTTCTTTACAAAAATAATGAGGTAGGTTTCCCCCGTTTTCACATAGGCCTACAACCAATTCCTAAGCCCAGATAATGAATCCTTCTATTTGTTCACTAACACTGTTGATGCTTTCTATTAAACGTTAATTCTTTTTTTTTTTCCCCCAATCAGTAAAAAGTAAGACCTACTTAGGAGCTTCACAACACTGAAGCTTGCAAGTCCATCCTTAGCATGAGGCATATACTGATCATTATTGTTTCTGGGAAAGGCAATTAGACTTTTAAATGTCACCGACAATTTTACATGCCAATACATTTCATGTTTGTGGAGAAGTTAGTTAAGATTTGCTAAGACAGTTTGGATGCATTTCAGGTTTCCATTTTTGTCTCCCACCCACCCAAAATCACGTCAACATGCATTATCCAAAAGAAAAATTATGGCACACCCCACTCCACGCACACAACCGTTTTAAAATTTCTGCAAGTTTTAAATCTTTAGGTGAACAGCACTTGCTGGACCAGAATGGTCGCTACACTGAATTACTTCCGACTTTCTCTAGATTACTTTCGACTTTTCCAAGAGATCTCTTATCGAAAGGAGAGAATAATTATACTGCAAAGCTAAAACTAGAGTAGTAACTCCAGAAATGGAATCCGGTGCAATGATTCTGGGGAGGAAATTTGAGAACAAAAGCAGCAAATTTTCAAAACGCCAACTTTGAAAGCAAATAGTGCTTTATGAACAGAAACATTTAACATCTTAGCAGACACAGCTATGTTGGTAGTTTAGCACAATTGTTTGGCTAATTATTTTCTCTCAGAAACACCACAGAAGGCCAAGCAGAAGCCTCATGGGCATAGATAACTCCTGCACATGACAATGAATCAAATGTTTCTTCATAGCCCTCAGCCCTTAAACATGCTGAATGTGTAGGCGTGGTCGAAAGTCCAAATCCTTTCAAGCAAAATAATAATAATTATTTATTATTCATACCCTGCCCATCTGGCTGGGTTTCCCCAGCCACTCTGGGCAGCTCTCAACAGAATATTAAAAACACGATAAAACATGAAACATAAAAAACTTCCCTAAACAGGGCTGCCTTAAGATGTCTTCTAAAAGTCATATAGTTGTTTATTTCCTTGGCATCTGATGGGAGGGTGCTCCACAGGGCGGGCGCCACTACCGAGAAGGCCCTCTGCCTGGTTCCCTGTAACTTCGCTTCTTGCAGTGAGGGAACCGCCAGAAGGCCCTCAGCGCTTGACCTCAGTGTCCGGGCTGAATGATGGGCGTGGAGACGCTCCTTAAGGTATACTGGGCCGAGGCCGTTTAGGGCTTTAAAGGTCAGCACCAACACTTTGAATTGTGCTCGGAAACGTACTGGGAGCCAATGTAGGTCTTTCAGGACGGGTGTTATATGGTCCCTAAAACGCACTAAAAAGGTGAATTGTTGTTTTCCTTACAGGAGAACTCCCATCTCACCCATAAACAGAAGGTGCAACAGCTGACATGCATACCATAGAGTTAGTCAACTGGCAGCCAGAGAGCCACACCCAGACACCCCAACTGATCCAGACTTAGGAACCTGCCTTATACCGTCAGACCAATTGGTTCACCTAGCTCAGTATTGTTCCACAACGACAGGCAGAGACTCTACAGCAGGGGTGTCAAACTCAAATTCATCGGGGGCCGCATCAGCAGTTTGGTCACCCTCAAAGGGCCGGTTGTATCTGTAGGACTATGTGTCCACTCTTTATTATCATAAATTATTGTCACTGCATTCAATTATTACTGTTTTTTTGTAATAATGTAAGTAATAACTAGCTCTGAAAGCAGAAACATAGTCAGAATAATGGCAAGTAGATATTCAAATGTATAATTATTGTACAATTTATTGAAAAATGATTTTTGGTAACAGACAGTAATTTTTTTTTTTAAACATACAAAATATTGAGGGGGCTGGGCCCCTGCAAAATGGATGGGCATTGCCATTAAAATCAATGGTTGGTGTGTGCGAGCCGCATCTTGTGATTATGCAGGGTGGGGTTTACCTGAGCCGCCCCCCCCTCCTATTTTACTCAATTTGGCACCCCTGCTAGAGCTCGTTCTCAAGGATTCTGGGTTGGCGGAGAGGAAAAGCGTGTGTGTGTATGTGTGTGTGTGTATGGGAAAGCTAGGTGACCTGCCTCTTTGCAAAATCCCCGATGGCTGCACCTGCGAAAAAAGAGAGGCTCCCCATGCAGACGGCGGAGGCAGCAGCAGCACACCTGCCGGGACCTCCAGGTGCGCCCTTGAGGCCGCCTCGCAGCGATGGGGGAGCCGGGTTGGTCCACTGCACATAAGCGCCGCTTTACTCATTCCTAGGATCGCCCTGCGAAATAATGGTTGTGCTGATGAGAAAAGTGTGTGTGTTTGGGGGGGAGTGCACCGGCCAAGGGTGCACAAAGAAGAATCGCCGTCCACAATTAATAAATCGCAGGTCGTATCAGCTCATCATCCGGCATCTCCCTCCCTCTCTTAAAAGTCTGCATGGGCGCTTATGTCAATTGGTTTTCTCTCCCTAGCTTAGATTTTCCCAAGCGAGCAAAAGAGAGATCTCCACCACCCCGCCCCGCGCCTTAGCCTCTTTCCTGCGATCTTCTGCCCAAGATCCCTAAATCCAAAAGTGAAAGATCGCTCCAAACTTTTTCTTTTTTTTGCGGCGCCCGGGAGATGTTGAAAGGGGGGGGGGTGAGTTGCGCGGGGAGGGCGAGCGAGAGGAGAGCGAGAGGGAGAAGCCGCCCTTGCGCATGTGCGAAGGTGTCCAAACTGACAATGCTGGAGAAGATAGCAAGCTTTGGGGTTGGGAGAGAGAGAGAGAAACAGAGTGAGTGAGAAAGAGAAAGAAAAGAGTGGGGGAAGCAGGAAGGGTGGGAAAAACGGAGAGAAAGAGAGAGGGGGGGAAAGCCCCTCCATTGATTTCCCTCCCCACCCCCCACCCCGACCCCAGATATCCCCCCCACCCCAAGCAACCATCCAAGCAACGTCCATGGGATTTGGCAGCAATGCGATCCAAAGGCAGAGCGAGGAAACTGGCCGCAAGTAGGTGCAATCGCTCTTTCTGTTGCGCGCTCCCTTCTCTGCCCTGCTAGGCATCCGGGAAAGATGTGGGTCCGTGGGGTGGGATGGAGAGGGCTCCGCTCTGGGTGGAGGGGCGGGGAGGGTGGGGGTCAGCCACTGGCCCCACAGATCCGGCCCGCCCCCGGCGCAGAACTGGCGCCCGAGAGCCTCAGCTGCCCAACGTCCATCCACCTCGCAGCTGGTTTGCTGGAGAGAGAGAGAGATGGTGCGCGGCGGCGGCGGCACGTTGGGTTTCTCTCCTCTCTCTTTTCTCCCCACTTCCTCGCCTCCGACACGGGGAGCGTGGGGGGGGAGGGGAGAAGTCCCGGCTCTGCTCCCTGGCTTGGCTTGGCTGTGCCCAGCGCTGTTTGTGTGTTTGTCTGCCGGGGTGGCGGCGAGAGAGAGAGGGAGGGAGGGGGGCGGGGAAGGATCGCTGGTGAACTTCAGCCGAGGCGGCGAAAGAGTTGAGGAAAAGTTCAGCCGCGCCGAAGAAGAGCGCCGCAAGTTGCTCGCTCGCTCCGGCGAGGGATGGAGGGAGGGAGGGAGGGAGGGAGCCAGAGAGCGAGGCTGCAAGGACGCGGAGCGCCCCTAGTGGGCTCTGCCGGCTCTGTGAAATAAACTTTAAAAACAAGCGCGTGGGGAAGGGAAGGAGGGGAGGCCGCAAAAGCAGGAGGAGGAGGAGGCGGTGGTGGCAACCTGCAGCCCAGGAGTTGGAGCAAGGCTGGCGGCCGGCGGAGGCTACACGGGCCACATGACGAGGTCTGGCGGGCCGCATTTGGCCCGCGGGCCTTGTGTTTGACACCTGTGCTCTACAGGGTTTCGGACACTGAAAATTGCCAATCCTTCTGGAGTCGCTGGGGGTTGAACCCAAAGACTTTCTGCATGCATGCTAGATGCTATACCACTGAGCTATAGGGCCTTCCCTCAAGACTCCAAGCTATGTCACTAAGAGGGTGCCAAAGGCTGGCACTCCTCATTCTTGACTTTAGCAACACAGCATGTCCTAAGCAGAGTCACATCAAAACCCTACAAAATAAGAGGAGCACAGAAGCACAATTTAAGTTCTGTGTGCACAGGCAAGAAGGAAGAACAGAATGCTTTCCACTCCCAAACTGCTTTTAGAGCAATTTTTTTGTCTAGTCCCACTGGAAGAAAACTGATTTTAAAGACTTTCTTCTTTGGAGTTGGGGAAGGCAAGTGCCTGCCCATGCTGTCCTTTAAATCGCTCTCATACACATCATAAGGATTCAGCACAGGGTGGATAAAAATCGACGATTTAAAAAAAATAAATTAAAAAAAATCAGATTTTTTTATTTAAATTGGATTTTTAAAATAAAATGCTTTTGGAGGAAAAATCTTTCTAAATATAGTCTTCTATTTAAGTTACATTGTAGTCCAAAGGCTATTCATCAGGAAATAAGGATTTGTTTTAAGTTTATCAAGTGTGCTAAAACTCAGTCTAAGTTTTTTTTAAAAAATGTTTAACCACATCAATTAACAAACATGGATACATATGCTATCATGTTACTGTTTCAGTTAAATAAATTGTTTAAATGGTTATTAAGGAAATGATTATTTTTCTCCTTCCAATAAAGTACAGCAGAAAAGTTGTCCAAATATAAACAGTTAACTTATTAAACCTCACCATAATTTCATAATTATCTGTCTATGTATTTCTAGTAGTATAACCAAATCAGTAATTTTTGATATAACTGTAAAAACTACTCTGATTTATTATTCCAAAAATGAAACCTTCATATGGTTGTAAATATTAAGATTATACCAGCAAGAATGACTCTTTCTGTAAAAAAAATCAGGGTGGATAAAAATCAATGATTTTTTTAAAAAAATCAAAAAAATCGGATTTTTAAAATAAAATGCTTTTGGAGGAAAAATCTTTCTAAATATAGTCTTCTATTTAAGTTACATTGTAGTCCAAAGGCTATTCATCAGGAAATAAGGATTTGTTTTAAGTTTTTCATGTGTGCTAAAACTCAGTCTAAGTTTTTTTTTAAAAAAAAAGTTTAACCACATCAGTTAACAAACATGGATACATATGCTATCATGTTATTGTTTTAGTTAAATAAATTGTTTAAATTGTTATTAAGGAAATGATTATTTTTCTCCTTCCAATAAAGTACAGCAGAAAAGTTGTCCAAATATAAACAGTTAACTTATTAAACCTCACCATAATTTCATAATTATCTGTCTATGTATTTCTAGTAGTATAACCAAATCAGTAATTTTTGATACCGTATAACTGTAAAAACTACTCTGAAAATTTATTATTCCAAAAATGAAACCTTCATATGGTTGTAAATATTCAGATTACACCAGCAAGAATTGAGTCTTTCTGTCAAAAAAAATATTTAAATCAAGTCTTACTGACTAGTGATTTAAATCAAGCCTTACTGACTAGTGATTTAAATCGTGATTTAAATCGTGATTTAAATCAATTTGATTTAAATCAAATCCACCCTGAAAAAAATATTTAAATCAAGTCTTACTGATTAGTGATTTAAATCAAGCCTTACTGACTAGTGATTTAAATCGTGATTTAAATCAAATCCACCCTGATTCAGCAGCACGCAAATCCTGAAACATAGTATGGAAAAATCACATATAGGCTAACACTGTCAAAGAGGACCCCGGGGCAGACTTCACCTGGCAGGAAATAATGTCTGCCTCTGGGTATCAACTATGCAGGAAGCAAGCCAACAGCAGCACAACAGATTTGCATTCCACTTTTAACCTAGGTGGATGTCCTGTAAGCAAGACCTTATTCTGCAGTCACTGGATATCACTGGGCCAGATTTAGGGGCAGCAGCCCAGGGAACCATCTGGAACACAAGGGTTGGAGGCAGGTGGGGTAGGGGGTATTAACTCAATAGCCAAAACAAAAGATACCAACTCAATCGCTGAAACAGAATAGTACTAACAGTTCCTCTTCGCTGGCAGAGCTACTAGCATCACTGACCTACAGATATTTTTCACTTTGTTGAAAAGAATCTTCTGCAAGCAACGCCTACTTAACAATAATAATAATAATAATAATAATAATTTATTATTTATTATTTATACCCCGCCCATCTGGCTGGGTTTCCCCAGCGATTCTGGGCAGCTTCCAACGAAATATTAAAATACAATAATCCATCAAACATTAAAAGCTTCCCTAAACAGGGCTGCCTTCAGATGTCTTCTAACAATGTGGGTATGAGGAATTGCAATCATGTCCATGCATGCAAATTCATTGTTTTGTACGTCAAGGATAAGTAATGCATGCAAATTGTGCATCAAAGTCGTGAAACTGAATCGAAACGAAATAAAAAGTAAAACTATTTAGAAGTGGGATATGGATGGGGCATTCATTTGGTCTAAGGCAGTGTTTCCCCACTGTAGTTATTTTTGGACTACAACTCCCATCATCCCTAGCTAGCAAGGCCAGTGGTCATGGGTCATGGGAATTGCAGTCCAAAAGCAGCTGGAGACCCAAGTCTGGGAAACACTGGTCAAAGATCAACCCAGGGATATCACATCTCCAACCCTTTCCAAATCTGTTAATTACCAGGAACATGCAGACAGAAGAAATCTGTACTTTGATGTGTTCTTTTGTAGACACCTTTTAAATTCAGTGCAGCTATAAAATCTCCGGGTTTTACTACAGCAGCTCAGGCCTTCTGGCATACAGTTCTCTAGCCAAGTGTGGTCGTACGCGTACGGCAATCTCAGTAGCTGTTATGATGCAGGAAAGCAAAGGCATGCAACAGCCGCTATCTATCACGATAATCTCTCATTCTTAACTTGGACCAAGTCTGAAGATGAACGATAATCTAATTTTAAGGGCATGGCGCATCCTCATTTTACCACAGCTCTTAAGCGTCAATCATTCGTAGCCCCTGGAGGAAGCCCTCAGAAGGAGACTCTTTAACAACAACTCTGCTTCAGGAATTTAGTTTGTGATACTCAGCTGGCTGTAACAAGATGAACTGCAAGTGCTTGTCCCAAAATATGGGTTGAAATATGCCGGGGCAACAGGGAAGAGCTACAGCTGTTATTCCCTTTGCAGTGAGAAAAAAAATAGTTTTACGCCTGCATGCAAGCAAACACACCAATGGATCGGAATGCAGGAAACATAAAACAGGTTAATGTTTCAGGATAGGCAACAAGCAAAACCTTGTATATATTCCCAGGCAGGAAGGGTAAGTGTACACTATAGTAGATGCACCCCTAAGTTGAGATTATTTCATTATTATTATTATTCTTTCTCAAGCATTCAGAATTATCTACCAACATTTTACGTAAACTGGCAACGGAATACTGGCAAAATGTTCTTTGTTCAAGGGACAGAGTCCGGGAGTGACTGTACTGAAGGAGCGTCTCCACCCCCATCGTTCAACCCGGACACTGAGGTCCAGTGCCGAGGGCCTTCCGGAGGTTCCCTCACTACGAGAAGCCAATTAAAGGTAGATAGCCGTGTTGGTCTGTCATAGTCAAAACAAAATAAAATAAAAAAAATTCCTTCCAGTAGCACCTTAGAGACCAACTAAGTTTGTTCTTGGTATGAGCTTTCGTGTGCATGCACACGAAAGCTCATACCAAGAACAAACTTAGTTGGTCTACGAGAAGCCAAGTTACAGGGAACCAGGCAGAGGGCCTTCTCGGTAGTGGCACCCGCCCTGTGGAACGCCCTCCCTTCAGATGTCAAAGAGAACAACAACAACCAGACCTTTAGAAGACATCTGAAGGCAGCCCTGTTTAGGGAGGCTTTTAATGTTTAATAGATTATTGTATTTTAATGTTCTGTTGAAAGCCGCCCAGAGTGGCTGGGGAAACCCAGCCAGGTGGGCGGGGTATAAATAATAAATTATTATTACTAGACACCTGACAGCAACATTAATTGGCAACAGAAGGGGGGGGAGTTTAAATCGTTTTCTTTTTCCCCCCCAGAGAAGCAGGCCTTTATAAATTCGGTTAACAAAGATAATGAGTTCTGCTGCCTACTCAGTAACTCAGCCTACAGTTTTCGTTCCACTGCTTGGCCTTTAGAGAAACGCTTGAGATAAGTATTTTTGCATTTGCTTTTGAGTTATAAATTAATGTAGATATTTCTTCTCACCTGCCCCCCCTTAATAGCACCCCTTCTTAAGATTGCAAGATCATTTTGTGAAGAAAAAACAACAACATAGCATTCAGAACAAGCATCCTGCAGAACAGTGCAAGATGTTCAGTTAAACCTCATCTCTTGCAATCTGTGTGAGAACAAATATGTCATTTAGGTTGGACACATGCTACTAAAATAGAAGAGCTGCAGTCCTTTCTGGCTTTAGTTTTATTTTCACAGTGACCCTCTCCGTGAAAAACAAGAGAAAATTTATGAATGTTCAAATATGCTCAAGCCGCAATACTGCTGCATATATTTTTTTTAGAAAAAATAAAAAGACATGTTGCACATCTAATGTACGGCCACGCTTGCAGGATAACGCTCTGGCAATAAATGAACACTTATTGACACAAATACAACGGCAGTAAGTAGAGCCAACATACATCCCCTGACTCTGCCCTGGTTAGGAGTGAACCAGTTTGTGCAAAAGGAGTAAGGAAGGTGGACAGACCACTTTAGCAGGCCAGGCACGGCAATGTCACTCATAGAACAAATTAACTTGAGTGAAGTGGCATTGATTAATATGTTCATTATTCCGAATTGCAGAAAAGCAGACTAAGTGGTCAGGAAGCCGCGAGTAATCATCCTCGCGGCAACATAATGGGAATTCCTATTTAGATGCAACTCACACTGCAGTCTTAATATTGTTTACTAAACATCAGGCACCCTCTTATTAGGAAAGATTTGTTTTCAGTACTCACAATGGAGAGAGTGTCAAGGTGAGAGAGACCTAGTTTTACTTGCCTTTGAGGAGGAAAAAACAATGAAACCGAGAAAGGACTCAGTTTTCGGTGGGCGGGCAGGGGGAGGGTAGAGATCAGAAGGGTCCCCCTGTTCCATCAATAATATTTATAATCTAAAGTATCTACGGGAGGCAGGTTAACAAGAGGAAGGAAAGAAGGCAGGCAGGCAAAATCCTCATCAGAGCCAGCTGGACAGTTCACCCCCCTAAAAAAAAATACCAGTGGCCACCTACTGCCCTGTGGGAGAGATCCTGACGCCTTCTTATACATTGGTATAATTTAATTTTAATGTTACTTGCAAGCTACCTTGGGAGAATCTGCACCCTGAAAGGTGGGACACAATTGTAATAAAGGAAATAAAAGGCATTTCCCATAACCAGCATGGACTTTTGGTTCTTCCTCGGCCTTCAGATGAGAAGAATATGCTTTGCTCGTTTGTGATCGAGCATCTGAAGCCTATTTAAGCATTTCAAGTGCTATGTCCCCTGGAGGGAAGGCAGAAGATGGGCGCTGAATTTAGAGCGACTTCCGTTACTGTGGCACAGATCTTGCCGAGGCGGTGGGTATTCAGTTGGCGGCACCAACTCAAGAATGCAATGCAGCAGCCTGGGTTAGAAGCACTTCAGGTGGGCTCACAAGTGACTGGATGCTCCTCCGTACAAAAATAATTTAAAAAAAAATTAAATACGAATTCCTTCCTCTCATCTAACTTTCTTCGATGTTTGAGTTGACTAAGAGAAGCAACACTGGAGACAGCATTATTTCCCAAGATGTATGAAGTATAGAACCGGCAGTATAGCACACTGGCTAAATGAGAAAGAGTTGTTATTAGGGCCGGGCGATATCTGCTTTTCAGTATCATTATATATCACCAGCTAAACATTGTGATATACCGATATATCACAATGTCTGAAATAAGGATGGAGATATGTAGAGGCATCGGCTGGCTTCACAGTCTTCCCCACATCGTGATTTTTGCATAGTGCACGCGCCAGCGCACGCGCACACACGCACACGCACACACACACACACACACGGGCTGGGCAAGGTATCGATACGATACATTGTCAAAAAAATGGTTTGAAGACCACAGCATAGTAACATTTTCATAATATTCAACATGGCGATATATCACGAATCACGGTGTATGAGTGTGCTATGTAAAGAATTGTGATGTGGGGGAAAACCGTGAAGCCAGTCATCGCTTCTCTCATGATTCCTTCTGCCCCTGTTGCTGCTCTGTACAGTTGTGCCTTGGAAGTCGAACGGAATCCGTTCTGGAAGTCCGTTCAACTTCCAAAGCATTTGAAAACCAAAGTGTGGCTTCCGACTGGCTGCAGGAAGCTCCAGGAGCCAATCGGAAGCCGCGGAAGCCCCGTCAGACACTCAGCTTCCAAAAGAACATTTGAAAACTGGAACAGTCACTCCTGGGTTTCGATCATTTGGGAGCCAAAGCGTTCGAGAACTAGGCTGTTCAAAAACCAAGGTACAGCTGTACTATAAAATAGACTGCGATCTACTCACAGTATAAAAAAACTGGCAGTGATCTATCCATTGTCGTATAAAGACTGGCAGTGATCTACCCAAAGTTGCTGAGTTTTTTTAGGAAGCCAACGTTGTGGAGCTTTTTTAGGAAAGGCTAAGTTGTTGAGCTTTTTTTAGTAAGCCAACATTGGTTTTTTGTAAGGAGATCGCTGAGGGGCCAGAGATCAATCAGGATCTACCAGGAACACCCTGCGATCTACCAGTAGATCGCAATCTACCTGTTGGACATGCCTGAAATAACAGTTGTAACAATATGTTAAAGGTAAGTAAAAATGTTACCAGTTTTAGACCCCCTAAGCAGCAGCCGTTTCCAGGACATTAGCCTGTTCCACTCTACATAGTTAGATCTTTATTTCAGACATCATGATATATCGGTATATCGCAATGTTTAACTTGTGATATATCACAAAGTTGAAAGCCACACATAGGTTCAGCCCTAACACACATCATGATTCACAATATAGTGCCAGGTCGAGAATTATAAAACCGGTATCACGATATGGGCTTCAAACCAGTTTTGGACGATATATCGCCCAGCCCTAGTTGTTATCCAGGAAGAACATGATTCAAGCTCTCTCCTCCGATAAGTTTGCTCAGTAGCTTCTTGGAGAAACACTATATTTCCTCCCCTCAGCCATTCCTCCACATCAGATGAAAACATTAATGAGATTGCGTACATGAAGTGCTTTGGGCAACCTGTTCTATAAAACACAAAGCACTGTGGGGCAATGGCTAAGAGCATTGCCCTGTGACCTCTTTCCAAGTTCAAGGTGAGCCACAAGCTCAACCAGGAAAGGCTCGACTCAGTCAAACTCACTTGACCCATATCATCATCATCATCCCCCATATCATCACAGAAGGGTTCGTGAAAAGGAAACGGCAGCTGGAATGCTTAATTCCACCTACCCAACATCCGACTGCAATTTCAAAATTAGCACAGCACCGTCGTTAGTCACTTCCTGCTCAAATAATGTTGCCACATAACACAGGGGTTTAACGCGACAACTGTTGCATCCTCCGTGAGGAAGCTGTCGTTCTACAGAGTTTAGATCAGATGCTGAAAAGTGTGCGCACCTTTCTGCACACCGAGGAGCGTAAGCCACTCACAGCGAGGAAAGGGCCTTGGTCCAGATATTTCTACAAGCCAGGACTTCAGCATGGCAGTCTAGCTGAACAGACAGTTCAGTCGAAGTCCCAAACAGGAGCCATAACAAATTGTGTCTGGCATAGCTGTACTGGTTCTTCAGGAAACCTTGGCCAAATGCTCATCCACAAAGGTTTTTTGGTACATATATATTGCTCTGCAGAGTGGCTTTGGAACACACAATGGACAAGTTCAGAGAGCTCAGCTTAATAGGCATTTTCAATTTTAATTCTGAAATTTCATTTGGTATATTTCTGAAATTACACCGTGGTCCACAATGAGGCTTTCTTCTCGCTGTGAACAAAGCGGGAAATCTTTAATTAAGTATCAGTATCTCATTTCATCCAAACCAGGAAACCATGGATAATAGTTTCGGAACACCACAAGGTATTAAGCCGCCTTCGAAACATGTCACCATAACCTGACTTGTTCTAAAGCTACAGTTTCCCATTAAGACAAAACCGGGAACTTGGTTAATGGAAGACTTCCTGCTTTATTCACTTACTTATATGGGAGGAAAAAGCAAAGGGACCAGTTGGACAGGAGAAAGTTTTATCATATCTTGCTTCTTCTTTTTAAGCTATGATCACCTTCTTTCTTTTGAGAATGGACAGAACTATATCACAAGATGTGTACCTTTCAACAGGAAAGCCAACCCACAATACATGATGAGATTGCCCCGGACTACAGAATGGGGTCAGGTTAATACTACAAGCAAGGCAAGAACGCCGTTTTTTGCTGGATCCTTCCTTGTGCTCCATTTCTCATTTGTGAGGAGGAGGAAAGGGAAAGGAGGACACCTTGCTACTCACAAGAAGCAGGGTGTTCTTTTAAATCGCTCATAACATTCCCTCAAAAGCTAGTGTGTCCATGTGTTCATATGCACCCCACCCTACCAACTAAACGTTAAAATATACCATGGATACAATCCCTCTGCCCTGGCCTAAGTACAGCTGTTCACACATGGCGGGGGGATCACCACATAGTCCAACATAAGCTCACACAACACTAGGCCACAGCTAAAGCCAATAAACAAAAGAGAGGAGTGAGCAGGAAGCACAATGTTCCCAAGGAAAGCATTCAATGTGCAATCCACTGCGTGCAGACAGCCAGGGTGAACTGTGTTTAAAAAAAAGTGTCCCCCATCGCTCTCAAAGCATGCTAAGAAGGAACAAAAGAGCTGAACTATTATACTACACGGGATACATACTTAAGTCTGGTTCATGCCATCTAAGTTATGTTTTAGATCATTGCAAAAGAGCTAAAACCAATATTGGGCTTACACAATTCCCCTCCTCTTTCCATGTTACGAACAGACTCCAGAAACCGTGGTTTGTTCTAAAGTCACCCAATAACCAAGACCTGAAACCACAGTTTGTTCCCCAATTAGTTTTTACCAACTTTGGTTAGAATAAGCCATAGCTCCCAACACTGGAATATAATGCAGAACTGCAGATGGTTTCAAAATAAAAACAAATGTTTCACACTCCTCTTATGCACAAAATAAAGCGGATAATCTTGCAGCCCTCTGCTTTGCTCACAATTATCTAAAGCAAAGATTCATAACCTTTCTTGGCAAGAGTGTCATATTCACCTTTGATCAATCTTCCAGGAACCACATGCCAACCATGGGTGAGGCTACCCTGTACTCTCTCACCTACAGACAGTGATGTGGTTTCCCAGAAAAAATGAAGTATGCATCTAATGTTGCATGTTTATTTAGTTTTATTACATAAACAAAGTTAAAAACTTCGAAACTACGGTACCAAGCTTGCTTAATGCTGTGTTTGCAATAGGCATCTATTCATTACTCAACAACTTGTGAAATGCAAAAATTTCACTCCACACTGCAGGGAACATGACCCTCTCCTCAGATATAAATCACTACCTTCTCCAAACCTAGTAACCTCTATAGATTTTTTTTTAACTACAATTCCCATGAGCCCCAGCCAGCATGACAAATGATCAAGCATGATGGGAGTTGTAGTCAAAAAAACATTTGGAGAGCAGCAGCTGGGGAACACAAGTTTAGGTGAAAATCTGAAGTGGATCACACAGAAACATAATTAGGGGTGTGTGATATTGTGGACCTCAAGGAAGCAGTTTGCAGAATGTCCAGATGCTAAAAAAATTATAATCTCATTGGGGGGGGGGATCTAGAACGCTGGCCCATTGTTTCTGAACAAATTGGAGTGTTACTCATTTGTGATTAGAGCAGGAACGTATTTATAAAAATATATTTGTGCAGCTCAATAATTTTTTAAAACCAACAACTTGGAAAGAGAGCATTTTCAAGTAACTGTGGCCGTGCAATGCTGAATCCCATCCATATTTCCTGTTTCGGGGGGCGGGGGGTGGGGAATGAAATCCAAGGAAGTATTTCCATTTAGCCTTTTTAAGCCAATAAGATAACACCCCTTCAGTAAACAAAAAGCAAGCAAAAAAAGGGTGAGAAACTGTTTGGATCAGAGCTTTGAATTCTCTTTTCCTGTGTTCCGAGGGCTTTCATGTGGACGCACACCACTTGACAGATTGTATGAAGCGTCTAATGTTCTAAGTGGAACAGATGGATATTTTAATTGCAGAGAGCTCCAAGGTATATCAATACCGCCATCACCAAGAGGGGAGTTGTTACAAAACTTCCAAGTAACAGTGTCTGATGATGAAAGGCTAAAGAATTATCAGCAAGGCGGCCTTTCGGCTCTCAAAAGAAATGACTAACAGCCCAAGCAAAGTGAAACAGGACAAAACTGGTTGGAGAGATGAGGACTCTACCCATTTACCACGTGTGCCTCCAAGTATTGTACTCATTTATGGCTGAAATCCCCAAGCACACTTCCTAGGAAGTAGGTAGGTCCCAGCAGAACTTGCTTTGAAGTAAATGCACTTCAATGGGCCGGCTAGGACTGGAGGGAGTTGTGCAGGCATACGCAAACTCGGCCCTCCAGATGTTTTGGGACTACAACTCCCATCATCCCTAGCTAACAGGACCAGTGGTCAGGGATGATGGGAATTGTAGTCTCGAAACATCTGGAGGGCTCAAGCTTGGGAGAAGCTGCTGTAGTGTCTCAGAAGATGCTCTAGCTGAAAATGAAGACATCTTCCTGCATTACAGGGGGTTGGACTAGATGACCCCTAGGAGTCTATTATGCCATCAAGCACAAACAGCTTTCGGGAAAACTGCTTTTGAGAAATGTTCATGTAACAAAGCAACAAGATGGAAGCTTCTACTATGTGCAACTGACCCTGAAGTCTTCAGCGTATAAAAATTTGTATGGAAGATACATCCATGCTCCAAGCACTAAGGTACCATAGTTATCGTCAAGTGCATATTAATGTTAAAAAGAAAAAGGCGCTCAAATGTCCCTGAAGTGGGTAATTTTAGCAGCACAATTCTCATTTCAGATTAAATGCTCGTTGGCAAATGTCTACCTTATTCCAAACTCTAGTAAGAATCTACAGCAAAGCATGCGGTTTAAAGTCTGGTTCACCACGGTCACATTCATCTCCATCTAATTTTTTAAGAATAATTTAAGCTGGATGGGTGAAGCTAAGAGTGTTCCATAAGATTATTATATTTTCACGCAGAAATAGAAGAGTTTATAACTTGAGTTCAAGAAGCAAATACGACATGGTTTCTGGTAGTATAATACTCACATGGTTTCTGGTAGTAATTCTGCAAAATACTCACATGATTTCTGGTAGTAATTCTGCAAAGCCCAACCCAATTAAGAGTAAGAGGCTTGTAACTGAGCTATGAATTCTTATCAAATGCTGCTCATCCACCAACAAACCAATCCAACCACAAGGCTGGTTAAGTTATGGTTAAGTTAAGCTACAGTATTTCAAACACTGCCTCTCCTTAAAGTAAAGCAAAAAAACAAACACATCTTGTCTAAAACACCAATACACAGTGTTGGAAACTGAAACACACACACACACACACACACACACACACACACACATATATATATATACCCTATATACTCGAGTATAAGCCTAGTTTTTCAGCACATTTTTTGTGCTGAAAAAGCCGCCCTCGGCTTATACTCGAGTGAGGCAGGCAGTGGCTCCTATGAAGCTTTCCCAGGTTTTTTGTGGTAAAATTGGGTGCCTCGGCTTATATTTGGGTTGGCTTATACTCGAGTATATACGGTATATATATTAAAAAATCGCCAAATCATGCCTTAAACCTGGGTTAAAAATGAATGTGTAGGTGACCCATTTGTTTTGCAGCAGACATTATAATATTATATTATTATTATTATTATTATTATTATTATTACCATAGTTATTAAAATTTTCAAAAGTAGGGAGTCCGTGGCTTGGCTTTTGGAAAATAGCGTGTCCTCAGTAATTAGCTAATTGGGAACCACTGAACTAGATAATTAAATGTAAGGAACAGGATTCCACGCGGTTCCTCCTTGAAACCAATGGGAGGTCTTTTCCAGTTAGGGATCAATAAGCATTACCACATCAGAGCTTCTAACTCAGATGTTACACCCGCAAGGTAACTCTTGTCAACTTTAGGAACACTTTCAGATAACTTGCCCTACGCTGTGCGTTAAGAGTCGAAACACCTGCACGGAAAGGAGAAAAGAGCAGCAGCACAATTTCTGACGGAACAAAGGTGAGGAGTGTCAAGAAGAGAATAAATGCATCAGGACTAGCAGTTGGATATTGTAGTTGAGAGCGCTCATGCTACATGAAGCAGACTTGACATTTATTGTGACAGAGACTTCCACGGTGCTAAAATACAGGGTACTGCTAGTGACTGCGCACTCAACATTGGAGTTTAAGAGGACGCCTTGCCGAAAGGCTTTCTACCACACATCAGGCATAATGCTGCAGGACAAGAGAGAGAAGCAGTTAACATCTAGCAAACTTGCCTACCAGCTACCGAAAGCACAGCAGGCGGGCAGTGATGCACCGGCTCCTAAGTACAGCCCATGAAGTTGCTTGTGAAACATGAAGCTATTTATCCCTGGGGCTGTGGTTTTCAACCAGTGTGCCGTGGCACCCTGGGGTGCCTTGAAGGATGGTCAGGGGCAGGGGTGAGCAACCTTTTTCAGCCATGGGCCGGTCCACCGTCCCTCAGACCATGTGGTGGGCCGGACTATATTTTAAAGGGGGGAAATGAACGAATTCCTATGCCCCATAAATAACCCAGAGATGCATTTTAAATAAAAGGGCACATTCTACTCATGTAGAAACACGCTGATTCCCAGAGCGTCCGTGGGCTGGATTGAGAAGGTGATTGGGCCGCATCCGGCCCACGGGCCTTAGGTTGCCTACCCCTGGTCAGGGGTGCCTCGGGCAACACTGGCCTCTGCCCCTCTTTCTTTCCTTCCCTCCCTCCTCTGGTGCCCTCTCTTGTCTCTGCCTCCCAAGGGATTGCACGACTATTTGTCGCAGCAGCCCCAGCTACAAGCTCCCCAGACAAATAGTGCCGCTGGGGCTGGCCAGGGGTGCTGGCTGCCAGGAGCTGAGGTGGCCTTGGAGTAAGCAAGCAAGTAGGTGAGGGAGCCCAGCCAGCCAGTCCACCAGCCCTTGCTGTTGGGAATGGACAGGCAAATGGGAGGTCGGGCAGGCAGCAAGGCCTGCCTGGGAGCTGAGTGCCCGGTGCTGAAGGGGAGCCTTTCCACCATGCAGGCCCAACAGGGCCCACTGTTGCCACTGCTGCCTTGCAAGGTACAAGGTGCGGGCCGCACATTCACCTTTGGCCAGTTTCCACTGGGCCAATAAGGCTGGGGGCATCCTCTCCCCAGGCCCCTGTGGGGCAGTGTGAGGAGGCACCTCTTTGGGGAGGCAGCTCAGAGACCAGGGACAGTAGAACCAGCTGCCCGGAGGACTCCCTAGGAGAAGGGAGAGGAGGCTGAGGGATCACTCCACAAGGGAGGGTGTTCGAAAAGGGGTGAGGGGCTGCCAGCTCTGCAGGCAAGGGGTGACATAACTGGGCTCCTGAGCCCCACAGGGGTGCCACAGAAAGAAGGTACAGTGGTACCCCGGGTTACAGACACTTCAGGTTACAGATGCTCCAAGTTACAGACTCCGCTAACCCAGAAATAGTACCTCAGGTTAAGAACTTTACTTCAGAATGAGAACAGAAATCGCGCAGCGGCAGCAGTGGGAGGCCCCATTAGCTAAAGTGGTACCTCAGGTTAAGAAGTTTCAGGTTAAGAACGGAACTCCGGAACGAATTAAGTTCTTAACCCGAGGTACCACTGTAGTTGGTCAAGGGAGCCGTGTACCCAAAAAGTTTGAAAACTTCTGCCTTTGGGGAAAGGGCTCCTCCACCTCTTCCCGTCTGTCCGACAATGCAGAGTATCAGACTAGCATGTATTTTGATACTTCTCTACATGCTTCAGGTTAGTCCCAGCTCTGCTACTTTTATTTCAAAATCCATTAGCTTAACGCCCGAGCAAATAAAATGGAGGAACAACACGGAAATCCAACACATAAGGAAGGTGTGTGGTTTAATTGTTTCTCTACTGAGAAACAATTCTGGCTAAGAGGATGTTGTCTGACTGGGCGACTTCAGTAGATTTTTCCGTGACACACAAACCCATTGAAGATTTCATAATTAAGTCACGCCTTCCTGAAAAAATTACGAATTTCAAAAGTGGGGAGGAGAAAAGCCTGCCCATCTTGTGAAAAACAAAGACAGTTTTTAACAAAACGGTACTTCCAAGTTTTCACACTTCGAAACTTCAATGAAATCTACAATATAAGGCATGGCATGTATTATACGGACGCTGGCTATAAATAGATTTCACAATGGAAAGTTAAGCTTTGATGAGCCCTTTTCTGCTTCAAACATTACAGAGCTTGCACAAGCCTGCAGGTTAACTTGCACATCCCTCTCTACGCTCCCCAAAGCAGAACAGCTCGTTCTAAGCATTAAAAACCAACTCATTTTTTGGGGGGGGGGGACCCACAACAACCCAGGATTAAGATTAAAGAACAAAACTGAAAAGCTCCTCAAATAAAACACCATCATTACAACCTTTATTACTATAACCTTTTCCGTTCTTGCAGGCGTCAGATTTTAAAAGTTCGGGTTCAGTAACTGGGAATGTGTATGTTACAGGTAAGGAGAGTTGCACAGTTAATGTGCATAAACACCTGGGCATTGTGCACATAATGCATCTGTGAAAATTATGCACATTCCCCAGCCCCTCCCTCTCTCTCTCTCTTAATTTCTATACTGTCTTTCATCCAAAGATCACAGGGCAGTTTAAATATAAAAAAACACCACCACAACAACAATAACCATAATAATAATTTATTATTTATACCCCGGCCATCTGGCTGGGTTTCCCCAGCCACTCTGGGCGGCTTCCAACAAAATATTAAAATACAGTAGTCCATCAAACATTAAAAGCTTCCCTTCAGATGTCTTCTAAAAATCTGGTAGTTGTTGTTCTCTTTGATATCTGGTGGGAGGGCGTTCCACAGAGCAGGTGCCACTACCGAGAAGGCCCTCTGCCTGGTTCCCTGTAACTTCGCTTCTCGCAGTGAGGGAACCGCCAGAAGGCCCTTGGCGCTGGACCTCAGTGCCCGGATTGAACAATGGGGGTGGAGACTCTCCTTCAGGTATACTGGACCGAGTCCATTTAGGGCTTTAAAGGTCAGCACCAACACTTTGAATTGTGCTCAGAAACGTACATACCATAATAACAAAAAATAAATAACCCCCCCCCACAGTGTTATATGCATATCTGCCAACAGATGTTGGGGAACGCCCTCTCAACAGGATTTTGTACATTCTCGAGGCATTGTACATAATTACCCCAACATATACTCATTTATGGACTACACCAATGGAACGAAATAAAGAGTGCTCAGATTATTTTAAGACTGTCTGAACAGTGCATGTTTACTCGACTCCCAATATGTCAATGAGTCTTACTCTCAGGAAAATATACATGGGTCGAAAGCCTTAGATGTGTGCTCTCAGGTTTCTCCTTGTACCGTAACTGCTTCTTCATTCTCCAAGTACTGTATGAACCTTCATCTACCAACAACAAGGGGGTTCTGAAGCCACAGAAAAGTAATCTCAAAGCAGCTAAGCCTAACTTCCAATCACTGATGAATGAATGTCAGTTTATTTGAAACAGATAGCTAATTGCTCTCTTAAGACTTGTGTGTATTTCTTTAAAACCCATGCTATGCCTGCCCTAGAGTACTTGTATTCCTCACCCCACATTCCCCCCCCCAAAAAAAACCCCATAGCAAATTGCCTCCAGCCACAGCTTTAAAATCCTGCTTGGAACTACCTAACGGCAAACAATAATTTGCAGCAAATTCTTTGTAGAGCAAGCAAGGGAATAAAAAAAACCGAAAACCCTGCACACACAAGCCCCTGGGAAGCAGATATTTTAAGCAAGTTGTAAATGGGCCAGTTAAAGAGCATCACCTCCACATAGAAGACTCAAATAAGAACAGGGCTTATGAACCTTCAATACACAGGTACCTTAGAGGGAATTTTGGCAGGTACAGATACTGTAATCCAAGCTTTTTACTACTTCAAAAGGGCACTGCTTTCATGAACTGCTTTGCGTCAGCAACCCCTACCTGCAGCCAAGGTTCCCTCTACAAGGTTTGAAAATACACGAAGGAAGAAACTCAGATATATAAGCTAATCGCCAAACTACACCTTAAACCTAGGTTACAGTTGCCACAACGGAATGTCTAGATGCCTTTTTTTTGCAATGACATTTATTATTATTAATTTCATTTCTATTATTAATTTCATTTATATTTTAAAGGAAAAAACCCTCAAAAGTGGTTTATAACACATTCAAAATCAAATAAAACAATCCAGACTAACACAAATTGAAGCTTGAAGGAAAATATTTCAGGTGCTTCTCTAAGTGACATTTGGTTTTCCCCATATTTATTTACCTACTTAATTTATAGAGCTGCCCCACAACAGAAGAACTCTAGGAAGCCAGTCTGGTGCAGTGGTTAAGACTAGGACCTGGGAGATCAGGGTTCAAATCCCCACTCAGTCCTGAACCTCACTGGGTGACCTTGGTCTAGGAACAGCCTAATCTATCTCATAGGGTTGTTGTAGGGGTTTAACCAAGGAGGGGAATGAACCACATGCTCCTTGGAGAAAAAAGTGGGATATAATTGCAACAAATAAGCTCTTCTGATTACCTGCTTAAGAAAGCTGGAGGGGCCAGCCAGATGGAAATGTCAGTTGCCAACCTGGCATCCAGTGATCTCCATGTGGTCGCAACTGGACCTGCGCCAGTCTCAAAACGCACCTGGCGCTTGGCTAATTTCTAACACGGCACCAAGGTAGTGAACATCCATTCATAACCCAGTTGATTTAACATGCTCGATTTAGGTTATTTTCGTTTCTGTGTATTTGCCCAGCTATCTTCTCTTCTCCCCCAGGCTCAATTTGGCAAGTTTTAAGAGGCAAAGGATTTTATATACTGCACAAAAAATAATAATCGCATTCAAGTCTACAATAGCTACTAAGTTAGCTTGCAAACACAACTGCTTAATATCACACCATGATTGTGACAATTGCTAGAGGAGAATTATTTGCATGACAGTGGGAACATGCCTGTTTACAGGCAACAACCCTGTAAGGTAGATTAGTCTGAGAAGGCTGGTCCAAGGTCACCCAGTGAGCTTCCCAGCTAAGTAGCTATTTGAACCTGGGTGTCCCTAGTCTTAGTTCCACTGGCTCCCATTACATTCAACTGACCTTCACCAACTTCATGCGCACCTTATGTTACAAGACTACAACTCCCGTCATCCCCAACTATTGGTTACACTAGCTGGGATTGATGGGAGTTGGAGTCCAAAAGATATGGAAGTCATCAGGATGAGGAATGCTGCATTAAAAAATAATAATAATAATGCAGATTACAGAGTAGCCAGTACATACTTGTACCTGCTTACGAAGAGAAGCAGTAACATACAAGAAAAGGCCATATTTAGATTTCAAATGTATGGATTCTATCCGTGCCATTCACACACAATAGAAACTTGGAACCAAGGCTGTCTTCAGCTCCTGTTCCTCTACAACTTTTCTCGGCCTACATAGACCAGCAAAACATTTCCTTAAAAGCTGGCTTTTACAACTGTTACGCATTCAAGCTGAAGACAGCTCAGCCAGGGTCTCCTTTGGCCACCTGTCCAGGACGGCAAATGGTAGGAGAGGTGATTGAACATCAGGCAGCTCACAATACAGACATAAAGAGGCTGTTGGGCTACATTTGGCTTCTGTGATATCAGGCCTGCCTGACAGTCAAAGAAAGCAAAGCGTATTTAAAGACTGAAATGGAAAAGCTGAAAAAATGCATCTGTCTGGAGACATCTCAGCTCACTCAGGTGGGTCCAGGCTTTGCAGCTTTTCCACATCTTGTACGGAACAAGCATTACAAGGAAAGAGAGCTTCACCCAAAACAGGGCATCCAATTTAACCCTGAAACTACAGCGCCTTAACAGAAAGATCAATTATGGCACAGCCCAGAGCTCCTCCTCTCATCTGAAAGGTCATTCAAAGCATGACTCACCTTCCTATGTGCACATTTTCAAGCAGTAAAGGAAATCTATATGGCAGTTAAACATGCGGCACTAATATAAATGTTGTTGACAAAGCAGGGAACTTTTGGGTGCTGCTATTGACCAAGTCCAGGCACCAAGACAAAAGCCCGTGTTCAGTCTATATTAAGCAGCCAATCTTAAACCATGCTAACCGTAGATAAATTTCAAGACTTCATTGGACTCGCTCCCACAACTATGTAAAGAAACACAATCCCATACATATACAGTATCATGGAGTCCACCGGTTGAATGGACTCTGGAACTTGGCCTTAGATCTAGACGCCCACCCCATTACAAATAGGTAGAGAACCATACATTGTGTACTCAGCAGATTAAGACATGTGATATTTCATTAATATACTGTATATGCGAATTTGCCCTGGAAAAATGATGACAATTCTTGTTAAGAGGCGATACCCCCCCCCCTTTCCATCTGCCAAGACTCAGCATTTTTATTTTTGCTACAGCGGGTACTTGAAAAATAGCCACTTGATCCTATCACAGGTAGCCGAACAAACAGCTAAAAAGCACAATGATGCCTCTGTGCGTAGCTTTTTTTTTAAGGTCAACAGAGGGGAGGAGGAGAAAATGCTTCTACACAATGGTATTCTGATTCCAAGCATGTTTACGTGGAAGCAAAAACCCAGCAATTTCAATGGACCTCACCTCCAGCATATATATTGTTCTAAGACTGTAGCATAAAGAAAGACCCAGAGGACAACCTTTCCATGTTAGCCTGAAGTACCTGAAGAGCACTTAACCAGCAAACAGGTTTCAAGGTGAGCTGAGCTACAAGTTTCCAACAGGTCCTCCCCCAAACATCCCTTTTGCAACTCTTACCCAAGGCCCTTACCCAGCTATAAAACAGACTGGGGGAAATGACTGTGAATGGTGTCAGAATCCCAAAACTTCTGACCTCCACTGGAAAGTTCCCAAAGCATGACAATGCCAAGGCCGGGAAGCATTTGCCACCACTGTGCCATTGCAAGATGTGATCACACCCCTCTCCCCAAACCTCCACACACACAGACTCCTTTAGTTCATGCACCAATATATATATTTATCTTCTTTATGTTTGCTCACTCCATCAATTAACCTGCAGATAGGGAACAGAGACCAGAGTATGAGACCCAGTTCCACTTCATATTTTCTCCTTTTCTGCAGCAGACCCTCATTTCTGACAAAGCGCACCAAGGGTGTAGTAGGTTGGTTAGCATTCACGCTGTCCTGTGAACGCGAAAACAAGTGTGCGCGCCTTTCACCCACCCACACCCCGTCACACACCATTCCTTCCTCACCCACCTGCATAGAAGCGGATGAGGCAGCCGGTCTCCGAGTCCATGCCCTCCTCCTGCACCCGCCACAGGTCCCGGAAGCCCAGCTGCGAGAGGTAGTCGTTTTGGACCTGCAAGGGCTGCTCGTGCGGCTCCAGCCGGCGGGCGGTCTCCCCATGCAGTTGCACGTACAAGGCCGGAGGCTGCCGCGGGGAGGAGGTGGCGGCATCCCCGGCGGAAGAGGGATCCCCTCCCGGCGCCTTCCCCGCGCCGGGGGACTCCCCCACGGCTCTGCCCCCCCGGGGGTTCTCCGCGTGCGCCGACGGCAGGCCGCCCAGGCGGGCCCGGCGGCTCCTGCCAGGCCCCGATCCGGCCCCTTCCCCCTCCGCCGGCACAGGAGGAGGAGGGTCCGCCTCTAGCTCCTCCGACGAAGACGAGGAACCGCCGCCGCCGCTGTAGGCGTCCAGCCGGTCCGAGGTGCTCTCAGCGCTGGGGCTGAAGCTCTCCGTGTCCGAGCCCCCCAGGAGGGACGGGCAGGAGAGCGGCGGGCCCGATAGGTAGAGCTGCGCAGGTGGCGGAGGAGGAAAGGCCCGCCCTGGGCTGCAGTCGGAGGGCGACAGGCAGGGGCGGCCACCTGCGCGGCCGTTCTCCCCGCCGCTGAGAGCCAAGCGCCCCGGTCGGGGAGCCGCCTCGCCGCCGCCCAAACCGCTGGGGGTCCCCCGACGGTTCCGCGGCCTCCTCCCGGCCGGTATCGGGGTCAGGCTCCCAGCTGGGGAAGTCGAAGCCTCCGCGGAGTCAGGCAGCGCCTCTTCTGCTCCCCCGGGCTCGGCGGACGGGTCTGCCGCAAAATCGCCGTCCATTTCTCCTTCTTCATCCTCCTCCTCGTCTTCCTCTTCTTCCTCCCCTTCTTCATGGGGGCCGCGCGTCTCTGCGGCTATTGCCGCCGCCGCCGCCGCCTTGCCCAAGACCCGGACGGCGCTGCTGCCCGCTCCACGGTGCCCCAGCTGTAACAACCGCGACGCCACCTCGGCCGCCGTCGTCTCCAGGGTGCAAAGGACCGGCCGCAGGTAGCAACCGCCGCCGCCCCCTCGCTGCTGGTGATGGTGGTGGTGGTAGTAGTAGTAGACATGGACGCATCCCCGCTGGAGGTCCCGTCGCACCCAGTCCCGCTCCGGCGGCTGCAGAGGCTGGAGCTGCCGGGGCGGCTTGGGCAGCAGGAGCAGCGCCTTCCGATCCAGGCTGCGGGTGCCCAGCGAGGCGGCAGCGGCGGCGGCGGCGGCCGAGGAGGAAGAAGACGACGACGAGGAGGAGGCGGCGGCCGAGAGGTTCCTTTTCAGCCTGCCCCTCCGCAGCAGAAGCGAGTTGGCGCCGCCGCTGCTGGGGACGGCCGCCGCCGCTGCCGGAGTCCCGTTGGCCGCCAGCGTGAGGGAAGCCGCGCCGCCGCCGCCGGCTCCAGCCGCGGCCCCTCGCCTCCTTCGCCGCTGCGGGCCGCCGCCGGCTACACCCTCTGCTGCTGCTGCTGCTGCGACAGCAACGGCTGCTGCTGCTCCCTCGCCGCTTCCCAGCGGGCCGGGTCCTCCGCCCTCGGTGCCGGGGCCCGCCTGGCCCGCGTAGCCGGGCCGCTCCCGCTTGCCGGCCGTCGGGGCCGCCGCTGCCCTGCTCCCGCGCTGAGGTTGCTGCGCAGGTTCCATTGTGGAACGCGGAGACACGCCGCGTTCCAAAGCGGCGGGCGGGGGGCGGGGGAGCGCGATTATGTAGCAACTGCGAACATTCCGTCGCTGTCGCCGCGTTCCATTCGGCTCAAGCCCGCCGCCGCCGCTGCCGCCGCGCAGCTGCTGCCAGCGCCATTAGGGACTGGAGGGTGGGGGGGGGGAGGATCAGTAGCAGCAGCAAGCAAGCAAGCAGCCACCGCCTCCTCGTCGTCCTCCTTCTCCTCCCACCCGGCCCGGCCTCCACTTCGGAGGCTCCTTATGAATATTAATTGCAGCAGGCCTCGTCGGAGCGGCGCGATTTTTCGTCTCTTGCACCCCGCCTTCCAGCTCCCTCTATTAGCAACGCCTTCTCAATATTCATGAGGAGGGGGGGTGACGCCATCCCTCGTGAGGTAGCAGGGGGCGGGGCTCCGGCGATAAACAAAACGTGACAACCTGCGCCGCTTTTCTCCCTTACCCACCCACCCACGAGGAGGAGCGTGGGAAGCCCGACGCTGCCGGGAAATGTAGTCCTCGGGCCCGGCCGTGCCTCCGCGAGATGCTACCAGCTGAGACTACGTATCCCACAAGGCACCGCGCTCTTCCCGTCGGGCGGGAGCCGGGCCTCTCCCGCCCTTGCTTGCTCCTGCCCGTCTACTGCCCGATGTTGCAGTTGCCCTTGACCCCCCCCCACAGGCGTACCTGCCCGCCCTTAACCTTTGCATATCGTTGCATAGTGGGAACTTTTGCTTTTAAACGAGCATACGAATTAATCTTTGCAGAGAGACGCTGTCAAACGGGCTCGGCTAATGCATGCAAGCAAGCTCTGCCGTTGGCTGTGATAACTCCAGGGGTGAAACGCGGAATCAATCCACCTGCAAGGGAAACTTTTTGTGTTTTAATACTGCTCTTTTGTGCGAATGCATTTCTGTGCAAAAGAGCTGTTTTGATTGTAAAAATAGAAATAACAACAAATGTGCCTTCAGCAGCTGGTTGTGGGGAAAGGCAGACTGCAGCCTTTCCTTTGGGCTGATGGAAACAAAATGGAAGTAGAGGCATAGAGGGAGGCAGCACCCAGCAAAACATCACTACAAACAAGGGTGGTTTTTTTTAAGCACTTACAAATCTGTCAGGAGAGCTGAGCTGGCCTGGCCCACCTCCTTCCTGAGCTAGCAAGCCCCACCTGCCTGGCCAGGACGCAGGCCTGTTATACCTTCTGGGCTTGACGAGGCATGTGACCCCCCCACCTGGCCTGAGCCTACTCCAGCTGAGGAATCGGGCAACTCCTCCCCAAGCTAGTGAGCTCCACCTGGGCTGTGGGTCTTTGCCTGCCTTCCCTCAGAACTGACAGCTGTAAGTTCTGGAATCCTGAGGTCAGGGGTGGTATGTCCCATTTTGCCACTTGAGGCAAAACAGGAAGTGCCACCCTCCTCTGCCACACCCACACCACCACCACCACCATCCGTGGGACACTCATTCGCCAAGAGTTTTCTTTCTTTTTTTCCCCAATTTTTTTTATTGATTTTACAATTTTAAGCACACACCATAACGGTTAAATTTCCATACTTCCCCCCTCACTATGGGAAGCAACATTCATCCCCTTCTCTCACAAGGGTAGTCACAATCATCGTACATTTAACCTTGCTAACATTATTTATTATCATTGCTTAGGCCTGGCCCAATTCTGTGGGTCAGGTATTCCTTCTTTCCTCAATTTCATATTTCGGTTGACTTCCTCGAGTCCCCCTGTTGTGGGGGGGTGCTTATTAATGGAAGAAATGCACTCGTTCCTGAGAAACAGACACTGTCTGCACCCCCACAGCCCTACCCCTTTCTCCTTTGTAACCTTTGTATCTCAAACTGTGTGTTAAACTTTTTGTGACTCTCTGTATCCTTGCCCACTGGTCTTCCAACGTGTTTGCATAAGAATACACAAACCCACCCAAGTCAGGAGAAGGGATCTTTGTTAAGCAAAATAAAGCTGTAGGGCAAATGCGCACACAAATAAAATCTTGTCAGGCGGCTCCCAACAGTTGGGAAAAGACATCACCATTAACGGGTTAACGGACACTCCCAAAGACAACGACCACCTGGAAAAAACACCTTTTGTATCTAAACATGACCCTCCACCATAGGAAACCCCTCCCTTCTGACACCTGGTCAAAATTCCTTACCTCACCCACGTAATGCTATTATCTCTTTTGTTCTGTACTGTGTCAAAAGTGTATAAAAGTTCGCCTGCTCTTTTGTTCTGGGTTCTTCTCCATCGTCTGTCATGTGAGCAAGAACCCTGTTGCCAACAGCTCTACACTTTAAAATAAACTGGTCAGGCTTAGCAGCCGCTTTGCTTCTCACTAGAACTCTGGTCCGGTCTCTGTTTTTCGACAGTGGGGGTTTCAAACAATGTCCTGCTGGGGTTTTGGTATTCCACCCGGAATCGGACCCGTTTACCTGGAAACGTCCTCAAATTCTTACAACACCCCCTCTGTTGAATTCATTATCATTCCTCTCTAACAGTTTTCATAATCCTAAATTTTAAAACATAATGAAATACAAGAATCATTTTGCTTAAAACACTCCTTTTTCCAAACCTCAGCATCTTGGTACTTCTGCTCTTTTCCTATAATCTTATCCAATTCCCTTACTTTGACCTAATTTCAAACTCCTAATTTTGTACCATTCACCAAGAGTTTTCAGGGGCGATTCCCAAACTGTGCCACAGCACATTGGCCTACTATAAGTAAGAATAAATGTTCTTATGAGCCCACAATTATGGAGGAGGAGGAATCATTAACTGCTCTGATTTAGTTTTCTTCTGCAGAGGATGCATTCAAACACTGTAAAAAATAACTTAGATGTAAAAGTGAAGTGTGTATCTGTTTCTAAATTTAAAAAGAATAACGCATTTCAGGCATTAAAAGTAAGGAAAACACTGGTTTACAATCAACACATGTCCTACCATTAGGCAGGGTGGTTTGGGGTACCACTGAAGGGCAGCCAAAGATTATTTACTAAGTTTCTTGCTGCATTTTTCTCCAGAGAGAGAGATACTTGGGTGATTTTGTCTCTCTGTGTGTGTGGTGATTTGCTGCTCTTCCGCAAGCAGCAAAATGTCTAGCTGTATATGTGCTTTTCCCCCCTTCCCAAAGCAATGACAGGGAATTGCTTGAGCTGCCGGAAGTCACCTTGCCCAAGGCCATCCTCAAAGTGCAGGGAGCTAGAGCTACGCCTGCTCCCACGTTCACAGCTAGCATTATCCAAATGAATGCTCCAAGTTGATAATGTGAATTTCAATGGGCTGGTTTTTGGTTTGTTTGTTTGTTTGTTTCTGTTCTATTAACATACTGTATAGCCATGGTGGCCCACTCGAAGGTCGACAGAATTGGTAACATCAGGATTTGTTTGCAACATCTGCAGAGGTCACTGAAACTCTGTATTGACTTCTCCACACTTTATTTTGTGATCGGGAAGTCAGCGCAAGGCTGGAAGGGAACAGAGGTGGGACAGCTAAAATCACTATGAGCCTGCCCATATTATTGGCTTGAAATGCAGTGAGGTCATTTCGCCCCCGCTGTGTTTCAAGCCATATTTGCATGGTGTTGCTCACATCAGAGAGGGGGAACGGACGTGCAATGTCTGTTAGGGTATGGTCACATTACTGTACCACTTACTCCGCATCAAGTTTTCTAATCGGATTGAAGCTGAAGAGGGGAAACGCGTCACACAGCAATATTCGTCAAGAAACTATAAGATCGATGTGTATTGTGTCTAACATCATGTGAATGGGGCTTCTAAAATTATCAGTGGGAGCACACTGGATGCGGAGAAAATGATTTTGTGAATATACCCTGTATCTGTTTCTGTTACAAAGAGCATAGGTTGTATTTTTAATGTGTTTTCTCCGGTCAGAGTTAAGCACCCCTGCCTCCTACTCACGGATTCCCTTGTGAAACACATTTGTCAAAATAATGGGTGGTTCTAGGTCCCATGGAACATGATGGAACTTACTCCCCAGTAAACAAACATGCAGCTTTTTTTCAGCCTCTTAAACCGACCTGAGACTTAGGTCCCATCTGCACTATACAGTTAAAGCAAAACCATACCAATTTAAACAGCCATGACTGCCCCAGATGAAACCTGAGAATTGTAGCTTGCTATGGATGCTGAGAAATCTCTATTCCCCTCACAGGGCAAGTTCCGAGAGTTCCCTGAGAAGAGGGATTGACTGTTGCAAGTTGCAGTCGTTAAAAGATTAATCTTCAAAATGCAGTTCATTCTTTGGGTATTTATGTGCCATGCATTACAGAGTCCCTTTTCAAATACAGGCTTCTCAAGTTTGCAGAGGAGAACATTGAGTAATACCTTCAGTATAATAGCTCATCCACCTGAAAACCAGCAAGTAAAAAGTATGTAACTACTAACAGCTTCAAAAATCAAATCAAACAAATACCGTATTTTCCGGCATATAAGACGACTGGACATATAAGACGACCCCCAACTTTTCCAGTTAAAATATAGAGTTTGGGATATACTCGCTGTATAAGAAATACGACCCGGCGTATAAGACGACCCCCGACTTTTGAGAAGATTTTCCTGGGTTAAAAAGTAGTCTTATACGCAGGAAAATACTGTATGGTGTTATCCCAACATTCCCAACATTCCCATCTTTCTCCTTTTTCAAAAACAACAACCATAATATTTTACCGCTATCCCCAGTAACCTATTTATCACAGTTAAAACTATAAAAATATTGTCTAAACATAGAAACAATCATTATTTGTCTTTTCATACTTAAGTGGGTTATTGCCCACAGTCCTCATGTTCTTGTCCTATATCTCCTGCTTTGCTATCTGCTCCTTGTCTTATTTTTAGATTATAAGCTCCTTGGGGCAGGGAGACGTGCTTGCTTTATTTTTGTGAAATTGTCGTTTTGTGGGGCGCTCTTTAAACAAGTAATGACAGCACTACAACAGTGTCATATAGGCAGATAATACTGCTGCTAATGTTTGACATCTGGGATGGGTGCCGTGCTGAGATCTGGAATTGTCTCAATAATCCTTGCACAACCGCCCTGTGAGTTTAGGCCGTATTACTACCCCCAATAACCCAGACTGGCGAGGATTGCTGACTAAGATAATGGTGGCTCCTTTAAGACCACATTCTGTGTTTGTGTCTGAACCGAGATTTGGAATCAAGGACTATCCTTTGCAGAGATGCTGTCAAATAGGGACTCCGCTGATGTAATTACGCAAGCTCTGATATTTGTGACATTTCAGGGGTGCAACACTGGATCAGTCCACCACCAAAACAAGTTGGAGGTGTTCAGTTGCGGTTTCGATTTAGTTCAGTAGTTTCAGTCATGTTACGGTAATATTAATTTCAATACAGATGATTCAAACCTGGGGTGTGTAAAGTTCAGTTGGAGAATCAGAGGTGAAATACATCTGTGGTTATTACTGCACAATCCTACACGTGTCTACTCAGAAGTTAAGTCCCATAGAGTTTGGCCGTATGTGCATCATATATTAAAAGCACACAGACACACACAGAGAGAAAGAGTTTATCCCTTACAGAGCTAAAATTACCAGCATCCTTATCAAACTACAGTTCCAGTCATTATTATTATTAATTGCAGGGGAGAATGCTTTAAATGTGCTCCCAGGTAAGTGGGTGCAAGACTGCAGTCTTTGCCACTGTGCAATACCAATTCATTGGACCAATGAATAAATATTCCCTGTTGCTCTTTTCCCTGCACTACAGGATTAGTCTTTTATTAATGACTCTATCAGTGCAGTCTTTTCCAATACTAGCTGATGAATGAAGGAAAACTGCACGAACTGCGCCAATGCTAAAAAGAAAGGCACATAGACTTATTTAGATTTAGCTCACAGATTAGAATAAGCCCTATGTCACATGAGCCTGAATGTTATGACCGGCTTTTTGGTGGTATGTCATATCTTTACCCAACTCTATTTTCTGTATCAGCATCACCACAAATACCCCTCAGGACTATCCCTATCATTAGGCGGAGTCAGGCCGCTGGTTTTAGATGTCATAAAAAGGCAGCAAATTCTATTCCATTCATAGTTGTTGCATTCTTACTCGCATGGGTCTTGTGCCAAACTCAGAGTGCTGTGCTACTTGACTGACAGGGAATTTGCCTCAGGCAGCAAAATGTCTCAGGCATTTTGATGCGTTTTGTTTCGCTTTTAAGCACCTTATTCTGTATTCACTGAGAAATCTGGCATTGTTATAGGGTCATTTCAACCATTCCTCTCCCCCCCCCCCATCTGTAGTACAAAGCACATATCATCCCAAATTGTTTTCTGCTGTGAGACTGACGAACTCGCACCTGGTGCTCATGCATCTCACTTCAGGGAGATTCTTGTTTTCTGCCTCTGGGCAGAGTATAATATACCAGAAGTGCAAGAAGTGTTGAGTTCCTCCACATCGCCCACCATCTGCAGAAGATTCATATGGAATAAGTTATTCATTCATTCCCAGTGGGGTGTTTTTTTCAGCCCAACGGTCACATTTCCTTGTGGACCACAGACCATCACCTTTGTACAGTGGAATATATTCCATCAAAACACAACAGCCAGCCGTTTCTACACCAGTGGAAGGAGCAGAGATGGATGCCAGGGAAAAGACAAGCAGGTTGTTGTCAGAGGAGAACTCAGCCCCGGTGAAACCAGATAGCCCAAGCTGGACACCACCAGATGGAGCGGCACTTCTGGTGCCTGCCTTTGTTAGCAAGGAGGCCTCCCTCCCAGGGAGGCATCTGGGGAACAGTCTGGCTTCAAGCCATCTATACCTCCAAGGACGTGATGACAACCACACCAGCAACAAACAAACTTTGCAGGGCATCCTCTACAGAGGAGTAGCTGCTTGTTGGCCCAGTCCAGAGGTTTGGGATGTAAAACCTGTGATTAGTGGTGCCTACCCTACTCTTCCAAAGGAGAGTGCATGGGGTGTCTTAGCTATACCAAGTATTGGTATTCCCCTGGCTTGCTTCACCGACTTGTAACCTGCAGTCCCGCGCCCAGACGCTGTAGTGATTTGCTCAATAAAGCTTTCAAAGCTGCTAGACGTGGTAACAAGTCCAGTTTCAAGCTGGGTGAGGAGAGCCAGGACACTCTGCCAGAACTGGTCCATGACACCTTCCTGTCTAAGATCAAATGGTACCACCTCTCAGTCACAGCCCAACTCACGTTTCCCCATTCAGACACACAATCCTGCCTTCATCTATTCCCCTCTCCTCCCCCCTTACCTAGATGCCTTCCTGTATGGCATGTGCAGTTCTGCACACTGCCAGGGGGCATTCGACCTATGCAAGACTTGACTGGTGGGGGGTAGGATGAAGGCATTGCCTGTCCCAGGATTCTATCCCTCCTTGGATTTTCACACACATCCTCTCAGAGCTTTGCCACCGGTCCCTCTCTGCCCCAGAGGCAGAGGAGACCAGCAGCAGATCTGGGCAGCAGAAAAGCCTTGCTGCTCCGTGCGGGGTGCTGCCTGAGGCAGCCACCACATAGCACTTAATGGGCAGGCCAGCTTGGGCCTGGAGCTGATGGGAGTTGGCATCCAATGACATGTGGAAGGCCACAGGTTCCCCATCTCTGGGGTGACCCAATTTGATGGGCTTTTCCCTTTACCAAAGATACCCCTGGTTCATTAGCCCAAACTGCCTCTTGAAATACTGGAGGGCATCACAGAGCCTTTTCAGATCTTCCTCCAGAGGAAGCCGGAGAGTTTCACTGTTCACAGATTGATTAATAACTGCAGCTTCTGCTTGTAGCTGCGCGCATCTCCTCCTGCCGACTATCATTGTGTAAGGCTGCAGCAAAGCATTCTGCCAAATGTTTGTTCGAAAATGCTACGTTCTGTCCTAAAGTGAGAGATATTGGCAACAGGCGAGAGACATCATCATTACAGGAGACAGAAAAGAACCTTTTTCTCCAACAAGCCTTCTGAATGCGTTTTCAGCCAGCAAAGCAAAGCTGACTGTTATAACAGTTAATGCGAAGGTTGGCTGCAAGGCTGAAGTCACTTACTTGCAGGAGTAGTGGTGACATTCAAATTGTAGGAACCTCAAAGTTTGCTGCCGGGAAGGAGAAAAATACATCACCACCTCTCTAGTTTCACACTTTAGTTATTAGGGTTGCAAGCTTTATCCATCAGTTGGCTGGAGCATGGTGCTGATAGCACCAAGGTTCCAGGTTCGATCCCCGTAAAGCAGTGTTCCCCCAACTTTGGGCCTCCAGCTGTTTTTGGACTACAATTCCCATCATCCCTGACCACTGGTCTTGCTAGCGAGGGATGATGGGAGTTGTAGTCCAAAAACAGCTGGAGGCCCAAGGTTGGGGAACACTGCCGTAAAGGATAGCTGCATATTATTGCATTGCAGGGGTTGGACTAGATGCTCCTCAACTCAATGATTCTATGGCTCTATCTAAAGCTTTAGTTGAGTAAAGCTTTAGTTGATTAATCACTTTTATCAGTGGGACTGAAAGTTCCAAGCACACTTGTTTATATTTTGGTTTGAGTGCGTTAACCTCACGAGTGATTCAGAATAGTGTGTGAAAACTAACCTTCTATCAACTGACCACCTAGTAATCAAAAGTTGTTCCAAAAAGGCACCTGAAACAGTTTTTATAATGACACATTTAAGGATTAACTGACGAAAAGGCAATTGACTGGTGTATGGGGGAAATTTAATCACGGACAACCCTGGTAATTATCCTTATGTGTCCTAAACATCAAAGAGTCTTATGGCACCTTAAAAAATAACAACTTTTTAAAAATGACATATGCTTTTTCTTCAGGTCCATGAAGCATCCTCCTTAGTTGCGGGTACAGAGGACGGGGTGGAACTGTAAGCAGTGAGGTCAGAGGGAAATGAAATGCAGAAAGTATAGACAGTGGCAATTCAATTAGAGCTTGAAGGGTGAGGAGCACAGTGAAAGTTAAGAACAGAATGAATGTTAAGTTGATTGCGCAACCACATCTATCCACTGCTCCAGCAAAGGGTAAGTGAGCCTACTTTACATAAATGCCAGCTCTAATTTAATTGCCGCTTTCTGTATTTTTTGTGTTTCATTTCCCTCTGACCTTACTGCTTATGATCCACCTTCCAGATATATATACCTGGGACTTAAGATAATTTATATATACGGAGGCAAATTTAGAAATAATTCCTCATATTTAAATAGAAATGGTTAAGTTGGACTTAGACTAGGAAGGATTTCAAACAGAAGACACCTTCAAACAAAGGAATGGCATCTAAAATTAGGACACTTGGCAACCCATGAATGTTTTGTGCACCTGTTGTGGGTTTTGGCCCCCCAAAGCATATGACACAATAAATCTGCTAGTCTTTAAGGTGTCAGTTCTGCTATAACAGACTCGAAGGCGCCTACACCATAACAATTGCCTATCCCCCATAACAATTAAATTGGAAGTACTGGTATTTAACTGGGTTTTGTGTTGATTTGTGTCCTGCCTAAGTACTATGACACACCTACTGCTAACAGCTTGACTTTTGGGCCTCACTTTGTAAAATTAGTTCCTTCTTCTCTCAGGGTAGATCTATCTATCTACCAACCCATTTTGATTATCACTTCCTATTTCTGATGAAGTGAGCTCTGGGCCCAGGAAACCTGACGCTCCAATAAATCTGTTAGTCTTAAAGGCGCCACAAAACTCTTATTATTCATGCAGGCAATTGGTCAGCAATTTTCGGAATGGAAAACACACAAGCGTCAGCAAACGTTAAGCAAAAAACTTCTAGCAGAGTAAAATAAAGATTGCAAGTGTTTGTGAAAGACTCACAAAGCAATACAGGGATGTAAACCCATCCAAAGATACCAATGGCCAATGTTAACATTAGAGGCCACAGAAGGAATACTTTCCTGCCTCCATTGCATCCTTACTGTGGTACCCAGCAGAATTTTCCCAGGTAATATGAGACCTTTTGCCGTCTATTCCAAAGAAGAATGTAGAGGCAACAGTTGGCTCACTGTGACTTGTTGGCAAAGCAACCTGAAGATAAAATTGCCTGCATCCACCAGGACCTTGACTCCAGTTGAATCAGTTGGATCTCAAGTGTCTGGTCCTGTTGTGTTGGATGCATTTCAGTTAGTAAGGCTCAAGGAAGTGGACAAGCTGCTTGATTCAGTTCAGGTGATCTCCTGTGTTCTTGCCCCTTGCCCCTCAATGCTGATAAAGACTCAGTTACAATGCTTGTTAGATTCTCCTATTATGAGTTCTCATCAACTGATGCTCCTCATTCTTCCCCACCCCTCACACACACACACACACACTCATATTTATACACATATACATATATACACATGGCATGCGGGTGGCGCTGTGGTCTAAACCACAGAGCCTAGGGCTTGCCAACCAGGTCGGCGGTCTGAATCCCCGCAACGGGGTGAGCTCCCGTTGTTTGGTCCCTGCTCCTGCCAATCTAACAGTTCGAAAGCAAGTCAAAGTTCAAGTAGATAAATAGGTACCACTCTGGCGGGAAGGTAAACGGCGTTTCCGTGCGCTGCTCTCGTTCCCCAGAAGCGGCTTAGTCATGCTGGCCACATGACCCGGAAGCTGTACGCCGGCTCCCTCTGCCAGTAAAGCGAGATGAGTGCCGCAGCCCCAGAGTCTCCGCGACTGGACCTAACGGTCAGGGGTACCTTTACCTTTACATATATAAACACACACTGAGAGAGAGAGAGAGAGAGAGAGAGAGAGAGAGAGAGAGAGAGAGAGAGCAAGCTAGTATTCTCATTCCTTAGCACAGCTGAGCTTGACAACTATCCTATGTAAGCAATTTTTGTAACCCTGGATTCCGTCCCATGGAGTAATTTTGCAAATGCATTTTAGATGCAACTAAATATAAAACATTGCCTAGGTGCGCCATTGCCTATATGATCAGGATGCAGCTAAATATAAAGCAGCCTTTGGCTGTGCGATCATTGGCACAAATCCTCAGGCCCACAGCTCACTGGCTTCACAACAGAACACCTTAACTTGCCTCAGCAGCACTCTGCTCCAGCAGGCCACTTCACACTCGAGATGCAAAGAACTCTGCTGGAGCTGACCTACAGGGATTTCACTACGAGTAGGGAGATTATCACTGGTGTAATAATTGTATCTGCACTGTGATAGAAGTGGTGTCTGGACAGCATTGTATGTCTTTCGGTCAAAGGATTGTTCATCACGCAGTACAACTGATGTAGCTCAGGGAGAGTTTGGCGGGTCAGGCTGAGAGGCCACGTTCAACCTCAAGGAACATCACTTGTGGTATTTGTTATGAGGCACTCAGTTTCTGATCCTTGTGGTTATAGGGCAGGGGTCAGCAACCTTTTTCAGCCGTGGGCCGGTCCACCGTCCCTCAGACCATGTGGTGGGGCAGACTATATTTTGGAAAAAAAATATGAACGAATTCCTATGCCCCACAAATAACCCAGAGATGCATTTTAAATAAAAGCACACATTCTACTCATGTAAAAACACGCTGGTTCCCGGACCGTCCATGGGCCGGATTGAGAAGGCGATTGGGCCGCATCCGGCCCCCGGGCCTTAGGTTGCCTACCCCTGTTATAGAGCTAGCCTGAAAAGCGTATTTGTTCCTCAAGCCAGAGGGAGAAGTCTGAGAGAGAGAAAAGAAAAAGGAAAGGAAATAGCTAGAAAGGAGAGCTGTACATAACCAGGAACTGCAGAGATTAGGAAGTTCCATGTCTCGATTAGCAATTATTTACATCTAGGTCCGTAGGCCTCTAGTCAGAACATACATTGGGCAAAGAAAGCAAATTTGTGAAATCAGAATGATATATACCAAGGAGGTTTATGCAGGTTTGCACAAACATTCAAACAGAAAACATGTATTTACTTTTATTTTATGCTCGCAAAGTATTTCTTTCTTCAAAGCACAAGATTCCAGCCCTCCTGTACGGGGCAAACAGAGGCCTGCCACCTTCTTCTAGACATACAATCTTCAACATTACCTGCAAATGCCCCCACTACACAAAGGCATAGTAAAGATGGCTATCTGTTAGGAGAGTAGTGTTGAATTATTAGGTTATTTAATCAAAAGGAGAAGCCTTCCCTGGAGATCACTTTGCTTGCTTCGTTTCCATTTGTAATCTAATGAGAGTTGGAACTGCATTGCACTCGCCCACAGCTCTGCAAATAAATGAGCTGGACAAGAAGACTCCAGCTTTTTACAAAACATTTCAAAACCCTCCTCCCTCTCTCTCTCTCTCTCTCTCTCTCTCTCTCTCTCTCTCTCTCTCTCTCTCACACACACACACACACACACACACACACACAGAAACAGACACACACAGACACAGAGGTTGTGCACTCTCAAAACTGGGGTCTGAATCCAAGCACACAGAAGCCACAATCCATCAGTTTCTTGTAATTTCATGAGAAATACTGCAGATTCATGTGCTTTCCTTGAAACCAGCTTCCATCCAATTTGAAAAGGTAAGGTGCGGATAAGCCGAGGTGTGTACATCTCAGGCATCCATTGCAAATCCACAGATGAAAGCTTCACCAAACAGGATTTTTTTTGGGGGGGGGGGGAATACAGGTGCAGAAAACAAATCAGGTAGTGACGTGTACAGCAACGTAAGATGCAACTTGAAACACAGTTGGGAGTGTTAGGAGAAGAGTAGTAAAGGTAAAAAGGTAAAGGTAAAGGACCCCTGGACAATTAAGTCCAGTCAAAGGCTTCTATGGGGTTGCGGCACTCATCTCACTTCAGGCTGAGTGAGCCAGCGTTTGTCCACAGACAACTTTCTGGGTCATGAGGCCAGCATGACTAAACTGCTTCTGGCACAACAGAACACCGTGACGGAAACCAGAGCACACGGAAACGCCATTTACCTTCCCGCCACAGCAGTACCTATTAATCTACTTGCATTGGCGTGCTTTCGAACTGCTAGGCTGGCAGAAGCTGGGACAGAGCAATGGGAGCTCACCCCCTTGAGCAGATTCGAACCACTGACCTTCTGATCAGCAAGCCCAAGAGGCTCAGTTGTTTAGACCACAGCCCCAACCGCCTAGCACCCACATAGCACAGCCTTAACCATTGCCATAGCACAGGCATAGGCAAACTCGGCCCTCCAGATGTTTTGGGACTACAGTTCCCATCATCCCTGACCACTGGTGCTGTTAGCTAGGGGTGATGGGAGCTGTAGTCCCAAAACATCTGGAGGGCCAAGTTTGCCTGCCATAGCAGTCAGAGGTGACTGGAAATTGCTTGCCGGTGGGTCCATGGGATTCCATGCAGGCAGGGGCGGACTTTGGTCATCTTTTGAAATATTTGTGCCCTGTGCGAGGGCAATGTTTGGCACACCCAAATGGATCTTCTCAATTTTGCACCCCAGGGCTTGGCACCCTGTGTAGGGAGCTTCCCACATCACCCTAAATATGGCATTGATGCACACTAGCGGAGGGGAGATGAGGTACTCTGCCCCTTGTCATCACCAAGTAAAACAACAACTACAATAGCAGCAGCAATGAGAACCACCACCACCTAGAAGGCTGCTGTAGCTGAGACAGAGTTCTCCCCTCTTCTTCCACCAGCTCAGCAGGCTGGTAGCTTTTGTGGGTTTACAGTGGGACCTCGACTTACGAAGATAATGCGTTCCGAAGCGATCTTCGGTAGTCGAAAACACTCGTAAGTCAAGTCCCCATAGGGATGCATTGAGCGAAAAAAATTCGTAAGTTGAAGAAATCCTATTCAAAAATTCGTAAGTCGAAGAAATCCTATTCAAAGCGGCCGCGACTTCCTTTCGCAAGTCGAAAAATTCGGTTGCGGCGGCCATTTTCTTCCGGAAGTCATTCGGAAGTCGAAAAACACGTAAGTCGGGTCACTCATAAGTCGAGGTCCCACTGTATTTATTGGGCTGATATAATAACAGGTTTTGTAATTACAAAGTGCATGAGTTGACGCTATACATATAAAATCCAAAGAGAGATTCTGAAACGGACATAGGACACTTCAACCACCACCCCATTTTTGTATGAGTGAAACGGTAAAGGTAAAGGGACCCCTGACCATTAGGTCCAGTCGTGACCGACTCTGGGGTTGCGGCGCCCATCTCGCTTTATTGGCCGAGGGAGCCGGCGTACAGTTTCCGGGTCATGTAGCCAACATGACTAAGCCGCTTCTGGAGAACCAGAGCAGCGCACGGAAACGCCGTTTACCTTCCCGCTGGAGCGGTACCTATTTATCTACTTGCACTTTGACGTGCTTTCGAACTGCTAGGTTGGCAGGAACAGGGACTGAGCAACGGGAGTTCACCCCGTCTTGGGGATTCGAACCACCGACCTTCTGATCAGCAAGCCCTAGGCTCTGTGGTTTAGACCACAGCACCACCCGCGTCCCGGTAGGGAAACATTTATCTTCACCTTGGTTCAAAATTAGGTGGAACTACTACAAGCCAAATAAAATTCCTTTGGGGTTGCGGATTTGATCCACAGACTACTGGATGGCCATCCTCTTGAAAACAGAGTGAATAGATGTGGAGGCAATGAAGGAAAATATTTCACTCCCCAACAGGCTGAAACCCAATTTGAATATGGTTAATACTGTTTGCATCGGAAGCAATGCAAATGCCTTTTAAATATTGGGTAGCTACAAATAACCCATTTTTGTTACATAATCAAGTGCCAAGACTGCCAAGCTTTCATTGTGTACTCAGAGCTGAATATATTTACTTGGAGGAAAACCAGATTGATTTCATTTTCCAGCATATTTATTAATGCCTGAGCAAATGAATCTAGGGCACACCAAGTCAAGATCAATATTTATGCAGCCTACTTTAGGGAAAGAGAGATGCTTCCAAACAGCAGGGGGGTCTTAGCATTATGATGATTATTTTCTTGAGATTTCCCCCCCCCCTCTTTCTTGGATTTGGTTCCATGTGCACCATTTAAACTACTTAGGTACTCACTGTAAGCTAAAGAGAGCTCTGCTGCTGATACAGAGACAATAGATGGGCTCTTAAACCACCAACTGCTAAACCACTACTTCTTACTAGCAATATTCTATCCATTTAAGGCCAGTCATTTCCTCTGCCATGAACTCCAGAAAAAAATCTTGCATCAGGCTTATAATACATGGTGGCTATTTCTAAAATAGTAATATAAGCCATGGTCCTCCTGAAACCACTCCAGGCTGTAGTGTGGGTGGTGCTGTGGTCTAAACCACTGAGCCTCTTGGGCTTGCCGATCAGGAGGTCAGCAGTTCGAATCCGTGCAACGGGGTGAGCTCCTGTGTCTCTGTTGCAGCTCCTGCCAACCTAGCAGTTCAAAAGCACACCCGTGCAAGTAGATAAATAGGTACCGCGGTGGCGGGAAGCTAAGAGGCGTTTCCGTGAGCTCTGGTTTCCATCACGATGTTCCGTTGCGCCAGAAGCGGTTTAGTCATGCTGGCCACATGACCAGGAAAGCTGTCTGTGGACAAATGCCGGCTTCCATGGCCTGAAAGCGAGATGAGCACTGCAACCCCATAGTCGCCTTTGACTGGACTTAACCATGCAGGGGTCCTTTGCAGATCCTAACATGCCCATTTCCAAGAATTTCCTGTGCATTTGCCAAGATAGACTACGGTAGTTCCATTGGTTGCTTATTGCTTCCCCGCCCTGTCAAGAGTAATACATCAACTTGGCCACTGCTTTAAAAGGTATAGGACCCCTGACAGTTAAGTCCAGTCACGAACAACTCTGAGGTTGTGGCACTCATCTCGCTTTACTGGCCAAGGGAGCCAACGTTTGTCCGCAGACAGTTTTTCCGGGTCATGTGGCCAGCATGACTAAGCCGCTTCTGGCAAAACCAGCGCAGCGCACGGAAACGCCGTTTACCTTCCCACCGGAGCGGTACCTATTTATCTACTTGCACTTTGACGTGCTTTCGAACTGCTAGGTTGGCAGGAGCTGGGACCCAATGGCGGTGGAAGAGGAGTGGGGGGGGAGAGCACCGCCCCCAGCAGCGGGATCCCGGCAGCTTGCCATTGCAGCTGCCCCCCTGCCTGTGCTGGGCGCCCCCTGCAGGCGGTGCGCCACGCCCCCAGGACACGCACCACGCCCCAAGGATGTGCACCACGCCCCCGCCTGCTCTCCACCCCCCCAGTGCCAGAGCATGAAGTTCTGCCACTGCTGGGACTGAGCAACGGGAGCTCACCCCGTCGCGGAGATTCAAACTGCCAACCTTTCGATCGGCAAGCCCTAGGCTCTGTGGTTTAGACCACAGCACCACCTGCGCCCCTTGGCCTCTGCTTCAGCTTCACCTTAAAATCCCAGTACCTGTAGTAGCTTTGTGAATGCAGATCAGACAGAGTTTGCAAAGGAGGCCAGACTACAAGTTAGGTTAGTCATGTGTTTTGCTCTTGAGTGTAAGATTTTTATCTCACAGATAAGGGGCACAATGAAGATCAGGATCCTGGTGTAAGTGGGGAGGGTTTTAAGTCTCTCCCTACCCCCCATCCCAAGACAAATCAGGTCCTCACATCTGCTATTTGCATAGAGGGAGGGAAGCTCCCCTTGGAGAAAATATGTGTTTTTCCCATGCTATTTTTTATCCAGCTATTATGCATTTGGTTACTAAACGAGGGGGCTCAGGAAGGCCCTTTCCAATTCTGTTTTATAATTCTTGTGCTAACCTTTTTATTCACTTGAGAAACAAATGGAGAATATGAATATGAAATAATATATATGCTCCCCTTTCAGCAGTGGTCTCTCACTAGATATATCGTTTTCCAGAGGCAGAAAATCCAAATATTCACAAGGCTGTTGAAAAAATAATGTGCATAGCCTTTTTGAGTAAAATCAGTTCCAGGAAACTGTGATATCTTCAGATGAATTCCACCTAGGGTGCCTACTGTGGTGGTATACCCGTATCTGGATCATGCCACTTCAGACTGATTGAATGCCCATCTTACAAAACAAAGAAACAAATCACAGCAGATAGAAAACTATATGTTAAGAGAGAAGGCTAGGTTAGAATTCTCTCCCCTGGCATTCTAAGAGAGTGGACTCCAACTTTGAGTAGACTCTGCCAACATAGTCAATGTTCAGGGAGGATATGAGTTGATGTCTGACAACATCGGGGGGGGGGGCGCTACAGTTTCCTCATTACTTTTTTATATATAGACATTTCAAATACTTTTCATTACCTAACTTGCACAACAAACATAACCCATCCAAAATTGAACAGAAGAGAAAAAGGACATTACAAAATCTGGAGTGTGAGCCACTGGGCAAAATCAGAAACAAAAATACCAAGAGGATCTGCAGACCCTGCAGAAAATTTTCTAGTAAATGCAGTATTTGAATTAATACAAAGAGAAAAGAAACATTTAACAAATCCATACATTGGAGCACACCCTAAGGACTTGCCTTCTGTTATCTGAAATACTTGCATAAGCAATAAAGCTCCACCAATCTCTTGCAAATGTGCCTCTGTGCATATTTCCTCCAGCTATTCTTTGTTTACATTTAACTTTCCCTGTTAGGGCTATCTGCCAAAACCTTTTACAGCCTCCTGTTAAATTAGCTCCTTTAAGAACCTCCCAAAAAGGGGCAACAGTTATACACGCAGCTACGAATGAGCATCATGTCAGGGGGCTCATCTATCAAGCCCATAAAAGGGTAAAGGTAAAGGACCCCTTCCTGCCAACCTAGCAGTTCGAAAGCACGTCAAAGTGCAAGTAGATAAATAGGTACCGCTCTGGTGGGAAGGTAAACGGCGTTTCTGCGCGCTGCTCTGGTTCGCCAGAAGTGGCTTAGTCATGCTGGCCACATGACCTGGAAGCTGTACGCCGGCTCCCTCGGCCAATAAAGCGAGATGAGCGCCGCAACCCCAGAGTCAGTCACGACTGGACCTAATGGTCAGGGGTCCCTTTACCTTTTTAAAGGACCCCTGACAGTTAAGTCCAGTCGAGAATGACTCTGGGGTTGCGGCACTCATCTCGCTTTACTGGCTGAGGGAGCCGACGTTTGTCCGCAGACAGTTTTTCCGGGTCATGTGGCTAGCATGACTAAGCTGCTTCTGGCGAAACCAGAGCAGCACACAGAAACACCGTTTACCTTCCCACCACAGTGATACCGGTACCTATTTATCTACTTGCGCTTTGACGTGCTTTCAAACTGCTAGGTTGACAGGAGCAGGGACCGAGCAACGGGAGCTCACCAGTTGCTGGGATTCGAACTGCTGACCTTCTGATCTGCAAGTCCAAGGCTCAGTGGTTTACACCACAGCGCCACCCGCATCAAGACCATACACCAGCGACAGTGGGGTGGTATGTACTGTATATGTTTGTGATGGCAGTGGTACCCTCTTGGAGCTGCAACCATTGCTCACCAGGACAGGGGGGGTGGGACTAGGCAGCAGTGAGGTCAGGGATACTCCAGGTTGATGATGGCCTCAAAGCTGTGTGCACACCTGTGCTACAGCAAAGGCAAAAGCCGCCCCCCCCCCTGAGCTTGCCGCTGCCTCACCTCTTCCCAGCAAGTAGCAGCACCATTGCCACTGGGAGGGCAATGCTATTTTTCCAACCCGCTCACAGACCCTCCAAGTGTCCCTATTTTCCAGGGACAGCTCTGGATTTACAGAAACCATCCCAGTTTCTGATCCTGGAATGTCCATCTTTTCCTTAGGGCATCCCTATTTTTATCAGAGAAATGTTGGAGGCTATGGAGTTATGCGACTTCCTGAGGCAAGGAGATAAGTAACTATACAACCTTTAGAAGACGCCTGAAGGCTGCCACTGTATAGGGAGGTTTTCTATTTTTTTTTAATGTTTTCATATAGGACAGAAACTGCCCAGAGTGTCTGGGGCAACCCAGTCAGAGGGGTGGGGGGTATAAATAATAAAATTATTATTACTGGGAATGGGACGTCCCTATTTTCACTGGAGAAATGTTGGAGGGTATGCACTGCAAAGAGGAGGCACACCTTTCTGGGTAATGAATTCAGTGCCTCATGTTGTTTTCCTTAATTCATGTGAGGGCAGTTTAGGATCAATGAGACTGCAAGGCCTGCAGAATATTTCAACACTTTGCCAACACTGTCAAAAGAGCTTCAAGCAACCACAGCCCCTTATCTAAAAAAGCTGAGAAGAGGGTGAAGACTTCCAGAGGGGAAGCAGGGAGGGAAAGCTGAATGGAGCTGAATGAATTATTGTTCTTAGGTGACTCAACGGCAGTTTCATCAGAGGCTTAATTTCTCCCAGATATTAGCAATCCGGAGTTAAACCGATCTGAGTAATAACAACAGAATTTGGTTCAGATCCAAATGCCTTTCCCCTCTGAGTCGCTCAAGTTTCCTTTAATATTAATTCCGTAACTGCGGGAAGAGAAATGGTTGGAATTCAATATGGTTCCCTTCTTTGTTGACCATGGGCTCTCCTGCACAGAGGCATAGCTGTCAACTTTCGAATTTGAAAATAAGGGATTTTTTCAAACTTTCGGATTTGAAAATAAGGGATTTCCCCCCAACTTTCGGATTTGAAAATAAGGGATGCCGCGAGGGTGGTGCAATGGCACCAAGTAGCCTCGCCACCCTGCGCTCCAGAGGCTGCGCGTGAATGGGTGAGTGAAAAAGCGAGCGCGTAGACGGCAGGCAGGCTGTCTGTCTGGTTGGGCATGAGGGTCTGGCTGCACAAGGCATGCAAGCTCCGCCCCCAGTCGGTCTCAGACTCCTTATTGGCAGCCGAGCAACGCAGCTGAGGAGCCTCTCTGGCCGGCAGGGAGGGAGAGGAGCTGCTTCCTTTGAAATCTGGGAAATTTAAGGGATATCAACAATCCGGGATAGCAGCGGGAAACGGCATTGGAATAAGGGAGTTTCCCGCAAAAAAAGGGAGGGTTGACAGCTATGCCATAAGTATCCTCCCTCCTCCCCCAGCAGTGTCAGCACAGCAGCAAACTTATGAAAAGCCTGGGAAGATCTCAGAGCAGCAAAACTAGTGGACTCTCTAGGATATTCCAGCTGTTTCAGGATCCTTTGCTGCAACAATTAACACCTTATCCTAAGAGAGTGTGTGACTTCCAGAAGGAAGAGTGGCAATCCCACCTTGTTTTTCCTCCTCGCAGAACTTCCTGCAGCTGTTCCTTGCTCTTGCAGATTCTACCCATTATATTTTGTTTAATGCTGTGTGTTATGATTGGTAGGTTTCTTCAAGTAGGGGTATTATTCGTAGAATCATACGGTAGAGTTGGAAGGGACCCCCAAGGGTCATCTAGACCAACCCCCTGCAATGCAGGAATCTCAGCTAAAGCGTCCATGACAGATGGTCGTGTTAATAGTTCCAGTGACATTGTTCTCTTTGGTGTCCCCACCAAAGAGCTCTCACCTGTGGCTCCTAGAAGCTGTCAGCATACGACAGCAGCCGCACCCAGGAAATGGCTGACTAAACTAGGTGAGGGTAAACTAGGTGAGGGTAGAGGGTCTCAAACACTCCGTGAGTTTGGGACTTCATCTACATGCAAAGACAGACCCCAGCGGACTGAGCAGACAAGACCAACAGTGGGTCCAATGATCAAGAAGGCTATTTCTGCACATGCTGTAGAGGGAAGCGTGGGGCAGATGGGGCTAATCAATCTGGGAAGGTAGCTTATCTAGGATAAGGAAAACTCTGATCCTCATCTTCCGCTGCCTTGCGGGATATCTTTGGAAGAAGAAAAGGCTAAGAAGTAAACCCTATACAAATCTGGAGTGGAATCCCTAAGAAGGTTGGATGGTGCCCTGTACGCCTCCTTCGGACATCTCCTGCAGCAAAGCTGGTACCAAATGTACTGCTCTCATGAGCGTGGGCAGGGGGGGCAGCTGTCCGTCCTCCTAGATCAAGTAAAACAATAGTAATACTTAACTAACTGACCAATCACACCCGTGTTTTGTTAGCCCCAAAATGGAAAACGAGCGAGATCCCAACTAAAGAAGAATGGCAAGTTGAGTTGACGGAATATGCACAACTCGCAGACTTAACATATAGACTAAGACAGTGTTTCTCAACCAGTGTGCCTCCAGATGTTTTGGGACTACAACTCCCATCATCCCTCGCTAACAATACCAGTGGTCAGGGATGATGGGAATTGTAGTCCCAAAACATCTGGAGGCACACTGGTTGGGAAACACTGGACTAAGAGAACAAGAAGATTGGAAAACGTTTATTGAATATATGGGAAATAATTGTGTACAGCTGAAAATGCTGGCAGCATTATGATGGATTCAACAGTGTAAACACATTTGATGGATGCAATAATGGAATACTGAATAGTATCATTTTTGTAAAATATGCAGGGATATGCAAAATGAACCATGGAAAGAGAAGAAGGGAAGCCATTGATATCTTAAGGATGTAAAATGAGTATTGTTCTGCCTTCTTTGGACCACATCAGCGAGTCTGGACAGCCCAGGATCTCCATACACAGCAGTCTTAATGCCCCAGGGAGGTAACTGCGGTGCCCCTAATGCAAGTTTGGCTTCACCCCCCAGAAGCACACCCCATTGTCTCTTGAGACAGACGGATACCAGCAACAATAGCAGCAATTCTCATTGGGGGTCTTCTTTTACGTATAATAATTGGTTAGTAGGAAGGTATTGATTTTAGGATCAAACTCCTAATTACTTATGACTCTGAATTTTCATCCAGTAGCCCAAAGGTAGCCAATGTGGTACCCTAGAGATGTTTTGGACTCCAACTCCCATCAACCCCAGACAACATGGTCAATAGGGCAGGGTGATGGGAGTCATAGTCCCGGACACCAGGAGAGCACCGCTTTGACTATACCTGCAATAAACCACTCAGCTCCGCCCACCTTTATGGCACAAACACAAAGGCACAGCACAATTTCAGTTGGATGTAAATGTGCACTCGATAGAGGCCATAGTGGTTGTAGGCGTGAGTCCACAGGGACCCGATGCAAAGGGTTGAGTTATTAATCATTCTTGTGAAAGTGAAATTAAACACAGTGACTATGTGGCAGAAAATTCGGTGCACGGTTCATTTTTTTACTTTGCAAATATGTAACTAGGAAATAACAAGCCTGTCACAGTTATGTTGACAAAGAGCTTTCCATTACAGAATAACCCGAGGACTGGCTCATTTCTGTTTGAAATAGATTATATAATGCTTCTCATTAGATACTGAAAATGTTAGGGCTCCGAGTATAATTACAGTACATAGCTCAGGTCAGCAATAGAAGATATGGCATTGTACAACCTATATATGCCATGTGAAATAGCTATGCAATGTCGCACAGAGGTCTTTTCATTTACCTGGTGACACTATCGTAGGTGAATGTCAAAACATGCCTTTATATATTACCCATATTTCCATTTCAATTATGTGAGTGAAAACACAGCTGCTAAATTATATTTAATATATAATCTGCAATGTGTTAATTTGGTTACTAACAGCTTACTGCCTCCACTCTTAGAGGAAGTATATTTCTGGGAACCACAGGAGTGAAAAATGGGGCTCTGTTTTCCCAAATGCATGAATAAAATAAAATAAACTGTAGCAGTTCTGAAGAGGTCTGGAAAGTTGCAGTATTGATAATCTCAGTGCTTTTTTTCTGGGGGAGGGGACGCAGGGGTACGCATACCCCTAAACATTTTGTGACTCTAATGGGAGGAGAAACTAAATTTTAAAAACAATTTTAGTTTCTTCTCTAGCACGGTGAAATAAACAGAAATCTGCTCTTATTCCCTTATGGGGTACACAAGAGCCTTTTGAGGTTCTCCATCGGAAGGAGTAAATTACAGAGGCCAACCAGAGAAAAATTGAGAAGCAAAATCTTTATTATATCTGTTGCAACAGGGTCCACTCCCAAAAATGGAGGAGCAACCCCCAACAATGGTGTGCAAGCTCCTATATAGACTTTGAAATTCCCCCCTTCTGCTCAAGACCACCCCCCTATACATCATACATACATCACAAAAAGGGGTGTAACCCAGGACCACCCCCCAGATACATCACAGCTACATCACAGAAAAAGGCGGTCTCCAGCAGAAATCTGAGTGCGCTGTTTACCTCCTGTCTGCCACTTCATATGATAATGTCTTATCTGATTGCCTTTCCTGGGCAGTCTGGCCATTCCTTTGAGATGGTGATTACTTAATTTCTGAGACAATGAGAAGGTTCTCTCACCCCTTTCCTCCTTGCAGAGGAACATTTGGTCAGTTTTGAGAGTCAAAATGGTGTCAGGACTGTCTGCTTCAGACATGTGGCCTTGTTTGCTTGGTACATTAATAACAATTATTATAGATATAAAACCTTAAAATTCTTACAACAACAGTGAATCAGTTCTGTTGCTACCTCTGATGGCAGCCTCATTTCCTGTCACAGTGTTTCTTGAGTCTCAGACAGAAGCGAGCATTTAATGTGTGAAGTAGGAGTTGGAATCTAGCATGGTGATTGGTCAGTTTTGTTGTATTTACAGTATTTATTTTTCCAGGTTTGAACTATAAATCTCCAAAATTACTTTTCTCTCTAATTATTGCTCTTCTTGGCTAAAAGCTAGGAAATATCTTCTAATGTTGAAGAGCGAACAACTGTAGCATGAAATCAGATTCCTAAACCCAAAATTATTTTATTTGTAATTTCAATATTTATATACCTCTGAACACTGAGAAGTGTTTGGGGGGAGGGGACGCGTGCTGCTTACAGGTAAGATTTAAAAACCACAAAACAGAAACCAGAATAAAACAAGCTCCAGCAGTCTAGGCCAAGGTCTTTATTACTTCTGCTGCAGCTAAAGCCATTACCAATAATATAGTGGCCGTGGCAAAATCTGAAAATGCTCCTGGAAGATTAATTTCATGCAGTAAAATCTGTACAAATACTACCAGTTGGCAGGGTTAGAAATTGTGTCGACCCCAAAGGCCTAGTAATTTAAAAAGATATTAAGTGGAGGGGGGGGGGGAGGTTATCGTGAAAAAGCAAGGGAGAAATACACACACACACAAAAACTAAAAAAAAGAGGAAAGAATCTCAGTGGGTGTTAAGATCACCTCTTGTATTTTTTGGGTCAATATAGGAGCGCACTGTCTGTTGACACCATATTGTAAAAGAAGCAAATGAGGAAATTTGTCCCTGAAGGACCACATGAAACCAAGCTGCAAAAAGGTTTCATTGATTTAAATAAACTTTACCCCAGAGCTTTGCAAACTGTGTGACATGTTAGTGTGTTGGCTGCAGTGTGTAGCTGTGTCGCACAAATGCTCTCCACGCTGGAAAGGGCTGGAAAGGGTTTTTTGATGCATGTCCAAAAAGTTTGTCACCAACATGAAAAGTCTGGAAAATTCTGCTTTACCTTATTCTCTTTTGAGATTCCCTCTTCTCCCTCGCCCCAAATTATATTTGAACAGGTCTACCTTCCTTTCACTTTTTAATCCTGTTTGTTTCCTGTTGCTCCCAATGCTTTGCCTTAAATGCCACTCATTTCACCCCTAAAAGGGTGGAATTCCTTTTTAAAAAAATGCATCATTATGATACTTTGTTTTAAAATGTTACGCAATACTTATCACAGTTCTGATAATTCAGTACTGGAGCAGTGTTCAAACCCCAAAATAAAGTTAGTCAGTGCCTATATAGATCACGGGGCAAGAATCTGAAAAGCCCAAGGGTTGCAATGACACAGTTTGTACATAATGCAAAGTGAGCAAAAGTGCCATGTTCCTGGAGCAAAAATTGCAATCCCAAAGTGTTATTTTGGCCTCATGTTGCATCCAAACCAGGCTCATGGTTTGTCTTGCTCCGTGCAAACCACAAGCTCTAACTCAGGTTTGTTCTTGGCAAGACAAACCATGAACCCAGGTTTGGACGCAATGCTAAGCGAACCACGTCTTCGTCTTAGTCTTGGCTAGTGCTGCAGCAGCAGGACTAGGAGAGGACAGCTGTGATATTCGCTACAGGAGCCATTCACACATGGCTTGGCCTAGTAGTACATGCAAACAGCGACATTTCTCCATTGACCACCCAGTGAATGACACCTGTCAATGGAGGGCAGGGCCAGAGGTAAGAGTGGGTGGAGCAACAGGCATGACTCTTCCCTTTGTACAGTAGGCTACATTCCAGCCACACAAGAGTTAGAGTTTTCTACATATACAAAACATACACCTCTATGTATCATGGTAGACACATTCCAGTCAACCAAAAGCACTCCAGGGACCTAGGGGGTTGTACAGTGGTACCTTGGTTCTCAAACTTAATCCTTTCTGGAAGTCTGTTCCAAAACCAATTGTTCCAAAACCAAGGCACACTTTCCCATAGAAAGTAGTGCAAAATGGATTAATCTGTTCCAGACTTTTAAAAACAACCCCTAAAACACCAAATTAACATGAATGTTACTATCTAATGAGACCATCGATCCATAAAATGAAAGCAATAAACAATGTACTGCAGTCACACAATCAATCAGTCAGTAGCTGAACTGGGTTCCACACAGTCACAAAAACAAAAACAAAAAAGAACCACACAAAAAAATGCAAAATAAATAGCAAAAACAGACAGAACTCAGCGTAACACTCAAAACGGAAGTGTGGCACTCAAAATGGAAGTGTGGCACTCAAATCGGAAGCGTAACACTCAAAACAGAGCACGCTTGGCTTCTGAAAAATGTTTGCAAACTGGAACACTTACCGGTACTTCCGGGTTTGCAGTGTTAGGGTTCCAAGTTGTTTGAGTACCAAGGCGTTTGAGAACCAAGGTACCACTGTATTTGGCCCCCTCAGCCTGAGGTTCCCCAGCCCTGTTATAAAGCAAGTTACTGATGCTTCCAGTAGTGCATTGATTAGCCTAACTACTGTATGAACTGTGTGGCTTGCGACACAACAGCGAAGAGCTGTGGCAACGCTTCTATTATGCGGGTTAGCTGAAAACCAGGAACAGGTTAATGCAAGAGTAAGGAAGTAAGCTTCGGGGGGGGGGGATCATCCTGAGATGTTTTCAGCTGTTCAGTGCAAGGATATTGTCACAGTCACAGCTCTAACAGCTGCGATGCTTGTCTATTCCATGGCTCCCAAGAGCTCCAAAACCCTGAGACTAAAGCCAAGCCGGCTGCAGAGAAGGGAAGGGAGTATTATTGCTCCAAGTCCGTCCTGAGGGTGGTCTTCATGGCAGTAGGCCGCCGAGTTTAAAATGTGTAAGCACTGGCTCCAGTGGGGGAAATAAAGAAAAAAGCACAAAGGGGACTAAAACATCTGTTTGCGGCCTTCTCTTGGGAATTTCTGGTTGCGTAACTTGACTGGACCTGCATAGCATGATGGAGATGAACAACACCTTCTGAAATTAATGTGTGTAAGAGTGTTGGGCTTGGACTTTATTTTATTTATTAAATTTATATACCGCCCTTCATTTGAAGATTAAAAATACAGGATAAAGGCACAAAATAGATAAAGGTAAAGGTAAAGGGACCCCTGACCATTAGGTCCAGTCATGTCCGACTCTGGGGTTGTGGCGCTCATCTCGCTTTATTGGCCGAGAGCCGGCATACAGCTTCCAGGTCATGTGGCCAGCATGACTAAGCCGCTTCTGGCGAACCAGAGCAGCGCACGGAAACGCCGTTTTACCTTCCCGCCAGAGCGGTTCCTATTTATCTACTTGCACTTTGACGTGCTTTCGAACTGCTAGGTGGGCAGGAGCTGGGACCAAGCAACAGGAGCTCACCCCGTCGCAGGGATTCGAACCGCTGACCTTCTGATCAGCAAGCCCTAGGCTCTGTGGTTTAACCCACAGCGCCACCTGGGTCCCTCATACAAAATAGATAGTTAAGACAAAAACAACAAAACAAAACAATAGCCCCCACTCCCACAACACATTTAAAAGGCTGTAGAATATTAATCAGCCCAAGGCCTGTTTGAAGAGGAATGTTTTTGCCTGGCGCCTAAAGGTGTATAATGAAGGCATCAGGCAAGCCACCCTGTGGAGAGAATTCCGCAAACGGAGCCACTGCAGAAAAGGCCCGTTCTCGTGTTGCCACCCTCCGGACCTCCCATGGAAGAGGCACACGAAGAAGGGCCTCAGATGATGATGTCAGGGTCGGGGTAGGTTCATAATGGAGATTTGGATATGGATGATCTGCTTCAAATCATCATGTAACCATGAGCCAGCATGGTGTAGTGGTTAAGAGTGGTGGACTCATAATCTGGTGAACCGGGTTTGATTCCCCGCTCCTCCACATGCAACTGCTGGGTGACCTTGGGCCATTCACACTTCTCTGAAGTCTCTCGGCCTCACTCACCTCACAGAGTGTTTGTTGTGGGGGAGGAAGGGAAAGGAGAATGTTAGCCGCTTTGAGACAGACTCCTTCGGGTAGTGATAAAGCGGGATATCAAATCCAAACTCTTCTTCTTCTTCTTCTTCTTCTTCTTCTTCTAACCATGAAGAGTAATGCTACTTATTTTATTTGCTTACTATAATCATACCCCCACACCTTCACTACAGTCTTCCCAAGGCACCTTACAATTAAAATAAGGCTCCCTCAGGTGCCTGGCGTGCTCTGGTCCATGGGGTCACGAAGAGTCGGACACGACTAAACAACAACAGGCTCCTAAACCACGACCAATTAGCTGTCTTATCTCACACGGCTATTTGTTCACCAGAGCTGTAAATGTGAAAACATAAAAAGTATTTTACAAAGGGAAAATAGGGACAAGCATGGGACTGATTACCTGCCATAGGCATTTACCAAATGCCATAGCAAGCAGAAATTCTGATAAAGCGTTTGGTGCAGCAAAGGCCCATTTTGCCATTAATATGATTTGCCCTTGAAATGCTAGGAAAAGCATTCTAGTTAAAAATCCAATGTTCTTTTACTTCATCAGTGGCGTGTAACGCTACCACCTGGGCGGGAAGCGTCTTCCAATTTTCCCACCAACAATTCCCTTTCGGCTCTAATCACAGGCTGCAATCAGTTTCCTCACACGCAGCTCCTGCCATTTTGATTGCTTCTTTAGCTATGGTGGACCACATTATCACCCTTTCCCAACTTTTTTAGGGTCAGAACAGAGCTGGTGTTCTGTGAAGTTACCTTTCTGTGGTGAAGTGATAATGTTTTTAGCCTGAGGGCCACATTCCCTCGCAGGCCACATGCTAGGGGTGGGGTGACCAGAGGCAAAAATAGGCCAAGCAATGGATGTGAATCTTGCCTTGTTACAGTAAGCTACATTGACAAGAATGAAACATCAACGCCAACTCCCTAAGTGATAACCACAGAGCAAGATTATGAAGTTTAATTTTCCTCATATGCAAGATGCACCACTGTGGGAAGGAAAGGAGCTGTGTCGTTCCATTTTACTTTTAATTTGTATACCGCCTTTCTAGTAATACACAAGCTGAAGAAACAAAATAGACAGCAAAGATGGCTCACACGTAATGACAATCCGACTGAATACAAAAAGTCGCGATAGCTTTAAAATAAACAGCTTATATCAGATAAAGCAATATTCAAGAATCCATCAGAATGTAATAGTAAACGGAAAAATTAAATATTAGCAAATAACAATTAAACAGTTTACACTTATCAGTTACAATAAATAATTACTAAACTATAATCAATAAAAATAACGACAAGTCACAATTAGGCCTGGGTGATATAGCGATATATCGCCCAGGACCAGTATGGTGCAACTGGACTTCTCTGCGACCCTTCCCTTCTGCAGGGAGGTGGGACCGATTCGGATGGTCCGCCCCCGCCACTTAATGGATCCAAATGGTTTCCAGAGAGTGGTAGGGGATGCTTTATCCCATGTTGATGGCCTTTCAGCTGATTCCCTGGTGGCCCGCTGGAATGTGGAGTTAACCAGGGCTATTGACTGTTTGGCTCTGAAGCGCCTGCTTCGATTGCATGGAGCCCGGACAGCCCTGTGGTTTTCCACAGATCTGAGGGCAATGAAACAATCGCTGAGATGGCTAGAGCGCCGGTGGCAGATAACTCATTCTGAATCTGACCGGACACGGATTAGAGCTCAATGTCGAGCCTACCAAGTGGCGATAGCGACGGCAAAGAAGACCTTCTTCACCACCTCTATTGCATCTGCAGAAAACAGCAGCAGGAGACTATTTCAGGTGGTGCACAATTTAGCGGAACCACCTGCTCCATCGGGGCCCAGTACAGGCCACATGATCTCCTGCAATGATTTTGCAAAGTTTTTTGCAGATAAAGTGGCTCAGATTCGGGAACTGGTAGACACCACCGCGGGAGCAGGGCCAGGGCGAGAGAGTGCTAGAGTCCTGTCTAGTCAAGTTGCGTGGGATCAATTTCAATCTGTTACCTCTGAGGATGTGGACAGGCTGCTTGGATGAGTGAAACCAACCACCTGTCTCCTTGATCAGCCCCAACCCCAATCAGCATAGACAAAGGGATTATGGGAGTTGTAAGTCCAGCAACATCTGGAGGGCTGCATGTTCCCCACCCCTGCTGTAGATGAAGGGTAGCTAACCTGTAGCCCTCCAGATTTTCTTTGATTCCCATCAGCTCCAGTCAGCATGGTCAAGGGGTGAAGGGAGCTTTGGATAGCAATATCTGGCATGCTGCGAGCTAACCCCCTTTGCTGTAGATGACATGCTCACATAGCTAGGCAGCTATCACAACCACCATGAAAATATTAGTGTGTAAAAGGGGACAGGAGGTAGGAGAGAAGCAAAATCACATTTCGCAGCAGTAAATATATTGTATTGGAGCACTGGGAAACTACTGTTCTCTCACAAGAGAAGCATTTGTGAAAAACACTCTGGATTTTCCACAATAACCGAATAAGTGCTGTATTAAAAAGAGAAACACATGGGAAGGCCTCTCTCTCTTTCTCTTACCTAAAGAGAGGGTGAGAGTTTCCTTCTCTGGCTGTCGAGGAACACGTTTCGTTAATAATTCAGAGAAGAAAAATGGCTGTTTACTCAGGGAACCTTAGCTCCTAACTTAAGGAAGCATTTGTTCAATTGTGCTAAAGCGTGACTTTTAAAACCCACACACATACAGAGATGCCATTGGGGCCGTTGTTTCATCTTAATAGGAGCGGCAGGTTATTGTTGCTAGAGCAAACGCTTTGGCCCCAATTCTGATAAGAACAAAACAATAGCATGACGCCGGCTGATCTGCATCATTTTTCATCCGCAAGACAGGAAAAAGGAACACTTGGCTGACCTTATGGAAGACAACGCAAACTAAAAATTCTGGCCACCTGCAACGCTTCCTGCCCTTTTACCCCCAAGAGAAGAATTATGAATTATGGATAATGAAGTAAGTTCTGGATTATTTATTGTTAGGGGGGAGAGAGAAGCTTAGTAGAAAGCCGAGCTTTCTTTTCCTGTTTTTATTTCAGCTGTGCATTCAGTTGCTGTCCAGCACATCATGTGGGGTTAAAAGAATAAGAATAGTGCAAACTACTCCATTAAATTCACCTTAGAGGATTTGACCCATTAAACCCTCCCAAGCTCTCAGGATGGTGGGTCCGCAGCTGCTCATGGCTTAAGAGATGGGGAACCTGTTGCTATCCAGATGTGCAGGATTCCCAGCTCCCATCATCCCTGGCCATTGGCCATGCTGGCTGAGGCCAACGGGAACCGGATCCCAACAACATCTGGCAGGTGATGAGTTATCCCCAACCCCCCCTTTATAGTTTGTGAGAGACACCGTTGACCAGAGGATAAGAGATTTCAGCTAGAATCTGAGCTGGGAAGACTGATGTGACATGTTAAGTGTTGGTAGAGATGGATTCAAAATATCTCCGCTCCATTAAAAAGCACAAAAGGTTCCATTCTCTCAACGTTATGCTTGAAAATCTAGGCAGGTTCCCAGCTTACGGATACTCTCGTAACAACCCTGAGGGCCAGAGTTTCTTCCAAATAACATCTCTGACAACTAAAAGAGAGGCTGCTGGGTAATTGCTTGTCCAATCCGCTCCCAGGAGGCAGAAGCTGGTTGCATACTCCAAGATTTCATCCAGACTTCCTTTTGTGCTGCATTTCTAAGGCAAAGTTCTAGATCTTCCAAATTTGAGTCCAAGTGGGTTCCCCCCTCCTTAGGATTTGCCATATTTCAAAATGTGAAAATCTGGACACAAAAATTGTTTGAGCTTTTTGGGCTAAGTTGTTGGGCTGCCATACGCCTTGGTTTCCCCGGACATTTTATCCACTTTTAGGAAATGCCACCCGGACACAATTTTTGACGGGCGAATGTCTGGGAAATTCCGGACATTTGGCAGCCCTACCCCTCCTGGCACTTTCCCAGGAGCAAATGGCCATCAGGTTTTTCTCAGATTACCATTCGCTCCATTTCAGCAGTAAAAAGCAGGTTTTTCCAGGGAAGGCGCCAGGACAAAACAACAACAGCCTGTTGGATATGGAGCTTTGACGTGCCGACCTGTGCCTGGAAAGCACAGCACAAAATGAATTCTGGATGAGCCATTTTTTAAAATAATAATAATAATAATATGCTGCCCATCTGACTGGGTTGCTCCAGCCACTCTGGGCGGCTTCCAACAAATTAAAACACAGTAAGACATCAAACATTTAAACAAAAGAGTTTACTACCATACGCCGCCGCAGCTAGAACCTTATTGGCACAAAGGTAGAGAACAAGTCTAGTACCCACTAAGGAAAAATGGCCTGGAAAATGTTCGAATGTGCTGGACTGGCTGGTCTGACGAACAGGATAAGAGAAAATGGAGATAAGGAATATAAGGAGGAATGGATCATGTTTATTGACTATTTCAAGAACCAGCATAGACAAATCCAAAGTTTAGCATGTCTTGTGTAAATCCAGCAGAGATGAAATAGATATTTAATAGATAACAGATTGAATGATTAAAAAGACGTTGATTATGTGGAGCAGCAGAAAAGCAAAAGGAACCAGGAAAAGTGTCAAAACAAAATAAAAAATAAAAAAATTCCTTCCAGTAGCACCTTAAAGGTAAAGGTAAAGGGACCCCTGACCATTAGGTCCAGTCGTGTCCGACTTTGGGGTTGCGGCGCTCATCTCGTTCTATAGGCCGAGGGAGCCGGCGTACAGCTACCGGGTCATGTGGCCAGCATGACAAAGCCGCTTCTGGCGAACCAGAGCAGCGCATGGAAACTCCGTTTACCTTCCCGCCAGAGCGGTACCTATTTTATCTACTTGCACCTTGACGTGCTTTCGAACTGCTAGGTTGGCAGGAGCTGGGACAAAGCAACGGGAGCTCACCCCGTTACAGGGATTCGAACCGCCGACCTTCTGATCAGCAAGCCCTGGGCTCTGTGGTTTAATCCACAGCGCCACCTGGGTCCCACCTCTAAGTAGCCAGAGCGCCACCTGGGTCCCACCTCTAAGTAGCACCTTAGAGACCAACTAAGTTTGTTCTTGGTATGAGCTTACGTGTGCATGCACACTTCTTCAGAAGCTCATACCAAGAACAAACTTAGTTGGTCTCTAAGGTGCTACTGGAAGGAATTTTTTTATTTTTTATTTTGTTTTGACTATGACAGACCAACACGGCTACCTACCTGTAACAGGAAAAGTGTGGAAGGGAAGTCATATGGTATATGTATACATGCTGTATTTGTTATGAAGTTGTAAGGGGGACAGGGGGAGGGGAGGGGAGGGGGTTAAATATGCTCTCTGTTCCTGTTTTTGAAATTGCAAATAATTTAATTTATTTATTTTAAAGGCATCAAACATTTAAAACTTCCCTATGCAGAGCTGCCTTCAGGTGTCTTCTAAAAACCAGATAGTTGTTTATTTCCTTGACATCAGATGGGAGGGTGTTCCACCGAGAAAGCCCTCTGCCAAGTCAGAATGACCACAATGAGAGAGTTGCCCCCATCCCATGCTCAGGCAATAGAAGCAGGAGCCAACTTTGAGTGGTCCTGGCGTAAAACTAGGGTATTCCAGTACAGTGCTTTGGAGACGCAGGTGTGCCTGACAGAAGCAGCTGACAGAGCAAAAGGGGGAAAGTAGAGATGAAGCTTCGCTATTGTTCGACAAGCAGGAAACGCCAGCTACCCATGTCGGACAGGATCCTGGCTGCCTTGCTTAGTTAACCAGCAACATTTGCACATAGTGAGTTAGGACTCAGAAAGCCACTTTTAAGGTGAAGAAGCCAGCTAATGAATCAAAATGTTGATCAGATATAACATTTTATATCAAAGAAGACGTTTTTCACCGCATAGCTTAGAAGTCTGTTTGACTTGCGAGAGGTTTTTTTTTTTAATAGAAAAAAACACTATACAGAGACATGAGAAGGTAACAGTAAATTAAGATCCTGTGGCCATAGGTAAGGTAAAGGTAAAGGTACCTTTGACCATTAGGTCCAGTCGCGGACAACTCTGGGGTTGCGGCGCTCATCTCGCTCTATAGGCCGAGGGAGCCGGCATTTGTCCACAGACAGTTTCTGGGTCATGTGGCCAGCATGACTAAGCCGCTTCTGGTGAACCAGAGCAGCGCATGGAAACACAGTTTTACCTTCCCGCCGGAGCGGTACCTATTTATCTACTTGCACTTTGACGTGCTTTCAAACTGCTAGGTGGACAGGAGCTGGGACCGAGCAACGGGAGCTCACCCCGTCGCAGGGATTCAAACTGCCGACCTTCCGATTGGCAAGCCCTAGGCTCTGTGGTTTAGACCACAGCACCACCCGTGTCCCATGGCCATAGGTAAGCACCAGCTATTCTGCACCCCTGGCTTTCAGGGCAACTGTGCATGGTGCGAAGTGCAGGACCACCAAGACCTCTGCCACTGCCATCCTAATTAGCCTCAATATTTCCCAGAAAATCTTTTACATCTAATAACTTCCCCGAGTTACCTGCTCTGCACACAGAGCATTCTCCTGCTTTCCACTCGTAGCACAGGCTTCGTTGAGCTGTGATTGGCGGATATCGTGTGTGGATGGTATTGACTTTGCTAGATGGGCCAATAGACCGATTGAGTATAAGGAAGTGCTCTTTGCATTGCACAGCTTAGTAAAGTCCCTTCCTTGCACCCTCCAGTTTCCTGCGTGCTTTGTAAACGGTGCCTGCAAAAGCAGCCCATCCCATAATCCCCAGGAAGCATGAAAGAAAAACCCGGAGACAAACAACTTAGCAATTTACTAAATGGAATGTGTTTTCAGTGAAGGGGGTGGAACTACCCACCTTCACCATAACTCCTGAAAGGAGATTCTACAAAAGAATATCCAGAATTTTCTTCCCCCTTCCGGTCACAAAACCCAACAAGCGTTTACGTATGTATTACGGGGCTAGTGCTGACCAAACTTTTTTCAAAGAGGGCCAGATTTGATGAAGTCAAGGGCGGTGAGGGCCAACCAAAGTTGGTAACCTTTTTTTTAGGATTGAAGTTGTTGAGGTTTTTTTTTAGGATTTTACCCCAGGAAATAAACTGACATAGGGGCCGGATTAAACCGACCAGCGGGCCAGATTAGGCCCCCGAAATGGACTTTGGACATGCCTGCTCTAGCAGCAGCAGCCTTTTGAGAAGAACTGTTGTGTGTAATATAACAAGAGTTAATTTCAATGTTATTGCTTGCTAAGTAATTTCTTGAGGTCTCGAAACATTTCATTTCGTCCATCTTTTGCTTTCTCATTCGTCAACCGCTTACAAAACCCATGACTGTGCTGCATCCAAGGCAGCACACAAGTGTGTACACACACAAACACAAACACAACACAAACACAAACACAAACACACACACTCCAGCCTGCCTTGTTCCTGTGCCTTGACTCTGCAGGATTCAGGAGATGAAACTCTTCAATGATCACCTTTATCCTTTGCTAAGGTCTGCGGATCAAGGTGCTGTTAGCAGGGACAAGATGAAGGGCCAATTTTTAAAAAAGCAGAACCCTGACTGTATTCGTTACATGACTCACAGTTAAGTAGAAGTCATTTCGCGTGATAGCCAATATCCTGGTGACATTGTACACATTTACAAAGAACACTGCCCAAATAACAAGAAACCCAGCCCTGTCACCATTACCTGCTGCTTTTGATGGGGGCGGCGGGGGGGAGGGGGAGGACATGATCTGCCTAAAACGAGAGAATCAGAGCAATAATAAAATTGTTAGGTTATATTATGGGCTTCCTACCTTCCCCTGACCTCAAGGCCTGAAACAAAGAAGCATGATAATGAGGCAGGAAGTCACCTCTCCCCTGCTGTCATGCTATGCCTAAGAGAAGGAATTTGCAGTGATCTGCACCATCATCCAGAAAAGGGGATATTATTGATTGCTCCTAAAGAGTTGTCTACTCGGCACAATAGGGGCAGGGGTTGGTTTGGCAGAAAGCTGCTGGAGCTTTCCTCCTGATCAGAGCTGCCAGCTTTGGAAGAAGCAGCCTCTGGCTGTCCCTGTAAAGGCAGCTTGATTTGCAGCAATTAGCAGGTGATAAAGATCTCCATTGGGTTAAAAAAAAAAAAAAAAAAAAAAACACCTCTCATTCCTGCATGTATAGCTACTGCTCAATAGGCACAGCCATAAAGGTCAGTTACACTGTTTGCAATCTTGTCAGACTGTCAGTGGGTCTGACTCTACGGGATAAGTTTTGACCATAACATCATCTCTTCACTTAATGCCTCTTTTCAGAACACATTTTCTGCACCAAGATCAATTAACATAGAGTAGACCACATCTTTGCATGATCTGCATAGCACACCATCCCCATTTCACCTTCAGGCCAATGCCTGGAAACATTTTGTGATATTTTGGTTGACCTAATAATTGCATTCCTTAATATAGATTTGGGGAGTTTTCTCCCAGGCTAGTAGTACTTTCCTTGCAGCTTCATCCTATAACTAAAACATATTTAAGATCAGCAAGCAAGCATTTAAGTGGGTTGTATCGAATGCTAGTCCTATTCAGAGTAGACCCATTGAAGTTATTGGACACGAGTAACTTGGGCTCGTTGATTTCTATGGGTCTGCTCTGCGTGGGACTAGCATGAGACACAGCCCAGGGCCTTTTTCTCCGCATTGTGAAAAAGTTATCCCGAAAGAAGTTCACAAGTAAGGCATTGTGCAAATAGCCATTTCCTGTTGGCTTTCCACTGATGCACAGCTTCAGAATGTTGAGGCTCTATTTTTTAAAAAAAACAAAATCTATTTTTCATTTTCACATTTTACAAATCTGTTTTAAACAAAAACCAAAGACAAAATCCTTACAATTCCAATTTACATTTCCTTCGACTCCCCTCCCCTCCTTTCTACGGTTACTTAATTTATATCTTTTTATTACTACATATGCAATTCAAATCATCATCATCATTCTTTTATTCGACCGTCAGTCAGAAGAATACATTTGTACAGAATTAAAAGCATCTGAGAGAACTTTGAAAAAAGGAAACATGATCCACAATAGAATGGAACTAAACAAATAGCCCCATATTGATACAATCAATTAAAATCTTGCAACGCTTAGAAGCTAAAAAAATAAATTTAGCCACCAGGGAGGCTGTATTTCTAGTAATATTATTCAGTAAATATAAAACCTGTCTTTCTCTGGGTAGAAAGCTAGAGTGACGTAAAAGTGGAGTTATAAGGTTTTGCCTAAGTTCTACATAGAGAGGACAAGACAGAAGGATATGTTCAGGCACATGAGCGTCTGCACCTCTACAACTGCAATGCGACCAAATTCGCCATCCCTGTTATCTCTGTTGCATGAAAAAGTTTACCTGCTGGGGGAAAAGCGGTTGCCCTAGAATATTCTGTGAGACACGTGTGTCTTATCAGGTGCCCATTCCTGGTAATTCTCCCTGTTTCTCTATACCACTGCTCCTGTTTTAAAGTGAAGCACTCCAAAAATGTGCCCCTCTTGCAGAGTTCCAAATTCTTGAAACTGAAACTCTCCAAGGGCTACAAGAGAGCAAAGCTGTTCCCAATTAGGACAGAAGTGCCTGCCAACTCACTAATCTTCTAATGGAATTACAGAAAGAAAGAAAGAAATCTTATAAAAGAAAATATTTGCCCTTGGCTTAGCAGGTATTGAACCCTCAGCTTAAGAAATGTGTTTATTGTGTTGTTCTTACACATTCATTGGCCTTAACATGAAGCAGCCAGTCTTGCAGATTCCAGCAAAGGTGCCATTTTCCTGCTTCCCGACTTTTTCTTATGTATGCCATTAAAATAAGAATGAGCTCCAGTCCAAACTGAAGCAGGGTTGCCACTTTTCCCCTGGCAGAAGCCCCGTGCCTTTAAAAACCGAACAGCAGGCAGAAATTTAACAAGCATTGTTGCTTTCTTCCATTACTGCATCTTCACACTGGGATGAATTTCTGCCTACCTTGACTCTGTTAAAGGCACAGAATCTCTCCGGCAAAGAGAAATAGTCATGTTTATTTCACCAGCTCTGAAAATATCTCAAGCAAGTATCTTTTGTGCCATAAATTGCAGTAAATCACATTGGTTGGAGGGGGATGGAATTCAACAGCAATTGAAAACAACTCAGGCCTATGTGTGGTGGTATACAAGGCTGCATACACATGTTTATTTGCATCAGACTAACATGGCGATCCCTTCCTCATTTCAATATGAACACCCTAGCTTTAGTGCTAGCTTCTGACATGGCAGTGATTACACTCATGTTTTATTGAGACTTTTAAAAATCTAAGCATGTATGTTCCAGACCCTCCAAGTGTTCAGAGGAGCTTTTAATGTGTGGTGTTTCATGGTGTTTTTAATAGTCTGTTGGGAGCTGCCCAGAGTGGCATAAAAATAGTAAAATAACTATTATCATCATCATTAATGTCCCTGTTTTCCAGGGAAAGTCCTGGATTTACAGAAGTTGTCCCAGTTTCTGATTTGATCCCAGAATATCCCGCTTTTCCTTAGGATGTCCCTATTTTCATCGGAGGATATGGAGTTATGCGACCCCTGAGCCTTCTGAGGGCAGCCCTATATAGAGAAATTTTAAGTTGTTTTTCTATATGTTGGAAGCTGCCCAGTGTGGCTGGGACAACCCAGTCAGATAGGCGGGGTATAAATAAAATTACTATTATTAATTATTATTATTATTATTGAATAGGAGATCCCTATTTTCATTGAAGAAATGTTGGAGGGTATGATGTTCTGGGTTTGCTACTAAAAATGAAGAAATAATATTACATAACATTAAGTAGCTTCCTGTACTTCAGGTTCTGACATATATGATAGGGTTGTGTTTCTTAATGCTGGTGGTCAACAAAAGAGGTTTAAAGACTGTCTCAAGGCAATTTTTAAAAAATGTAGCATAAACAGCAACAACTGGGAAACACTTGCCTGTGAGCGCTCCAAAAGTGTCATGAGCTTTGAAGACACTCGAACTCAGGACGCAAGGGAGAAATGTGCTAAGAGGAAGGCATGATTGCAAAATCCACAGCATGATCAACTCCCGCCTGGAAACCAATGTCCCCACTGTAGAAGGACGTGTGGATCCAGAATTGGCCTCCACAGTCACTTACGGACGCATTGTTAAAACTGTGTTTATGGAAGACAATCTTACTCGGCTACGAGTGATCGTGAAAGAAGAAGATGAACAACAAGCATCTCATTCTCCCGGGGGCATGACGCATTGCCTGAGCGGGCGTGGCACCTGGCGTGGGGGGGTGCGCAACGCGTGTCCGGGGGGCCGCTGCAATGGCACCCTACCAGAATGGTGGTGCCGGGGGCGGTCCGCTCCCTCCGCACCCCCGTTCCTCCGCCAGTGTCTCCAAGACGTCCTCCCTGTGCTGCAGTGTGCATACAAAAACATCCAGCAGCTCTCAAGGACGTCTGTGTGTGTCCTTTCAGGAGTGCAATTTTTATAGCCCCAATTCAGCAAAGGAAAGCAGACATGCACGTGTACCCTGCGTGTGGCTGCTACTCCTTATCTTCATTGCAATGCGGACTGGGAACTTGAACTCGTGAGATCAGTCCTCAGATATGGATGGAGAGGTACACACACACACACACACACACACACACACACACACACACACACCCTTGACCAGGACCTATGCGTCGGTAACAGGAAAAACCCAGGGAAAATAGATTGCAGCAACACTTGATGAGGAAAGTAGCCCTGGGATTTGCTGGAGAAAACTCTTGCAGCTAAGACCTTCGCCCTGAACTCAACAAAGGGAGGAGGAGGGGAAAGGGCTGCTCAAATCATCTTGTGGATTTTTTTCCGGGTAGCGCCACCTCATTCCAAGAACACCAAGTGGAGTCCTGAGTTAGTGGTCTAAAAAAAAAAGGAAAGTAGTAAAAAGAGGCCAAACTAGCCAACTTATGAGACTGCTTAATGTGTTAATTTGACACAGGTTTTCCTCTGAGGGTTAATAAACAACCCACCGAAATGGCAAACATGTATTTAGCATGACCTCACACAGTATTTAACACTAAGCCCTTTATCCCAACGACTTAGGTTATCAAGCTTGTTGCATCTTTATAGCTGGGCTGTTCCTGTGTAAACTTTGTTCTTTTCGCTTTTCAAATTAGTCGGATTGTTTTTTAACCAGATAAGGTCTCCATCCAATTGAGCGACGTGGGTTCTAAAGGTCCCTTTCCCCATGATGTAGCAAAAAAAAAAAAGGGGGGGGGAGGACATAGATGGCAAAAAGAAGACAAGGGACCCATTTGTTTCAACGCCACATTACACAAAAAAAATCTTGTAACAAAGTCCCAACTTATTTTCTCAATGAACACCGAACTCCACACAGACACACACACACACACACACTGCAGACCCTCCAAGTGTCCCTATTTTCCAGGTAGAGTCCTGGATTTACAGAAACCGTCCTGGTTTCTAATTTGATCCCGGAATGTCCCTTTTTTCATCAGAGAAGGGTAGGGGAAAAAAAAAAAAAATCCTTCTAGTAGTACCTTAGAGACCAACTAAGTTTGTTCTTGGTATGAGCTTTCGTGTGCATGCACACTTCTTCAGATACACTGAAACAGAAGTCACCAGACCCTTATATATAGTGAGAGGGTGGGGAGGGGTATTACTCAGAGGGGTGGTGGAAATGGGTGAAAGGTTGATAGCTGTGGTAAACCTGTTGACGACTGTTAACGACTGCAATTAGTCTTAGAGGAAAAAGCAAGGGGTGAGAAGGTTAAAAATAGCTTTGTCATGTATAATGAGATAAGAATCCAATGTCTTTGTTCAGACCAGGTCTCTCCATGGTTTTAAGCTGGGTAATGAGTTGCAATTCAGCAACTTCTCTTTCCAGTCTATTTCTGAAATTCCTTTGCAATAAGACAACTACTTTGAGATCTTGTATAGAGTGTCCTGGGAGATTGAGGGTAGGGAGTTATCCGACCCCTGAGCCAAGGAGAAAAGTAACTATACAATCTTCAGAAGACATCTGAAGGCAGCCCTGTATAGGGAAGGTTTTTTTAAAAAAATGTTTAATGTTTTGTTCTGTTTTTATATATGTTGGAAGCTGCCCAGAGTGGCTGGGGCAACCCAGTCAGATGGGTGAGGTATGAATAATAACATTATTATGTTTATTATGTATCTGAAGAAGTGTGCATGCACATGAAAGCTTACGGTATACCCAGAACAAACTTAGTTGGTCTCTAAGGTGCTACTGGACAATTTTTTATTTTTTTTAATTTATTTTGACTGTGAAGGACCAGCACGGCTACCTACCTGAACTTTATTATGGTGATGGAAAAGGACATCCCTATTTTCATCCGGGAAATGTTGGAGGGTCTGACTCTGAAAGTTTACAATTGGGGATGAGAAAAGACTAGGGAGGGGTGATATTGAGCAGAAAAATTGGATTTGACAGGAGGTACCCAAGGCAACCAAGAGGATTTTCTGAGTCAATGGTGTACTCTCTTAAAGTATGGTGCAAATATGACCTCAGTGTCTACTAAGTCTGCCTTTAGTATGTGAGTGTGTGTTCACACACACATCTGGATTTACCTCCCCTCTAGGCCAGAAGGTTGGGCAAAGGGGACTAATCTGATCTGATTCTCAGCCAGTCCTTTTAACTCTCATGGAAACCAACCACCAGAACAGAGAAGGTGGCTGAGAGGAAATATTGCTAATTGTGCTTACCTCGGGACTTCTTGTTTTTCATTAAAAGCTATCGCACATAGCGGTAGGAATTCAGGCTGGATCCATGCAAGCTCCATTAGGAAGTGGTGTGGTGTGTTGGGGTGGGAAAATGGAATGTAGCACATCAAACTGCAGGTAGGGGGATATCCCACCACATCCCCAAATACTCTGCCACATCTTCTGTCTGTTCACTGTGGGTTTGGCCACCCCTTGAGATAGGGTTGCCATTTTTCAAAAAGGGAAAATCCGGACACAAAACTTGAGCTTTTATTGGCCAAAGTTGTTCAGACTTTTTTTTTTGGTGCAAAATCTCAAAACAAAATGAAGTTTTTGAGCTATTTTTAAGGAGATTCGCCAAAATCTACACTTCCGACATGGGTTGCCATATGTCTGAATTTCCCCAAACATTTCAGTGGTTTCTGCCCGGACACTGTTTCCGATGGCCGAATCCCACCTATGTCCAGGAAATTCCGGATGTATGGCAGCCCTACTTGAGATAACTTCTCCAAACTCAGCACAAAGGTTCCCAAGGTGGTGTGGTGGATATTGTCAATGTTTGGAACCTGGGTGCCATTTTCAATCAAGAGGGCAGACCAAAACATTGCTTTAGTGTGCCTTCACCTGTCTTTGGAATCGGTTGGTTCGCTCCTCAAGATATGACCACCAAACTCAGCACAAGGGTTCCTGCAGGGTGGAGATGATCTTCATTGGCATGCCAGGCACCATTTTGAACCAAGATAGTGCACCAAAATCTAACTTGGGCATGACTTTGTGCCCCCACTTCCCCGCCCAATTGATTCAGGACCAAGTCAGGTTGGAGCCCTGGGCAGGTGTGTGTTTGTGTGTGCACAACCCTCAAAGTCACACAAAATACACTATCCATTGAAATATCGTAATATTTTTTGATTTCTCTAAATTGCTGGGTAGCGCTGGGTACTTCCTCCTAGCTAAGAAAATACTTCCCTGGAAGTAAGAACACATGGAAGAATGTGCATGGATATAGAAGAAGAAGAAGAGTTTGGACTTGATATCCCGCCTTTCACTCCCCTTAAGGAGTCTCAAAGGGGTTAACATTCTCCTTTCCCTTCCTCCCCCACAACAAACACTCTGTGAGGTGAGTGGGGCTGAGAGACTTCAGAGAAGTGTGACTAGCCCAAGGTCACCCAGCAGCTGCATGTGGAGGAGCGGAGATGCGAATCCAGTTCCCCAGATTACGAATCTACCACTCTTAACCACTATACCACACTGGCTCTCTAGCTCAGTTGGTTAGAGCGTGGTCCTGATAATGCCAAGGTTGCAGGTTCAATCCCCATATGGGGACAGCAGCATATTCCTGCATTGCAGGAGGTTGGACTTAGATGATCCTCAGAGTCCCTTCCAACTCTACAATTCTATTATTCGAATGCCCAGATCACTGCTGTTCTCGGTTGTGGAGTCCCCACCCCACCCCAAGCTGTGGGATTATTTTTAACATGAGGGAGCATTTTTTTAAAAATAAAAAATGTGGTTCTGCATCTGAAGTGTCATTTCAAGCTTTTACCCAACCCACTTGTTTTATTTTGCATGTGCACATTCGGCTTCAGGACTAAGCTGGACATTATCACCCTGAGAAACAGGACATCTTATCAGCCCTTCTTTTAACAGGGAAAGATGCTGCCCAGGGGGCAATTGGAAAAATGGAAAGGAGCATTTGCTGCCACCTGAAGGTCCAAACTAGACACTACACACAGATGCGTGCAACACCGTCCTTACAGACTTTCTTTCTTAACATTTTCTGGAGCGGCAAATGAGGTTGGACCAGTGCCGGATTTACGTATAAGCTAAACAAGCTATAGCTTAGGGCCCCACTCTCTTGGGGGCTCCCCAAAAAACTGAAAGGGGAAAAAAACCTGGTTGTACATTTTCAAAATGTAAGATAAAAAACAAATAAATTAAAAGCTACATACAGCAACAGTGTTTTGTGTTGTGTAGGCTCCTATGATGTAAGTAATGGGCCCCGCCTGCTAGCCTGCTCCCTAAAATATCACTCGTTTGCTCATTTTTATATCAATTACTATGATAAAATACATATTTTGTTACGTGCAAATGGCTTTAGATACCTATTAGGTCCATAAATTACCATATAGCATATATTCAACACACAAAAAAACAGTGACAATTTGCTGTTGACAAAGGACAGCTGGAAATATAAAGGGCCCCATTACCTTCAGTTGCTTAGGGCCTCATCAAACCTAAATCTGGCCCTGGCGTTGGACAAGGGAAAATTAAAAGATGCTTTCTCTTTGCCCTGTTACCATCCTGGCTTTAAATCATCCATCCTAAGTATTTCCCTCTTGCACTCATTGGGGGGGGGGGAATCACCAGGGTATGACAGGGATCCACGGAGAAGGTTTTAAGTGAGGAAATGGGAAATTGGGATAAGATGGAGGGTTAGGGTTAAGCTCCTCCAAACAACCTCTTTAGCAAGCATTTGTCCTGATTTGCTTACACGAAACTCTCGACTGAGCATTTGTTCTGATTTATGGGGCAGTTGTATGACAAAAGCTATTCATTCCGATTCGCTTGTTGGGTGTTTACATGTCTTCCCATTCAACACTCGTCATCTCACACTTTTCAATGCATTTAATCTGCTATTTTCCATACTGCAATTATTATTTTTTTTAAATCCCTTTTAAGTGGATCTGTTGCACTACGGTGACAGAGTCCTTCAATCCACTTAATTGCACAAACCTAAAGTTATTGAGTAGATGCGGGTGGCGCTGTGGCCTAAACCACTGAGCCTTGGGCTTGCCAGTCGGTATGTCGGAGGTTCGAATCCTCGCGACGGGGTGAGCTCCCGTTGCTCGGTCCCAGCTCCTGCCCAGCTAGCAATTTGAAAGCACGTCAAAGTGCAAGTAGATAAATAGGAACCTCTCCGGCAGGAAGGTAAACGGCGTTTCCGCACGCTGCTCTGGTTTTGCCAGAAGCGGCTTAGTCATGCTGGCCACATGACCCGGAAGCTGTACGCCAGCTCCCTCGGCCAGTAAAGTGAGATGAGCGCCGCAACCCCAGAGTTGTTCACGACTGGACTTAACTGTCAGGGGTCCTTTACCTTTAAACTATTGAATCCCTCTCCCAAAATACTGACAAATCCAGAGGCAGCCTAAGCACCGCCCCCATTGCCACTTCTAGGAACTGAGTAGCCCAGGGGTAAAGGTAAAAGTAAAGGGACCCCTGACCATTAGGTCCAGTTGTGACCGACTCTGGGGTTGCGCGCTCATCTCGCATTATTGGCCGAGGGAGCCAGCGTACAGCTTCTGGGTCATGTGGCCAGCATGACAAAGCAGCTTCTGGCGAACCAGAGCAGTGCACGGAAACGCCGTTTACCTTCCCCCCAGAGTGGTACCTATTTATCTACTTGCACTTTGACGTGCTTTCGAACTGCTAGGTTGGCAGGAGCTGGGACCGAGCAACGGGAGCTCACCCCGTCGCGGGGATTCAAACCGCCGACCTTCTGATCGGCAAGCCCTAGGCTCTGTGGTTTAACCCACAGCGCCACCCGCGTCCCCCAGCCCAGGGGTAGTCAACCTTTTTATACCTACCACCCATTGATGCATCTTTCTTGATGGTAAAATTTCCTTACTGCCCACCTGTGCTCGATGGAGTAGCCCCTTCAGAATAACATTTCCCCATTTTAAAAGGATGGCTGGGGAATACTAAATGCATTTGTGCAGAACGTCCAATTTGGCCCCCCGATCACAGAAAAATCAAGGTATAATTTTTTTAAAAAAGCTCACAGAAAAACGTAACAGACCCCCTCATGTAGAAGAGGGACACAAATAATGTTTGTTATGTAGATAAGTCTCTTTGATCTGAGCACATCTCTGTTTTCAGACACAGAGGACTTGAGTCCTGTATGTGAAGGGGCTGTGCAGTCCAAGTCTAGTAAGTTTAAAAGTAAGAAACCACATCCTGCTGTTTGAATTTGGTTAGAAAAATGGTGTCCATATCTGGATGAGCTTATTCATGAGGCTGGCTGGTTTCCATTCCACACAGCTAAATTTAGTGCCTTCCATTGTACTAATTTCCAGAGGGGTAGCCAGGGAGGTCTCTCAAAACTGCTTTCACACAGTTTACAAGCCTCTTTAAATGTTCACGATTTATTATGATGATGTAGAACATTTTAGTACAAAAATGGGATTTCCGGCATTTTTTTAAAAAACCCAAATCATTTAGAATTCCCAAGCCTCAAACTGACGGATGAGTCACTCTGATTGATACCTGGAGGAAAAAGTAAGACTTTTTAGCAAACTGGGCTACTTTCCTTTTTTGTACATGAGGCTGCTAGGAGCTTTTAAACAGCGTTTTACAGCATTCTTATAATTGCTCTACTTCTACACGTCAGAAGCCATGACATTTAGATCGACAAAGCTCTTCAAATGTGACATAGTATTACGCTTGCCGTGTTCGTATTAACACGGGGAACAAAACAAAGGCTAAGCCCAAACTGACGTCCTTGGGAGACAATTGTTTCTTTGATCCAGTAGAGCAGGTTGAGAGCCTGTGTATGCTGCCAAATTTAAAGAAGATGAAACCCTACCTATCAGCTGCTTGGCAAGGAAAGCAGAGTTGCGTCTCTCAGTCCTGCTCCCTGAACTGTGGCCGGGCACATTCAAAACACATTCTTTCCCTCAAAGAATTATGGGCGCTGTAGTTGATCCCTCACAGACTTACAATTCCAAGCAACGTTAAACAAACTCCAATTCCCAGAATCCTTTGAGGGAAAGAATGAGCTTTGATATGCTTTAAAGGTCTAGTGCATATGCAGCCTAAATTAGGGGGATTCCAGCTTTGCATACAAATAGGGTTGCCATATTTTGAAGAGCAAAAAAACAGGACACTATGACAACTCTCATTTTAAATATGCCTACTATATGATTACGTAGGCTATAGAAGCTGTGATATATTGCTGAGGGGAGCAGGAGAATCATAGAATCATAGAGTTGGAAGAGACCACAAGGGCCATCCAGTCCAACCCCCTGCCAAGCAGGAAACACCATCAAAGCATTCCTGACAGGTGGCTGTCAAGCCTCTGCTTAAAGACCTCCAAAGAAGGAGACTCCACCACACTCCTTGGCAGCAAATTCCACTGTCGAACAGCTCTTACTGTCAGGAAGTTCTTCCTAATGTTTAGGTGGAATCTTCTTTCTTGTAGTTTGAATCCATTGCTCCGTGTCCGCTTCTCTGGAGCAACAGAAAACAACCTTTCTCCCTCCTCTATATGACATCCTTTTATATATTTGAACATGGCTATCATATCACCCCTTAACCTTCTCTTCTCCAGGCTAAACATACCCAGCTCCCTAAGCCGTTCCTCATAAGGCATCGTTTCCAGGCCTTTGACCATTTTGGTTGCCCAGAAACGATGCCTTATGAGGAACGGCTTAGGGAGCTGGGTATGTTTAGCCTGGAGAAGAGAAGGTTAAGGGGTGATATGATAGCCATGTTCAAATATATAAGAAGAGATGAGGAAAGCAAGTCTTCAACCGCCAGTTATGTCTATGTCTCATCCAGAAAGTATAGCCAGAGACATTTTGGCAAATTAAAAAAAAATCCACCCAGACATAAATCTTACCCCTGAAAAAGAGGACATGTCCTGGAAAAAGAGGACACATGTCAACCCTAATATAAATGTATGGATCTAGTGGGGAGGGGGCAGCAGGGGCACCCACCTGCATTTGGGATTCCCCAGCCATTCAGGTATATAACTGCTGGGTCGATTGAGGTAGTAAAGTCTAAATCACTGCCACCATGTGAAGAGTCTTCTGCACCACCAGCACACATTCCTGATGAGAATCTCCTCAAGCCAGAGATGGAGAACCTGTGGCCCACTGATGTTGGTCATGAACTCACAACAGCCTCAGTCAATGGTCAGGGATTATGGGAACTGAGTGTTAGGGGAGGGGTAGTACCTCTGGTGGGGGGACACATTGGGCTCCTTCCGGGGCAGTTTGTCCACCTTTGGTCCCCACCCTGCACTCAGCTCTAACCTGTGGCTCCTAGAAGCTGTCAGCCTGCGACAACAGCCGCACCCCGGAAAACAGCTTCAACTGGCCGGCTAAACCATATAATGGAAATCGATGGGTCTCAATGCGTTTTACAAGTTTAATCTGCCCATGTTACTTAAGTAAGCAACACCAAGTGAGTAAGGACCAGAGCTTTGGAATACAAATTTTGTAACTGGGAACAGTTGGAAGTTAGGCAGCGTTTTATCATTTGAACACAATAGAATCCTCCCACCCCTTTCTTTACTCAATTTATTTTTGGAATAAAACTTTACGTGATTATGGAACTGTGAAGAGAAAGAGAAAGAGAAGGAGAAGGAGAAGGAGAAGGAGAAGGAGAAGGAGAAGGAGAAGGAGAAGGAGAAGAATAAGAGGAGGAGGAGGAGTTTGGATTTGATATCCCGCTTTATCACTACCCGAAGGAGTCTCAAAGCGGCTAACATTCTCCTTTCCCTTCCTCCCCCACAACAAACACTCTGTGAGGTGAGTGAGGCTGAGAGATTTCAAAGAAGTGTGACTAGCCCAAAGTCACCCAGCACCTGCATGTGGAGGAGCGGAGACGCGAACCTGGTTCACCAGATTACGAGTCTACCGCTCTTAACCACTACACCAAGAGACTCCAACATGCCATGTAAATATGTTTTGTATTGTTTTGATTTTTTGCACTAGGCATTTATGTGATTGTGAGTAGCCAGGGCTGCGGCCAGGGGGGTACAGATGTCCTGGGCCCTGAGCCAGTTGGGGGCCCAGACTCTTAGTTTTCTTTTCCTTTTTTAAGTAAACCGACTAGAGATTTCTGAAGGAAGAGCACAGAACACAAAGGCAACTCTAAGGCTTTAGCACTCGGCCAATGGCACCATTGCTCCCAGGTCCCGGTCTGATACTCCAACCACTACACCTAGCTGACTATGTATAATACAAATTAAATGACTTCAAATGACAGCACAATACTTGTGCTGATAAATTCCTACAGCATTGTTGCTGTGTCGTGGTGGGACTGGACTTCACAGCTGGCTATTAAAAACTAACCCTTGGCTTCCAAAGCCCATCCTATAATTTACAGACCCCCCCCCCCCGTGTATTGATTTAAAAATATTTAACAATAAAAGTCAAAGGCAGACAGTTTCTCAGACTTGTTGGCGAAGAGCTATAGCTGACATTTTGAAGCAATTTTATACATACATTTATTGTCAAATGTAAGTTAAAAAGCTGGGATCAGATTGTGGGCGATGAGCACATTCTGTCCTCTAACATTTTATTATTTCGGTCTTCACTCCATGAGAAACACACTGGTGCCTCTTAGCAGGAAGAGAAATCGATTCATTTACATTCTAAGTGGTCTCATTAGGTTTTAAAGTGCTCAGAGGTGAACAAGAGAAATCTATACATCATCTTTTAGCAACATCTGTTTCAAGTGGCCCGCAGACAGCAGCCATAATTATATCATATTATTGCATTTATTGATTTCTTAGGCTATTTAAGATGAGGGCCGCTTGTTTTGCTGCGTAGCTGGGATCGTGTTACAAATTGCAGAATTTCGTTCCGCTGCAGCATATGTTCATCAATCAGCTATCTAACTCCCCTTTGAAAAGGCAGAGCATCCATTTGTCAAGTGGTAGTGGACCACAATGTTCCTATAACCATGTCATCAGCCAGTCATCTGTATTGCCTGGCCACTTTTCTGGACTTCTGACTGACAATGTCACCACATTTCTGCAACTCGTTGACACAACGAGCCCTTTAAGTGTTGCTGAGGCACTGCTTTTCTGCAGTTAGTTTGAACCAGAATTAAAACTGTAGTTCTGAATGACGACATGCTATCTAATATAGCACTCTATTCCCAATAAGAGTTGGTGCTACCTGGCTCCATGGACAAGATGCTACTATATGTTTATTCAGAGGTAAGTCCTGTTAACAGTCAAAGTCAGGGTTCAGCAACCTTTTTCAGCCATGGGATGGTCCACCGTCCCTCAGACCATATGGTGGGCCAGACTATTTTTGTTTTTTTGGGGGGGGATGAACGAATTCCTATGCCCCACAAATAACCCATAGATGCATTTTAAATAAAAGCACACATTCTACTCATGTAAAAACACCAGGCAGGTCCCACAAATAACCCAGAGATGCATTTTAAATAAAATGGCACATTTTACTCATGTAAAAACACACTGATTCCCAGACCGTCCAGGTGCCGGATTGAGAAGGCTATTGGGCCGCATCCTGGTCAAAGTCCTGCTTCTTCCTGTCAGCCCCTTTAATTAGTAGCTTCCTGCTTGACCCTCTTTTCAAGCTGCTTTTGCACTTGCAATTAATTTCTTACTGTTCATTTAGTATGGTCACAGACTTCCCAAACTACTTAGTTCACCTGGAAAATTGGAGATCGGGGTTAATTACTGGTTTACTCCTTGCAGCCAGATAATTGCTCTTTATTTCCCTTTTGTATTGCAGTTGCAAAATACAGAAGCGTTAGTCCCTTTAAGAGAAAGGGGGCAAGGAAGGAGCTACCGGGTACTTGTTAAACTTCTATGCGCCCTGAAAGGCTGCAGTGAACACCCAGGCAAGGCTAGGGCTACACTTACACTTTAAGATTCAGTAACAACAACAAAAGCCCCACCGCCAACCAGTTCTGTCTGAAAAATAATGGGAGAATAACAAAGAGAGCAGGGAATGCAATTATTTGGCACCCATGTCATCGGGATTGTCATTGAAAAGGGTGAACTAATGATGTCCTCTTGCTTCAGGCTTAATAGGTAAGACCTTTACTTTTAATAGCTCTCTGGTGAATAGACAAAGCAGCACTGCAGTATAATTGCCACTGCAATGCACTGCTTAAGAATTATTTGCCATAAAAGTGCACCTATAAAACTCCATGCCCTTTTCTGGAAACACACAAGGGGACAGATTTGGCACAGGAGGAACTGCAGAACCGTCCGGTAGTGCTTTTGCAAAACGACAGTATCCAAGGAGCAATCTAGAAGTAGTTTCCTTGGAATGGTTGTGTAAGCAAAGAACAGGCCCAGATTCATGCCCTGAACCAGTGGTCCAAACCAGAGACCCACCTCTGACTCCCAAGCTGCAACACGGGATCCACTTTCAATTTTTCTGTTTGGACTTATATTTAATAGTGCTAATAAGGTACATTATTCCCCTCATTTTTCCCCCATTCGCAAGATGTCTATGACAAAAGTGTCTCTCACTACATGTAAACAAACTGTGAGAATTGAAAGTGAAGACAACTGGTTGGCAATAAATATGTATTGTTATAGGGGTTTTTTTGGGGGGGGTGCTCCTAAACCCTACAAATTAATAAATGGTAGAATTTTGATTATTTGGAGTATTGAAGGGAAGATTGCAGGCCAGTGGAAAAATACGGGCTAAGCTCCCTTTCCAAGCCAGCGCCTCACCTGGGATAGAGGCGTTAACATAACCGAATATGTTGATGGTCTATCTAAGACAGGCATAGGCAAACTTGGCCATCCAGATGTTTTGGGACTACAACTCCCATCATCCCTGACCACTGGTCCTGTTAGCTAGGGATGATGGGAGTTGTAGTCCCAAAACATCTGGAGGGCCGAGTTTGCCTATGCCTGATCTAAGAGGAATCTTGGACCTGGGCAGACAGAGGTTGCCAAGGTGATGATGGGGTTTGAGAGAGAAGTGACAGAAAAGAATGTCTTAAGCAAGCTGTGCTGGGAAGGACAAAGACAGAGTTCCATCTTTGGCAGGCTGGCTAAAGGCAGGCTAGGAGAGATGCCTTGGTGGGGAACAAGCCCCTCTTGAGATAACCATGTTGTGAGATCTGGACTACCTCCATCTAAACTCAAGTGCAAATATGTGAATAAATCGTCTTTCTTAAAGCTACGACAGCCTCCGCCACATCTTAAATTCTCCAAAGCAGCACAGACCCTGGTTAAGAGCCAAGCCGAGCAGTCTTTCCTATTGGGCTTACTGCCACGTTGCGCCAGGGTGCTGGCCTCTCAGGGGCACCCCAGCGAGTGGGGGAGCTGCGGAGCTTTGCCGGCAGCCTCCCCTTTCCCTGCACGCCTGCCAGCTGTGCCCCATCATATGGCTGGCGGGCGTGCAGCTTGCCTCCCAAGCCTCCGTGGGAGGAGAGCGAGCCCCGCAGAGGCTTGGGAAAAGGTTGACAACTCTGGGAAATGGGGGGGGGGGACCCCGCCGGAGGGATCTTTGAACCACGGCACCGGATATGCTTAAGATGGCCCTGGAGCCAAGATCCTTGGAATCCTGTGCATAGCTTGGCAGGAATTGGGGTGGCCGGGGAAGTTCATCCATAGGAAGTAGTCATTTGTTGTTGTTGGCATCTGTCGAGTTGTGCCTTGCATTTTCTATAAATTCCTTATTTTTTATTCTTCGTACCAAGCACCTTGTTGCACCCTATATAATAATAATAATAATAATAATAATAATAATAATAATAATAATAATAATACTAATAATAATAATAATAATAATTTTTTATTTATACCCTGCCCATCTGGCTGGGTTTCCCCAGCCACTCTGGGCGGCTTCCAACAGAACATTAAAATACAATAATCTATTAAACATTAAAAGCCTCCCTAAACAGGGCTGCCTTCAGATTTCTTCTAAAGGTCTGATAGTTGTTGTTCTCTTTGACATCTGAAGGGAGGGCGTTCCACAGGGTGGGTGCCACTACCGAGAAGGCCCTCTGCCTGGTTCCCTGTAACTTGGCTTCTTGTAGTGAGAGAACCGCCAGAAGACCCTCAGCACTGGACCTCAGTGTCCGGGCAGAATGGTGGGGGTGGAGATGCTCCTTCAGGTATACTGGACCGAAGCCATTTAGGGCTTTAAAGGTCAGCACCAACACTTTGAATTGTGCTCGGAAATGTACTGGGATCCAATGTAGGTCTTTCAAGACCGGTGTTATGTGGTCCCGGCGGCCGCTCCCAATCACCAGTCTAGCTGCCGCATTCTGGATTAATTGCAGTTTCCGGGTCACCTTCAAAGGTAGCGGGAGATAACTAGAGCATGCACCACTCTGGCGAGACAGTCAGCGGGCAGGTAGGGTCTCAGCCTGCGTACCAGATGGAGCTGGTAGACTGCTGCCCTGGATGCAGAATTAACCTGCGCCTCCATGGACAGCTTTGAGTCCAAAATGACTCCCAGGCTACGCACCTGGTCCTTCAGGGGCACAGTTACCCCATTCAGGACCAGGGAGTCCTTTGCGAGGGGAGCTTTGCTAAGATCTCACACCTTCTCCTGCTCTGTTAGGAGACTCAAAAATTGTTGCCAGCTATCACGCAGCTGCTGATCTCCCCCCCGCCCCCATCCCTTTGTCCCTCTGAACTCCCAACCAAATCGTTATATCAAAGGCGCAGCCCAGCTGTAAAAATAACATTTCGGCAGAGATGAAACAATTTCTGGTGAATATGCAAATATTCAAACAAACAACTCCAGGTTTGTGTGGAGCATAAAAGAAGCCCATTTCTGAGCAGAATTAATTTTGTAGGAATCAAGGGGCTTAGCACTCAGCATGTTAAGAGATAACCAGCTATCAAAGAGAAGCAAGACAAGCAAAATAAAGGAAAATGCACAGCTAATATTGCAGTATGCTTTCTTTGAGACAATTGAACTAAAAGCGCGAGTTCAAAGGGAAAGCTAGATTGAAGAATGGGCAATAAAGAGGACTGGAGAAAATAACAATTCTGCGCAGGCTGGGCTTCAGTGTGGCTTCTAAACAAGGTAAAGTACAAGATTCAAGTTCTCGAGATATGAGAAATGAGGTGCAAACAACACTTTTGGAAAATCAGGTGCCACAAAAGCTGAGAGCTTCCTCTCAGCCCACTACATAGTGTCTGAGGGCCAAAGCTGAACAACAGAGGAGCACCGTCTGAAATCTAGCAGCACCATTTCTCTAGGACTGCTGTAACTTTGTGCTTCCCTTCCAGCCATTTCTCCGCTCATCTGAATGCCTCTGTTCAAATCATTTCCTTCACTTCTTCAGTCAATTAGTTCTCCAACTCTGCTAACTTTCCCCCACAGGTTCTGTGTCCTATCCACAGCACCACTACCAAAGACTGATTCACCCCATGCATGCATTTCTTGGTACAGAATGATTCTCTTAAATGAAGCCAGCTTGCATGCTCAAGTCCACTATTGCATTTGTAGCAAAAGGCTGCTTTGCCTGCAGTTTGGTCTGGGATAGCAACTTACAGGAGTAAAATTGTGTGTCATGGAACGACTCCCACTCACCAACCTTTTTTTGGGGGGGGGATGTTTCAAGCTATTCTGGAAAGGGTGAAAATGTAGTACAGACTTTTACTTTCTATGGGAAAGCGCACCTTGGTTTTGGAACGCTTTGGTTTTGGAAAAGACCTCTGGAATGGATTAAGTTTGAGAACCAAGGTACCACTATATCTTCTTCTTCTTCTTGGGCGATCACTCGTAGCCAAGTAAGATTGTCTTCCATAAACAAGGTTTTAACAAGAGACCTGCAAGGGGCTGAAGCTAGTAAGAGAGGAAGGATGGGCAGGATAGTGGGGTGCTTCTGCTGCTGAAGCCTGTGGTGGTAAAAGAGGGCACACGCATGCTATGAACAAGTGCTTTGGAGTAAAGAGGAAGAAGAGATAAGTTGAGAAAGCTATAGTGATGCAGAGAGTACACTTTGGGGTAGAGGGAAAAAGGGACTTCATATAATGATTTTAAAGCGGATTTACTTTACAGAATTCATAAAGGTAAAGGGACCCCTGACCGTTAGGTCCAGTCGCGGACGACTCTGGAGTTGCAGCACTCATCTCGCTTTACTGGCCGAGGGAGCCGGCGTACAGCTTCCGTGTCATGTGGCCAGCATGAGCAAGCCACTTCTGGTGAACCAGAGCAGTGCACGGAAACGCCGTGCCGGAGCAGTACCTATTTACTTGCACTTTGACGTGCTTTCAAACTGCTAGGTTGGCAGGAGCAGGGACCGAGCAACGGGAGCTCACCCCGTCGCGGGGATTCGAACCGCTGACCTTCCGATCGGCAAGCCCTAGGCTCAGTGGTTTAGACCACAGCGCCACCCGCGTCCCTACAGAATTCATACATTGCTTATTAAGCATAAAAAACCCTCTAAAACTGACATAAATCCCTCTTTCAGCTAATGAATGTGGCATTATTCTAAGAAAGGTAAGTGGTCTTCAAGAGCGATTTGATTTCTGTGCCCTGCACTAGAGGAATGAAACCATGCTATCTACAGCATCATGGCAAAATGAAGACAGTAGAATGACACAACTAGGCAAGGAGGGAGAGATCTTTCATAGCTTCTCCTTCTCTGCCATACTGAGATTAGAGCACCACATTTTCATTCCCACCCTACCGCTCTGGAATACCATGCATTCAAACCCCCTGATCCTACAGTTCCCAGCACACATGTATACACATAGAAAACAGCAATAAAGAACTGCTATATATATATTTTTTAAAAACCACTTGTATGCATTTACTTACCACAAATCACTACTGGCCTTCTATTCCAAACTTGTGCTCCCCCACCATTTTAAAACCAGTGTCAAGTCTTTATACTTGCACCTGAAACATCATTAACTATCGCTTCAGGTTTTTCCAATCACTAGTAGTTTGAACTTGTTTTGCAGGAGTGCAGCTGAGCATTACATTTAGTTTGCTTCCTTCCAGAGGAAGCATATTAGCTCCTGTGCAGCCCAGTCATATATACGTTCAGTGCTTTTTTTTCTGGGGGGGACACATACCCCTAAACATTTTGTGAATCTAACAGAAGAAACTAAAATTTTTACTTTTTAATTTCTTCTCTAGCACAGTGAATCGTTAGTTCCATTGTTGAAGACTTTACAAAGTCGTTCATTCACCTAGATTTTAAGATTAGAAGTCATTCGGCTACACCACTCAAGTTAAGCAGTCCTGACCTTACATTTGGGATAAACTGTACCTCATATGAGCAGCAAACCCATGTCGTCAAGAGCATGTAAAATCTTGGCTTGTAGACTTTGCTTTCTTCTCCAGGTGCCAAACTGTCTTGCAACAGACCACCTTAGAGCATACAGTGGTACCTCGGGTTAAGTACGCTTCAGGTTAAGAACTCCGCTAAGAACAGAAATCATGCTCTGGCGGGGCACAGCGGTAGCAGGAGGTCCCATTAACTAAAGTGGTGCTTCAGGTTAAGTACACTTCAGGTTAAGAACGGACCTCCGGAATGAATTAAGTACTTAACCCGAGGTACCACTGTATTTAGCTTAGTAAACCACTGCAATTGTAAGGAAATATATAAAAACCTGCAGTCAGAAGTCTTAGTACCTTCTTCTTATAGACCTCAAGCTTGCAGTAAAACATCAGGGTACAGCTTGAGCTGAACTTTTGATACACCTACACATGTCCAGTGTGAGAACTGGAGTAGGGAAACTCATAGCCTCATCCAGAGAAGATGGTCAGGTGAAAAGGAGTGAACTCCTGCAACTATGCATGTTTACCTGGAAACACCTGTCAGAGGTGGAAATCACAAGCAAAGCCCAGATAAGTCTCCTGATTCTTTTCAGACTTACAGGTGCTTCAAGGTAGCTTATCTTTTGTATTCTTCCTGCCCAATCCTCCAGTGTCTAAATGGCTGACAGAAAGGGACAAACGAATCAAGTTGCATGGGGTCTCTTAGACTGTACCTCCAATCCAGTCTGAATGGCAGTAGCTGTTTGGTATGTCTGCAGGATCATTTTTCACCACAAACTGAGCAACCCTGGCATGCACAAGGCTAAGCAGAGCATACTCCACTGATATTGCCCATCTGCTGATGACTGAGCAGGAATAAATAGGGTAGTGTGGTTAGCTGGCTTTGGGCTGATAGCGGAACACTTTAATTTATATAATGCTTTTCCTAAGAATTTGGATGATTTCAGCATATAACCCCCAAATACTTACCACAAATGTGTTTGCTGGCTAGTATCCTCACCATATTGGCCACTATATTTCTGCAAGTGCTGCAGAGGGAAGTGAGGGGCAGATGGGGCTCGTCAACCTGGGGAGCTCATCCAGAAGGAAAACACTCATTCTAAACCTCTGCTGCCTTGTGGGATATCTTCGGGAGAAGGAAAAGCTAAGGAATAAACCTTACACAAATCTGAAGTGGAGTCCTGACGATGGCTGGATGGTGCCTCCTTCTGGCAACTCCTGCAGCCAAGCTGGTGCCAAACATATTTCTCTGCTTTCTTTTGGATCACATCAGCAAGGCTAAGAGGGGAGGGGGTCTTGTTGTCTGGCTAGCCCAGCGCCTCCATACACTGCCCAGGATTGCACCCTGAGATCACTTCGGTGCTGCTAATGCAGTGGTTTGATTTCACCCCCGGAGGCACACTTGTCTCTCGAGACAGATGCCAACAACAACAATTACATATGAGTGTCTAAAGTTGCAAGATCAGGGCTTGGCTTAAACCACCTAGTGAATTTACCACCAATGTAAACCATGGAATTCCAAGCCACAGCTCATGCTCTTAACCAGTATGCTGCACCAGATCACTTATTCATGAAGCTGTAGGACAGTGAAGTCATCATTAACTACCTCACTTACTGATTTGCGTGGGAGCAATTTTTCATATTTTGCACTCAAACATGAAATGAGGCATTTATTCCCTGTCTAGGACATGCAACAACTATTCATTGATTTGGGTCCAATTCATACAGCCAGCCACATGGTAGGTTACTCAAGTTACTGTTTAGTGGTGGTCCCACAATGTTAATCATTTGAGTAGATCAGTTAGACCAAAAGGTTTTCACTATGCAAAATTTTCAGTAGACTAGCAATGTGATAAGTAGCAGCAGAATGGCATGAAGAGGTATTGCACTCAGTAACTTTCCAGCAGGGCTAGCTTTGTAGCTGAAATCATGCCATTGTGCCTTTTTGGCAGCTCAGATACTTTCCACTTACTCTAGATTGTAAGGTACAGTAGCCATTGCTGTTTGGATGCTCCTAAGCTGCTTTAACAACAACAACATCATCATTATTTATACCCCAACCATCTGGCTGGGGAAACCCAGCCACTCTGTGTGGCTTACACAATATCTAAAAACATATCAAACATTTATTTTAAAAAAATGCAACTCCCAGCTACCTGTGGTTAAGGTATACTGTATGATTGTATTACCACAGCAGTGATTAAATTCTCAATTAATGAGTAACTGGTGTGGGTCATAAGAAAACGTGAGGAAAACTGCATAAGCATTACTAGGAATAGTGTGGAAGTAAGTCCTAAGTAACTAACGCTCCAATTGTAACCTTTTAAGTGTGACTTATCCCTTTGAACGGTGAGTTACAATATATTTTCCCAGCATCTCAGTCTGATTTGAACCAGTTTTGAGTTGAGTTATGCAGTGATTTGTACCCAACCCGTATCAGTTAAGTGTATAACTTCTATTCAAGCTTAAGATCTTTGGAGCCTGCTAAAACGATCAACTCTCCAAACTTCAATGTAGGATATGGGTAAGACAATTCATTGCCTTGAATAAAAGTACAGTATTTTCAAACATGATTTTTTTTCTCTTTTTATTGCTGTTAATTCAAGGAAAGATGCTGCATAAAATCCAATTTGTTCTAGAAATATAAGTGAGCTTTCCCATACATAACATTTCAAATATCAAAGTATATGGTAAACATACAAATAAAGAGAAGGCAACATACCTCCCATTTACAGTACAGTATCTGAAATCATAAAGTTCCATAAAGTAAACTGGCAGATAATTGAGAATGAAGTCCACTGGTGCTTTCAACACCCTCACTAAACTCAAAAGCAATTATTTCATTTTAATATGGTCCAACATACCCAGAGCAAATAAAAGTACTTTTTATAACGGAGATAATTTCCTATACTAATTTTCTTTTTTAAATTAAAGCTCTCATCTACCCCTTTACTCCCTCACTTTCAAAATATATTGGTGCTATAAATATAAATGCTATCTATGAAGAAATGTAGTAAATCAAGCTTCTTCAAGTTTCTTGTTTAGCAATTAGAAATGAAATGAAAACTGTTTTGACTGCTTCCCATCTGCTGCATATCTTTTTCTTCTTTTAAAGCAAAACCTACATTTCTTCTATGAATTGTGATACCTATGGGTACACAAAGGGTGGTAGTTCAGTGTTGATCTCAACAGTCAAAAGCTTTCTTCCAGATAAACTCAGTGCACTTAAGAAATGAAATATTATCTGGAAGCAATTTAGTACACCTTGGCTTTTAGAAATAAAATACAGCAGTGTTAAACTGTGATATAACATGATCAATCTTTACACTCATCAGAGCCTTTCACATTATATCGTGATCACACAGTGGTAAAATTGTCATAAGAAAGTGACATTGCTATTTGGTAGACTGGTTCTAGTATACAAATACCCGACGGTTCTGTAGAATACATAGATTTTTGACCAGATTGAAATAAACCAGTTACATTCTAACACAACACTGTAACAGTCTAAAGGGGAAGATGTTAAAAATCAAGTCATTTTTGTATCAACAATGTAGAGTATATGTTTAATAAAGGTATTTGCTGCCAACTGTCATTACAAATGCAGACACACAAACTAAGGCATTCATACCAGTTACACAATTTGAACCAACAGGCTTAAAAAAAAATACTACAACAGAAGTAAAATTGTTCAACGTATTTCTGTTTCGGAAATCAGTTAAAGGTCCACACACAGCTTTAAGCCTTCCCCATCCTATGTTTTATTTGTTTCTTTTAGGCACATATAAGCTCTTTATTTTTTGTCCGTTTTTGCACATGTACTATTGTGAATTTCCAAACTCTCAAAAAAAGCAAGCAATGCCCCCATCAGATCAAAAGCATAGGAATTTACTAGAGTTACGTGCCAGAAATAAACGGCTGAACATCAATCCAGTCCCATGGAGAGATAATGACCCAGCAAAAGGTGGGAAAGAACAATAGCAGCACGAGAAAATGAGGGCAAGGGGAAGGTGGCTTGTGAGAGCATGCTCCAATTACCCCTTTCAACCGTATGGCTGTTCAACCAGTGTAGTCAGAGGTTAAATGACCTTTCCTTTAAAATAATAATAATAATGCAGTAAACATTGCATATCTTCAGTGCAAAAGTCTATTCATTCAAATACTCTTTTGATTGATTGGCCGAGATAGCAACATGCTTTATGCGAGTCAGACCAGGAGCGCAACCGCTTTCTTCCTTTGTATTACAACAGACATTCACGAGCAATGAAAAAATGCAAAAGGGAAAAAATAAACACACACAAGGAATCTCTCAAATCCAAAGAACTCCCCAGACTTCCCAACCTTCATTTTGGTATGTAGGCAATGTTTACTTGGTTTCAGTCAGCAGAATCCAACGTATCATTAGAAGGGGGTGGGGGAGGTGCATATCTCAATCTGTAAGTGCCTAGAACAGGAAAAAGAACTTACTAAGTCACTGCTTACACTTAATAATAAAGTTATAAGAAAACCTACAAAACCCCCAAATGAACATACCCTTCCTTAAATCCTATTCTTCCATCCAAATGGAAGCTACATCTATATAACCTGCCTAGAAGACAGATTTTAGATAAAAGGAAAGTCTTAAGACAGTTTCTTCCAAACAAACAAACAAACAAGCATACAGTATACTGGACTTAACAACTGTAGAGCAATTCCACCTATTTCAATGGGACTACTCTAGAGCACATAGCTTCAGCCTATCAAACTGATCTTCTCTGTTCAAGTTTTACCAGATATAAACACACACACCAAAAAACAAAAACAACAACAACCCCCAAGGGGTGGAAATGGATAAATTACAGTTACAAATATTAAAAAGAATACTGCTATAAAACAGATGGCACTCTACATTTTAATGGTTTATCCACACATTTTGAAATGTCTAACCAGTCACATTAACAGGGAGAGGGAGATTTTTTTTTTAAGTTATGCATAGGGGTAAGTGAGTGGTTGGTTTTAAGTTCATAGCATGTAAAGCATGTGTAAATTACCAACTTAAAAAAACCATGTTTTGTTTTGTAACTGCTTTGGGATGTGCTACTAAAGAGATACAGAGTCACATTTTAGCAGTGCAAAAGTCTAATATACCAGGGAAGTGCACGGCTAGTTTCATTTGCTATTCCCTTACTGGTGCCGTGTGATCCAGTTTTTTGCTTAGTTACCGGTATCTGTGAATGCCATTATGACAAAGTAACTTATTTGGGCCCAATTACAAGCTCTTAGATGACATTACTGACAATCATGCATGCGCGCGCACACACACACACGCACACACACACAGTATCATACAACCCACAGATAGAAGGATGGGAGCAGCAGGGTCAAGAATAGAAGCTAAGTGAATTCAGAAGCAACCGTGTTGGGAGTTAGGATTACCTTGTTGACTGGCCTCCAAAGATGACTGCTTACAGTCCTGTGCATAGTGCCCACTAACACCACAATTATAACAGGACACATTCCCATTCTTCTTGGGCCCTGATCCATTAGTATTGGCAACTACATTTGAAGCTTGGTACACAGGGAACAACCTCCCATATCCTGCCATTTGCTGCATACCGTAGTTGGTTTGGCTCCCCATTACGGGGTCATGCATCAGATGCCCGTTTGCATATGAGGCCCGAGGCACGAAAAAAGGAATCTGTGCTCCATTGGTTTGATGTGGTTGGTTGAGGTAGCTACCACTGCAAAGTGATGGCAGAGGGATGAAAGATGGAACTCGGTAGAACTGTCCGTGAAGTGGATTGGTATAAATGTAACTGTTAATCTGAAGACTTCCATTGGTCCCACAGCTGCATCTGCGACCACAAGACCCACACGGACCGCAAGGCCCAGTCCCCAACTGCGGTGGAGACAAGAGATTTCCACTGGAGTTAGTATTTCCAACAGCGCTAATGTAGGATGTGCTGTCACTCTGGGCGGTGCTGTGTGTTAAAGCAGGGCTCGGACTGGGTGCAGGACCTGGTGTGTGGGTAGGTATTGCAGGAGGAACAGTAGGCTGGACCTGACTAGCACACAGACCAGATGATGGAGGTGGCGGTGGTGTTGATGCCACAGTGTTCAGCACAGTCGTACTCTGATTGTGCAACACACTGGTAGCATGAAGAGTCACTGGAACAGGAAACGGAGCTGGTGGAAGTGCTGTGGAGAGGCCAGCTGCAGGAACAACTACTTTTAGACTGGGAGGTTGAGGGATCACTCCTGCGTTTCCCTCAACATGAGGCACCATTTGATTTAAGCCCATCACATGGGGTTTTGAGATTGGGTCTGTAGTAGGAACTGTGGGTCCGTGAAAGTTACCTGGGTTGTGGACTGGGATAAAGGCAGTGTTTGGTGATCCAATACTTAAGTTTCCAGTTTGTTGCTGTGGTCCACTAACTGCACAATTTTCAGATGGTGCCTGCGGCGAAGATATCTTCATTCTGTGTATTGCTAGATGCAATGCAGGGCTACCAGACTGGACTGCGGGCGGGAGGAAAGTGGTAGACAAAGGCGAAGACAGAAGTTCAACGTGTTTCTCAGATTCACCAGCGGAGCCCATTCCAACAGGAGCTGCATTTGCAACCACCATTCCCAAAGTTTTCCCATCAGCAGATATGGGTGGTGGGACTACAGTTTCAGGCTTCTGTGCACCATTGTGCACCACGTAGTGCAGAGCAGGTATAAAGGAAATGTGCTGAAACTGTGGATTCAAAGGATCCTCTACGATATTCCCATTGTCTGATCTCACTGAAATCTGTGCAGGTGACTTATTGAGGTCCGTAGCACCATAACCAGCAAATCTCATCACATTTTGGTTCCCAGAATCTTCAGAATTGCTATCTGTGTCTGTGGGGAAACAGGGTATAATTAAGCACTTAAACATTAAGGGTTCTATAAACAATATTTTCCAGACCTAGCCACTTCAAATAGCTTTAAAAGGACTAATAATACAATTTTTTTAAAAAAAATAAATTTGGGGGGTGGGTGTGGGAGAGACAGACAGGTAGATTTATATTGATGATTGCTCCTTGCTATTTTTCAGTTTCCCATTTCTTGCTCACAGGAAGCATCCAACTTTGTACCACAATTGAAAGCTACAAAAATCACTGTATGGCATTATTATGTCATCATTTGAGCACCTTTAAAAATACGCTTGCCCTGGAAAGGCACTTCTGCTCACAATTATTCAACTGCACTGTGATATCTCTTATTTAGTTTATGCTAATGAGAAGTGGGTAGTCCTTTTATCTGTGAAACAGTCATGGCATTTGTAAATAAAATTTGAGTATCTTGAATAGACACATCAAGTGGTATTCAGCTAAATAACTGTATGAGCAGAATGACTTCCTCTTGTTTAATGGTTTATTCCTATCCTCCATCACACCATCCCAAAATCTGTCCAGAACAGATTTAGGGGGCACATGGAGGAGGGAGAAGTCCTGTTGTACAAGGGAAGTTGTTCTGCTAACGCAATGAGGTACTTAGCACTACACTGAATACAACCCAGGAAATACATGTTGGTTAGAGCATGGTGCTGATAATGCCAAGGTTGCAGGTTCGATCCCCATATAGGACAGCTGTGTATTCCTGCATAGCAGGGGATTGCACTAAATGGTCTGCAGGGTCCATTCCAACTCTACAATTCTATGAAATACATTACTTTTTCAGTTACATTACTAAAGTGGGAAAGTAGTTATGTAAAAACATTTTAAATGACTGAAAATAAAGTCAGTAAGTTTAAGTGATTTTGAAAAGCAAATTATATATTTAAGGTTGTAATACATAATATGCAAGTTTGGCAAATTACATCAATTCAAGAACAGATAAGGCAATTCAGATTTTGTGGGACTTGAGTAAAGCTTGAAGCCCAGCTCTGACTAAGCCTATATTTCTTTTCAAGCCTTTTCTCTCAGGAACCCACAATACGTACAAGCAAAGATTACTGCATTGCAGGGGGTTGGACTAAATGGCCCTTGGGGCCACTTCCATTCTGCTTAAATTAAGTCTCTTTTTAATTACCAATATAAAGCAAGAGTTGTCGATGACACTAATAGAGAGTAGAGATTTGTTAGTATATGAAGCAGATGGAATGGATGTGCAGAATAGTCACCTCTTCATCCATGGGTTCAGAAGAGGCATTTAAAGCCACTCTGAATATAGTTACAGAGGTAAGAAAAAGAAGTTATTTCACAATATTAGGTGCAGGTTACATTGTGGTATGATATTCTGAACCTTTGCAAAGATGTCCTGCAGTTTTCACAAATACATTTATGGTTTAGTTAGACAAGTGCTCCCAAACAGGGAGGGAGAAAAGATCTAAGAGGAAGGCTGTCCCCCTCTGTGCAGAGGAATCCAGATTTTAAAACTTCAGTTAGAATGTATAATATAATACTTAGTTATCAGTGGAGTTGCTAAGGCTATTTCTGGTGTCCTTGACCTAGGCACACCAATCCAAATGAAAGGAGAAGCACACTAAAGGAATTATATATATACTCTTATTATTTTAAAAGTACAGATATACAACCTCTGTCTTTTTCGTCTTCACTTTCAAAGCTTTCCCTTCCATCATGCCGTGGACTAGAAGGAGAACTGTAACTCTCTGAAGAGGTTTCTCCACATGTGTCATGTCCCATTGTAATGTCTAAATTTGAATCTAGAAGAGATTTCATTTCAGCAAAGGTCAATTAATTAAAATGCATATTAACTTGCCATTTTCTGCAACTTTCACCTGCTACCTAGTCAATAGTTCCCTGAAGTCAAGTCCATTGTAAGGATCTTTTGTTTGTTATCCAATATTAAAAGACAAGAACCTTTACACAACTGCACAATGCCACTGCCATGATACACCAGAATCTATGGCTGAATTTCAAAGAGCTACTTTAGACACAATGGCCATGGGCATGAACAGTGGGAGCCTTTTTACTTCCTCTCTTTGAACAGTTCATCTCCCCACCATGTAAGAGTGTTGCTCAAAGTCCTCTGATTCAAAAGTAAGCAACAAAGGGCTGGTGTTCAATTATTTGAATTCTGGCCCATGTAATTTTGGAAGAAACACATGACCAATTCAACTTTGCAAAATAATAATAATAATAATAATAATAATCCTGAGCACCCCCATTATACATCCTGTCCTATCTATACATGGGATTGCCATTGTTTAAATGGTTATCTGGGCAGTTCCAAGCAGGGTTCTGCACCAATGCAGGGCCAACTCTGGGAATATTCTAGAACTTTAGTCCAGGTTGCTAACACTTACGTTTCGTCCTCTTCAGAGGACCTTATTACAGTATATGCATGTGTCTTAAGCTGTACCTATGGCAACCTGAAGAATACAGGATGCAGGTGTCCTTAGGTCCAAAAACAGGCCGTGAAAGACATGCTCTGTCAAATGCTACATCAGCTCCTGCAAGTACACAGCAGCACACCTTTAAAGAGGTATTTCTATCCACCACACACACACACACACACACACACACACACACACAGAGAGAGAGAGAGAGAGAGAGAGAGAGAGAGAATATAGCCATTCTCCAGATACTATAATGCCCGAGTCAAGGCAGAATCTATTACTTGGTAGCTAGCCATCAAGAGAATTGGAGGTTTGTTGGAATCACAGACATCTTAAGACTGACGTAACAAATGAAACAGATATCCTTCCAGAACTATGACTCTTACAAAAAGGTGAAGACCAGAGTGATTCACCAATATGCAAGACTTTCCTGCAAACAGAAGTTAACCAATCAAAACCTGCGACAAATTTAAGTTGGAGATATCCTTTGAAAGGCAAGGGCTAAGTCAGATTGCATACAGATACAGAGGATGCAGAGTTTACTGGGCAGAATAGCAGATATAAAATTGTCACTAGGAAAAAAACATGTGCCTTGCTCCATCCAGAGGTTTTGGCATTGGAGAAGAATGAATTAGTGCCAAATATAGTAAGAATGTTGTCACTGAAAATCTGGAGCTGTTGGGACCAAGGAAGTGGTCACTATAGCTGCACCTATTCCATAGATTAGAATCAGAGATGAAGATGATGGAACTGCTGTATCAAGTGGAGTTTTATTGTTTGTTTTTTGAGTGCATATCAAGACTGATATTCCTTTTGCTCCAGGATGCCACTGAGGCAACTGTTCCAATTGACTCAGCAGAATTTCAGATTCTTGAATGTCAGTAAAATCAATAATTTCATGTAGATACTCAATAAAAAGAAAACATAGAAGTGCTTTCCCCATACCTATCTAGTCACTTGAGAAGAAAAGGGGTATCCAGACCACAAATCATTAACGAACATTCAAACTAGATCTGTACTCTTAGTTTTGGAAAAATTAAAAGGGATATTCCATAGCTCCTCTGTTAGAAATTTCTTGGCAATTTGAGTGTGAAAGGAAGGAAATGGTTAATTGTAACAAGTGTGTGCTTGTAACAAGTGTATCTCACTGAGTATGCTGGCTCCACATTAGAAAGGCTTGTGGTACCAAATGTTTAATTCTCAGTGCAGAGTTGGAAGTAGCATGCGTAAGCATTGGTTCCAGTCGTAGATCGTGCTATGGTACCAATACCAAATACCCATTTAGGGTTTTGAAGCATGGACAGTTTTATATGTGGGAAAGTAAGATGGTTGGCTTCTCAAGCAAGCATTACTTCAAATTTTTCTGTGCTCTAGGGATTTATGGTCTCAATGGTACAACAAAATACGAAAATGAAGACAATCTTCAAGAACATCTGTCTAAACAGAAACACTATGCACAAGGAGGACCGCATGACCTGAACATCTGATGCAACACTGCATCCAGGAGTGTGTATTCTAAGGAGATGCAGCAGATTTTATCAAGGATCAGTTCTGGAAGGCTGGGCTTTGATGAAACAATTACTGGGGCAGAAATCAATTTATGCCGGGAGGACACTAAGACCACAGACTAAGAACCAAGTCTTGTCAGCAAATCTACTCAATTAGATTGGAGGAAGAGAAAGCTGGTAGAAGAGGATCAATGCAGTAGCTCGACATGGCCATATTATCCTTTTGGGACTCATTAAGAGGATCAAAAGAAGCAGTTTGCCATTTCAGATCTTCATCTAGACCTTACACAGGTGCCATGTATTCAAGTATCACCTTGGAGTCAGGTGACTGGAGTTGGGAATGGGGGAGAGATGAAACACAGTCCCTTTGCAGTACTTGCAGCCATTTCCCCATGGCAAAGTCTCAAGTGGAAGAGTGACTATGTCAGGCTTGTTTTTATCTGTTAGCATAGTACCATATGCCATTCACCGACACAAACCAAAGCACTGGTAGTTCCTATCCAGAATGGGTACTCTCTACTAACATCTTGATAGCCACAGCACCTTTTGAACACCACACTCCCAGTTGTGCCACAGACACACAGGACAACTAGATTAAATCACAGATTGAAAGAAAAACGAGTTCTATCTCTTAGCTAGAATAAAGGGAAAAAGCTTCTCTAATTTAATAAAAGTGAAGAACAGTTGAAAAGAGCATTCACAGTGATCAGAGAACTGGGAGCACTCATTTTGCCCTTCAAGTTCCACAGACAGTATAAGATGTCCTCTCAAGTAGTGGGGCACAAGCCTAGTTAAAGTTCTAGAATGATTCCAGAATTGACTCTGTGTAAGTATAATAATAATAATAATTTATTATATGTACCCCACCCATCTGGCTGAGTTTCCCCAGTCACTCTGGGCGGCTCCCAATCGAGTGTTAAAAACAATACAGCAATACAATAAGTGCAGCATCCATACACAGAACAAACAATAGGAAAGACCATGAAGAAGACTTCTGGCAATTTTCAGAGAATCTTAATATTTCCCTGCCCTATCAGCTCATCTTGCCATATAATCATCCGTATGCATAAATGGATTAATGTATAAATGGAACAATTTAAGACATGAGTGGGGAGTCTCAGGCCCAGTAGCAGAGTGGCTGGGGAAACCCAGCAAGATGGGCGGGGTATAAATAATAAATTATTATTATCATCATCATCATCATCATCATCATCATCATGGCCGTCAATGTCTGTGTCCAGCACTTGAGACTCTCCTTAGGCCATTCCCTCTCCCAGGTCCCAACCCTCAACGTCCATGCTCTGCACTCTTCCGAGTGTATTCCTTTAACTGTGATGCTGTCGCTTGATTTTCTGGATCAAGAGATACCTCTGATTTTTGCACAGCTGCAATGTAGCCTACTGTACAAAGGTAAGAGCCACATCCACTGATCCACCAGCTTTTGTCCCTGGTCCTGCCTATAACTGGCACTGACAGAGAAGCTACTCCAATGAACTTGAAAAGTCTCCAATTCCTACCTTTCACTGTTCCTGGGTGGAGGTGAGCATCAGCGACTCTCATACAGCTAGTTCTGAGGGTAAACCTGGTGTCAGTTCTCTTTATTTTATCTCTGTGTGAGAATACAAACATAGTTCATTTTTAAAAATAGGTGGTCATAAAGTCTCTCATAGGACCACGAGGTTAGTATTTTCAATTCAACTTCAAAATTATTCAAGGATATGGATTGTGCTATACAAAACTCAAAAGCTTTTAAACTTTTGGTTCAACATGACCGTAGTTACTGGTACACATGCATATATTAATATATATTAGTACATTGCATTATATTAACAAATTGTATTTTGTATGTCTAGGCAAACCTCTGATTAGGCTATTAGATAGTAAGTCAACATCTGCATGAAAGACCTGGTGTGCATATCACGGTAAGCCTACATAAGGTCACATCCACACCATACACAAAGAATCTTAGACACTGCAATTTGTTGAAGAAGTGAGAAGCAGTTGCGAGGGGTGTATTACAATCCCCAGGATTCTTTGGGGTAAACCATGACTGTTGAAGTGGTATAAATGTGCTTTAAATATATGGTGTGGATGTGACCGAAGAAACAATCAATGACATACTGTGAATGAGCATCGTGCTATTGCATGCTGCTCAATTGCTGCTACTTTATTCTACCTTGCCTGGAGTTGGAAGAAACATGCCATAAACTTGGCTAAATGTGTGTGAACCAGTGATCGTGATCTGTTTCTCTCCAAACAAACCTGCAAGCGGAAGCCATGGTTTGTACTCTGTTTACCACTCATAGTAAACAAAAAAAACTCATAGCAAATTCTGAAAAAGATCAGCTTTCCTCTAACAGAAGCCAATAAATTTGAATGCTATACTTAATGGCTATATTTTGATAAATGCATAAGCAATATTCTGTTTCTTTTTAAAGTGTAGTACTTACTTTTCTGGTTGAAGCTTTCCTTTCTTCTTGCTCATTACAGGCAAAATTCTCTTCTCCCCTGTGTACTAGAGAACGAAATAGCAGATCAAAAGCCTCCCACTTCAGAGACCGACAAATGCTACAACTGCACTTAGACCAAAGGAACAACGTTGACACCAAGTTATTTTCCTCCCACGTAACAGTTCGTTATTTGGAATGAGATGTACAAGTTCTCACAATTTTCTATGCTTATGCTCTGCTGGTGTTCCAGCACACTCAAGGAACCTCTCTGTCTTAACTGAGTCAAATAAATATTTGCATATGATTTCCTCTTTCAAAGTCCTATCTAAGCTTAAACATGCAGCATTTCCATTGCTTAAAAATGGGAATGACATACAAGGTTTTCACGGCTTAAAATTGTGGCTAGTCAACTGGTGGCTTGTGGGCAGTACCTTGCCTGAAAGATGGGATGCAGATCATATAACACTCATCTTAAAGTGACCCAGGGAGTGGCACAATTAAATTCAAAAGCAGAAGACTATAGATAGTGGTTTAAGCTCTTTTTGCTTTTCACCCACATTCAGATGAAGAAGAGCACTACCTAAGTTTTATTTAATAAAAAAATAATGCACACATGGTACTTATGAACTGTCATGTTCCCTTCCATGAACCTTGCAAATTATGCAAAAGCCTCTGGGTCATGTTTCTGCTCTCTGTAGCTTGCCCCACCCTGCACACTGCTCTACTCCTTCTGTCCCTTTGAAATGCTACTGCTGGCACCTGTCACTCAGCCTATGGGGGTAAGAGGTTTGTGAAAAGTGGTGTAATTCATCACCAGCACTAACTGTCACTCCAGAGAGGTTTTATTAAAAACAAAACACGTGAATTCAATGGGGTTCTGCTGCCACTTAAGAAAGATGTGTTTTTAAGACACATCAAATAAATACCTGCTCAAGTAATTTGCAATGCTCTGGATGCTGCTGAACAGCACAGCCTTTTCTTCTCCAGTCTGCCACACCGTTATGTTCAGAATTTATGTTGAAGCCATCCAGCGAAGAACATTTAGTATTAACTGTGCTGTTATAAGAAACACACGAGTTTATGTCACTGAAAGTACCTCTAACATTTCAATTAATCCAGGAAAATGCCCACCCATGCACAACCCACAAGGCTAGTTCTTTTTACTAAATTTCAGAGACTGTATTTCTGTAGATAGACACTAATCTGTACACTTGGGACAAAGTAGCAACTGCATTTGTTAATTCACCGATTTCACCTCCCTAAGCACTGGTATGCCTGAGCCTTTTAAAACTGAGATACCTCTGCCTGCTATTTGTTGTCTTATTTTGTATGTTTTTCTTTTTATATTGTATTGCAACATTGAAAATCTTAATACAAATTATCACATAAACAAACTGGGAATCTTCCAAACAGGCAGCAGTACACATTGTTCTGCCAGTCTTAAAAAGCTAGGTTAACAAGTGTCTTCAAGGTAATTATTGTGCTTTAATAACACTGTGATACATTTTTCCTGTTGAAAGACCACTGCAGTCAAGCTAATATGGGCTACCACACCAGAGATGGCTGAAGAGATTAGACAGTGGGAATGTGTGCAAGTAAAAAGTCAGTGAAGTGTGCTCATTCAAGAGGTCATTTCAACCTTTGCTCATGTTAATTTTTCTTCAAATGGCTCTGTGAAGAAATAAGACTGTCTGCTATTTTGTGCTGGGGTTTTTAAAATTGTAAAATGGTTTCTTTTCGCCTCAAAGGCACTTGTGCATTGGAGGTCAAATGCTCATAGGAAGTTTAAAAGTACAAAGAGATGTTTTGCTCAGCACGTTGTTTGCAGGAGAATGAAAAGTTTAAGAGGGGATTTCAAGGAAGCCAGAGAAATTATTATCTTCTGACAGCTGCAAGGCTGTGTATTAGCTATAACAAGGAAAAGAAGAAGGAAGTGTCAACAACTTTTCAATAGTTATTGAAAGTTTGGGACGTCAAAATAAGGTAAGGAAGACAGGATGGTAGTACATTTATGGAAAAATGGAACCTGTTATGTTATAGAATTTGGAAGTACTGTATGGAGTAATTTACAACCATGTAAATATGATTACTTTTACAACAATATTCATGTTGACACAAACATTTCTCATTTTTATAATAATAATAATATGCACAAACTATTTTTATTGTAATATTGTAAATATTTTAAAAGTGTGTTGCTCATTAAGTGTGCACAGGAAGATCAATTACATACCCTAGGTACTTAGCAATTAACGGGAAATAGAAATTTAATCAAGGCTCTATTTTCTAGATGGTCTACAGCAGGCCCGTCCAACTCCCAAGAAACTGCGATCTACTCCCAGTATAAAAAAAAAACTGGTGGTGATCTACCCATTGTCATTGAGGATTGTTGAGCTTTTTTGGGGGAGTTGACCACAGTTGCTGAGCTTTTTTAAAGGGGAAATAGCTCAACTCAAATGCCACAGCTAACAAGAGCAGGCAGCGCTAAAGGCAATCATTGTATTCACCATCACAAATAGAAACAGCAAAAATACACCTGCTTGATGCAACGGAGGGACAGAGCAAGGGGGGCGGGGGGAGGAAACATTCATTCCGGAGTTTTTTTAATCCCGCGATCGACAGGGATCACCAGGGGATCTACCTGTCGATCGCAGTTGACTGGTTGGACACGTCTGGTCTACGTCTGGTCCAGAGAGATGGTCTACAGAGTCATGCTAGAAAATAGGGCAGTTAGTGACTGAAGAGCTGAATGAAAGCTGGAATTGTGGAAAGTTAGTACTGCAGCAATAAGAAATATGAAGAAGAGAACAATACGGCCCAGAACTGAATTAAGGGATTCAAACTATTAAAGTGCTGGCTTAGTTAGGGAAACAACCTAGAACAGGGATTGCTGGATGCATTTATTTCTGTTACTTACTCACTGTAAATATATGCTTTTTGTCCATGGCTTACTAAAATCTTAATACTTAAGTGAAAGTATTGTTTGTTTTTGAAAAACTTCATCTGAAACCTTGTTATTCACCCCACAACCAAAAGGTTTGTCACTCTATCTAGTGTTGGGAGTAGGCTGGTCGAATTAAAGTCCAGAGGTTTAAAGGACTTCTCTGTGGAAGACAGTAAGGGAAAATAAAGATATCCACTTGGAGGCAGCAGTGAATAAAAAAAAGGGGGCGGGGTTGGTTTAACTGCTTTGTCTCCCTTCCCATAGTACATGAAATTTGGCCCTTGTCTTCACAGATGCTGTTTCCTTGAATTGTATGTAGAAAGAAAACTGTACTGTAGCAAAAATTTCCTGATACTAAACATAAGATTTACAATTTGCCACAAGAGGTTCCCTAGCAATTTCTTAACAACAGTATGGCAGATATTTCTCCCCTCAAAAAACCCAAGCATCAAATGGATTAGTTTAAATGAGAAAATAACAAGGACCTACTTCGTAACAGGACATTTCCCATTATGTTTCTTGTGAATCACTGTGTGCTGTATCATTTCTGGATAGGAAAGAATAGTAAAAACATTATTGATCAAGTTAATTTTAATTAACCAGAGTGGCTGGGGCAACCCAGTCAAATGGGTGGGGTATAAATAATAAAATTTCATCCCTGGCCCTCTGCATTTTCACAAGAGCAAAAATACTACTATAATGGGGTAAGGGGGGGAAGGATAATGAACTGCAAGTTCGTTTTGAACTGCATGCTTACCTTCCTCCTGACTTGAAGCTTCTGAGCTGTCCTCCTTGAAATGTTCCGGTAGCTTAGATGTCTTCAGAGAAGATTGGAGATTATCTGGAAGGTAAGCATCATTGAACAACTTCAAAAGGTATTACTCAAAAGGTTAATTTTAACAGCTACCTAGTTTTACAAAAAGGGCTGCAAAAAAAATTGAAGTTATGGGGAGTATACCTTACAGCTACTTGCATTAATTTGCTTCAAGACTCCATGGCAGCTTAACCTGTCTAACATTAGGAGCATTTAGAGAACTCCTGTACTCATTTGGTGTGAGGGATAAAATTATGTATTTAAAAGCAGAACTATATACGTTCCAAAGCCTCTCATACATACACTCTCCTCCTCTTGGTTTAGAAGTCCTTGTCTGCCAATACTGCAGCAAGTTAATTTTATTGTAAAACAGTAAGTTGATAATTTTAGCTGGTTATCTGTTCTTAATATGTTAATCTCTAAAACTGCTAAGGACCTGACAGAATGGCTCTGCTTACGCCATCTGTTTTCAGTTTTCATTTAATTTCATATCTTCTTTTTTATTGGCCAGCTTAAAAAGATACAGTACAGTGTATCGTTAGATAGCTTATGTCAACCATCCATTCATTTTTTTTTGGGGGGGGGGGAGAATGGATCTATATTCCAAAGAGCATTCTAAATAACATACAAAGGCCCTTCTCCACGAGCTCCCTCCACAGGTGGTCTAGAGGATGGCAACCTGAGAATGGGCCTTTTCAGGAGTGGCTCCCTGCTCATAGAAGGTTCTCCCCTGGTGCCATCATTACATATTGTGAGGTACCATGCAAAAACAGTTCTTTTCTACCAATCCTTTGGCTTTTAACTATCTGCGGCTTCCTTTAGTGAGTGGGATGTTTTAATTCTGCCCTTTAAATACACAAAATGTCTTTTAGATTTTTCTGTGATGGTTATAATGTGTGTTATTTGTTTTAAGTCGCTTTGGGCTGCACTGGCAAAAAAGCAACTTAATAATAGTAATAGTAACAACAACAACAACTTCTTGTAAATGCATCACCCAGCAGCAGTACATCCACTGAAGATTTTAAATTAAAAATGCAACAATGAACCTGTTTAAAGGCTAACATTCTTTTGTTCTTCTGAACCCTTACAGCTGGCTGCCTTAAATGAGAAGTCCACTGTACTTTTGAGTTTTCAGCATACTTGGAAATAGTGTTTTCCATGAGTTGCTTTCCAAGGGTTATTATTTGAAAGCCAGAACTCCAGTAAGAAATTCTAAGAACACAATAGATAGGATCAGTCGACTATGTTGATAAAGCACGTGATGGCATTTCTGGAGCCTGGAATCAGATGACATCAGTTTTACAAAGTCTAAAGGCTTAGGAGAGTTTATAGCTTTCTACTGAGTGTATATCTGGACCTCAAAAGTTAAAAGGGCTAGGGGGCGGGCAGGCTGTAGCATTCAAAATTTAGTGGCTATTATCAAATCTTGATACACAAGTCTGAGACTGCACACTGTCTCAGTTGCATCTATTAATCCTACTGAAGTCAATGTAAGTCTATCTTAAATATAAGTGTGTAAGCTTGTCTGATACAAACACTTTGTATTAATTTGTAAATCAATCAGAAGTGTGTTTAGAAAGTTCTTACTGTGCACGTGCAAAGACTCTGAGGACAGAGATTGAAAGAAGCTGTTTACTCTTTGATTCTGCAGAAAAGCTTGAGATGTTGTTGAGAACAGCTGCCTAAAAATAAACAGAAAGTAAACAATCCAATCAAGGTTACCTTAACCTATATATTACTTTTTCCATTCATTCAACTTAGCTTTTATTTAAACCCAAACCAAACACCCAGAATTGGAATGTGAACTAGCCCCCCACAAAAATTGAGAGGATTTTCACATCAAAATTAATATAGTAAACACCATATTAATTTCCTCAAACATTACCTTATCATGGGTTCAAAGTCTAGGTGTCGCCTTTCTTCTTGCTTCTGGAACCCTTGATTTAGTGCTCCTAAAATAGTATTGTCAAATGCTTCAGAAGAAAGTTCCTTTGGAAGCTGGTGAGAGGGAGAATGTTAATTATTGGCAGATAAAAGCCATTTGTATCAAAGTAGTCATGAAAATCATCGTAAGATGGCAACAGCTCTTTTACACTCTATCAGCAGTGGCTTATGTCCAATGCAGCACTAAGCAAGCATCCCATCAGCACAAGGATTCCCACTTATACAATGTACCCCCCCCAATCTCTACACAGCTGTACACCCTCCTCAAATCTGCTCCGGAGAGCTGACACCCCAGACTAGAACAGCCAAGGGGGTGGGCACTGTGCAAGCAGAAAATCTTGTATACTTAGCACTGCATTTGAACTTCCCCATCCCAATAATAGACAGACCATTGATTAATGTGATTTTTGGGTTTTTTAAAAAACACAACCAGTCCCTTCAGACTAGAAATAAAAGCAGGTTAATGTTAATTAAAGCTTAATCCCGTCTCCAATTAGAACTACAACTTCTTCCAGGCATGAAAGAAGCTATTACATTGTGCCTATTTTGCAGTAGTCAATTTCACTTTGTTATCTACAGGTTTCATGGCAAATGGGATAATTTGGAAGCCAACTTGTAAAATCTTTCAGTACCTAGCATTTAGAAGTTCCCAAGCAGTTGAGGACAAATAAACTCCTTTCAGTGTCTGGGCTAAAATTCTATTTTACAATAGAATAACCATAAACAGCTTTAACATGTTGAAGATGCCAGAAAATATTTTGCTATTTTTTCTTCTTAACAGCCATCATTATACTTCCCCCAACTATAAACTGACCATCAACAACATATTAATTTTTAAATTAACACTTGACTTAATACATTATTTCAAATAACAGTATAGACATGATAGGTTCTTTTAAGAGAACATTTTAGAAGACTATCAGAGCTCATGACAAGTCAGCCATACTGCAGTGATGATTGTAAGTCAATTGACACTTTGTAGCAATCACCATCTTGCTGTCCCTAGTTCAGACGTGAAAAAGAGCACTCACAAGGACTATGATCCCTGCATCATAGGAAGATCCACTTCCACCCTGCATTCCCAATACAGTACTGAGCTCCTCTCTTCTATAACATTCCTATGCCCTCTGACTCCCAATGCTACAATCCTTTCCTACAAATCCAAAGCACTGTTATATAGATATGTCCTCCTGGAGACAAACTCTCTAAAGCTCCAGAGGTTTAGGACATGGGAGCAACCTGCCTGGAAATTTTCCTCGCTCAGCCATGGAAGTGGCAGTTTAGCTATTCCGTTATCTGCCACTTTAGATGTAGAGATTGCAGAGATAGAGGACCTCAAATGGTCCCACCAAATTGACTCTAATATTAGACAGTATTGATATGTATGTATGTTGTTATTGCTGAAACAAGCAGTCCCTACTTGTTAAGTTACTTGCAGCTACCAACTTGAAATTGTTGCTTCCTAACCAATCTAAACTGTCAACATTCTGTAATAAGCACAAACTCAAATTGCATATAACATCTGAACATGTTCACCCTTGTGTGTCTGGGTTTTTTTTAAGTCACTGGAAAAATAGTAGCTTTTCAGTTCTACCTTGAAGATCAAATACATAAATCTCAAGCTAGCTTTGTACCTTTGAATATAGAACTGCAATAAGTTGCTTGTTTTTATAATACAATCTCTTTCAAATACTTACTTTTAGTAGAAATTCCTGTAAATCTTGATGTGTTTTTGTTACACAGGATATAGAATGATCAGACCAGATTACCTGATGAAAAAGAAAATATAATTATATAGCCACACACTGCTTTTACAGGGTACCATGACAGATTTGATACCAATGTTCCATGTAATCAAGGTAGCCTTTCCCAACCTGGTGCCTTCCATACTAAGTTCAATCAGCCTGTTGGGGAAGCCACTTTTAGAAACGGAAGGTATTCTAGCATTCCCAAACATGATAATAAGACAGATACGGTACAAGCTTGAATCTCATCCCAAAACTGATTTCATTTAGTGTAATATCCAACCTCTAAACCATTGCCCTGACATATTACAGTAAGTTCACTGAACATGTATCAAGTACTCTTTATATATTGATCACTTACTTTGAAAGTATACTCCAGATGTTTGTCAGCTCTTTTCCTTGGTACTCCTTTCAGCATTATCTTTTCAATATGAACAGCTGAAAAACACAAACTGGAAATGTAAAAATGTTCAACAGTTCACAAGTACTTTTCATGATTTAACCTCTCTGTATTAGGTACTTGCCCATGTTGCTAAAACACTAGAAGGCCGGACCTGGAATTAGATATTTGGAAACAGCACATCACTGCTTCTTTCTAACTACGGTATATGGTTTTTCAAAGTCTTCAATTTACCACCCATCACTACCACTGTGCAATGGGAGCTAGTCTTCTGTTGCCCAGTGTACGCTGATTCAACTATATCTGCATAGGCAACACAGCGCTATCTGTGTGAATTGAATGAATTGTTAAAGTCCTATTTGCACTAATTCACTGTTTGACTTCAAACTGTTTTACAGCTCAGCAACCCAAGAAATCAGCAAGCCAGAATTAATTAAATCATGAGTCATCTCTCAATAACCTTGAAGAAGTTCCAGGTATTTCTGGAGAATTAGTGTAAAAAGGACAATTCCACAATTTTAGACAACTACTGTACTTCTGTCCTCCTACACAATGAAGACATTGACTGGGACAACTTTTATCAAATGTAACGGCTCTCAATTCCCCTTACTCATTATGAAATGAAAAACAGCAAGGAGAAGAGAGGACAGAACAGAAGCAAGGTAGTTACCACAATCTAGGAACACATTTTATTTATTTATTTTAAAACAGCTATAAACCACCTAATATTTTAAAACCTCTAAGCAGTGTGAAGTATAAAACACAGTTTGAAACATAAATACAACTTTAAAAAGTAAAATTGCAATATACTTGGCTGGACTGCACTGCAAAAGGGTCAATGAATCTTTAAAACCATATCTAGCCATTCCTCTTTTCAATAGTGTTTTAAGTATTTTGTAGCATTACAATCCCCACTTAATGAAACACCATAGGCTTAGTCCCAAGACAATAAAAAGTCAGACTTCATTAATTTTTGAACCATAGTTCCTTTTAACTTAAACAGATGTGAACGCAACTACATTTATTTATTCTAAAAATACGTGCACACTTATCCCGCTTTGTGTTTAAACACTAGTCTAGTAGCAACAGGAAACAAGGAATTCCATACAGGAAAGTCATAAGGCCAGCAGAAAAGGGGCTGAGTTCTTTTTCCATCCTCTGCATGCAGCACATAAATAAACTGGATTACCAGGAGGAAAGCCCTCTTTTCTACACCCAGTATAGAAATGTAGTGGGATGCTGCCGAAGGGTTCTGTCCATAGCTGTCAACCTTTCCCTTTTCTCGCGAGGAATCCTATTCGGAATAAGGGAATTTCCCGCAAAAAAAGGAAAAAGTTGCCAGCTATGGTTCTGTCCCTCCTCTGCCAACTCCCAGCAATTTCTAATCCATTAACTGTACTTAAGAGCTATCTTAATTAGCTATTAAAAAGCTTTGCAATAGCAAAAATCGATATTCCTAGTTTGTGAATTTCATCAACTGGAATTACCAAAGTAAGTTGGGGCAGGGAGATGATTCTGATTATCTTCCACTGCCGGAGACGTGATGTAGCATATCTGTTTGATTTATGTAACAAAAGCAAATATGCAAAAGCAGTCAAAGTGAAGGATTTGATCAGAAAAAAATGAATCAATAGAGGCATACTCAGTGTACCTTAAATGTTATAATCAAACAAATTCAAAGCTTTATGTGGAAATTATGTTGTTGGTTTATAAATATTTAAACACATGGCAACTTATTAATACTCACTGCCCATATTAGCAATTTAAGAAAAAAATGGAAGACACAGAAAATACACTCATTTTAGCATATCTGAAGAGCTGTGCACATAAATATGTTTCTAAGGAATAGTCTTTTGAAAAAGTTAATTGTAACTTGGTTTTTACATTTGATGGATGCTCTATTACAATTGCCCAATTTGACTTTGATTCAATTTTTATTATACCAATTGACATTACGAAAGCTACGTATTTCCAAAAATGGGATGTTTTTAGTGGAACAACATAACAGTGGAAACATTTCCACTTCACCACTAACAGAGAGCAAAAGACATAAAATGGGGAAAAAACATTGCTAATCCTTTACCGGTAGCTACTCAAAATATGAGATTTTGATCTAGGTACATACCTTCTTGTTGTGGTCTGTGGGAGGCTACCATATGTTTATCATGAAGTGCTGCCCTTTGTTCAAGTAAACCGCTCTCATTCCTTGCCATGCAGTTATGAGAAAAGTTCTAAATTGAGGAAAAGAAATAAAAATATTAAATATAAATCTGATTACATTTAGTGATATAAAAGTATGACAAACAACATGCATGTGAAAAATGATGCAAAATGCATTATATATGCAACTTAGGGCCTGTAATTAAAAATCTGCTCCTTTTCTAAATGTATGTTGCATTATCAAATAAGTTATTTTAAATTGGAGCAGTCATTTCAAATTTTTAAACCAAGTCCTATAGTTGGAGCGAGGAACCTCTAGCTAGGGGTCCAATTTAGCCTATTAGGCTATTTCCCCAAGCCACATTCACCAACTGACATAACAAAGCAAACCAATAGTCCACCTCTCACCAAGTTTAAAAGGCCATAGCAAAGGCCTGGGAGAAGAGGAATATTTTTGTCTGGCTCCTAAAAATATGTAACAAAGGTGCTAGGTGAGTCTACCTGAGGAAAGCATTCCATAAGGCGGAAGCCAATGCAGAAATGTTGCTATCCTCCGGACCTCTCCTGGAAGGGCCTCAAGATGATGATTGCAGAGTCTAGGTTGATAGGTCAAAACCAGCACTCTGAATTGGGCTCAGAAACTAACTGGCAGCCAGTGCAGCTGGGTCAGGATTGGAATTGTATGCTCGGTCTTACCCTGGTGAGCAAATCGGCCACTTGATTCTGCAACAGCTGAAGTTTCCAAACAGCCTACAGAGGCAGCCCCACATACAACGCATTGCAGTAATCTAATCTAGAGGTTACTAGAGCATAGACAACAGAAGCGAGGCTATCCCTATCCAGACACGGACGCAGCTGGGCCACCAGTCAAAGCTGATGGAAGGAACTCCATGGGACTGAGACTACCTAAGCCTCAAACAAAAGCAACAGATCCAGAAGTACCCGCAAGCGGTGTACTCGCTCCTTTGGTGGGACTGTAACCCAATGAAAAGCAGGCAACCTCCCATCCATCTGGTCTAGGGAACCACTAACAGTGCCTCAGTCTTATCTGGATTAAGATTCAGTTGGTTGGCTCTCATCCAGTCCATTACCAAGGCAAGACATCAGTCCGGCATATCCACTGTAAAGGAGATGTAAAGGTGCAGCTGTGTGTCATCAGTAGATTTCTGATAACGCACTCCAAAACTCTGGATGACCCAACCCAACTCAGCAGTTTCATGTAGATGTTGAACAGTATGGGGGATAAAACTGAACCTTGAGGAACCCCACAATTTAACCTCTGGTTCTGCCTGAGAAGTCCATTTCAAACATGAGGGTACCTCCCCAATTCCACTTCTCTTCTGTTTTCTCTGGAATTGTCACTCCCCTCATCCACCATTTCAACCTTCCCCAACCTAGTGTTAACAGATGTTCAATTCCAAAATGAACAGCACCATGTACTTTTGTGTGTATAAGCCAAAGTACAGTGGTACCTCGGGTTAAGTACACTTCGGGTTAAGAACTCCGCTAAGAACAGAAATCGTGCTCTGGCGGCGCAGCAGCAGCAGGAGGTCCCATTAGCTAAAGTGGTGCTTCAGGTTAAGTACGTTTCAGGTTAAGAACGGACCTCCAGAACGAATTAAGTACTTAACCCGAGGTACCACTGTACGTGTAATGGAACCATATTCTTCCTCTGTCTAACCTGCCTCCATTTTCCTCCCCTTCCATGTGCCTGTAAGCCCCTGGGCTAGGAACCTGTCACATCTATCCTTTGGAAAACAGACAGATGGTGCTATATCAATGAAATAATTATAATAAAAAATAAAAAATGCATGGAGTGAAGACAAATGTTTTATTTTCTCTCAAAATACTTAAATGTGGGGTCCCATGTTCAGAAACTGCATACTGGACTAATAGTTTTACGGGGCAACACACTTCAGTTGTGAATAACACATTTAACATTTATCTTCCTCCTCACTTATTCCATGGATTATATTTGACATTCATAATGTATAACAGAAAACAACAATAGCAAAAATATACCCCGATCAGGTGCAGTTTCACATCTGAAACTTGCTTAAACTGTAACACAATTAGAGGAAAGAAATGGTGTTTGCTTTTGCTGCCCTGATGCTAAACATACTTGGGAATAAGCACCATTTTGTTTTAGTAAAGGATAATTTATATATAAAATATAGTAATTAAATGCACATCTGTAACCATGTATGTGTAATCACCCTAGTGTGTGTGTGGATACTGTTTCTATGGCAACTAGCATCAAACTTGGTGAGCCGCAGCATGCCCAACACCAGTCCAGGTGCCTTGTTTACCATTAACTTCATCCCAAATCACTCTCTGGATGGTTTTTTCCCCTCCTTCCTCTTAGTGTGTTATCCTTGACTTTGGCCCTGGGGCCTAGACCTAGATGTAGCACTGTATCATATGCCCAGAACAAATGTGGGAAAAGATATTGCCATCATCATTTGCTGAGGCATTTTGGCTCTTTCACCACTGGCAACAGGAAATCCCATTTCAACTGTGCAAGGACTTTTAAGTTACATTTGCAAATCCTTTTGCTTGTATGTTGATGCAAACTAAAAAACGGCACCATCATTGTGGCCTTTCTATGCCCTCATGAAAATAGCAGGCTTGCTTTAGAAATAGAAAATGAAGTTCTAAATGGGAGTTAGTACCTCAAGCCTCCTGTAAATGTGCCTCAACTACTGATTCTCATGCTCTTCTAATTCTGCACCACCAGGTCTAAACCACAGCTGTTGCACCTACCATTTGCACGGTCACATATCCAGCAACGTTTATTTAAACTAATCCCTCCCCCAATATCCTGCCTTTCTGCGCAACACACATCCGCGGCAGCTTGTACCAAAAACATTTTGTGGAAAAGCAGCGGTGAGGCAATGGGAAACTCCCTTACTTCCAGGAGCAGAGGGATAAATTGGGTCAGCTCATCCTGTTAAGGACAAGAGGACCTACTGCAGCAGACACACACACTGCAGCTCCCCCCCCACCGACTGAGCTTCCCCCCCCCGCCCACCAGATTCCTCCTCCGCAACTAAAGGGCCACTTTGAGGAAGGGATGGAGCGCGGAGGGCCTCTAGCAGCTCACCCCCTAACTCTAGACACTGTTATGTCACAAGGAGAAGTTCTTCCGGGCGCCTGTGCAGCAGGCGAGAGCACGGGGGGGTGGCGGCTCGGGAAGACTCCATTCATGACGCGTGGGAGGGGGGGATTAGCAAGGGGCGGGGGCGGGCTATGCGAGAGACGTGTGTTTTTCTCTCTCTCTCTCTTTTTCGCTCCGCGCGTTCAAAGCAGCGCCCTTACCCGACCCCCGCGGCAGGTGAGCCCGTCCGCGTCCTCCGCGTCGTCGCGGCAAAGGGCCCTCCGCAGCCGCTCCAGGTGCTCCCGGAGGGTGACCCTCTGGTGGAAGGAGAAAGCCGGGTGCAGGGATGCCATGGTGAAGAGCAGCAGCAGCTCCTCCTGGGCCACCAGACCCAGGCCCTCTTCCGACGGCGCCTTTTCCTCGCCTCTACCCGATGCCGCCGCTTCCTCCTCCCCGCCGCCGGGCCGGCAGCTCTGCAGGATGGCGTCCACGCGAGGCAGCAGCCGGTGCAGCCGGCTGGCCGCCTCTCGGTTCTCGGAGCCCAGCAGCGCCAAGTAGACGATGAGCTTGGAGCGCACGGCCGGGTCGCGGAAGTCGCTGCCCCCCGGCGGTGGGGCAGGAGCAGCCGGAGGCGGGGAAGCGGCGGCGCCCGGTGGGGAAGGCGGCGTCGGCGTGAGGGGTTGCGGAGGCTGCTGCTGCTGCGCCTGGGCGGCGGCGGGGTTCCCGGTGGCCGCCGGGGCGGCGTCTCCTCCGTTGGCCTTGGCCTCGGAGTCCCTCAGGCAGTGGTAGTCCTTTCGGGCCAGCTCCTCCAGGCAAGAGCCCAGGAAGCGCAGCTCGAGCGGGTTGAGCAGGTCCAGCAGCCCCACGGCGAACTCCAGCCGCTGAGAGGAGCCCAGCGCCAGGCCGAACCACTCGTAGACCGCCTCGCGGGCGCCGCCGGCCGAGCAGCCGCAGAGGCACCGCAGAGGGAGAGGCGGAGCTGGTCCTCCGGGCCCCGGGGAAGCGGCCGCCCCTGAGCCCCCGCCGCCGCCGCCGCCTCGGCGCGGGTGGCAGGGCAGGCCGCCAACCGCCGCTCCCTCGCCGCCGCCGTCGTCCGCCTCCTGGTGGCTCATCGTCTGCCGTTGCTGCTGCTGCTGCTGCTGCTTCACCGGCAGCTTCATCTTCAGCATCCTCGGCGCGAGGGAGGGATGAGGAGCGAGCGAGCGAGGCGGGCTCAGCGGCGCCGCCGTCAGGAGCCGCCGCTGCCGCTCATGGCCCTCCTTCACCGAGCAGGAAACCTGAGGCGCTCGCTGAGGAACCTGCGATGGCGGCGGCGGCTCCCCTCGGCGGCCTGAGGGAGTGCGTGAGGGCCCGCGGAGGGCGGGGGGAGGGAGGGAGGGAAAGTCTCTACTGCGCAGGTCAAGACGCCGACGCCCCTCCCCCTCCTTCCCTCGCTCTGACTGGCGCGAACGGAAAGGAGAAGAGACGGGGGAGGGGCGGCGAGTGGGAGGAGCAAGAGGAGGTGGGCGGGCGGGCAGGCTCCGGAATAGAAGCAGAACCTTCCCCCCCTGGCGGCCAATCGGAGGGCCGCCTCGAGAATCGCGTCACCTCGCGCAGTGACGATTCCGCCTGATCCCGCCCCGCCTGCTGGGTCCTAAGAGGAGACCCCCGGGAGGGGATTGCAGCGCTCTCGAACCAGCGCTTGCATGGCTTCCATAGGGGCGGAGAGAGATGCAAGGGCGGGCTCGGCAGAGGGAGGGGCCTCTCTTTCAGCCTGCCCTGCTGCACAAAAATGTCGAACCCGGTATGTGTCTAAGTGGGTGGGGAATCCGGACCGGCCCACCCATGAGACAAAGTGAGGCAACTGCCTCAGGCAGCAGGAGTCACAGGGGCAGCAGATCCAGCCTTCAAGGGCTGCTGCTGCTGCTGCTGCTGCTGCTTCTGTCATGGTAGAGGTGACAACTGTGGCATACTCCTTTATGAAAACTTAGAGCCAGATCTGCTGTCCCCTTGGCATCCTCTCTTAATTTTTATTGTTTATTTATTTGATTTATATACCACTGTTCATCACAGAATAACACTGCCTCTCGATGAATATGAGGTGCTGCTGGTCTTCTCCCAGCCTTATTCCTGATGCAGATCTTTATCTCCCCACCACCCACCACTTGTTCCTGATGTAGAACTTCACTCGCCCCTTCTTCCCAGGTGGGATGGGGGGGACCCCATTTGTGGTTCGCCTTGGGTGCCAAAATGTATTGGGCGTGTACAGGAGTTCGCTGCAAGGGTGTTTATTCCACAACATTTTAAGAAACACAAAGAGAACAGATCAGGTCACGCCTAATAATTGCAGCAATCAGTGCCTGTGTTTTATGAAAACTGTTATTAGATTTCAGCACTAAACTCTGTGCATTGGATCTCGACAAAAAAAAACTTCCACTTAAAAGCCTGGTCCTGTTTATGCTTTCTCGGATGTTTGTTAGCTTCCCATCTTCAATCCTGCTTCCTGTTTCCCTTCCTGCCCTCTGCTGGTTTCCTGTGTCTTATATTTAGATTGTAAGCCTCTTTTGGAAGGGACTTGTTGAACCTGTTCTTTGTTGGAAAAACAAGGGCATATGGGTGGTGTTTATAAGGATATTAACAAATTCCGCCAGGCTTTCCCCTATCTAAATCCACAGGATTACATACTCCCAAGAAGTGTATATTTGGTTTCTAACGACCAAGGTGGTCCTATCTTGTTAAGCAAATGGCTCATGATGACAAACAATAAATGCACAACCTCATGAGGGGATGTTGTGTTTTCTTGTGGAAATGTTCTCTTAGTAGTGCAGTCCTATATCGGCCTGTCTACCCAGAAATAAGATCCAGTGAGTTTAATAGGGCTTATTCCCCACGTAGGAAAAGAATAGACTGCCAATATTATAATGCCATTTGGAATAGTGTGTCCAGTTCTGGTCACCTCAGCTGAAGAGGAAAGGGGGGAGATTGTGACATTTTTTATAGGGAATCAATAAGGGAAAGACGAGAGGAGACAATACACAGTGAAAGAGAAATGAAACTTAAAACTAAACTGCTGTGGTAAATGTGAAATGAAAGTGAAACTCAGACCTCAGTGCTTAGTTTGAAGTCCACAGCCAAAATCTCAGCCAACGAAAGCAAGGGTGGGGGTGGGGGAAGTACGGGTAGATCTTTGTGACTACAGTCCTGAATATCTTCCCTTGGAAATAACTTCCATATGGGTCAACAGGACTTTTATGTTCATTTAGGTATATTCCTTTACAGTGCAAGCCTGTGTATGTTTGCTCAGAAGGTGAAGTCTCATTGTGTTTAGTACTAAGTAAGTGTGCTTAGAATTGCACTCCTATGATCACAGTGCAAATAGAAACCAAAATTCACCCGCCCACCCATCACTACTCCCAAGTAAATGTGATGCGATTTTATCCAAACAGCCTGCATATTTTCTCAGAAAACGAGCCTTACTAACAGGAAAAAGGGGTTTGCATCTGAGTAAGTGGGTACCCGGCACATGTGTGTGACATCATGTGTGTTGTGCGCGTGTTGTCACATGGTGTGGTGGGGCCTGTGGGGCCTTTTTGGAGGGCATGATGGGCCCTGTCAGACTCTCCTGCGGCTGTGATGAGACCAGTCAGACTTTGGCACGCCATATGACATCATGCGTGCACCACATTGGGTTGCCTGGCTGGGCACCCTCAGTAAAAAATTTGTGGGTGCCTTGGCACCCAGAGCCTCCCCCCCCCCGAGATGGTGCCTATGGCCCAGAGAAGTGTGAAAAGTCAGTTTAGTTCCTTCATAGTATAGGAGAGTGTGGATTAGGTAGTTTTTCATTAAAATTTCAACCAGATTTCTCCCTCATGCCTAGCAGGGAAATGCCAAGAGTGCAATTGTCTTTTATTTGCTAGGGGAAAGCAGTGGAAGTACAGCCCATGAAGTTGCTTGTGAAACATGAAGCTATTTATCCCTGGGGCTGTGGTTTTCAACCAGTGTGCCGTGGCACCCTGGGGTGCCTTGAAGGATGGTCAGGGGCAGGGACCAGCAACCTTTTTCAGCCATGGGCCGGTCCACTGTCCCTCAGACCATGTGGTGGGCCGGACTATATTTTCGAGAGAGAAAAAATGAACGAATTCCTATGCCCCACAAATAACCCAGAGATGCATTTTAAATAAAAGGACACATTCTACTCATGTAAAAACACGCTGACTCACGGGCCGGATTGAGAAGGCGATTGGGCCGCATCTGGCCCCCGGGCCTTAGGTTGCCTACCCCTGGGAAAGAGGGTCCACCTTTTGCATGATCCAATGAGGGTTTGCAACACTCAGCACTATCAGCGGTGCTGCCAGGTTTCAAGATGTCCTGAGAAAGGTCTCTTCCCACCGCCACAGAGATGTTGATTGTTTACTCCTGGTGGTGATCATGGAATTATTTGCGCAACATTGAATTGCAGTTATGTGTGACTGAAGGAAAGACACTCTGTACATACTTAGAGGCACTCACAGAGGCTTAAAGGGAACTTCAAGTATGCAACAAATAAAAGGTATAATTCAATAACAGCAAGGTGCTCAACGTGACGGCCCTCTTTCTCACAGTTGTCTGGGTTCTTGAAACTGTTTGCAAAAGCACACACCTTTTGCTCCCATGGGTGTAATCTTGTTCCAAAGAGAGCTCCAAATTCATTTGTGAAATGCATACTTGGTTTTTGAAGCGAATCGGGAGGTAGGTGCTAGAAACCAGGCAGATAAGCTCGACTAGGAAAAAGTTGAGGCCAGTTGCAGTATCCAGCCGAAGGCTGCTGAGTGCAGAAAAGGCGTCTCCTGAGCTCTGCAGCAGATGAAAGAAATTGCAGATGTTCCACTAACATACATGGTTTTAAATGGTGCATGCCTCTGCTGCATTCCTGAGGTAACTGGGACACAGATGTAATCCCAGTGAGGTACCAAACTCCAGCTCATCATTATAGCTTTTGGCTTGTTAGTCATTTGCATTCATCCAGATGTCCCTGGAAATTGTATAAGTGCTTTTCATTTCTCCTCCCCAACTTAAAGAATGCTTCGAAAGGTTCATGAAGTCATCCGCTTTATTAAAATGCATTTGCTCGTGGGTGATTTATTTGCTCACTGTACAGCAAACGTGATAGAAGTGTATAAAATTATGAATAGTGTAGAAAAGTGGGTAGAGAGAAGTTTTTCCTCCTCTAAATAGTAGAACTTAGGGTCAGGGCTTTTCCCCCCAGCTAGAACTCGCAGGAACTCAGTTCCGTCACCTCTCAGGTGGGTGCCATTGCCGTTACAAGAGAACAAGGGAGACTTTCATGGTGAGTTCTGGCACCCCTTTTCCTAGAAAAATAGCACTGCATAGGGTCATCCAATGAAGCTGGATGTTGAAAGAACCAAGGCAGACAAAAGAAAGTGCTTATTTGCATAGTGCGTCGCTAAAAAAATAAATGTAATTCTCTCCCACAAGGTGTAGTTGTTATTGTTGGCATCTGTCTGCCTTGGGAGACAATGGAGGATTTTTGCTCAGCGCACAGCACCCACTAATCTGGATGGCTTTAAAACGGGGTTAGGCAAAGAGGATTACATTGGCTAATTTTCATGATGCCTATATGTGCCATTGAGAGCGTGCTCACTTATGGCTTATGTGTGTGGTACGGAAGCTGTACTACCAAGGACAGGATGGGGTTGTGCAGAGTTGTTAAGGCAGCAGAGAGCATTGTTGGCTGCTCGCTCTCCACCTTAGAGCAGATTTATGCCATGAGGTGCCACAGAAAGGCACTGGACATAAAGATCCATCGCATCCTGGTTACCGTCTCTTTGAACTTTTGCCATCGGGACGGAGATACAGGACGATGACAACAAGAACAAGCCGTCTTAGAAACAGCTTCTTCTCCAGAGCAATCGCGGCCTTGAATGGGAAGCCTGGACTTTGAAGTCATCTAATCTTACCTGTTATGTTTTATCATTGTATGGTTTTAATCAGTGTGTATGGTTTTAATCAGTGTTTTTGTAGTTGTTTTGTTTTTGCGTGGAGTGCCCTATCTGGGTGGATGGAGCAGCCAAGTAATTTTGTTGTCCCCAAAGGGGACAATGACAATAAAATCTATTCTATTCTATTCTATTCTATTCTATTCTATTCTATTCTATTCTATTCTATTCTAATGTTCCCTCCAGGATCTGAGGCAGTATACTGGGAATCACAAGAGTGGAAAGGGCTGTTGTGCTTACATCCTTATTTGTATGCTTCCCATAGGCATCTGGTTGGCCGTGTTAGAACAGGATGCTGGACTAGGCAGGGGTGGGCAATGCTTTCAGGTTTTGTTTATTACAATCAAGCAATATATAATATAAATTCTGTGAAATAAAATTTAAAAATAGATGGGTCTTTGGTCCAATCCAGCAGGGCTCTTCTTATGTTTACAGGGATTCGATGAGAAATAAAGGTGATCCACTGCTGTGCACCGTTCCTGCATCAAGTGGTAATTAAAACAACAACAACAATGTTGTTTGCTTTTCTTCTGCTGCTGAGGAGTAGATGAGCTCATACCATCTGGTGTTAAAGACAGCTTAGGGCTGGCTTTCTGTTTTTATAGCCATTTTCACAGAGATTTTTTCAGAGAGAGGTCTTAAGGTATTTTTGTGTGTGCAATACATGTGGACCAGGAACTTCTAAAAGAAAACCCATGCCAGCCTGTCTCAGCAAAGCAAATCAAAGCACTGCTTTGCATAATCACTGAGTTCGTTGCTAAACAAATCCAGTCCCTCCCAAAGAATCCAGTTCCAAGCGCTTTCCATTTGTTAAAGCAAAATGTTGTAAACTGAGCAGGCAGAGACACTTACTGTTTTCTGCACCGTACTTTGACCCAACCTTTCCCATAATGTTCAGATAGAGATCCCAATCTGAGCATCAACTGAGCCCAACTACTTTGACAATGATAGTTTTAAAAAAGGGGGTGGCGTCTGTTTTTGAACACTTTAATTCCATTTTTAAAACAAAGTTTCAAAGATGCAAATTGAGAAAATTTATCAGCATCCTAGTGTGAATTTCTCTTCATATACACATTTTTGTATGCAATCCTCCTCAATATATGCATTTTTATGAAGTATGCAGTTTGTGTGTCCTTTCCTGTAATATATGCAACTACTGTATACACAGACTTTAGCCCTAGTGCCGGTATATGTATTCTTGTGCCTGGAGCATTGCATTGCAAAATTCGGATAAGCCTGAATTTCAAAGTCTTGATTCACAGATTCTTTTAGAAAGTGAAAAGTAGGTAAGTAGGCTTTTAAATTCAAACTGAATTTAATTCCCCCCCTTCCCTGGCAGTTTACATCTGCTAAATTTAAAGATGGAGCATGAGAGGAGCTAACATTCAAAGGCTAACATTCATGTGCTTGGAAGTTTCATGTGGTACAAGTTTCCTGAGACAGAAAAAAAATGTAGCGGCTGAGCCCCCATCTCTGCAAATATCCCTAGCTATTACTCGTTTCTGCCTCCATCCTTGTGAGAAATGCACAGGTTCGTTGGAAAGATGAAGAACAGGGAAAGAAACTAGGTGGTGCTTTTTCTATTTTTAGAGAAGAAGAAGAAGAAGAAGAAGAAGAAGAAGAAGAAGAAGAAGAAGAAAGGACAATGCTTTTGGCCACATCACAGAAAACTGAAAATCCTTAGAATTTAACCTCTCCCCTCCAGAAGTCCCCAGATATCCCATCTCCATCTTTTGCAGGGAACAAGTAGATCAACGAAAACACAGAGGGGCGATTCAGCATGCTTTTTGCATGGCGCAATGGGTCAGTGCCTCTGGCTGTTAACCAGAAGGTTGGTGGTTCAAGCCCACCCAGGGAGGATTCCTGCATTGCAGGGGGTTGCTCTAGATCAGGGGTGCCAACTCCCAAGAGACTGCGATCTACTCACAGAGTTAAAAACTGGCAGTAATCTACCCCCTTTTGGGGGGTTCAGGTCAAAGTTGTTGAGCTTCTTTAGGGAAGAGGAAAGCGACACTGAGCTTTTTTTTAGGAAGGAAAGCCCTATTTTTGGTGGTTCAGGTCATTCTAGGAGTGCAGGGCAAAGATGTTGAGCCTTTTTTTAGGGGAGCCAAAGTTTTTTAGCTTCTTTGGGGGGAGCCACTGATCTACCGGTGATCTACCACAGACGCCCAGTGATCTACCGGTAGATCTCGATCTACCTATTGGACATGCCTGCTCTAGATGACCCTTGGTGTCCCTGCCAGCTCTATGATTCTATGAAAACAGCATTATAAACTCTTCTTGAAATGTTGCGAAGCAAGGCATAGTTTCCTCTCTAATAATTATTGATAGGCCAACCATTTCTTTTCTTCACCCATCACCTCTTTTCTATGAAATGCTTCTTGCGTTGAGATCAATAAGGGCATCATCATATATAACCTAGGTTTTATATCTATTCCAGACTCAAAATGATTTTTAAATTCTAAATATAACCTTGTCATACCACAGATACCCATGCCCTCAGCAAGGCATATTTTCCTTCTTCGGTACCTAATGCCGCTGTCTCATATTCACATGAATAGGAGGGAGGGGTGGAGAGAGGCATCCAGTGCCAATGTCCTCCCTTTTTTTAGGGCATTAAAGTGCAAGGTAATGAGTCAGCTGCATCAGCTGAGAAGAAGGAGGCCAGCAGAGGGCAATGTGAGTAGTCTTGTGAGCATTTTTGCTCCTGACTGATGATCGTCTGCAACGGAAGGGTTTACTTTACGCAGCCAGTGGAAGGCGACTCAGTCTTGGCAGAAAACTCTTCCTTCTCCCTGTTAAGCTCAGGGCAATTTGAGTTCCGTAATATGGGCAGTTCCGTTAGGCCTGTAGTTTGAGGTTCTTGCACAGGGACTTAAGAGGCTCCCCTGAATAATAGACCCTCCAAGTTTCCCTATTTCCCAGGGACAGTCCTGGATTTTACATAAACCGTTCTGGTTTCTGATTTGATCCCGTAATCTCCTGCTTAGGATATCCCTGTTTTCATCGGTGAGATGCTGGAGGGTATGGAGTTATGTGATCCACAAGCCAAGGAGATAAGTAACTATACAACCTTTGGAAGACATCTGAAGGCAGCCTGAAGGTTTTTTTAATGTTTAATGTTTCATTATGTTTTTTATATATGCTGGAAGCCACCTGGTGGTGGGGATTTGATGAGTGTTGGGTGGTTTGCTAGCAGGTGAGGTTGTAGGTAAGGCTGCTGAGCACCATGGCACAGCCCTGTGTGTGTGTGTGTGTGTGTGTGTGTGTGTGTGTAACCAGGACCGGTGCTGGCAATTTTGGCGCCCTAGGCGAGGGGGCGGGCCACGTGACGTCATTGCGTATGACGCACGTTGCGGAGCGGCGCCCCGCCCCCTGCTTGGCCGGGCGCCCCCCCGCCGCCGCGGTTTGCTTGCTCCGCCGCTGGTTGGGGCGGCACCGGGCGGGGGCGGCGGGGGGCAGGCTGGCCAGCGCCCCCTCCATTTTGGCACCCTAGGCAATTGCCTAGTTCGCCTAAATGGACGCGCCGGCCCTGTGTGTAACTATGTACATATCTGAAAGGAAGCAGGAATAATACCTGAAGGAGCATTTCCACACTCAACATTTAGCCTAGACACTGAGATCTAACTCCGAGGGCCTCCTGGCGGTTCCCTCACTGTGAGAAGTGAAGCTACAGGGAACCAGGCACAGAGCCTCCTCAGTAGTGGCACCCACCCTGTGCAACACCCTCCCATCAGATGTCAAGGAGACGACACCTTTAGGAGACATTTGAAGGCAGCCCTGTATAGGAAAGCCTTTTAATGTGCAATGTTTTATTATGTTTTTATATATGTTGGAAGCCGCCCAGAGTGGCTGGGGCAACCCAGTCAGATGAGCGGGATATTATTATTATTAATAATAATTACTGAACAGGACGTCCCTATCTTGGAGGGTATGGAATAAATCTCTTTTTATAAAATGGTTCCTCATTCTTGTTGCTTGTTACTGGACCCAGGAACATGACACCCACAGGCATTCAGAAAAGAACTGGGGCAAGGAAATGGCTAGTGGGAATTTTAAAATAACCAGGGCCTGAGAAGAGGAGGAATTGGAGTCAAATTCTGCTGGTAGCCCCCTTCTTGGTTATTTGGTGCCCCACAAACTTGATGGAACGATATTAGCTACAAATAAACTATGGCTGACAGTCTGTGCTAAAACAATGTTTAAAATTTTAAAATTCAGAATCAGAGGCTATGCAGCAAATGAAATATTGAGCAGTGGAGCTGTTCTGGAAGATAACCCATTATGTTCTGCTCAAACAAACCAGTCTTCTCCAAGGCTGAGCTCATGGTTCTGTAAGTTTGCACCAGAAACCAGCTGAACAGAGCAATGATTGGCAGGAGCCTGCAATAGCCCAAAGCCAACCAAACTCTAGACCCAGAGTAGCTCGTGCAAACCCCTTTACAAACTGGATTTGCTTTCAAAGGACAAGGTGGTGAATGGACATTTAAATAAGAAAACCTGTCTGAAGCATGGGGACAACTAAACCAGTGGCGTCTTTTCCATAGGTAACGTTAACCTCAAGCCTATCAAATGGGGGGAAAAACATGACTCCTGTTTAAGAGACGGAAGGGTCTGTCAGTTGTGGTTCTCTGAGGTCATCATTTCTCCAGTCTTAAATTCAGTTCTCAACATTTATGCAGCAATTCGTGATTTTACAAAAAAAAATAAAATTATAAAGATTCTTCAGCATTTTAGTGCAATCTTCTCCTAATAAACACATTTTTCTCTGCTGTTTTGACTAATCTGCCCATTTTTACAAGCAGTTTCTCCTGATATCGTGCATTTTTATATGTTTTCGCACAAAGGTATTTATTTCTACACACATTCCCTGCTAATATATGCATTTTTGTAAACATTATTTGGTTGGAGAACTGAAGTGCACCGTTTAGGTAAGTGCGGATTTTGAAAGATGGCTGTGTTTTGGTTCTCCTATTGTTCCGGAAAGTGCAAATTTGATTAATTCAACTTTAAAAGCGAACCCAGCCGAGTTTCTCCCTAACAGCCGGTCTACCGTTCTAACAAAATGCAAGACCAGAGACGTTTGCAATATGTACAAGATGCTCGGGAGCTTATTTCCCGAGGCATTTGGGGGCATTTGGAACAGCAGCAATGCCTCTTGCGCCTGAATCCTGAAATATTCAGCTTGTTGTGAGAGACGTACCCTATAGCACCAAAGCGTACTGAAGTTTCCTGCTTCCTTTTATAGCAGAGGGAACATCATCCCTGCTCGTCTGTCAGCCACAGCGTTCTGATGACGACAACGAATAGAAGATTGCTACCCAGGTGCTGTTTGCTAGAACACATTCAGTCACCGTGACCAAATGCCAGAAACCAGCAATTCAGGCCTTGGTTCGCATCAGTGCAATGGTTGCTCTAGAAACTGCCCTGGCTTTCCCTCCTCTTGCACGGGCGGCGAGGCCTCATTATAGAAAAGTTTCGTGTTCTGACTCTCGCACATCTCTTCTTGAGCTATAGGCCCAGCAGTTCTCTTGTACTCTCCCACAATGCTCGGCGGTTCATCTCCCACACTGTGATATGAATTCATCTCGGCACATTTTTCCTTATATTGGCGAGCGTTGCCCGCAAAGGTCTCGCAGCGGTCCAGATTTTCCTCTTGCACCGGGCTACCCAGGCTGTCGTCACTCGATCCGGGAGACATGGACCCTTCTTGGGAATTCTGACTCACGTAGACGACGATGATTTCACCTTTGAAATTCATCACTTGCCCGCTTGAAATGAATGTAGAGTTGCCATTTCCAGTCACATTTCCTAGAGAGGGTGTTGGAACAGGAGGAGGACAGAGAGAGACACACACATTTTCCCATTAATATATGGGCACTGTAAGGAATTTACAGTGCAGGAGTTTACAATCGCAGGCAATTAATCAAAATCCAAAGTAACAGATGCGGAAGAAGAATGCTATGGACAGGCCAATGCAGCTTGAGCTAAAATGCTGTTTTCATAAGGGAATACCCAAGTTTCTGGAAAACCTCTCATTCAGATGGCAACTGTACAGCTCCCGCAGATCAGTGATAACAGCCTTTGCAACTGATACTGACAGAGTGGTTTACGCTGCACCAGAACAAGCAGCGACCTGCAACCTACTATTGAAACAAAAAGTTTCCATTTAGTGTTGATCCATTAGACCAGATGTTTATACGGCAAGTGGTAAGTTTAAAGGGCAGTGATAAATGTCTGATACGGAAAAAATCAAGGAGCTTTGGGCACCCTACTCCTGGTCTAGAGGCCTCAGACTTCTGCAATCTTCACTTTGTTTACTTAAGGCAGGGGTGGAAAAGCTGTGGCTTTTCCCAGATGTTATTGGACTACAACTCCCATCATCCTCAGCCAGCGTAATCTATGGTCAGCAATGATAGGAGCTATAGTCTCGTGACATCTGGTGCGCCACAGGGTTCCCACCCCTGATTTAGAGGAACGGAGGGGACAGAGAGGCTACAGGTTTCTATGAGCCATGCTCCTGTACAGAGCATCTTGAAGATGCTAAGGATCATGGGAGATGTCAATCAACTTTACCAGATGCACCACACATGTGTGGAGGGATCCCAGGTCAGGATCCTGCACGCTTCATGCCCCAAATGGGGTCCTTCCAGCTGTTCCTTTCCAGCCTTTGATAAACAACACAAAGTGGTAGAAGAACAAACTAAACAAGCCACAGATTGCGGTACCTGATCAGAAATGAATCCATGGATAATGCCTGTCTCTAATAGTTAGGGTCAGAGTTTACGAAGATATTTGTGCTAACATGGTAAAAAAAAAAAAAAAAGGTAAAGGGCCCCCGGACAGTGAAGTCCAGTCAAAGGCGACTATCGGGTTGTGGTGCTCATCTCGCTTTCAGGCCGAAGGAGCTGGCATTTGTCCACAGACAGCTTTCCGGGTCATGTGGCCAGCATGACTAAACCGCTTCTGGCACAACAGGACACCGCGACGGAAACCTGTGGGATGTAAACACTAGAGCAGTCAAGTACAACAATGCTAGAGCAGATAGTGGAGATTGCCTCAGTCCTCCAGCCACAACTTCCTGGTCACATGGATTGAGGCAATTTCCTCTTGCAACTAGATGTGGGAGTGGCTTCACCTGGGAAGGTATGAACAAAGAACCTCACAGGTCAGCGGCCATTCCATTCCTTTCCACTCTCTCACTCGAACTGTGAGGAGGATGCTCAGTTGGCTTCCAGCCAACTGGGGCCTAGCCGACTTCTCTCCCACATGGAGAGATTCCAATTGTAAATATCTTTACTAAGAATAAGCCTGCCTTCTTTGGGATTTGTCTTGAGCTGGATATATGTGAGTAAACATTTTATATCTTTTTATAGAAGACGTGTGTTGTGTCTTATTTGAAGAGGGACAAAGGGGAAATATAGTGACAAACCAGGAAACTAGATTAAGTTGATTCTAGCGAATCAAAGCAACTTCCGCTGTGTGTATTTTAAAAGGGAATGTTACTCTGCTAGTTGAACTTGTTAGCACAAGTTAGGATGAGATATATTAAATTATAAATCTCCATCCACGTTCCAAAACATTCCCACAAAGGGTTTATGGCCCCAGCTCTGCATATTTTGTGTATTTTTGAAGGATTGCGTTGGATTGCATTTTTGAGCTGAGTAGGATTTTTCTGAGAGCATTTCCTGGTGAGACCGCATGGTCCTTTGTTCCATTGTTTAGAGAAAGGGGGATTAAGCTACCCCTCCCCTCCCTCAGAGCTCACAAAAGACCCAAAGGCAGTGAAGATTTATTTTGAGGCTTTTGCTTTTTGCATTTTGAGATTTTTGAGATTTTGATCTTGAATTTTGACAAATTTTTGAATTTTGAAATTTTTCCAAATTTTGGATTTTAAGATGGCTAGTGCCAGTTTTTATAGTGAAGCAAAGCCAGGCTTAATGCTGCTAGATGAGGACAATTTTGTGCACTGGAAAACGCGCTTAATAGCATATTTAGAAGCAAGGGATGTTTTGGATGCGATTGAGAAACCAAAGCCTCAAGGTGCAGATGATGAAGCCAAGGTTAAAGTCTGGAAAAGGCAGAACAGCGAGGCCAAGCACATAATTTTGAGTGGACTTCGCAATAAGCATCTATCATTAATAAATAGCAAAGATGATGCATCTCAGATCCTAAAAGATATTGAGCGCATGTATGGAGAATCTACAAAGAACTCCTACAGAACATTGATGGGCAAATTAACTAGACTGAGAATGAATTCAAAAGAAGAATTCACAGAGCATATTGATAAATTCACAGAAATTATTCAAAAGCTTGAACTTACTCCACAATCTTTTGATGAAGTAACAAAGGTATCATTTCTGTTAGCCTCATTAGGGCCACATTTTGATGCATTTGTCAGTTTGATGGATCATAAAGAGAATCTAACTTTTAAGGAACTGACTAGTGAATTAAGAGAGGAATGCAGAAAGAGATCTGATTCCCCAGAAAGGAGCACTAGAAATAAAGGCAGCAATTATGTTTTTAAACAGCCTGCACAGTCCAGAGATGGACACAAGAAGGTCACATGTTACAATTGTAATAAAATCGGCCATATAGCCAGAAATTGTAGAGCGCCTAAAGCTAAAGAGAAAGATTCCCAAGCCTTTCAGCGTAAAAGAGAAAGAAAAGGGAAATTTGAGCGCAACTTGCTGTTGCAAGAAAGGAGTTTAGCTGTCCAGAGCCAAGAAAACACACGCAATAAGTGGTTATTAGATTCTGGAGCCAGCAGCCACTATTGTTTTGAAAAAGACTGTTTTAATGAATTAAGTGATAAAGAGACTGAAATTGAGGTTGCAGATGGAAATATTTTAAAGTCCAAAGGTGAAGGTTCAATACATTTGGAGTTCAATGTAAACAATGAATCTTTTAGGACCAGAATGTCCAATGTTGTGTATGTACCAGAACTGAGCTGCAATTTACTCAGTGTCTCTACTTTGGACAAGAAAGGTTTCAAGATCACATTTGAGAATGGACAGTGCTGTGTAACTAAAGATGGTGAAGTGTACATTGAAGCAAAATTAATAAATGGTGTTTATGAGGTTAATCTTTCAGAGAACCAGTCTGCAAAAGTGGCACGCTCCAGCCAGAAGGATGACGCAGATTTGACGCTGTGGCATAGAAGACTTGCACACAGAGATACCACCATCATTAAGAGTCTACAGGAAAGTGATCTTGTCACAGGTTTGCAGGTAAAAGGGAGCAGCAACCAGGCTCCAACAAAATGCATAACTTGTGTTACTGAAAAGGCAGGAAAACCTTCTTTTACACGTTGCACAGAACAAAGGAGTACCAAAGTTCTGGATATTGTGCATTCAGATTTGTGTGGGCCACTCAGTGTTCCATCACTTGGACACAACAAGTATATTTTGATTTTTCTTGATGATTTTTCGAGATATTGTGTGGCATATTTCATCAAAGATAAAAGTGAGACAGTAGAAATGTTCAAGAATTACATTGCCATGGTTAGGAACAAGTTCCAAAGAGCTCCAGGTGTCTTAGTTTCTGACAATGGAGGAGAATACTGCTCACATGAGATGAAGGCCCTTATGGCAAAGGAAGGAATTACACATGTAACCACAGTTCCTTACACGCCACAACAGAATTCCATAGCTGAAAGGAAGTTCAGATCCATTATGGAAATGACAAGGTGTATGCTGAAGGAAGCATCCCTGCCAAGGAAGATGTGGGGAGATGCTGCTTACACAGCTGTCTATCTCCAGAACAGGTTGCCAACAAAGGCAACACAGCGCACACCATTTGAACTTTGGCATGGAAAGGTGCCTAGTCTGTCGCACATACGTGTATTTGGCAGTATATGTTACTACCACGTGCCCAAGGAACAGAGGCACAAGCTTGACTCCAGAGCACAAGCAGGTATCTTAGTGGGATATGCTGCTGGAGGCAAAGGATACAGAGTAATGGACTTACAGACAGGCAAAGTGAGTGCGCACCATGCAATTTATTTTGATGAACATGCAAAAGCAGACACAAAGAACACTGTTATTGGCTGCTCCAAGGAGTCAGAATGGACTCAAGAACTCATAAACTTTCCTTCTGAAACCCCACATGGTACTAATCTGCCTTCTAGTGTCATAGCACCCCCTACAGGCGACGCACCAGAAGACGCAGATGACCAGACCCCTGGCGGCTCCAGAGATGAAGAGGAGGACTCAGATGGGGACATGGAAGCGTTGGAGGATGGTGAGGAAGCTGATGCGGTTCAGGAACCAGAACCAGAGGTCAGACGCTCATCCAGAACCAACAGAGGTGTCCCACCAGTACGGCTGTCCTACCTTGCAGGGTCGGTGTCTCTACAGGAACCTTCCACATGGGAAGAGATTCAGAAGATGCCATCTGCGCAAGCCAGTCTCTGGAAGAAGGCCGCTCAGGAGGAGATGGATGCACTGCATCAGAACCAGACGTGGACCCTGACAGAGCTCCCTCCTGGTAAGAAGGCCATTGGGTGCAAGTGGGTGTTCAAGGTTAAGAAGGGGTCAGAAGGGGAAGTGGAACGCTACAAAGCAAGGCTAGTAGCACAAGGTTTTTCACAACGTTTTGGTGAAGATTACGACGAAGTTTTCGCACCAACCGTAAGATATAGTACCGTCCGAATGCTTTTGAGCATTGCAGCCTCTAAACAATTGGACGTGAAGCACGTTGACATTTGTACTGCGTTTTTACATGGGAGAATTTCAGAAGAAATATATATGAAACAACCTAAAGGTTTCACAAAACCAAATGAGACGCACCTCGTGTGTCGACTCCAGAAAGGAATCTATGGGCTTAAACAAGCGGCTAGAGCCTGGAATCAGAAATTGCACAGTATGCTTGTGCAACTTGGGTACAAGCAAGGAAGCGCAGACAAGTGCTTGTACAGCAAGTCAAGTAATGGACAATATTCATACATATTGGCTTTTGTCGATGATTTGATTATTGCTACTGCAAATAATAGAGACTATACACAAATAGTAAAACACCTCAGCAAGGAGGTACAAGTAAAAGAACTTGGAGATGTCAAGTACTACCTAGGAATTCAAGTGGAAAGAGAAGAAGACGGCTCATTTCTTCTCAGCCAGAAGCAAAAGATTCATGAACTGATTGAGTATTTGCAGATGCAAGACGCACACCCGGTTGCAACGCCCATGGCTACAGACTTCTTGAAGAATCAGCAGGATTCGAAGCTGTTGCCAGATAACAGTCAATATAGGTCGGTAATTGGTAAACTTTTGTATATGGTTACCACATGTAGACCTGACTTAGCTAATGCTGTGGGGATTCTGAGCAGAAAAGTGAATTCTCCAACTGAGCATGATTTAGCGGGGCTGAAAAGGGTGGTTAGATACCTGAAAGGTACAATAAATTGTAAATTAAAGTTGCCAGCTGTCAGAGACCCTAAGTTGGTTGGGTACACTGATGCAGATTGGGCCGGGGATAATGCTGACTATAAATCCACAAGCGGTCATGTTTTTATGTTTGGGGATGGACCTGTTGTGTGGGGCAGCTATAAACAGAGTTGTGTAGCTTTGTCTTCAACAGAGTCCGAATATGTTGCTGCAACGGAAGCATGCAGAGAAATTGCCTGGCTTGATGAACTCATCAAAGACTTTGGACTGGTGAGAAGGGAACCTGTCAGCCTGCTAGAGGACAATCAAAGTTGCCTGAAGCTGACGCAGAGTGAAAAGTTCCTAGCCAGAACCAAACACATTGGTGTCAGGTACCACTATATACGCCAGATGGTGCAAGATGGACTTGTGGAACTGTCTTATTGCTGCACCAAAGAGATGACTGCCGACATCTTGACAAAACCCTTGCCAAAAGAGAGTTTCCAGAATCTACGTGTCAAGCTGGGACTCTGGGTGGTTGAATAAAGTTGTTTATGTTTTGTATGTTGTATTTGCCTGAGAAGGGGTTTGTGGGATGTAAACACTAGAGCAGTCAAGTACAACAATGCTAGAGCAGATAGTGGAGATTGCCTCAGTCCTCCAGCCACAACTTCCTGGTCACATGGATTGAGGCAATTTCCTCTTGCAACTAGATGTGGGAGTGGCTTCACCTGGGAAGGTATGAACAAAGAACCTCACAGGTCAGCGGCCATTCCATTCCTTTCCACTCTCTCACTCGAACTGTGAGGAGGATGCTCAGTTGGCTTCCAGCCAACTGGGGCCTAGCCGACTTCTCTCCCACATGGAGAGATTCCAATTGTAAATATCTTTACTAAGAATAAGCCTGCCTTCTTTGGGATTTGTCTTGAGCTGGATATATGTGAGTAAACATTTTATATCTTTTTATAGAAGACGTGTGTTGTGTCTTATTTGAAGAGGGACAAAGGGGAAATATAGTGACAAACCAGGAAACTAGATTAAGTTGATTCTAGCGAATCAAAGCAACTTCCGCTGTGTGTATTTTAAAAGGGAATGTTACTCTGCTAGTTGAACTTGTTAGCACAAGTTAGGATGAGATATATTAAATTATAAATCTCCATCCACGTTCCAAAACATTCCCACAAAACCAGAGCACAGAAATGCCGTTTACCTTCCTGCCACAGTGGTACCTATTTATCTACTCGCACTGGCATGCTTTCGAACTGCTAGTTTGGCAGGAGCTGGAGCAGATCAATGGGAGCTCACTCCATTGCGGGGATTCGAACCACCAGCAGGGCAAAATCTTTAAAGCTACAACCTCTGAAAGCAGTGGGACTTACTTCCAGGTAAATGTATGTAAACTGTTTTGGATCCTAGAACTCATTTTTAATCCATTACATCATAGGATAACTGTCAAGGCATATAATGCACCAAACTATGTAATGGTTGTTTTTCAAGAGTTCACATACAGAACAAAAACAACAACAACTGTGACTAATGCTTTCATCTGGTGAGTTAAAAAATCTCAGTTTGTAATTGGTGAAGGGATTTTCTTTTTATTCCTTCTCCACCACCATCACCATAACATTTGGCCGGCCAGCTAGCTAGCCAGGGCTGGAGAGTGCCAGAAAATGGGTGGAGAGAAACCACTGGCACCAGCATGTGACCGTGCTGGGTCTAGACCATTTCCAGAATCTCAGGAAAAAACAAAAGTTCCTGGCTCATTCATATCATCCTTAAATTAACTGCAAGATTAATCCAGACTGTCAGTATTTTGTAGGAGGGATTCAAGTGTGTATCGGAACTTTAGATTTGCACCATTAAAGTGGATTAAAGGGCTCTGTCACCCTAGGGCAGTGGTGGCGAACCTTGGCACTCCAGATGTTTTGGGACTACAACTCCCATCATCCCTGACCACTGGTCCTGTTAGCTAGGGATGATGGGAGTTGTAGTTCCAAAACATCTGGAGTGTCAAGGTTCGCCACCACTGATCTAGGGCAACAAATCAAACAAAACAAAAGCCGGATGCTTTTCACCTTGGAAACAGATAGGGAAACACACTGAAAAGTGTGGAAAGAATGAATGATGAACAGGAAGCCCTGTAAACACCCTGCAAGCAAATCAGAACATATAACCACCCTGTAAACAAACTGGAACAAATGCTCAATAAAGGCCTGGCATGGTCTAACCACTGTGTAAGCAAATCAGGATGAATAAATGAACAGGTCCTTTGTAGGAGCCCTGTGAAGCATCATAAAGGTATTTGCTTTGGATGACATATCCCAGGTGGGGTTCCATTTGTAGCCTCCAGCTTCCATTTCTGTATGGCATTTAAACAAAAAAAATAGAGCCAAGGACAAGCGCCATTTTGAAACTTCAGAGTTGAACATATCTAAGGCTCCTACTGCACAGCCTTCATGTGATTTGTCTCCCTCCTGTTATGCACTGAATTTCACGTTTATCGACAAACTAAGTCAGGAGTAGGAGTGAGAGAAAATGTATGTGAGCATGAGTGTGCATCTGTGTGCACAGTCACCTTGCCTTTCCATAGCATCTGGGTAAAAGTCAGACCCTGTATAATTAAAATGGATCCCCCTGATTTTGTATGCTATTACGTGGGGTCTCAGAAAACAACAACACAACAACACAATCAGTTGAAATCTTACATTGGTAACTGCATAAAATCACAGATCTGGTGCTTGCTAGAACCACAAAATCATCAACCTACACTATGGATACTCATGGGCTCTTAGGAGATTTACATAGGAATGGCAATTAAAACCACCAGTAATTCACAGATCTGGGCACTCAGGGAGGACAGCTATCATTTGATGGTGGCTTTGAATGGTTCTCTTGTAAAAATTATCAGAACGCCTAAGAATCTGTATCAGATCCATGGTTTTTTTTCCACTATGGCAAGGCCAAAAGAACAAAAGCTTTGATTTTTACAGTTCAGTCAGTAAAGAAAAATATGATCTCTGATTTGATGAGAGTTGGGCAGGAACCTGTGAAATAAAACTGCAGTTTCAAGAGGATCCATTTTACTGGATCTGATGTGTGTTTGTGTGCATACATGCATATATTCTCTCTCTCTCTCCCTGGCACTCCATTCTTGCTCTCTCTTGACCTTTATGGCATCCCAGATTGCTCTGCTTTCCCTCTCACCCTCCCCTTTCCTCTTCCCTTTCTGTTTGGTTGTTCAGGTGCTGATCTCAGTCTTGAAAAGCACGTTGCGCTGAAAAAGGAAGTGAGGCACTCTTCCCATTTCCTCTTTCCTCTTTATGTGCTTTTCAAGGCTCAGATCCGTAGCCTTGAAAAGCACATAATGCTGAAAGAGGAAGTGAGAAACATGTTGCTCTTTCCAACTTCCTCCTTTGCTCTATGTACTTTTTCAAGAGGAAAAATGGTAACACACATATCTAAAGGGGCAGTGAGGGTGGCACAAAGGCTTTTGGGGGGGTGCCAGGGGAAGTTCCCAAGGATGCCAATATGTTCATGGGCACAATGCATGGCCACTCCTGTTTTAAATTTTCTTTAAACCAGAAAAAGAGGAAGATTTCACCCTTCAGCCAAGGGACTGCTAGGGGCAGTAATTCTAATAATAATGGGATGCAGGACTTTTATGGACTGGATCATTCCATACATTAGTCCCCATTGCTCATCTGGAGTCTGCTTTCAAATGAATATTAAAAAAAAAGAGTCTGTCTTAAATGATCCCCACAAGTCATGATTCTTGTTTAGTTGCCGTAAATATGATCTGTGCAGAAAATTTTGAGAAACACATGGGAGCGAAAACCAAAATCAGATTAACTGCCTGGGGCCTAAGGGGATTTGGATGTTACTTTTCAGTAGCCTACACAAATTTCAAAGCTGCCCCTGGGTCCATCATGAGTAAGAATGCAATGATGTCTTTGCCTGGTCACATCAAACATCTAGCTAGCCTGCCACATGTCTCTTATAGAGCTTTGCAAGTTGATGGCCCAGGTAGGTTTGTGACAGAGATGGCCACCTTCCTTTGTACACCTGATTTCACATATGAGGAGGTTGAAATGTGGATGCTACATGATGCACACCCAACCTAAACATTGTAATGTAAGCAACATGCATGTTGTTGGAAGCTTACCAGATGCTGCTGGGGGATCTGAAGTGCTGCTGTTTGACTCAGGTGCTCTTTTTGCATTATGGTCCTTTGTGCCGTTTCCGTCAGATGGATCACTTCTGACACCATTGTTGCTTGCCGAACCACACTGATCCACAGAGGGAGAGTCCAAGCAGCAGGTGCACAGTGGAGAAGGCCCACATTCTTTTAAAGAATGCATGGTGTTGCCAGCTTTGCTGGAAGATTCTCTGCAGGACACACAACAGGCAGCACACCCGATTTCCTTGGGCACTGAGAGGGAGACACCTATGCCTTGGTTATCAGCATCTCCCATGCTACTGCAGGCGGATTGATGAAAAGAGTTCTGCAGGCACTGGTGTGAGGAGGCATGAACAGGGTCCATTCCGCATGAAGGGTCTGAGCAGCAGCAGTTTGCCGAGTCTATCAGACTCTCAGTCCCCGTGAAGCACTGACTCAAGCTGTCATTCTCTCCTACTTCCAGTGGCTCTGAGAACGGCGACACAGGCTTGCTTTCAGGTCTACTCAGTAAAGGAAAAGAGCAAGTCCCCTGGGTCGTTCTGTCCGTATACTCGTCTTCTGTGGGTATTTGCCTAAACTGGTCATCTTCAGACATAGCTGCGGGAGGCAGCGTTGGGAAATCGTCTCCCAATTCACAGCGGATTGCATCAGGGCTTGCTTTCCTATTCAGGATGTCTCCATGTGAGTAACATGCATCCTCCGAAAAAGAATATTCGTCAAGGTCCAGCAAATATGTGCCCCCCAAAAGCCGAAGACCAGCTGGGCTTGCCACGCTTCTGTTTACAAACGTACCATGAGGAGAGTCCTGCGTAGAATCCAAAGGGGAAAAGGCACTTTAAAAATGGGAAGTTTTACAATGCAACCATAACTATTCTGGCCTCTCCTCCAACAGCTGAGGAGCCTTAACATGTGTCCTCAACAAGGGAAGGGGACAGGTTCTCTCACGCAACACCGGGTAGGTGAATTCAGAGCAGTACAAAAGGACCTTCTCTGAATCTAAAGATATCTGTGCTTCCATAAACACTGAGGTCCCCGGCAAGCCTGCTGTTTTGGCCACATAAGCAGCAGCACGAAAACATTGGAAATGAGCAGCAAAGCGGCACGAGATAACTACATTTGAACAAAGAAATACAACTTAAAATAGATAGCGTGTAATAATAACTTAGGGACCCAGGTGGCGCTGTGGGTTAAACCACAGAGCCTAGGGCTTGCTGATCAGAAGGTCGGTGGTTCGAATCCCTGTGACGGGGTGAGCTGCCGTTGCTCGGTCCCAGCTCCTGCCAACCTAGCAGTTCAAAAGCACGTCAAAGTGCAAGTAGATAAATAGGTACCGCTCCGGTGGGAAGGTAAACGGCATTTCCGTGCGCTGCTCTGGTTCGCCAGAAGCGGCTTAGTCATGCTGGCCACATGACCCGGAAGCTGTACGCCGGCTCTCGGCCAATAAAGCGAGATGAGCACCGCAACCCCAGAGTCGGACACGGCTGGACCTAATGGTCAGGGGTCCCTTTACCTTTACCTAATAATCACTGGATCACAGAGGTTTTGGACTGTGAGCCCAAGGAAGCCATTGAGAAATCCACAGTAATAAGACTGTTAATAATAGTGATCTTTTGCTTGTGTGGAAGCCTCAGAGCCGTTGCACAGGGCTAATCTCTGACTACCCGCGACTTAATGCCAGGCGACCCTCTTTGTGGTTCTTTGTTGCTTGCAATCTCGCCACCCCCCTCTTGCTCTTCCTTATGCGGCATGGCAGCTACCAAATAGCTGCTGACAAACCGATGTCCTTAATTCACCACATGGGTTCCCCAGCTGCCAAGGAAAGCAAGAGGGAGGCGGCGAAGCATAACACAGTATGTACAGCCTTAAGACTTCACCTTTGTCCCTTTCATTTGCTTGCACATGTCATTAGCCCAGTACTGTAGATTTGCTGGAGAGGGAAACAAAGAAAAAGAATGAATTAGATTTTTGTACGCTATAAGTGAGTCACTGATAGAACCACATACCCAAAAGCCAGCAATTCAAACTGGTTTTGCTGGGATGCTTAACCCTTTAGCATGCCGGACTCCTACCAAGTTGGGGGGGACGGTTGTATCTGTGTCATTGACTCCAACCGTTTATTGTTTTAACTATCACTTGAACGGTGTGGGAAGAGTCCAGGACCTCTCACAATCAGAGTTGCAGAAATGGAGGTACAGAGGGTACACATGTAGCAGAACCCAAGCTAGCAGGGGCCACAGACTCTGAGCTTTCATTTTAAAAAAAAAGTTAAGTCAATTGTACATTTCTACAAAAATAAAAGGCTGTAAACCAAAACACAGAGGCAGCACTAAGGCTTTGGAGCTCAGCAGGTTACAGTACCATTGCTAAAGACACTTAATCACAGGTGCTAAGCAGTCATAGGAAGAAATGTTGACTTGTGTGGCATATATTTGCATTTTGCTTTTTCAGCCAGGAGCTCAGGTTTGTGTACATTACCTTCCCCTTCCCCATTTTATATTTGCAACAGCCCTATGAGGTAGGCTAGGCTTCTGTACATAAGTCAATAGATGGGTGGTGTAGGTGTCCCAATCCACATACAATGTACATGGAGAAATCCCGTTGGTATTCCTGCCCATACTATCATCAGATATCTGTCTATCTATATCTATCATCTATCTATCATCATCTATCTATCTATCTATCTATCTATCTATCTATCTATCTATCTATCTATCGTAACTAATCTCAAGCTGAGAGCCGGCGTACAGCTTCCGGGTCATGTGGCCAGCATGACAAAGTCGCTTCTGGCGAACCAGAGCAGTGCACGGAAACGCCGTTTACCTTCCCGCCAGAGCGGTACCTATTTATCTACTTCCACTTTGACGTGCTTTCGAACTGCTAGGTGAGCAGGAGCTGGGACCGAGCAACAGGAGCTCACCCCGTCGCAGGGATTCGAACTGCCAACCTTCTGATCAGCCCTAGTACTTTAGCCCAAATTGATTGATAGACTCTCTAGTCACTATCTATTGCAAGAGTTGGGTGCACTTCAGCCAGCTGATTTCAGTAGACTGGTGCATTTAATACTGGTCAGTGTCCTTAATAGGTTAAACATTTTAAAAATTACAAGGCAGCAAGTATAGGGCTGGATCCAGTTTAAGTTTTTTAAAATTAATGGGACTTAATAGTCCTGACTAATTCAAATCTCATTGGTCTTCAGTAGGTCTACTCCTAGCCTGACAATATCTGGCTACAAGCCACAATATTCAATTCACTAAATTAAAGTGGGATGAAGTTGTTTAATTTTAAACCAACTTTTCTCAAAAACTGAAAAAAAATTGTGTGTTAAAACACTCATTGCAAGCGCTCTCTCTCTCTCTCTCTCTCTCTCTCTCTCTCTCTCTCTCTCTCTCTCCCCCCCCCCCCATGGAATGTGTGTCTATTTGGACCATCTATGCCAAAAATAGAACATTCTACATCCACTGTGTCTTTGTTCCATCTCATGTGCCATCCGCCTATGACTGACTTGTTAATGATCTAACTGGGTGCAAATGATTGGTTGGATAGTCTGTTGCAAGATATATCACATGAAATGACAAAGGAACAATTATATATAGCTCTGGGGAGACTTGAAAGACACACACACACAAAATCCATTAAAATAATCTCATTGGCTCCATTGAAAGAAATGGTGTTTCCATGAGTTATGTGCATGGCTCGGGGGCTAAGGTGCAAACGAGGGCATTTTCTGAGGATCAAGGATGATGGTGAAATAAACCTCCTGGAGTAGCTTCTTGCTTCCTATGAAGAACAGAATATCTGTTCACAACAGTCTCTTAAGGTCTGCTATGTATATGTTTAATTATTGTCTAAAGATTCTGCACCTTGAGTCTCAGATAGCAAAAAAAAAAAAAAAAATGCAAGAAAACAAGATAAAATATCTGAAAAATGGGTCTCAAATGCTAACTGGCAGGTGTAGAGAGACTGAATCCAGACCATAACCTGACCGACATTTTTAAGAGTTCGTTATTCAGCAGGGGTCATTGTTATTTCCCAATCCATCCAAAGGAGAGTAGTACAAATTTACAAGGCTGGCCACAAAACCACTTTAACCAGTCTGACATGCTTTTAAGTTGACTCAGCAGCCGCACCCTCAAGTCACAACCCAGTAAAGTTGAAGTGCTTGGATTTAGGCCTATTTTGTCAAACCGAAGTTCATAGAATCAAACCAGCTCAGATTTCAGGATTTCAGCTCATGAGTTATACACCAATACGCAAGTTCCATGGAAGCTAATAGTCCTGATCCAGCAACTGCTATCAAATGCACAAGCTATGATGCACAAAGGGAGTTCAAATATATACAAAAATAAAAAAAAAATGTCCAGTAGCACCTTAGAGACCAACCAAGTTTGTTCTTGGTATAAGCTTTCGTGTGCATGCACACTTCTTCGGTTAAGGTCATCTCATTCTTTTCAGTAGAGGAAGCAGACCTACATGTACAAAGGAACGTACAGGCCAGTGTGCTCCTCCTTAGAAATAGGCGGAGATGCTTGTGTGCATGGCAATTTCTTGTGTACAATCGAGTGCACACGCTGCTCAGGATCAAGGATGAAAATTATATGAGTAGCAGCTCTTACGTGCCACACCATGGGCACAACTCCAGTTAATTTCATTGGGTTTACACAGGGTAATTTCCAGATGGATTGTGCCCATGGTGTATGAGCACATTTTGCATTCTGAGTATGTCTTTAAAAAATGGTGTATGGGTGGTATTTCATGTATGAGAGTTCTGTGTTTCAGATCCAAAACATATTATTTGTGAAAGTATTTGCTAAAACAAAAAGCACACCAAAGATCAGTTTAAAAGATTAATGTGGTGATTTATGAACTAGCAAATTAGGAGGCTGAAATAGGAAATGCACAGAGAACTCATGGCTTTCGCAACGGATCAAGAGAGACATAATTAAATGCTACCTACCTGTCAGTGCTTTCCCTTTATTGCGATAGAGTATCGCAAAGATGGCAATGCCAACCAAGGCAATGAGGAGTGGAGTAATCAGTATATACAATAATGTGTTGGTTTCTGAAAAAAAGGACAGATAGGTGTCAGAGCATTTTGTATATTCAGGTAGTAATATATTCCTGGAATTTGCCATTTTTGTTATTCAAAATATCCCTTTAAAGCACCAATTGTGTTATGACAGAAATCCAGCAACATGGAAGAATAACTGGAACATTTATTCCAATTATTCCTGTTAATTTCCATGGTCTATCAGTGACCCGGTTCACATGGCAAAGTGTGAACCATGCCAAAGCGTGAACACATGAGCATGCAGATACTTGAAATTGCAGTTGCTTTCATCCCCCCGTTCCTGCTGCTGCTGTGCTACCCACAGCTAAACCATGGTTTGGCTTGATCTTATGTTTGACCCCAGATTTGTCTCCCTGAGAGAAAGCATGAGTGGTAAACCAAGAAATAGCATCGCCTATGGCTTGCAGTTTGTCTGGAGCCTAGATTAAGATGCAATGCTAAGCCAAACCATAGCTGAGCTCTGGGTAGCACAGCAGCAGCACCAAGGGAAGAGTAACATAGTCATAATGAGCTTTTCTGTTTGCCTGAGCCCCCTTCTAATTCCTTGATCCAACACAGATTCAATTCCTGGAATAGCCAGGCTAGCTTGCTGGTGAGGTAATGGTCCTCTAAATTTGGGCCATTAAGGTAACAAAGGAAGTGGCTCATCGTAAAGACACCACAGTCTCCCTGGCCCTTATTCTGAAGAAACACGAAACCTGGTTAAGTTCCTGAAGCCCCCCGTAATCTCACAACCGCTTGGAGTTTGGGACTGCATGCAACAGTATATTATTGCATTTACCGTCTTGTGGCTGCATCTTCAGTTGCTTCTTACAAATGACATCTGCCAATCTGTTTCCAGGAATTTTTTCCTCAATTCCTAGAGCTGTGCAGCTAAGGAAAGAAAGGAAGGAAGGAATATAGTGACCCCTGTAATATACATCTAGGGTAAACAGAAACAGAGAATCATAGAACTGTCAGTGTGGTGTAGTGGTTAAGAGCGGTAGACTCGTAATCTGGTGAACTGGGTTTGTGTCTCCGCTCCTCCACATGCAGCTGCTGGGTGACCTTGGGCTAGTCACACTTCTTTGAAGTCTCTCAGCCCCACTCACCTCACAGAGTGTTTGTTGTGGGGGAGGAAGGGAAAGGAGAATGTGAGCCGCTTTGAGACTCCTTCGGGTAGTGATAAAGCGGGATATCAAATCCAAACTCTTCTGCAGAGTTGGAAGAGACTGACGGGGTAATCTAGTCCAACCCCCTGCAATGCAGGAATCTTTTGCCCAATGTGAGGCTTGAAACCATGACCCTGAAATTATGATTGGAGAGGATGCCAGGAAACAGGGAATTATGTTCACATGTGGTGGGGGTGTAAATATGTACATTTTTATTTTTTGCAAATGGTGTTTAAGGAGATAACAGAAATCACTGGGTTAAAGCTGGCCAAAAGTACAGAGGTAGCATTATTACCAATTTACGATGGGATGGAAGGTTCGCAGGCTATGAAGGACTCACTCACAAATTTACTTACAGCTGCACGAATTATTATCGCTAGGAAGTGGAAGGGGCAAGCAGGATATAAAATGGAAGAGTGGTACAAAGAGGTGTGGGATATAGCTATTCATGATAAATTAACATGTGCCATTAAGGTAAGACGGGGAATATGCAGGAGGAATGATTTTGAGGAGATATGGAGGGTGTTTGTAGAATTTATACTGTTAAAATGGGAAGGGGACAAACCATCGCAAGAGGTGTTGAAATTTTGGGAGGTTGGATAGTTACAATGGAATGGTCTTGGGGTGGGGTGCGCATTTTCATTCTTATTTATTTATGATTATTACTTTGCCAAAATAAATAAAATAAATAAATAAAATGCATAAAATGTAAATATATGTATAAAATATAAATAAAAGAATGGAAAAGAATAAATTATGAGTCTCATGCTCTACCGACTGTATTGTGAGACTTTATTGATATTTTTTTACTATTATTTTACTGCTATAGATTCGTGGCACTTACTTGGTCCACGTTTTGCATGCGTCAGTCGCAGAAGAGACGTTAGAGAAGGACCCTCTTGGGCACGGCATGCACACTGTGTCCTTATTTTGTTGTACTGTGGGAAACATAACCAGAAAAGCACTGAGAATAGAGCATCGCTTCATACATGAAGACCTGTTGCTAACAAACCTATTTTCTGCATACGGGCAAGGGCCTCTGAAGCTTGTGAAACTGTTTTCCTTTTTCGGAAATCCTCCCCTCCCCACCAACCCATAACGTGTTCTCAAACTACCGTTTGCAAATCATAGGAGCAGGCATTTGGTGCAAGCCAACGATGAAAACAATTGACGAAAAGGCTGAGGAATGATGGGCTGCTTTCATCATCATCATCATCATCATCATCATCATCATCATATTTATACCCCGCCCATCTGGCTGGGCTTCCCCAGCCACTCTGGGCAGCTTCCAACAAAATATTAAAATACAATAATCCATCAAACATTAAAAGCTTCCCTAAACAGGGCTGCCTTCAGATGTCTTCTAAATGTCTGGTAGTTGTTGTTCTCTTTGACATCTGGTGGGAGGGCGTTCCACAGGGCTGGTGCCACTGCCGAGAAGGCCTTCTGCCTGGTTCCCTGTAACTTGGCTTTTCGCAGTGAGGGAACCGCCAGAAGGCCCTCGGCGCTGGACCTCAGTGTCTGGGTAGATTGATGGGGGTGGAGACGCTCCTTCAGATATACTGGACCGAGGCCGTTTAGGACTTTAAAGGTCAGCACCAACACTTTGAATTGTGCTCGGAAACGTACTGGGAGCTAATGTAGCAAACCAACTTTTAGAAAAAATAAATAAAAGGAACGCTGTGCCCTTCCGTGGTAGCTGGACCTGAAACGGAAGCTGCAGCGAAACCTCTGGTTCTGCACAATGGGATTTGCTGTGCTCGCATGCTTCATCATGGGATTGCAGCTATGATAGACAAATGCATTGGGTTTTGAAAGCTCGGAAGCATCCACATATGTGTGTATGGAAACATACAAACCCTATCCACAATATACACAACAGAGGGACAGAGGGATGTTTTGGCTTGGTGGCCCAGATCGTTAAATCCCGCACCAAATTTGATGGGTGGGCAGCATTACCCACCTGTTATTTATCTCATGCCAAACACACACCCAAATCAAGCAGGATTTACTTCCTCACACATCAGCTGTTGGGCAGGGGCGGTGCTGTCTGTTCCTGCTTTCTGAAGGGTTTGGGTGTGTGAGGCAGCTTCCCTTTTGGGAAATTCTCTAGTGGTGCCCCTGAACCAAGCAGGACTGAACTCCCCACGCATCCGCTGATGGACAGGAGGAGGTTCAATATTTCTCTCTGCAAGGATTCATGCTCTGTAGGGAAAGCAGACCTCTATCTGCCCCACACATTAAATCACATGTGGTGTCAGTGGAAAGGCGGGCAAGAGTGGTTTGGTGGAAACGGGTCGGTAGGCCAAATTTGGCCCTTGAGCCAGAGGTGCTGCACCCCCGACATAACGTAAAGTATGAGGCAGGTGCCTCCCCATATAGCGAACTGATTTATACTTTTAAAAAAATGAGGAGGAGAGATGATGTGAACAATTCACATGTGTGTTTTTTGGTTTTTTGTGCTGTTTTTTTGTTTTGTTTTTATGGGATGGCATTCAATTTCGTTGCACTTGTGCAACGTTGTACTTGTACGACAATAAATCTTATCTTATCTTATCTTATCTTATCTTATCTTATCTTATCTTATCTTATCTTATCATCTAATTCAGGCCTCCTTCTGGAATGCTTTCCCATGTGTCACCTGAAGCTGGGAGGGGATCAAGTGGATCACTAGCCCAGTGAGCATCTAAAACAGGCCACTGGCATTTGCAAAAGGCTCTGGGCACAAACTGGACCAAACGTTCCCAGGGTGCCTCAGCGAAATCAGAAATCTTACTGGGATGTCTGACTCCAGAGCCAGGGGGACATTTTTTGTTTCGCCGGCAGCAGTCGCAGTCTTCATTCCAGTGGTAGCCAGCGATGCAGGCACACTGCCGCTGGTTTGTGCTGTTTCCCGGGTTCACTTCTATCAAAGCTCTTCCTTCGAACAGAACAAAGTGGGGAAGCAGATGGAGGTTAGAGTCATGCCTTCACAGCTTCCTTCGGAGCCCTTAGCCTGACCTCGACCATGTTCTCCCTGAGAACCCTTCCTGGTTGGCAAGAGTGGCTTACGCTGGACTGCAAATCACACTCCCTTGTGACTCCTGGTGGGACGCAGAAAGGGCGCAACTGCCTGTTGTGCCCGTGAGTAAGGAGGAGGGGAAACCCCAAGCTCTGAATCAACAGAAGAGGAAAATACAGGGAAACAAGTACAAATGTCAGGGGAGGGGAGTTAGTGCAGGGTGGGGTGTGTGGATAATCGGAAGGATGGTCGTGGGAGCTTAGCAGAATGCAGTTTGTTCATGGTCGGTTGCATAAGGGAAGTCCCCTCAGAGCCCAAGTCCCAGTTAGGCACGCCATCTCTCAGCCTGTTGTGGGAGACTGTGATGGTTGCCAATTAAGTTTCGCAAGCAGGTTTAAAGGGGTGTTCACATCCCTTCTCCCCACTCACACAAAAAAGCAAAACCACAGATTATCTTGCTTTCTCTCTTTCTCAAGTCTCCCTCTACCCTTCCAAAAGTCACTTCCCTCACAGATTTTAAAGAAGAAGAAGAAGAGTTTGGATTTGATATCCCGCTTTATCACTACCCAAAGGAGTCTCAAAGCGGCTAACATTCTCCTTTCCCTTCCTCCCCCACAACAAACACTCTGTGAGGTGAGTGGGGCTGAGAGACTTCAGAGAGAAGTGTGACTAGCCCAAGGTCACCCAGCAGCTTAATGTGGAGGAGCGGGAAAGCGAACCCGGTTCCCCAGATTATGAGTCTACCGCTCTTAACCACTACACCACACTGGCTCTCTACATGGTTAAGGTCCTACATGGTTAAGCACGGCATATAAAGTAAAACAAGGCGAGTCCTCTCTACAAGCTTTGGGTCTCTTTTCAGGACATGCTCAGAACCAGCTGAGTTGGTGGTCCTTGGGGAAAGGTGCCCTCATCAGGGCCCCTTCCTGGCTGGGCTCCCTTCCTTCTTCTCGGCACCACTGGCACCCATTAATCATAGGGACATAGGAAGTTGCCTTATACTAAGTCAGACCATAGCACCAACAAGCTCACTATTGTCTCTACAGATTGGCAGCAACTCTCCTGGGTTTCAGGTTGGGGACATTCCTAGCCCTACTTAGAGATTGTAGAGATCGAACCTGGAACCTTATGCATGCAAAGTACATGCTCTACCACTGAACTATGGGCCTTCCCCTAGGTTTACAATCTAGTACGGTAAGGTATGCTTAACTGTACGGCAAGGTAAGTAGCACCTACAGTTAACAATCTAGTATTCTTCTCCTACTAAAATGATAACGCAAGTCAAGGACTCAGATCAGAGGCACAGCAATGCCTTCACTAGTTTCCCTTACCTTGGTCACATATTTTATGAAGCGAGCACTTTTCTTCTTCATTCCAGATGTCCATATACTCATTTGGGCCACAGGGCTGGCATATAGTCTCTGAAGTGCGAGTGCATTTGGCAGACATGTACTTTCCTTAAAAGAGCAGGAGAAAAGGCTGGTTACATCTCAGGTTCTGCAATGCTGACAAGCTAGCGCTAACAAAGGTGTTTAACTGTGGTGTGAAAATTTTCCTCTTCCCAGTAAAGGTATTGCTCATCAAAATACTGGAATGAGGGCTGTCAAATCTATTTCGAAAGGACAGCTAAGATCTAAAGCCATGGTGACCCACATAGAACCTGCTGGATCAGGATCAGCAATTGACAGAATGGGGTCAATCATGAGTGATCAACACGTACAAGTGGATTCTGCAAGATCCACAGGGAGCCGTTTCCACAGCAGCAAATTTTTGCGGGTCACTTCTGAAGCTTACTGGCTTTGCGGATTCTATTATTATACAAATTTATAGACCGCTTCCCAGCAACAAACCATCCAAGCTGTGTTTGATTTAAAAAAACAAAAACAAAGTAAAAACAGAAACACAAGCTCTAAAAACAATAGAATCAATTCAACAATCTCTAAAGAAAATCCACACTCATCAGAATGTAATTTAAAAATAGCAATTGACAATGTAAACTGACTTATATTGTTGACTCTTGGGCTCTGTTTTGATGTCCTGACTACTGGGCCAGCCCTGCCATTAGGTAGACAGCAGCAGCCAGCTCAGGCAACAGATGCTGGAGGACCGAGAGTCCTGGCATGGTGTCAGAGGACAAAACTGCATGTGCCTGTTCTATGCTCTCTAATCTAGCCTGCTGTCCTCAGTGCTGGCAGAGAATGCTAGCTAACCCCGTTGCCAGTGTTGAAGCATGATTCGATTGTCAGTCCAATAATGGACCAATCTCCACTGTTCAACCAGTTAATTTCAACTATATGACAAACGTCCCAGATATCAAGTTGCAACTTGTGGCTGAAATTTTTGGCCCTGGTCTCTGATGTTCAAGAAGAACATTCCACTAAGTTTAGTGCAAATCAAGATGATGGTTTTACAAAACGGAAAGACCTGGTTAGCTGTGGGGACTTAGGCCTGTCATTTCCTGTGAACCACCCTGAGAGTATAGGGCAGTATAAAAACAAACAAACAAACAAACAAACAAACAAACAACAACAACAACAACAACAACGGACAAAGAAACTGGCACCTTCCAAAGTTTTCTTGCATTCCACATAAACCTTAAAACTAAAAGCACCGGGAGGGACATTTTGTGTGAACAGGTGGCCATCTTGGTGGGACTGTGGGGAACCCGGCTCCATCTCTTCACCTCTTCCTTTCTCCATCCCTCCATTCCTTTCACATCACAACCCACCTCCCTCCTCTCCTATTGCTCAGCTTTCAACATACCCTTTCCCCACCGCCATTTCTGTATATTACAAACCCCCCTGTTTCCTTTCTCTCCCCGCTCTCTATTTTGGCAAGGGAGGGAGTCTCTCAGTGCTACCATTCCTCTGAGAGATTTCTGCACAGTTATGGACACCGAAGGGGAAAATCCTGACACACGTATATGAGCCCAGCTTCATTCCACCCAAACAAAATTTCCTGGACAGGCATAGAAATGTAGTCTGTATTCTGTATCAAATGGGAGCACCCCTCAATAGAACAAAAAAGGAGCATCTGACATGTTTTTCTTACACGAGTTCTCAATTTTTATCATTTTTTTGGGGGGGGGGCAAACAGCTACCTTCATACTAAGTCGGATCATCAGTCAATACAGCTCATATTCTACACTGACTAGCAGTGCCACACAAACACACACCAGGGTTTCAGACAGGACAGGAGTCTCCCCCATCTTCCCCAGATTTAATCTGGGACCTTTTGCTCCACCAGTGAGAGATGGGCCCCTCCCCATTTCCTGGAAGAAGCACGTCCTAGGTATGCTTACCTGGCTCACATTTGGTGCAGCATCGTCCAGAATATTCATAATGTTGCTCGCTGCTACAGGGAGGGGTGATTTGTAAGGACAGCTGGAGGACGGGAAAAAGAGAGAAATTAGGACACCGTCAGTGAAAGCCCTAATAGTTATGAAATATTTCAAGGCAATCCCAAAGTTTCGCATCTGAATGTGGATTCAGTTGGCTGTGACTACGGTTGTGATGTCTCACATCAGGCAGTAAGATTTAACCTGCCTGAAAAGTTAAGGGGAGAAAAATAACAGCTCAAAACAAGCAAATAAATGAATAAAGCTTCATTAACATAGAAAATACACCTACAATGTATTATTATTATTATTATTATTATTATTATTATTATTATTTGTATGCCACCCGTCCTCCGTAGATCTCAGGGCAGTTCACAAGACCCGTTGCTCATCTTCAGTCACTAAAACTGATACATAATTAAGGTCTCCTACTGCTATGTAGGGGTGCCAACTTGAATAAAAGGGCTGGCACAGTGCAGCCACAATGGCAGAGCCAAGTGTGTGGTGTTGGGAAGCCAGGAGAGCGAGGCAGCCCCACCCAGGCAGCCCCACTGGCCACTACTAGTTAATTGTCAGGAGTCCAGGTTCCCAGCTTGATAACACAGTAAGCGTAGCTAATTAAAAAGGCGGATTTATTGCAAAAACAAACAGATAGCTCCGGACGGCTCTAATAAAGCCTCCGGCACCATTACTCAAGATGACCCATCTGAAGACTCCTTCCGGCGTCGACAGAAGATATTGAACTTACAAACCTTACGTCTTTTGTTTTGCTTCCTATCTAGCAGCCCTCCCATTCACTGACTCTTTGGACTTAGTGGATCAAATCCCACCTCTTCCTTTTCTGAGAGGCTGTCTCTAAATTTGTTCACGCCTGTTTGTGCTTCCAGCGAGCTTTGGCTGCGTTCTAGCCTGCTCTCAGCTACTGCCTTATCAGCTGGAATGTCAAGGTCAGGAAGAGCCGAAGTCTGCAGCTGCCGGCTCTCCCCTGCCTGACTAACATCTAAGCCTCTCTGTTCCTGGCTGCTTTCTGTAGTTGGCTGCAAACCTTCACTGGGAGCTGGCTCATTCCTGACACCAATTTATTAAATTTGTTAGCCGCTTTATTTTGGTCATACTGTAGCCCAATATTATAGACTGTCAGTGGAATGTATTGTCATAAGTTTTTTTGGAGGGGGGGGCAGAACCCTATAATATCTACATTCAGTGAAGGGTCAGAATTTGAGCAAACTCATAAATGCATGGAATGTGTTCCCAGCTTAAGACGTTTCCCCCTTCCCCAGCTCATCAGGCTGAGTGGGAAGTCTGGGGTTGTGTGTTAAAGGATGAAGAGGTGGCTTGGCCAACGGTATCGCAAGACCTTGAGCAGCAATGGTTGGGAAAGGAGGGGAAACCCTCCCCCCCAGCCACCCATGGCTGCCTTCAGTTTTACAAACACACCATGGTTGGCCATGGTGGAGCCCGAGAGAATCACAGCCAGTCTGCCTTTGCTTCCAGAAGGGTCTCTGCTTGCAAGCAAGGGAGGAGATGTTTCAGAGACATCCCATTTCACTCCAGGGACTTTTGACACCACATCTGTTTTGTTGTGAGCTTCCCAAACGACTCAACTGCTAGATATGAAACAGACAGACAGACAGACAGACAGACAGACAGAGATAGATAGATAGATAGATAGATAGATAGATAGATAGATAGATCAAAAATCCAGGTCCAGCTTTCTGATGGTGTGCAAGTTCCACACTCGAAGGAAGGAAGGAAGGAAGGAAGGAAGGAAGGAAGGAAGGAAGTCAATGCACAGCAAGATTGTCATTTCCTTTCTCTCACCACCGAAGCAAAAGCAATTACCTTCGCAAGGGTTGTTCCTGGGAGTAAGATAGCACAGATGTTCCCAGCTGTGCCAAACCAGAACTTAGGAGGCAGGGTGGTAGAGTGCCCCTCCACACACACACACACACACCAAGAAAGGTTTCATTATAACATGCCAGAAACAAACTGTCTTCAAAAAATGGAGTAGCTCTGCTTTGAAACAACCACTGGTGTTTTCATATTGATACTGGCCTTAGCGGTGCTACTTGGTTTCCACCCCCTGGTATGGGAAAATCAGCATTAACAAGCGGCAACAGGGGGACTGGGATGCATACAAGACAAGCACATCATGTGGCTGCCCCCCCTTCAAAGAATCAATGTCTAGGGACACTGCAAATACGTCGTAAACTACTGGTGCAGAAGTGACCTCAATCCCATTGAATAAAACGGGGCTTACTTTTGAGTAGGCATGCATAAGCTTGCCCTGTTGATCATGTGAATTACTGTTCAATCAGGTTACGCTTGAGATAATGCTGTCATATTTAGAGATAACATTAAGAGATAAATTTGGTTCCAAGTCCTATTTGCCTGGGTCCCTTGCAACTAAGTATCACACCTATTTCCCTTTCATATTCCGAGAAGGAAGCCATTGCAGCAAAACCTGCTCCTTAAAGACTGACAAATACCTTACGGCAAAACTTTTTGCGGACAAAGTCCATTTCATCAAATGCATCTGATGACGTGGACCCAACCCCATAAAAAACTTCTACTGTAATAAAGTTTGTTAGTAAGTTTAAGGTGCCGCAAGTTTCTCCTTGAAATTATAACCTCGGTGCAGGAGTCCAGCAGTGAAAAGGGCACAGAGAGTGAATTGTTGCCCATACATAACTCAATGGAAATCTCATCATGTACTCAGGACATTGATCAATGATCCCATTTACCAAATGGTGACATATCACTCTATGCATGTTTAAGCTGTTCATCTCTAGTTCCTGGACAGTGCCAGATTTACGTATAAGCTAAACAAGCTATAGCTTAGGGCCCCACACTCTTGGGGACCCCCCAAAAAAATTAAAGGAAGAAAAAACCTGGATGTACATTTCCAAAATATAAGATAAAAAAACCAAATAAATTAAAAGCTACATACAGCAACAGTGTTTTGTGTTGTGTAGGCTCCTATGATGTAAGTAATGGGCCCTGCCTGCTAGCCTGCTCCCTCAGATATCACTGGTTTGCTCATTTCTATATATAGGGTGTCTACATTCTGCATGGATTGGTTGCATGGCAACATGCAACTGCAGACTGCAGTGCTGCACAGTTGAATGTAGGTCAAGCTGTTGTACCTGTTATCTAATATTAAAGGGTGCTTGTAGACTGATGATCAGGCAGCACAGACTAAGGGTATGAGTCTTATGCCTACTGAGTGATTTCATGTACAGTGGTACCTCGGGTTACAGACGCTTCAGGTTACAGACGCTTCAGGTTACAGACTCCGCTAACCCAGAAATAGTACCTCAGGTTAAGAACTTTGCTTCAGGATGAGAACAGAAATTGCGCAGCAGCGGCAGCGGGAGGCCCCATTACCTAAAGTGGTACCTCAGGTGAAGAACAGTTTCAGGTTAAGAACGGACCTCCGGAACGAATTAAGTTCTTAACCCGAGGTACCACTGTAATACATAATTTATTTATTTTGATCCCATTACGGCTTTAGAAGAAGAAGAAGGGTTTGGATTTGATATCCCACTTTATCACTACCCAAAGGAGTCTCAAAGCGGCTAACATTCTCCTTTCCCTTCCTCCCCCACAACAAACACTGTGAGGTGAGTGGGGCTGAGAGACTTCAGAGAAGTGTGACTAGCCCAAGGTCACCCAGCAGCTGCCTGTGGAGGAGCGGGGAAGCGAACCAGGTTCCCCAGATTACGAGTCCACCGCTCTTAACCACTACACCACACTGGCTCTCTAATAGATACCTATTAGGTCCGCTAAATTACCATATAGCATATATTCAACTCAGAAAACAGCAGCAATTTGTTGTTGACAAAGGACAGCTGGACATATAAAGGGCCCCATTACCTTCAGTAGCTTAGGGCCTCATCAAACCTAAATCCGGCCCTGTTCCCGGACATGTAGTGAGAGGAGAATCGTTCCACGTTTGCATCCCTGGATTTAGCACCGAGTTACAAAGTGTGTTACGGCAATACAGATGAGCCACTTATCAAGTAACCACTTCATAAATTATATGGACCCAAAGACTCGTCAAAAAGTTCATACACAACATGACCATAAAAAGAGTTGCTTTCTTCCTTTTCGGCCTCCGCCTGCAGGTTCCTCTTTATGCGACGCACTTTAGCGGTGACTTAGATGGAGTTTGACAGGGGCAAAGTCCCCAGCTTTAAGGAACAACATGCAAATCTACAAAAGCACACAGAGCCAAACTTGTAGAGAATAGCAGGAAACCTCTGCATTGTATCCTAAGGTACTTCCTCTTTTTTTGAAAAAAAAAGAGAAAGTAATAGTAACTCACAATAACCTTTATAACAGAAGGTTGTTTGTGGCCCTGTTTCAGTCACCCCTGCACTTTGCAGCAAGGAGGATGAGGACAATGGGAGTGCTTTGTTTAGTCCTATCATTCACCTCGCTGATAAGGAGCCAACAGTAAAGCAATAAAAAACTGATTCCTTCTTTGTACAGTTATGCACAGAACAGAAAAGTAAACATTCAGCACTTTCTTATATTGGCATGGTTCCCATCTAGACTCAGTGCTTTACAGTGCAATCCTGAGGTGCCTACTTAGAAGTAAGCCTCGCCCTGGAAGAATACTGAGATACCAACGGTAGAGGAATGGCAAATGAAGATGATGGACTATATGGAACTAGCAGACCTGACTGGACGAATCCGTGACCAGGAGGAGGAAACGGTGGAGGAAGAATGGAAGAAATTTAGAATTTATTTAAAGAAATATTGTAATATTTGAACTATGTATGTTTCAGAAGTAAAGAGGCTCAGATTAGAATAGAGGTTAATTATATAAGAAATTAAGTACTTAGATAGTATGATAGAGAGATTATCTGTAAAAAGCTTGTATAAAGCATGACTATGAGAAGGTAAGGTTATAATGGAGAGAAATAAAGAGGATAGGAAAATATGAAGTTGGAGAACTGCAAACGAAGTAAGGAATGGAACTTCAGCAAGGGAGACAATGAGGAAGTCAGTTTGAGGTGATTGCAATTAGATAAGAATTAAGGTTCAGATATATTATTTGTATTGTGGTGTTTGTATTTTCTGTGTTGATGTGTTTATGTTTATATGTGCATAAAGTGCTTATGATTAAGAAAAGAAGTAATGAATGTAAAATGTGGAAAATACCAATAAAATTATTTGATAAAAAAAAGAAGAAGAAGTAAGCCTCGCTGAGTTCAGTGCAACTTACAGCACAATCTTCTATGGGTGATATTCAGGGCTTTTTCCCCAACTCACTGGAACTCAGTTCCAATGGCACCTCTCAGATGGGCGCCATTGACATTATAAGAGAACAAGGGAGGTGTTCATGGTGAGTTCCGGCACTTCTTTTTCTATAAAAAATAGCACTGGTGGTATTCAATTATATTTTACTCAGAGCAGACCCGCAGAAATTAAAGAACATGACTCAGTTCATCTTAGCCAATTTTTAGTTGCCTCAGTTTCTAACCCCCACATCTTAAATGTAGTTCTTCACATTTCCACATCGGGGAGGGTGATGATTGAGGGGTGTTGTTTAGCCCTTCAATGTATCCTTCAATGTGAGCTTCCTCAGGGTCTGATTCTATCCCCCATGCTGTTCAACATCTACATGAAACCACTGAGTGGCATCATCTGGAGTTTTGGAGTACGTTGCTGTTAATATGCTGATGCCACCCGGCTCTACTTCTCCTTTTCATCTGCAGGTGAGGCGGTGGATATGCTGGCCAGATGTCTTGCCTTGGTAACGGACTGGATGAGAGCCAACCAACTGAAGCTCAATCCAGATAAGACTGTGGCCCTGTGAATGGGCCAGATGGGTGGGAGGTTGCCTGCTCTTGGTTAGTTTAAACTCCCTCTGAATAAGCAGGTCCATAGCTTGAGGGTACTTCTGGATCCATTACTATTGCTTGAGGCTGAGGTGGTCTTGGTGGGACGGAGTGCCTTCCATCAGCTTCAGCTGGTGGCCCAGCTGTGCTCCTATCTGTACAGGGATAGTCTCACTTTGGTTGTCTATGCTTTGGTAACCTCTAGATTAGGTTACTACAACACATGGGGCTGCCTTTGAAGACGGTTCAGAAACTTCAGCTGGTGCAGAATTCAATGGCCAGGTTGCTCACCGGGGCAAGACAGCTTAAGCATATCACAACAATCCTGGCCTGACTGCACTGGATACCAATTTGTTTCCAGTCCAAAGTGCTAGTTTTGACCACAATACCTCAAGGGCTGCCTCTCTCCATATGAACCTACCCGGACCCTGAGATCATAATCTGAGGCCCTTCTTTGTGTGCCTCTCCACGAGAGGTCCAGAGGGTGGCAACATGAGAATGGGCCTTTTCTGTGGTGGCTCCGTTTGTGGAATGCATTCCCCAGGGAGGCTCACTTGGCACCTTCATTACATATCTTTAGGTGGCAGGCAAAAACTTTCCCCTTTAAACCAGGCCTTTAACTATCTGTAACCTTTTGGAAGTAGGTGGGATGTTTTTAATATATCCCCGCACCTTGGTTTTAATGTATCTATGTGGGGTTTTATTTTTGTTTGTTATAAGTTGCTTTGAGTTTCCTTGGGCAAGGTGAAGTGACTAACACATTTAATAAATAATAATATATATTTTGTACGACTTCATGAACATTCATCAGCATTTCAGTGCAAATTTCTCCTACTAAGTACATTTTTGCTGAATATGCACATTTTTGCAGAGCAGATTCCCTGAACATATGCTATTTTCACTCATCTATGCATTTATTTTTGCCCATTTTATCCCAGTGCACACATTTTTATACATTATTTGGCTTGAGAGCTGCATTACAAAATTCGAAGAAGTGCAAATTTCAAAGGATAGCTTTGTTTCAATTCCTGTACTGTTTAACAATGTGTGTGGGCAGGTTCGCCTTTACATGTGAACTGAATTGAATCCCCCCCCATACCTAGTTCCATATGAGTTACAGTCACACGTGCACATGAATAAAGCATGCAAGAGACCCAAAAGGCACATTGCAATACCATGTGCAACACTATCCTAAGCGGTTTGTGCATATCTTCGCCCTTTGCTCAATTGCAAAGAATATTGCCACTGTCTTCAATGAGATCGCTCATGTGCAGTCACACACTGCCTATGTGTTTGCAACAGGTTGAGCTCAGAATCCTTGCGGGTCCCAGTCACAGCAAGACAAAGAACAACATTGGCCATACTACATCCCTCCCCTCTCCTCCTTATGCACACTTTATGGACACTCTCTACACACTCTCCATATGTAGTAGAGAAACACATATCCACTCCAAACAAATAGAAATAGAAGAAATGGACAGAATCGGCAAAAGTCATTTAGCTACCCTTAGAGCGGCTTATTTATGATGTTATTGAGCAACCTAGTTACAGAAGAAATTGTGCGTCATGGCCTGCTAAAATTGCTTTTCGCTCAAATGACTGTTCAGAGAGAAAGACACATCCCTGGCAGAGGATATAATTGCAGGGGGCCCTTTCTTCTTTTTAGAGACAATGAAACCTGGAAGAGCAACCTAGGGGGTTTCCATGGGCCTTATGACACACAAATTCTGGCCAATAACCTGAGATTATTCTATAGCGATAATCTCATTGTTTTGAAAGCTAACGCTTATTTAAAGTGCGCCCACTGTGTGAAGCTAACCAAAACCATCTGGGATTAGGGGTCATGGCCTGTGTTCAACAGGTGTAACTTAGCTCAAAAAACCTGTAACCTTTTTTCTTTTTTTGCAATTCATCATTCAACAGGACAAATGAGAACCAAAGTTTTCGGTTTAGCACTCTAGATGCAAAGTCCTTACAGTGACCCTCACTATTTTATTTTATTTTAAATTATATTGAAAACTGGTTATTGAAGGAACACTTTGACTAAGTCATACCGGGGTGTGTAGAGATCAGTTGTCATTCAAGATACTAAGCCAGATAATTAGTTCAGAGCACAAGAAAGGGTAGTGTTACTAGTCATTTGTCTTCTTCTGAAAGATTGCTATGCAAGTGTATCTGTGCCTGTGCCCGTATACCTTTTAAAAATGTCCCCCACCCCTGCCAGGAAGGGTACAACAGCAAATGTTACCAGCCTTGATTCTCACGTTTCATAATCAACCAATGGAGGTTGTGTTTTGGGGCGAGGGGAGAGCCATCTCCATTTGTTTGTTTGTTTGAATTTTTAATACAGTACTGAGATCTCGCACAAGAATGATATTTACCTGATTAATGCTTAAAAGGTAAAGGGACCCCTGACCATTAGGGCCAGTTGCGGACGACTCTGGGGTTGCGGCGCTCATCTCGCTTTACTGCCCGAGGGAGCCGGCATACAGCTTCCGGGTCATGTGGCCAGCATGACAAAGCCGCTTCTGGCGAACCAGAGCAGCGCACGGAAACGTCGTTTACCTTCCCGCCGGAGTGGTACCTATTTATCTACTTGCACTTTGACGTGCTTTCGAACTGCTAGGTTGGCAGGAGCATGGACCGAGCAACGGGAGCTCACCCCGTCGTGGGGATTCGAACCTCCAACCTTCTGATCGACAAGCCCTAGGCTCTGTGATAAAGAGGCCTTGCACAATACCCCCCCCCCTCTTTTAAGTCTGCTGTATGTGCCACAATTACAGTCTCCAAGGTGGGATAGACCTTGAATGAACAACTCTTCCTAACCAGTTTGTTGGATTTGAACATGGCTTCAGCATGCAACAATCTGTGGAAACAGACACACTCATATAATTTGGACCACCAGAAACCAGATTGTGCTAAGATAAGGAGTGAGTGGAAGTAGGGGTGTAACATTAGATGAAATGTCACAACGTATCTAGCCTATTAGATTAAACCCCCATGTTCAGGTGTTATGTATTCAGGGGTCTGTGTTTGCCTGAGCTTGAGTCTGGATTATGAGCCCCAGTGTTCTGATTCGATACATGATATCCAATCACATAATATTTCAGGATTTGGGCCACTGCCACTGGCCCTTAAACTCTGAGCTATGATTCGCAGCTTGGGAGTTTAGACAGCCAATCACGTTGAGAGTGGGAGTGGCCTAGGCCTTCAGAAATGTATATAAGCAGTTGCTTTGCCCCTGTTGTCCAGTTCTATTCTGTTAGTTCAATAAAGGCTCTTGTTATTATCACTGTGTCTTGCTTTGTGGGAACCCACCTACACTTCAAGGGGTTGTTGTTGGTTTTTTTAAAGAGTATGAGCTGGCATTTTGATGACAATAATATTGTGTGGACACTACCAAAAAAGAAAAGAAAAAACTTAACATGCATAAAGTGTTCAGATTCCATAATCAATCCTGATCTGGAAGTACCCTAGGACTGCAAATAGGGCTGTTGTCTATGCAGAGTCCGAGAAACACAACTTAAAAAGCTCAGGAGCCAGTTTGTTGTAAACAGTATCTTAAGTGTTCTCAAACAGAAGTGCCTCTGTAGCTCCAGAAGTTCACTTCCAGGTCTTTAATTCAAAACAACTCCTAAACCGTGAAGGAAATGGTTTTCGTGATGTCGACTTTCCAATGAGACTTGTAAAACCACATCACAAAATTTCCATCCCATAAAGCAAATACACGGTCAGGAAATGCGAAGAGCTAAAGCAAAATGAAGGGAAAACAGTATTTCTGTCTGAAAAACACAAATCTTAAGATCGAAGAGCCTTCTATATGCTGAAGACTGAGATACAAAATGGGATAAAAAAAATGGGATAAAAAATAAAAGATGCTCGGATCCTGTCAATAGTTCCTAGAAAAAGAGAGAGTGGTGTGAGAAATGGCATTCTATTTCTCTGACCGCTGTGCTTCACAATGTACTTGGCTGACTTTTAAAAAGGAAGAGGTGGCCAAACTACTGGTTGGAGAATTTGCCTGATATCAGCAAACATACGAACAAGAAATATAAATCCACAGAGTCCTTGCTGTTGGACTGGAGATTTGAAGTAGTTAAGACGGCGTCATGCTACTGGCCAATCACTGTCCATAGAGGCAGTTGTTTTACATCTAGAGAAAGGGCCATAGCTCAGTGGTAGAGATAGTACATGTACAAAGTCTGCAGCATCTCCAGTTAAAAAGGATATTGGTAGGAGGGCTAGGAATGCAGCTACCTGAGGCCTTTGCAGGGGCGTAGGAAGGTCAGGTGGTACCCGGTGTGGAAAATTTCTTGTCACCCCCCCCCCCACATTGATTTATTTATTTTTGCCTGCAAAAATGGTTTTACGTTATTTCATATTTTCCTACAAAGGAATAATAAGTAAAAATAAACTTTTATTTATATCCCGCCCTCCCCGGCCGAAGTCGGGCTCAGGGCGGCTAACATCAGATACATAACATTGATATAAAATCAAACAATAATTAAATTACCTCCTAAAAACATGTCAAAATCAAATTAAAGTCTAATTAGATGGCTTTCCGCAGGGTTAGGGTTGGGAACAGTAAGTGCTCCACTGAATTGAAAATGCAGCCTTCACGACACAGGAAAACAGCCTAGTAAAGAGCTTTTTTCGTGGGGGAGGGTCAAGATATTAACTGATATGCATGAAATTTCATATATAGCTATATAATCCCTAGTGTAGTAAGATAAGACCTTTGGAGCAGCCATTTTAAAAAAAAGTTTTTTATGAACCTCCCTAGTAGGGCAGTAATTGTTCCTTGATAATTTGTCACCCCCTCCATGATGGAACCTGGGGTGACCCGCCCCCCCCACTTCCTACACCCCTGGGCCTTTGAGGATCACTTGCAAATTTTCAGAAACTGAACCAGACAAAGAGGATCAGGAGTCTGACTCAGTATAAGGGAGTGCCATGTATTCATGCAGCATACAAAGAGTGGCACAGTTAACTAATTTTAGACACTGGATATAGTGGTTTTATGGGAAGTTATTTCACATAAAGGTATATTATTTCAAGTACTTCCAAATGCATACTGTGTTTGGGGGATCCATCTTCTCATTCCTTTGAGTGGGGCCCTGGACTTGTGCCCCCAAAGACCTACCGTACCCTGATGACGCTACTGAATCCAGAGCCAATGGAAAGGAACACATGAGAAAGCCAGCTTAATACTTCTGCCTTAA